>CM070736.1:37332074-38602918 GCA_036346245.1 Bonia amplexicaulis | reverse complement strand
CTTTTCGTACTACCTCTTACAATTTCTATTTTCTTTTAAAAAAATTCTGTGTGTTTTACTCCTACAGGCCGGCTGCTTCGGATCCTGGCCCGTAACAAGATGGGCCTTCTTCGTGTTCACTGAAGGCCATCAAGTCCCTACGGCCCAAGCACCAACGAGGCCCACAGAAAATGAGAAGTACAATACCATGAGGCAGCTGCCTCCATTGGCCGTGTACTACTACTTCCCACCAAAAGATTCCTAGGATTCAGCTGTTTCAGTCACGCACAGAAAGGTTCTTAGGGTGATGGTTCTCAAATATATATATAAAAGGAGGATCTTAGGGTGATGTACCAATGTACGCTACTTCTACTGGTCTTTATGCTGTATATGCAGAAGGATCTGGGTGTCATCCAAAAACTGCACCGGATTCTGCCATGCATTCCTCCTTCCATCACTTAGAAGCACGCCTCACGCCTTCCGAAGCATCCCTGCAAAAGTTGTCCACGACCATGCAAGCAAACGAAGCAATACACCACATAAGCCGTTTCGAAATAACAGTGGAGAAACGATCATATATATTTAATTTTGTTCGGAAGAAATCATGAGCTGAAAAGAAGGGCCATAATCCTATGGGAAATAATCCGATAGAAACCAGACCTTATGCATGCGAGGTTGAACATCGGAATATGACACGTGGCACCTGACTTACATTCCATTTAACCAATCATTAACTCCAAGATTGGTTCTGCCGCGTCTCATATTCTGAAGAGATTCTAAGAGGGCATCCTACCGTGTGTATAACTGAAAGCTGCAAATATAGTGAAATTACCGCAGAGCTTTGGCGATTGCAGCATTCCGTGGAGCCAGCTTTGACGCCTTGAGAAGCACATCAGAAGCACTGGCGTAATCCTAACACAACATTGAGAAGAACCCTTGTCAGGTGAGACTGCAATGGATGCTTCCTTTGCTGTGATGAGCTTACAGGTGGTATGGAGATCACCTGCAGCAAACAGAAGGCCATTCCTTGACGGTAATAGCCTTTCGCCCAGTCAGGTCGCATCTTGCTGCAGATCTGAGCATCTGACAGCGCCTCATCGCCTATCCCTAGGTGCAGCCAACACACGCTCCTGTTTGAATACAACTTGACATCTGTGTTGTCGAACTCCATCGCCTGCAGAGGGAACATTGTTTCCAGAATTTCATACCAACAGAATGACGCAACATGACTATGAACTCGAAATGTAGAGCTATTAGCTAAGGGATTTGATGAAAACATAATGTGCTAGGATGTGCCCCCAACGATTCCCTAGTGGCTTTACTTCAGTTTGGAAATTGTTTTTCACGCCTTCCGAACGCAGCATGTAAATCAGCAATGGAATAGGAGTTACCATGCTGTACAGAAGTATTGCCGCATCATAATCCTTAAATTTGAAAGCCGAGTTCCCTTTCAGTTTCAGGTCATCTTTCCTGTTACAAGAGGCATTTCTCACCTAAACAGGAAAACAACTTTTAAGTCCAACAATTATACAGTGAGAATACCCCCAGGTTGAACAGCAAGGCCAAATAACTATATGTTTGGCAAATATATAACCGACTAAATTCAAGTGATTGCAAATTGATTAAACCAAGATATCACATAAGGGTTCATGTGATTCTAATACCAAGTCAACAGCAATATGACATACCCACTCCTTGTAAGCAGCAGAATTTACATATCTGATTATCCCACCAACACTCCAATCTAGCAGCGTGCGGTGGGTCACAGGTAACAAAAGTTCAATGACTTCTCGGTCGGCGTGGGTTGCAGCAAGTTCTATTGGTAACCTATTAAGCTGTTGCAGTGTACGTAGAAGCCATGAGTTTCTAGGAAACAGTATTGTTCAGGTAACAAAAGAACAGTGAAATTGTGGAACAAGCTTTGAACACATATATCTATTTGAAGAGAAGATGAATGTGGCAGGAAAGGAGGGGAGTGTACTCACTTCATCATGAATGTTTGGATTTGCCCCAGCCTCCAACAAGCACCTGATGAATCCGATTGTGCCAGGACGGCTGCATTCTAACAACAGAGGAGTTGCTCCACAGAATCCACGCCCATTAACATTAGCACCAGCCTAGTTAACATATCCAGCACAGTTTTAGTGTGATGATGTTTAGGACCCATTTAGATTGCGGGAATTTGGTAGGAATCCTGAGGGAATTGTACTGATTCCTGCGAGATTCCTACAAAATTCCAGTTCCAAGCACACCTTTAAGGTGTAAGCGCTGCTAAACAAAGGCGCAAGGACAAAGGAATTGTGAGCTTGTGACCGCATAGCGAAGAACTGTTAAATCATGCAACTAACTCGTCTAAAAAAATCCATGCAACTAACACAAAGTTACGGATTAACAAGCAGAAAATAATGTTGTACTTGGATGAGCAGCTTCATGCATTCCAAAGAAGCACCAAGAAGCGATGAAACCAACGGTGTGAAGACACGGTTAACAACCTTATTGGGCTGCCAAAAAATGAAAACTGGTTAGCTAAGTAGTAACACTAGCTCACTATATTATCATCATAGGCCAAGAATAGGCGTCCAACGAAACCTAAAAGATGCAGGCAGGAACGCTTAAGACATACATCAGCACCGTGGTCCAGCAAGACGCTCACGACGGCGGGGTGCGCCCGCGCGGCGGCGACATGCAGCGGCGTGCCCCGGGGGTTCGCCGCGCCAACGTCGGCTCCTCTGAACAGCAGCAGCTTCGCCAGCTCGCCGTCCCCTGCACCGATGATGATGCGCGGGTTTGTCACTCGCCACACGTGCGCGCGCGCACACCCCGCCAGCCATAACTGGGACGCAGCGCGGGCGCGGTGCAATGCGAACAAAAGAAAAGATTCGGACGCGTTGAACAGGATGTAAGTATACGTACGTACCGTTGTAGGCGGCCCAGTGGAGCGGGGTCTCGCCGTCCGGGTCCGGCGTGGACGGGCCGGCGCCGCGCTCCAGGAGGTAGGCCGCCGTCACGGTGTGGCCGAACGTGGCCGCCAGGAGCAGCGGCGTCTCGCCTGCAGGCGCCCGCGCGTACGCGGTCGCCGACACGAGAGCGCGTGATCAGACGTGCGGGAAAGCTACGAAGGTCGAGAGGCCGACCGAGCCGGGCTTGGTACCTAAGGTGGAGAGGACGTCGACGGGGAAAGCGAGACCCTGGAGCAGGAAGCGGCAGACGTGCGTCCTGCCGTTGGCCGCGGCCAGGTGCAGCACCCCGCGGCCGCAGCGCGACCACACGCCGCCGGCGCCCGTGCCGCCCCGCGTCACCGCTTCCACCTCCACCGCCATCCCTTAATCTCGTTCGATCGATAGTTTAGCTTAATTAATTAATCGAGGCATGCAAGCTAGCCAGCTAGGGGGTGAATGGTGAAGGCACTGGCACGTACTGGCGAGGAGGCGGAGGTCGCCGTTAATGGCGGCGTGGAGGAGCGCGCGGGCGCAGCGGCAGTAGCGCCGCCGCCTCTCTTCCTCCCCCTCGCCGACGGCATCTATCTCACAATGAAAATTTACAAGAGCAAAGAAACGAACGCGTGAGGCGGGAATGTTCGTGTACAGTACATATAAGCCCATGCACCCGGCCGGAGAAATCAATGGAATGGAGAGCCAAGATAGCTAGACCTGAAGCGGTGGCAGTGCACGACGGTGGAGGCGCCGCCGCCGCCGACGAGGATGAGCACGGCGCCGCGCTCATCTCTGAACGTGACTCTGCGATGTGTTCCTCGGTGGACAGAGAAACGGAGCGTCAGAACTCAGAAGTTCGAGAGGAAAAATGGCGGTGTCTTGGGAGCCGCAGCGGACCCGGTCGTGCACAAGTACTACTGGTACACATGGAGCAGGCCGCGATGAGACGTGGGCTTTATTTACTCCGGCGTGACGCGACGGGGGCAGGGAAAGAGGAGAGCGAAAGGCAAGGAAGGGTTCATTTCATTTGTTGACGATCGCATTTTGGTCCGTGGCAAAGTGCAATGCACCGTTCGTTCGTTCCTGTAACCGATTGATCTTCGCCACTCTGCCGAGCTGCTCTCTGCTCACCTGCTGTACGCCCTGTCCCGACTCGTCTCGTCTGAGCAAGCAATGGGTTCCAGGCTCCACCATTCGGATCAGCGAGTATGCGAGATTTTTTTAAAAAATAAATATTTTTTATACTGAATTATACATGCGATTTTTTTTTACACTTTTGACCTTATATCACCTAACTGCCGGATGATTTTGACTAGTCGTCCAACCGTTGAACGACACGCGGTCCAGTCGCCCAACGGTTATGCGACTAGCTCACATCGTCCAACGATTAGGTGACTTTGGCCCTGTTCTTTTCAGATTCTAAAAGCTGCTTTTCGACTTTCCTACAGTAACTAGGTTTTAAATAGAGTATTTTTTTAAGATAGAGTCTACTAGTTAATTGTAGTACATACTTTACTGACTTCATTTATATTAGCAAAAACAATATGTGAGTTTCTGTTACTCTGTAATCTCTCGTACAAACAGCTTAAAAGACCCAAGCCACAGCCAAAAGCCATAAACCGCAGCCAAAAAGAACAGACCCTTTGCCCTTAATCACCCAACCATTAGGCAAAAGAGGTATTTACCCTTGTTTACCATTAGGAAAAGAGTTAAGTGGATACTTGGAGAGAATTTAAAAGCACCATTCACTCTCCTCTATTGTCTGCTCAGTCCTACAACAATAAAGCTACCGTACAAGTATGGCTCTATTTTAAAATATAATTAGAATTGTAATATCTAGCCACGTAATTGCACGAGAAATTAGGCTAGTTATCGTATATATGTCACTCCTAAGCTTAAAAATATTTGTCTCATGAGACCGACAACATACGACCAGTGCCAAATACAAAATTTTGAAACTTTTTAGTGGTGTCATATAAACTTGCCCCACAACGGAAACAATCTAACATTCTACACAAACAATGGATTAGAGCTTTGCAACGTTTGTTTTGGGCTCTCGGCCTAAATCAACCGATCAAATACTATATTTCGTAAATTCTAAAAAAAATTGCTACATTTCATAATGTTTTGTTGCTCTCTCTCTCTCTACAAAATCTGAATAGCTTAACAAAAGAAAATGAATGGAACTCATAAGTAGGTGTAAATCAAGGGTGGGATTAGTTTTTTTGGGGTGGGAGAGGCCATGGAGTTGCAGGCCGACCCATATTGATTATGGCTGATGCTTTTTAACTGAAAATAAATAGTAATAGTTAAAAAAATAGCTTTTAGAAAAGGTGAGCGGTAAGAAAAATAAAGAAAGATACGTGTACGAGACAGGAGCAAAAGAAGTAGGATACATGATACACCTACAACCCTGTCTTATTTTCGGTGCTAGACGCCGTAAACGGAAGCAAAAGAAGTGGAGAAACCGTTTTAGAAAGCTGGATATTTATATTGGCTTCTGACTTTTCCCATAGTTAGGTTTTCATTTTTTTTTTCTCCTCCTGCATGCTTATCACTTGATGCCACACTGAGTGACAACAGGCAATTGTTCATGCAAAAAGTAGGATAACTACAGAAATTAAATCAAGGCAACAATGAAATGATGAGTGTCATATATTGGACTGTACAGATTTCTCCATTGGAAAGGGAATCTGCTAGAGACAACAGCTCGTTCAAAGAAGCTGTTGATCTCAAACTTTTTGGAATATGCTACGTCAATTTACATGTCCACTTGAGGAAACACCACCAAAGAGCCCGAGCCTCAAGCACAACAGAATGCAGACATCGACTACCTTTAAAGAATGTTGTTTCTGGGTTTCTCGAGCAAGCAGCAGCTCCATGTAATTTTCAGGATGCAGTACAAGGAAAAAAGGAAGAAATTGTACCGCTATCTTCTTGTTTACTTCACATAAGTGTAACTATGAGGAAACCAACTTTCCAACAGAGATTGTTTGAGCCTCAGCACCAGGGCGAATAATGCGTAACAAGGGAAGTGCAGCAATGCTACCACCAAATACCTGACATGGGTACAGTTTATCAAGATCACATTTCGCAGCAGAAAGACTACCAAGTTAAAACAATACTGGAGTATGATAGAACTAGCACTACAAGTATCTCAAAAAGATTCCTGTCCAATTTGAGTGCAATAAATGCAAGAACCTAAAACATTCACTAGATTAAGCATCGAGCGGTTCATATTTCTGTTGCATAATCTTCTCATCCATTCAAGAATCCTTATACATTAGGCTTACATTGACCCCGAAAAGTATCCCTGACAAACAACCATAGTCTCTGTAAATGTCTAAGGTAAAACAAAAAAAAGAAATCTAGCAACAGCTAACCATCTAACTTGAAAAACAGTTCGTTCTTGATGTTATTAAATAATGTGTGTGTGCATCTACACCACTAATTATTTGCAGTGCTCGGCCTATCATAGGGTCCTACTATCATCTAACGTCTAGATTCTATATAATGATACCGACTCACTGATACAGTAACTGCACATGCAAGAATGTTATGTAGCACTACAAAAGTGCTTCTTTCTTCGAGTAGAGCTTACCATACAGGTGCTCGAGGGAATGCCAAGTCTAGAAATGGGTAAGGCCACCTGAATAAAATGAACGACATAAACACATAAAGAAATTTTACTTGATTAAGATTAAAAAAATTAAGTCAAAATATTACCAAATCGACACATTAGCATGGATGATCCACTGAACACTGACAAAAATGCCTGTCCACAGCAGGAAATATGCTATTCTAAACCACGGGAAGCGCTGCAATTTTAGATTAAATGATCAATATAGAGATTAGTTGATCGTGGTATGGATCAATATTCTGGCATGAGGCACTTACCAAGCTATTCAAAGCAGTATCACCAATTATGAAGACAACATTGATTGAATGTGTTCCAATCAGCAACTGCAGTGTGCAGTCACAAGCAGTTAGTACGAAATGCAACTAAGAATATGATAACAAGCCATGGCAAAGAACTGTTTATTTTGAGTTGAGTACATTAAGGGCAAGATACAAAGTTATGAGTAGCACACAATCTTATCATGTAATTGTTTTTTTCTCCTTCAAAAGAACCAGGCCAAGTAACTTATGTAACTGCTGAAAGCAGTACTGCACCACTTATCACAATTAATTCTGTATCTGTCTTGCACACGTGCAGGCATGCACAATCACCCGTACAAACATACGTAATGTATCATAACAAAAGAAAAAACTACAAAGGCACCGATATAGCAAGCATGTGTGAACCACTGATTCACTGAAAAAAATTTCAAAATTTGCAGGACCTAGAGTCATACACTATTATACAGATCAGCCAAAAACATATGAAATTGGAGCATTACTATCTAGTGTCACAGTAATTTTAGAATGAAAAATACAGTAAAATAAAGTCAACGATACACCTTTATAGTATTTGTCACCAAAATTGATTCTTTTCCCATCTCTTCTAACATAATAACTTAAAAGGTATCAGAGAATACAGTGCCTAAAATCTCAGATCGAATACTCACAAAATTCATGTCATATTCATTGCGGGCAAGGAAAGGGTACAGGATAAACCAAAACACCATATCTGTAATCATCACAGCACCTGCATTTGTCTGGAAACAAGAACATAAAAATTGAGTGGGGTAGCAAATAGTGCCATGCTGTTAATTAACAGAATAACTAAGAATCTAAGATGAATTAAGATAGGTCAAGCAATCAAACTTTCCTATGATCCTATTTGCTTCTTATTTCATCAATCATAACACATCCACTGTTCAGCAGTTGAACCTCAAAAATCATGTGCACTTTGTGTTGAAATGTGCAGCGATGGCAATTGGGTATGATTAGTTACCTGAAACATGATCTGGAACAGGTAACCCCAAAATCCTGCAATTTCTTGACCATCATGCGTTTTACGGTAACAAGGACTTTTAATGGAATGGTCATATGTACTTTCCCCTGTTGGAGCAATGATATATGAGCCATGATCTGCATCAGATCTTATCAGATCAGATCTATCCCCATTGGTCTTGTAGGCGTACTGATAGCATCCGTAAATTGAAAGCAACGAGCCAAGCTAAAGTTGAAGGAGGAGGTATCCACTAGTAAGTACCAGAGGAATAAGGAATGAACAAACATATACAATGCAATATATTTCATATTATTCACTCAAAAATATGTTTCATGCTAGCCACTGCTCTGATTTTTACAGGCAATGCGATAGCATGTGGTGTCAATCTCAGATGCAGGTAATAATAACTGGAAAATAGTGAATACTACACAATAATTCTCTAATATAGCAAACTACATACCCCAAAATATAAGGTGACAAGCAAGAACGTCCACCTGTCAAATGTACAAAACAACCAAAATCAAACAATTTACAGAATATTACCTCAGTAAGAAATGCACACTGGCGCAAGGACGATATCTTATCTTTGAATTGGGATTAGTGAAATTACTGCCAGGAATTATGACCAAGAAGGATGAAGGCTGGCTTACTGAGTGTAGTATAGGAAGACACTCCATCCATCGACGACAACATCGTAGGCAAGCAGCGAAGCCAAAACGAAGAATGACACAAGGCGAAAAGCCAGCAGCCAACCAGGGTGGATCTGGTCAAGGCACGGCTTCCAGCAATCTTCAAGATACACAACTCCAGGTCCAATCCGCGGTCGCGCTTCCTCTCTGTCTCCACCATCGTCATTGGCGCCCCGTGAATTAGGGCCCTCATACTTCCAAATCAAGAAGAACGCCGTGGCCATGCAGGAGTAGACCCAGATCGCACAGAGCAGGAACCTCCAGTTGAGCCAGTAGTCCGGTTCAGTGGTGTCCACGGCCATGGCTGATGGCAATGCTGCAGTGATCAACCCTGCCACCAGATTCACAACACATTTATTAGCCTACCGCTCGTTCTTCTCCTGTAAATTCGATACCATACGTGTGCCCACAAAAAGAAGCATTTTTCTCCTTTCCTTGTCGACAAAGGGAGAGATCAATACTCAACTTCCTGATTGCCGAACAGAGAAAGAATAGGTGAAAGAAGAAGAGAAAAGACGGGGAAGTAACCAATAGTAATCAGGTGGTCTAGTATCCTGCAACCTGGTACCCTACGCAAAAGACAAAGGTACAACCTTTGCTCCATGATTCCGTCCACACGCACAAAAGACAATAACATCAAGAAACTTGTTCAGAGGAAGAGGGAGGCGAGGCTAACTACCAGTGAGTCGTCACAAGAATCGCACACAAAAAGATCAATCGCCGCCTCCTCCCGAACGAGAAGAGGAATGGAAGGGGACAAGAAGCCAAGAACCACCCTTCTCCTCTCAGGCTCTTGCTTTACTGCCTTCCCTTCTCCAAGCTTCCGCCCCTATGTCTCTTCCTCTACCGACTGTTACTGTTACAACATTGAGATCGGAGAGGCATGTGCGCATTAGTATATTTTACAAGAAAAAAAGAGAGGCAAGATTCACAGATGCTGACGACAGGATCAGGGACATGAATCACGATGTACCCACCGGATCAGCAATATATCCTCAAGCCAAGGTGCCGACGCCGAGTTCCTGCTTATCCGGATGGGTCGGGAAGCCCCTCCTCGCTCTCTCGCAGCCACATGAGTCGGCGGCGGGAGGGGAGGAAGAAGTGAACAAACCAAGAAACGAACCGCGAGCGGAGCCACATATCGGTGCCTGATTGCAGCGTGGGCCCACGGTGCAGGTGATCTGGAGACTCGATGAGAAGGACCCGATTTTTCCGACCCTTCTGCTTCATTTTGCTTGTATCGTTTTGCTTTTGCGACCACTGGAAATCACCCGTTTGGCGATTTCCTTCAGCACAGGTGCGATTCCCTCATGGAAAAAGAACTTCAGCAGGTACTCTATATTTGTCTTTTCTCTTATCTTATTTAACACGTCCTTTTCCATTTAAGGTGAAATCCATAACTAAATAAAATATCACATCTTTATCTTCGGGCACACATTCTTCCATCGTCCCTGTTTCGCTTACAAGTCCTTTTCCTCCTTGGTCAGAACCAATGCACGCAGACGCACCTATTCCAAGAAAATGGAGGTTAACAACGATCAGTACAATGTCTAGCACCGAAACCAACGTCCAAAAAACAAAAACTGTCACCGGTTTTCAAGGTTTATTTTCAGCTTCTAAGGGCTTTCCATAGGTGCAGTTGTGCTGAGATTCCAACTAGAAACCAAAGGCCACGTTCTGAGCTGCTGTTCGGATGGAACAAAGGGACTGGGGTAAATTAATCTAGATCATTCATCAGCCAAGCTAGATGGCTGTGATCGTTTTGGCTTCAGCTTCTGGATTCTAGCTTATTTTTTACTATTCATAAATTCATCTTTTTCTGAACTTTTGGCTTTTTTTAAGCTTTTTTGCCCGTTCTTTTTTTCCCGTATTCGTTTACGTTGTCTGTGATGGGCTAACATATTTTTTATATTTAATTATGTTAAATAAGCCTCCGTCATTCTGATGTTTTTCACCAAATACTGATCTTTTCACCATAAGCCATCAAAAATAAGCCCAATGATCACCACCTTTGTGGCGCAAGCAACCCAGCTAACAATCAGCTCAATTCGGATTGGTCCAACACACATGCAAACAGACAGGAGTCAGTCAAGATAACCGAACACTAATCTGAAGAAATAATTGCAAGCACTCGGATGACACTTCTTCCCAACAGTAGTTCGCCAGCAGAGAATCGTGGCACTGTAGCACTCATGGTTACTGTAGCAGCTCGTAATTACTGCAGTAGCTCGGTTTTTTTTTACGGTGATAGAGGATTCAACTAGCAAAAATTTTGTAGGATTTATATATGGAAACAACGATTAAGCTACGTAAAAGGACACGAGATTAGCACTTGAACAAAAATTACAGTGGATCAAAACCTAACAAAACTCACAAAATTAACAGATGCAAAAACTAGAGTTTAGATATTTTTTTGTGTGTTTTCACTTTATGAACTATAGGAAATTAAATAAAAACAGTAAGGAAATTAATCTAAATCTAAAGGTAGGGTAAATAATCCTACCGAGGAAATCGCGCTCTGATACGAAGATGATACGGGGTCGTCCAATCTTCTCGACGTAGGATTAAGATACTCATGTATAGCCTCTCGAATCATAGTGATCCTCCGTTGTCAATGTAAGAACGAATACTCTTTAATTCGTAAGAACACACACGCCGAACTTCACAACCACCAAGTGAAGTTCTATCGTGCTCCCAATTCTCAACGAAAAGGTAAAATAATCTTAATTAGTAAGAACTCTCTATTTTCTCCATTGACGATATCAATCATCAAGAAGAACAAAGCAATCTTAATTCAATCTATTGTTTTTGCATAAAGGTGAGCTCATATCTGATCACATCCTTACATGGGGATGCAATGGAATTTATTCACGCTCGTCTGCTCAGATTGATTCGGCAAAGGAAAGCTGTGATTAATTATCTCCAACTCCAACTTTATTAGCCATGACTAGCTTCGGCCAAACCAAACTCCTCGGCTTCTCACGCAGGTCTCTGCCATGTGGATGACTTCAGTCAAGCTTGGCGCAAAGCTTTGATGGCTCACCGTGGAGATGCCCTTGGATCAGACTTGGACTTCACCAGATGCGTGCGGATGGACAGCAGGCATGACGTGGCTTGGCTTGGTCTCAGTTTCTCCATGCAGCGCACATGCATGCACCAAAATATCTCCATAGCTTGCTTAGCGTACGTGTAGACTTGGTACATGCATACATAGCGTATATACACATCGTATGCACGTACCAACTTGTACACGAAATATGACCGTATAGATCCCGCCGCATGAAACCAAAGCGGCAACAGTAGTTTGTCCTCCCTTCGCACTCAACCACATGATTTCGCGTCCCCATCCTTCCGCTGCTTCGTACTTCTACAATAAATAATCTTTCCATATACAAACCTAAGAATAATTAAAATACTAGTATTAGATAGTAATCAGTTCTCATATAAATTAAGCTCAAATTCAACTAGGAACGATTTTATTTATTGATTAATCTTTTTTAATACGATTTAATAATTATTTTCAGTTAAATAATATGTTTAACGAAAAACGTAAGATATATATATATATATATATATATATATATATATATATATATATATATATATATATATATATATATATATATCCGTATCACACTGGGCTTGGATGGACAGGGCTGCTCAAAGTGCAACATGCAACGCCGTCCATGAGACTGATCGATCCATGATAGTTTGATGAAAGGTAGCAAACCAAGGAGGCAAAGGGAACTCCAGTTATCTTTTGTTGAGCACTCAAGATCGTTCGTGTTGCTTCTTTAGATTTTCAGACGATAACAATTTGCATTTCCATGACAGTTTGATGCATTAATTTCTGCCCTGTATGAAGGATGTTGGGTTTATGGACCAATGTCCTTTATTCTTCGTTTTGTATTACGCTGTAGCATAGCTGCATCAGTTAGTATGCTTGTGTGGATTTGTGTTCCTTTTCCTTTTAAGGTATTATTCTTCAGAGGCCCGTCCAACCAGGAAAATTGCTCTGCTGTGTTTGTTGCTTTGTCATATTTCTGTATCTGGCCATGTTCAGAAGACAATAGTTTTGTGCTGTCTGCAGCTTAAGATTAGCCCTTGCTCAAGATTTTCCTAAGCTATAGCACATGAGCTCGCTTAGGCAAAGGAAAAGAGGCTAGGCGAAATTCTGCAGCTTTCATTTTCCTTTTTGTTGCATATGTTCTTCCCTGTTCAGTAATTACATACAACATACAGGCTTTGCTTTTATCCTCTTCCTTTTGCATTTGGTAAGATTTTCAATTTTGCTATTATGTTGCCAACGTTTCTCAACAATACCACAAAGAACTGGCTACAGGTTTCCAGAATAATTTTTTTGAGTTAGGAACGCCGTGTTAAGAGTAAGTGTTCTCGTCTATGTTAGCGGGTCACACACACATGGTACATCCCTGTTATGACTAGATGGTCCTCAAAATCTTGGGCCAACACACAGTATCGGCCTGTTCTTTTCGGCTGCGGCTTATAGCTTTTGGCTGAAATTTTTGAATTTTGACTGTTTACGGTACAGATTACGGAGAGACAGATACTCACTTGCGATTTTAGATGGTACAGATGTTGGGCTTTTAATGTGTAGATCGCTTTACCTGTAGACCCCGTCTTGAGAAAATACTCCGTTTGAAAGTTAGGTACTGTAGCAAAAGCTAAAAGCCGCCGGCTTCGGAGGAAAAGAACAGGCCCTAGTATTGGCATGCAAAAGTCGAGTACATCAAATTACATCGGATTTACAGAAGCCCTTGATGCCGTTTGTATCCGTAGAAAAAATTAACTGCCGTTATCTCAAAAGATCAAACAATTCTTCAATGAAGCCTCACATTGCCTTGCCCAATTTATTGATACTGTTTGTCATGTCCTTTTACAATTGACATAAGGGTACTCAGCAGGTGAACTCCATAGACCAAACAAGATAGAGATGTGCAAGAATAGCAAAAGCAGTGATGAATAGGCGGTAGAAGGATAAATATTCCAGCAAAGCTCCACACCAACAAATAAAATGATCCTGACAGAATAAAGCCGGTGATGTGAGAGAAGAAACCCAAGAGGATGACAATGGGTGGTTTGCCCAAACAGTTCCAAGCATATAAATTGAGGTGGAAAATGGTTGTACATCAGGTGTGGTGCCTTACCTCAGAGGTGTTGGAAAATGTGTTTTCCAGAGAAGGAAAGGCAGCGAATAGAAGTACCTGCAAACATTAACAGAAAGAACTGGATGTCTAGCAATCACGAGCAAATGGCTGAATTTATTGAGAACTGTTCTTTAACACTTGCAGTGAAGGGGGGGAAAAATGAACTTACCAGGAATAGAATTGGTAATGTAACGATCGGGCACACACAATGCCAATGAAATTCCCAACAAATATGACAGTTACAATATCTGAATGCAAGTTGTAATTATCTAATTAGTTCAGGAAAAACAAACAGTTCCAAATGATATGAAAACTTAGAAATTTACGGTCGAACTTACGTTCTTTACTGAGAGTTGACAGTCTCGGCTTGCAGAAAATAAATTGTTGAATTGATGTAGCATCTTTGAATCTGGAGTGCAAGAAATGGAATAAGCCGCCTTCATGCCTGTCAACATAAATTCAAGAATATTAAGAATTTGCTAAATCATATGGTTATAAACTTATAGAGAACCATAATAAAAGAAGATAACATTTGTCCAAATGACAAACTGCAAATTTTCTTAAGACAGAATATAGTGAGAGAAAGCACAGAGAAGTGAATTGGCATGTTCAGATTGAACTGTTGAAAACAACATGTAAATGAGGAGCATTGATAAACAGATCCATAAAGCTAGTAATGTGCAGCACACAAACTTTTACAAGGGTGCATATATCTTTGCTATAAGCCTACAACATACAACTGATTACATCCAACCTGAGTACTCACTTAAGCCACTTGTAGTGTGCAAACACCATAAGAGTAGTGAGGTGAAGAACCAATAATGCAACAGCAAGCTCTTTCGATACAAAATACTTCTCAGGGACAAATTTAAAATTGACAGACCTGAAAATCATACAGCTGATTAATATTGTACTGCAAATGCATCTATGCAGAAAATAGTAAGAATATGGGCGTAATGCTACTTCCGAAATGGTTCGAAGTACAAAATTAAAGAAATATTGCATAAGCACCAGAAATGGATGAAGACACGCCCAAGATTGAATGCCCCTGAGATGTACTCAACTGGATGTGACAACAAGAATGGCATACCCAACAAAACCTATAGATGGGAAATGCAAGGCATTAGCATTAATAGTGAGTTCATACTGCATATCCATCTAGTCGCTTTCCTAGAAAATTATTGCACAACAAACTTGTTCATGTTTTCCTCGGGCCACAGTTTTATATCAACAACTGCCATTTTTTCATGTAAAATGTCAATAATATTATGTACGACCATCTGATGTACTTCTAGAAATGCTCCATAATAAATTTGCATCTATCAGAAAGCTTACCATAATAAAAAAAAGATTTGAAGTTCTCAAATTGCAACTGTACCCCTAATTGTGGCTCGGATTGGTGATGTTTCCTACCAGCTGAAACTACCGCCGAAGGCTCGCATCTATGATGTCTTTCATGTCGTCTTCCTTAAAAAGTTCGTCGGTACTCCACCAGATGTTATTCCGACCTTGCCGCTCATCTCTCATGGCCGTGTCATCCCCACGTCTGCAAAGATTTTACGCACTCGCCTGAATCGAGGTGTTTGGGAGCTTTTGGTTCAGTGGATGGGTACTTCGGCAGCGGATGCTACTTGGACTAATCTGGATGAGTTCAAGAAGAATCATCCCCAATTCCAGCTCGAGGATGAGCTGTTTCGCAGGGACGGCGGTAGTGTTGTGGACACCTTGGTGGGACGAACGTATCAGCGCCGTAACTGTTCAGGTCGCAGCGCGGTTAGCAGTGAAGGTGCCAGATTGGAAACAGTGTTTATCGGTTCAGCTACAGCACCAATATCTCCAGGCATGTCAGCAGCGGACTCCACAGGAGATATGGCGGTTTGACAATTAGATAAGAAGTCCTGATTAGTTACCATGTTTAAGTTGGAGTTGTTAGGATAGTTTCGTATCTGTCTCCTAAATATGATATGTTTCCTTCTTGTGTTATAGCCTGGTATATAAAGGCTACGTGCTATGTTTTGGGATCATCAATAAAGAAATATCAATCTAGTTAACCGGCTGGTTTCCAATCCGAGCCTCTTACAAGGGCGACTTGTACCATCCTGGAGTATTATCCCTACCATAACATGTAATATATTTATCAAGCAAGAAAAATTCTTACAATGAGATTAATACATGGTGCTAAGAAAACCATTCAACAAAACTACCACAATTAAACAAGATGAGATAAGTAAAGAACAATGCACCTGTACTACTGCAGCTCCTAACAAGGCAAAAAAGACTCCTTTGATACTCATGGCCTGTACCAAGAACTTAGTAAGGGTAACAGTATGCAGCATAAGATGTAAATAACGAAAGATGGTGGGATAGTACCTTCAACATCAGTACAAACAAAGGTGGGGCAAAAAGGAGCACATTCATCTTAACTGAGACAGCTCCACTGCAGGAAGAGTGATTGCAACTACATGTAAGCAACTAGCATGCACTAATGGTATATGTTATCTCAGTACTTTGAAACGAACAAGTAGCGGATGGACCAATGTCATACAGTTGGTAATCACCTGAAAATTATTAGACCCAGGTACCACTTGTGATAAGCAATCAAAACCATGGCAGCATGAAGCAGTGTCATAGCAACGCAATCGTTGAAAAGACGGAGCACAAAGATGGAGTGAACTCGCTTTGATAAGCAAAGCAAAGCTAAAGCCCACCAAGGAAGCTGTTGTCGTCATCGAGAAACAGGGAGGGATCAGAGACAACATTTAGGTAAACAGCTCTACAAAAATGTCTGGTCATATAGATTTTCTACAAGCTTTACTACTGGTAAAGAACACCAAAAACAGCTTTGCAATCCCTTGTAACAGCCTATAACGTTACCCTCATTGAACTAAACAAATGATTGTTCTAGATTTGGACTGTTGAAAGTAGTGCAGCAAAATTAGGGGAAGACGCATCATATATTTTGCATTCATACCACTTCAGTCTTGATGTAAAGCAGTAGAACAAGGCTCAGGTTGACAATGTACAGGACGCCGAAGAGAATCTGTAGACACAAAGGCCCGTTGTTAGAATAGCTACGACCGCATGACTGATGCGGCAGCAGAGCAAACAAGACGGCGATGGTGGCAAAGAAATTTAGCAGTTAGGAGGATACCTGAGCAGGGAAGACTTGGCCGTCGGTGAAGAACTTGATGGCGGAGTAGACGTAGAGGAAGCCGGCCGGGTAGACCAACGGCCCCGTGTCGCCCTCGATCTTGGTGTAGTCCCTCTCCCCCTCCAGAAAAGCATCCACCTTTCACACCAAACGAACAACAGAACCGGTCAAGATCACACCTTTAGCCCAAAATTTTCACCACCCAAAAGGGAAAAAACAAAGAAGAAGAAGAATTGCTAATAATCGATGCTGGTAGGCACCTGAGACATGTAGGCGTCCCAGTCGATCTTGGTATCTGCAGATCGAAGCAACTAATGAGAGGTGAATTGTGGATAAGATGCAGGTAATTGGGGTTTTGGCCTGAGGTTACAGACACGAGACGAAGGCGATGATGAGGGCGACGAGAGCGGCGTCGGCGAGCAGCAGGAAGGCGGCGAAGTAGAACGCCTTCCGTTTGGCCGGCCTCGCCGTGGTCGCGGCTCGCTTCTCCACCCGCGCCATGCTTGCCGCCGGTCAGTTAGCACTGAGCAGATCCATCCAGGCGGAGGTGGGCAGGGTTCGGCGGCCGCCGATGGGTCGACGAGCTGAGGCTGAGAGAGAGAACCCACCGGTTCGTTTGGTCGGAAGATTCTGTTGAGGCGTGCGTATCTAGGTGGGCCTCCACGATGGTGGAGCTCGGCTTTTCGTCAGCCGAGGCGGCTTCTAGGCCCACGGTACGAGAAGAAGTGGGCTGGGCCTTTTACGGATTAGACGGGGCTGGGCCGGTGAAGCATACGCGTTGTCGCTCAAAAGTTTTGGTGTGTTGATGAGCTTGCAGCCTGGCTGCGTCCCTGTCGTGTGGTCCAAAAACGAAATTCACACGCTACCCCACAGCGCGGCGGCCGCCGGCGAAGGAGGTGCGACGCCGCCGCGTCTCCGCGCTGCCCCAGCCCGAATATGGGACACAATGCCCGCGCCACCCCGCCGTCCCGTTCCTGTCGGGTGGAATGTGCCTCTGGGCCACAGGGCTCCGCCTCCTCCGTCGCAGTTGGTGATCCAGTTATGCTGATGTTGCACACGGCTCCAGCGATAAAGAAAGAGAATCAAGTAGAGCACATGCGCAGCTCTCCTCTTCGTCTTCGTCGTCTTGAGGAGCGGCATCTCGCGAGGGCTAGGGTTCGGCATCGTCGATCGTATCCAGGCGATGCTATTCGTACCGACCAAGTACTTGAGAAGTACGTGCTGACGTGGTGACGCCCAAAATACCTTCTCCCACGTTGGATAATGTGCCCCCCTCCAAAGACCATTTTGTTCTGGCATCTTAATTTTGTATTTTTTTCTAATTTCAGGGCTTTTTGTATTTTTTTTCTCTTTCTCTTTTGCATTCTCTCGGTGATATAACTTTTTTATTTTTTATATTTTAAATTTAATTACGTTGAAAATATTATCAACAGTTGCAATGCAAGATAAACTAGAAGCTCAGACTTAAAAGCCCAAATAAATTGTGCCGAATCGCGAGAGTACAGTTTGCGATATCCATATTTGTGTTAGTTTCTTTCTGAATTTCTGTTAGTGCCTTCCTGAGTTAGTGCCAGGCATGGAACCGCGTGCTAATTCATCTTCTTTCTCTGCATGCATCGCCGCCACGCCCGTCCGCGACGCCGTCTCGTCGAACACCCTCCTCGCCGTTTAGTCGCGCTCGCCGCCGTATATTGCGTGGATTGCTTCCCCCACATCTACGGTTGCGCGCTGTTGGAGCCTCGCAGGTACAGGACGCGCGCATGAGGCAGTGCCGCTCTCGAAGCTTTTTTTTTATAAACTTGATCGGCTCTCGAACTTGGGATCGATCATAAACATGCCGATGAGAAGACCAATCAAACGGGTCCGTAACTCCGTATATAATGTTCGCAATGAACTTCTCAAGTGTTTCGCAGAGGATGGCTCCTAAGCCCATGGAACGAGTACAAGTGGGCTTCTTACGGATCTGCACCCAGTTCCTCGCATGAGCTTAGAGAGTACTGATGGGCTTTGCAGGTTTTGGGCGTGAGGCTGTCAGCCCGTCCGCTGTGATGGGCCTTCGGCAGCCGTTCGTCCATTTGGGCGGGCAGTCGCTGTCCAGCATGCAGCCCCTGTTGGCCTACGGGCTGATGGCCTTTTTAGGCATTTGCGGTGTTTCTTTTTTGACTTAATGTTTTTTTTCAAAGTCTACTTTTTTTGAGATGGTAGTGGACAGTAAAAATCCTAACGTGGGCTTTGCATGCGTTAGACGGACCCGATAAACTTTTTGAAGATGTGGTTTAGAGAAGCCTCTTATTTTGCCTAAGCTAAAAGCTAAAGTCAAAAGGACAAAAAGAAACGGAGGGGTGATATCACTCTCCACAATCTTTTTACCTGTAGAGTTGTGGGTTGATTGATTTTGGCAGGCAACTAATCAGTCATTAGAGTTATTTTTTTGGGCTATAGTTTACCATTGAAATTTCTAAATTATGTCTGTTTGTAAGAAAGAGTATAGAGAGATATTCGTGTGATTTTGGCTAATATAGTTGAAGTTAGTACAGTGTCTACTATAATCGATTTGTAAACCCTACTTTAAAAAATATTTTATTTAAAAGCTAGTTACTATAGATAAACTATGGGAGTGACTATTGCACAGGTGATTAAAATTTTTTTATCTTTCAGTCACCTGAAGTTACACTCTCAATCATCTAAAGTTGCAGGTGATTTTTTTTGGAGGGGTTGCAATTTCAGTTGATTAAGAGTGTAACTAAGTACAACTTTAGTTGCATTCTGAATCACCTGAAGTTGCAGTTGTTTTTTTAGGGGACTACAATTTCGATTGATTAAAAATGCAATTTCAAGTGATTAAGAGATTAAAAAAATTTCTCCTTTGCAATAACAAATCCGATAAACCATAAACCAAAAAGAACCACCCCGTGGATTCCCACAAATCCATCTGCGTCTGCATTTGCTCTGGTAGCCACCATCTTATTCTCATCTCATGGCTGGTCATGGGTTTCTTTTCATTGTCTTGCACAATCCTTCTTCCTCCCTCGCATGCCCACGCACAAACCTACCGTCGCCGTCCGTTGATGAAGACTCACGGGACGACGACGACCACATCAAGCGATCGCTAACACGCCTGAATTCTTCGCGC
Organism: Bonia amplexicaulis; assembly: GCA_036346245.1. NCBI lineage: Eukaryota > Viridiplantae > Streptophyta > Magnoliopsida > Poales > Poaceae > Bonia > Bonia amplexicaulis. Next base: position 38,582,968 of record CM070736.1, on the reverse strand, counting down.
TTACACCGTTCGTGGTTTGAGGCTTCCTGCCGAGTGACTGCTGGCTAGCAACGGTGAGGAGGGAATCTTCGCAGGGGAAGCACGTCCGCAGAAGCTGCCGCGCAGCAGCGTAACCATATTCGGACGTCACTTGCGACGCCGATTCTTGGATTACAACTTGGTTGACGTCAATGGCTTCCTTGCAATTTGCTGTGCTTCTCAGGATACGAATGCTGGGATGAACAAGCAGGGATGGATGAATCGGTACGGGATCCCGGCAAGATTCAGCCACCTTCTCCTTTTCTGTAACGTCTTGTAGTAGCAGTATTATAAGGGAAGGGTACCGAAGAACGAATCACGATTCACGAGAACCCGGCAAGATGCAGGGCGCCGCGGCGGCGGCTACGGCCTCCTTCTCCTCCCACTCCGCAGCCTGGGCGACAGCACGCTGCCGCGCGGCCTCCACCGCGCGCCATGCCGGCGTCGGCGTCGCCTCCTGCTCCGCCGGCCGCCGCGACGCCATCGCTGCTCCGCTGCTTCTCCAAATTTGCGGCAGCCGCCAGCAGACCCCGTCTCTGTCGCTGCTCTCCGGTAACAGAATGGGCAGGGTAGTTACGACGAGAACGGCGGCGGCGGAGGCGGACTATGCGGCTGCAGGGAAGAGGGATGGTGCCGGCGGCGGCATTGCGGAGACGGTGCAGCTCGGCGCCATGATCGTCGCCTGGTACCTCCTCAACATCTACAACAAGCTGGTACCTCCTCAACATCTACTTCAACATCTACAACAAGCTGGTACCTCCTCAACATCTACAACATCTCTCTGCCGCTCCTCCATCTCCATGGCTCCCTCCCCTGTTTCTCACCGTTCGTGCCTGATCAATCAATCCGCTTTGCAATAATCGCAGGTTCTCAAGGCATTGCCGTTCCCCTACACCATGACCGCCTTCCAGCTCACCTTCGGCTCCCTCCTCATCTTCCTCATGTGGGTGACCAGACTCCACCCCCTGCCCAAACTCTCCCCTGCACAGGTGAGGCGATTCTTGCGACTAAAAAAAATGCAATCTTTTCGTTGTAACTTATTCTCTCGTTTCGTCACCGCAGTTGGCCAAGATCGCACCACTGGCCGCCGGGCACATGCTGGGCACGGTGTTCACCAACATGAGCCTGGGCAAGGTCGCCGTCTCCTTCACACACACCGTCAAGGCCTCCGAGCCATTCTTCACCGTGCTGCTCTCCGCCTTCTTCATCGGGGAGGTACCTACCTGGCTACCTTCACACCTGCATGATGATTAATTCATTTCTTGCCGATTCATTCGATCTCAGCTGCGAAATGAAATGAAGAAGAAATGGTTGCAAATTTTGCTCAGTTCGTTCGCTGTTTGGCCTGCAGACGCCTTCCCTGCTGGTGCTGAGCTCTCTCGTGCCGATCGTTGGGGGAGTCGCCTTGGCATCTTTGACTGAAGTTTCTTTCAACTGGTTAGTCCTGTCTGCTATTGGAGAATCTTTGACCATAGCAGAATGATTGTTTGCCCTTTTGCCGTTCAAACTAAATAATTGAAGGAATCTTGTCGGTTTTTCACGCTAGTTTTCTGGAGACAGGATTGGATTTTGGAGTGCCATGGCATCGAATCTGACCAACCAATCAAGAAATGTCCTCAGCAAAAAACTTCTTGGTGGTGAAGAGGTGATTTTTCTTTTTTTCTTCACCATGATTAGTAATTTAGTATGCCTCTTTACAATCGGTGATACATAACAGTAAAATCTCTTGTAACGCAGGAAGCTATGGATGACATAAACCTCTTCTCAGTAATCACCATACTGTCCTTTATGCTATCTTGCCCTATAATGCTACTCGCAGAAGGGGTCAAGTTCACCCCAGGATACCTCCAGAGCACTGTGAGTGCCTGCAAAATTCAGACAATTGGATACTTGGATTGTTGTGTCATACTGTCATCACATCCTAGATTATGAACTCGTCAAATGGTATACAATCTTTTCGGTATGTAGGGCCTTAACATCCAAGCTCTCTGTGTGAGAGCAGCACTTGCCGGTTTATGCTTCCATGGGTACCAGAAGGTGAGCTTTCAGTTTTTCCTTGGCTCCAGAAAGATTGTGTTTGATGTTGCATGACCTGTAACGCAGGCCCATTCTGTTTGTTGTTTACCATTCTAGATCTCGTACATGATCTTGGCCAGAGTGTCACCCGTGACCCACTCTGTCGCAAATTGTGTGAAGCGTGTGGCTGTCATCGTGTCGTCTGTTCTATTCTTCAGAACCCCAATTTCACCTATCAATGCACTAGGTAACTTTGATCAAGCTGATTTTCTACTTAGCTGCTGCTGCTGCTGCAAGCTCTGATTGTTTTTCTGTCCAACTTATTCATGTTAGGATTATTCTCTTTTTTTGATTGTTTTTCTGTCCAATTTATTCATGTTAGGATTATTCTCCTTTTTTTCTACTGGCAGGAACTGGTGCAGCACTAGGGGGAGTTTTCCTGTACTCTAGGTTGAAGAGAACGAAACAAAAGGATGCATGAGGTCATGAGGACTCTCACCATACTACAGTAGTTCTTACAAATTTTTATACATGTTTTGAGGTTAGAAAGATTAGGTCGATGAGGAAATGCATTAATCTCGGCTTCCACCCCCAGTTGTACTACAGGCTACAGCAACTTCTTTGCCTAATTGCAGGACCCTCCTTTCGGTCTAAAAATCGCAAGACCCTTATAAAGAACTGCAGGATGCCTGTAGTTTAGGCGTAAAATCCATGAAACTACTACCCTACTGCAAGACTCGGGAAATGCGGTGGTTCATCACGTCCATTGGTAAAAGACATTGGCTCTTATGCAGAAGCGTTAATGTGCAAGCACGACTTGTTCTGATTCCGACCAAGATGTGTGAGGCTGCAAATGATGCATGCAGACAGTCATCGGCCAAGTAACAGGAAAAAGGCCATTGTTACAGGCACTATCAGTTACCAGAGGGCAAGCACACTTCCGTCGAGAAAACTTGCCGGAGCAGAAACAAGGCACGCATGGGCAGGATTATTCAGCAGTTCAGCACATGTAAACCCTAGGGCATTCAGTTCGATATAAATAGAAAACATGCCGAGAGCATTTACATCAGTCAACATAACTTGTACATAGTTTCGTCCAAAATTCATGCCTCAAGCGGTTTGTTTCCGCAGGATTATAACGCTAGCAGGTATAAATAGCAAAGAAGTCTGACCTTGCAAGCTCTACAAACTACTAATACCGAAGTACATTATCAAGTGCCTCCCAGCCCAGGAACCACTTCGGCATAGCAAAGACCAACACTCTACCCTATGTTAGTGAAGTTTGAGGGCACTCCGTGCTGTAGGCGAGCATGCAAGATACTATAATTTGGTTAGAGAAACAATGTTGTCTACTTTGTTTCGTCACCATCATGGTGCAGAGTTGCATCTTGCAGATAACATTTACCAGCTTGTGACTCCTAGAGCCTTTGACTTGGACTCAGGCTCTTCATGGCTGCGATTGGTTGGAGGACTCCTGCTCCTACCACGGAATCTGTCATTGCTTGTTCTGCTCTGATCACCACCTCGGGAAGAGCTGTAGAACCTGCCAATCGCATGAAAGATGATGGTCGATAAGGTACAGAGGATAAAATCACATCCCAAACAAAAATAAACTACCTGAAAAAAATAATTAACGAGTAAAAAAATGGTGTTCGCTCCATACTTCAACCATACAACATAGGTTAATTCAGTTACACAAAATAATTCACCCAAGCAATCAACCATACAATATAGGTTAATTCAGCTACACAAAATAATTCACCCAAGCAACACAGGTTCTTAGAGCAAGATCACTTATTAACAACATGGTATGCATGTGCCTCCGTCAAGTAAGATTCAAGCATAAGGTAAAAGCATATTCTATTAGAGATTGAAACAGAACCTGTCATGAAAGCTGAGACCATCACCAGATTGATTGTTGCTGCTGCTGCTATGCAAGATGACAATTGACTACTTATTAGGGACTGGACGCAAGCTACAAATAAGTATCCAGATGGAGAAAGTAATACAAACCTGTCATGAAAGGTCAAATTGTCACCGGTCTGATTGTTGCTGCTGCTGTTATGAAAGCTGTAAAGGGGTGGTTTATTAGGTACTGATGGGCCTGAAAAGGCAACGTAGAATAGAGATTGGTGCCATACCTGGTATGGGAGCTTGGAGTATCACCAAACTGTTTGCCACTGTTGCTGTTATGGAAGCTGTGGATTGATGATTCATCAGGCTGGTGATAAGCTAAAAGGAAGGACTCAAATAGAAGCTGATACACACCTGAAGTGAGAGCTTGAACCACCCCCAGACTGATTGCCAAAATTGCTGCTATGGAAGTTGTTGGTCGATCTTTTAGCATAGCCGGAATCATGTCCCTGACTACCATACGAGACATCAGAAGATGTCCATCGCCGTGATCTGCCACCATACCCTCCACGGCCAACCATATCTCTTAATTGCTGCGAAACAGATTGGTTTGCACCCTCCAAAATCTTCACAAGATCTGAAGCATACTTCGAATCCTGTTCACAGAAGAATGTATAGGCAACTCCAGTTGCACCAGCCCTGCCTGTTCTCCCAATTCTGTGGACATAGTCCTCAACACCCGTTGGGAAATCATAGTTAACAACTACTCTGTGACAAAAGATTTGGGAAAGATTGTCAGTGAAAAACATTTGAAAATTTACAGATTAGTAAAACGTTTGTTCAGTCATCACTATTATGAACTATATCATGAAACCCTTTTTTTGCAAAAGAGTCCAGCTCTCAAAATTTTATCAGGGGCAAAGATAAAGTTCCAACCTGATATCCTTTATGTCTAAGCCTCGAGCAGCCACATCAGTGGCTACAAGAATTGGGCACCTGCCACTTCGGAATTCGCTCAACACAGAATCCCTCTCAGCCTGTGATTTATCACCATGAATAGCAGAAGCACCATACTGCCGTGAGAGGTTTCGAGCCAGCTGATCACACATCCTCTTTGTGGAGCAAAATATTATGACTTTGGATCCAGTCTCTTGTGACCGCAAGATTTGATCAAGTCTTCTTGATTTCTCCATAGGTGTGATAACTTCCACATACTGCAATGCAACATGCAACAGACCACTTCAAAATACCGAAATAAAGAATATCTCGGTCAACAAAAATAATTTTCATTACCTGAGTGATTGACTTGTTTGCAGCCAGCTGATCAGTGTTCCCAATGTTAACCTGAACAGGGTTAGCCAGCAAATCTGAGGCTATTTTCCTCACCTCTTTTGGCCAAGTGGCAGTGAACATCAGAGTTTGCCGTCTAGGTGGCACTTGGTTCACAATTTTTCTTATTTGTGGCTCAAATCCCATATCAAGCATACGGTCAGCTTCATCAAGAACAAGATATGATACTTGATGCAGGCTCACTCTTCGCATTTCTAAAATGTCATTCAATCTTCCAGGAGTTGCAACAACAATGTCAGCCCCACGGTCTAAATCTTTTAGCTGAGGGCCTTTTGGAGCACCTCCGTATAAACACTTCAAAAGAAAATTCACAATTACATTAATACCCTACATTAACAGTTATATCAAGTATACATAAAATGAAAATTTAGCAATGTGTGTGCTATATAAGTCATCTAAGAGTTAAGACACAGATTATAGATCTAAACTGAAACTAGCATACTGTATATAACAGATATGAGTAAAAGATAGAAGCAACATACAGCAGATGATATTCTTGATGATCTGCCAAACTTGATTGCTTCATCTTGAATCTGTGTTGCCAATTCCCTGGTTGGAGACAGAACTAGAACTGTTGGACCTCCCCTGGAATTATGTTGTAGGCGTTTAAGAAGAATAAACCCTGGAATTAGATAACCCAGTGTTTTTCCAGAACCAGTCTTCGCCACAGCTACAATATCGCGGCCCTTCAAAGCAATTGGCCATGATTGAGCTTGGATAGGAGTTGGTGCAGAGAATCCTGCTTGCTGAACCTGTAAAACCATATACATACTGCAGCTTTATAAAAACATAAGCCTAAATCTACTACATGACAAAAGACAAAAGCTTCCACAGCATAATTGTTTGGCTACATCAAAACTAAATCTAATATCCTGCAACTGCAGGTGAAACAACAAAAATGACTTGTTTCAAACCACAGGAGGCTGGACAAGACAACAAACAGGTTAAACCCCGACTTGGATTGTTGGCTTGAAGAGCCAGTGGCACAAAAAATCCTGCTTAATTATGGCCTGAGCAGCACGAATGCACAATGACCTCCTAGTTTCTTTGGAGAAGGATACAAGGCAACACAGTAATATTGGTGTGCATGTGCACCTACCTCCCTTAGAATCTCTGAAGGGAAGCCCGTGGACTGAAACGTCATGAATGGCGCTGGAGCCTCATTTCCCTGTAAACAAAACAAATGGAATAACTAAGCAACGCAGCACATAACAACCAGGAATGACTGAGGGGTATTAAAGTAGTTGAACACATACAACGATAGTAATCTCATGCTTAGCACGATATGCTTCTGGTGAGATGTGGTTTCCATTGGCAGCCTGTGAAACTGGATTAGTGGATGGCGCATTCTGTGCAGCGTTTACTCCAGCTGCAGAACACATCTGGAAAACAGGATAGCATGTTATGTAATGCCATTGGGGAGCGGAACAAGAAATGTACATCAATTATGATCATGCTCTATGTGTTGACAGTACCTTTGGCTCTTTGCTATGTCATTACTGCTATGCTATTGTCGTAATCTTACTGTATTTATGGTGGAACAATGCAGTGTAATATACATAACGTGTAGCACGTGTTCGACAGACAAGTACCTCCAAAGGATCGCTCCTGGCCTTGTGGTCAGCAAAGGGCACATTCTGCACGCGGCTTCCTGCAGCTTCAGTGCGCCGCTGAAAAACAGGTTGGCATCTCATGACATTTCGTGGTTAATGAAGTAACGGTCATTAATATGACCTTTGCGTAATTATTTCCTTCTCCCTTTTTAGGAATGAAGGCAGTTAGGCAGGCCAAAAACCTAACTTTCTGCTTCATTGTTACAGGCAATCTTGTTGTAAACATGCTGGTGTGCATGATGAGGCAAATGCAATGCGGATTACATAATGTATGTAATTAACATGTGAATGATAGCAAAACAGAGAGATGCTAGTCACCTCGAAATGATCAGCGGGAGGCGCATTCTGCGAGCAGCTCCCTCCAGCTTGAGCTTGTGACTGAGAAACAAACAAATCGATAAGGAAATCTCGACACCTCCAGACCGACATTTATACGCAGGCTACAAAAGCAACGGAAGAGAAACAAAACAAAACAAAAAGGAAGAACATTGATGTGCTACCCCGGAAGGATCGCCGTTCCTGGGCCTCTCCTCAGGGATGGGAGGCTGCGCGGAGGCGGAAGCGGAGGAGGAAGGGGGCGCGGTGGGGCGGTCGTACTGGACGGCGTTGGTCTCCGGGTTCCAGAAGTAGAGGTAGCCTGTGTTGCCGTCGATGAGCGCCCTCCACGGCTTGGGCAGCGTCGGATCTGGCGGCGCGTAGCGCGGGCCCCTCGACGATGCCCCCGCCGCTGCCGACGCCATCCCCTCCCGCTCACAACCCTACCACACCAGAAAAAATAACCCACAACGAGTCAGATCAAAACAGCAATGCGAAGCGCAGGAGGAGATCGGAGCAAGGGCGTGGCGGAGGAGAGGTCAAACAAACAAACCCTAGCGATCGGCGCGGGCGAATGCAGATTGCGGCGGCGGCCGGAGAAGGAGGATGAGGAGGAGGCGGAGAGGGGGGTTTTGGTAATCTCGCGTTAGTTCTTCTTCCCCTCCTTCCGCTTTTGTACCGACCCTTCCTCTCCTCCGCTTCGCCTCCTCTCGCGTGGCTTTTGGCTCTTTTCTTCTTTTTTTCAATGTATTGTACGTAGAGATATAATAATTTTTTTTAATTTTTTCTATTATCTTCATTTTTTAATTAAATATCTTAGTTAAAAACTAATATATACTACAGTATCTTTTTAATCGAAAGCTAACAATGGCAGCAAAAATCATCAGTAAAGGTTATTTTAAACAAGACCTAAGTACGCGTCTGATTAAAAAGAGGAAGCGGAGGCCTCCATGAGGTGGGTGCGAAGTACGAGCGAAGCTGGGAATGGAAAAGGCAGGCCGCGCCACGGCGACCCGTCAATGCTGAGGGCCCAGCCGAGAAAACCTTTTGCTCGTTTTGGCCCAGCCTACCTTCACAATTGCAATTGCCATTTCTTGTAAGCGTGCTGGTGCTGGGCCTGTTCATATAGCTTTTGGACCTTGTCTTCTGCCTTCAATTTATAAATAGTAACAGTTTATAAAAAATTTTATAGAGAGATATTTGTATATGATTTTAGCTAATATAAATGAACTCGTTATAGTATGTATTGTAATCAACTAGTAGACCTCCGTCTTGAGAAGATACTCCGTTTAAAATTAGGTACTGTAGAAAAGTCGTTTACTATAGAAAAATAGCTTTAGAAGCCAAGATGAACAAGTCCTCACCTCTACTTTCACTTTCACTGATTCATTTTCCACCTTGGCATGTCAGGGGGAAAATTCCCTTTATTGCCGTATTTTGTGAATTGTGATGGTTACCTCATCGGCTTTTGACGTTGCACCTGCTATGGGTCATTCTTCAGCCACAAGCCGCCCGCTTTTGGTACCGCCACAAGAGACCTAACTTTTAAACGGAGTATTTTTCTCAAAATGGGGGCCTACAAGTTAAACGTGGTATACGTTAAAAGCTTAATATCTGTACCAGCAAAAATCGCAAATGAATATCGATCTCTCCGTAATCTGTACCGTAAACAGCCAAATTTCAAAAATTTCAGCCAAAAACCATAAACCGCAGCTAAAAAGAACATACCCTATATTTATCTTCATCTACGGGGTTTGGAACCCGCTTATGGCCTTGTTTATAAGCCCTGGTGTTTGAAGAAAATCCTGGCTCATCTATGTGCGTGGGCTGGGACTTTAGTTTTCATTAGCGTCTGTTTTTTCCTCCGAAACTGACGGCTTTTGGTTTTTACTACAGTACCTAACTTTCAAACGGAGTATTTTCTTAAGACGAGGTATACAAGTTAAACGATGTACACGTTAAGAACCCAATATCTGTACCATCCAAAATCGCAAGTAAGTATCTCTCTTTTCGTAATCTGTACCGTAAACAGTCAAAATTTAAAATTTTCAGCTACAAACCGTAAGCCGCAGCCGTTGCCAAACAGACCCTAGCCCTGGTGATCGAAGAAAACCCCGGGATTAATGGGGAATCTAATCTGAGCAACGGTGATGGTGTGCGGTAATTTGTAGTACTAGAGTAACTCGAATGACAAGAGGATGTGGATCCTAATACTCAGCCGTTTTCCTGACCGGCAATAGAGCTCGTCCATTACGACCATGTAAACCTTGTGGAAGCGACCGAAATTTAACATTTCAACTATTTAGAACTTGGCCACTCGTTGGAGATCGATACGGCTCTCTACTCCTTAGAATGGTTCAACCCGTCAAGAATCAACATCTAGCACTCTAAATGCTATCTTCTTCTCAAATCAATACGAATCACATTCACGCTCACAGGTCAGTGTCGCACATCTTTCTAGATCTCTTGCTTTCTTTCTTTGACAAATTCGATGGAGTGACTAAATCTGGACCTTTCTAACATTACAACCACCACAGCCATTTGTATTCAGGCCTCCATGCACAAAAAACAAGTATGACAGGCTAAACCCTCGTTACCTCATCAAGCCTACAGCTATGTTAATCATAGGGAAAGCATTTGCGCTAATCATACAGCCCCTCTTGATCCCAGATGTCCACAAGGAAATCAACCATCTCCTGCAAATCCATGATATATGTTCAACCACAATACCACAAGCCTTAAATCGAGTGGTAGATTGAACTGCCTTAGATCTTACATGTAGAGGGATAGGTTGAGGAAATGGCTTATTGGATCCAAGCAAACTCTCGTATGCTGCATTCCAACTGCATAAATAAATGGTTTGGGTGAGCATGAAGCTTCAGGGTATAACACTCCATTATTCATTTTAAGATTCATAACATAGCATGCAATAAATACTGCATTGAAAACAAAAAAAAAGATAATGTGATTTCAGAATGTTCATGGGATAAGTCAGACCTAGTATTTATTTGCACAAAAAGAATTGTGCAAGAACAAGAGCAGGTATCCAATTTTCAGTTTCAAAGTTACATTTAGATGGTTTGCCGTTTGCAACGTCCTTTCTGAAAGATGAGCAGTTGGCATTGAGTTTGATGATAGATATTTTGTTTGTTGTTTGTAAAAGGCTCCAGAATTACAATTGACTCTAGACAGAGAAACTAATTTTCTCTTTCCTTATTAAGGATCTAACAAATGGTACTATACATACAAAAAATCACACATCAAGGAGAAAATGCAGCAATAATGTGCTTTAGAACTTCAGGCGCATAATTATGATACAAACGAATAGATTGAAAATGGCAGGGTCCCAGTACCAAAAATGTATAGGATGGGACAGGAAGAAAAGTGATAAACTATTATAATAGGTAACCATTGGAAGAGCCAGGAGAAATGGAAACCAATAAGGGCAGTATTATTGGAATCACCTTGATCAAAACAGGCACTCGGATTGATCTAAAACTTTGGTAGAACAAAAAAAGTGGGAATAAGCATCAACTAATCGCAACAATATGAAATTAGATTTGTCTTTTAAATGATATCAACAAACTGTTCAAAGTTCAAAAGAAGTACTGCATCGAATATACGTCTGATAGAAAAGGTTGTACAGGTTAAATTTCTAGTTATATTCCATATAACTCTTTTGTGCCCACATATGGATAGGACACCCCATTTTCGTACCTTAATATTGGTTCGCGGATCTGCTTCACCTTGGGTTGTTGCCTTCTATTATCAGTCCACTCCTGCCTATTCTGTTTCCAAAGAAAAAGACCTGCAGTAATATGTCAAACTGGTCAGGTTACAATGCCAACTAATAGTCTAATATTCTTTGCAGGCAAACATATGACGATTCTCTTAATCCTTTTATCACATGAATAGGCAATCGGAGGACTTCTGTTTCCCCTTGTTATTAAACAAGAAAATCATAACATAATTAGGGAGCAGTATGCATACTCAAATTCCTTACAGTCCAAATCTAGTAGCAAAATATACCGGATGTTGCACAAGATAACAGTATTAATTCAAAGTTCCCAAATAAATTATACCAGCCGAAAGCACACAAAGTATGGATAATTAGAGGCAAACTGACCAAAGCGCAGGTGCTTTTCTCCAGCCCACATCTAAACTAATGTGTGAACTCAAAAGTTCCCAAATAAATTTCCTGCTTAGAATCACACAAACATAAGACATGGTAAACCAAATGCGTTGCTATTGATAAATACCAATAGGTACCCCAATAAGATTAGAGAGGCTAACACTGAGCTGTGTGATTATATCAAGCATTGGAACTTTTAACACACTATCAAGCTAAGACCACTATATTTTTCTCAGATCAAAGCACAAAGTATAGATAATAAGAGGCATACTGACCAAACAATATGCAGGTTTTTGCCACATCTAAAATGACTGCAGATGCCCATAGCCACGAGATAGACATATAGTCAAAATCAATGTTAATGTTAATAAAGGTGTCTGGAGGATGTGTACATGCAGTGAGAATACTCCTGTTGAGGGTTGAGCATATATGACAACATGATCCAAGAAAAGGAATTACCACGATTAACAAATTCAGGAGGGCTGTGGCTACTTCCCACTCCGTGCTGATCAAGGGCCCGTGTGGATGTGTTGATTGAAGAAACTTCCCTTAGATCTGCCGGTTCAATCTCGATTGTGCTTGTACTCCAAAATTCTTCTCCTATCGTGGGATTTTGGTCCTGGGTAAGTAAGTTCTTTGAAAGCTCACCTACTTGTCTTACAGTCTTATCACAGCATCCAAAACAGCCTCTGCTCTGTTTGCAAGGAGATTGAACATGTAGACAATTAGCACAAAACACTCACTAAAAGACGTGGATATCTGGAAAGATGAGAGTTGCAAATTGCCAAAAAAAAAAAAGAAACAATCCAGGCAGACAAAGTCACCTTCCATTTTCACAAGTAGGCGAAAAGCTAGGTCACCGATGATATTACATACATGAGAAAACTACGAGGAGAAATACGAAACAAGTAATAATCACAAATCAGGGATTTGTCTTGCAGGGAGACAGCGATGGAGCAAACAGGCATCACGTTGCCTTTTTTCTTTCTCCCCTTACTTAATCCCTACGAAGGCAAGAGGATGAAATCGCGAACATCACGCAGATGCGGACTGGAACACACTGTCATCTCACAACAGAACAGTTCTAGAAGAGCACATCCCAATCAAGGCAAGGCGACTTGTGCATGACGCGCTACCAACTACGGCTAGGGCTATCCATCTATCTGGCCGTCCGTAGTTGCGCACCCGCAACCAACCTAGTTGATTCACTCGCAACAGGGCAGTTCTTCTGCGTAGGAGGAGGATCCCAATCGAATTGCCGCGGCATGGATCGCACTCGAACGAGAGAGGAAGGAGATGGGAGGCGGACCCACCCGGAGCAGAGGAAGAGGCAGGCGGAGGAGAGGAGCTGCGGGATGATGCGCCAGTCCCATCCCGAGCCCAGGTCGACGCCCCAGTCGCCGACCCTCGACGCCGATCCGCCGCCGCCGCCGCCGCCGCGGGCCGCCATGGCGCGCACCGCACCCAACCACTTCCCTCGCTTCGCTGCCTCGCTGGCTCGATTCGGCTCGGCTCTACGTACGGGGCGCTCGTGACGGAATCGAATCCCAATCGGAGTGAACCGAGGCAACCGACCGAGTGGATTTACGAGGGATGGGTGGCCGAGTGCATCGGGTGACATTTGGGTGCGAGCGCGAGTCGTGTCACGCGCGATTGGGATAAGAGCAGAGGGGTGGTGGGGTCGACGGAGATTGCACGGCACGGATGACAACTCACGTCTCATTCACACGCGTGCGTGCACGTTTCGTGACATATTTGAAAATTCTGCGACTCACTAAAATCTTGCAGAATATAGATATATATTTTGTTACTAAATATATATCTATATATATCTTATTCTAATTATTCGAGTGAGACATATAGATGTGATCTCGGAGAATCTTTAGATCTAATTCGAACGGACTAGAATGATGCGATTTGATTTGACAGTGTGGTGTTTTTTCTTGTTTTTATCTTGCTTTCCGCCAACCACAACGAGTAACCGGTCGAGTTCTCACAATCTAACCATATTCATGTATCATATCTTCACATAATTGGATTGCTTGTACTTGTACTTAAGAAAACTTCTTGCTTGTGGTTTGCGCCCACCCTACCCCCGAGCCCCGCCTCCCCGAGCCTAACTAGATTTTTCCCGTAGCCATAAGTTGGCCAAGATCAAAATTTGGCAAAAAGAATATTGTTTGAACTGTGGGTAAATCAATTTTTGGTGGTGGATTGCGCACGTGATGTTGATTTTGTTGAAGTTACCGAATTTTGGTGAACGTTACCAAAATATCGGTAGCAAATCAAACAACAGCCAATTTTCATTGGTGGTACCAATATTTGGTTTGGTTTGCAAGGGTACCAAGCCAAACATGCCACCCATTTTTCACATTTCCATTAGTCAACGAAATTCTTGCGACCATTATTGTGGCCTATCCTGAAAAGCGATGGTTATGCTTGGATACTACCATGCCACACATTAAGAATTGAGTAAATTGCACCATAAGTACATAAACTTACGGGGTGGGTGCATATAGACCACTAAACTATGAAATAGTTAAACTGTGCAAAAGAGGTCCAAAACAGGTTTTGTAAGGCTAACAAGACATTCATGTAGTGTTAATACTTATGTGATATTTATGTGGCAGTTCTTCTCCTCTCTCTTTCTTCTCACCCACCTTTTCTCTATATTTCATATACTCTCTTCTCACTATCTCCATCAAACCCTAGTTGACGCTGACGAGAGTTCTTGACTTGGCCAATACATTCAATCAACAGGAGTCAAAATAAAACTCTTTGTCTAGACTCACATAATTAGGGTCCACTAAGTATGTTATCTAGCCCGCGAGCATATAAAAGAGGAACTTCCCCCTTTAATAAATATAACTAGTGGAATACCGGTTACACCCAAACGACGACTCGTTGTATTCAATTATGACTAGTAATCGTTCGCTTTCTCAAGCAGAGTATTAACTGGTCATGATTGATATGGTTTTTCACGTGGGTGCTTAATTCGACACGTGAGAGCGGTTAATGGTATTTTCTGACAAGTTGCAATGTTTGAGAAAGGACACAACATTTTAAGACACAGAAAGACTAGTGCATGAAGACAAGAGCCACACATTCAAACATTAATTGCCACCCTTTATATTTGTATAAATAGGGAGGCCTACGTGCCTACAACAATACAAAGAAATTATTCACATTCATTGTCACACTCTTGTAAAAATTCTTTGGCCACATTAATAAAGTCTATTGGTGATTAGTGTTTCTCTTTGTTATTCTTGTAAGTTCGACAGTAGCCAACCTTGTCATGTGCATTGATAGCCGCTTTCAAGTCTCAAGCCGCGCCCCTCTTGTCGAGAAGTGGGAGCAGCATGATCTGCGAGGAGGCATAGCGGCAGAAGGAGATAACATTAATGAAGAAGGGGGCCACTTGATGACTCGACATGTTCCTCGAACAGGGGCTACAGGAAGTAGTCTGTCGCGGCCGACACAATCTAAAACACGTGGACAGACCCGTCGCGTTCTTCTTCGTTGGCTTTTTTCTCCATCTACATCTACTAGCAGCTGCATCGGCTCCATACGCATCTGATGCGACCTTAAAGCAATAAGAATTCACCTCGCAGTTAATCTCATCACTTCAACAAGCTCGCAGGTTCCTTCTCGATCAGAACCAAATTACTTTTGAACGTTTTGGGATGACGTTGATGGACACGTAGATGGGCATAGCCGGCGGGGGTGGAGAAAGAGGCCTTTACCTTTTTATGTCAGCATCAACATCAATGCCACATAAGCATTTGTACCATGTGAACGTCTTGTCATTCCTGGAAAAACTCTTATGAACCTTCTTTACATGGTTTAACAAATACATTAACCTAATTACACAGTTTCATTTCTTAGTGACCTATATGCACTCATTTCACGAGTTCGTGTACATGTGTGTCAGGGTCGGGAGATACTATACGCACCGCAACCAGCAGTCCACGTCCGGTGCAGCAACAGTCCAAGCATCAGACGCAGGCGCGGTGTTGGTGCCGGATAGACTACAGTCCAATTCGGCTAGACTTTGAATTACTGATTGATTAGAGTTTCCTTTTAAATGTGTTGCTTTCCTGGTAATAGATTGATATTAGATAGAAGCATCCAATTCGGATTAGACTTATCTTGTTAGGGGCTAATCCATATAAGGGATTGCCGCATCTTTTGGAAGAAAGGCATGTTCTTTTTGGCTGCGGTTTGTGGTTTTTGAGCTGTTCGTATGAGAGATTATAGAGTAACAGAAACTCACGTGCGGTTTTTGCCGATATAAATAAAGTTAGTACAGTACGTACTACAATTAACTAGTAGATCCTATCTTAAAAAGATAACCTGTTTAAAAGCTAGTTAATGTAGAAAAACCGAAAATCAATGTTTAGAAGCTGAAAAGAACATGCCCGAAATCAAGAAAGATATTGTTACCTTTCTTCCCTCCCGTCTACACGTTCCTGTGCGCCTGAGGCTGCTCAGTTTAATCTCAACCGGTTGGCGCCTTCTCGCCGCTGGACGTCCATCTGCCATTCATATAGCCTCCGTTCATCCACACTGGTCCACAACACCGCCGGTTAATGAAAAGTCAGGCTTACTGACTAAAATTTCATTGTAGCTACTGAAATTTCATCAGAATCGAAGGTGTCTTGTTTGGCGTAATTAAATTTAAAATAGAAAAAATATACCAGCTCATCACAGACAATGCAAACGAATACGAAAAAAAAGAACCGGCAAAAAAACTAAAAAAAATCAAAAATTCAGAAAAAAGACGAAATTTATAAATAGTGAAAAATAAGTCAGAAGTCAGAAGCTGAAGCCGAAACGAGCGAGGCAACATTGCTGCAGATGATGATTAACCAGCAGGCAGTAGCATCAACAAAATATTAAACATGTAGTACAAAATACAAACAAACAATCATGTCAAGTAGCACTGGAGTCTCATCTTACAAATGGAATTGCAGATTGCACGCATCATCTCATCCCACCAGCAACTAAAACGACAGCCACGACACAATCTACATGCGGTAGCAACAGCAATCCTCCTCCCATCTTGTTCTTCTCCACCATGCACAACACTGCACTTATTACTTCTTCACAACTATAACAACTGCTATTCTGAAGAAATTCTGAACAACCAAACTGAAGCCAGACAGGAGAAGCCAGAGAGTGCCTGCTGCCTCTATGTGGTGAGGATGGGGGGAAGGTAATCCGACTTGCCACCAAGGACACGGGCACGGGTGTCGGGGAAGAACTCCATCCCCGGAAGCTCCGTCACCACGCCGTCGCTGGTGACGCCGATGGGGTAGCTGAGCAGGTGGCCGGGGAGGTCCTGCTCCAGGTCGTCGCTGGAGTACATGTCCCAGTACTTCTCCGCGACCTTGTTCACCTTCTGCACGCACTCCAGGCTCTCCGGCCGTTGGAAAGCGTCGTCCAGCATGCCCAGGTGCTCGTACCACAGCGCCATCCGGAAGCCATGGATCTGGCCCCGGGCCGGCTGCCTGGTCGCCAGGTGGTATGGCTGGTACGTACCCATGGCGATCTCGGAGTCCCTAGCGCCATCCATTGACCTCTGGTTGATGTTGGCAGACCCAATGATGATGTACTCATCATCGACTGAAAAAGGAAGAAGT
Organism: Bonia amplexicaulis; assembly: GCA_036346245.1. Taxonomy (NCBI): domain Eukaryota; kingdom Viridiplantae; phylum Streptophyta; class Magnoliopsida; order Poales; family Poaceae; genus Bonia; species Bonia amplexicaulis. The sequence continues at coordinate 38,566,028 of CM070736.1, read as the reverse complement.
GAAGTTACTTGCTTGATCAATAAATGGAACTCTTTTTTGGTCTTTTAAAAATAACTGGATCTTTCTGAAACCACACAAGAGAACAATATATATTCAGCTGGTCAATGCTTTGCAAGCTGCAACCAGTAGTAAATAACAACAGTAGGACATCAGCTTTATTACGATTCATTTAAAAGAAATGACTCAAGATATGGAATCTTCAATGAAAATGTAATCGTAAGAGCATAGGGAATTCCTTTTTTAAATTTTTTTTTGCTTCTTTATGGTTTTAAACAATCGATTCCCCTTATCATTAATGGAAGAAAACTGACTTCAAGTTGCCATCAGTTTACATGAAACTATATACTAATAAACCAATGCAATGCTCTCCAATATATGTTTGGCAGAAAAGTATGCTCTGTAACTAGCTTTAAGTAAACAAAAATTGTGTAGGCAATGATAAATTTCTGTAACTAGCTTTAAGTAAACAAAAATCGTGTAGGGCAATGATAAATTTAATGCAAATATGAAACCCAATGATAAGTAAAACTGACTCGGTACCTATCATCATTTTGGTATGAACATAGATCATGAACCTCCTAGCCTCTTGAGCCCGGATGTAATCAGTGTCAGGTTCTGGCTGTTCCTCGGGTTCATATTCCCCGCTCCGCTTCACCTCGCGGTTACCTAAGCAGAAGAAAGTGAGGTAATCCTTGGGGTTTGCTTCAATCCCCTTGGCTTGGAGAGCTTGTATGATGTCAGTGTACATCATCTCCATTGTTCTCCTTTGCCAGTCCAGAATTGCTTGTACAGATGCACTCTCTGGAACACCCTCCGGCCACATTGGCACCACAACATAAACAGTAAACCGTTCCCCAGCTTCAATCTTACTGACAACCTTCAATGCAAGCTCCTTAGGAATCAAATGCAGAGCACCGATTTCTTCAGGCTTAATGCCTTCAGGTTTCCAGCAATAGGAACTTCCAAGGAAGTACTGGTTCTCAATATAGATAAAGTTCTTCGCCCTCCGGATGGCGTGTATGTATGCATCCTGGATGCTCCTGTCAATGATTTGATCCTTTCCACTGACAAGCCCAGCTCTTGCAGCCTCCTCGGGAGTATCAGGGAAGCCAAAAGCAGCACCACCATCAATGGATCTGAAGAGCTGAACATTCCATGTATCTCTGTCCTCTGGGAGCATGACGGGAGATGGGGGGATAATAATTTCAGAAAGATCCCTGAGCTGAACAAGGAGATCCTTACCACCCTGCTTTCTCCATCTCTGCTCGAAATTGTAAAGAACATCCCAAGCGATTGGCCCTTCCAGCCGTGAATGAATATCATGCCATGGCTCTCTTGGACCACCCTTCTTGATCGATGCAGTCGCAAAGTTTGGCTGGTGGAAGTCATCATGATGGACAGTGTCAAGTGTCCTAAACAAGGAATGGTGCTGAGTGTCATATCTTCCATCACAAAGGTCAATGCCACCAACGAAGCTGACTATCCTCCTTTGCTGGGAGCCCTCGTTTGGCATCTCATGGTCAACAACTACTATCTTCTGATGGTGTGTGAACATAGTTGATATCTGCAGATCCTGAACAAAGCTGCCTGAATCATCAGGGTTGCGAGGGCACAGGACACAGTGCACGTCCGTGCCATGGAAGTAATTTTCAGTCTCCTCATCATGTGTGGCCATCAGGCCATCTCTCTTCAGCAAGCCAACTGACGTCCTGTCATCCCACACCAGCATAAGAACCCGGACACCTTCACCAGCCTTCCTCTTGAGCAACTCCCCAAGAGTAACATCTCCTCCAGGTTTCGGACGATTGGTGTCCCTAACCAATTTGATTTCAGTGTACACAGACCAGCCAGTGATGTAAATCAAATGCTGAGCATTGCTTATGGCATCAAAGATATCCTCCCAGCATCTGTGGGGCTCATAGTTCTTGGCATCAGCAAGCGGAATCTTGGGAATGAAGTTGTCTGGAACATGAGCATCTTGATAAAAAGTAACCTTACATCCTTGCCTCTGTGAGAAAAAGGTGTACGGAACACCAGGATACTTGGCGCTCCGGACACCTCTCGCCCAATTGCGGTCCTTGGAAATGTCAAAGTACTGAAGCTTCACATGGATCTTGCTCTCACCAACAGGCTCACGCTCGTCGTTACAGACCTCAAGCCACCTATCAATCTCCTGGCCATCCAGAAGCTCTTGGACAGGCAGGTACGCCCTCCCAATGAGCGAGGCCCCGATCGGGTTATCAATCTTGACGGTGAAGATCACATCGGCGGCCAGGTGCGCGCAGTAGATGTGGAACGACTCGTACCAGCGAGGATTGACAGGCTCGTTGGATATCATCCTGGTGCGCCCGACGCGAGCTTTCTCCAGATCAATGGTGGCGTATACCTTGGTGGTGCCTTTGCCGACACCCACGGTGTCCTCAATCCCCTCCACAAGCTGTTGAGATGAGGTCGGCGTGTTAGAACAAGAAACGACATAGCCATGATCACCGGCACACATTACATACAGCAAACTCTAGATTCGGACTAGTAATTCAGGAAATCAAGAAGTGACCAACAACAGTACAGGGCAATCTTGGTATACATGTATCCTCGATTCTTGTCTAGGAATATCCGTTTCTTCCCCAGTCACATCTATCATTTCATCGTGTGTAACTGTAGACTAGCATAGCGGCGGCATGTCGAGCTATGTTGGGCATGGTAGATGGGTCGATTCGGCTCCGGCATCTATCTACGCTACGCTGGTAGCGGAAAAGAAAAAGGAGAGGAGGGAGAGGCGTACCTTGCGGATGAATTTGGGGGCGGCGCCGCTGGCGCGGTGCGGGTTGGAGAGCGAGGCGGCTTCGAAGACGGTGGCGTGGAGCGTGCCATGGAGCAAGATCTGAGCCATGAGGAAGGATCCCTCCTCTCCTCCTCCGCGCTCTTACCAGTAGTCCCTCCCTGCAAGACGCATAAACACGCGCGCGCGCGCGCGCACACAGAGTTGGTCACAGATGAAAGGGGAAGGAGACCTCGCAGACAGATCGAGGCCGGCAAAGAGGAAGCGAAACCAACAGACAAAGAGCCTTAACCAGAGCAGCAAGCAGAGTGCAAACTGGAGTAGTACACGAAGGAAAGGAAACGGAAACGGAACGACGACAAGTGACAAGAACTGGCAGATCTGACAGCGAGAATTAGCAATAAGCAGCAGCACTACTACTGCCTTAGCGGCTTAAGCGCAGGCTTACCAGGTGAGGGGGCGTCTTTGCAGGGAGGACAGGACGGTGATGGCGAGAGGGGAGAAGCAAGCAGAAGAAAAAGGAAGCAAGCAGCAGCGGCAGATCCGATCGAGCGAGTGAGACTACAAAATTGTAGAGGAAGACTGTCCCAATCTATCAGGGCGATGCGGCGATTTTTTCTTCTTTCCCGTACTTGTTTAGAGGCAGACCGTGCGCACGTCACCGGGGATTGGGATCTGGGAATCAATCAAACTCGCTCCCTACGCGTCGTCTCCACGGATCCCATCCCGTCGCCACCTCCCAGTTAATCCATGGCACGACGTCACGATCTAATTAGCTGTGGTGCTACTTGTTTCTGGGGATTAATATAAGAGGTAATTGATCTTTTGCCACACCTTTCATTGCATTTGATGATTTGCCCTGTGATGTCTCAATGACATGTGGGTCCAAGGTCCACATGTCAATGAGACAAATGGGGCAAATCATCAAATTCCATGTTTATGTATGGGGCAAATGCTCCAATCTCCCTTAATATAATTGAGCTTGTTAAATCCTCGCTTTTCTAGGCTACGCAACGCGAGCACCAGTATAATTTCGTTCCGATGACCTGTAACTGTAATCGATAAGGGAGTGACTATTACATGTATCCAACTGTTTTTTCTCTTTATTTTTAGTTATTTTTTATATTATAATTTAAGATAACTGAGAGTGTAATTTTAGGAGAGGTAAATTAGTACACTGTAAATTTAGATGACTGAGAATGCATCTTCAAATGATTAAGAGATAAAAAATTTTCAATCAACTGTATAATAGCAAAATTATTTAGATAAATAGCATCAACTTATAGGGACAAAAGCTAAAAAAACAGCTTAAAAAGATAAGCTTACCGCTACTCGTCCTACTCCACGTCTACGTACGGACCTCGGAAGTCACAGCTTGACTTTGCCGGCTTCGAGAAGACGAACGTGGTGGGCGGTGGAGGAGCCCCGGTTCTCGTCGTGTGCCGACGTCGCGCCCGCCCACGGATCGGAGGAGCGCGCGTTCGTCTCGGCGTCGCCGGGTTTGAAGACGGCAGCTACGTGCCTCGCCCTCAAGATGTTCGACCGAGTGCCCCACACGACTGAGCCCTGCGTAGCGTATCCCATGCCATGCCAGCCACCCAGGTCAGTCGGTCCCGGCTGTCCAGGCCACCTCACCTGCAGTCGTTTTCAGTTCTTCGTACGTGCAGTGCAGCCACATTTGGCTGGCTCAGTGTCTGCGTCTCCTGCCCCTGTTGATGGATCACGGTGTGCCACCTAGCAGCTAGGTCGTGGAGAAGCCACTTTACTTACGGTTCAAGAACCAACCGTACTAGTTTACTCGTTTGCAGAAATGCGAGATCCCAGTAACTAGATAAATTGTTTTTCACTTCAGAGTTGAAGGACTAATTTGGCACTTACGTAAAAAGAGCAAGCTGTATCAACTTGGGTCTTATTTTCGTTCAAGATCAAATTTGGCTTATTTAGATTAGAATTCTGTCCTTCTATTTCTAGCTCAACATGACAAAAAAAAGTGGAGAACAAGCTCAAGGCCCAGATTGAAGTCTAGGTATTAGGTGGTATTAATGTGTCAACATGCTTAGTTCTTGTTCAATTTCCACGTAACTGATTTCCCTGGCTTTGTGACAAGGGGCTTGTACGTCTGTTCACCATCCGCTTGACTATTCTCTCCTTCGCCGGCTCCTTGCAGACAGCAGCAGACCCACCATAAAAATTGAGTAGAGGTATAAATGATTTTGGTCTTGTAAATTTTTTGGACTAATTATAGGTCCAATAGAAACACTTTTGTTAGGTTAGTAGGGCACAAATAATAAAATTTTAACTGATATAGATGTAAGCTAAAAATTAAGTAGAGCTATGCCTTACTTGCAGATAACAATACAGATACTTCTCACAGTCTTCTATATTCAGTCTTTTTCAAAGTGGCATCAAGAGATCCAGTTACTACTCCATCAAGAGAGAACAAAAATCTTAATATTGTGAATCGTGCTTCTAAAATGGTCACCTTCCAATGGTCTTAGCTATCCTAGCGATGCGTCCATTGGTGCTGAAGAAGACACCCAAAAAAAGTAGGTTCAGTTTATCTGTAAGACCATACTCGCCACCACTCTATGCTATCAGGACATTGATGCCTTTTCTTATCTCTTTGCAAGAAGCACGTGCAACACCTCATTCTGGTCTACGTGAAATGCCAAAATGACTATGGTGGAAGTCTCTACATGTCAACCCACTTTGTGAGAAACCCTTCCACTAACTGTTTCCCATGTTCTTCACTAGTCATACTAACAGACCTTTTCTGTACTGTTCCCATGTTCTTCACGAGGAACACTGAAATACTTCGCTTTTATTCAGTAAATACTACCACATGTGTAGTCATGTAGATGAAGTTTAATAATTCGTTCTCTGAATAGATTTATCTATTTGAACGACTGTTTTTACCTTGAAAAAGTTTCAAGTCCCTTCATAATCAGATAGCTTAAAATTTAGTGGCATGTCTGTCTTTAAGAGATCATCCTACACTCCAGTTGTCCGTTTGTTGTTGGACTTACACAGCTCAGACTCATGAGTTTCAAATTTTATTGATTTTCTCTTGAAATGGTTGTTTCAAACGGCGTTATTTTCCATGTTACACAGATTTGGCTCAATAGCATGACCATCTTTCCTAAATCCGAACAGTGTAGAATACCACCCGCATATAAGGAATCACATATGTTTTGGAGAACTATGTTGATGAACTATTCATGGATGTGTGTGTTTACATGGAAGTCTTGCAATGGAGTCTTTCAAACTGAGGGCTGAGTGGCTGCTGCTATCTTACGTAGCAGAATTAAATTTAAAATGGTAACACATACGGCTCAACAAAAGAACTTCTCCATCTGACACTGTGATTCCTGTGCAATTTGATGATAAGGGATATATAAATTATAAAATATGGAGGTTGATATGCTAGCTGTAATCCACATCTTTGAGTAGTGCATGATCCACTTGCTACTCCACTAAGTAAGATTGCGAAAAGACTGTAGTAATTGGAGCATAGCACAAGTTGAGCTTCCCCATATAATGAACAATAAGATTACAGGGTTGCCACAATTAGAACTGTTCTTGATAACTTCTACTCAGACCATGGCAGCACCAGAAATGACAGCTCTTCTCTTTTTATTCTGTGCTTTGCTGAGAAGTTCTTTGGTCCATAGCCAAGGACTGCAGAGAGGATTCTACGACTCTAACTGTCCTGATGCCGAGGACACTGTGAGGTCTACCGTCGAAAAGTATTACAACAATGACGCCACCATTGCCCCAGGCTTGCTCAGGCTACATTTCCATGACTGTTTTGTTCAAGTTAGTTTTATTCTTTTGTCACCTCTACAATTACTACTTTTGGTTTGGGTATTCATGGACATGGTGTTTGCAATGATACGCAGCCCTCCTGTGTATTATGGAATAGAAAACGGACATGGTATTATTCTGGATTCCTTGTTTTTGTTGTCCTTTATTTTGCTTACGAATAATTCACAAGCTGAGCCAATAGTTGCAAGGCTACAAAAGAGTTGGCCATTGGGAAGGGAAGGACCTCGAGTAGTTTTGCTTTCCATCTGACATTTGTTTCTGCTTACTCTGTAGGGATGTGACGCGTCTGTTTTGATTTCTGGAGCATCCTCTGAAAGGACTGCACCACAGAATTTTGGCCTTAGGGGATTTGAAGTAATAGGCGATGCTAAGTCCCAGCTGGAAGCCGTATGCCCTGGTGTGTGGTGTCCTGTGCTGACATATTGGCCCTCGCCGCACGTGATGCTGTTGATCTGGTGAGTCTGCAGGCAAGTTCTGTGCTGAATTCGTGCTAAGAACTGTTCACCTTTTGATTGAAAGCCTGACGATTGAATTGCTCGTTTATCTTTTGATTGAGAGAATGATGTCTGCCTTGCTCATCTGTCATTTTGTATATACTGATTGTAAGACCGGTGGGCCAAGCTGGTCGGTGCCGCTGAGACGAAGAGACGGAAGAACTTCATCAGCTATAGATGCCAAGGCCTTGCCATCTCCTGCTGATCCTGTATCCATTCAGAGGCAAAAGTTCGCAGATCAAGGCCTGACAGACCATGATCTCGTTACATTAGTCGGTAAATCTTCCTTTGTTATCGACTGCGCATGGCCGATTCATTGCCATCAGTGAACCGTGTCTCTTAGTTTGCATGTTGCCATGCACCATCTATACTGTTCCAGTGAACAATGTTATAGTAACTGACAACACCAATATGTAATTTCCAGGCGCTCACACCATCGGGCAGACGGACTGCGCGTTCTTCCGGTACCGCCTGTTCAACTTCACGGCGACGGGCAACGCGGACCCGACGATCAGCCCGGCTTTCCTGCCGCAGCTGCGGGCGCTGTGCCCGCCCAACGGCGACCCCTCGCGGCGGGTGGCGCTGGACAGGGACAGCCCGGGCGCGTTCGACGCGAGCTTCTTCAAGAACGTCAGGGACGGCAACGCCGTGCTGGAGTCGGACCAGAGGCTGTGGGGCGACGCCGCGACCCAGGGCGTCGTGCAGAACTACGCCGGCAACATCCGGGGCCTGTTCGGGCTCAGGTTCAGCTACGAGCTCCCCAAGGCCATGGTCAGGATGAGCAGCATTGGGGTGAGGACCGACAGCCAGGGCGAGATAAGGAAGAAGTGCTCCAGGATCAACTGATAATTAACTAGGAGGATGTGCTGCTTCGTGAGCAGTTTGCATCAGCATGCACGGCCAGTATCCCAGTACCTTTGCGCGCCACTCTTTTCAGGCTTGTATGTATGTCAGGGCTTATGTCTGATGCATCGTGTGGTGGGGATTGATTGAGTGCAATTTGTATTTTGCTGGGAAAAGGAACAAGTACGTAGGTTTAATTTGCATGTGTTTTACTTTTACCATCAGTCATTCATGTACTCCCTCCGTCTAAGTTTATAAGACGTATTTTTTAAATAGTTTTATCCATAAATATATGACATATTTCATATCATAATGCAAAATTAGTGTGTTCACTTTATATCTCTAATAAATATACAGCTTTATTTGTTATTTTCTATATATATATATATTGAATATAGTGATTAGAGATAATAATTAAGGATTTTAGTTATTTTTACTATCTTATTGGTCTATATACTAGGAAAAAATACACCTATAAACTTGAACAAAGGGATTATATATTCACTCGGCAGTACTTGTGGTTGATGGAGAGCAGCAGAGAATCAATAAGATTAAAAAGGAGATAGCATTTTGACCCAGAGGTGAGGTTCCAGACAGTGAGGCTAGGTTAGAGGTACGGATGAATACCAGACAGATAGAATAAGATATTGGAGAACAGTGAACTCACCTGAGGGCATTTGGTCTAGTGGTATGATTCTCGCTTAGGGTGCGAGAGGTCCCGAGTTCAATTCTCGGAATGCCCCTAATTTTTTTTTCTATTTTTGTTGTTTGAACGGTTTCTCCCGCGGGAGTCTCGTGGGTTTTGAATTATCTTCGTACGTAGACGTCACCGAATGTATCATGCACTTGTCCGATCCGGTGGTGTTTAATGAAGACAATGACGCTGATACTCGTGGATCATGGAGAGCCATGACTCATGAGCCCCTTCTCCGTCTAACTAGTCCACACATAATATAGATCTCGTATAAATGTGATGTAGTTTTTAGTTTAAATAATATTGTAGCGGCCGTTAGGTTTTTTAAAATATTCAATTAAAAAATCAAAATAGAAAAAATACTATTATATCTTTATACATAATGAAAGAAAAAAGGAAAAGATGAAAGGGACAAGCTAAGAAGGCAATGTGTACCAAATCGCTCATCGGCTCCTTGATCTATAATCCCACAGGGAGGAAAATCTAGTGGGAAGGGTCTCCCCTCTCCATCACCGTCCATCCAACGCTGATCCAAAGGAAGAACGGTGGATGGGGAGCACGGGAGGCCCTCCACCACAAGAGAATTCCTTTCCGTCACACAGCTAGAGTTGCGATGGAGCGGACAGATAGGTGGACCCACTGTCACCTCACCCTTCTACTGTGCTAACAACTAGAGCCGCACTGCACGACGCCTGCACCAGATCCCGGCTGGCAAGTCTTCGATCTCGACAGATGAGATCAGACTTGTTGCATAATAAAACCTTCCCTCGTGTACCATCCAGGGTTAAATCATTCCACCTCAAAAAAATTTCGGCGGTCACCGGAAGGAACGAAATGACGAAATTTCGTCCATTTAATTCAAAAATTTGGACGAAATTTTCAATTTTTTGATAAAATTTAATCAAAATTTAGATGAAATTCAGACAAAAAAATTAAATGGGGATCATTCGGTCAAAATTTGACCGAACTATTGCGCTTTCGGAGGGTAACGAAAGCGACGGAATTTTGTCATTTCGGTGAAATTTCGTCTGAAATTTTAAACCCTGGTACCAACAAGCTGAACAAAACAATTAGTTAACCGACTACCATCTCACCACCTCAATCCAGCCATGGCTTGCAGGATCGGGCCGCAGCTCGTCCTGCTCACCCTCCTCGCCGTCTCCTCCTCCTTGCACCTCGTCTCCGCGTTCCAGCCGCTTCCACGCCCCGATCTCACACAGACCACCAAGTTGTTGTCGCAAGAAGGAGACTGCAGCAGCAGCAGCCGTGGTGTGGGGCGGACGTGCTGGTACACGGTGCAGATCAAGATGAGCTGCTCGTCCCCGCCACGCACATCGGACGCGGTCGCCTCGCGTTCGGGGACGCCTACCACAACGAGGTGTACACGGCACGGCTCGGTTCCCCTACCTTGAGCGCGTTTGAGCGGTGCACCACGGACACGTTCCAGGTGGGGGGCTGCGGTTACGACATCTGCTACCTCTACCTCCACTGCGCCGGCCGCGTCGGGTGGACGCCCGAGTGGGTTAGGGTCTACAAGCCCACCTCCGACATGTCCTCCACCCAATCTCTGTCCGCGCCGCCGCCGCCTCCTGGCCATCCTCTGCCGCTGCTACTCAGGCACTGTAGTAGTAATGGTTTGTAGTACATGACGCAACAGATCGAGCAGCACTTCTCACGGTACTGCTGCTCGATCGAGCGCCGCCGTATGTAATGATTCGTGATTTTCGTGGAGCACGTGTACGCGAGGCTACTATTATTTTGTTACGGATGGATACATGATATGATACAATATGTTTGTATGATCTAGGTCATGTTCTTTGATGTTGTGGCGGATAGTTTTTATCTGTATTTTTTTATGATGGTAGAGACGATGACACGAATGATATATACAGTTTTGAATTTAGAAAGCCATTGAAGAATCTGCGTTCTGTTTGTTTCGATTTTGAGAAGAGACAAAAAGCCCGAAAGACACATGTACAAAGTGACAGTGTTGACTTCAAATGAGGTGTTTAGGAGTGCCAAATCCTAAATTTTCCCTCCAAATGAACACCATCACCACATATATACATATCCAATAAATATGTTGTAGACGTAGACTGGCGAAGCCGATATCCGTGCAACCCTGCTCGTAAAAACAGCCCTTTTCTTTTCAGCTTTTACAAACTGTTTTTCAATTTTTTCTATAGTAACTAGATTTCAAATAAAGTATCATTTCATAACAGGATCTACAAGTTGATTGTAGTATAAACTGTAACGACTTCATTTATATCGACCAAAACCACACATGAGTTTCTGTTACTTCGTACTCTTTATCGCGAATAGTCTAAAAATCATAAGTCGCAACAAAAAACTATAAACCGAAATAAAAAAGAACATGCGAAAAAAGATCCGCCACTGGTTTGATATAACAAATAAATAACCAAGATCATATGAAATCGATAAACTTCACTGATTGGGCGGCCTGCATCCAAGCCGTTCATTCCAGATTGGACAGCCTCTGGGATGTCTAGTCGCCTTTAACGATTACAACGAAACCCTCTTTTGCCAGACTCTGTAAAACACGGATCTTTTTTGCCAGAACCGGAGCCTTTAACTCATTCTAAAAGGAGCACAAATTTTATTTTTGAAAATGCCTAAACATGGCAGATACGACCATTTCTTCTGGAAATGCTCGTGCATGCATGAAGCATTTCATTTTTGTAAATTCTCAAACGCAGGAAAGCTGTGTGACAGACAGAGGACACACTAGCAAAATTACTTCATGGCATTCTTAGTTGGTCGATATGCTCATCACAGCTAACTTCTACATTTTTTTTTGGAATGGAAAGCTGTCTTTTGAATTGAGCCTATAAATACTTATCTGAACTTGAACAAATATCAGTAGCACAAAGGTTTGATTTTGGCAGGAACAGGTAAAGAATTTTCAATGTGTTACTAAGATGGAGATTTGAGATCTCCCACAGTAAATTCCAAGGGTAATCCGCACGTGTTAGTGTGTGTGTGTGTGTATATAAACACTAGCAGAACAGTGCATCATACCATCCCCTGTGCTAGAGGCATCCAAAGCTAGCCTTCAACCAGGTCAAGGTGTGTTAGTCATATTAGCATTGTAATCATGGTATGTGTCAGTTTACCGTTGTTCACCAGCTCAAAACTGTATGTAGCTTTGTTCTTATCAACTACGTTTATTTCCCTGACGAATCTTCAAATGGTAGAGGATTGCAGCACAACATACCTTTGTGCTGTTGCTCGTATTGGTCATTCAATCAGCAGCAGGGCAACAACAAATACACAACGTCTTCGATTTCCATGCTGCTGGGGATGCCAAGACAGATGATGCACAGGTAACAGCACAACCCCATGATTCTGAATTTCCATATCGCTTCATCACATCGCTTGTTGGACTTCTTATTTTGCACTCTGTCTTCTCTGCTAAAAGGCATTCTTGGAGACATGGCAAGCAGCTTGCAACGATAGCAGCTGGCCAATCTTGGTAATCCCTGGAGGAAAGACGTTCTTCTTGAGCCAAATTACATTTCAAGGACCTTGCAAGTCACCAGTTACCATACAGGTAACATCGATAAATTGGCCATCCTGAAGCAATCTGTAATAAAACACACGAAGCAAGAGAACTGAACTGGTGTTCTGCAGCTGGACGGGAATATCGTGGCACCAAACTACATTTGGACAACAGAAGCAGGCAACCTTCTGACCTTCTTCGGTGTCGACAACTTGACATTGGATGGGTATGGCCAGATTGATGGCAAAGGTGCTATCTGGTGGACTTGCTATAACCAAAAGGTAGTCTTCAGCAGATAGCAGTTGCTTCTTCCTCTATTCATATTGACAACAATCTGATTCCCTCTCATTTTTACAGAGATGCAACACCCGGCCTGTTGTAAGTACACACAAATACACAATATCTCCTTTTAATTCAGTTTGAAACTAGTCAGGTAGACATCCGTACGTGGAACTGATGTTTGTACATGTAACTCAGTTACTGGCATTCTCACGGTGTAACAATCTATGGGTGAGAAATATACATCTGAAGAACAGCGCAGACAAGCACATGACCTTGTTCCAGTGCAGCCAAGTGCATGTGCACAATGTCTCCATTACAGCGCCAGGTGATAGCCCGAACACAGACGGCATTACCATGGCGATTTCCCACCACGTGCACATCTCGTCTTGCACTTTCCAAACTGGTACAATCTTTTCACTGCGTACATATAGATCATTGTATATATAATTGCACGGACAACAGGTCACCCCGCAAATGAAGGGATGATAGCCTGAAATGTGTGTGGATGCTGACATTGGACAAATGCAGGAGATGACTGTGTGTCAATTCTATCAAATACCACTGATGTTAATATCACTCAGAGCATATGTGGGCCTGGTCATGGCATCAGGTACAAATGTACAACCATGCATATGCAGACCTGTGCTGACTAAGTACTGATCAACTTCTTCTCTAGTAACACACATTGAGGTAAGCAACTTCCTGATCTTATGCAGTGTGGGAAGCCTTGGAGGAGACGAGCCAGCAATGGTGGAACGAATTATAGTATCCTATTGCAACTTCTATGGAACTATGAATGGTGTGAGGATTAAATCATGGCCGGTAAGAACTAAGCAGCAAACAACACATCTTGTGCATCTATGTGCCTTGCATGTATTTTTAGTTTTTTTTACCTGATGGTTGCATACACCCTGTACATATGATATGCCCTCTGTAAACCATAGGCCATACATAGGCATGCCCCCTAATATATGAAGCTGTGAATGCAGGGAGGGAAGGGCTATGCAAAGGGATTTCTTTTTCACAATATCAAAATGACTGGAGTCCAAAATCCAATTATCATTGACCAGTTCTACTGTCCTCATGGAAATTGTCCACAAAAGGTTAAATCTACTAAATTCGTCAACACATTATTTCAGGAAATTCATCCAAAAGAATACAGGTTGAAATATGTCTGCACTTCATTGTGTTTTTAGGATGGCGGTGTGGCTATAAGCGATGCAAGATTCATCAACATCCAAGGGACATCCTCCGAGCAACAGGCCATCAAAATTTTGTGCAGCGAAAGTGTGCACTGCCAAGACGTCTATCTCAGAAATATTAACCTCTCTTGGGGGGACCATACTGCCCCAGCAAATGCGACTACTTTAAACGCCTATGGAACCACTTCGGGCATTGTGATACCAAAAGTACAGTTGTCACAGCCTTGATAACTAGTGCTATCCATTGTCATCATATATAGAAACGCAGCTAAGGAGCAGCACAATTCTTGCTTAAATGAGTGCCTTGTAAAGAGCACTGCTAAACTAAGTTGATTCTATTCATGGTTCATGCTATCTCATGTCTACAAATTCATAATGTATGATCATATAAGCAAAGTATTGAGGTGTTGGGGGCAGCAATTCACAATATCTCACATGCTTCCGACTCGGAGCGGCTAAACACTGCGTACCGGTTGTTTGCAACATTGTCATATGCGAAGTCTCTCAGAAACCTAATTATCACGATGTAATCAGTAGGAACGAATTGCATCACCGTTGTGAAATGGATCAACTGGAAGCGCAACACATGCCATTGTGCATTAAAATTGAGCTGCGCAGGGGGAGAGGGAGCTTACAGAGGGACAAACTTGAGGAAAGTGGCGAGCTGAGGGAAAGGCAGGCTGAGGTACTCCATTATCCTCAGCACTGCTTCAGACTTGATGTAGGACCTGCATGACAAAAATTAACACTGGGTTCATGACTAATGTTGATCGATAATCGCCAATTAACTCAACACAATTCTTGGAGAAGGTGGTAGTCAGTTACCTGTCCTTCTCAACAAGAACAACACTCGAGATGTCTTCAGGGGATCTCCCTTACCTCTGCAGGAGCTTCCCCAGCCCCCGACTCGATCTGGAGAGAAATATACGTGATGCTTCTACTTGATGAAAATCAACTAGTCATGCATATTTGCGTATTAGCAATTCAATCTTGCTGAACAGTGAGTACTGAATCGGTGTTACAAGTGTACAGGAAGCAGGGCGGCCGGACCTGTTGGGGTCATGCTCCCACACGAACTAGACGCTGCCGTTTCAAAGGTTGCACACGCCTGCACATAGCCAACTTGCTTGCGATTAATTGACTTGTGGGATTGCGATTGCCCAATATGAGAGACGAAATTATGGATGGGTCGAAGGTAGGTTTCAGTGCGAACCGTCGAAGAGCATAATGGGCCTGGTGTCGGAGGGCTGGAAGAACTCGGCGTCCGCGGCCGCCCTCGCGGACTCCACCTGCGCGCCGCCGGCCGACGCGGCCAGCTGCAAGCTCGGCCGCCACCGCCCTCGCCCTCTTCTTGCGGTTTGCAGCTGCAGCGGAAGGCCGTGCTGTCGCTGGAGTGGCAAGATCGATGGCGAGTAGCAGCGACAGTAGTGCCCGGTGGTTGCCATCCTCCTCTCCTCAGCTCAGCTCGGCACTTCTTCTTGTGTAATCGATTGCTGCGAGCTGGTGTCCAGTGACTTCCTTCGTGGCTGCAACGAGCCTGTTCTTTTTTTTTCTACAATTTATATTTTTTGACTAAATTTTTTGAATTTTAGCTGTTTACGATAGAGATTGATGAGAGATACTCGCTTGCGATTTTGATTTTAATTGATATAAATGTTAGACTTTTAACATGTACTACAATTAACTTCTATTGAAAAGTTAGATACTGTAGCAAAATCCAAAGCCGCTTTTAGAAGCCGTAAAGAGCAGGCTCATCTCATGCTATGTGGCACATCCAAGCAACTGATAAATTGGCCATGAAAAAAACTAACTCGTAACATTTCCTGATAGCAACTGCACGTTTAATATTTACTGGTTTCTCCCAACAAACTTGCAGGATACACATGGATTTTCACTGCTCTAGCAGCACGATAGCAATCGCAAATTCGCCTAATTGCCTCTGGAGCATCAGCAAACAACCAATCAAGCAGGCAAGAAACAGCGACACTGTCCGGATCGAGCAGCTAGGGCACGGGAGGAGGTGGTACCTTGGCGAGATTGCCTTTTTGGTGTTGGACAGTTGGACGGGTGCGGTTCGCTGCCTGCCGCTGGTGCCCTCGCCGGCCTGGCAAAGAACCGCCCGCCTCCTCCATGGCGAGGCTCCTCACACCCTCGGTGATCTCCTCCACCGCCATGAGTACCAGCTATTGCGCCGCGCCGCAACTAGATCTAGTCCCTTCCGTCGTAGAATCGAACGGACGATGGTGTGCGTTTACTGTTGGAGGCAAGGAGGGCAGGCAAGCATGAAGGAAGAAGCTCTGGACCAGCAGTGGCTTATCCTACTTACGTAGGCTTCATATGGCATGTTAAATGGAGCGTCTTGAAATCAAGATGGGTCTACTAGTTAATTGTAATATATATTATACCAATTTCATTTATATCGGTAAAAGTCGTACATGAATTTCAGTTACTCTGTAATCTCTCACACGAACAGCTAAAAACCATATGCCGCAGCCACAGAAGAACAGGCCTATATAAGGCTTCACGCTCGTGTTTGGTAGTCCATTACGGACGAAAAGAAGGAAAAAGACTTAGGCCCATTATGAAATGAGGCAAAGCACAGGAGAGGAAGAACGCTTGAGCCCGCACGGGCAACCCATCCAGCCGATGGAACCCAGCGAGCTTCGCGGTTTCTCTGTCCGGCCATTGCCCGCGCGCGCGTAGGTTGGTCCGGCTTAATTTGATCGCCATCTCGCCCGCGCCAGCCATGGCTAACCCCTATTGGATCCGCCATTGTGTTCTTGCTGCTGACTTGATCCTGGCATCATTTTTGCTAGTTGTGCATGCATGTGCGTAGGATCGGGTATGACGAGTCAGAAGGGCTGAACGAATACTTAGAATATTTTCCATGTTACTAGCAACACAATGCAGCAGAAAACACAAACACACGAGCTTCATCAAAGCCAAGAGTCAAAGACCGCAAACTCATTCAAGACTTTCAGTCTCATCGGTCAGATCACCGGCCAAAGGGCGGTCGGACCACTCGGCCAGTCAAACCAAATCACAGGAATAGTTTGACCGCTCCATGAATAGAGGCAAAAACAACACCGTCCACAACTATAAAAAAAGGTTAACTCTTAAACCATTAATCCAAACAAGATGAAATTTTATACAAATCCTCCCTAAGATATCAAAAACTTATTACAATCATTGATCATGAAGATCATAGGAAAAATTCTGACATTTACCCAAACAAGGAAGATTGTACCAAAACCAAGCTAAAGAGGAAAACTTCGATCTACACTTACTCGTGAGTCCATAATGATCTAGATGTCCTTGGATCAGTTCTCACATATAATAACAAGTTAGATTGCGGCACAAAATAGGGAAGAACCGAGAGAAACCAAGAACTCCTCAAAACACCTCGAGAAGGTAAGAAAATCAAACAAGAACACATAAGGAACAAGATAAACAAGTTTTTACTTCCATTACCACGAAGGGATGAAGGATTACAACCTCTTCACACCTTAGAGGACAAATCTCTCACAATAGCACACACACAAAACTTCTAACATAAGGAAGGTTAACCCTAACTTCCTCTATTCTAGCATAAGAGATATTTTCTCTCAACACATACAAATGGTTATATAGTGGAGACTCCTCACCTCACACCTAACCCTAATAATCAGACTACACTTAGTGAATACAACCATTTATAAATGAGAAAATCCATTAACCCACACGTAAACGGGTTTTACACTTACACACATGCATGTTCCTCAAAGCGTGACTTCCACATGGCTCCAATACCACGATACGACGCTCCTTCCTTCAAGATGTGATCTAATCCACCTTAGCCCACCGCAGCTATTTTGCAAACTGCCTCTTCACCTAGAATTGGACAATTTATGCAATTGCCACTCACCGGCAGTCACGATGCCCAATGACTTATCGCGAAGCCTATACACCTTCGACCTCGTCCTAGATCGTCTCCACTTGAAATGGGCTAAGTCCAATTGCGCATTACATGCATGCACTTGCCTCAGCATGATTCTTGTCTTTCTCCTATACTTCTCTGTTTGAGATGTAGCTTCACCCGGACTTACGCGGCCCTCTATGGCCTCGGTCTCCTCCCCTAGTCTCAGTCTTGTCGTTGATCGCCAACAATAACCAATCGTCATGTACATCAAAGAACAAGCAATCATCTTAAGCACAAATGTCATACACTTGACTCACGTTAGCAAACACCACATGACACTCCCAGCCATGATTAACATATTGCATGGACTCCCACCATAAATAACACTTCCATGGATGCCACCATGACTAACACTTGCATAGGCTTCCGCCACAACTAACACCTTACATTGACTCTCAAAAAACTCCTAGAGCAACAATACAACCGAGACAAAACTCAACTCACACACTTCAGCAAAGGTTGGTCTGACCGCCTGCCAACTGCCGGTCTAACCACCCAGTCAACCCTGGTCAAACCATGGTAACAGGAGAGCTAGTCTGACCACGGCAACTATGCTGGTGAAACCGCTTGACACACCTCCGGTCAGACAGCCTTCAAACGACCAATTGCACTGCTCTCAAATCATTTACGCAACAAAACGAGGACCTCTCTGGAATAAACGTACTGCTAACTATGGACCGGTACAGCCACTCCCCGGTCAGATTGGCACCTACACCCGGTCAGACCGCTCCTCGCAAATACCTCTCTGGAAAAACACTACCGGCAACTAACCACCAGTCTGACCACACTCGTCGCCGATCAGACCTCTCCTTGACGCCAGTCAAACCGCTAATCACCTGACAACAAAATCAGAGAATACAAATAACACAAAATTAAACTCAAACTTCAACAATGAAACATAACAAAGTCAAATGCTCATCACATAATATATGGTGATATCTTACAATGTGCTAAAACTGTTGACGACTTTGACCGTTTGGCCACCTTTTTCCAACAAAAAAAACCGTGCATGCGTATGTTGATGGCGTGTTGCTACAGTCGGTGCCTGTTCTTTTTGGCTGAAGCTTATGACTTTTAGCTGCGGCTTGTGGCTTTTGGATTGTTTGTGCGAGAGATTACAGAGTAATAGAAACTCACGTACGATTTTTGCTGATATAAATTAAGTCGGTACAGTATGTACTATAATTAACTAGTAGACCCTATCTTGAAAAGATACTCTGTTTAAAAGCTAGTTACTATAGAAAAACTGAAAAGCAGCTTTTACAAACTGAAAAGAACAGACCCTATATACCAAGAGGGAGCCTGTCAGCCTGAACTGTAAATCAGTCTCCGCATCCAAACCAAGCTACTCTAGAGTGATCTCTGCCTACTCAATTGGAATTAGTGACAGATAAGAACCCTGGCCGCCGAAAGAAACTGCACGATCGCGATTCTCACAGATAAAAAATGTGGGCAAATTAGGGCTCATGATGCATGTTTCACATCGATCATCTACACATCCTCTCTTTTCAGTACACAGCTAGCTAGCTGCATGATCGCGGTCCTCTAAAGAAACTGCATGATCGCGACACAGAAATAGTTTTTTTTTTCCCTCGACATGTTCATGAGCTAGCGCCACCTATTTCTGCACCGGAGAAAGGACAAAAGAAATACTAGTCAAGAACGTTGGAGACTGCATCAATGCATGAATGATGAGCCATCGATCGCACATGCGTGATCGTGCATAGGTATATGGCAAAGTACTTGTGTGCCACTAGCTAGTACTAAGAGATTTTGCCCAACTCAAGGCTAGCTAGGAATTGAAGGATCGCACATCCAAATTGGCCGGTACGTATCACCGTGTCAATGTTTATTGCACGCATGCTCATATACTGCTGTCATAGAGAATACCACAATTTGGCAAGTTACATGGCTGTCACATGATCTTGTTTGTTACCAACTCCGTTCTTTTTTTAAGTGGTATCTTAAAATTCGTGTCATCAAACTTTATAACTTTGACCACTAATATATGTTTAAAACTATCTAGATTAGCCACATAAAAACTATATCATTAAATGTATCATTAAAAATACTTTCATAATATTATAATTTTATTAGTATATAATAAGATAAAGCTATAAAAAGCAAAGGTCAAAGTTACATCTTGAGACCGTAAAAATACTAATACAAAAAGAATCATCCTGGACGTCTCATCACAGACAGTTCAACACAAAATGGCAATGATAAAATTACCATATACGGTTTTACAAGATGGACCGTCTAAGTTCACCGTGATGGAAAGAATCGTCTGTGATGATCTACTTATCACAGATGATTTTTATTTCGAACCGTCTATGATAATATCACAGACGGTTTGAAACAAAAACCATCTGTGATAGACATTACAGACGGTTTTGTTTTGAACCGTCTGTGATATTATCATAGACGGTTATGATTAAAAACCGTCTGTGATGTCAGTATATATCACAGACGGTTTTTAATCCGAACCGTTCTCCGCATCGAACGGCAGGCACCGGTCTCCTCCTACCTCTCGCCCCTTATTACTCCCCCTCTCCCTTTCTCCTAATTTTATTCTAAGAACCAACATTGATGAGGACATTTCCTACTGCTTCTAGTTTATCCACTTCTTATTCCTGCTTCCTCCCCCAAACTGAAGCGCCCTGTCACCTCAACGACGCCGACTATCTCTGCGAGCTCATCCACCTTCATTTGTGACGCCACGGTTCACCCCACAAGACATTCTTATTCTAAGTGTCGTAAGAGTGTCTTGTGCAGTGTCACCGTCGTGACAAAACGGTGACGCTGCCGTCGTCTCTCCTTCATCGCTGGTGATATATACCCCTATCCGAAATTTTTAGATGGCTGGGGTTTCGGCTATGTAAATCCTGATGCTCATGCGCATGAAAATTAATTATTGATGTCTTAGTTCTTGTGATAATTGATGGATGGCTAGGGTTTCAGCCTTTATTGAAATTCATGTTTTATTACATGATAAAGACATGGTGACAAAGTTTATTGCACGATGATCTTATTTTCTTAAATAAGCCTGCTTTAGTTTATCTGTATTATCTGATTACGTTGTTTTGTAGCACAATTAGAGAATATTGATGAACTAAAGGAGGCCTATTTATGAGGACGCTAGAATACAATCGTAGATGGTTCTTAACTAGAACCGTTCTAATAATAAACTATCACAGACGGTTCTTAACTAGAGTTATCTATACTATCATATTATCATAGACGATTCTGAATTAAAATAATTTATGTTGTATCTTATCATAGACGGTTCGAGAACCATCTGTGATAGCCTCCTGTTATCACAGATACATAAATTTAGATGGATTAGAAATCGTCTGTGATGACAGTTTTGAACCGTCTATACTGACTATTTCTGTGGTAGTGAAAGTTAAAAACATCACTTAAAAAAATAGAGGGAGTAGTATTTTACTGTGGGAACAGACCCCTTGGCGGCTTGGGTTGCATATATTAAGATAACAAGTGCTTGGAAAAATATATAGCCAAAAGCGCTTGAGAAAAATATGTGTGCAGTTGTACAAAACAAAACAATATATATGTAGTTGTACATTGTTCAATTTTTAATTCATTTAACTCCTTTTAATTTATTTTTATTAATAACTCCTCACCCAACTTTATTTCCAAATATGTCCCCTTTTTAGCGCGTGGCGTGCTAAGACAACACTACCACACCACAGTCTATCTCCAAGCCAGAAAATGGCACTTATGGCTATGTTGTTGGTCATGCCGTGCCCAAACAACACTGACACATCACGGGTGGTGGATAAAAGGATTAGATTTAGAAAAGTTGGGTTAGGGATCATCAATAAAGATAAATTAAAAAAAGGCTAAATAACAAAAGTATTCTTGCACATAGCCTGATACTTTCACGTCACATAGTCCAGTTGTAAATTGTATGTTGTACTCAAGATCCCAGTAGAAGATATATAATATATCGCACGTTGCTAATCAAGAATGAGGAAATGATAAATTAATAATATATGGGCAGCCAACATCGTCCATGTCGCAGCATAGTATATTCATAGATCGATACTTCAGGAGATGCAGATTTGGCACTTATTTTTGAATCCACAGGATGTGTACACATTCTCTCCATAATTCCCATCAAAGATTTGGCACTTATCTTAGTGTCTTATTGTGATCGTCCGCGTATCATGTCCCTCCTTTGGCCTCGTGGAGCATGAGCAATTCGATTGCAATCTGATGATACGCCAACATGCATTCTGCATGAAAACGAAGTCGTTCTAAGAAATGATACGGAATTAGCTGTATCGAGGCATGACGCTTCTGTCTCGATCGCAACATTAATCCAATAGGCAACAGGTTATCGTTGATAGTAACACGACGCTTGAAAAGGCAGAGGATACATATCTTTACTATTATAAAAAAAAGAGTTGGTGGTTGGTCTGATCTCTTCCACCCCTTCTCACAAAAAGCAGCGCTAATATGTGGCCCCAAAAGACCTGTGCCGAATCTTCCCACCTTCCCATCAAAATATCTTTCTTTCCATGATTTAGTGGTCAAGGTGGATTTCATCTAGACTGCATTATAGAGTGCATGCTGTATTTTTCATCCAGTGCTTAATCTTGTACTAGGTGAATGCTCGTTGCTACGGATTTTAAAATTTTATCATACTATATGTTCTGAAACTTATGGGTGATAAAATGTTTTAGAACATGCATACAAATATGTTCTAAATTACTTTAAAATTCGTAGCAACGCACGGGCATTCAGCTAGTGTACCAATAAACAGGGGCAGACCCACCTAGGTCAGGTGGGGCTAGCGTCCCCTACCACCAGTTGCCTCCTCTTCATCGACAGCTACCTCGCGCCCATCTCTACGGAGCTATGTGCCCTCAGCCTCTTTCCCTCTTAGATTGCCCACCTTACCAAGATCGTCGGTCGCTACTTCCTCTGCCACTGCTTCGTCTCTAAGGTGCGGTTCTGGCTCTCCCCTTTTGGCCCATGGACAATGAATGCGTCTGGGTGTATGAGCCGATCGAGCCGACGAGGTGGCCATGGATGGCGGCGGGGAAGGTGGTGTTCGCGTCCCCGGCGGAGCACTTCACGGGCACGGCACCCATCAGGAACGACAGCCTTGGCACCATGGTCTGGGACGGTGTCACCTCCGTGAAGCTCTAGCTCAACCGTACGTAACCGCCTACCTCTGCTTACACTTCCCCTGGTTTCTGAGTTCAATTCCGGTTTCTTGGTTCTTTCAATGCTTGCATCCAAGCATGAGGATCAATTGCTCAAGGGCTATCGAGTTGCTCCAAGAACAACGCCCAGAAGGCATTCGACAAAATGCTCCCAATCAAACCATGCATATGTACCTCCCTTTTTATTATGTTGTCACAAGTCAAGTGAAGATAGTAGCCACAATGTGCTGCCTCCAAATGTTCTTGCGGATGATACCCTGTGGCCGTGGAGTTCTTGATCAAGGAGGTCGGTCTACAGCTGCAGTGGATCACGCACCGATCGATGCTGCTTATGTACAGCCTCGAAGTTCTGCTTGGACTATGCAACTTCCATTCTTCAAGTACATTTGTTTTGCTTGAAATTGTTCAATGGTTTCTTTTAATATAGAACAGATAGAAGTAGGAATACTAGTTTCTCATATTGCTGGATTGCTTTGATGCATATAATTTAATTTCTTCATGTTCTATGGATTGCATGGGAGTTTCAAAATAACCCGCTATAGCCGCAATAGTATTTTTCTATCTCTCATAGGTAATGCGGTAAGCTACCTAGACTGACAACTTGGCATTCGATAAACCGATGAATAAATTTTATTAGCCTTCTAAATTTTGATTTTAGATCCGTCACTACGAATAAACACATTTTCTACACCAACCAACGATGTAATTAAGAACGGTCCATTGGATAATTATGGCTTGCTAGCTACCAATTCGAAAGAGTAAAGACCCACATGTAGCACGTACGCGTACCCGATGGAAATATCATCACATGCGTATGATCCAATCCATGTGCCATGCACGCATGACCGTCTTTGGTACTGTTCATTTCGATTTGACTTTGACTTCTAACTTATTTTTTATTATTTATAAATTTAATTTTTCTGATTTCTTTTTTTTTGAGCTTTTTTGCTGGTTCTTTTTTCATATTTATTTGCATTATTCGTGATGGATTATCCTATTTTTTTCTATTTTTAAATTATTTTAAATTTAAATACGACAAATAAGCTATCATCAGTTATAGTACAATTTCAATCAGTTACAATATAATTTCACCGTAAACTAGTTTGTTTCAATCCAAGCCGCACCTTTTTTTTCCTCATTTACTTATCTAGCCGCGTTCCAACAACTTACATCGAATGTGATCAACGAACAACGCGTTCCTACGCGTAAACATGATCGATCTCCATGTACACAATTGATGATGAGATTGATGTGGATCGGCTGGGATGGACACGCTCTTATCCAATGAAATCGTACGTACGACGTGAGACCCTCTAAGGTCCTCAGCTCTCGGACCTTGCTACAGTGCATTGACTAGATAAGTACATATGTATACTGGCCGATCGAGAGGTGTGTGTCTATCTATCTATCTATCTATCTCTCTCTCTCTCTCTCTCTCTCTCTCTATATATATATATATATATATATATATATATATATAATGATCGATCAACATATCTGAGTAGTTATACACCTACAGTTTTAGTACACATATTCAAGACTGAAGGATGATATTTGAGGGTCCAGAATTATATTGTGATGAACTATTGTAACTTAGGAAGGTTGAAAATCAAGTTTTGCAATTTGTCGGGATTTGGAACCGGCCGATCAAGGGGAGGTCAGTCCAACATTCACCAATAGTCTAACCGGCGGCCAATACCGGTCAGATCAGCCATTATCAGCGGTCTGACCAGTATGGGGGTCCAGTCAGACCGGTTGGTGTTGTCCAGTTCGACCAATTTTTTCTTTGAGGGATATAAGGTTTGCAATGAGTCTAGTCGACCAAGGTCAGGGTTTATGTATTGCATCAGACATGTTACAGCTAACGTGGGTTAAGTTGTGAACTTGTGCTCAAAAATGATTTCTTTGTCTTTGGATGTGCAGGGTCGTCGCTTAGAGTCAACCATGGTCAACGGCTATGCTCATGGAGGAGCTGAGATCAGGAATGACCGAGGATGTTGGGTGAGATGGCTGAGCTCAAGCATAGCACGAGAAAGGCGAAAAATGTTGAAGGGAAGTTCAAGCGATGAATTGCACTATGTGGTTTGGTCGGTCCAAGTGAGGTGTGTTCCAGTGTAACCGAAACAGGAAAGACTTACCGACGAGTGGTAACCCACTGGTGCACCTACACATAACAAGCATAGTGATTGCTTATAATGGAAGATGAAGACCAAGTCAAGAAAGAGTATTTTGGTACTTTGACCATAATACCAGAAACTACGTTGGATCAAAACCGTAGTGCTCGGAAGAGCATATTAGGTCAAGGAGAAGCTGAGAAGATCAAGTTGGATTAAGGATAAGGACTTAGCAGATTCAGACTTATTTTCTTTGAAAAGTGTGCATAATTATAGTGCGTAAGTTAAAACCCATGTGTGGGGTTATCTGGTTTTTTTCTTATGTGCTAAGCGGATAGTATCTACTAAGGGTTAGATAGATGCTAAATTCTAAGTGCTTGAAAAAAATAATTCAATATTGAACTTGCAGTACTCTAATTAGATTCAATTGTAGTTTCTTGGTTTCATTTAGTTTATTAACATAGCTTGGCTCAATTTTTTATACCTTTGGCTAAATATTATCTTGAGCAACTTGACAAGCTAAAAATCTATTTAATTTTAGATTATTGCTCATTTAGCTTTAGCTTTACTATATATTGTTTGCAATTGTCTAAAATAGGTTATTCACATAATATGGCTTAGTGTAAAACTTGTATAGTCACTTTAGATAATTTTATTAGCTCCTTATGCAAAAATGAATAAATTATAGCCACTTAATTTCATACATACTCTATCTTCTTCCACGCATCTTGATTACTCTATTATCAAAGGGAAGAAAGATTGATAAAAATACATATGTAGATCATGATTTGGAGTTTTTGTGCTGAATCGTGCTATCTTGGAGCTTTAATGTCTTGCTGTGATTCTTTTGATCTCTTCTCATCATAATTAATGTCAAATAGAACTATTGTTCTTTCATATGGACCTAGAGCGAGATTTCTCGACTCATTTCATGGATTTGAAGCTTGTTATGAAAAACTTGTCATTTTCAATAGCTTCACTCCATTTCTATTTCATATAGTCATATTTAGTCATTGCAGTCTTCTTGTGACCATTTTGAGCTCTATTTGCAAATTCCCCACTCTAATGTCCAAAACCACATCTAGATTGTATTTTTGAGAAATTATCAATGGGTTCATCAAGAGGAAGATTGAAAGACCATGTGAGAGGGTCCAGAATTATGTTGTGACGAACCATTACAATTTGGGAAGGTTGGAAATAAAGTTTTGCATTTTATTGAAATTTGGAACCGGCCTCCAGTCCGGCCAGTCAGACCGACTCAAGGGGAGAGGTCAGACCGGAATTCATGAACAGTCTAACCGGCAGTCAATATCGATTGACTAGTATGGGCCCCGGTTAGACCTACTGGTGTTGTCCAGTTCGGCCAGTTTTGGTTTGTGGGAATTTAAGGTTTGCGGTCAATCTAGTCGACCTACGTCAAGGTTTTATGTGTTGTATGAGACATGTTGTGAAGAACTTGTACCGAAGATGATTTCTTGTCTTTGGATTTGTTGGGTCACTTGGAGTCAACCATGATCAACAATAAGAATTGAGGTTACGCTCATAGAGGAGTCAAGGTCCAGAACAATTGATGACGCCGGATGAGATGACTGAGCTCAAGCATAGCACAAGAAAAGTAGAAAAATGTTGAAGGGAAGTTCAAGCGGTGGGTTGTAACATGTGGCTTGGTTAGTCCAAGTGAGGCGTGGTCCGGTGGAACTGAAATGAGAGAGACTTGTCGACGTATGACAAGCTAGTGATGCACATACACGTGACAAGCATGACGATTGCTTGTAATAGAAGATGAAAACTAGGCTAAGAAATTGTATTTTAATAGTTTGATCAAATATCGGATACTATCTTGGATCAAAACTGCGGCGCTTGAGCGGCTTTTGGAAGAGTGAATTAGGTCGAGGAAAAACTGAGATGATCAAGTTAGATCAATACTGATGACTTAACTAATTTGAATTTATGTGCTTTGAAAAGCATACGTCATTAGCTAGCTAGCTAGGTGTGGGCGTTGTAACTTGTAGACCGCTCATTGGTGCAGTACGTACGCGCGCGCGGTACGCAGTGGATGGGAGGAAGAAGGCCACATGGCAAGCACGTAACATGTCAGGAAACGCACGCCAGGAGCAGCGCTGCCGCCCCTGTCACATGCACACGTCGACTGAAGGAATCTCGCGGTACACTCGTACATGCAGCATGCATGCTGCAGCTTACGAGAAACAGTGCCGGCCGGCCGGATTCGCGCGTGCCTGCCATGTGTGTTGCCGCGCGCGGCGAATCCGTCGACTACTGGCCGGTACTCGGCTAGCTCATGTACCGCAGTAGATCAATTTACGGCACGTGCGTGTACTGAGTAGTACTGACCGGCCGGGGCAGGCAGGCGGCTCGCGGCTCGTGAGCGCAGAGGTGTATGTACGTACAGCGTCCGATCCATGACTGACGCGCGCGGCCCTGGAGAAACGCGAATGGCCAACAGTACGGAAGGTAGCGGTGGATGTCGGGTTGGTTTGTTCGACTTGGCTCGGCTCGCTAAGACTTGTTAAAGAAGCGGTTTGATTTGGTTTGGCTTGTTAAAATAGCGAGCTAAAAGAAAGGTTCGACTCGACTCGTTAAAAAGCTCGGACTCGACTGGTTAGCCTCGTTAGACTCGTAGATACAAATTACATAATTTGATTGCAATTATGCAACCAGTGGTTATGTATAAATTACAAAATACGGTAGTACCAACTGTGTTACAATCAAATAGTAGTTCATAAGTGATTCATAAAGTGGTAACGAGAACAACAAATAAATGGTCTTCTATTTGAAGATTTCAACCGTTGACAGTGCGGAACAAAAGGTCTTGAACTCTTGATTTCAACGTTGCTACGAAACCAAAGGTCTTGACTTCAACACTTTGTGAACGGAAAACGGACATCTGCCTAACTGCTTCCCAAAAATCTGCGAAGAAATGGTAAATATTATTCTTAAGAAATATATGAAAGAAACAGAGCATATATGATGCATACATGATTCAGTTGAGTGGAACTATTGCAACTCAAGAAACAATACCTGCGGGTAAGTTTAGTTTACTTCAAAAACAAAAAATATTGAGATGTAACAATCTTTCTGTAGTAGTATAATGGCTGAACATAATGGACGTGCATTGAGGTGTCTGCAGGCAATTTCACTATTGCATGAGATGCTGAAGCAAGGGTGTCTGTCTAATGTGACAACCTACTCAACGTTGATGCATTTTCATTGTAAGCATGGTCAGGTAGATAAAGCATTTGAACTACTATCATTCTTACAAATACGGCTTCAAATTATGTCAAGTGCTTTTAGTCGTCGTTGGTGGAGCTGAGTGTATATACTAATATACATATGGGTACACTCGATAAAACTTCCACATGGTATAGCTTGTCAAGAAAAACGTGCGCTGTCATGATCGATCCAGTAAGCAAAGGCAATTAAGATACAGGAGAGCGATCGTGGCAGCATGTTGAACTAATGATGATACGATATATGGTGTGCAAATACATACATACATATGCATATATATATACACATATATATACATACATATATGTATATATGTACATATGTACATATATATATACATAGGACGTTGAAATGGGACACCATGATGTCTGGCCACCAAGTATCCTTAACTTTGTATTGCTTTTAGATACGTGCTAGTGCAATGGTATATAATATATCAGGTATGTTAAATCAATCATAGATAGAAAGTCTCAATCACACTAGTACACATCTAAAAACAATCCAAATGCAAGAAGCCTTGATGCCCAGACACCATGATACCCATGTTAGTTATACTATATATACAGATATACATACATACATGCATATTGATTTATTTTAATAAAAGTATATGTTGGGGTAGAATCTGCACCGCTCAGTTGGGCTGGGCTATCGCCTTTTTCACTGTGCAACATTGTTTCAAGCTTATTTTGGCATTATAGTTGTTATGCATTTTTTCGGCATAATTAAATTAAAAAATAAAAAAGGGAAAAAAGCTTATATCATCACAGACAATGGAAAGAAATAGGGAAAAAAGAAAAGGCAAAAAAACACAAAAAAGCTAGAAAAAAATTAAGAAGTTGAAAACTAAAAGCTTAAGCCTGGTGAAGCGGAGTAAGAACAGTAGCGACATGGAAGTAGTTTTCTCGTAAGAAAGTACTACTACCGTAATATTTGTCTAGAACTATATATAGACCAAGGAGACACTAAATCTAAGAAATTGTTTATAACATTAATTGGATTGTACACGCTGCTAAATGGCATATTACAGCAACTCAATATCTTTTGCGCCATCAAAGTAAGGTTACAGTGGAAAAATTGCAATAACTATATTCTTGATTTTCTCAAATGGACATACACGGTGAAACAACACATCCTAAGAAAATGAATAAATATTACGAAACAGAGAGAGAGTAATTGATCATTACGATTTTCATTTGACAAGTCTTAACACTTTTGCGCAGCTATATATATCGGTGGTTAATCTTAAAATTTTGACTACACATAAATCCTAAAACGACGCCCATCTGGAAACTAATGCAGGGAGAGAGCAGCAGCAGCATCAAGTATATACCATAATGCGGATGAGATGGACGCATATACGTACGCAGCTTGCTTGGCACGTGGTAGAGTAGTGCCCTTATCGATCTCTGTACGTACATGGCTACCTGCAGTACGTGCAGTGTGCGAACGCTTGCTATATAAGTTGCTAGATCGATCGCGCTCTCGCAGGGCAGAGCCATAGCCGCACTTGCTAGCTAGCGTATTAGCGCCGATCCGTCCCTCCATCACGTACGACGTCGAACACTCGCGCTCCGACTGTTTCCCGTACGTCTTTCCGGTCTCCCTCGCGTCCGGCGTCTCTGTACAAGCGAGAGCGCGGTCACGTACCCGCCAGCCCGTCGGTCGGTGCCTGCTGCCTCGGCAATTCCGTCGGCGTACGTGCTGACTCGGCCGTTTGTCGATCGGTCTGCAGCTAGCCGGAGAGAGTAGCCAGTGCTTATTTACGCCGTGCGTTGGCCGGCTGTTGGGATTGAGTTTGAGTAGGTAGGCGTACGCGTACAGAGTGGTTGCCCGGCCGGTCCGGTACGTCGTCGTCTACGGGGGAGAAGAAAGAAGTCAGATCTAAGATGGTGAACACGACTGACGTGAAGCCGGCGCAGGGCGTCGGGGTGCTGCCGCTGGCGTCGCTGAACCACGTCTCCGTGGTGTGCCGGTCGCTGGAGAGCTCGCTCAACTTCTACCGCAACGTCCTCGGCTTCATCCCGATCCGCCGCCCCAGCTCATTCGACTTCGACGGCGCATGGTACGTACACACACACCTCTCTCCCTCTCTCTCTGTTGATTGTAATGTTCAGTCTTGGCAATGCGCATACATGGTAACATGCATGTTCTGACAAGGACTATTCTTTTTTTATTTTGTTTATAGCTTTTGGCTACGGTTTATAGTTTTTGAATTATTCGCGAGAGAGGATACGGAATAACAGAAACTCACATGTAGCTTTAACCAATATAAATAAATTAAAATCGCTACAGTGTGTACTATAATCAAGTTGTAGTCCCTGTCATGAAAAAAGTTACTGTAGAAAAGCTGAAAAATAGCTTTTAAAAGTTAAAAAGCTTGCATGGAAAACGAGAACGAGAACGAAACTGAACTGGATCATATATATATTTCAGGCTGTTCAACTACGGCATCGGCATCCATCTGCTGCAGGCGGAGGACCCGGAGAGCATGCCACCCAAGAAGGCGGAGATCAACCCCAAGGACAACCACATCTCCTTCACGGTACGTACAGTACGCTCGTTAATCAGTTACCCCAGTACATTCAATTCATGCGTAATTTGGCCTGAAATCAACGAGCTAGGCCACAATGCGTATAGTGCAATGCATGATCAATGTATGCATGTGCTCGATCGATCGATCTAGCTAGCTCATATAATTATATTCTACTGCGTGCTGAACACGACGATGCGTGCATGTACTTATGTATACATTTCTCTCGACCGAGTCTCGATCTGTGTACGTATCCTCTGTGCAAGCGCGCTAGCTACAGATCGACGATGCAAGTGTCAGGTAAAAAAATAATCGGCGTCAGAGTACGTTGACATTGGCGAGTTGCCCGCCTGTTTTTCAGATCGAGCTAGCTAGCTCCACTGGTAATCCTCATTTGATTTGAATATGTATATATGGGGTAGTAATATTCTTGTCAAGACAAGTCCACGTGGATTTGACATCTAGACAAAAGAGTAAGCAACCTGGCACATGCTCTTCGATCTGAAATTCGTGCCAAAGTTTGCATCAGACTTATACAAAAACCGTCAGGAATTTCCATTGATTGTCAGCTGGTATTAATTTGCTATCGAGGACGATATGATCGATCGATGTTATGTGAAATCAGCACGTGCCATTTCAATTCCTTTCCTACAGGGGCACAACGCACGATCCATAGGAAGGGTTTTTTTTCTGTGGTTTTTGGATTCTAGTTAACCGTTATACAAAAGAAGCCAATATATATGAAGTCAAGATACTGTCTACTATAATCAACTTATAAACTTATATTATAAAGATACTTCGTTTAAAATCTAATTACTATAAAAAACCAACGATAAATTCAAAAAGACCTAACCAAATATGATTATGGACTTCTCTTTCATGGGCAGGTGATACATAGGACATGCTATTACTAATTCACTACTCCGTACCAGTTATACTTAGTATGGACTCGACTTTCAAGAACAGGCCGGCGAATTAACCTGTAGGCCGGGCACAAAATTAGGCTACATGGATGTCCCCAGTTAATTACTAGCAGCTTACCTTATGTTAGGTACGGTAGATTGAATTATTTATTTATTTATAGAGAGAGAGAGAGAGCTGAAAATTGGAAGCCACATGACTGGTGGTTGAATTTTTGGACTTGATCTGTTTGGGGAGTCAACTTTGGGCACCCTTCTTGGAGATTCAATTAATCTTCTAGTAGTTTGTTTGGCCAGTCATAATTAAAAAAATACCAATTAATGGACCAATATAGGTGTAGTTCTATTCTTTAGCCGGTGGCACCCATTCCCAAGGAGGATACCATTTCTGAAAGACGCACTTGCATCTGTCCAACTCTGCATCCATCTATGGTTGGTCCAAACTCATGTAAATAAAGACAATTTTGTACGCAGGAGATATACAATTGAAGTTCAAGACTGCATGCATTATGATCATACCGTCATGTCCTACCTTGATCCCACAATCGAAAAAAAAATGCCCTACCTTGCTCCATGTGCAGTACACCATAATAATGAGTTTCTTGAGCAGGTCCTTGTTGCATCATAGTACTAATAATATCCATGATGTTTCCACTACATCATGAACATAAGTGTGATTAATAATCGGTCCAATATGCCCATATGTAATCATATTCATTCACCTAATTAGAAGAACCCTAAAAAAAAAGCAAGCCACATCATGTTCAGGTACAGTATAGAGTTTTTGACAATGTGTGTAGATATAGAGTTTTTGTCTGCATGCATGCACATACATTAGATAGAAAAGCAACGCATGCATGCATGGGTCCCCGTGATGGAAGGCGACACGGTGGATTACGCATGCATGCGCTGGACAGTGACAAGCACCTGGCACAAGCGAACACGTACTGCTGCGTAATTTCCTTGCGCTTTTTCCTGCTTCCCATAGGCTGTCGCAAGTATATATATAGCCGGCCAACAACTTGCATGAACTATACTGATGTGTTGGTTCCAATGATATATCGATGGACGTGTGGCTGATGTGGACCTTGCATCCATGTAACCATGTGCACGTAGGACGTGACGTGACGTGACGTGTTAGTTGTATGTTGTCGTGTGTGTGTGCGCGCAGTGCGAGAGCATGGAGGCGGTGCAGCGGCGGCTCAAGGAGATGGGCATCCGGTACGTGCAGCGGCGCGTAGAGGATGGCGGCATCTACGTTGACCAGCTCTTCTTCCACGACCCCGACGGCTTCATGATCGAGGTCTGCACCTGTGACAACCTCCCCGTCATCCCCCTCGTGCCGGACGCCCACGCCGTCATCGTCCGGACGCCGGCGGCAGGCTGCAAGATCAGGGCCGCCAAGCAACAGCAGCAGCAGCAGCCGCCTACTCCGACGGCCGTGCCCACGGCGGTGTCGGTGCCGGCGAAAGCCAACGGCGGCGGCTGTGTCGGCGAGGTCGTCGTCGACGCGAAGCACATCGTCCCTCCTTGCGCGACGCTGTCTTGCCCGGAGCACCCATGCATGCAGGTTTAAAATCTAACCTGACAAGACATGCACGACGTTTTGTCGAAGGATCGATCGATCGATCGAGCCGATAATTTGTTGTTGTTTTTGTCGCCCGTAAATTGTATGTACCGGTTGTACGTCTTGTCCAATTTTTTCGAGTAAACAGTGGTCGTCGACGTTGAGTGATCTGAGAAACTGTTAGCTGCATGCAGCTGCAGATAGCTAGCGAATCGCTTAAACTGCGAAGAGATCCGTTGGTCTCCATGATCTATATCTATAGCTAGCTGCTAGCTAGCTCCATGATCCATTTATGTCCATGCTATCTCGTCTATCTATTCATGCAGCATCGATGTAACATTTCCTTTATTTTGCACGTATATATGTACATGCATGCATTTGTAATCTCTCTTCACACTGTACTACAATGCAATAAATAAATACCATTATGTTTCCTTTTTCCAACTCATTGCCAATAGAAACTTGCTTAGTCTGTTTATATATCCTCCAACTCTTGCATGCTTAATTTCACAGAGTGTGCACCATATTAATTACTCGTTATAAAATGTGCACTATATATGTATGATGAAACAGCAGGCACCACATCTATCTATCCAAAACAAACATGGCATGTATCATGCATGAGTATGTGTGTTAGTAGATTAGTTGAGTTTATTTATAGATTAGTTGAGTTTATTTATGCTTGGCGATCTAGGCCTTAAGCTCCATGTTGGCATGTGAAGGTAACTTGTTGGCTTGTTGCTTCAGCTCCACCGTTCCGGCATGTGAAGGTAATTTGCATGCATGTGACGGCAACTTGTTGGAATGCATGTTGCTCGATCCACCGGGCACGTAGTAAAATAGTCAATTGGATTAGTCAAAATGTAAAAGAATGTGACAGGTAATAAGAAGGGCTTCTTAATACTAAATAGCTAGTGTATTCGCCAACTGGACTACTATACGATAGTTAACTATATATCTTACATGAAATTCTGGACCATCGTATTGGAATCTTCGGGAAACACAACAATATTATGTGCAAACCTGCGTGCACATGGATGCATGTCTCCATACGGATTCTGCTTTTGATATTCTTGGGCTCGTTTGAAAGCTAATGAAAAGTTATATCTGAAAATCCATAAAGGCAACTTTAATTCATTCGCGAGGCTCCACAAAAGTGAAATCTCCAAAAAACATCGTTTATGGCCTCCGAAGTTTTCAGATCTATTGAACAACTGAATGAACCTTGACGTGTAGTCTTCTCTTCATACCTAAGTTCACACAAGACGCTAGAAGTCAATTTAGTTTATGGATTGAAGTCTTCAAAAAATTGGTAGAAGAAAAAATCTAAAAGCATCAAGATTTACATGATTGAAATCTTAACTATCCGTCCATCAATTTCGTAATCTCAGATCCAAGCATCAAGAAAGAGTGGGGTGGGGATCGGATGGAGGACATCACCGACAATGAAGGAGAGATGGCGGTAGCATCACCATTATGTCACAACGATGACACTGCACAAGACAGTCTTACGACAAGAGTGTCTTGTGCAGTGAACCGTGGCGTCACAACCGGAGACGGGGGAGCTCACAGCGGTAGTCGTCGAGGGGATGGGGCACTTCGGTTTGGAGGAGGAAGTAGGCGAATAAGGAGTGGATGAATTAGGAGCAGCAGGAAAGGGAGAGTAGGAGTAATAAGGGGTGAGAGGTGGGAGAAGACCGGTGTCTGTCATTCGATGCGGAGAGAATGAATGGGTGGGATTGAAATTCTGAGAAAGATGTCGTGGATCGGTGGCATTATCATAGATGATTCAGATTAAAAACCGTCTGTGATGTCAGCATCACAGACAGTTTTTAATCAGACGGTTATTAACAAGAATTGTCTGTAATAATTGTAACACTGACGGTTTTTTAGAATCATCTGTGATAAAACGTATAGAATAACCTTTTTTTAGTATGCTAGATTCGGAGTTAGAATCGGATATATGACCATTCACCGTGTCCAGGTCCTCGAACAAAACACACCGTCTATGCAGCTACTAGCGACTGTCAAGAGAGACCACCATACGAACACCGCTGTTTCATCGAACAGGGTATCGATCGGCACATGATCGACAGGCCCAAAAGATGAACTATTCTCCGCCTTGTACTTACATACACTACACTGTTGCATCATTACAGTACAGGCATGTTGCATCATTGCGTGTGTGTGGATACGACACGCAAGGATATGAAAGGGATACAACATTACAGTACAGGCACGTTGCATCTTTCCAGAGGGGGGCCGGCCGGCCGTACACGGCGCACGCGGAGAACCACGAAGTGTCCAAAGAGGGCAGGACGATCCGTGAGATGGGAGTACTCGAGACTCATCACACACGCATATCTACCATTCTGATTGTTTTCGGCTTTTAAAAAACTGTTTTTTAACTTTTCTAAAGTAACTAGTTTTTAAATAAAATATCTTTTTTAAAAAAAGATTTACTAGTTGATTGTAGTACATATTATACCGACTTCATTTATATCGGCAAAAATCACACGTGAGTTTCTGTTACTTTATAATCTCTCGTACGAATAGCCTAAAAGTCACAAACCGCAGTTAAAAAGAATAAACCCATAATAGCTAGTAATCGCGTCGGTGAACGGCTGGTGATCGAGCCGGCCTTGATGCGAGAGCTTGCATGCTGGTGAGCGGCCAACGCAGTGCCTGTGCATGTGAACGACGACTACTGCATTGGAATGAACGGTGGAGATCGATTCAATTCAGTAGTGGCTCGTTGCTGTTTATCCTAGCATCACCATATGCCTTCACATTTTCACAAGTTTTCGGTCTCTACTAATATAAAAAGAGAGTTTGTTTATTCACCTCTTCCTCTTCATATTCGTATAAGAATAAGATATAACACATCATATATAGTGCAGGTCAGACATATCAACTGTTTTTTAGTGAAAATTTTCAAGATCCGTTTTAAACATAGGAGTGCCGTAAGAAACTATTCAAATATTCTTGTAGAAATTAGAAAATCCAAAAGAAGACTTAGTTTCATTTTTTTATTAAATCACTTAGCACATGTTTTGTAAAATATTCTATTGAGAAAAAACTTTTATATAATATGAGATCTGAGATAAATTTACAACCTCACCTTTGATTATACATTTTCTTTTTAAAGACATCGTTGTCACGAACAGACATTATAGAGAGAGAATTTCTTCCCTAGCTTGCGGCCTCTGCACTCGGGAAACACCAGCGGTGTGAAAACCAGGAAGCTGTCATGCTGACACGCACAGCACAACATGCATCGGAGGAAACTGCGACACGGATTACTGCCGCTCTTGGATGTTTTCCCTTGTTCTTCGTAGGAAGGCAGAGGCTGGCATCAGCACGACCGTGACGCCTGTCCTCGAGAGGCAGGACACATGTTTTTCACGCACGAAACTCTCTCTCCACGGATTCCCTCCGTCCCTCGTGAATGGAGACATATAGGCACGTGAGCCGTTTCGAAAGGTGTGATTTTTTAACTAAAAGTTATTAGTAAAAAATCATTAGTAAAAATTATCAGTAAAAAATCATTAGTAAAAATTATCAGTAAAAAATCATAGTTAAAAGTCATCAGCAAAAGTCGTTTTGAACCAGGGTTATAAATATCGGCCAAAAAGCGGTTCTACCGAGCATCTCCAGTTAGACAACAAATTAGTCTCAAATATTTTGTTTTACACCGAATTACTCCAATTTTAGACCGATTTCGGTTGATTTTATTTGAGATTTGAAATTTCATTTGAAATTTGGGCCCAAAAATTTTCCAAAATCAATGTTACCGGTCCTAATGGACCCGTTAAATTTTCAAAACCTGTTTTGATAACCATGTTTTGAACGCCGCATGATGTCGTCTTCAGATGCAGTGAGGCTGCTTGGCTGCGGCTGCTTGGTAACTTGGTATGCGAGTCTATGGGTGTAGCAATCACTCTCATTTGAGCGAGCAGGTCACTTGTACATCTTCAAGCAACTTATCTTATTTTGTGTGTGTGTGTATAGACACACACACACGCTGAAGCAATTACAGTGTTCGCAGTTCGCAACCAAACAATTCTATAGTTAATTAAACCTTCCTATATAAATAGCATCATCACAGGAGTCCATAGTGTACATGTACTAACCAGGTTCACGTCAGGCAAAAGTTGGTACTACGCAATAAACAGTAGGTACGACGACAACATAGATTCACAATTTTTATCATGCTGCTCACCCCCTAAATGCAGCAGAGGCACTAAACAGGCTAACGACCAGCGGCATAATTTAGACGACCATCTACTAACAAAATCACATCTAACCACCTCTGGTATTTACACGAGGGGGGTACGAAGTTGTGATCGAGACCGTGTCAAGTTCCAATCCAGCAAGTAGTTTTCTTCAGCAGTTTACACCGCACTGCCCCAAGGCAACAGCTTTCTGGGTAGGAGATATGAAAGGATCGATCTTCACCCACAGCAACGAGAAGATGGAAGCAAGGAGGATGGACCAAACAATGACAATTGTCGGTGTGCGGTTCTGTTTCCCCATGAGACCCTTTAGGAAAGGGTAAAGATGGAGGATCACCCAGATTGAGAAGAAAAGCTTCCCAAAAAGTGGACCCCAAGATTGGTAGCCGCTGTTAATAGCATAAGATACGCCTGCCACTATACCCACCAGGTTAATGACAAGCACGGTGGTCGGGGGAATAAGAAGACTGGTCCACTTGAACACATATAACTCGGCGAAATCACCCTCTTCATCGTTCGCCTTTGATGTAACTGTGAAGTTCGTATCAATCCCTGCCAATACCTTCAATAGACCTTGGAACACAGCAAAGAGATGAGCAGAGGTGCCGCCAATGACCCAAAACTGCTCATTTCTCCACCAGTCCTCAATACCAACACCACTCCATCGAAGCTCCAAAATGCCAGTGGCAAAGATGGAGGCGAAAAGCAGAATAAAGAACATCCCAGCATAATTACTAATCTGCATAGCAAAAAAGGGATGGACATTAGAAACAGCTCATCCGGCATATTTGGTGCAAGTGGTTCACTATTTCAGTTATTTCCCCAAGATAATGTGAAACTTCTTAGACTGGAAATTGCAGATAGTAGAAAATTCCTGTCTGCTTATGCTACAATGAACTGGCATGTAATGAATATGTTGAATTAGTCTCAACCACTATCAAGCAAAGCCATGCAAGATACTTGTGCACAGACTGCAACAAATCAAAAGTTTTAGCCCATTAATACATGATTGATCCTGTATTGTTGCCAATCAGTTCTCGAAATAAAAGTTGATGGGCAAATAAGAAAACTTGAAATAAAAATTGATGGGCAAACAACAGTTCTTATGTGAATTAAGAACATATCCTGTGACATTCTTGAATAAGAATATTAGCCCAGTTTTATTAGGTTGGAAGGAAGTACATGCACGACTAAGGAGAAATAAAATCGCTATTTTAACTGTTGTGTGTTTTAGGTCAAAGAAGGTGCGCGGGCGCGGAGCTAAAAAAACAAACACTAGTTGACCTGACATTCTGCTAGTTCAATGTCATTATACCTTTCCTTAAAAGCAGATATATGACCATAACCACAAATATCAATTACAGAAGAATTGGTAGTTGCAAGGTTTTGGAACAATGGCATGTAGGAGCACAAAGGATTTCAGGTGACTTACCTCAGGAATAATGAATTTATTGGTGAGGAGACAGATAGCAGGAAGCACACAGTAGGCTATAAGTGGGATGGATGTGATGGGATAAACAATGGTGTTGATGTAGGCCAGTCTCTCCAAAAGCTTTAGCCGTCCATTGTAACCATACCAGATAGGACAGTGTCTGCTAAGCAGAATTTCGACGGACCCAAGAGCCCAACGGAGCACTTGGTTAAGACGATCCGAAAGGTTGATTGGAGCAGAACCCTTAAAGCAAGGCCGAAGTGGCATGCAGTAGATGGATATCCAACCTCTTGCATGCATTTTGAACCCAGTTAGAATATCCTCTGTAACAGAACCATATATCCATCCAATCTGAAACCATACAAAATCAAAGGAAAGCTTCATTTCTGGTCACAGCAATTTTATAAAACGAATGAACTCTTAGTGTACAAAAATAAATAGTTGCACAAACAAAGGACTATTTAAATACAACAAAAGAATCGTGCCTCCCCCACTAACCTCTTTCCCCCATTCTGTCTTGTCCTCGTATCCACAACTGATGACATGGATAGCTTCCTTTAGTAATGAGGCTGGGTTTGTTGAAGGTGGTATGCCACCTTGAGTCATGAAGGTGGATGCAATAAAAATTGGAGACTGACCAAAGCGTTTCTCCAAGCTCTTCTGGGACATGAGCAATGATCTTTCATCCTCATAACCTGGATGGAAATCCACAGTTCACATTAGCAGAAGCTAGTATATTTAAGCATTACAACAACTTTAGTTCCTAGAATGGCAGAGGATTAGGTACTAGAGTATTCCAACAACGCACTGGCATACAATATAAACAGCTGCTACTTCAAGTTTCCAGGAACGTCAAGATAATAAATGTACAGCAACTAGCACACACCTTCAATGCCCTCTTCTATATCTTCCATGTTGAAGATGGGAGCTGAAGATTCGGTTCTCTTCATAGCACGGTTTTTGCTATCGATATAGCTCTTGTCCTTCTTTCTTCCACCACAGCAGCTTTTAATGATAATGTTAGGCTCCAAATCAGCCTCAGTCAACACAGGGTCATAGCCATACAAGGCCTGTCTATTGAAACAGCATCCTGTTCCCACATACACAGGACCTTGAATACCATCTAAACCCTTCATATTAATCTGCACACGAAAACCATGTAAGAATCATGAATTATTTGTAAATATGACAAACAAAGGCACTGCCATACTTACATCAAAGAAGACAATGTTCCGGTTAGCATATCGATCATGCAAGTCGATACCATCAAATCTTTGTGGAAACTGGACATAGCAAGTTTTCCTTCCTAGTGCTGGATCCATCATGAAGCACATTGCTTCTCTAAGAGCTTTGCTGCTATTGAAGTAGTGATCACAATCGACATTAAGAAGGTAAGCGCCATTTGTTAGGACAGCAGATACACGAATCTGTCCATTAATTAAAATAGTAAATTAGAAAAAGTTAAACCAAACTGTCACGTGAGAAGTGACTAATTAAAGTAGCATATACCAAAGCATTCATGGCACCAGCCTTCTTGTGATGCTGGAAGCCTGGCCTCTTTTCACGAGAGACATAAACAAGTCGTGGCAACTCATTTCCATCAGTGTCAAGCCCACCACTGTGCCCCAAGAATACCTTAGCTCCAAAAAAAGTGTTGAATATATAAGGACAAAATCCAGATTAAATTTAACTTCTGATAATAATGCTCATGTTAAAGTAAAAGGCACCTGAATCATTCCAGGATGATCTCTTGGGTTATTCCCAGGCCAAGGAGTGCCATCAGCCATGGTCCATCCCTCTTCAGGTACTTTTTGTGCTTTTGCAACAAGGGCATTGATCCGTACCTTGAATTCTTCGTACTCCCTCTGAGAGAACACCTAGAGAGATCAAAATCTCCCAACAAAAATGTTGTACAATTTGTAATCTAACAACCTAGTATCATAGCTTACCTTCATTGCACGCCTTTCTTTCACAAAAGAAGGTTGGATTTTGTCCTTTAGGTAATCTATCTTTTGAGCAAAATAAAATTCTGGGGCCCTGGGTTCAATGTTGTGCTTTTTGCAAAAGGGAACCCACTTCCTGGCAAATTCTGCAGTTTCTGACAGTGCTTCAAAAGTCAACATAGCTGAACCATCATCAGAAACATAGCATGATACTTTGTCAACAGGGTAATCCACAGCAAGAATGGACAAGACAGTATTGGCGGTGATCAGAGGAGGTTCCTTAAGTGGGTCCACTGTACTAACAAAGACATCAATTGGAGCCAGCTGCGATGGCTCACCCTCCCTATCATATCTGCAATGTTGAATTCAGAAATTTCAGGATATAAACATAACGAGTGACGCATTGCCCAAAATCCTGTAGAAAAGCATCAAGAGGTGCAACTTGCCTCAATGCAAGCCTATCAAGGTAAGTTTCACGGTTGATAGGATACCATTTCGGGAACTGATCTAAAAGCCAAGACAAGGCAAACCAAACTTCACAGATAACAGATACAAGCCATAACCCATAAGCATCCCATACTGGATGAGTTATACGATACTGGAAGAAGAAGCACAGGATGATAAGCCGGAGAATGATCACTACTCGATAAAGGTTAAGCTGATTGGCGGGTATAGGCACTATGCGGCTTAGAGGTAGTCGTGCATCGTCAGCCCTGCAGAAGAGATAAAAGTGAGTAAGTCAATCAGACAATCACAACATTATCTGAAACAGTGCGTACAATAAATGATCAATTGCAGAAACATTGTTGCCATTTGCCAATGCATAGTGCAAATAAAACCATCGCATTCCAGTCAGCTCAGACAGACAAGTCAAACAGACCTATGTAGTCATTAATCAACATGACGCTAAGCCAATCCAAAAGTTCTCTCTGGATATATGACTAACAAGAAAGAAAGATATCCTTTTGTGGGGGTGAAAGGAAAAGAGCATGTTTTCTTGTAGTGAGGCCAAATGTTACTTGATATGCTTTTATTAAGCATGCAAAACTCAAATTGTAAAATGAGATTTCATATTCAAAGTGAACTATTCCGTTATGCAGAAAATAACATGTTAATACAACAACAACAAAGCCTTTTGTCTCAAACAAGTTGAGGTAGACTAGGAATGAAACCTCCTCTAAGTAAAAAAAAACGAGAGCCTTGTAATAAAACCTATAAGGCTAAAACCCTAAGACCTACATCCTGACATTTGAATCGAGAGCCTAAAACACCGCATCTAAACCTTCTTCTTATGTTATAGTTCCTAAGACCTACATCCTGCCATTTGAATCGAGAGCCTAAAACACCGCATCTAAAGCTTCTTCTTATGTTATAGTTCCCTAAAACACCGCCTCTAAACCTTCTTCTTATGTTATAGTTCCGGTACGTGGATCGTTAACTTCCCTGCGTTCCTATCCAAAGCCAACTCTTTGGATACATTCCAATCCATCTTTTTTAACTGTTTCCTCCCACATCAATCTTAGTCGACCTCTACCTCTTCTTATGTTTTCGGTACATCTTAAAATTCCACTACGTACTAGTGTCTCAATGGCCTCCGTTGAAGATGTCCAAACCATCTTAAGCGATGTTGGACAAGCTTCTCTTCAATTAGTGCTATCCTCACTGTCACATGCCAAATTATTGTTCACGGTATTGTTCATGTGGCCAAATAATTGTTCATGGTTCTGTTCACACACGTGAACAATACCGTGTACTGTAGCAACACACATGATAGGCTTCGATTGATTAGGATAGGGATAAGAATAGTTAGTTTCCTTATTAAATAGATTTACTACCTTATAGATACATTCCATTTATTAGAGATATGTTTTCTTAAAGATAGAGATTGTTTCTTGAAAATCAAGTCGAGCCATCCCTATAAAAGAGCTAATGAAGCAATGAAGATTAATTAATCTAGTCTCTTTCCAAAGTTCTATCATCACAGTCTATAGTCAAATCTCTCATCCCACCAAACCGACGCCGTCTGGCCTTCCTTCCAGCGGTGTTTACCCCGATGAACTAAGGTTCATCACATTTGGTATCATCATTGCGGATTCGATCCTGCCTTGTGTGACCTCAGATCCACCACAACATCCTCATCTCCGTCATCTTCTGTACATGTTTTTTAGTCGCCCAGCATTCCGCTCCATATAGCATCGCAGGTCTGATCGCCGTCGTATATAACCTACCCTTTAACTTTTGAAGGACTTTTTATCACACAAGACACCCAAAATTTGCCGCCATTTCATCCACCCCGCTCTTATATTGTGG
Organism: Bonia amplexicaulis; assembly: GCA_036346245.1. Taxonomy (NCBI): domain Eukaryota; kingdom Viridiplantae; phylum Streptophyta; class Magnoliopsida; order Poales; family Poaceae; genus Bonia; species Bonia amplexicaulis. The sequence continues at coordinate 38,522,933 of CM070736.1, read as the reverse complement.
CTCACGTCTTCATCAATCTCGCCGTCCCACTGTAGCATTGATTCCAAATATCAAAAAGTGTCCTTCCTAGGCACTGCTTATCCGTCTAGGCTAACATCTCCATCATCCACCTTGGCACCGCTGAAATCACACCTCATATACTCAGTTTCAGTCCTACTAAGTCTAAAATCCTTCGATTCTAAAAATATAACATGTTAATCCCAAAGAACAAAATAGAGCAAGTGCAAGTAAGGGCAGTTCGTACATTTGCAGATCTTCACCATTTGAGCCAGTCCCTTCAATATCCCCTTTCCCTTCTGTTGGATATTTATTGGTCACCTGTATCATATTTTTCTCCTGTTTAACTCTCCAACTCTCGACTCTTTCTTTCCAGTCAACACTACCAAGCCCATAAGAATTCAAGTCCTTCGAGGGGTCCACAATTCTCACGGGAACTGATACCATGATAACAAATGAGTGTATTGCAGTGAATCTGCACTTCTGCAGAGACATAATGTCTAAAATCAGCTGTGTATAACACAATAGCATACCTGGAATGCTTGGATCAATATAGCTTGATGTTGGGCTGCGGATAGAGTGGCGATCAGGGGAAGCATCTGGAATATCTCCAGAAATCTGAAGATAAGTGTTAACATTTTAGCGCAAACAATGCAAAACATTCTTATGGAAGCATTGCAAGTGCAATAGCATGACTAGCTAACCCATTGGACATTATACAGTAAACAATGTATTACAAGTCGGAGAGTATAATTTCTGAAATGATGTGTACCAAGGATACTATCTCAAAAAGGAAGGAAGCAATGACACCGGAGTACTAGACTACCAGTGGCTAGATTGACTCCATTCAAGCTTAACACAACAGGGCTAAAACATGTTGAGAACAATCTACGGTAGAAGGAATCCATTGCTAAGATTATATATGATTGAAAGATACTAATATACACAACACCAGTTCCCTAGGCAGTTGACCACCACCGCACAGTGACATATGTATGTATGTATGTATGACTCTCTCTCTCTCTCTCTCTCTCTCTCTCTCTCTCTCTGTGTGTTATACCTGCTGCCCACTTGTCAAACGTGGAATTCTATGATGCGGTTCATGCCGAGAAGAGGACGAGATATCAACATCTTCTCCTTGCGCCCGCAGCTGCCACTGCTGGCCTTTGCTATTGCCTTGCTTATAATTGAATTCGTTGTCCAAATCATCAACATCCTCCTCGTCATCATCTCCTGGAACTCGAGGGCTCCCTGAATTTTAAGTCCAAGCAAAAACATAGGGCTGTGACAAACATCATTCATCGTACTACAGAAAATTAAAAATAGACACATTTGTGAAGTCAAGTAGCGAAGCACATTGTGATTTTAATTTATGTGAAGCAATTCGATAAGTTTACTATGCTCAGTATGTTCATAAAGAATAGACCTTTGTGCCTCTTGTATCTAGTCTTGCATTGAGGGCAGCACTGATTCCCATCCTTGCGCTCATACTCGTAGCAAGGCCGACAAACTGGGAAGGCACACTCATTGCAGGCGACAAAGACATCGCCAGTGGCTGAGAGCCCAACAGTGTCGCCACAAATTTGACAGATTTGTTCATTCACATTGTTCAACGGCTTAGCCTGCATCACCAACGCAGAAGGTGGTGAGATGTACCGACAACAAAGCTAGCCCAGACTAGAGAAAAAGTTACTCCTACAAGTCTGCAAGACGCAACAAATCCCACACGGCCACACCCACATATGTATGGAAGTTGATTGAATCGACAAAATACATCAGTAAAGACCAAGGACCCAACACATCGAACAGCAGCGAATTTGAGGACTCGAGATGCCCTACGAAGTTGGAATCATACAAGCAAAATGCTACGTCGTGCCGGATTTCACGAATCCCACTACCATCTGACGTCACAGTCCATTTCAGCTCAATTTCCTCTGCATTTCTCGCCGACGCCACCCCGCGTGCTGGGGGCGCGGCACAAGCTGGGATACATCTATCGAGTTGCCACTCGACCGGCAGGCGCGCAACGAAATCTGCCGCACGAACGCAACAAATCGAAGCACCCCCGCAGTGGCGGCACGGGCAATCCGACGCGGAACGGCGCAAATCCGGGCGCCCGCGCACGGCCACCGGCCAGATCCACGGGCAACCGCGACCCCACAGCCCACACACAAATCGAAACGGAACGAAACGACGGGAGGAAGGCAAACGCACCGCGGCGCCGTCGCCGTCGTGGCGGATCGTGACGACCCCGTCGCGGGAGCCAGCCACCATCCCGCCGTTCGCCGCCATCACCGACCCCTCCCGTATGGATCAATGCCGCACCGCAGCTTCTCCCCTTCGCTTGCCCTCTGCTCCTCCCTCTCTTACGCAACACGCATTCTGAGGGGAGCGTATGCCGTATGAGTTGGTGCGACCGTGTTGTCTACACTACTCTGCTCTCGCTTTCCCCACACCGGCGCGGGGGTGTTACTGAGAGCTACGACGAGGGGCCTTGCGCCGTTGGATGGGGATCGTTGGAAGGGGGGCAGCCGAGGCGTCAACGTCGCCGCGCTGCGGCTGTCACCGTTGTCCACAGACTGTTTCACCGTGTCAGACTGGGTTAGCCGGTGGGGAGAACCGGCTGCAGCAGGTCGGGCTGTCTGCGCCTGTTCTCATAGCTGCGGCTTATTTTTTGTGCTGGTCTACTGAGATATAGCAGTCAGACATAGATATTTTTAGTTTTAGAAAATCATTTAAAGAAATTGATACTTTTATTTTGAATTTTGATAAAAGCCAAAAGTCTAAAAATAGAGCTATAGACCGAAATGCTCCCGATGTATTCTTCTTAATGTCCTCATTATAAGTTTGCCTCCCTTTTTGCTTGTGCAAATGGCTTTTGTTTAAGTGTTTTGATAATCATCGTTCGGATGGAATCAACCTAAAAATTATCCAAACTTCTGATCTTTTGGTTTCGGTGTCCTCTCCAACGAGTTCATCTTCTCCGCGCGAGGTTAGGGCTCCAGTGGTGTCTTCTCTAGGGAGGTTTGTCGGGATTCTTCCTCCTCGCCGGTGAGCCTAAGGAGAGAATCCTATCCTTCGCGCCTAGGGCTCACCATTCTCCTATAGGCATAGAGGGAGATCAGGGGTGGTGGCCCGGCGATGGGCGACGATGAGGGCGACAGGGCGAGGTAGGAGGGTGGTGGGCCATACTGGAGGGCGACGGCAGTGGAAGGTACTAGCTATTAGGTAGGGGAGGTGACAGGGCAGGAGCACGGAGTGCTTCGGCGAGAAAGGTGTCGTGAGAGGGGTTCGTCGTTGGCGACGAAGAAGGGGCAGCGCGGAGGGCGACAACAAGGGGGTGGCATGGGGTGGAAGGCGGTGGGATCGAAGTGAAATAGGCTATGGGGCAGAGTGAAATATGACTGATGTTTTAAAAGAAAATATCTAAGTGATTACTAAATATACCTTTTGTTTAGACCAACTACATCACGTAATATTAAAAAAACTACGGTGTATTTTACTAGCACCATACCACTGCGTGCTATGGAGTCGTTACAACTGTCGTCAACGGAAGGTCGGATTGAGTATCGCCACGACGATTAATTCGTTCCGTACGAAGCATCATGGGTATGAACGGAACAAGAACACTAGCTCTCACACCGAGTGCGTGCGTGCGCTAAATTGGCTGTGCTTAGCAGTTTAGCACCAGTAGTACAATGGTATTTTAGTAGCAGTATCTTCCGTGAGACTAATCTTATTTTGCTAATCTCCGTTTTGGACGTGAACTAAGTGGTATTTATATTGGATTTTACTGAAGTTTTTACTATATCTTATGATTTTTTTGATAAAAATAAATTATAGCGGTTAAATAAAATAGTTTTTAGAAAGAATAGACAAGCGGTACAAAAAATAAGGAATGAATGAGTGCGCATAGGGGTGGCAATTTCCCTGTGAGGACGGCCCATGGAGAATATCCCATAAGGTGCGGGGATGATCTCTCGGGGGGCGGGGTGGGATGGGGTCATCCTCACACATGAGGCTCCACAGGACTTGGTAAAATAAAATAAATATTTTGATAATAGATTATAGTTTTTAATATGTAATATTGTATTATTTTCTTGTATATTTACACTAAAACTTGAATTTATATGCTATATTTTTTTTAAAATATGATTAAGTAATTATAAATTAATAAATAAAGTCAAACTATTACCTTTAAAATAAATTTAGTCTTTTTTTTATCCCTGCGGGAACCCGTGGGGGTCGGGTCCCCACAGGAACCAGTAACGAGGGGCCATCTCCCCTCAGGAGGCTTAGCGGGGTGGGACGGGGGCGGGGTGGGCCCGCGGAGGCTTCCCCTACGATCGCTCATCTCGTTGCCATTCCTAGGTGCACGTGATGGGAGACGGTAACAAGAAGACTAAAAAATTCATTTTGAGAAGTCAGATATTCATATTAATTTTTTATTTTTCTAAGTAGAAACAAAAATAAACAAAAATAAATACGAACAAAGCATAAAGCTCTTGCTTTGTTTGATCCAATAGTTGCATGGCACGCCCACAGGACCTCCTCCTGCTTCACCTTGACTTGAATTGTAGAGATATTGAGGTAGATCAAAACGGAGCGTAGAAATCTAAGCCTTTTTTTTAAGGCTATGATGGATGATTTTTGTTTATGCTTTTTGAGATGAAAATGAACGGTAGAAATATTAACATAGACGGCGTATATAATTTTGAACTCGAGAAGCTATTTTAAGAATCCATTTAAAAAAACCACTCTACTTATTTAATTTTTTTTAGAAATCATAGGTAAAAAACGCAAAAAGAACATACGTGAATCTGCTTGCTAGTTACAGCATCCGAAAAAAAATAGTAGTACGTTATCAGTACTTAGCTGGATTTGGAACAGCGACAGCACACGCGGAAGAGTTTGACAGGCAGGCGGCAGCACATGACGTGAATCGCCTAGGTGAGTTGATCCACCCGGCACGAGTACCATCGCGCGGCCCGGCCCAGCCCAGTCCGATGAGAAAATCAGAGAAGAAGAAAGCGCCTCGTGGGGCTCAAGCACCGGCGACACCACTCCAGCCCACCTGGCCCAAGCCCATATAATCGGCACAGCGGCGCACTGCCATGGTACGCTTTTTGTCGTTCTTTTCGATTTTTCTGTAGATATTTTATTTTATTTTTTATAATAATTATTATTTATTAAACTAATAAACTACAGTTAAAAATTATAAAGCACAGCAAAAGAAAAATAAACTTTTAAGCTCCCAACTGGGCTGCAACTGCGCTCGTTCTCGAGAGGCACACGAATTCGGCCACGACAAATGTGAGGCTTGAATGACTAAAACGACACAAACTAACCCAACGTATATAGGTAATGCTTAAAGTTACTTTCAATTTCTAGCTTATGGCTTAAAATGTAATATAGCGACCTGTTAACTTTTTTCTGAGCAATTAAATTTAAAAAGATAATAAATAAATAAATAAAGTTATACGCAAAGAAATAAGGGGAAAAGCAAAAGGCAAAAAAAAAGACAAAATTAAGACACCAACATGTTCTAGAAGCAAGAAGCACAAGTTGTTTAGAGCGAGGCCATAGTCACATCGAAACAGGGATTTCCCTTGAATGCTCCCTCGAGAATTACTCCATCCGGTCATAAATATACGTTGTTTTAGAAGTTGAGAGTTTAACTGTATCTATGTCCAAAACAATATGTATCTGTGATAGGAGGGAGTAACAATCTTTGCTCAAGCTAACTCTACTTTGCGCTTCACTAGAGCCAGAATACAAAATAGCCTTACAGGTGTTCGATTTGGATTTTGTGGATGGTTTTTGGCTGAAAATGGGTAGTAGTGGATGAAAGAAATGACTTTAAGAAGGAGGGCATGAACGGTTAAGAAAGTGAGAGATAGATGTGTGCGTATGATGGGAGCTAGAGGAGTAGGGTGCGTGATGCAGCCATGACCATCTACTTTATCCCTGGAACGAGACGGTGGCAAGAGGAGTGGAGAAGCCGCTTCGAAAAGCTAGGTGTTCATATTGACTATTGGTTTTTCTAAACAGAACCTAAAAGCATAAGATAATATGAACATGACCTTACGCTATTTGTATTGTGGTGACTGATGACAAGATTAGGCCCATTCAATTATCCAATGCACCGGTTCCCACTCGGCCACCACCGTAATACGACTTGCGCGACGTACTGAAAATATCTAGACCCTAAAAAATAGTTTTGGTAATTAATGACTGTTGTGGGGGTGGCCAAACCCCGGTGACTAGGCCTTGCAACTGCTCAATATGTAATAGGCCTAATAGTATAGAGAAATATACCAATATGTCATCACCCTTTGTAAGTACTAAGGGGTAGGATGGAAAATTCCGCGATGCCGTGCGCAAACGTGCACCCGTCCTCGTATCAACTCGTACTTGTCGCACAGCTTCCTCTTGTAGTACACCTTCTCCGACGGCTCCGGGTGCTGCACCTGCCCCGCCGTCGACGGCTTCTGCTCCTGCTGCTGGCGCGGCTACCTCCCCGATGACAGCACGATCACCTCCAGCGATGACTGGAATCTGCCTTCGCAGTCGGGATCGGGTCAGAAGGGGTTAACTTTGTTAAAGTTGAGATGTCTTACCGTGTTTGATATGGATTAGTGTTGGAATAGTTTGTTAGAGATAGAATCGGTTGTAACCAAGAGATTGTCTCCGACCTCTTCCTTCCAAACACGGTATAACCGATTGTAATTGATTCTGGCGTTTTACCCAGTATAAATAAACATACGCGGCCTCGTAAGAGGTTAAGACGCTTCTGCATAAACTTTGATATGGTATCAGAGCACTCGATCTAAAACCCGGCGAAGGTCTGCTCTTGCGGTCAATCTGAAACAACGCAGATCAGCAACGAAGGCCATGGTGTCTTCATCCTCGACCTTGCCGATGATCTCTTCGGGGCTTCCTCTCGGTCCTCAGGTCACGGAGAAGCTCACGAGAAGTAACTTTGTGCTCTGGAAAGCACAGGTACTCCCGGCCTTGCGAGGAGCACAACTGCTGGGATTCCTCGATGGAACCACATCAGCACCGCCAAGAAAGATCATCGTAAAAAACGATGACAAACCTGTAGAAGAGATCAACCCTGAATACATCAAATGGATATCTCTCGATCAACAGGTCTTGAGCTATCTCCTCGGCTCGTTGTCGCGAGAGATCCTTGCTCATGTCGCATCCAAAACGACGGCACACCAAACCTGGACAACTCTGGAAGGGATGTTCAAGTCTGCAACCAATGCAAGAGTGATCAACACTCGTATGGCTCTTGCCACAACTCAGAAGGGCACGATGACTGTGTCAGAATATTTTGGCAAGATGCAGAGCTTCGCCGATGAGATGGCTGCAGCAGGAAAGCCTCTCTCGAAGATGAATTCATCTCCTACGTCCTGAATGGCCTCGACTTCGAGTATAACTCACTGGTTTCAAGCGTTCTTGGGCGATCGGAACTCATCACGGTTAGTGAATTGTTTTCTCAGCTACTCAACTATGAAAATCGACTAGATATGTGGCAGGGAGGCGCAAACTTTCAGAGCTCAGCGAACTCAGCGTCACGCGGACGCGGCTTCGGTCGCAGCAACAACAATGGCTTGCGAGGCGGTCGGGGTAGCAACAGCAGTCGCGGAAACCGTGGCCGTGGTGGACGCGGATTCTCCAGTGGTCGCGGAGGAGGTTCTGATAGCCGAATCAGGTGTCAGATATGCAACAAACCAAATCATATGGCGGCTGAATGTTGGCATCGTTACGACGAAGGCTATGAAGCCGAACGAAAGACAGCAGCAATCGCTGTAAACTCATATGGTGCAGATTCAAATTGGTATACAGATACTGGAGCCACTGACCATATCACAAGTGAACTTGACAAATTGTCGATGAGGGAAAAGTACAATGGTACAGAACAAATCTTTGCTGCAAATGGCACAGGTATGGACATTAAACATGTTGGTCACACTGTTGTTCATACCCCATATCGTAATCTTCATCTCAAGAATATTTTACATGTTCCTAAAGCCAAGAAAAATCTTCTTTCTGTCCATAAACTTGCTAGGGACAATCAAGCCTTTCTTGAGTTTCACTCTAATTTCTTTTTGATTAAGGATCGGGCAACGAAGAAAGTCCTTCTACGAGGAAGATGTGAGAATGGCCTTTATCCTATTTCGCCTACCTCAGTTCGGTCCAAGAAAGAAGTCTTCAGTGCTGTTAAACCATCCTTGACAAAGTGGCATGACGTTTAGGACATCCCTGCTTTGCCCATTGTGGAAAAAGTAGTTAGCCAAAATAATCTTCCGTGTGAATTAGGATGTAATAAAGAATCAATATGTGATGCCTGTCAACAGGCAAAGAGTCATCAGTTGCCTTATGATAAATCCAATAGTGTGTCAAGTTCTCCTTTGGAGTTAGTGTTTTCTGATGTTTGGGGTCCTGCTCCTGAATCTGTTGGGAGAAATAAATATTATGTCAGCTTTATTGATGACTACATCAAGTTTACATGGATTTACCTATTAAAACAGAAGTCTGAAGTGTTTCAAAAATTTCATGAATTTCAACAACTGGTGGAAAGGCTATTTAGCAAGAAAATTATTTCTATGCAAACCGACTGGGGTGGCGAATATGAAAGGTTACACTCACTTTTTCGCAAAATAGGCATAACTCATCGAGTTTCTTGTCCTCACACCCATCAGCAAAATGGGTCAGCTGAAAGAAAGCATAGGTATATTGTAGAAGTTGGTCTAGCTCTTCTTGCACATGCATCCATGCCCCTCAAATATTGGGATGAAGCTTTCCTTGCTGCTACCTACCTCATCAATAGAACTCCAAGCAAAGTCATTAATCTTCAAACTCCTTTGCAGCGCTTATTTCATGTTGATCCTCATTACATGTCTCTACGTATTTTTGGTTGTGCCTGTTGGCCAAATCTTCGTCCCTATAATACTCATAAACTCCAATTTCGCTCAAAACAGTGCACCTTCCTTGGCTATAGTAATCTGCACAAGGGATTTAAGTGTCTAGATATTCAAACTGGACGGATATACATATCCCGTGATGTTGTCTTTGATGAAAATATTTTCCCATTTGCTAAACTTCATCCTAATGCGGTGCAGTCGCCTCAAATCAAATCCTCCTTCTTCCACCACTTTGTTTCGTGGGGTGAACATGTGGCTCAACTAATTAATGATCCTAGTGATGATTCTAGTGATTCCGCTAGCTCGCTACTAATCAAGACGTGGAGTATTTTGTTTGAGAGGAAAATACACAGAACATGAGAATTTGGAAGAAAATGACTCACATGCAAGGATAGGCGTGAGATATCGCAAACGCAACGGCAGATGGAGTAATTAATGCTTTTCCGGGAGTCCCGCCCGCACCTACGTCGTCGGCGTCACCGGGATCGGCAACATCAAGCGACGGTCACCAATGTCATCCGCAATGAACCGATGGTCGCTCATTGTGTCACACCAAAGATGCGGTGACCATGCATGGGTCGGAATCCATAATGACAGTGCGATCTCAAGGATGACGCAGATACAACACCGGTAATAGAGACAAGACCGGATCTTCGTGGCGGACTACGATGTACAATGACCGTCACAAGACTTCAACGAGGCATCATTAAACCCAAGGTAATTATCGATGGTACTATTCGGTATGGATTTTTACATCTACGGAGAACCACAGATGTGAATGAAGCTTTAGGATCTAGTCATTGGAAAATGCAATAGATATAGAATATAAGGCACTCATAAAAAATAAAACATGGCATTTAGTACCTCCAAAGAAAGGAATGAATATAATTGATTGTAAATGGGTTTACAAAGTTAAGAGGAAAGGCGATGGAACAATAGAAAGGTACAAGGCTAGGCGGTGGCAAAGGGTTTAAGCAACGTTATGGGATTGATTATGAAGACACCTTTAGTCCAGTTGTTAAAGCAGCAACGATTAGACTAGTTCTGTCTATTGCACTCTCAAAAGGGTGGTCTCTTCGACAATTAGATGTTCAAAATGCTTTCTTGCATGGCATTTTAGAAGAAGATGTGTTTATGAGACAACCACCAGGGTATGAGGATATGTCTAAGGAAAATTATATATGTAAATTGGATAAAAGTCTATATGGGTTGAAACAAGCCCCCAGAGCCTGGTATGCAAGACTGAGTGAAAAACTGTTGAATCTTGGGTTTAAAACTTCTAAGGCCGACACATCTCTATTTTATTATAACAAAGAGAGTATTACAATCTTTATGCTCATATATGTAGATGATATAATTGTGGCAAGCTCCTCTACATGTGCTACTAAAGCTCTTCTTGATGATCTTAGAACAGAGTTTGCCTTGAAGGATCTTGGTGATCTCCACTATTTTTTGGGAATTGAGGTCAGAAAAACAAAAGAAGGTATTCTTCTTTCACAAGAAAAATATTCTAATGATCTCCTAACAAGGACAAATATCTTTGAATGCAGTAGGTTAGTACACCTATGTCAACAACAGAGAAGCTGGTTGCACAAGGGGAGCTACTAGAGGCACATGATGCTACCAAGTACCGTAGTATTGTTGGTGCTCTACAATACTTGACTCTAACCAGGCCTGATATATCTTTTCCAAGAAATAAAGTTTGCCAATATCTTCATGCACCTACCACGATACACCTTTGGGTGGCGGTCAAGTTGATTCTAAGATATTTGAAATATACTTGAGAATTGGGTTACACTTGAGTAAGTCTGATGATATGCTGGTTAGTGCTTTCTCTGATGCAGATTGGGCTGGCTGCTCTGATGATAGAAGGTCAACTGGAGGGTTTGCTATTTTCTTAGGACCAAATCTTGTCTCTTGGAGTGCAAGAAAAGCGACCTCTGATTTCAAGGTCAATCTTGAGTCGAATATAAAGCAATAGCAAATGCAACAATGAGATCATGTGGATACAAACCTTGCTAAAAGAACTCAATGTTCAAAGTCCTGCTATGGCCAGATTGTGGTGTGATAATATAGGAGCTACCTATTTATCAGCTAATCCAGTGTTTCATGCTAGAAGCAAACACATTGAAGTTGACTATCACTTTGTAAGAGAAAGGGTCACTCAGAAGTTACTAGAAATCAAGTTTATTCCAACTGGCGATCAAGTAGCTGATGGATTCACGAAAGCTCTTCCAGTGAGAAATCTTATAGAATTTAGAAACAATCTCAATCTTAGAAGAATGTGATTGAGGGGGGCTGTTAAAGTTGAGATGTCTTACCGTGTTTGATATGGATTAGTGTTGGAATAGTTTGTTAGAGATAGAATCGGTTGTAACCAAGAGATTGTCTCCGACCTCTTCCTTCCAAACACGGTATAACCGATTGTAATTGATTCTGGCGTTTTACCCAGTATAAATAAACATACGCGGCCTCGTAAGAGGTTAAGACGCTTCTGCATAAACTTTGATAAACTTAACCCAATCTGCCTACCTCCAGATCGGATTGGGAGCCTGGAATTGGTTAGCATTTGGGACCAAGCGAATGCAGTGCGACGCACGCCCCGTTTCGTATCCCATCGAAATCCATGCGCGTGCGGAAGGTGGTGTTCTTGCGAGCATCAGCGAGATGGGCTTGGGCCTCACCCTCTAGGGTTTAACGATGCGCAAGGGGGGTGTTTGTGAATTCAGATGGGCCAGAGTTCTGGTTTTAGGCTTTGTGAATTTAGATGGGCCATAATTCTGGCTTTAGGCTTTGTGAATTCAGATGGGCTGGAATCATGGCTTTTCGCCCGACTAAGAAAATCGAAATCGCCCTAACGTTCTATGGGCCTCAACGTTCGAAAAGGATAGGCCAGAATCCCCGTGTAACTCGTGAGGCCCAACTCATCGCTTCTTTTTCTGCCCTTTTTACGAAATTTTCATATATGCGAAGGATCTAGGGACATGCCACTACAAAATGTTAGCTTCTAAAAATGGCATTGCAAATATACCTTGCTCACAAAAATGCCATCTAGCGCCTCTCTTTTTTTTCAGATTCTAAATGCTGCTTTTGGGTTTTTCTACGGTAACTAATTTTCAAATAAAATGTCTTTTCAAAGTGGGATCCAGTACATACTGTAGCGACTTAATTTATATCGATCAAAACCGTACGTGAGTTTCTGTTACTCCGTACTCTCTCTCATGAGTGGGCTAAAAAATATAAACCGCAGCAAAAAACCATAAGCCAAAATCAAAAGAACAAGCACATATTTATCCCATATTAAACTAAAATACCCTATCTTCTCTCTTCTCACAATCTTTCTTCCTACTCAACATCTCCGGTGACGGCTGCCAATTGAGTCCTTGGAAGAAGAGGAAGCAAATGTGCCGCTGTGGACGTCGAAGGCACGCAAACATAGATGACGAAGCATCTATTCTTTTTTGCTGCAGTTTTTGGCTTTTGGCTGCGGCTTGTGACTTTTGGGCTGTTTGCATGAGAGATTACAGAGTAACAGAAATTCACGTACGGTTTTTGCTGATATAAATGAAGTCAGTAAAGTATGTACTACAATTAACTAGTAGACCTTATCTTGAAATAATACTCTATTTAGAAACTAGTTACTATAGAAAAATCAAAAACAGTTTTTAGAAACAAGGCCGAAGACTTGCTCGCGCGTCATTCCCGCCGGAGATGACAAAGGCAGTGGCAGTCTTGCAGGAGTAAACACGGAGTGGAGCAAATCCGTCGTTGAAGCCGTGCACGGGTGAACACGGTGGCGTCTGATTTGCCCCACATGACACGACAGTCTGATTTGTTGTTTTTGATAGCCAAATGTGTTTTTTTTTCTTTTCCATTGCTGATGCTAATTAAGGGATTAGAGGTGGTAGATCCAATAAAGGAGCCTTTTGGTTTCTTTCTGTGGAATTTGTGTGCATCTGGACATTTGGGGATCGGATTTGCTACTCATGGATAACGAAATTATTCTTGTCTCGTTGTTGCGAAACTGCCGTGTGGTGCTGGCCATTGCTGCCCGAGATGATGAACCATCCAACCAAGTTCGAGTCTCCTTACTTAAATTTGAAGTTGGGGAGGAGGGGGGAGTAAATCTTATCCCATCACATCTAAAATTAAGAGTTTACACTGACATGCTAAAACTAATACTTATATACATTACCTTGCAAGACACGAAAGAATCCAGACTTGGATAGAACCGAATGCATCAAGCAAATGCAAAGTAAACATGAGATCTGCAAATTCGATATGTGATAATGCAAACTATGTAGGTTTTTCCCAACAAAGTAAGGTCTGTAAAGACCATCGATGCTGTAGAATAGCACTTGTGTTTCGCGATGTCTAACTAACACCTAAGAACAACTCGCAGTCTGCATCAAATCAGCACCGAAAACTACCGAGATTACACGAGAAGGCGATGCCCGGCGCAAGGCCACAACACCACCACATTACCCGACTCCAACATCCGAACAATTACGAGCTAAGAGGGGGGATGCGCAAGCGAGGAAGAGCACACACCTCCCCCCCGGAGAAAACGCCGGGCGCGAGAGTGGATCGCCGCCGCCAACACTGGGAGCTGGCCCTCTCGCCGGCGCCGGGGAAGCGGAGCAGCTCCACGCCGCCCCGAATTGGCCGTTTTTGCGAACTGGCTGCGCTTCTCTGTACGTTGGGCCGACCACGACATTTGATTTGGGCTCTCTCTAAAACAAACTGGACCCACAGATGCCGAGCCGGCCTGCTACGGGAGGAGATAAGGCGTTCGAATTCAGCTCAGGTCCAGATCGAAGCCTATACATTAAGTTGGGCTTTAACTGGGCCTATGGGAAGGAATTTCAGGCCTGGAAAAGATTTGGGCCGGAAGTCAGCCCATTATATGCCCTTGCCATCGAGGCGGCGACGCTACTACTAATGCCGGAGCCCAAGTCGGCGCGGCGGCCGCTGTGTCGTGCGTACTCTTCCCTTCTCCTCCTCCGTCTCCATCCGCCGCCGCCGCCCCATCCGCCGCTGCCGCCCCCCTTCCACCGTAGGGTTTCGCTCCTTCCGCCAGGTATTTCGTGACCGCGTAGCGCGAGCTCGTTTCCACTCGGAATCGCTCGTTGATGTTCGCGGTTACTTTGCTAGATCGTGGAGCTCTTCTATTTGCTTATCGCCTAATCGCGGTGTTCGCTTCTGTCTCCGTCGCTGCAGGGCATCATGGCGAGGTTTGTGTCGACCGCCCTCGTCAGGGGGCTCGTCAGATCGTGCCGCGCGTCGAGCACGGCGGTATGGCTCGTTCAATCCACTACTCAGTGTTGTGAATTTGTTCATCTGTCTCAGTTTTCTAAGCCATACCCCCCCCCCCTCTCAAGAATACTATGTCTGGCGTTTGGAATTCCGTCACCTCTTATCCGCCATTGATTTTATTCGGAAATCCTAATCTGCAGAGTTGCGCTCATTTCGGCACTTGTGCTACCTGTGTTGAAAAGCATGCGACTACAGCCCAATAAATGCTATGAATGCTATAGTTTGGTTTCCTCCGTAGTGACCTTCATGACATACATGATACATGTGTTATATTCACCATCTGACACAAATATTATTTGTGAACATATAAATGTGATGAGGCAATCTGGTTAATTCCAGCATAGAATTGTGATTTTTTTTCACAATTGAGTTTTCCTCTAGTTTTATCTGGTTATTACCTTCAATTTTTATGTGCATGCATGTATTGTCCTTTGCACCCTATGCTTGTGATGTATAGAAGTCTTTTCACTTGTCATTTTGGACATTGACACGATTCCCAGTATACATATTTGACTGTTAATTTTTCTAATTACATGTTAGCAAAATTTATTAAAAATATAATGTCGTGAAAGTATTTTCAACGACAAATCTAATGATAACATCTCCATGTGACAAATCCAAATACTTTTGTCCATATTAGAGGTCAAAGTTTTAAATGGTTGATTGCACGCATTCTAAAACGACATCTAAAAAAGGACAGAGGGAGTATCAAGATTTGTTTTACTTCCAATTTATAAAAGAACCAGCCAACCTGGCACTATTAGAGTTTAACAATCAATTTTTTTAATTTTTTTATGAACGAAAGCCAAGCAAATTTTACAGTTTCTTTGACATTTGATTTGTGGCGCCATTTGGGTAATTTGTGTTATGATTGATCTCATGTTTGTATTACGTCCTTGTTTTGCATGATAACTGGAAGAACAGGCTGTGTCACGACCAGCTTTCCAACAGTTTATGACCTACTCATCAGGACTCGGTGGTGATTCTAACACAAACAGGGACTCCAGTACAACACGAGTTGCTGCTGATCCTGATACACATCAAGATTTCCAGCCTACAAGCAAAGGATCTGGCATGTCATATCATGACATAGTTGCTAAGGTATTTATATGTACACAAATGAGCTTTCAGAACATTTAGATCGAAGCACTTGAATTGTAACAAAAACAGGCATGATATTAAAAATTTGAGGCTACAAATTGCACCATCTTCTTGTGCCATTTATTCATTGCCTTAGTGAAATCTTTGGGCAGGATATCAAGGAGAATCCAGTATTGATCTACATGAAGGGTTGTCCTGATGCTCCCAGGTGTGGGTTCAGTGCACTGGCAGTTAAGGTCCTCAAGCTATATGGTAAGCTATCTCTTGGTAGTTGGTACTGATTTTTTTTTTAAAAAATCAGTTGTTAATCAATGGTGTTTCCAAAATTCTTAAACCATATCTTGTGATTCTTGTCTATTGCAGATGTCCCTCTCAAGGATAGAGATATTCTGAGTAATCTCAAGCTCAAGGAGAGTGTCAAAGCTCACACGTAAGTTGCTCCTCATACCTCCCAGATGATACGCTTTTAGATGGAAGACACTTCTGTCTTGAAAAAGAAAAAAGAGCTAGACTGTGTGAGGTATACTGTATGAGATGAGATAATAAAGGAAACGGTTTTCAATAAGAACCAGCTTCAGCAAATGATAAACCTACAGAATATGAGTTTGATTAGGTTGTCACTTAGTGGAGGCTTTATTTAGATTGCCCTTTGTACTGCAACATTGCAGAGCTCCACTTGTCATGTTCATCTTTTAAAGATTCATTGTTATTCAATTGGATTCCTGTGTGATGTGCATCATAATGTATGGAAGTGATAAATGGGTAATCTTACATCGTCTGTCTGATTCAGATGCCAGAATTGGGGAATTGTTTATCTTTTGACGATATTATTACTTAAGTTCCATTTGTTTGTGCAGTAACTGGCCTACATTTCCGCAAATATTTATCAAAGGAGAATTCGTTGGGGGATCTGATATCATATTAAGCATGCACCAGGCAAGTGAGCTCATCATCACTGGTTTAATAACCCGGTGTATCCAGCTAGTATCTTCACTTAGTGATTGACTTGTTCTCTCAATTTTCTTCAGAAAGGTGAACTTAAGGATCTACTTGCTGATATTGCACAGAAGGGCGAGCAAAACGGTGCCTCATGAAACAAGCCACAGTATGTTAGCATTAGCATGGGAGCTGGACGCTTCCTTTCAGAATGTTCTTACTTGGACGATCTTCTTTGGCTGACCTCCTACTGCTTTTATGCAGTATTGGATGTGGATTTGCGTTCTCCTGTTGCCAATTGTGATGGAAAATCCCTTACTTCCAAGAGCATCCAAGTTATCTTTCAGGATAAATAAATGCCACTTTGCTATGCCTTTTCTTTTGTACATTGTGCTGTCTGCCAGTATCTTGGAGTTGCTGCACACATGGGGTGGCTTCGGTTGCCTTTTATTTTGGAATTTAACTTAAGCTGCAATAACAAATTATTAGGCTGTTATGTACTATTCTACTCGACCAGTTAAAATTTGTGTTGTCTACTTACTTCCAACACAAGCGCATCAAGGTTGGGTTGTTGCGTTATCAGAATTCAGAACAGATATGCATGGGAGCTACATCATGTGAAAGGTGCTCATAGAAACTGGTGTTACATTCATGTGGTACCTTACCTGCGTGTACTCCAAAAGAGTCTTTAGTCACCTCTGGTTAGTAGAAACCGTAGGTCCTCTCCTAGAAACCTCACCTTTGTCATCGTTCGTGCTGAAGGCAAAGCATCTCAACTAGGACTATCAATTCGGAAGAAACAAGTGCAAGGCATTGAAACAATAATATCACTGCAACCACAACCAAACACACCACGATGATGTCCCTACTTCAAAGGGAAACACAGACGAATTATGGAAGTTTCAAGAGTACAAGATCAAGTGAGATGTCTGCATAATAAAAGCGCCAAGCTACGACATGGCCGTATACCCAAGTCCGAGTTCGCTATTCAAACATTTCTCTCTCAATTTTTGGAACAAACACAGGTCTTATTTGGACACCGCTACGCAGAGCCTTTCTCGGAGCATTTTTCCATTCGATCAAGATGAGCTGCCGATTCCCAAGTTTGCGGTAAGCCATTTGCCGACTTCTTCCATCTCCTCTGGGACGGTGTAGTGCCCAAGTCTTCAAGGAGGAGAGCAGTCAGCGTAAGCAAACGGAACTGCTACAGTAACATGGAGTAGGGAAGGCATCAAACCTATTGTATGACTTGAACACCACATTTGAGAATCCGGTTGACTTCAGTGCATCGGCAGATTTTTCTCCATGCTTGTGGAGAATTACATCGTCAGCTGCATAAAATCGAAACGACCTTAATTTACTAACAGTGGCCATAGCTTCTGCATGAATACACCGGGAAAAAAACACTTTACAAATAAGTACTGCGTCCCTGAATCCTGATGCATCATGAAAGCAGATGAAGCCATTTTCAAGACACGCGATCTAAATATAATGGTTCTGTCAACTCCAATATGCCAGGGATGTGATGTCCACTACAACTTGAGGCATGCCTCAACTTTCCTCAAACAAAGTCTAATAGCATTTTTTCTTAAACTATTAAATTATGCATAGCTAATCATATATATATATATATATATATATATAGGAAAATACTTTCTACACCGGTGTAGTTACTCCCACCCTAATATACCATATAAACGAACTTAAAATACTCCTTTATCATTTTAGGTATGCTTGTATACTAATTATAAGATACTCTAATGTGAACCACATGAAAAAATTACAAGGAGACCATAGTTTTTAGTATATTTTGTAAATACCTTCATATACACACATAAAAAGGAGTATGTCTAAAAAAATGTACATACCACCTCTGAAAAATTGTTCATACCACCTAGATGGTCTTAAATACTCGTATACTACACGTACATACCCTCCGTTACGCGAGATACTCCCTACGTTATGAGATACGACATAGGGAGTAACTACACCCGGGAGTAGAAAAGAGGCTTCCTATATATATATATATATATATATAAAAGGAGATATACGATCTTGTCAGGTATTATCATCAAACGTTAATTTTATTGCAGTCGTAAGAGTTATCGTTGATGTGTTACAGTCAGTATTAATTTTGTAGATAAGCGTAAACTTCGTCCTACCTTGTATTCGTGAGTATACATGCTGTATTAATAGTGCCATCAAGGCCGCACAAATAAAGTCAATGCTACCTACCGTTGGGTATGGTTCCTTGAACTCATGCACGGCTATAATAAGTCCAGCGTGTGGCTCTACGCATCTAGTATACAGAATAGACTTACGCAAAGATGTGATAATTGAGACAGTTCCCTTGTTCTTGTTCTTGTTCAAAGACTGATTATTAATCATGATAACACAATTTATCTCTAATGCATTCCGTGGTGGATTTTCCCATCTGTCTTAGTTTATTAAAGCTATTAGACGGACGTGTCTGTACCTGGGTTTGACCCCCTCTAGCTATACTAGAGCCGACACCGGAATAAATTTATAAAGATATCTTTCAGTGTAGTGCTACTGCAAGATACCTTGTGTATATTATGGTATACTTTGCCTTCACCTGTACATATATATATACTACTAGTACGACTGTACGAGTATAAACCCCATACTACCACCACGCTGGATGTTAGAGCATCACCCAATGAGATGTTATCATTCTAAGAACTGTAACAGGTACTTGGCACGCTGAATGAAGATCATAGAATAGATATGCACCTTTTCCATGACAAAGCAAAAGAGGTAGGGATGAAGCCTTTTGTGCAGCCTCCTGAGAGCTCTCAATTTTGTTCTTCAAGGACCTGGGGTGACCACACAACACGAAGTACATCAGCCACCAGGCAGCAGTTTCAGTGAAACTTATACACACCAACATATAGGACAAACCTAGCACATGGAAGCCAGCCACTCAGACCAACAGCCACACTTAGGTTCACAGGATATGGATTGCCATTTCCATATTTTCCGTGAGCAAAGCAAGTTGCTGAGTAAAGGGCAGTAGCAGCACCCATACTAAAGCCACCAACACCAAGCTTGACTGCAATGGTTAATGTGACAGGGCCAAAAGTTATAGGGATAAATACAATATTAACAACAAACCACCCAGCAAGATTTTGTCTATTGAATTATCATTTTATGAGGATAAATTAGCTTGTTTCTAGGAGAAAATGCACGAGCTTTACAAACAACCATTAATTTAACAAAGTTGTATAGAGCAAATTTACGAAGAATGCCCGAAACAACAGAGGGACAGACAAATAACAGCAAAGGAGATATGTGTGTTTCCATATATGGTTTCTGCTTGATAAAATGTGTTCAAAGAAAGAATAAATGATCAAGTTATGCCATCCACAAGCAAATAAATGGAAATTAACTAGGGAAACATACTGTCAGCGGGCTCAGTTGACAATAAATTTGCAACATGTGTAGCTGAGGCATCCAACCCCTCAACATCATCAGGAGCATCTTCTGAAAGATCAGTAACGTCAAACCCTGTGAATCCAGAAAAAAAGGGCAAAGTTATGCCAGAGATAGCATTGCGTGTATATGCATGACATACATGCTACACAGACTGCACTGTGCACAACTATCAAACAAAGAGTAATTTCAAAAGGAATTGTTACATGTATGTCCAAGAGCAAAGTATGAAAATACACATGACACATAACTTACATGCAGTAGATGGGAATCCGCCGAACACTGCCACAGGCCTTGTAGGTGCAGTTGGGCAAATCCATTTTATCTGCAGTGATAGCAGATCGAATAACCAAAAGAACTTGGAACAGGATACATGTTTGAAATATAGCACCTAACTTACATTGGGAAGGGGAAGAGTTTCCAACAGTTGAGACCAGCTGCAAATATAACATAAAATCCATCATTTCTATCAGTACATCCCAGATTTTAACTTGTGACAATGCGGTACAGAGTTTTTTTTTCAGATCATGATGGCACAAAAACCTTCTTTCTTGCAAATAACAATCTAGCATTTTTATGTGCAAATGAGTGCACGTGAAGAGATGTCCATCAACAATTAACAATGGCAGTGGTGCCATGTGCGAAAACATACAAAAAAAATATATTCATAGCAGATGTTACTCCAGTGAACAACGAAAGTTACACGACAAATCTCTATTTGCTCAATCAGATATCGTTCAGCATCGTAAGCACGCATAGTTATAAGACTCATTGGTGTGGAGAAACTGCAATCGTAAACAGTAGGATAGTGAGATGTCTCCGGCACCACAAGCTACAGTTAATTACTACTAGTAATTGAAAATAGGTAGACAGCTTAAGTTCATGGGGACGAAGCCGAACAGGCAGTTCGTCATCTAAGCATGGGGTGTAGGAGCGTATCAATCACAATGAGAGGCAAGGCGGCGGAACTGGAGCTGCAACTGGGAATGCGAGGTTGGCTGGCTGCTTACCTGGCTCCATTGTCTCCGAGGCCGTGGAGCCAGACGATGGTGGCCTTGTGCGCGCCCTTGGGCCTCACCACATGCGTCCTCCCGTACTCGAACGGCCTCTTCGCACCTGCACTCATCCATCCCATTCCAGAAGCACCGCATCCCCCAGCACATCAAAACCAGCAAATCACCAACGAAATCACAGCATCAATCAAACAAACGGACATCACGCGCATAGGCATACCGAACGCGACGGAGCTGCTGCCGCCGAAGCTCATCCCGCGAACAACCGCCGGCGCCGCCGCCCCTCCTCTCCTCGCGACCGCGCTCGCCAACGCTGCCTGCGAATCGAACAACGTTAACAACAAGCAGGAGGAGCAGCAGCAGCAGCAGAAGATAAAAAGCGACGGGCGCGTGCGTACGAGGGAGCAGTGGCGACGCGACGCGGGGCACGGAGGCAGGCAGTGGAGGGGAAAAGGCCGATTTGGGCGGCGGAAAGGGGGACGCCTTTTTTTTTTGTGGGAGTGCGGAGGAGGAGGGAATCTACCAGCGATCGCAGCGCAGTGCAGGGACACCACTGCGCCACATGAGCGCGTGATGGCGGTGGCAGGCACGCCACGAATGGAACAGTGCGAGCCGCACGGATTTGGAAAAGCGGCCGTCCTCGTGTGGTGGCCAAGAGAGAGAGAGAGAGAGAGAGAGAGAGAGAGGGATGGGACAGGGTTACGATGTGCGCACCTGTCGACGGCGGTGGGTAATTAGACGGAGCCGAGGACGAGGAAGTGGTGGTCGTCGCGAGGCGCCGGCCGAGGCGAGCTCGTATCGTCCGGATCCTTCTGCTCCCCACACGCGGTGACCGGAGGTGGTTTCGCTTGTGTGTGGTGGGTCGTTCGGTCGGTGGTTGATTGGTTGTGATATCCTTTTTATTTGGATGGGACACACAAAATAGGACGTATAGTTTTTTTTTTCAAAAAACTTATATTATATTTTTATAAATCTATTATAATAAAAATTATTGATTAAATTTAGTTTGAGGAACCGTGTCAATGTTTAAAACGATGGCTTTTGGTTACAATTTGCTTTTACCTTTAGTTGAGGTTAAACAAAAATAAACAACAAAGTTACTTTACATAAAATTTCCACAAAAGACCACGAAAAAATCAACACAAAAATCGCCGGAGACTACGTAACCCGTATATATTTTCAATAAAATCCAGGTGCACCAAACAGGGCTTATAGCGCTATATACCCAAGGAGGGGCTGTATCAAAATATACTTCTAGGCTTCTAGCCCTATGTAGTATTAACCTTATCTTTTTTATATAAGTAGAGTATTGACAAATGCATCACTCATTTTGGTTTTTAAGCCCAAACTTTTGGTTTATTTTGCACTGTAACTACTAACAGTCTTTTCAGCGTAATTAAATTTAAAAACAAATAAAAAGATTATATTATCACAAATAATATAAATGAATGAGAAAAAAAACTAGAAAAAAATAATTAACAAGCCACAAACCATAAGCTGGAGCTCTAATAAGCGGCACATTTATCTATTGGTTGAGATATTAGTCAAAAATAAAAAATAACAATAAAAGAAATGTAGCTGTAGCTGTAGCAGCGCATCTAAGAGTGAAATGTAGCTGTAGCAGCGCAGCGCATCTAAGAGTGTTTCGGATAGAATTGATTGATTGAAGCAATCTGTGTAACACATCACATGCGCCTGTTCTTTTTCACCTGTGCCAGCGAAAAAATGTGCTACAACAACAACAAAAAAATCTTTTCCAAATCAATCTTAACCTCCTATATCTCTTTTCTATGGCATACAAGTTTTCTTGATCTGCATCAAGTGTCCAATTCCACTGATCGGCCAGACGATAAGAACAGAGGACATGTGACACACAGAGCATTCAGGAACGAGGATGAGGCTTCCATTTATGCTGCATTTTCCATTTTTTTTAATGGCCATAGATCAGTAAAGGCATTATCGCCGTAACTGAAAAGTAGACGAACAAACAAAAGCGAGGGATCAAGCAAGCTGGCCAAAGACAAAAATTAGCGAGGTTTGCAAGGCGCCAGAGAAGAGCAGAGCAGAGCAGATGGCAATGGCGTTCCTTTTTTGTTTTGGTTTTGGATTATCACTTTTTGCTACAGTAACTAATTTCTAAACGGCGCGTGTTTTTATTATAGAGTCTACAGCTAGATTATAGTAGACATTATATCAAGTTTAGTTATATCGATTAACATCATATGTGACTGTTTTTCTACCCATACCGTTTCTCATAAACAACTAAAATTAAAAAACTATTGATCAAAAATAAAACCACGAAAAAAAAACCTCCCAAAAGTTGAGGCAGCTGCAGGGACAAGTGGGCCGAGCCCCACCAAACTGCTCAAACCTGCACCCCCTCTGCAGAATGGCCCAGCTACTGAACGCCATCACGGCATCCATGAACTGCCATTACGCGTCCATGTGAGACTGCTGGTGAATTGGATAGAGACGATCGTTGTCGCCAAGACCGAAGTCGTTTCTCTAAGGAAGATGCATTTGAGCTGCTTAAAGAGAGAGAAAGAGAGAGTTGGAAGTGATGGATACCTGGACCGGTATGCGAAAGGCCACATGCACTTGTCGGTGGCACTGCCACTGGGCTGAGCTGAGAACTTGGGCCTATTAGCCCGCTGCCGGAATGAAAATGGGCGGAGCTGAGCATAATCGATCGGGTGACGTTCTGGAGATGGGCTTTGTTGGGACGTGCGAAACGTGTAGGTGAGTAAGCCCACTGATATGGGTTATTTGTGTGGGGCAGTTGTTGTGTGATTAAATGGGCTGTAACTAATCTTTCGACTGGGCCTGAAGTAACTGATGCGAGTCTACGTGTCTCCTCTCTTCCGCTTTTTAAATCAGCTTTTAGATTTAACTACAGTACTTAATTTTCAAACATATTATTTTTTAAGATAAAGTCTACAAATTAATTATAGTATATATTAAAAACCCAATATATGTATCATCCAAAATCACAAGCAGATATCTTTCTTTCCGTAATATCTATTGCAAACAGCTAAAAATAAAAAATTTCAGTCAAAGCCCATAAGCCACAGTCATAAAGACCATGCTTACCTCTGTTCGGAACGTGGAAATTTTTCTAAACAAAAGTACAGGAACTTTATTTGAGACAGTTCAATCCATTGTTCAAGTGGGCTTTATGCCTAACTTATGAGGTCCACAAGTTGATTGTACTAGATACTATAGCAACTTCATTTATATCGCCCAAAATTATATGCGAGTCTCTCTCTTACAAACAGCCAAAATTCATAAGCCTCCGCAGCGAGGGAATATTATATCATTGGGAAAACTCTCAACAGTATAGTCTCCCTTGCCCCCCACGCCGCTTTCCCTCCTCCCCTGCCACTCCCCGTCCCTTCCCCCCTCTCTTTTCTAACGCCGGTGCAACTTCCCCGACCGATTAGCTATCCCTCCCCTCCTTCACCTCCCCGTCCCCTCCCAACAACTGACATCCAGCGACGACCTTGTTGCCTCACTGCGGTGCTCTTACCGGTTACCTCGCGAGCTCCCTCACCCACGATATCACCTGAGATCCAACCCCGACCATATCAACTAGCGGTGTCAACTGTGTCAACTTAAGCAGCGAATATTTTAGGAGATGAGACAAGAAGTTCTTGGATAACTCTTGGGAGTCCAGATGGCTGCCAGCAATTTAACCAGTAACTACATATGATTTTTAGCGCATACTTGGTTATGGGATCATGAAGACTAGAGCAAATGGACAGAAAGCCATAAGGTGCAGGCAAGATGTGTAACGCCAGCATTTATTTTTTTTCATTTTTTTTCAAATATGGAATATCAAGATCAGATATATTTGTTTTGGTATGTGCTCAAACCAGATTGCACCATGTTCTAAGGACAAGCCCCACTGGAAATTTTGGTAACTAAAAGCTTGTACTGACTTCGCTTTGCTCCCCGAACAGTGTACGCCAGTGGATGGAGCAAACTTTTTTTGATAGCAAGAGCATTGAATTCCATTTGTCAAGTAGTAACATGAAGGAGAGAGAGAAGAGACTGCCTTGCCATGAGGCAGTGAAAGCTGAAAGGACTCCAATCATCAGGGAGCAGCCTGACGCGCTGCTACTGTCTACTACTCTCCGACAGATTGGCATAATTCGAGGGTGCTAAGGGGCCACAAGAGTTTGGTACTTAGGGTATTCATAGTGTATATAACTTAAAAGGTCTTAAGATATGTTTCATCTAAACCTTAAGGTCAATACTGTAATATATATAACCCACTAGGCCTTAAGATGGTCCCACTGGTCTTAAGGTTTTTTGCTTATGATCTGCTTAAGGTCACCCATGTAATGTATAAGGTCGACCTTAAGATGGCTTAAGACCCTCTGTTTTTATACACTGTGGATGTCCTTAGTCCCCCAAGTTAATCAAACAAAACAAAAAACAAAAAACAAATGGGCTACGTGATGAGGGATTAGATTAGCATCAGGACCATGGATCTGAGGGAATTTACTGGAAACCAAGTAGATTTGGGGTCTTCGAGGTCTCCCTTGGTAAATCCATGAGCTGGAATCCATGGAGGAGTGTACACTCCAAGCATGTCGAGCTCATCGTATCTTTAGAAATTCGAGAGAAGGTTTGGCTGGTGTGTCCATGATTTGTTTTTCTGTGGCTCTATTGGAACTAGGGGTGGTCTGTCCGCGTAGAAATACGGTGCTCCACACCCCGATCACAGCTGCGCAGACGTTGGTCAGACGGCTGTCGGGAACGGTACAGTTTTGTTAACAGACAGGAAGCTTTTTGGCGGACCTGCTCTGCCATGTGACGGTAGACCCTCTCGATCCTGTCATTTTGGTCTACGCTGGAAGCTGCGGTTGGTTCTCCGGGTCTGTTCTTTTCGGCTGCGGTTTATAATTTTTGATTAAATTTTTTGAATTTTGACTGTTTACGGTACAGATTACGGAGAGATAGATACTCACTTGTGATTTTGGCAGGTACAGATGTTAGGCTTTTAACGTGTAGATCGTTTAACCTGTAGACCCCGTCTTGAGAAAAACTACTGTTAAAAGTTAGATCAGAAGAAAATCAAAAGTCACTGGCTTCGAAGAAGAAGAACAGGCCCGGACTTCACTTTTGTGTGTGTTCTTTGTCACTCGTTTGACGTTCTCTCGCTTCGAAATCGAGCCTGTGTTTGGTGGTAGAGTAAGTGCTGCAGGATACAATGGTGGACCAATACTGCATTAGCTCGTTCGTCTCCCAGCATGTGCTCTGTTACGTTTCTGTACCCGGGGCCTCATTTTTGATTTGAGGCCTTGCTGTTGCTGCTTCTTGTTGGCTATTGTTTTTATTTTCTGGATGCTGCAAGCTGGTTCTTTTTTTAAAAAAAAAGACAAATTGAATTTGCAAAATACAAGACACGGAACCTCGAGAGCTGATGTCTGAATTTTTTTTGGGGAGGTTAGCTATATTCCTGATGGGAGTCATTTTGGGAGCTTGACTTAAGCGTTATATGGTTTGCACTTTGTAGTGGTGGTTCAAATTTCCAATGTTTCTGAGTTGTGAATTGTCATACATATCTGTTCCAGTGCTAGCTCATATGTTTTTAAGTTATATTACACATTAGACAAGTACATAATGTGATAACTATCTTTATAGTAGATGTGTGGCTGGGTGGATAGACAAGTGATACTCCATTATTGCACGATAACCAACTGTTTCACATGAATATTTGTACTGTGTCCATTTGTTTTTGAGTTGGTCTGATTTAAAAAGGCAACAAGATGCCATTTTAGTACCAATGAGGGTATCCACGGTGGAGGCTACTACAAGGTGGTGGTCTTGTGAGAGAGAATGTCATCACATTAGCTCAAATCACTACATAAATTTTTTTCGTATGGTGGCTTGAAGTGGTAACTTCAATTATGTAGTTCATCTTTCTACCTTTTTTTACTTGGTCGGTCCCCACTCAACCACTCCTTACCGCACTCCTCTCCCCTTCCCGCATCCATATTCCCTCTCTCCTCCCGTCGACAATCCCCTCCCGGTCGGATCCTTCTCCCGTTCGACCGCCATCGCCACTTCGTGACCGGATCTAGTCGGGCCCATCTAGATCCGGACGGAATTGGTTGCCACCGCCGTTCTCAAGCCTCGGTGCCGCCGCCCTTGCGCCCAACATCTTCTTGCCCAGCACCACCCTCGCCACTGCCAGGCTTTGGCCGGATCCACTCAATGGCGTCTAGATCTAGTCGCTGCCACTGTCCTTGCTTGGCACCGCTGCCGGGATCTGGCCACTGGCGTCCAGATCTGGTCGTCGTCGACGTCGTCTTTCTGATTGTTGACGGTCATCATCGTCCCGTGCTTCTTCTCGGTTGCACTCGTGCGGCCACCATGCGTGATTTGGGCAAAATGACGAGGTGCGGTGCCCTTTTCCCTCCCCCCTCTATCCATGGAGCACCTTCTCTCTTCCTCAAACCACCGTAGCTTCTGCGGGCCTCTCTGACATATTGCAAGCCACCACCTTTCCTCCTTCTCCGCTCCACCGTGGCTCGGCTCTGGCGTGGACCTGCAAGGCCACCAACCACGGTGGAGTTGTGGATGCCCTGAGGGGATTCGGGCATGGGTTCTCTCTCATGGTTATACGGGCTGAGACTACCTTTTCTTGCATGATACAATGTCAATTATGTGCATAGACAAAAATGCACTTTAGGTGCATAGACTCAGACAATTTGTAGATTTCTGTAGACATTTTTTGTAAGTACAAAGCTTAGATCCCTCAGTTTATTAAATAATGCAATGTTATTAATATGCATGTTTTGTGATCAACTCGTTTGGAGTATTGAGAGAGAAACAGGGCTAAGTAAGAATATAAATCCTGCAAAGAAGTGTAGTATATAGTACTGTCTAAACGGCAGTATAAGGTGGTGATCGGTTCGGCTGAAAGCTGAAGGCTTATGGCTGAAAACATCAGTGGTGGTGAAAAAAACACCATGGTGATGAGGCTTATTTGACATAATTAAATCTAAAAAAATTAAAAAATATAAAAAATATGTTAGCCCATCACAAACAATGCAAACGAATACGAGAAAAAAAAGAACCGACAAAAAAGCGCAAAAAAAAGTCAAAAATTCAGAAAAAAACGAAATTATGAATAGTGCCAAAATAAGCTTAAGCCAATAAGCTTAAGCCAAAATAAGCCATAGTGAGCACGCCCTAAGAATACCATCCACTTTCATCACATGGAGGGTGCTCCAATTTAGCTATTTTGCATTAGCTGGCGATTCCAATATAATATAAGCTACTGTTGAGTTAATCTAGATTAATGATCCTGCAATCTCCTTTTGCAGTATAAACAATGTAACCCCGAGACTGAAGATCTTTTTTTGGAATGCTCCCCAACAGTGAAGGATTATTTTTTTTTTGTTATCTTTCATACTGATTGGTGCAAGGAAAGAAGGTTCCTGAAGATACATTTAGTTGACTAGCAGCAGAGAAGAGGAGATTATTGGTGAGATGTTTAAGGAGGTGTGCATTGCCCCTAGGAGGGGAGCCAGATTGCACAAAATTAACAAACAAAAAGGGCTACAGTAGAGAGAGGACAAGAGATGATGCCCTGGTACTAAGACATCCCCTTCTCCCATGCCCCCTACCTTCCCTCCCATTTCTGCTCACAATATCCTTTCTTTGAATTCATATCATCCTGCAACATGCATCCAACCAACCTAAAGTCCAAACCCTCTTGTTCTTATCATTTGCTACTGCAAAGTCCCTCTCTTTACATGCTTCAATCACATGAATGATGAGTTCGAAAAAGAAAGCTAGCCTGCTATGATCATTGCATGCAGAAATCTAATCTTGTACACTAGTGCATGCTCAGTTGCAGCATGTTGTGAATACGCACAATGCTTTGTTTTTGTAGTAGTTTACCCTAACCCTACTCTTGAAAACAATCGACAGGGTTTAACTCGTTGCAGGTTTATTTTAATCGCGAAGGTTAATTATGTGGTGCGTTGGGGTCACATGCTCTTTGGCAATGCCAATTGCCTCATCAAGATGGCACATCGTTAGGGTAGGGAAGAAGAATGCCATCTCACTAGGATTATGGGCAAGGAAGAATGCCCTCTGGCACATGCCTTCCCTTATGGGGGCCAGAAACACATGGGAGCTATACGGGCCTGTTCTTCAGGCCACAAGCCGGCCGGCTTTTAGCAGCTGCTACAGTACCTAACTTTTAAACGGATTATTTTTTCAAGATGGAGTCTACAAGTTAAACGTAGTACACGTTAAAAGCTTAACATCTGTACCAGCCAAAATCACAAATGAGTATCGATATCTCCGTAATCTGTACCGTAAACAGCCAAAATTCAAAAATTTCAGCCAAAAGCCATAAGCCGCAGCCAAAAAGAGCAAGGGTGTGGCCCCCATTGGAGATCTCTAAGGTGAGCCTTCTTGCCCAAAATTCCATAATATATTACAACATTGAAGTGGCAGTTCAAAGTTGTAGCATGTTAACTTTCAATTTTGTGATTTGGAGTCGGGTGGCTGCATTTTCTACTCAATACATTACAGACTGTAACACCATTGTACTAGACCGAAGATATTTTTCGGTAAATTAGTAAAAGGTGAATTGTTTCCGAGATATTTTGGCTTCTGGTTCTCAGCATTTCTGGAAGGAAAAGAAGCCGGCAAAAAATGATCTACAGTCTTAAAGGAGGTTGGCAACATCTGTGGGGAAGAATCTGCAATGAGGTGTTGGTTGCTGTGCAGTGCAGACATGAGTTTTCTGTTTGCCCAACTGAGCTTGGCTTTGGGAAGAAGAGAAAGGCATTTGATGGAGGCGAGTCCCTCAGGTGGGGAGAAGAGCCTGCGCTCCACCTGGCCAGTGTAGTGGCTGCTCTGTCTATGCCTTTGCCTTTTTTCACAAAAGAGGTAAAAAAAGAGCTGTGCGCTTGGAACTTTGATGCTGGCAACCTATGGTCCTGTTCTTTTTGGCTGCGGTTTATGATTTTTGGCTGAAATTTTTGAATTTTGGCTGTTTACGGTACAGATTACGAAAAAACAGATACTCATTTGCAATTTTGGCTGGTACAGACGTTAAGCTTTTAACGTGTACTATGTTTAACTTGTAGACCCCGTCTTAAAAAAATACTCCGTTTAAAAGTTAGGTACTGTAGCGGCTGCGAAAAGCCGCCTGGCTTATGCACAGCCGAACATGCCCTATGTTTGTTCTTTTCCTCCGAAACTGGTGCCTTTTGGCTTTTGCTATAGTACTTAATTTTCAAACAGAGTATTTTTTCAAGACGGGGTCTACAAGTTAAACGATGTACACGTTAAAAACTCAACATCTGTACCATCCAAAATCGCAA
Organism: Bonia amplexicaulis; assembly: GCA_036346245.1. Taxonomy (NCBI): domain Eukaryota; kingdom Viridiplantae; phylum Streptophyta; class Magnoliopsida; order Poales; family Poaceae; genus Bonia; species Bonia amplexicaulis. The sequence goes on along the minus strand of CM070736.1, from coordinate 38,492,828 downwards.
GTGAGTATATCTCTCTTCGTAATCTGTACTGTAAGCAGCCAAAATTTAAAATTTTCAGCCAAAAATCATAAGCCGTAGCCGTTGCCAAACAGACCCTATACGTACCGGCATCATGCCACCTCTTGTCTGTGAAACTAGTGACGCAGGAACAGTCAATTGGGGTATAAGGCTGTGATCGTTTCGGCTTCAGCTTCTGGCTTATTTTTACTATTCATAAATTCGTCTTTTTCTGAATTTTTGGCTTTTTTGCCCTTTCTTTTTTTCCGTATTCGTTTACGTTGTCTGTGATGGGCTAACATATTTTTTATATTTTTAAATTTTTTAATTTTAATTATGTTAAATAAGCCTCTGTCAGCTATAGTGTTTTTTCAGCCAGCTACAGTGCTTTTCAGCCATAAGCCACCAAAAATAAGCCCAAATGATCACCACTAAGTAGATCCTGCTTGAGAATGCACATTGAGCAGCGCTCCTTTTTTTCTTTCTTTCTGCTGATTAATGATTGGAAGTTTTAAGGCATATGGTATGTACTTTAGGGCCTCTTTACCCTTAGATGGCGGCCACTGTACGTACTAGCTGGTTTCTACAGCTTGTGCCCTAGACTGTTTACGCAACGAAGCAGCACGAGTCCAGGAACTCGCAGCTTACTGGGCAATATACCACTATATCTAATTCTGCCGTTGCAGAACATTCCCCTGTATTGCAGATCCCAAGCTAAATTTGAATCATTTTGCAGATCCCAAGAGCAGCCTGCCTGCCTTGCCTGTCCGAAGTACTCCGCACTGCTCCCCTCGCTGGAGTCCATTGCAAGCCAGGCCGATCCAGCAGAAGGTGGCCATCTCATCTCGTATCATCCCATTTCCATTCAAACTCTTTGAAACGATGTGGCAGTGCTGTGCCGGGCAGCCAGCGCAGTCTGACAGAGGAGATGAACACAATAGGGCCCCCACACCACATCCCTCGCCGCAGCGCCTTTATGAGGACGAGGCTGATCGGCCGCTACAGTTCTGGTCCTCGGCCGGCCGGCGACCGCCCTGCCCTTGGGCAGTGACAGCTTGGCCGGACATCGTACATGTCTTGTGCACAAATGCGTTCATGTGTTGTGTTACAGAGGTGGTACTGTTGCTGATGGGGTGTTGCTGAGAAGAGCAGGCGCAATTGTACGCCATTGCTATGATCAATCTATCCATCTATCTATCTATCTGCTGCTGCTGCTGCTGCTGCTTTCTTGGCTGCCGTGTTTGCTCCAACTGTAGCACACCATTTGTTCCCTTCGCAAGGCACTCTTAAATAGCCAGCACTCAGCTGTGTCCACCCCTTCCTTTAATGGCTTCTAGTCTGCATTGCAAGAGGACCACAGAGAGGAGGAATGACAGAAGTAAAGGCACTGTGGCGCCACAATCTTAACATCATGAGTGCGTCTCTCATACACTTGCCTTCCTTTCTCTGTTTTCCTCTCCTTTTTTTTTCTCCTTGTTTCCTTGCCTTTTCTCAAGTATCAAAAACAAATGGAACATGACATGTGTACAGTTTGCAATATTTCATACACCAAACCCACCAAAACCCCATCATTCAAGAAGGAAGAAATCATCAACCCCAAGAAAGACAGAAAAATTGGGACACAGCTCAACTGCTCAAGTCTTCTAAGCTGCTACTTCTCTACTAATCTAGGCCCTGTTTCAAAGTACTGTGGCTTTTGGTCGAAACGGTACTATAGCGGTTGTTAGCTTTTTTCTGATGTATTTAATTAAAAAATAGGAAAAATGAAAAACAATGTTATATTTCCATCGATAATGCAAATAAAAAAAAGGGAGAAAAGCTACTTAAAAACCAACGCACGCTTCCGAATGGCGGCTGCTGCTGGTGGTGGTTCCTACGATCTCTGCTCTTGAGGACAAAGCAGAACCTCCTGAGCCCGAGCCTGAGGCGGTCAATTCGATCATTCTGCCAGGCGCAATTGACACTGACAAGGTTAGTGGGTTCATCTTTTCGCAGATGTCGCCGCGTGATCGGACGGCTGAGATGGTCGGGATCGGAAGATCACGGGCGCCCCGTATTGCGGGTGAAGGAGCATCAGGACCGTCGGCGCGTGGACGTAGTTGGGCGACAGCCGGAACTGGAACCGCTGGAGAATGGCGGCCAGCGTGAGCTTGGCCTCCAGGAGCGCCAGGTTCTGGCCGATGCACATCCGCGCGCCCAGCCCGAACGGCATGAACGCCGTCGGGTGCTTGGCCGCCCGCGCCACGCCGTCCGCGAACCGCCCCGGGTTGAACCGCGCCGCGTCCGGCCCCCACAGCCGCGCGTCGTGGTGCACGGCCATGATCGGGATCAGCAGCTCCGTGTCGCGCGGGATCAGGTACCCGCCGAGCTCCACGTCGGACTTTGCCCGCCGCACCGTCGCTACCGCCGGCGGGTACAGGCGCAGCGTCTCGTTCAGGATCATACCAAGCTGTCAGAAGTATCTGAACGCGTCAGCTCGCTGTACATTGATCTGAAATGGTCGGGGAATTGTGTCAGGGGGGATGAGCTTACAGTCTTGAGCTTGGCGAGCTGCTCTCGGGAGGGGATGTCGTGCTGGCCGCAGACGTCGAGGACCTCCTGCCGGGCGCGATCCTGCCACTCCGGGTGCATGGCGAGCACGACGGTGGTCCAAGTCAGGAGGTTCGACGTCGTCTGCTTGCCAGCGAAGAAGAACGTCTTGCACTCCTCCACGATGTCGTTCACGGTAATGGGGCTCACCGGCTGCGTCCTCCTGCTGCCATTGCCGCTCGCCTTGATCATGAGCCCGAGGAGGTCCTTGGTGCACCCGTCCAGCTTCTCGTCGTCGGCGTCCTCCTGCCGCCGTCCGATGAGCGTCACCAGGTTCTTCCTAATCTCCTTATCCAGTTTCCACGAGCTCGTGTTCTTCTTGGTCGGCAAGAACCTGTCCACACACGATATCGATTTTATTTTCATTACGTTACATTAATCCTTAATTAAATAGCATAAGTGCACAACATAAATTATAAGTAGAATAATTAGGCTAATTAATTACCTGTATCCAGGGATGAAGACCTTGCGAAATGCCTCGGAGGCGAATGCCATGAGCTGCGTCTGGAGCTTGAAGACGGCCTTGCCGTCCTCGTAGCTCCGGCCGAAGGCCGTGCGCGTGATGGCGTCCTCCGTCACAATCTGGAACCACTCGGACACGTCGATCTCGACCTCGCCTGACGCGGCGGCCATGCCGTGCCACTTCTCCACCATGTCCACGACCGTCTTGCCGATGAACGGCAGCAGCAGCTGCACGTCAGCGCCACAATTCAGTCTCGATCATACCGTGGCCAACGCCAGGATGGAAGGGAAGGCAAGGAGAGTCACAAGAGAAGGGAGCGCTGACCTTGAGGTTCTCCGTGTGGAAGGTGGGCGTGAGCACCCTGCGGTGGTGCGCCCACTTCTCGCCGCGGAGGCTGACGAGGCCCTCGCCCTCGAGCTGCCGCACCATGGGGTGCGACTCGTACCGGTCAAAGTGCTCGGCGCGAGAGAGGAGGATCTCCCGGATGAGGTCGGGGTCGGCGATGGCGAGCCGCGGCGTCGGCCCGAACCATATGAGGAACGTGGAACCTGCGAGGGGAAGAGGCAGCAGGGTCAGTGAGCGATCAGGGGGAGGAGGAAGCAAACAAGTCGCCCAATGATTAGCCAGGGAGGCCATGTTACACCACATCAGCATCCACCAGCAGCCAAGCCAGGAGGAGAAGATGCTGGATGCAGACACACAACATACGTACGCACACACATACAGCAGCAGGTACAACACAACAGCAGTATTGCTCCAGCTACATTGCATAATAATCACAGGCTCTCGATGCACGCACTAGATTGCAACTGCAAGAATCACAGCAGCACAAGACCGCAGCAGCAGCAGCAGCAGGTGGCGGTGGATTGCGACGGAGCGGAGGAGCAGCGAAGGGGAAGAGACAAGGCGCGGGCGCAGGCCATATGGGACTGGCGATGGAGGACATGATTGGGGTCGGGAGGTGGCGGGGAGCAGAAAAGGAAATGTGCAGGCTCATGTCGACGGGGGCGGGGGCGGAGCGGCAACTAGGAAATAGACCCTGGCCACCTAACCGGGTTGCAGCCGGGGGACAGCGAAAACGAGAGACAACTACGGCAAACCACTCCGACAAGCCCAGGCGCTCGACATGCCACTTAATGCATCTTGTCACTTGAAGCCAGCATTCTCTCTCGCAACAAAGCCGCAGGGCTCAGCCACCATACAAGCTGTTGCCGTTCCTCTTGCTGCTGCTCGTGGTGGTGTTCTTCTTTCTCAACCATGTCGTTAATCCCACTGCATTTTCATCAATGGTCTTTGTTTTTCGGAGAAAATAAACAGCGACGGAGAAGAAAGGAAGAACAGAGAGAGAACGAGTCCAGGCTGAGCAGAGAAGCAGAGCCTGAGGAGAGAGAAGCAGGAACGAGAACGCGACCACGAGGAGGCAGAAAGGCCATGCAAGGTTATGTAAGGTATCTTCGGCGTACCGTAGATTTTCTTCCAGTGGTGGTAGAAGGCGAGGACGCGCGGGAGGACGTTGTGGGAGCGGTAGGGGGGCGGCATTGGCTTGGCGGAGGCGGCGACCATGAGCGCCACCATCTCGCGGACGCAGCCGATGAAGAAGCGGTACCGGGGCCCCCTGATCCCCTGCCGCGCGAAGTGCTCCTCCACCCGCCGCGGCCGCCACCACAGCACCTCCAGCAGCTTCACCACCACGTAAGCCACGCACGCCGCCGCCGCCGCCACCACCGCGCATCCCCAACCCATCGTCCGCACCGCCACACGAGCAAAGAAGGCAATTCTACTCCCCTTCTCCTCCTGCCTCACTGTCGCGTCTCCAAATAAGCAGAGCAGAGCAGAGGAGAAGTGGAAGTGTGTGTGTTGCTAGAGAGCGCGCGAGGTGGCAGGGGGAGACATGGTGAGGTGAGGTGAGGTGGGAGGATAGACAGCGAGGGAGATTTATATAGGAGGCTAGGCACTGGACCGGACTAACAAACAGGATTGGCTTTTAGAGCGGATTCTTTAAACAGTTTTTTAAGTTTAAAATTATATATATTATTAATTGTAGCTTAAAAGAACATAGTAAGATATATTTTTTTATTATGTGAAGCTTTTTTTATAATGTTTTTTCTTTTTAGTGAGGTTTCATCACTCGGTGATGTTGATGAGGTCCTGGGAGTTATATGTGGATGCATTTTATTGTACTATCAGTTATGGTTTCCACCTTTTGGGGCTGGAAGGGGGAAAGGTCATGTCCTGTGGGACCCCTGAGGCTAAGCTCAGAAGAGACAAGGGCAATTAAGAATTTTTGAACTTTAGGGTTTTGATTTAGTAGAGGAAAGGGGCGTCCAGGAAAAGTGGAGTGCAGGAAAAGTGGAGTTAAGTAAGCCATACTGTTAGGTTGATAGGCTCAGTTCAACAGAGGAATTGGTGTCAGTCTAAGATGGTGATTATTTGGGTTTATTTTTGGTGGTTTATGGCTGAAAAGTACTGTAGTTTGCTGAAAAAACACGGTAGCTGACAGAGGCTTATTTAATATAATTAAATTTAAAAAATTAAAAAATATATAAACTATGTTAGCCCATCACGGACAACGCAAACGAATACAGGAAAAAAAAGGGGAAAAAAGCTCAAAAAAACCAAAAGTTCAGAAAAGACAAAATAATGAATAGTAAAAAATAAACCAGAAGCTGAAGCCGAAACGATCACAACCTAATTAAACATGTTTTCTCCCTCTGATTTATATGGCTGAGCTGAAGAACATCACATCATTACTAGTTGATGATAAACCATAGGTTAGATTCATAGCCCCTCATCTCTGCATCTTCGATTCGCATGAACATTGCAACAAACTCCGATTTCTTCTCTCCTTTTCCCCCTTTGAATTAATCGGTGTAACAAACTCCATTTCTTCATTCCTCCTTCCCTGTGGACTGTTGCATACCTTTCTGGTCGGTTTTGTTTGTTACACATTAAGTTCCCGGAATTGGAGGGAGCCTTATCTCCTAGTGACTTTTTTTTGAAAAAAAAATACTCATATTAATTGTACCGTGTTCTATTCTACTTACCAACAACAACAGGTCTATGGTTCGTTCCTAGCTCCTTCCTCCAAAAATATCTTATTTTCCATTTCTTATGAAATTCAAATGCAAAAGGAGAGCCTCTTGGTTTGGAAATTGGAGCTGCCGGCCCCTATCATGGATCAGTGCCCAATACATGAAGCAGCTAGCAAATGTCACTTGTACTTGCCAACGTAGAGTAACACATGCTGAAGTTTACTCGATGGGATCAACCAAGTAGCTAGTAACGAGATGTTGGAGAGATCTCAGATCAGCTGGTGTTGCAAACATTTGGTGTCCCCAGTGATGGTACAAGCTATGTTTCCATTGTTCATTGATGTGTTAGCATGATAGGAGGAGGAAAAGAAAAAAGAGTGTATCATACAACATGTACATGTTGCCTAAAACTTGTAGAGACTCCAATCCAACAGATGCATGGTGCATGCTAGCTCCCAATGACATGACTTTGCACAATAATGCACAACTGGCATGCATTGTTGGTTGTACATCTTCTAGCTAGCTGAGTGCCTCCCCACTGCTCACCTGCTTGGTCCGTTTCTACTGAGCTACTATAACTGGAGCTGCAAATGATTAGCACTGCCAACATAGCCATGTCAGGCACGTGTATATATATACATATGCATGTATATATGCATCAGTGCATTGTCACTGCTCAAAGAGATATATGGGACCATCTTCAAGCTGCTAATCCATCTGGACAGACTGCACATCCACAACCGCTGATCACCTCGGAAGGGGCATGTGGCCCGAAATCACCTCCTTCGATTGGGTACAAGGCGTGCCTGATGGTTCGTCTGAGGGGCGCCGCCGCATCGGTGATGTCCGATGCAGGCTCGATGTAAAATCTGGAGGAGCGACTGAGACGACCACGACCAGGACAACGACGACCGCTAGAGAGGTCACTGCCAAGAGCGCCGCAGCCACCAATCCTAGGCAAAGCAGTTGCTTGGCCGTGGCCGACTGCAGGATAGCAGCACTAGGGGCTGCACATGCTCTCCGCACGACCGACGCTGGCACCACGAAACTCAGCCTGGGGATGAGCTTGGTGGGGGACGCGGATCCTATCGCAGCGCCTCCCCATAGGACCACCGTTCCTCGGCCTCCCCACAAGGCCGCCATTGCAGCAGCTCATCAGAAGACCGGGGGTCATCAGCGATTGTGGCTGGCTGAGCCCCATCTCCAATCGAGGCCGTCACGAGGGGAGGAGGAACCAAAGCCGCACACCTCGAGCATGGCTCTCGAGACGTTGTGTCGACGCATGGTCTCTTAGTGTCAAGTTAATTTCTCGCACATCCCGACCGAATTCATGCCCCCTTACAATTATACCTGCAGGTATACAGCTAAAGTTTTTCACTCTCTAGATGCATCAAAATGCTAGCTCGCACACGTAGTGATGAAGAACAAGTTAGATCGATCTAGGTGTATGCTTGATGGATGGATCTAGGCATGCACTCACTGTTGCATGGAGCGCTGTGCCGTGAGAAAGTGCCAAATTAATAAGTTTCCTTCTGGGTGCTGTGCGATGTGAGCTGGCTAGCTAGGGCGCTGCAGGAGGCTGGCGGGGAGGGTGGCCATGGATCGAGCTGGGGGAAAAGACTTGACATGCAATTGGAGGAGCAGGGCCAGGTCCAGGTTTATATCTATCTATCCGTGCCTGTTTATCCGATGCTTCTTCCTGAGCTATCACGCACTATTACTATATATACCCCAGCCTAATCGAGTAAAGCGTGAGACCATGCATATATATATGCACACAGTTTACACAGTGTAGTGTGTATCATGCATCATCGATCACGCGTAATGTAGCTAGTACGTACATGCATGTCTCTCTCTGTCGACTGCTCATGTACTGTACTACGTGTGATGCATGTGTGGAATTCGAATGGATGATCTATCACGATCGATTCATATATGTTGGGGGTGTGCAGGCTGGCCTAGCTGAAGCCAACCGTGATTAATGGATCAACTGTGATCAATCGCCGTCACATCGATCCTACCGGAACTTGCGATCGCTTTCGCTCTTCTTCTTCTTCTTCTTCTTCTTCTTCTTCTTCTTCTTCTTCTTCTTCTTCTTCTTCTTTCTTCTTATTCTCTCTTGTTTAAGAATCGATCGAAGTGTAACCAGTGGATGAACATGGTCATGCATACTGCTACAGGTATCAATTAAAACATGTGTATATGTTAAGCATCCATCAGCAGAACAACAATGTTGGCTAAGCTAGTTCATGAAACTATTTGGTAGCTAGGATGCATGCTACACATGACACAGCAACAATTGATATACGAGGCATGATATTTTCAGTAATGGCCAGTGCACAACAAAATAATGTTTTGTGTTGAATACTCCATGTATAATTATGCATATGTTTTCCCACATTCTGTCCAAGAAATTATACATCAGTGAGACAATGATCGCTGATTGAAAGACGAGGAGGCAAGAAAGCAAGAGCCAATAATAATTGAGAGAAAAAGGGCAGAGAGAGAGAGAGAGAGCGTCTCCCCAAGGCCCATTGCCCATCCCAATTTCCAGCAAGTGGCTGTCGATGCCCTGAGCTTGATGGTGCAACGCGACACCGTAAGAAAAAAAAAGGAGGCGCAAGCTGGGAAAGAAGCTTCTCATGGGATGATCTGATCTGACGGATGGGATGGTACGGGCGGATCGGATTTGACGGCTGGGGATCGACCATACGTATATATTCCTGCCACCACCGCGCCTTGCCTTTTGGTCACCTCATCGCCCTCCCTCCCTCCACGCTTCCCTCTCTCTGCATCTGCTTCTGCTGCTGTTGCTGTGCTGCCTCGATTCTTTTTGGAACTGATCGAGCGACGCAGATGCATTGCAGCCACGAGTTCAGCTCGCCACTTTTTGTCATGTGTCTTCTACTCTTTCTTTACTAGCATTTCTTTTATGGAACAATTTGATGGAAAGGCCCCGGTTTTTAATTAGTTAATTCGAAAGAATCGCTAGTTGCAGAAAAGCTGTATTCAATTTCATCACAGAAGAAGTTCCGCGGCACCATATAATTGGTGACAAATAAAGCAAACAAGGTGATAAATTAAAATATCATGAACCCAATTGAAGATTTAGAAAGAAATAAAAGATTACTATACAGAAAATTTCTGATGAGTTGTGCAAACTAATGCGCTGCCCAAACACCAAATTGCATCCTTCTTTCAAGGTTTTCTGCTCAATGATACCAAGCATTGATAAAGCTTCGTACCAAATATAGGGGGGGGGCGATCTTAAGAGGAATGCAAAAGGTAAATAATATTTGTCTATCATTTATTATGTTTTAAAAATTATATAAATTATTATTAAGAAAAATATAGAAGTACCTTTTATTTTTTGGGAGTGTCTATACAACATTTGACTATTTTTCAAAACAAAAATAGTCAGATTTTAGAACGTTGGATGGTGATCCAACGCTTTAGATCTTTTTTTTAGGGGGTGCTTATATGAGATATTTTTTTTGGAGGGGTGCTTATATGAGTGGATCCGTTGAATAGAAATCCAACGCTCTCAGATCATATGACTATTTTTACCTTGAAAAATAGTCGAATGTTCTATAGCACTTCTCTTATTTTTTTTTATGTTAAGAAGGTGCTCATTTTGGGCTTATGAAGCTCAAACTTCTAGCTCTTTTTGGCTATATAGCAGCTTTTTACACTGTAGATGATAGTAACTTTTCAGGGTATTTAATTTTAAAAAAATTTAAAAAGTAAAAATAGTTATATCATCACGGACAATACAAAAGAATACAAGAAAAAAATCCTAAAGTAAACTAAAAAATTAGAAAAAGACGAAATTAAGAAGGTAGAAGCTTCAAATGAACACATATAATGTATGGTAGAGCTGGTGTCCTTTTTTTTAAAAAAAGAACAAAATTAAAGAGGTGGGTCTACACTCTGGAGGGCGAGATGATGTGCGATCGAGTTAGAGTATAACCAGATGGCTCGATCGACCGATCATCGTATGATAAATGAGGCCGGGCTGATTAGGATGTGCATACAAATAATCCCAATCATTATAATGATCGGAGGTGCAAATCATCTCAATCATTGATCCAGACATGTCTTACCGTATATTTGAGGGGATTTTAACTTTTTGCTACTCTTAAGATTGACCAATTAACTCTGTCACTTACATATGGGCCTGTCTGAGTCACTGAAAGCGGGCTAGGGTGGTAAATCTGTTGCCACTCTACTCATAAGAGTGACATATGATTAAATGTTCCTATATTTGAGGCTTCCCCACCAAACGTATGTTTAGCGGGTGAAACGGCGCGGAATTCTTAGGATTCGATAGTGCCGGCGCAGGGAGATCAGGGCACACGGGAGCACCGGCCGGGTCCGAAATCTCCGCGTGTGACGACCGGCGAACTGACGAGGAGGAGATGTGGTAGGTAGCCGATGCCGATCGAGCCAAAGTTGGAACGGAACAGCGCGGTTTTTCCCGGCGCGCGGGCGGTGCGAACGGGCCGCGCGACGGGCGTTGCGTGGCGGCGGCGGGGGTGAGGGCCGTGCCATGCTGCCGGCCGGGTGACCGGCCCCAGCCGACACAAAGCGAAGCTTCTTTTGTCTCGCTGGCCTCCCGGGCCCACTCGATCAGAAGAAACAAGGCAGATAATAATTGCCAGGCCCATCCAGCTTTTTAGGAGGCCTAGGCCATCGGTACTCGACTTGCCTTCCCTTACTCTTGAGAGTTTCAATCCTTCCAACACTATTTAAGTTAAAGGCATATTTATTTCCCGTAAAATTTCCGTAAAATTCTTGTGATCCAGCAAAAGGTTTCATAAAGTTGCATAAAAATATTTAAAAAATTTCAGGGTTCAGTGAGTTTCACGTACTTCTAGAAGTTTTCATAATATTCTAACAGACTTTCAAACCTAAGTTTCACCGAGTTTTAGATTTTACAACTTAAGTTTCAACAAGTTCCACCTATAGAGTTTCAAAGAAGTTTCATAAAGTTTTAGCTGAGAATTTCAAAAAATTTAACAAGTTTCGCCAAGTTTCAATCAAACGTTTCATCAGGTTTCAACTAAGTTTCAAGAAATTCTAACAAATTTCATAAAAGTTTCGAACAAAAGAGCAAAAAAAATCCTGACATGCTTCATCTGAGGCCATGTGACCGCTTGCTGCGACGGCTCCGCGCCCGCCGGGAAGCCGCGGCCGTCGGCCTTCCTGCCTACCACCGACATCTGCAGATCCACGTTGATTGGGTCGCCACGGCCGCTCGTCTTCCTGCCTACCACTTCCTGATAACCATGGTCGTACCACTTATGTTGAGGGTGAGCGTCGCCGCTCGCCACACCCCTCTCTCCCGCGATTGAACTAGCTGGAGCTCTCCATGGCATCGTCGCTCGCCCCCGCCATCAAGCCTACTCGCTGCTTGCCGCCGTTGCGCTCCGTCACCCACCGCCGCCCGAGCTTGCTCACCTATCATCGTGGCTACGTCCACCACCGCCTAGTGCCCTCACATTGGCCACTACTGGCCCACACGCCAACCACCGCCGAATGCCGATCGCTATGCCAGCATGCCGAACACTGTCGCTCTAGATAGGAAGCAGCAGCAGCACAATTTACGCGACGCACCCAGCTATTAGTTAATAGTTAATGCAAGAGATGGAGCGGAGCGGAGGCTGGCCTAGCTAACTAGCTGCTAGCTTCCCTTAATCTCGTGTCCTAGTGCAACCACGAAATGCAGGGCCTCCTGTGCCTCCATCCCCTCGATCCGGCCCCACAGCTCAGCCTCAGCCTCAGGGCTCACACAGCTCAAGTGTATATATGTATACACGTGAGATGAGATGAGCTCGCGTTGGTTTGTCGTCTACCTTCTCCCTTTGCTAAGTACTATAATATGCATGCTTCAAGCTTAGATAATACTCCCTTTGCTAAGTACTGTAAAAAGTGTAAGCCGTTGTTTGGTTTGGTACGGTCTCCAAAACTAAGCTTTATCGGTAATTATTTTTTACAATACTCTACTCATAGCTACAAAATCATATTCATAAGAAAATAAATCCAACGGTATCACTTATATATATATATAACAAAGGCACCATGGTGCCTAGGTGCCATAGTCTAGAATAAGTATTTCTCCTATGTCTATGTGTGTATATATAAGCACTATTTAGTAGTTACCCATAGAATAAGCGTGCGACCCTGACTGATCTAACCAGCCAACCGCCCCACCATCCCACAACATAGATAGTTATTAGCGTTTGTCAATTATGGTAAAGTTACTATCATATACACATCAAGTTATCATCTGTAATTCATTAAGTTACTGTCGTATATGAGTTAAATTACTGTCAACATGCATGCATTGAGAGAAGAGAGAAACATGTATGCCAATAGCAAATAACTCACACGAAAAATTACTGCCGTGTATGAGTGAAGTTACTGCCAAACACCTATAGAGTTACTGTCCATTGTAACACTATAAAACTGATAGTAACTTTACACGTATTTGATAGTAACTTCACTTATGCATGATAGTAACTTTATATGACACAAATTTTGCAGCGTCAAAACATATTTAACATGTATATTGTTTTGTTAAGCTCGTAATTTTGAACACAATGGTGCAAACGGATCACAGATCGGACTTTTGGTGAAAGAGTTATTTTATTTTTAGTTTGTAAACAAGATAAAAAATCACAAGTTAAGTGCACTTATTCTCTTCTCTCTCCTGCCGCATACATGTAAATCAAGTTACTATCTCCTGAACATTAAATTATCATCGATAATTCGTCAAGTTACTATTTTCTAAATATAAAGTTATCATCGATTGACTTACCAATGCTAAAGTTACTATCTCATGCATATAAAGTTAATTATCATCAAACATGAACCGCACTAGAATGCTCGTGCGTGTAGCCAACAACCCACCCGCGCTAGTGTGCGCGCACATGTTAATTAGTGCAACCGTGTGTGTCTATATATATATATATATATATATATATATATATATATATATATATATATATATATATATATATATATATATATATATATATATATTGTTGGACTAATTGTTGCTCAAAATCAACAATTTTTTAATCTCAAAATACGTGAGCGCTTTATAATTTTCCACGGAGGGAGTATAGATATACAATTAATAGCTGCGTCTACATGTACAACCACACCCAGTGGCGGACCCAGGATTTTATCAAAGGGTATGCCACACCAAAATTTTTATATGTAATTCGGCTTGTCTCATATCATCAATATAATTACCAAGTTGCAATTCAAATTTTAGCAAATAATTGCTCGAGAATGCACATCTAACTCTTATTTTTGACTTCCTGATAATTTGCCAAATAAAATCCAGTCAGAAGAATTGAAGAGGCATTCAATTAACACCTGAATAATAGTTCAACACCAAAAAAAAATCTGGTAACTAGCAGATACTCTAATGCATGTAATTTGAAAGGAAATATGCAAAACCAAATAAATAATAACAAGATTTATTTCTAACACAATGCACCAATACTTCTGTGTCACCAACAATTCTCCATCATCTTCCTAGCAATTGAATGGACAAGCACAAGCATTAATGATATGAGGCAACGCAATCAACATAATAGAGCAAAATTTGTTAATTTCTTCCAGACTAGAAGAACAATGGCACATGTTTTAGGCATTCAAGCATTCTATCAGACTCATTTAAGCAATAGAACACAAATATCTGCTCAACTAGGGATGAGCAGCAGCAGATCAGACTACTTAACACAATCATCGAGTTTTTATTCTGCAGACTGAATTAAAATACATGTGTTAGTTAGCCTTTTAACAAGTCCATTGACATGAATTATTTTATGTTTTAGTTAGCCTTTTTTAAGACCTGAGCAATGCATGGATAACTATGTAGTAGATTTGTGGTTCGTTAGGCAAACTAACAGAGTAATGAATTGGGCTAGTAATATTCTTGGCACAAACTGCCCATCAAATCGAAACTTTCTCCACAAACGTAAAAACTAAAGATTACGTGAGCATTTTGGTACTTTTTGACTCGGATTTTCTCAGGGGAGTCACCATCAGCTGCCACCATGAATCGTATCAATTAATGATGAACGAAAACAAAATAGACCTACACAAAACTTGAAAATCCTAATTAAGCTCAAACTCGTCGTTCCTCTGCTCTACTAATAAACAAGAACATGTGTGCTCAAACCAAGAATTGAATCCATCAAGAATGTGACCGAACCAAAGATTGCAGAAAGGATTGGGGTGGATTACCGAACCAAGGGAAAGAACGCAGGGGGAGACCGGAGTGCCCATGAGCCGAACGGTCGGTGCCGCCCTTCATCATCCCCGGTAACCGCTGCCTCCACCCGGCTAGATCTTGTGGCGGCGGCGTCGGCAGGGGCTTGGGGTCTGCCAACGGCGAGTCTCGGTTATACCGGCTGGACCGCAGGGTATGCCGTGGCCCACCTGGCATACCCTGTGGGTCCGCCCCTGACCACACCCAAGATTAACATCAACTCTTGTGGCACCTTGGTTTTTTGACTGATGGCAGAAGTTCGATATATGTTAGTTGAGTTATCTATGTGGATTTTTTATTTTAATTTTCAGGATTTTATTCATAGACTATGGTCGTAGCTTGGAAGTTTTAAGATGACCCGTATTAGAGAAGACCAACGATTAAATTAAATTAATTAATTCCATCTGCACATGCTAGTATTATACTGTAAGTTGATGTGCTTAATTAAATCCACGCTTTCGGTGCTTGATTGTACATATATTGTAACGTTACATATGCATGCATTGATTGTACTATGTTAATTCAACGTTCTCGTCAGCAAGAGTTTGGCAAGATCCGGCTATTGCTAGCTAAATTGCTAAAGATGATGGATGCAGAAGAGGTAGTTAAATGGTTAATTTTCTCATGAGACGGCGAATTCTTGTGTTTGAATAATGGCTTTGCCCTTTGAACTGTTTTGAATACCACATAAGCGGGGCTTACTGTAACACAATACACAAGTCATGCATGGGTTCTTCTCAACATCCTTGTCAAAATATCATTGCCAACTACATATATATATATATATATATATATATATATATATATATATATATATATATATATATATATATATATATATAGGAAAAATACTTTCTACACCTGGGTGTAGTTACTCCCACCCCTAATATACCACATAAACGAACTTAAAATACTCCTTTATCATTTTAGGTATGCTTGTATACTAATTATAAGATACTCTAATGTGAACCACATGAAAAAATTACAAGGGAGATCATAGTTTTTAGTATATTTTGTAAATACCTTCATATACACACATGAAAAGGAGTATGTCTAAAAAAATGTACATACCTCCTCTGAAAAATTGTTCATACTACCTAGATGATCTTAAATACTCATATACTACACGTACATACCCTCCGTTACGCGAGATACTCCCTACGTTATGAGATACGACATAGGGAGTAACTACACCCGGATCTTGAGATACGTATATATATATATAACATAGCTACTTGCATGCACGTCGTCTTCAAAACAAAACCACTGGACCTACGCTACAATGAAAGTCTTGAGGAAGACATAATTAACAAGAGATCGATTAGGATTAAGTTACTCGATCGATCATGATCTGAACTCTGAAATGGACGGAAAAGACCCTTCAGGTCAAGGAGGCCAATGATCAATGGACAGAAGATGACAAACTTCCCCTAAAACAGCACACGTTGCTACGTTCCCAGCTAGCCATGCGGCTAGCGATTAGCTTGCTAGCTATCTGCCTAACGATCGATCGAAATCTTTTACTGTTTTGCCCCCTGGTGTCTTTTTTTTTTTGCAGTTCTCATCTCAGTTTTTTTTTTGTAAATATAGCCTTTTCTAGAGCGCAAAATTACACGGAATCGACACATGGCAAATCCACGCTAGGGGACCGTGGAAATGCTACTTCCGTGCTATAGTACCGCGGATTTTGTATCGTAGATACAACTAGAAAAAAAAGCGCGGCGTCACGCCGCGCTAGCTACCGTGTGGATCGAAATAAAAGAGCCGAAAATTCGTGAGATGGGGCTTTTTTAAAAAATCGAGGACGGATGCGTAATTTAGGAGGAACAAAAAGATTTTTCGTAAAAAACAGGGACCTGTAAGAGCTTGTACGTAAATAAATAAGGACCTATACATAAATAAAGAAACCGCGGGGGGCCATCCCGTAAAAGTGCAGGGGCTAAAAAAACTACTAAGGATCTGTTTGCGAGAAATAAGGACTTGTACGTAATTTCCGAAAACCTCAGGAAAAAGCCACACGCGACCGTGCGAAATCGGCCATGTGGCGGGACGGCGATGCTGTGTGGCGCGGGCGGCGGCGCGTGGCGTGGCTGAGGCGGCGCTCATGAATCCTTCCGCTCGTAAGGATAGGAACGATACACTACGGACGGGAATGTATTTTCTGTGCTCCCTGGCATGGATTTTAAAAAACTGTGCTACAGTATTGTTGAAATAGCATTTATATGCTCCTTTGGTATGGAATTTGCCACGTGTCGATCTCACATAAATTTCACGCTCAAGAGAGTACTAAATTTGTAAAATAATTTCTGAGAAAGCTAGAAGTAAAAAAAATAGCACGGCCAAAAACAGTAAAGGATTCCGATCGATCGAGGACCTAGAGCTAGCCACTGCAACAACAATTATATGATGGTAACAATGGAGTCTTATCTATCTAGGCTCATTCGTTTAATTTCACTTTCCGCTTATTTTTACTATTCATAATTTCGTCTTTTTCTGAACTTTTGGCTTTTTTTAGCTTTTTTGCCGGTTCTTTTTTTTGCCGTATTCGTTTGCGTTGTTTGTGATGGGCTAACATATTTTTTATATTTTTTAATTTTTTAAAATTTAATTATATTAAATAAGCCTCTGTCAGCTACAGTGTTTTTTTAGCCAGCTACAGTGCTTTTCAGCTATAAACCACCAAAAATAAGTCAAAATGATCACCACCCTAATCTAACGCTGAATGCATGCACGGATCGATCAATGCTGAACACGATCGATGTGCCATACATGCCACAAGTGCCTGCATTATTACCTAGCTAACTTTGCTATGCTGCGATCGCTACCAGAAAACAGAGAATCCCTTACAGCTATGAATTAACCTGATGGGCCCACAAGAAACGTCAGGGTTTCTAATTTTTGTGACGAGAATAATAATTCCGTCAGAAAAACTCTAACTTTGCTGGCTGTTATGAGCAAACCATCACAAAAAAATGTATTTTAGTGACGTGCTTTGTGAACCCGTCGGTGGAATCAGGAAGGAGGAAAATATCACCATAACCCCAAAACCCCCAAGTCCCAACTCGTACTATTCCACCACCCAAAATTCTCAAAAATCATATCCTCTCCTCCACCCCAAATCCACCGCCGTCGCATCGTGCTGTCCCCAACTTCGGCCGCCAAAGCCATCCTCCTCCCCCACTACTGCCCAAACCTTGCATCTCTCTAATCCCCACCCTCAAACTCCCTCCATCCTCAAAAACCTCGACCCTCACCTCCCCAAATCTTCTCCACATGGATCTACTGCTGCCACTCCCACTCTGATCGTCATTTACTAGTCTAGATCCAGTACTATGAGTGGGTTCTTTTGGGCTGATGACTTATGGTTTAAATATTTGAACTCTGGCTGTTTGTGAGAGGTAGTATGCAGAGAAAAATAGTCGTATGCGATTTTGGCCGGTATAGCTGAACTCAATACATTTTTTACTACAATTTTTCTATTGACCCCGCCTTGACAAAGCACACCGTTTAAATGCTAGTTACTGTAGACAGTACAAGCATAAGCCAACTTTAAACCTAAAAGAACCCGACCCATGATGAGCTGCCACTGCTTTCTTGTGGTGAGTGGTCGAGGTGGAAGGTGGAGGTGGGTCTAGGGTTGAGGAGGACACTGTAGATCTATGGCAGCAAGTCCCCCAAGGTATGCAGTTCATCCATCCATCTTCCTCTACTCTCTCCATCACTCACCCTTCCCAGATCTGTGTTTTACATACATTGTTTGGGTATTTTGGTGAAGATATGACTACATAAGGCTTGTGTTCTTAGATCTATGATGCTCTTGTGTTTACTTTTAATTAAGCACATCTTTAGTAGTGTAATTTTTATGCCATTCTACATGTCCAATAATTTTTGTGTTGCAATCTAAACTGAGCTTAGATTTGGTTTGGTTGACCAAAACTTTCAAGATATGTCTACAAGGGAAAAAAGTTTTAGCCTATTGTATGCTTTTGGGCTAGAACTCTTGTAGCTGCATTTCTATTTGTAACTCTTGAAGGACAAGCTCCTGTTCATGGTTCAGAACTTTCAAGTTCTCATGCTTATAGATTTTTCTTTTTGGAACTTTAGAGTGAACAAAACACGCCGAAGAATTGCCCCATTGAACCATGGAATGTTGTCTATTTATTAGATGTTGAAGGTCATGAAAAAGAATGCCTTTTTGAAAGGGAAATGTTACTGGTGACTCAACCACTGACGTACCATGGTTGTACAATTTTAATGTACAAATTATGCTTGAGTATCAACTTGGTTATAAAGTAGAAAGAATGATTTATGCTTGTGCTGCAACAAGCAGTATCAAATAGGTTTCATGATAGCTGACATGTGCCGCACCCAGAACAATCGTGCTGCCGCTCCAATTTCCACTGTGCCGCGCCAACATGCTGGCTGACATGTAAAGCAGCGATGTCGTCAAAATAATTTGGCAATGCGCACGTCAACCAAACTCAGGCCGACGGACAAGAACCGTTAGGGTTATTTTTGTTGACGGTGATTACCCGTCAGCCAATTATTTTTTGTGGACAGCCAAAAAACCGTCAGGTTAATTTTTATTGACGGTGAATACCTGTTAGTCAAATTCTTTTTTATCGACGACAGAAAACCATCAGGTTAATTTTTATTTGATGAAGAATACCCGTTAGCCTAATTTTTTTTATCGACGGGCAAAAATCCTTCAGGTTAGTTTTTATTGATGATTAATACCCAGGCCAAATTCTTTGTTTGGATGGCAAAAACCCGTAAGCAAAATAGTAAAGACCGTGAGGAATAATTTTCTTGATGGTTAACCGTCAAACAAATTAAATTTTCCTGACTAGCTAGACTTGAGAGGATTTTCCTAATGGTCTCCCATCAATAAAATTATTCCTAACGGTTTTTTCTATTTTTTGACGGCTTTCAACTGTAGGGAATATTTGTTTTCTGGTAGTGCATCCACACGTGATGCATGCAGATCGATCGATCAGGTCAACCACTAATGATCGCTGCCTAGTTAATCAAGCTTACGTAGGATTAATTATCCTAACCTCGCCTTGTAAATTACCACACTCCCCAAATGCACCCATTTGACCCAATTAATTGTTTCAAATATAGAGCCCTCGCAAAAATCGAGCGAGCATTCAGCAACGTACTACAGTTATAAATTAAGATACCACAATTGATTAGTTCCTCATATTAATTAAGACCTTTTTAGAACTTGAGATTTTTGTCAGATTTTTGTGAGTCGAATTGTTTCTTACAAATTCCTATGTACGTTCAAACAGGCCCTAATAGAGGTAATCGGTCATATCTTTGTTTCCTAATAGAGGTAATTATATCCACTTTGCTAGTTTGGGCTTGTTCTTTTGGGCTTCATCTTATGCTGTGGTTTATATCTTTTGATTTGTTCGTGAGAGAGGGTACAAAATAACAAAAACCCACGTGTAATTTTGGTCGATATAAACGAAGTCGCTATAGTGTATACTACAATCAACGTATATACCTCGTCTTGAAGATATTTTATGTAAAAGTTAGTTACTGTAAAAAAAAAGTATATACCTCCCTTCCCTCAAAAAATAATTGTTTGAATTTATATTATGGAACAAAGGGAGCGTAGCTTGTCAATATCAGAATCGTAGGAGCATAAAAAAGCACTACTAGATAGGCCTTAATTTGTTTTGTATGCGTGAGATGCCACCTCATTACACGATATGATGCAGCATCGAGAATTCGAGATTATACTAGCATGCAACCTTAGTATCTATCAGCTAGCAACCTCGATCATCGTCGATGCATGGCAAATTATTATCATGTCACGGGCTGTCGTATTGTAGGCAGTCTGCTACAACTTGCAGTCCCGGTATTTCCGGTGCTTACGTGCGTAGCTTTGACAAATTAAATTGTTATATATATGTAGTACTCAACTTGTTTTTTCTTTTTGTTTCCCCACATATCATAAGCATTGTGCGAGACATGATGACCGGATGTGTGACGTGGAGCGAGGCTGTCGTTAGCAATGAACAAATTAATTAGATCAATTAATTAGCAACATATTTATATAGGTTAATTGTCGTGGTTAGTTTGGCTGGTTCCATCAGGGACGGGTCTGAGTACACACTGACACTGGCAAGTTGGGGCCATTCAAATGTGTGCAGCTAGCTAGGGTTCGCTGTGGCATCATTTTCGGCCATAAATAATGCACCGAGACTGTCGTGCAACTCCTGCACAGACATTTCCCTCGCAACGGCTCACGGACAAGCCGCTCGCAACGGCTGTTATGGACTGTTCTTTTCAGTTTTTAAAATTAGCTTTTAATTTTTATTAAAGTATGTAACTTTTAAATAAAATATTTTTTAAGATAAAATTTATAAGTTAATTATAACACATGTCAAATGTTTAATATCTGTACCATCCAAAATTACAAGCGAGTATCTCTTTCTCCATAATCTCTGTCGCAAACATCCAAAATTTAAAAAATTCAGCCAAAAGGCATAACCAACAGCCACAAAAGAACATGCCATATATTTGGTATTTCTTGGTTGCTAGTTCTCTAATCATAAATGCATGTTGTTTTAGACATCCACTACTACAAAAAGATTAATACTAGACATCATATCACAGACAGTGAACCAAAATCGTCAATATCAAATACAATCATATATGATTTTAATTTAGAGACCGTCTATATTGCTGCCAGTGCTAAAAACTGTCTGTGAAAATGTAATATCACAGACGGTCTATGGTGAAAATCGTCTATAAAGTATCACAGACGATTATTAACATTAACCGTCTGTGATATTACCAAATATCACATATGATTTTTTCTTTGAACCGTCTGTGATACTTCACAGATAGTTTATATTAAAAACTGTCTGTGATAATTAAGTCATCACAAACGATTTATATTAAAAATTATATGTGATAGTTTTACTATATTAATTGTAGACCCGTCGACCCTCACATATCAGTCTTAAATTCCATATATGTTCTCACAGGCTGCTGCTTTGAGAAGGTAGGGCTTTGAGGCCATTTGGTGAAAGGAGACTGAAGATTTGGCAAGAGTGATTGTAGATGCATTAAGTTTTTGACTATATATGGTTAGTAATGTATTCCTAATTGCATTATATTTTAGATCTAGTTTTTGGTGAAAGAAGAATTGAAGATGGTTTAGATCTAGCTTAATGTAGAGAGATTATTTACATCTAGCATGATTTAGGGTTCAGAGTTTAGCCAATTCATAGTCTATTTTTACTTAATTCAATTCAATTAATTATTCTTACTACATATAACTACTTTAGATCATATATATGTACTATACTAATTAATTAATTAATTAATTATCTAATATTAAATTGTTATATGCGTAATGTAGGATCGAAGCTGCATGTACGCTGAGAACCGTACGATGAAAGAGTACATTAATGACGTGTTTACTTTTACAATGCCCATGCATTGACTGTGAGAATCTGAAGATGTTTAAGAACCGAGTGCAGATTGAAGCACACTTAATTCGAAGAGGTTTCAAAAAGGGTATCAACATTGGATCAGTCATGGTGAAGAGCAGATTACACAGGAATGTAGTAATAATAACATCACTGATGAAGTCAATGATATGTCGCCGGATGATGTCGATTGTGGTTCCATTTCGGACAGGCTGCATGATGACAGTCTGGATCAGATGATTTGCGATGCAGAAGGGAACTGTGATGAGGGAGAGTATGTTAAATTTCGGGGCTTAATGGAGGACTCGTAGAAACCTTTGTTCACGTGTTGCAAGTCAAAATACACGAGGTTGTTAGTCGTGCTTGAACTGCTAAAATTGAAGGCAAGCAATGGTTAGTCTACCAAGTGTTTCACGATGTTGTTAGGTTTTTTCGTGGACATGCTTCCGGAGGGAAATAAGTTGCCCAAAACCACCTACAAAGCTAATAAGGTTCTTTGTCCATTAGGAATACAAGTAGAAAGAATACATCTATGTCCATACGACTGTACCCTCTACCGTAAAGAGTATGCAAACATGCATGTATATCCGATGTGCAATGCATCCCGATACAAACGTAAGAATCAATCAAATGACAACGAGGGAATAGAGGTGAAGAAATGATCTTCTACTAAGGTGGCATGGTATCTTCCTCTGATTCCTCATTTGAAGTGGTTTTTTGGGAACCCAAAGTAGGAAAAATTGCTGCGTTGGTACACGGAGGAGCGTAAGAAGGATGGAATGCTAAGACACCTTATTGATTCTACCATAGGATGTTTACAGACTTCAATGCAGAACCGAGGAATATAAGGTTTGGATTGAGTACAGATGGAATGAATCCTTTCGGTAACATGAGCAGCCGACATAGCACTTGGCTCGTGACTCTCTATATCTACAGCCTTACTCCTTGGTTGTGTATGACGCGAAAGTATATTTTGCTGTTGATACTTATCGAAGGGCCGATATGTATATAACATTGTTGGTGGAAGATCTAAAAGTACTATGGATCAAAGGGGTGTGCAGGCATGGGATACGTAGAAACGAGAGAATTTCACTTTACGCTCCTTGTTGTTCTGCACCATAAATGATTATCCTGCCATTGCTAACATATCGAGCTAGAGTACAAAATGGGTCAAAGTTTGTACTCACTGCTTAGATCATACCAAGAGTGTGTGGCTAAGGCACTCATGTAAAACCATGTACATGTGTCACTGTAGATTCCTTTGGAGGGCTCACCTATACTGTAGGATGAAGAAATAATTTGACGGAGAGAAGGAGGACAACTCAGCTCTAAGGTATTTAAGCGAAAAAGAGGTCTATGATATGGTTAAGGATTTAGATATTGTGCTCGGAAAGAGACATAAATCGAGGATCCATGAGAAGAATGTCTTCAAGAAGAAATTAATATTTTGGGGTTTACCTTATTAGGAGCACTTAAAAGTTCGCCATTGCATCGACATCATACACTTAGAGAAGAATGTATGTGATAGCTAGATTGGTTTTTTACTGAACATTTGTGACAAAACAAAGAATGGTGTCAACGTACGGTTTGACTTGGTTGATATGGACATTAGGTCTGAATTAGCACCGATATAGACCGGTAAAGAACAAACTTACCTCCACCTGTTTGTTACACACTGTCCAGGGCCGAGAGAACTGAACTATGCCAGTGCTTGCATGGTGTGAAAGTTCTATCTGGTTACTCCGCCAACGTGAAGAAACTTGTTTCGATGGGAGATTTGAAGTTAATTGACATGAAGTCTCATGATTGTCATGTGCTGATGACACAGATGCTCTCTATTGCAATTATAAGTATTTTGCCAATCAAGACCCAGGAGACAATAATGCGGCCATGTAATTTCTTTTACATAACTGCTCAGAAGGTCATTGATCTCGCATGACTAGATGCTCTGGAAGACGAGGTAGTGATTATTCTATGTCATCTTGAGATATATTTCCCTCTATCATTTTTCGATATCATGTTCCATCTCATTGTTCACATTGTGTAGGAGGAAAAAATATGTGGGCCCATGTTCCTACGTAGCATGTACTCGTTCGAGAGCTTCATGGAAATTCTTAAGTCCTATGTACGGAATCGATCTCGACCAGATGGCAGCATCATCGAAGGTTATGCAACCGAAGATGTCATTGAGTTCTGTTTCGATTACATGGCTCAGGTCGAACCAATAGGTGTACCTCGATCTCACCATGAGGGGAGGCTCAAGGGTATCGGGACCATCGGAAGGAAAGCAATCACTTCAGATATGGATGCATATGCTCAATCCCGTTTCACAGTCTTACAACACATGACTAAAGTGCCCCAGTATATCGACCATCACAAGGACATGCTTTGGAAACAGAATTCAAAGCAGCCGGATGTTTGGATCACGAGATAACACAATAGTTTGTTCAACCAATGGTTGAAGGAGTGACTCGCTGGGAGCTCGTCAAGTGATATGCTGACATGGTTGACAAAAGGGCCAATATTTACAGCTATGACATGGGAAAGATATGACACAAATGGGTACACATTTTATACACAGGCTCAGGATGTAAAGAGCACTAACCAGAATAGCAGTGCCCGCATAGATGCGTTCAGTACCGATGGGTTGAGGAACTCCCACTATGAGTTCATATAGGAGATTTGGTAGCTCGACTACATGCTTTTCAAGATCCCCTTGTTTCAGTGTCCATTTCTATTGAGGCTAGGTAGAGGATGGCGTTTCCAGGCCAAGAAGGGATAGTGCTGCATGATGCCTAGCTAGCGCAGGGATACGCCATGGTCAAGGTGGACATGGTACATATCCATTTCATGGTTGTCCCGCTGGAGAAGCCTCCGAATGAAGACATCATAACACTAGGGGATGTCATGCACACTTTTGTCCAGTGGCCCAAGCGAAACATCACATGGACCTTGCGGTGTTGTGATATCCGCATGACCATGCCTCTCCAATAGAATCCTCGATGACTCCACCTCAACCTCCACTTCAAAAGGCCGTCGTATCGACTCCGGTGGAGACAACACCGAAGAAACAAGAAAAGTGTGCTAAGTCATCTCCTTGGAAGGGCACACACATGCGAGGTGCTAAGACTAAATCGAAGAAAATTAAGGTGCCTCATGAGCCCAGACGTTCTCCCTCAGAATGTCATTGGTCCCTGACACACTATTACCCCATCTTGGAATGGATTGCAGGACTTTGCATGCCTGGTACATGCGGAGGACCAACGAGTGGAGGACAAACTGACCTACTAGATTCATCATCAGATACACGAAGAGGCATTTCCTGCATGACCCGAGCTTCTTCATTTTGGGCTTTGATGACTTATTCAAACTATTCAACCTCGACATCCTTGACTGAAGGATCTAGATCCGTCAATATGAGTTAATGATATGTTTTGGTAATTAATAACAATCAAATTATGGGACTAATATTTTTATTGAGATGGATGGATAGAATGTGTCCCATGATGATATATGACTTGAAAAGCTTCATGAGGGTGATTGTCCTCAAGTCCAAGAAACGACATCACGTGATGATGAATAAAGTCAAGGACCCGAACTTAAAGTTGATATATGTATCATTAAGGTTCAAGTGAATGCACATGGCAAAGGTATAACTAGCTAGGGCTGAGGATATGTTCTTAGTCTTTTACCAGTTTGGTGCTTCGTTGGAAGACCGGGTTGCTAGTACAGGATGTCGTACTTTTAAGAGGGGTCGCGACTAGTAGTTTGAATGTATCATGTATTGATGGCTTATTTACTTGCTCTAGTTCTCTCCATGGCATGATGCTAATATTTTTGAATGTGTTTTGAAAATGGTTGTAACTGATGCATAAATTCCTTGTGACATGTGACCTGAAGTTTGCGAATGCGTTTTGCAAATTATTTGGGTCCATGTTTTTCCCCTCCTTGTGGTCTGATTCTAAAAGTTTGGTAGACATGTTCCATAACCTACTAAGAATCCCATACCATTCTTGAAATCAAAATATTCAATCTGTAATCTTGTAGTGAAGATTGCTTATGATTTTTTACATTGCTATGTGCTTTCTAGAAAACTAGTCTGACCAGCATTAGAGTTGCTGTTAGACTGGCCTAGAGGTCTAATCAGGCATACGTAGTTAGACTGGTAAGACATCATGTGTCATTGTGGTTTGTTCTCTTGTGCTCAATTTACATTCAAGCAACTTATGTTTATAGAATTAAATTAATTACTTGTCACATTAGAATTGTAAACCTTTGATATAGACTGGTATTGTTGGTGCACTTAGTTGAACTTAGATAATTTAGGTCTTACTTGTGCAAAACCAAATTGGTTACACTTCCGCATTGTTAAATTTGGTTATACCCTAGAAGAAAATTTAAAAATTGCCTATTCACCCTCCATTTAATCGACCTCCTTGATCTTACATTGACGTCTCACTTCTACCATACTGAACACTGAAAGTGTATATATTAAGTTTTATATTCATGTAATACTAATAAATATCATAACTCATTGCTTTTGTATAGACACATGATACAAAAAGCTTGGCGATCGTGAGAACCGGTGAGTTTTCTCGACCCACAATTGATCTCTAAGTAATGCATCACCTAAAACGCATCCTACGTCGAGAATTACATAACGATGGGATTGCTTGCTCATGGCAACAAGGACTACATACTTATGCTCTAGAACCAGTGGTGAGTGCTTCACTAGTTGCTATACAAATTTCATTTGTACTTTATATGCAACACGAACTTATGTTTAATGACTATGGTGACATACATGAGTAGGTGGCATTGGATTCTCATAGTCATTATACCAAAGTAGAACAAGCTAATATGTCTTGATTCCCTATTCAAGAATGACCATGACTTCATCCTTGAGCAACAAACATTTAACAGGTAAACTCATTTCCTCCAAAGATAACTCTATTGCTTCAGCGCCTATGTTGCCAGAGGAGAGAGACACATAGAATCGAGCGTCACACTGCAACATAGGACATGATTTTCGATATCTGCTATAACACAATAATCATATACGACACTTTATAATAATGCCTCTCGAACTGACTGTACCTATGTATATAAATCTATTTTTGCAGTACCACTAGCAGCTACAAGGCAACCTGTGTGCATTCTATATTTACCGTCATATGCAGGAAATCATGAGTGCTAAGATGAATGATCCAGAGTTTTATCAATCTCGCAATAATTATTTTCTAATTATTAATTTAAATATATATGCTTACTATTTTACTCCTAGCAACAGAGTATGACAATCAAATCAAGTACATTCAATCTAAATGAACTCTCAGATGTTCAAAGATGGCTCTCCGCCTTCATGGTGATAGAGGTCATTGACTCGAAAGGAGGGTTTCACTCTGGTGACATCGATTAATACATGTTCAAACATTTGATTCAATTGTAACTCTGGCAACAATACATGAACATTCTTTTATAATTATTTTGAGTTATAATTCACTTTGAGTTGTAATTCACTTATCTGTCATTTATTTATAATTTGCTTGCATGTTTTCAGAGAGCATGGCTAATATTTTCTGAGGTTAGCCAAAAAACAGAAATTTTTTTAGCTATACAAAGAACTATCACAGACGGTTTCTAACATAAAACCGTCTGTGATTCATAGACCATCACAAATGATTTTTTGTACTATCCATCTGTGGTATATCGGATATCACAGACGGTTATTTTTAAAAACTATCTGTGTTGTGACTTATCACAGACGATTTGAGAGCCATCTATGATAACCAACTGTTATCATTGACGTAATAAATTCGATGGTTCAGAAACCATCTTTGATGAGGGTTATGAACCGTCTATGATGACCCCATGTGTGGTAGTGTGCCTAGATGGATGGGGTCTGGTCTCCAAGAGACTTCCATCACTTACACATCCTTGGCACAAAATAAGATCAAAAAGAGAGAATGAAACACCAAAATCCAAGTTAAATCAAGATTTCAACACTTGAACAAAAAGGAGAAATACTTGGATGAATTTTAGATATATACTGATACTTGGAGATAAATGTTTATCTTTGCTTCCTAGCCACTTACAAAGCTTAAGAATGACAAAAAGCTTACACATAAGAGTTACAACTCACCTCTCCAAAAGTACTCTCTAAGAACCCTAACCCTAACTCTCCTCAAATGCTTTACAAGGATTACCGCCTAAGCTACCTCCTCTCCATCCTTGTATAGTGGAGGCATATAAGAAACCCTAACTGGCCCCCTCAGTTAGGTTTAATCTATTTACATGAGCTAACTCGTTAATCCAATACTCTACCGGGTTTTACACTCACATAAGCACGCTTCTCAAAATGCACACACATATTAACCTGCCAATGCATCAACACTCAATCCACCTAACATTTTCAGTACATCCATGACCTAAACTATTTAGGCTAGTGTTGCGTTTCACACATTATCACTTTTCTGATACTAGGCAATTTAACAAAATACCTATCTACTATGCTTCCATGAAGCTTTGTACTTCCTTCACCTTGAAGCAATCCTATGTTTGTCTTCAACTCCCTGTGACTCCAATTACTTGTCGCCAATCCTCTCACACGCTCAGATCCCATCGAACTGTCTTTCCTTGCAAACGGGCCAAAATCAATTGGTTCATCACATGCCTTTCCTCGCACCATGATAGCACCCGGACATACTCAACCGCACGGACCTGGGGTTCTACAACTAACAACAATAAATAAACCGTTATGTAGCACTGCACCATACACAAATCATCAATAAACACAATTTATGTGCCAAAATCACTTACTTTCAAAGCTTGGCTCCCCGGAAGCATCACCAACCCACATAGCCATCTCATTGCTCACAAAACCTCATGTGCATCTCTTTACCTCAAGGGTGTTTGCTCAAACTTTGCTTTCAATGGTTCATGTCCATGTTGTATCTTGCTTGAGTCCAACCATCTCACCCGGCATCCATGACCGTTCTAGACTTTGGTTCTCTAACCAAATCCTGCTCATCCTTACTGTTGACCATAGTTGACTCCAAACCACATGCACAACAATAAATCAAGAAACCGTTGTCGAGCATAAATTCTTCACAAACTGGCTCACATTAGTCCAAAACAATGCATTATACAACACATACCCTAATCATAACCCATAGGACCAAACCTCGAATCAAAATGCATAAGTTTATCAGCAATTCACTGAAAGCTGGTCTAACCGCTATTACCAGACCAATCAGACCACCGTGGTCGGTCTGACCGTTGGCACCATGCCGGTCTAACCACTAGTGTTTGGCCGATTTGACCACTTAAGAACACCAAAAAATATTTTCTTTGCATTTTCGGTTAAACCCTATATAGTTTCAGCTCAAATCTGTAAATTGAGTGACACTTAGTACAAAGGCACCCTCAAACACCTACAAGTATGTTTGGTGTCTAATTTCTAAAAGGCATATGACCAGTTTGACCTCTTCATAGCCGTATGACCAGTTTGACCTCTTCATAGCCGCCGGTCAGATCATCGTTGCCAGGTTGGTCAGGCCGGTCAAAACTTGACAACAACTTTAAAAATTACAAACTCCTAAAATTGAACTTAAATTCCGATAACACTTACATAAAAAGATCAAATAGTTATCATAGAGTGACCACACACGCAAATTCGTCGCTTTCAGTCTGTATATGCAGGTCTTTGGTGTACCGGGTGCTTTCCGTTTTGAGTTTCAGGCAGCAGCAACGTCCGCCAAGTTTGTCGTTTCCGTTTGGAATGGATCCAGTTCAGGTTCAGCCCAATCAACAAATACCGCCATCACGAGATGAGATGCTTCTCTTCCCGAGATATGACGATCATGCCCATACACCGTTACAAACCTAAAAGGCAAAGCAACCGAACAACCGACTCGTCGCGGCTGCCGATCATGTGGACTGGAGAACAGCCTAAAAGGTAAGGCCCTGCGGTTACAGACTTAACTATATTCACTTTGACTTTTAAAAACTGTTTTTTTATAGTATGTATCTTTTCTGCAATATTTAGCTTTAAATAAAATACCTTTTTAAAACAGAGTCGATTATAATAAATAATATACTAACTTTATTTATATCAATTAAAAACATACTCGAGTATCTCTTTTTATAAGTTGTTACTATTTATTAATCAAAATTAAAAGTTATAAGCAAGAACTAATATGAATGCCCAATAAGCAGCTGAGGTAACGCCTAATTTTCTTTCCAGTTACTTTGCTTTCTCCCGATTAGTGGTACCCGTATCTTACGTTGCAGACTGTGCCAAAATTAATATCTGGGTCTGAATAGTTTAAAGCAGAGGTCGGTTTCAGTCAGTGTCTCCGCGATTAGCCAAGTGAGGTTTGCTTGACGGCAAGGTGCTCGCACGGCGTACCGAAACAAACCAAATGGCGATGATGTGCGATGTGTCTACTCTAGTCTAGGAAACACACAGGGATTACTTGCTTATCTTGTGCCGCTTGACAACGACGCGAAGTCCCATGAAATTATTGCTGAGCAAGACGGGCAATTACGAGTCCTGAACCTTGATGATCCTGCGCCTACAGATCATGGCAAAAACCTCACTCCTAAAGTCCTACGCCAATTGAATAATCTAGACGAGAGAGAGAGAGAGAGAGCGAGCGAGCTATGATAGAATTCCAGACGCATAAGCCAACTAGCTTGCTTCTGATAAAGATCTGACGTTCCACAGTCTACACAGAACAAGAACACACAGTACCACGACATCCAAGATGGCATCATAACGCATCTGAATCTGACAAGTCACAGCTGCAAATTGACGGTATTCTGAAATCAGTGCTCAGGTCTTGCAATAACACTGAAGAAATTAACCGGAACACTTGGGTACAAGAAAGAACCACTAGATAAGTAAGTAGGCTTAGGTGGTGATCATTTTAGCTTATTTTTAGTGGTTTATGGCTAAAAAGCATCAGAAGTTAATGAAAAAATATCAGAATGATGAGATTTATTTAACATAATTAAATTTAAAAAATTAAAAAATATAAAAATATGTTAGCCCATCACAAACAACGCAAACGAATACGGTAAAAAAAAGAACCGGCAAAAAAACTCAAAAAAAGCCAAAAATTCAGAAAAAGACGAAATTATGAATAGTGAAAAATAAGCCAGAAGCTGAAGCCGAAACGAGCGGGGCCTTAATCAGTCCATCTCCATGGAACTATTATCAATCCGGGAGGCTTGGTCGCAGTCAAGTCGGAAGGGGCGCTATCCTAAATACTAGTCCCCTTCTCTAACTCTACTAAATATTACCGTTGTCAGGCTAGTTAAATCGGTTAAAATCTGGCAACAACTCTACAAATTATAAATTCCTAAAATCAAACTCAAATTTTGACAACACTTGCATAGAAATATCAAATAATTATTATAGAGGTACCTCTCACGCAAATTCGTCGCTTTCAGTCTGTATACGCATGTCTTTGGTGTATCGGGTGCTTTCAGTTTGAGGTTCAGGCAGCAGCAACGTCCGCCAAGTTTGTCAGAACGGCAAAACGGCGGCTTGGAATGGATCGAGTTCAGGTTCAGCCCAATCAACAAATACTGCCATCAAGAGATGAGATGCTTCTCCTCCCGAGATATGATCATGCCCATACACCGTTACACGGATAAGCAAAGCAACCGAACAACCGACTCGTCGCGGCTGCCGTTCTTGATAAGCCAAATGACGGGGCACCGAGTCATCATGTGGATTGGCGATCAGTCTAAAGTTAAGTCAGTCTTAAACCGTTCTTTCTTAGTACATGACTTTTCTATAGTATGTAGTTGTCAAACAAAATGTCTTTTATTGTATTCTGCGAGGGAATTTTAGTAATTTCTCAATTAAGAAAACAAGGAAATGAATAAGAAAAGAAAAAAAAGGAATGGGACACACCTATCAGTGGGATAACCTGAGAAGATAAGGGAGGAGGCTAGTCTTCATCCCGATCGGGCCTCACTTGTTTGGATCTGGTCTTCGGGCCGGCGGAATCGAAGGGCTGAGGCGGCTTTGGAGGTGCTGGTGGCCCAGAGGCTTTGGCTCTGGCCGTTGGTGGCCACCGCGCTGGGCTCTTCTCCCTCCTCCTCGTCGCAACTGTTAAAGGGGGTCGCCTCACCCTGGAGAAGAATCAGAGGAAAAAAACTCAGTGAGCTCTCGAAAATTCCTTCCTTTCTTCTCGGTTAGCTTCGGAGTTTGATCTTTGAGGCTTCCTCTCCACCGCATAAGCGCTACTATCGGTGGTGAGCCGCGGTATCTTGGTGCTCGGTGGTTAGGTGCACTGGGCCAGTGCATTTTTGGTATTCTTGTGCGGCATCCTCTTCACCTGGGCTTTACTGATTTGGTGCGCCCCAAACGGCAAAGGGTAGCATTGTATCTCCGACGACTACGTCTACTCACCGTGGCACAGCGAGGTGATTGGTTTTCTAGCTCAGCATCTTTAGGTGTGCCTTACTTGTTCTTCTCGGTGGCTTCGAGTGTCACCTGCTCTGTGAGATTCTCAGCTATTCTTTGCTCATTATTTGTTTTGTGAGCCGTACTAGCTAATTGCAATCTGTAATCTTTACTATTACTGGGAGATTACTTGTAATGCTTTTGTATATGAAGAAATTTGTCCAATACTGAAATTGATTTGTACAACTAATTTAGATTTCAGCTCTATCAAAGGTGCTTACTGTTGTTTGCTCCATAGCTCTTTGAGCTCTCACTTTCGGTCAGTTGGAATTTTTCATCTTTCTCTGTGATTACTAGTTGTGCAGTAGTCAGTATTCTGTTTTCAGATTAATTTAAAGGGATCTGTTCCTTTGTTGTTTGAGTTTCTATGATCGTGTATCAGTTCCTGATCAAACTTTATATGTTTCTAATAATATTGTTTTGTAATTATTTTCTTGTTGAACTTCTGTTATACCAAAAATTGAAGTTGCTATCCTTAGTATATGCAAATTCTAGTGACAGTTAAAGCATTAACTTGAGCTCAAATCCTAAACTTTAGTTGTCTTATTAATTTGTGAAGAGTATAGACAAAGTATTAAGAAGGCCAAGATTTAGTCTTGAGCAACTCTACCTGTGAGAGCAAACAATCAACTTAAAATCTAAGTAGTATGCTGATTTTAATTGTTTTCATGATCTATATTTCAAGTATATTATTCCGGTTAAATGACATGATAGGTTTACATATTTTCATGTTAATGTTATTATTTACTTGCTACTGGAAATATACTTTTCTTATGTTTTATTATACTGGAATTAAAACTGAATATTTGCTTATGCCGTATATTTTACAATATTTTTAAGTTGGGATCTACTAATCAATTGTAGTAGATATTACAGTGACTTCATTTATATCTCTCTCTACAAGTTGTTATTATTTATTAACTAAAACTAAAAGTTATAAGTAAAAATCAATATTGATGCCCCGTTAGCTGCTGAGGTAACGCCTAATTTTCTTTCCAGTTACTTTGCTTTCTCCCGATTAGTGGTACCTGTATCTTACGTTGCAGACTGTGCCAAAATTAATACCTGGGTCTGATTAGTTTAAAGCAGAGGTCGGTTTCATTCAGTGTCTCCGCGGTGAGCCAAGTGAACCAAATGGCGATGATGTGCAAGGTGACTGTGCCAAAATTAATACCTGGGTTTGCTTGACGGCAAGGTGCTCGCACGGCGTACCGAAACGAACCAAATGGCCATGATGTGCGATGTGTCTACTCCAGGATGACACACTGGGATTACTTGCTTATCTTGTCCCGCTTGACAACGACGCAAAGTCCCATGAAATTATTGCTGAGCAAGACGGGCAATTACGAGTCCTGAACCTTGATGATCCTGCGCCTACAGATCATGGCAAAAACCTCACTCCTAAAGTCCTACGCCAATTGAATAATCTAGACGAGAGAGAGAGAGAGAGCGAGCGAGCGAGCTATGATAGAATTCCAGACGCATACGCAAACCAGCTTGCTTCTGATCAAGATCTGACGTTCCACAGAATAAACAATACAAGAACACACAGTGCCACGACATCCAAGATTAGATCATTAGAGCAAGATGGCGTCATAACGCATCTGAATCTGACAAGTCACAGCTGCAAATTGACGGTATTCTGAAATCAGTGCTCAGGTCTTGCAATAACACTGAAGAAATTAACCGGAGCACTTGGGTGCAAGAAAGAACCACTAGATAAGTAACTAGGCTTAATCAGTCCATCTCCATGGAACTACTATCAATCCGGGAGGCTTGGTCGCAGTCGAGTCGGAAGGGGCGCTATCCTAAATACTAGTCCCCTTCTCTAATCTCTACTAGAGAGAGTGGAGTACTTGTCTTAATCGATTCCTCCCTCACAACGACGACGACAACAACAACATCAGCAACGTTATTCATAGTACCAAACAAAGAAAAAAAAAAGATGGAAGCTTGTATATACATCGAAGCGCATGCATGGCTTCGCGTGGGAGTGGCTAGAGCTTGTTGCCGGGCGCGGCGGAGGCGAGGCGGGAGGCGATGGCGGAGTGGTACATGGCATCGCGGAAGCTCTCCGTCTCCATCATCCTCATCCGCAGCTGCCGCGCCTTCTCCTCCGTCAGCACGCCGAACCGCCTCGCCCCACGCGGTCCCCGAGCCGGCGCCGGCTCCTCCTCCTCCGGCTGCGCGTCGATGTAGTCGGGCTGGCCCGACCACCCCAGCAGCGGCGCCCACCACTTGCCGCTGCCGCTGCCGCCCCCGTCGGCGCGGAACCTCGCCCCGCCTGCGGCCGCGGATGCGGCGCAGGGCCGGACCGCCGGCGCCGGCGGCCGGACGGAGAAGGCTGCAGTCCCCGATGCCACTGCCATCGATTTCCACTGCACTGCAAGGTGAAGAAGGAATCGCGGGGTTTGATTTGCGATTGAAGTGGATTGGCTTTGTTGTTTGATGTTAAGGTGGTGGTGGGATTAGGAGGGCCTAATAAAGCGGGGGGAAGCGAGTGGATAAGAGATGTTCCAGGGCGAGTGGGGAGGGGGGCCACGTGCGTGCATCGCGCGGTGCGCTTTTTCGCGCGGGCCGTCGCTTTTACGGTGTGGTGAGGGAGCGCGCTCTGCTCGTCACTGCCGTGCGCTTCCGGGCGCGGGATCGTTTTTGTCGATCCATCGGTTATTCCGTGGGCACGGCACGGGGTTCTCCGAATCAGAAAAACTACAGAAAGCTAGCGTTCTTCTCTGAAACAACAGTATAACTTATGCATATTTGATCAGTTCTTATATCTTTACTATTATATAAAGAGGAGTTAATAGTCATCGGTGCGTTCTCCTCTCCCCTCTATATAGTCATCCGATTTGATCTGGACCATGTGTCTGTCTTCTCCTCTCTCTCTATCAGGATACAACCGCCCACCTTCTCCATTTTTCTCATCTTTTCGCGTATTCTGGCCACCATTCTCTCTCTATCGCTTGCTCTCCAATGTTTAATGTGTGAAGTTGATCAGGTAGTAAATTTCATCTCATCATTTTTATGACTCCGTTGCAACGCACGTGTCTTTAACTAGTTTACTTTTAATTATCTGATTTTTTATCCACTTGACTAACCTCGTCCTTATTCCTTCAAACTCATTCTCCACCTCTCATCTCTTTCATCTTCCCCATGAGGCCATGACACTCTCTCCGCTACCTCTCATCTCTTTCGTCTCCCCCCATAAGGCCATGACTCTCTCTCTCACCAGCGTCGGTGTGACTCACAGCCGGTGGAGGATGACATGACGTGACTCACAACGAGGTCGAAGACAGTGTGGCGTGGCTCATGGAGAGGCAAAGGATGGCGGTGATTCGGTGGCCCGCCCAGCTACACGCGCATGCCATGTAGGGCATCAGTTGCATGGAGCCTCACAAGTTCGGGCTCGACCCTGTCGCCGGCTTCCTCCTCGTCACCTGCGCATACTTGTCCACCTCCATCCACATCGCCATGAGTAAGCAACCTTCCAATCATTTCCTTCTTGTCAGGTTTTACTACACATCTGCATTTGTTTCTTGCCCGACTCACTCTTCAAATCTTTCTACATCTCTATGTATGCATACAGTAAGCTCTCCTTTCAAGGATGCAGCTACTGAGATTGGCTTACTGGTGAATGCCGCTGATGGCTCCATGCAGCAAACAATAAGTTTCACGAGGTTTTATAATGTTTCATAATGTTTCATGACTAAGTTTTATACTGTTTCATGACTAAATTTTATAGTGTTTCATGCCTAAATTGACTAAGTTTTATAATATTTTATATTTATGTTTCATAGTATTTCATAAGGTTTCATAACTAAGTTGACTAATTTTCATAAAACTTGTTTGAAACTCTACGTTTTATGGTATTTCATAAGGTTTCATATTTAAGTCGACAGATTTTTATAAAACTTGTTCAAGACTATGAAATCTTATGAAACTTATAAAACTTAATAAAACCCAATAAAACTTGTCTATATGATTAAAAACCTTTCTAACAATATACCATACGCTACCCCTCCCCTTTATGAATTCCGAGATGCAAAAAGTGTTTGCAGCTTCTTCCATGTTTTCTCTTTGGAGATTGGTTGGAGAGGAAAATGGAGAGCTCCATTATATTTTCTTTCAGGGAAAAGAAGACTAATGCGTGCAATGCCGCGATGGTAACCAAACAATAGGTGTAAGAACTTCTTATCAACCATCTACGGCCGTACAATGTATACGTGGGTTAGTATGCGACTTAGCAGTATTAGAAGGTAGTACTAGCAAACTCTGACACTTTGTATGCTTTGTGTTAGGTCTTTTGAAAACAAATGGTTAATTACCAGGTTAGAGATATAAATGTTACGCTTCTTTTATGCGTAAAATCGGTAAATATGTATCATGGTTTTTTTATTGAAAATTTGTATGTGTTTTTACAATCGAATTTGGTGGTTATAATTTTTTCTTTATGTAATGTGTAGTAAACCCACACGCTAAATCATAACAATTCAATTTTTACTACCACAAAAAAAAGTGTAACCTGCAAGTATTCCAGTATAATTTATCTAGTCACCTAAAAGTAAATAAAGGAATAAAACGGACCCAAAAAAAACCACAGAGCTTCTAGAGTCCTTAAAACACAGGCCGGTAAAAGGAGTCCTTTCTAGATCGTGGAATATATTTTCCAAGTTTTAGTTGTTGCGTAGCCCGACGGCGACCGGCCGGCCGGGAGTCGACGTGGACGGATATTTTGGTAGCCGGCGCCGGGCAAGGCGGTTGTTTGCACGCGTGATCCGGTCCAACCGCGTGGGCACGCTGGCACCGTCTGCGTCCAGCGGTGAGAGCAACCCCCGCGTCCGCTAGCCACGGCGACCGCTCCGCCGTTGCCTTGCGCGAGCTGATTCGGCCGCGGGGAGCTTCACGAGCCGCGCGCGGAAGCGTCGTAGAAACTGTAACGCCGCGCCGTGATGCGCATGCACGGTAGAAACTAGTAATACTGGTAATAGAATATACTACTCCACTCTCGTCCACTGCACGGGCACGCTGATCTTGGCGTCCTCCGTAGGGGTGGACATGGTGCAAACCCTTTTTTTATCGAGTTTTTTTTATTAGCATAGTTTAATTTAATATTATTTTATATATAGTTTATAAATATTTATAGAAGCGAGCTAACAAGCTAAGGTAAAGCAAGATCTAAACTCATTTTAATATTTAACTATTAACAAATATAATTAAAATAATTTTAAACCTAGACAACGAATCCAACTAACAAGTTTTTTTTCCGACCCTTGTCTTTAAGCAGCTGGGCGAGGTGTTTGGTGCCGCGTTTGTACGTGATCATTTCGTACGACGTCCACGTCGGTCGATCGGCGCTGTGTTCACACCCCTGCCGTGCCGTCGTGCAATTGCTCTACCTAATAGCGAGGGTCGGGGCGGGAGGAGACGAAATCACTGATCAACACCGTCAAAACGATTACAATGAAGCACGTCGTATCTGGAACTTGCCGAGAGCGATCGAGTTGGCTTCCTTGACTCCGGTGCTAAGAATGTCTCCCGGCCTGTGGTAAAATTCAACGAATGAGTGTGCCAAACGCCTGGCCTTACGTGCCTCGTCGACATCGTTTGATACCAAAATGTTCCTAACAATCGCGCAGAGGATTGTTTGATTCGTTTGACCGCTAGCATATACTGCAAGGGCAAGCGCTGAAAATGGGAATAATAATACAAGAGTTACGTCTCTTTCTGGGATATAGCCGACGTTCGAGAGGTGCGACCTGGCTGGCAAGTGGCGACGGCACTTTCAGATTAACCTGGAGCTGATTTGGAATGCTGATCCGGCCGGGGCCAAGATCCACCCCGCCACGGCCAGCAATGGCTCGGGATGCTGCCTGGTCAAATCTGATTAAGGAGCTGATTACTGTTCGTATGGTGTGACATGCATGGAGAGGACGGCAAGATCATCAGGAATTAAGTGGATTAAATATGAAAAACCAACTGCTTCACTTGGTGATGCGACCAAGCAATCTCAGTCATGGGCGGCGCAGCAGGATTAAACCATCAAACCTTGCACTGATCTGTCCGTCCCTTGGGCGCGATATAAAAAAAGATTGCGGTACGGCCATCGAATTGGCCCATTGAACACGGCAAATTGAGGTCCTCTGTTCGTCGTACGGTGGGCCTCCCCGAGGGGCACACCGGCTGAAAGAAGCAAGCTCGCCGGCCGACGTGCCGCGCGGGGCGACGGGGATGCTGGGTGCCTGGCGGGAGGAAGCGGCCCAAGGGGAGACCGCGGCTCGATGGCGCTGCAGGAAAATATGCCTGGGCCGCGCGCAACGGAGATGGCGGGCTGGCCGCCGGCAGTGCGGTAAATATGGCTGGATTTAAAGTTGATTTATGTTTGTACTATATATAGTCATTAGTTTTTAAATGTTGTATATGTAATTAATCTGAACTGTTATAACCTAGCCCTGCCAAAACAAGTGGTATATGAGAGAATTTCTAGATTTTTTGCTTTTTTATTTAAAGATTATTGTGGAACTTTTTATACATAAATTAGGACCAGACAATTTATGTACTTTTTGGGGTATCATGTGAACCAGCGGCGATTCCAATCAATCCTGTGGATGGTACCGATTGACCTGATCGATCGGCAGTTTCTTCCTATGAATCCTAACGTTGCTCTCCTCTCCTGTAAGGTACTACATCGACTGACGCACCTGTTTGCTGGAAATCTAAGTAACAGGAGAACGACATGGGAAAAAGGTTGGCAACTTTAGTTGCCCCAGTGCAGTAGACAAGTCAAACGAATACACGGTGTAGCGAGTGATGGGGAAAAAGCAGTGGACAAGTTACACAAGGCAGTGCAGCGAGGCGGGGCCAGTGATTGATCTTGTATCGATGGATCTCGCGAAGATTGATCTTGTAGCGGCTCGCTCGGTGTACCTAGCAGCAGCGCCTGCAGCACACGATCGACTCGATCGGTGAGCCTACGCGCGCTCTAGCTATCTATCTAGCTATCTATCGGTGAACCGAAACGTGGCTAGGGTTCGGTACCTTCGCCGCTGAGGTCGTCGCGCAGGGCTCTGAGGCGCCGGAGGTCGAGCCTCTTGCGCTGCAGTTCCCGTCGCAGCTCGCGGATTCGCTGCACGAAGCACCACCGGAGACGCTCCCCCCGCCACCGCCGCCGTCCTGATTCCCCGCCGCGGCCATTCCACCCGTCTCTTCTCGTCATGGACTCGTTGAGGGGAAGACAGATGAAGCGGCGGGGGCG
The DNA here is from genome assembly GCA_036346245.1 of Bonia amplexicaulis. NCBI lineage: Eukaryota > Viridiplantae > Streptophyta > Magnoliopsida > Poales > Poaceae > Bonia > Bonia amplexicaulis. Next base: position 38,453,277 of record CM070736.1, on the reverse strand, counting down.
AAGGAAATGGTCGCCGATTTTACGGTGGTTGGCTTTTTTCGGCCCAATCCGTTGGCTCGCTTGTGAGCCTGGAAATGTTTTTTGTGTATTTCTGTTTGCTGGGCTGTTTTGTCTTTTCATAGCAAATGGGCCAGGAAAGAGCGCACGAGCTCTATCTGATCCATTTTATTTCTTTTTTTTATGTTTAGATCTGATAAATAATATCAGTTAATAAAAGTTAAAGTTAAAAATCGACTGAAAAACCGAAAAACATAAAGCCATTACCCTGTGCTTTGATTTGATCTGCTCTATGATTCACGATAGTTTTGTCGCTTCACCTATCATCCAACGATAAACAAGCTGTCAGATTTTTCTCCACTCATGTGAGAGTTTGAACTTTTTTCTATAAAATTCATACTTTTGCAAATAGCCCATAATATAATATAATATAATATAATATAATATAATACAATACAACAGATTGATGGATGGACACATCTAGTAGAGTCAGATTCTGGTACATCATCTATGGAGATTGGAGAGAGATATTCCTCGTTGCTTTGATAAGTTTGAAGGAGGCGAGAAGTCGATAGGACACTTTTTTCGGTTTTACAAGCTGATTTTTTATTTTTCTATAATAACTAGTTTTTAAACAGTATATCTTTTTAAGGTAAGATATATAAATTTATTTATTATAGTACATATTGTAGCTATTTTATTTAAATCGGTAAAAATCGTACGTGTATTTTTTTATTCCATACTTTCTCTTACTAACACCAAAATTCATAAGGTGTAGCTAACAAACAGGTCTGATACATCTCTTTGCTAGGTGGAATGGTGGATGGTAGTTCTCATCCGGGTTGAGCCCCCCAAAAGTCAAAATGCTAGCATCATAGCAAAAAGAAGCTGGTTGCTGTGGAAATCAGAATGCAAGTTGACGCGATCGTACGTCAAACCAAGATGATCTACTTACCCGTAAAGCTGTAGAAAAATTGCTTCACGGCTTTGGTATGCGTATCGTTGTCACGGTGGCTGGAGAACGCTTGTCGAGGAAAATTGGTAACGCCGCTGACATCGACCTTAAGGTGGTGATTATTTTGGCTTATTTTTGGTGATTTATGGTTGAAAAGCACTGTAGTTGGCTGAAAAAACATTGTAGCTGACAGAGGTTTATTTAATATAATTAAATTTAAAAAAATTAAAAAATATAAAAAGTAAGTCAGAAATTAGAAGCTGAAGCCGAAAAGAACGGGACCTAAAGTTCCGACTAATGTGCCACCTGCACGTAGTACTCTGCTGAAAACTGAGAATTCTACCAGCTCCCTTTTTATTCCCTTTCCACTGGACTACTTGAACCGTCGTACTTTCTTGAACGTGAGCCGTCCGATTAGAGACAACTGCTTACAAGTAGGTAATAATCGTTGTCAGCAACACACTCCGACACGAAAGAGTTCTAATTTCTAGCAAGCCTAAGCGCATCTCCGTAAGATATAAATTTTTATTTGATCATGCTATAAAACGCACAACAGAAATAGATGATCAAACGAACAAGAGACGAGAATTTTAACGTGAAAACCCTTGTAGAAAAAAATTATGGATACACAAAAGCAGAATTTACTGTATAAGGAAACTTATAAGCACAGAGAACTTTGGCGTATCCCGACAGGGCGACTATAGGGGTAAATATATAGGTTAGAGAACAAGAGTCCCTAATGGAGAAATGAACAGAGGTCTAGTCGGCAACGAAACAGAGACCTAGTCGAAAACTGAAACAGTAAACTTCTCAGAGACGGGAACAACACCCCACTTGGAGAGTCTAAAGATGACGATGATGAGTTATAGTTGGAAGCGCCTCATGTAGTCACGTCTGACTCCAATCGATACATAGTCTATCATAGGTATGAAGATGATCTTAATCATAATTACCAATCAATTCATATCGCTGAACAAAAACTGATCGGACTTTTCAAACGATCGAAAAGAGCAGTAGTGGTTGGACCCGACTATAAGTGATCGAATCCGACCAAATTTAGTTCAAGGAATACAACAATGGTCAACCATATATGAGTTGTTTGATTGATCGCGTACACATGTGATATATTGGCGAATTTGTTGTAGGGAATGCATCATCCCAAATGCCAATGATAGTAATATCGTACAATGTGCAACCTAATATTACTAAGACTCACTACTGCAACAATCACATATGGTTTTAATACAAATCATCTGTGAAAAGAAATATCACATACGATTCATGGTGAAAATTATTTGTGAAGATCACACAAATGGTTCTTATCAAGAACCATCTATGATATTGCCAAATATCATAGACAGTTTTTTATTTAAACTGTGTATGATACTTCACAGATAGTTTGTATTAAAAACCATCTGTGATATTACCTCATCACAAACGGTTTGTATTTAAAACCGTCTATGATATTTTGCCGGGCCCTCTATTCAAACTTTCAAACTAAAGCGTCGCGACCTCTCGGTTCCGCTACCCAAATGCCATTATATATGCCTTCCCACATACGCATTCTCCGAACACACTCCAAACCAATCCGCCTGCTAGCTCCCCCAAGTCGCCAATCGAAGTACCGGCCGCCTCCCCCGAGCTCCTCCACGTCCGGTTGTGATACCGCGGTTAATTGCACAAGGCATTATTGTTATAAGAGTGCCTTCTGCAGTGTTACCGTCGTGACACAATGGTGACACTGCATCCTCATCTCCTTCATCGGCGCAAGTATTTTGCTCATACCCCATCTGATTCCCTCCCCTCTCTTCCTTGATGCTTGGATGGATATGATGCATGTGAAAAATTATTTGTTGATGCCTTAGTTCTTGCATGTGATGCTTGGATGGATATGGCTAGGATAATATTGTTCTCATAAATAGGCCTGGTTTGGTTCATCTGTATGCTCTGATTGCGATGTTTTATAGCACAATTAGCTCAAACAATACAATCAGAGAATGTTGATGAACTGAATGAGGCCTATTTTTGAGTTCGATCAAAACTTATCACAGACGGTTCTATTTAGGAATTATCTGTGACAATATACTATCACAGACGGGTCGGAGAAGCGCGGTGGGTGGAATGGCTCTCGGGTGTAGAGTCAAGTTAGGTTGGACAGGGATGTATGATAGCGAAAGAGGCGGCGGACGGTGCTAGCGGGGCCCTTGGCCTCGACGACTGTGTCGGGAGGAGGAAGCAATGGCCAGTAGGGCTCGCCGGTGGATCATGGTGGGGTCGGGGACGAGACAGTGTGGCAGAGGGAGGACGGCAAGCCGATAGGGGTGGGGTGCCGGTCAAGAGGGGATGCAAGTGGCTACGGAGGGAACGACGGAGGAGATGGACATTTGGCGTGGCTTGACGTCTTCAGATGTGACCACAGCGAGGCGATGGGGGAGGCAGCAAGTAGGGCGATGGTAGCGGTGGGGTAGGTGGGTAGGGTTTGGGGATAAAGTGAGGTGAGAAAAATTATATAATTGAGTGGATGATGCGGTTCATTGAATCTGGATCTAAATATTTAACATCTAAGGCCTATTAAACAAAACATCGGTTAAGTTTGTCTAGCAACCCAATATTAAAATGTGGCAAGAAAGGAGGAGCTAGCCAAGAAACCATCGTCTGGCTGCAGGAACAGGACAAGGCGATAAGAAGCTTAAGGTAATCGGGAGATGTACGTACGCGTACCAGTGTGTAGCACACAGATAGTAGTAGAGTACGTGAAAGAAGAGGCTGGCTACATACACGACTCATGTCCGTGTCTGTTAGATTGTTACACATAGCGACAAGCTAGTGAATTAAGAGTGTGTTTGCAACGATTATGTTTTATAATTTTTAACTGAAATTTTTGAATATTTGAATTGCGGCTCATGGCGCTCGCGGTGGGCAGCTCGCTCGCCGTGCATTAATCGTGATACGTGGATGCAGAGATTACGCGCGCGCGCGGGGCCACCTATCGATCGGAGAGAGGCTCAGAAGCAGTCAAGCAAGCGGCGGGAGGCTTCCCTGATGACGCACGCGCCTAGCGAAGCTTCCTTGTCGCCGAGCCCAATGGGTGGGGGCTCTGCCTGCTGTCGCCTCGTGGCTTTCCGGCGGGGCAAGCAAGACTTTCGCGGTCCACACGCACTGGTCCGGGAATCCTCGGATCCCTGCAGCTTTTGATTTCCTGATGCAAAGAGTTTCTAACTTTGTTACTGCATCTGCATATGCGTTCCCCTTGAGGCCTCCCATCCTTCAACATGCATTGTGTTAACTTCGTATTTCTAGCAGGATTCTCTTAACGAATTCCCATTGAGACTAAGGAGAGACTTCCATCGCTTAGACAAAGAGCTTTCATGATAGAGAACGGTTGAAGATTACCGCCTCTGGAGGGCTGTGTAGTGGACTCAATCTGATCCAATGGATTATCGATTAGATAATGAGTGTTATTATCTTTGACCAGCTTTCTCTTAGGGTAACTTCATCAACACCATGACTAGGTGTCAGTTAGCTCCTGGAATTCGTAGAAGCTATTGATGGATGGCGATCGCCTATGACTGCAATGAGAGTACTCTGACCCTCAAATCGTGGCGTCGTGCTCTTGTCACTGTGTTTACTGGTCAAAAGTACCATACTTGCCGAGGTGCTTGGGCATTCCGACATGGTTGGAACGACCGATTCCTCTGGAAGTGCTGATGACGGGGGCGGCGTGTCTTCTTCCATCTGGTCTATCTTGCTGGTCTCAAAGACTTGCGAGTCTAGGATGGAAAATGATAAGGAGGAGGCATCATGTTCTATGGTGTGGATGTGTGCGTCCATATCAAGGTCAGCATAGCCTACCAAATTGAACCAGTTCTCCTCATCCAAGGTTTGTGCCATGATCGCATGGGCGATGTCAACAGAAATAGAAAAGGATGATGGTTGCTAAATGAAAAAAAACTTCAAGGATTCAGTGCTTGATGGTGCCAGCTGTCGCGATCGAATCACCGATCTTACGAAATATGAGAAAAATGTTGATTTTCTTGGGAGAGAATGGGATGATATTTATTGCTATGAGCTGGTTACAAGATGTCCTCACTAAGGGATTATAAAGGGATATAACTAGCTCTAATCACAATATTCTTCCCACTGGTCAGAAGATTATGATTCTGATTGTTGGAGTTGTTCGACTATACTTGTTCTGATCCAAATCGGCCTAAATTTCCTATGTCTTCTCTCATCAACCTTTAAATAGCACTGAAGGGGTGTCAATTATTCACATGAGCCGGCATCCTGTGGATTCGTCGCGCACGGTCGAGAGGGTCACTACTACAGAAATACTATTAGTAGACGCCAAATCACAGACGGTTTGACAAAACCGTCTGTAACGTACACTATCACAGACGGTTTTAATTTGAATACCGTCTGTATTGTTGGTATCGGAAAAAACGAGCATCACAGACGGTTCTTACCGATGAACCATCTGTGATAGCGGAATACTACAGACGGTTTTTATTAAAAATCGTCTGTGATAATCTGGAATTATCACAGACATTTTTTAAAAAAAAATCGTCTATGATAAGCTAATTATCATAGATATTTTTTTAATAAAAACCGTCTGTGATAATTCGACTATATATTTATTACGCCGCTCAGAACTGCATATGTCTTCATTTCGATCCAGATCTAACCGGTGCTGCACCTGCAGGAGGCAAGGAGGCAAGGCTTTCAGGCCAGTTAATTTGATGGGGGAGGCAATAGAGCTTTGAAGATTCACTTTCTGGTTGCTCTAGATATGGTTAGTAATGAAATTTATTTTTCTTTGCATTACAATTTAGATCTAAATTTTGGTGAGTGTTATTGAAGATTGTTTGCATCTACTTGACCATATATGATCAGTTCTCGTCATGTGGGAGGCCAAATTTGTCAAAATTGTTGGTTATAAGTGGTTCGTCGATCGCTGGGGAAGTTGTTGTTGTGTTTATAATATGAATTAAGCTAGCAAAGCCTCAATGCATGTGGTATATATGTAGTAATAATTCATTAATTTAATTTTTAATATTAAGTGTTACATATATGCATAAACGTAGGACCAAAGCTGGATGTATGCCACGAACCGTGTGAGTGAAGAGTACATTAATGGCGTGTCTGCTTTTACAAGAGCTGCCGAGGAGGATATGTTGAATATAGGGGTGGAATATATGTACTGTCCATGCACTGACTGCGAGAATTTAAAGATGTTTAAGAACAGAGAGCAGATTGAAGCGCACTTGATTCGCAGGGGTTTCAAAAAAGGTTATATGTGTTGGACCAGTCATGGCGAAGTGAATGATATGCCAACGGATGACATCACCGGTGAAGTGAATGATATGCCACCGGATGAGGTCGATTGTTGTCCGGATTCGGATAGGTTGCACGATGACAATCTGGATCAGATGCTTCGCGATGTAGAAGAGAACTATGATGAGAGAGAGTATGTCAAATTCCAGGGCTTGATGGAGGACTCGGAGAAATCTTTGTTCACGTGATGCAGGTCAAAGTACACGAGATTGTCGGCCATACTTGAACTGTTGAAATTGAAGGCAAGCAACGGTTGGTCCGACAAGAGTTTCACGGCGCTGCTAGGTCTTTTAGCGGATATGCTTCCGGAGGGAAATGAGTTGCCTAAAATCACGTATAAAGCCAAGAATGTTCTTTGTCCATTGGGAATGGAAGTAGAAAGAATACATGCATGTCCGAACGACTGTATCTTCTACCGTAAAGAGTATGCAAACATGCATGTATGTCCGATGTGCAACGCATCCCGATACAAACGTAATAATCAATCAGATGACGACGAGGGAACAGAGGTGAAGAAAGGACCTCCTACTAAGGTGGCATGATATTTTCCTATAATTCTCTATTTGAAACTGTTTTTTACAAATCCAAAGAAAGTAAATCTGCTGTGTTGGCACTCAGAGGAGCGCAATAAAGATAGAATGCTAAGACCTTAGAGGCTTACAATCACCTAAGACTTTAGGTTTTAATTAAGTATTAAAATTGTATTTAATAGACTATTAGTCCTCGTCAACGGCGGCGGCAACAGGGTTAATTAATCTAAGCCATCCGTTGTCCAATTGGACTGCCCGAACACCTTTCTCATGGTTCAAGACTCAAGAAGCTTCTTCACCCACATGGTCTGACCACGAGGCGATGGCTGACGTGTGAACATGCGTCACTCCAAGTGCCCAAGTTGATACGCTGCCGCTGCACTCCCAACTCGTCCATGCGTCCCTTTCCTAATCTCTACTATTATATAAATTGTAGTCAGTGATTATCAATGTATTCTTCTCTCTTCTTTCTATAGCCATCCGATTTAATTTGGATTATTCATCTCTCCCCTCTCTCTCTCAGGATATAATCGCCCACTCCCTCTACTTTCCACATCTCCTCGTGCATTCTGGCCATCCTTCTTTCTCTGTCGCTTACTCTCCCATGTTTGATGTGTGAAATTTGTCAAACAATAAATTCTATTTCACTATTTTTATGACTCTATTGAAACGTATGAGTCTCTAACTAGTACTATATGAAACACCAAAACACCAGGAGCTATAAACCACACATCTAGGCTCAGTTGCTAGCTAGCTCACCAACTCAAACAGCGTACGCCTTCTCCGATACCATCACTACATGCTTCCGACGGATCTTGTCAGTGTCACTGTCCTCCCAGCCTGACCTCGCCACCTTGACTACCGCGGCCATGGCATTCGCCGGCGGCCAGGACGGCTCCGCGAGGACGCACTTCGTGCTCGTCCCGATGATGGCGCAGGGCCACACCATCCCCATGACCGACATGGCGCGCCTGCTGGCCGAGCACGGCGCGCAGGTTAGCGTCGTCACCACGCCGGTCAACGCCTCCAGGATGGCGGTCCTTGTCGACGACGCGGAGGCGGCGGGCCTGGCGGTTCAGCTCGTGGAGCTCCGCTTCCCGGCCGCCGAGTTTGGCCTGCCTGACGGGTGTGAGAACGTGGACATGATCCAGTCCAAGGATCAGTTCAGGAACTTCGCGGAGGCCTGCGCCGCACTCCGGGAGCCGCTCGCGGCGCGCCTCCGTGAGCTACGCCCGCCTCCGAGCTGCATCGTGTCCGACAAGATACACTGGTGGACCGGTGACATCGCCAGGGAGCTTCGCATTCCAAGGCTCACGTTTAGTGGCTTCGGTGGATTCTCATCCCTCGCCAGGTAGAAGTTGCAAATATTGTGAGAGAGTTAGTTTTTGTTGGATATAATCTTATTGTTGAGAGTGATCGTAGTCGTATACTCGGTGTGTTCGAGTACTACGTGGTCGTAATCATGTACTTGATGTCTTTGAGTACTGCGTGGTCGTAGTCGAGTACTCAATGTGTTCTAGTACTGTGTGGTCGTAATCGTGTACTCGGTGTGTTCGAGTACTGCATGGTCGTAGTCGTGTACTAAGTGTGTTCGAATACTACGTCGTCGGTGTGTCTGAGTATGTGTAGGAGTTGAAGACTCGGAGTCAGAGAGCGGTCGGAGACTCCGGACCAGTCTAAGGCATAGTCGACAAGCCGTGGTCGATGCCACGGTCGAAGACGTCATCGATAAGCCGTGGTCGATACCATGGTCGAAGGCGTAGTCGACAAGCCGTAGTCGATGCTATGGTCGCAGGCGTCCTCGACAAGCCATGGTTGATGCCATAGTCGAGGGAGTGGTCGAAGCCACCGTGACTCAGTCAGTACTCGAGAGTACTGTTGTGGTCGATAGTCGTAGCTATAGTGGTTGATGGTCGATAGTCGTAGCTACTGTGGTCAATGGTCGATAGGCGTAGCTACAATGATCGATGGTCGATAGTCGTGGCTACTTTGGTTGATGGTCGATAGTCGTAGCTACTGTGGTCGATGATCGGTAGTCGTAGCTACTGTGGTCGATGGTCGGTAGTCGCAGCTACAGTAAGATGGTCGGTGCTCGAAGACCTGTGTGGTCGATGAAGCGGTCGAAGGGAAGCCGTGGTCGAGCTGTCGTGGTCGTGGTGCTTGTGCGTGGAGTTGAAGTATGTAGTCGTGGTCGCAGCTGCGAGGAGTACCGCAGCAGCCGTGTGCGGCTGGTCTCTGTAGCTGTTGTTGGTCTCTGTAGCAGTTGTCAGCATACTACGCGATGTAGGCAGACGATTGAGCGGCGTGTGCGCGGTGTAGGCAGGCGGCTGAGTAGCGTGGGCAGGTGGCTGGTAACTATACCAGTCGCCAGGCAGCTGAGCGGCGTGGGCAGGCAGCAGAGTGACATGGGCAATCGGCGCGGTAGTTGAGACCAAAAAAACCGGACAGAGGGAGTGGCCATCAGAGTTGTAGCAGTAGTGGGTGCGTGTATAAGGTGGTGTAATTGTATGTGCGTGAGACTTATTTAAGGTATATAAATTTGTAGAGTTTGTAAGAGTCTGAGAAAACAGTAAATAGAAGAGGAAGGAATAGAAGGCGTGTGTGGCCTGAACAAAAAGGAAGTTCCCTATAAGTATCTACCTTACTTCAACAATAGAGGTTCCTTTCATAAACATACAAAAGAGTATGCAAGAAAGGCAAATATCGATCTGACTACTACTTATCAGCGAAACATGTAGTTTACACTCTATAACGATAGCAAACGTTTTCATAAACAGCTTTTCAGGATGCTTAAGAACTGCCAGTAGCAAAGCCCAGTTGCAGTTGTTTTTGACTTTTTTCAAACAAGCCTCCAGTTTTATGCGATTTAACAACTACAGCCATCTTGCAGGTGCATCATTTCTCGCTACAATTTATTGGAACACGTCACAGATGAGAATGAGCTCATCACGTTCCCGGGGTTCCCTACACCGCTTGAGTTGACAAAGGCCAGATGCCCTGGAAGCCTTTGCGTTCCGGGTCTGGAGCAAATCCGCGAGAAGATCGATGAGGAGGAGCTGAGGTGCGATGGTGTGGTCTGTTAGATTTAACTCTAAGTCTAAACATCAACAAAAGCCTTAATGTCTAGATCAATTCAAGAACACCTAGTTAAAACATTAGAGCGGAAACGTGAGTGCGTACCCGAGTTCGGAGATGCCATATTGAGGTAGTAGAAGTCGGCCGGAGGTGATGAAGAAGAGGAAGGCCGGCGGTGAAGAAGTCGGCGGCGGTAGAGGTCGCCGGTACGGGGAGGGTCGGCCGGCGTCGCTGTAGTCGTGGACGGGGACGGACGGGTTCCGGTCTTCGTTCACCACAGCACTCGTGAGAGATCGGGTCTATTAGAGTTTTGAGGCCTTGAACAACACACGTTAATCTGACGCCCCTGCCAAAACCCCCGTTTTATATGGTGCTAGGTGACCGGACCGCGAACCAAAGTTGGTTAGAAAACCGCCTCCGATCAAGGCGTGGGTGGACTAAGTCCTCGAAATATCTCGAGCGATTAGCACGAGATCAACCCAACATTCTCCCCTTTGATCGTAAGGCTAACATCATAAGTCCATCCTTTGATAAAACAGCACACCAAGGCAATGTGTTGTATAGTCAATAAAGTACCATACAACCTCAGTACCTATAGCGTACTATTTATATCTTAGAATGATTATTCATTATTCTTAATGGGAGTTGGTTTATTTAAAGGTCCTTTTATCCAGAATCAGAGGCTTTCCAATAAACCCATGCCGGCAACATAATCACGAAAAATCTTGGGTGGTAAGCCTTTAGTAAGCGGATCATAAGCATTAACTTAGTACTAATATGCTTGATACTTATGGTTTGATTCGGATTCTATCTTTCACAACATGATACTTAATGTCAATGTGTTTGGCAAGCACCACTTGACTTGTTGTTATTTGCATAAATGATTGCGGGTTCATTATCGCGATATAAAATGAGTGGTTTAGATATCTTGTCTACCACTCTAAGTCTCGGGATATAATTCTTAAGACATACAGCCTGCCCGGTAGCCTCATAACATGCCACAAAACTCAGTTTGCATCGTTGAAGATGCCGTAAGGGTTTGTTTAGAGCTTTTCCACGGAAAAAGCTCCTCCAGCGAGTGTGAAGATGTAACTGACGTGGATTTCTTAGTATCAACACATCTCGCAAAGTCCGAATCAATAACCAAAACATCAAGGCTATCGAAAACTTATATGTGTGCATGAAATACTTAGTAGCTTGCATATAACGCAAAGTTTTCTCAACGGCTTTCGATGGTCTAGTTCGAAATTGACTAATATCGCCAAGCATCCGGTGCACGAAAACAAAATCGGCGTGTACTAACTTGAGCATACATGATGCTTCCGACAGCTGAAGCATAAGGAACCGACTTCATCTGATCAGTTTCAAATTGGTTCCATGGACATTGAAATGTTCCAGACTTATCACCCTTAACAATAGGAGCAGGCGAGCCAGAGCACTTATTCATATTGTATTTCTTTAGTACTGTCAACATATGCATTCGAGATAAACATAATATTCCTTTAGACCTATCTCGGTGAATTTCAATGCCAAGAACATAAGAGGCATCACCGAGATCAAAATTGGATGAAAGAAATCTCTTGGTCTTAAACAAGATATCCTTATCGCTGCTAGCCAATAAGATATCATCCAGATAAAGTACTAAGATGGTGAATTTACTCCCCTTGAACTTAATATACATGTAGTTATCAACTTTATTTTCCATAAAATCGAAACCTCTTATGATTTTATCAAAATTTGAGATACCACTGCCTCGACACTTATTTTAAGCCATAAATGGATTTCTTAAGTCGACATCTCATATGCTCCTTGCCTTCCACGACAAAACCTTCCGGTTGGGCCATGTAAATATTTTCTTGCAAGTCGCCATTAAGAAATGCCGTTTTAACATCCATCCGATGCGACTCTAAATCATAATGAGCTACAAGTGCCATAACAATTCTGAATGAATCTTTAGTTAAGACGGAAGAAAAGACGTCATTATAGTACTTCCCTCTCTTTGTGAGAAGCCTTTTCCTATAAGCCTTGCTTTGAATCTTTTGATATTTCCCTAAGAGTCATGTTTTATTTTATAGACCCATTACAGCCTACTGTTTTGACTCCGTCAGGAATTTCTACTAATTCTCATACATCATTAGTGCTTATAGACTTTAGTTCATCCTTAAATATCTTGAATTCTTAAATTGTGCTGATTTTCAACTTCAGCCTTAAATATCTTGAATTTGTCGAGTGATTCAATGCGATCTTTAATGGGGAAAAATAAAAATAAAACATAACGGGAGAAAACATTAGCGAATGTGATGAAAGAATCAAAAACATCCACTGATGTCACAGGAAAAGGACCACAAATATCAATATCATCAGTGAATGTGATGAAAGAATCAAACCATCCACTGTGAATTAATTCTAAGAGTCCTGTACTGTGAGTAGTTCCCTTCTATATTTGTTTTATTTTCCTTTAATGCAATCATTGCAGTGGTCTGAGTCAAAGAAATCTAAAAGGTGGAGAATTTATTCTTTAATGAGACGCTACATTCTCCCCCTCGAAATGTGGACTAAACGACAGTGCCACAATTTCGAAGAAGTCTCATCATTAGTCTAAAGATACAGGGAAGTAATTAAGAGGAAGCATATATAGCTTTTCTTGTCAAGACCATCACCATTATAATTAATACATTTATTGTCTATAGAAATACATTAAAACTAAGAAAATTTACACAGTTTTTTTTTTAAAATGCCCTGGCTGTTTGCAGAAGTGGCATTCTCCTTATCTTTAGATGTTGCAGCGGAAGCAATATGAGGCTTTGGTGCATTGTGCACTCTAGGCCCCGATTTATCTGAGTTAGAGGAGAATGCGACTTCTTCTTAGATTTGAAGTCCCCTTTGAACTTCCTTTTATGAGAGCCACCTACATTAAGGGCAAAATCTTTCTTTTCTGTTCTTATCCTTTCTTCCTCCTGGACACACATGGCGATCAAATCGCTCATGCTCCATTCTCTTTCGAGTGTCGTAATTAAATTTAAAAGGTTGTGAACTCAGAAGGAAGTGATGTCATAATAAAAAGAACTAGAAAACTATCAGAAATTGCCATGTCCATATGCCTTTGAGTTTTTTCTGCCATATCAGTCATCATCATGATATGCTCTCTAATACTGCCAGACCCATCATATTTAGAGTTTGAGAGCCTCTGAATTAAGGTACTGGCATAAACTTTAGTTGAACCTTTGAATTTCTCCTCAATTGAAGCCATGTAATCTTTAGCTTTTTCAGAATTGGGAATTGCTCCCCTAATCATGACTGAAATTGAGGTTTTCATAATCATAAGTCATAATCTGTTAGATCGTTCCCCTTTTTTTTTTTTAGCATTGTCATCATAAATCTTTTTTTTCTCAGCAAAGTTCTCCTCACCCTCGATGGGGGAACGGGAACGTCTACTATTAAGGCATAATCAAGGGTCAAAACTCCAAGGACAACATAAATTCGTTCTCTCCACGAGGAAAAATTACTCCCTGTGAGCTGCTCAATATTATCAATAGTGGCGGCAACGTTCAAAGCATTAAGTGCTGAATTAAAAATACAGGGCAAAATTAGAATCATCATAAATATATATTTTGCATGTAATTAACCCTACGTTGGTCTGATTAAATAACATGCATAAATATACAGTTCAAATTCATATCACCGTTGGGCAGAAAATGAAAAGAACTTAATTACATATGGCAACATATGATTATAAACAACGTTGGTCAGAGTATAATCATATGAATACATAATGCCAAATTTAAGCGTAAAATCTTAAAATTAAATATCTCGATGGCGACATATGATTATAAACAACGTTGGTCAGAATATAACCATATGCATACATAATGCCAAAGTTTGAACATAAAATCACAATATTTAAATTGGCGACATATGATTATAAACAACGTTGGTCAGAATATAACCATATGCTTACATAATGCCAAAATTAAGCATAAAATTTCAGAAATAAAATATCTCATTGGCGACATATGATTATAAACGACGTTGGTCAGAATATAACCATATGCTTACTTAATGCCAAAAACTAAGCATAAATTCTCAAATTTAAATATCTGATTGGTTCAATTTAAAATTTGAGATTATTCATAAGAATAACGTAATTATTCATCATAATTTGGGCCTCTAAAAAAATTAATTAATTAAACAGTGCATAATAATAAACTAAAACAAAATAAATGCACTGAAAATTAAAATTATAACAGTGCATGAAAGTGTAAAACAAAAGAAAATGCACTGAAATATAGGACAATATAAATTTCTGCTAAAATTTGGGCCTCAAAAGAAATTTTAGTCTAAAATTCAGCCTCAAAAGAATTTGGACTGAAAATTCAGCCCCTAAAAGTAAATTTCTGCCGAAAACAGCATCAAAAGAAAATCGGACCGACAACTGGCCCACAAAATCCTGCATTCGTGGCCAATTCGCGCCCGGGTGGCCCAAAACCATGGCGCAGCCCACTTATGCGCTGCCCATGACATGCTGTGACCCAAAACCCGCACGAAAGTGGCCGACCGCCCATTTAGCGCCGCATGCCCAGTTTGTGTCGTCGGACCCAAGACCTCGCACCTTCCAAGCCGTCGGATCTCGATCCGACGGTCGTCTGCTGCCGACGGTCGGGAAAATGAGCCCGAACCCTAACCCTAATGCAAACGCACCGTTTCCTCCCAGAAAGGGATCGGGCGCGGCGCTAGCGCGATGCGCGCCGGTTCAGCGGCGATGGCGGCGGCGCAGCGGCGATGGCGGCGCACGCGCGGCCGAAGGAAGCGGCGCGCGCGCGCCCCCGGAGAGCCGAACGATGGCGCAAAGGCGGAGAAGGGCGGCGGCCGTGCGCTGGCGGCGGCGGCTCCGGCGGCGCGGCGCGCAAGGCCTCGGCGGAGCGGAAGCGCATAAGCGGCGGCGGCGTGCGCTTCGTCGGTGGTGCCGGCGAGAGATGGCGCGGCGGCGGGCTCGGGCTGAGTGGAGCGGCGCTGCAGCAACGGCGGCGGCGACCGGCGCCCGAGCCCGAAAAATCGTAAGTTTTCCATACGATCTAAGTTTTTTTTTTTTTTTTTGCCCGCCGGATCGAGGGTTCGGTGTTGGGGTTTTGGCTTTTACCGAAAGTATTGAGTCATCTCCTTCTAATTTCTAAGCCGAAACCGAAACGAAAATCCGGAAAAAACTAAACCGAGTACGGGGTTTCTAGGGTTCATGATTAGAACTAGATTGCTCTGATACCAATGTTAGATTTAACTCTAAGTCTAAACATCAACAAAAGCCTTAATGTCTAGATCAATTCAAGAACACCTAGTTAAAACATTAGGCGGAAACGTGAGTGCGTGCCGAGTTCGGAGATGCCATATTGAGGTAGTAGAAGTCAGGAGGTGATGAAGAAGAGGAAGGCGGCGGTGAAGAAGTCGGCGGTAGAGGTCGCCGGTACGGGGAGGGTCGGCCGGCGTCGCTGTAGTCGTGGACGGGGACGGACGGGTTCCGGTCTTCGTTCACCACAGCACTCGTGAGAGATCGGGTCTATTAGAGTTTTGAGGCCTTGAACAACACACGTTAATCTGACGCCCCTGCCAAAACCCCCGTTTTATATGGTGCTAGGTGACCGGGACCGCGAACCAAAGTTGGTTAGAAAACCGCCTCCGATCAAGGCGCGTGGGTGGACTAAGTCCCCTGAAATATCTCAGGCAGTTAGCCTGAGATCAACCCAACATGGTCATCAACAGCTTCCAAGAGCTGGAGACTTTGTACATGGAGTCCTTTGAGCAGCTGACAGGGAAGAAGGTCTGGACGGTCGGGCCAATGTGCCTCTGCCACCGAGACAGCAACACAATGGCTGCAAGAGGAAACAAGGCCTCGATGGATGAGGCACAGTGCTTGCAATGGCTTGATTCAATGAAGCCAGGCTCGGTGATCTTTGTCAGCTTTGGCAGCCTCGCCTGCACTACACCTCAGCAGCTTGTTGAGCTGGGACTGGGACTTGAAGCTTCCAGGAAGCCGTTCATCTGGGTGATCAAAGCGGGAGATAAGTTTCCTCAAGTCGAGGAATGGCTTGCAGATGGGTTCGAGGAGCGCGTCCAAGACAGAGGCATGATCATAAGGGGCTGGGCACCACAGGTGATGATCCTATGGCACCAAGCCATTGGAGGGTTCATGACGCACTGCGGGTGGAACTCGACGCTAGAGGGCGTCTGCGCGGGTGTGCCCATGATCACATGGCCACACTTCGCGGAGCAGTTTTTGAATGAGAAGTTGGTGGTGGATGTGCTGAAAACCGGGGTGGAGATTGGAGTGAAAGGAGTGACACAGTGGGGATGTGAACAGAAAGAGGTTATGGTTACAAGGGATGCTGTGGAGACAGCGGTGTCCACCCTGATGGATGAGGGGGAGGCTGCAGAGGAGATGAGGGTGAGAGCAAAAGAATTCAGCGTTAAGGCAAGGAGGGCTTTGGACGAGGGAGGTTCTTCTTGTAACAACATAAGGCTGTTGATTCAAGAAATGGAAAACAAGACAAATGCGTCTGGTTGATACAGATGGTAATAAGTATTTTTTTCCCGGGTGTAAACATAAAGTGGAAGACCCCACCATACTCATATCATTATAAAGGATTTTATTTTACAAATAACCAGTAGCTTGTATCAGGCTGACTGGTGGCCTGATTGTTTAGAGATTAGACCTGGTCTAAATTACAGCACTATCCGCTCTCCACACTTTTGAGTCTCTGCCAGGTTTCATGGCAATCAACATAATGTTTACACCTCAGTCTGCTTTTCCAGATGTTGTGCTCTCCCATGCGTTTTGCTGCCACTTGCTCGGCAGAGTTCATAAGATTCAAAAAAGGGGAGAACATGAAATAAAATGTATTCACGGTATGAAAACCGATACTCAAAGCAAGAGATGATCACAGGTGAATAATCCAAGGAAAGGGACAAAAGAGAAGGAAGTGGAACCAGCATAAAGCACATTGGAAATTAGAAGCTTATGTTTGACTTAATAGTGTGGCCAACATGGAATTAAGAGGATCCTTATCATCCTAAAACAAGGTCCAAGGATCACCTAAAACAAGGTTGTGTTATTCTGAATTATAAAAAAAGAAGAGAACAAGGATCAAACCCCAAGACTAATCTGGAGAAATCCATTGCATGAATGTGTCGTTTTTTTCTCCTCAAGTAGCAAAAATCCTGCTAAATATGCACTTTAGTCTTCTAAACCATTTTTTGGATAGAAGTATGTATTTATCTAGCAAATGTGGGGCGTGGGAACTCTCCATGTGTATCCAACTTCGAAACCCCCATGGTGTAAAGCAGATAAATAGGAATTGACTGTTTCATAGGATTTCCTCAAGATTTACTGAGCAAGTATGAACCAAGCATGAAGTTCAAATATCCTATTTGAAAAGTAGGTGCATGTCTTCAGTGGTAAATACCAAACTGTAAAGCTTCGCCAAACACCATCATTTGCTTGACCAAGTGCTTGATAGCACAGAGTTCAAAGCTGGACAAGCTCCAAACTCTAAGATATCTTGGCAAGTTCCAAAGTGAATCAAGTATGACATGTTAGTAAAAGAAAGAGCACCAAATAAATTCCGTATCACTAGTGGACCTTTAACATAAAAGAATTGAATCAGAAACTCCCTCAAAAGAACAGTCTGAATAAGAATCAACAAATTATTCAGAAGAGCAGAGAAAAATAACTTAATAATATCTAAGCAGCAAAAAGAAAACAGACTTCTGCATGACATGTAATGTTACCTTTGTTTCAATGAAAACTGCACCAATATAACCATCAGCAACACAGAGGTTTACACCAAGATGTTAAGACACCAAGAGAGCATAACATGTATAGGCTCCACTGGATTGAGAACTTCATCTCAGTTCTAACTCAATTCCCTGAACTACAAATTTGCAGTCAATACTACATTTCAAGTGAAAATGCTTGCTTGTCATCGAGTGATCACTCTGACTACTGGTAGAATTCATGTCAAAAATGATGGAAGCGTGTTCTGTCCCTCACAACGACCTCCCTTCTGTACAATTTCGATACCAATTTTATTGCATTGTGGTGATCCAAACACATCCTCAAGTTTTTCACAATCCTTATCGCCGCATTAGATTCTGAACTGAGTAATGCAAAAGCGACTGCCAACTTCTCGCTGTGCCAATAAAGAACCTTCTGTTTTTCTTCTTCCCTTCTGTTTTTCTTCTTCTGTGACTTGAACAAAGACCTCAGTTACATCAGGCACATACTCAGCATTCTTCAAATCAGGATCTTCTCCAACTTGGAATAGATTTCTTCGCTCATAGGATGAGATCTATCACCAGCTACAAATTCGTGAATCGTGCCGTTCATTTCAATCAGACTGCAACCAGGCTCTTTCTTGATTCCTTTCTCCATTATTGCCTTGTCTAGACCGCCGGATATCTTCTCATCTATTAGACTTTGCATATATGTTGGACAATAGGATGTAAGCCATGCTATTCTCTGGATCCAGCGCAAGGAAACGCTCTGCTGCCAATTCACCTATCTCTGAATTACCATGAACCCTGCAAGCTGCCAGCAGGGTCCCCCAAATTGCGGAGTTGGGTTTCATGGGCATTTTACCTATTGTCTCCAATGCTTCTTTTAGTTTCCCAGCTCGGCCAAGGAGGTCGATTATGCATCCATAATGCATCACATTAGGAGCAATCCTGTAGGTCCCAGTCATGCTGAGAAAGAGCTCTCAACCCTTGTCAACCAAGCCAGCATGAGTGCAGGCAGTGAGAACACCAATGAAGGTCACCTCATCTGGAGCTTCAAACGCCCTAAGCATTCTGTAAAACATATCGATAACCTCTTCCCCATGGCCATTCACCGTGAGACCAAGTATAATGGCGGTCCAAGCAAACTTATCTCCGTTGTGCATCTCTTTGAATACATCCAACGCTCGCTCAATGCTCCCACACATTGAATACATGTCTATGAGCGCATCCCCAACAAAAAGATCCATCTTGATCCCATGCCTGGTCATGTAAATCCTTGCCCATTCTCCCGTCTCTAAAGCGCCTAGCTGGGCGCAAGCCGTGACCACGCTGACCATGGTGAACTACTGAACTCGTCTGCCCTCACCTTGCTAAACTGCATCTCACGGAACGTCTCCAATGCCTTCCTGAACCGGCCAGCCTGTACAGAACCGCCAATCATTGCAGTCCACGAGACAGTGTCTCTCTCAGGCATACTGATCAAACAGTGCCCTGGCTCGATCAACCTGGCCTAATCTCACAAATCCAGAAATTACCGTCGTCCAGGACACCGTGTTCCTCACCTGCATGCCCTCAAACAACTCCCAAGCAGCGTCCATGTCGCTACACTCCGTGTACATATCAGCCAGCGCGTCCTCCACTTTTAGGTCGGGCAGCATACCGTTCTCCACGACGCGCTTGTGCACCTGCATCCCGAGCAGTACGTCCTTTCCTTTCCGACAAGCTGACAGCACCGAGATGTACGTGACCGGCGTGGGCGTGACGCCGGGGCTCACCATGTCCACGAAAGAGCAGGACGACGGCCCGAACTTCTTGCTTCTGTTATGACCGGAGATCATCGCGTTCCACATGACCGGCGAGTCTCTGACGGGCCACGCATCCAGCAGCGCACGCGCCGTCGCGCCGTCGCCTCTGGCCGCGTACATGACGATCAGAGAGCTCTCCACATGGGCGTTGAACTCCAGCCCGAACTTAACCACGTGGGCGTGGACGGCGTCGCCGAGGACCGCCCCGGCGGCGCCCCGTGCCACCACCGCCTTGAGCAAGGACGGGAAAGTGTACGCGTTAGGCCCGACGCCGCGCGCCAGCATACCCACGTATCCCGCAAGAACATCCTCCGCGCTGCAGACGGACGAGCGGGCGGCGGTCGAGCCCCAGCACGAGGCGCCGCCTCGGTGGAGAATTCCGTCGAACAGGGCGCGGACCATACGCACACGCGCCCGCACTCCTCACAGCGGCCTTCTTGCATTAATCGCAGGCAGTTACCGCGGCAGCGAATCTTGGGGAACGAGATCGACGCAGGCGGTGGCGCGCGTCCGGTTCTGGTCCGCGAGTGACAGCGGTAACTAACAAGCAGCCATGCGCAGGTGAGCGCGATGGCCAAGGAGAAAAGCGTCGGCTGGGGCTAGGGAAGGGGAGCGGAGGACCACGCGGAACTGGGTCTAAAGTCGGTCGCTTGAAACGATTTTGATTTATTTTTTAGTTTACAATTTATTTAAACTAGAAAACATTTTGAACGTATCAGCTTTTAATATTGATTTATTTTAGTTTCTTAGTATTTTTAAATTTTCTTTTTCATCCTATTATTTTATATTGTCCATGATAATATAATAATTTTCAATTTTTTTCATTTTTTATTGTGTAATTCAGAAAAAAAAACTAGCAGCTGTTATAGTACAATTTCAGTTAAAATTCAACAGGGAAAACTATAAGCCAGAAGCTTAAGCTTTTTGGAGCTAACCTGATATCACTTCAGCCAACTTTTTTTTAAATTTAAACTTAAATATCCGTTTTTTTAAATAGTCTTCTATATGGATCTACCACACGTGACAGATGATCCACCACGCGAAAAGCTGTGGGGCCAATTGACCCCACAGCTTACACTTAATAATAGCCCTATTGACTTAATTTAGAAGATAAATTAGAAAAAAAATGTCTACAGTGCTATTTGTGCGCTCAATTCCACCGCGCGAGGGCGCGCGCGAGGGCGCAGCGGAGCAGCAGTATGTCGCTGGGCGCGGACTGGTCGCAGGCGGCGCCGCGCCGCGCTGCGCTGCGGCAACCAACAGCGGCTGCAGCGTTTCCCTTCTTTCTTTCGGTCGGAGGAGGCGTCGCCCCCCTCCTCCCCTGTTTCGCTTTCGCTTGTGGTTACGCTGCTTGGAACGCTAGGAAATGAAACGTTCAGACTCACCGGTCACCAGATCTGGTGTTTGCAGCGGAAGTCCCACGGGAATCGAACGTTACAAACAAGGACTAAATTATTTTCTTTTTCATTTTTTCTACGACTGACAGGACAACTTGCTAGCTCATCACATAGTCGATGGAAATCGAACTCTGCTCTCCTCTAGCCATGAATGACCCATTCCTTGGACTAACTAAGGAGATGTTTATATTAGTCTATTTTTTATTTTTAATTAGAGAAGTCAATAGGTATATCTAGCTTTTTGAAATAGTTTTTCAATAAAAAATCACTATTATTTATTTTCAATAAAAAATTATCAACCACAATCAAAAAATATTAGACGCAGCCAATATAAACACCCCTACAAACTAGGTGTGGTAGTCTGACTTGGCGTGATAGTCTTGCTCTGAGCATGTCTCTCAAGCAAAGGCGGTAAAAGGCACAAGTAGAGCGCGCCGCTGAACCGTCCGATCAAACGATCAATTATCAAAGTTCCAGGTAACGCAGATGCAGGTAATCCAAATTAAAATCATCCGTAGGACCACTGCTCGTCCAAAGAAGACCGCACAACTCAGCGTAGATCATCGGCCATAGACTACGTACCGAGAGACTACATGACATACAAGTTGGTAACAAACTTTTTTTGGTCTATTTCGGTCGTGTCAGCGTCACTGTAGGTATGTACGTGCACACGAAAAAGGACCCGGAGGTAGGTGCGTGCAGCTACCTAGCGCCATACATACGTCGCTGTACCTGTACGCGTACCATCATTCGGCTTTGGATGCACACCGTGACATTAAGGTAGAACATGCATTTCCGTTGCGCTTTGTCAACCTCTGCGTTTCCTTTGTCGCCACTGGCCTCACCAGCTTGCATCCCCTTTGTTCTCTTCGTTAATTGCCGCTACTACTACCATATAGCTAGTGCTTAGTTGCTTAACATATCAGTGTTGTTTTTTCTCAACCGAGTGAGAACAAATTGAGCCCATGCATCGTGCATGCATCCGTGACATTAAGGTAGCCTATAGTGAACAGACTTGCTAAGACACGCGTGTACCTTTTTCCCGAAGAAGAAATGCACCACTTGTTGATGCCCTGTTCCACTTTTTTCGGGATCAAAGTCGGATACGAATAATATTAGATGCCTATTTTTTTATTCCGTATTTGCTTCACAAACCTTCGGACGTTCGGTCGAACAGAAATTATCTTTTTTTTTACACCCCTACACAGGACATTGAACAATAGGGATACAATCAGAGCGAACACGGAGCAACTAATTGCCGAGATGTCGAAGAAAGAGCACTCAGTATTCCCCACCTGTTTAGATACAACAATCTAACTATCTATTATCTTGTTTCTAAGTGAAGTCGCAACAAACTTACTCATATTACTTGACATACGGATATATACGGACGGATACCACTCATCTCATATCCTACTATGTACTTTTTCCTTAGAGTCGAAATCGGACACGGATAGTGTCGAATATCCATTTATCCCTTCCTTATTCGCTCTGTGAGCCTTCAGTCGATTGATCGGACGAAAATTATCCATTCCGTTTGCACCCTAAATAAAGTAATCAAGGTTCATACACACATGTATGTATGTATGTATGTATGTATGTATGTATGTATGTATGTATGTATGTATGTATGTATGTATGTATGTATGTATGTATGTATGTATGTATGTGTGTGTGTATGTGTATATGTATATATATATATGTGTGTGTGTGTGTATAACGTTGAAATAGGACACCATGAAATCAGGGCACCATGATTTTAATTGCACGAATTCAACCCAAATTCGAGTATAGATTTCAAAAATTTTTACACGCAATGTATAGGAAAATACCTATTTTAGATCATGATATCAGAACATCATGGCATCTCAGTTAATTAATATATATACACAGAGAGAGAGAGAACTCTGAAACACCCCAAAATTCAAATATTTGAATTGTTTTTGGATTTTTTTTTCTTGAATTCCATACTCTTTCCCAATTTGGTAGCAATCCTTGATTTCTTGCTTTCCCCATTTTGCTAACCCTCCCCCTTTAGCAATCCTTAATTAATTATAGATTAACTCACTCAAAATTTTATACTATTAAGCGACTTGGCATTTGGCTGGTAGAATTGTTAAAATGGTTCTAGGGTGAGGAAGAATAGTGGAAAACCACAAGATGATCCTCATTCACGACCTTACCTTAGGGTGGAGGCTTGAGCAGATGGGTGGTAGTGCTGTCGAGCATAGAGGATTTGTGTTGTGGTTGGTAGTCTCAAGTGAAAAGTAAGAACATGAATATTATACTGAGTAAAAGACACAGTAATCACTCTACCACAAGTGTTGACTTGTCAGCCCTAATCTGGTAGCTGTTCAACTCGATTGAATCTCTACAGGAGGCAGGAGTGTGGATGATGGGAAGCTGGTACGCGGAACGGTAAAATCATACCTAACAACAGTAAGGGCCACTCAGGACGGACAGAAGCATTAGGTCTAGCCAATTAAACCTGGTCTAAGTGGATCTACCGGGTAGGGGCTATATAAAGAGCTGAGTAGTGAAAAACCTTGTTTTCTGAAGTCAGTCGCACGCTAGCTGAAACGTGTCTATAGCTTAACATTGAGAGTTTGAAAAATCTTGTGGATAAAGATGAGCAACTCTGCGGAGTGAATAAATAGTATTTGAATATGTCGTGCTTCCGATAAATGAAGATGTGTTTAATGGATGATTCCAATAGTGATGCATAAGTAGATTTTTTATGTTGTAAATTGAGTAAGCTGAGTAATCAAGTGTTGAAACCCCTCTAATCTTGAGAAGTTTTCATTTGTGTTTTCTTGTTTAAAAATGTTTACAAATAAAATTACATCCACCCTCGTTAATAAAACCAGTATATTTTCATCTTTTGACAAATCCAGACAATTAGTTAAAGTGGGATTTACCCTTGTGACTTGCTAGGTACGGTTATACTTATTAGTTACTAAACAACAAATAGAAAAGTAATGGACATCGTTGAACAAGCTGTTGATGAAGATCTAGAAGGACCCTACTTTTTCGATGACCAGTAGTTTTAGATCTTAGCCGCGCTCAATTGCGCTTGTGAGAGTTTCTTTTGTATTGTAAGTTAACTGTAGGTTTGCACGCTCACTGCGTTCAAAACTAAGCGGTTAAGCCTTATTTCTGTAACAAAGTTTAGTTCTTGTGTGTAAACATGTGTTGAATTGATGCTCATTTATGTACCATACTCCACAACTGAACAGTCCTGAGCGATTACGAGGATCACCAGCGCTCTCTGAAATAGGGACGCTACAAACTCTACAAGATAACAATGTTTATAGATTCCTCGCAAAGAAAATACACACACAATGCTGATGTAGCATGCATGGTTAGCGTGAACTGACTAGCTAAACAGTAGCAACATACAAATACAGGCAGCAATTGAAGCTGGAACAAGAGTACAAGTGGCGCCGTTGGGCTTTGGCGCTCAGTCGGCGACATGAGATGAAAGCGGTTTTTGTAATCCCTTCACGTGAGCCAGAAATTCGGTTGCAAGGACAACATAACAAGCTAGAGAATAACACACAGTAACTAACAATGCAAGCATGTGTGCGTGCAACGACTAGCTCCATTTGCACGTATATATGGCCATTGGCGTCGCTTTTTTAGCAATCACTATTTATTAAATTAATAAATCATAGTCAAAAATCATAAATTATAGTCCAAAAAAATATAGCCATATATAGGTGGCCAGCTAATTAAATGTCGTACAAAATGAACTAGTGTACACTATATATACGGTTGGAGTACATGTTTGACAAGATTATAAGAGATAGAATAGAAT
This sequence comes from Bonia amplexicaulis, assembly GCA_036346245.1. Taxonomy (NCBI): domain Eukaryota; kingdom Viridiplantae; phylum Streptophyta; class Magnoliopsida; order Poales; family Poaceae; genus Bonia; species Bonia amplexicaulis. The sequence continues at coordinate 38,428,606 of CM070736.1, read as the reverse complement.
TAATTAGGATGATTTATATCTGATATGGTTCTTTTCATATCTCTAATAACCTTACATATCTGTATTAGATTGACTTGATCTCCAAATTATATTGTACTCTATGTAAACACACTCGAGGCTCAAACAATACATCCGACATTTATCCCAGTCATTCTATTTTTCCCACATGGTATCAGAACGGGTTCGCATCTCGGTCTCTTCCTAGCTACCACCAAATTCCACAGCGCACCGCCCCTAGGAGAGATGATTCAGTCTCCATGATCTAATCTCCTGGGGTTGTGCAAAATATTGTAGATAGATGGCCTCCTTTCTTCACCGATCAGTAAACTGGATCAGGTCTGGTTGGTCACGCCGCCACCGGACCAACCGGCCCTCTCCTCCTCCCTTCTCCTACATGCGCGTGCCCCCGAGCCAGCCTCTTAGCCCACCGCAGCCGCTCTGAGCCGCGCCACCGAAAGGCCGCCACGCTGCTGCGCTTTCTCCCGGCCGCTGCCAACCCAGGATCTGGTCTCCTACGCGCGAGATCCAACCGGACCCCTCTGCTCTCCTCGGTGGTCTCTTCGCCCGGATCTAAAGCCGACTCTCTCCGCCGCTCGTCTCTATTCGCTCCAACGTTGTGGAGCTCCATGCCAAGTCCAGATTCGGGTATATCCGAGCTCCACGGCCCTATCTCTGGGCTCCCTGACGAGCAGCCCCTCCTCCCGACCCCAGCAGCAGCCCCCAACTACTGACCATGTCTGCCATTGTGATTGACTATCACTTCGCCGTCTCTTGTTGTATCTCCCTGACCGCTGCGCACTTTGACAGCATCCACCACACCAAGCCGATCATTTTCTTCTACTTCTTCCTCTACACTTACAAGATGCTGCCTTTCCCACCGCGTCAACGTCTCGTGCCTACCGGCTTGCTCTTCTTATCTACCGCTTTTGGCCGCGGTGCACTCTGCTGGTGACCGATGTGCTTTCTACTCTAACATGGCAGCCTCCCAAGCGTCGAGTGCCAGGCCGACGTCGTCTCCTCCACCCCCGCCTATGGTCACCCGCCGTACGGCGGCCTCCTGGGTGTTGAGTGCCAGACCGACGTTGTCTCCTCTGTCCCCGCCTATGGTCGCCCACCATACTGCAGCCTCCCGGGCGTCGAGCGCCTGACTGATGTGCTTTCTAGTCTAGCGTCCTCCTCTTGCCTCCGTTCTACTCCTATCCTCTTTGACCGCCTTCCTTCTCTCCTTCGGTCACCTTCTCCCTCCATCGGCATCGCTCCCCAACTCCATCGCCTCTCTGCTCCTTTCGTTGACCACGACAGGTCGACCATGGTAGATCGACCATGGCTCCTCTGCCACTGGTGACGCCAGCTGTTCCATCGGCATCTTCTCCTCCCCCTCTGTTGTTGACCATGGCAAGCCGACCACGGCAAATCGACCACGGTAGCTACGACCGATTCACCGTAGTCGATGGTCGTATGCACCTTGACCTCCTCTGCAATCCTCTACGACCTCCTCTACAATCCTTCTTCGATGATTACCTCTACGGCAGACAACTTCACCATTGGCTCTTCGCATGGCACTCCTCGTCAGCTTCTACTTCAACTTGAGCATCCTCATCAACTTCTTCTCTAGCCTGAGCGCCCGTTTGGTCCATTTGGGCTTTTGCCGTACTACATACTACTGTATGTTCGTTCACGGTTCATCAGACTCATATATCTATGTGAATAATACTAGTTATGAGGACCAGTGGCCAGTCTACACTCGTACGTGCAACCGTTCCTCTCTTTTTTTACTCTATGTGTGCAAGTTTTGGAGCGTAATAAGGCCACTACGGCAAAGGTAAACGTAAGTGCACACCACATATATATCTATATGTAGATAAAAGAGTTAAAGTCAGATTTGGTACTGTTGCACATTGTATTTATAAAACTAGCCATATGTGTATGTTATTTGCAAAAATAGCACTTCTACTATCCGATAGACGGGCAGCAGCACCGACAAGACGACATACGGTGAGGCCGCCGGCAGCAGGCACCTGCCGCCCCGCCAACAGACGGCAGGCAGCCTGTCGCCCGGTGAGGGGATGAGCCGGCTTAATTACATGCCCTATGTTTTTTACGTTAATAATTATTTAAAATTTTAAATATATCAAATTAGCTCAACAAATTACGAAAATTAATGTACAGCCTTTTGACATAATATACCTCGTAGTGTAATTTTTTGATAATTTTATCCAATGCGAATATTTCTCAAAAATTCATAAAATTTTGATATATTTACAAGTTTTTACACATAGCAAATGAACTCCAAAAATAACGAAATTTTATGTGAAGCCTTCCGACATGGTCATAGTGATTGCATAATTTTTTTGAAATTTTATGTTCTCCAAATTTATCATGTTAATTCATAAATTTACAACCGGTGAATTTAATTGTTTATTTAATTCATGATTAAATTAACCTAAATAAACATACCAAATTTGGACAATATAAAATTCTCCAAAACTTACACAATAACTACAACTATGTCGAGAGAATTCACATAAAATTTCGTAATTTTTGGAACTCGTTTGCTATATATAAAAACTCATACAATATCACAATTTTATGAATTTTTTAGCAATATTCACAGTGGGTAAAATTATCTAAAAAATAAACTGTGAAGTATGTTTTATCAGGAGGATGTACATACATTTTCATAATTGTTTAAGCTCATTTGATATATTTGAAAATTCAAACAAACACTAAACAAAAAATAGATAATTAACTTGGCTAATCAGTTGGCCTAATCACCTGCCGCCCAGTGAGGAGATGGCAAGTGATTAAGCTGGCTGATTAGCTAGCTTAATTATCTCCTCTAATTTTTTTGTTTAATATTTTCTTGAATTTTTTAAATATACCAAATAAACTCAAAAAATTACAAAAATTTATGTATAGTCTCTCGATATAACGTGCTTGATAGTATACTTTTTGGGTAATTTTAACCATTGTGAATGTTGCTAAAAAATCATAAAATTTTAACATTTGTACGTCCAACTATCAGGTGGGCGAACTCGCCGAACGGGTGCACTGGTGTCACAATGGTTGGACACACGATAGGGAAGTGCTCCAGCTCCACAACTGCAGGAGCACGTTGCAGATAGCCAGATTGGGGGAACCAGCAGTGGCGCACTGGCAAGCTTCACATAACCCCCGATATGTGGTGCACAGAACCGCTGATCCTCAGTTGTACCAAGGCATCGCCCCAAACTCTGTGTCACCAAAGACTCGGCAAGGTCGATGAATTTAGCGTTGCGAATATCGCCGTCTGTGGCTAAAAACATGCTCCATCCAAAGAGCTGGATAAGGAACGTGACGAGGTGCGTCCTGACGACCTCCGACGGTGCAACCTACGGGCACACACTAAAATTGTTAAGCCACGTGTGGAGGACGCCACTTGTACTCTCTGGGTTAGGCTGGTGCAGGGGCTGGAACAACTGCGTCACCCCTAAGAGGGAGACTGATCAAGAATGCGACGTCCTTCGGAGTGACCGTCATCTCATCCCAATGAAAATGGAATGTGTGCGTCTCGAGCCTCCATCGTCCACCAGTGCCGCGAATAGGCTGCCGTCAATTGTGAACTCATACCTGGTGGAGACCAGTCTCGCAAAGGGCGACAAGCACGTGGCCCGCAGGGTTGGGACATAGCGCTCGTCCAGCGCCCACGGATCCCTCCCCCCCACAGCTTGAATGGCGAAGGCACAGCCGTGTCACCCGTCATCCATACGTGACAACGGTGTTTCTCATCGTACGAGTGTTCCAGAAGCTCCGGTAAAACATACCTACCAATATATAGCACAGACGAAATATTAGTGCGAAGATTAATATTTAATTTATAATACAAACTACATTAATTATGACAATGACTATGGGAATAACATCGAAAGCATGCTATAAAAAATTATCTGTCTTTCAGGAGAAGTAATCAGCACTGTCGCATCCTCAATGACTTACACACTGCCTTGTCCAAGTAATTAGCTACGCAGTATTAATTTTGAGAGTACCTTACAACAAATAGGACAGACAAAATATCAGTGTGAAGATTGATAATGATAGCAACATACTACAAATCAGTGATTACATGTGTGCATGTAACTACATACGAATACTTCACTACTTACCGATAATTTGATTGCTTATCCGAAAAAATGACGAGCCATTCATTACTATCGTTCTTAGCACTAACTCATTATTTACCCCGAATTAACAAATTATGGTTACCGTACATACACAAAAATAGTACAAATTATGTCTAAATTACGACGACATACTTACTTCGTAATACAAATTACATTAATCATGACTAACTAAATAACACTAATTGACTACGATTACGGGAATAACGTTAAAACCATACGATCAAAAATTACCTGCCTTTCCAAAGAAGAAATCAGCATTGCCAACTTTGAGCTACGCACTGGCTTCTCGAACTAATGAGATACGCACTCCTAATTTTCAGCAACGACCGCGACAATGACCTTCTGCGATGAGTGACTGGGATGAGCACCGACGAACTACCAGAGGTTCGTATTTATGCCCGAGCAAAAGGTGATCTCGGTGCACTCACCCCGTACATTGAGGACCCATTATCACGAGCAATGCTTCGGTGAGGGGGGACGGCGTCGTAACACTGACAAATGTGCAAACGAGAGAGCGGGCGAGGGGGGCGACACGGAAATAATAACATTAGTGCAAACGAGAGAGCACGCGAGGGGGCACATACATAGAGAGTGACAATTGTGCGAACCAGATAGCAGCAAATAATATATACCATGACTCACCGACACATGCCACTTCAGAAGATGTGTGACGTTCGTTAAATTCATGATTAAGTTAACCTGAATAAATGTGGTATATTTGGACCACATAAAATTCCTAAAAATACACAATTACTATGACTATATTGGAAGGTTTCACATAAAATGTCGTAATTTTTTAAGTTCGTTTGCTATATGTAAAAACTCATAAAATTATCAAAATTTTATGAATTTTTTAGCAACATTTGCAATGGATAATATTACCCAAAAATTACACTACGAGGTACGTTGTGTTAGGAGACTGTACAAAAAGTTTTGTAATTTTTTTAGTTCATTTGGTATATTTAAAAATTTAAACAAATATTAAACAAAAAAATTAGGACAGTTAATTAAGCCAGCTAATTAGCCGGCTTAATCACTTGCCACCCCCTCACCAGACAGTAGAGCCTGCCATCTAGTGAGAGAGCAGCAGACGCCTGCCACTGGCGGCCGCACCGTGTGTCGCCTCGCGGTCGCTGCCGCCCGCTCACCAAATAGCAGAAACGCTATTTTTATCAATACGATACATATACAATTATTTTTGTAAATACGATGTTAATAGTGTCAAATGTAGCTTTTTAACTCATGATGCACAAGCACGTATTTGTACGCCAGCAGCCACATCCATATATACAACTTATCCATTCCATGTCACCATCTCGCACTGTGGTGAGCACTGCATGCACACACATCTGGAACCCGAGCAGGCAAGCTAGACATAGGCAGCTCATTACGTGCGTACACTCGCGCACACGCATACGGCATACACCAACCGAGAACGAACTCTAAGCTCGCGCGTGCGTGGCCACCATGAAGTCGTCGTCTCAGAGCCAGAGCCCCAGGACCCAGTCGCCTCTCGGCACTGAGGCGGCGGCGGCCTACGCCGAGCACATGCTCTCCTCGTCGGAGCCGTGGCTCGTCGCCGCGGCGGCGGCGAGCACCTGCGACGACTCGTGCGTCAACGAAGTGGACAGCTTCGCGCGCACCGTCACCTCCGTCAAGTCCAAGTCGGCCGCCTCCTGCCGCCCGGACCTGCTCGCGTCCGTGCTGTCCCACTACGCCGCCAAGTGGCTCCCGGACGTGGTGTCCTCCTCGTCCCCGGCCTCGTCCGCCTCCGGCCGCTTCCTGCCCCCGGAGAGCCCCACCGCCACGTGGCTCAAGAAGCGCCTCCTCCTGGAGTCCCTCGTCGCCGCGCTCCCCCCAGACCCGGTCGGCGCCGCGGCCGCCACCGACGACGGCATCACGTGCGACTTCCTGCTCAAGCTGCTCCGCGCGGGGAGCATGGTGGGCGCGGGCGCGGCGCTGCTGCAAGAGCTGGAGGCGCGAGCGGCGAGGCGGCTGGACCAGGCGACGCTGGGGGCCGTGATGATACCGGCGTTCGGACACGAGTACGCGTGCGGGACGCTGCTGGACGTGCCGCTGGTGCTGCGGCTGGTGCGGGGGTTCCTCAAGGAGGGCGCCGCCGCCAAGGCCGGCAGCGCCGCGGCGAGAGTGGCGAGGCTCGTGGACGCGTACCTGGCGGAGGCCGCGCTCGAGGCCGGGCTGCGGCAGGCCGAGTTCGAGGAGCTCGCGCTCGCCGTGCCCGCCCACGCCCGCACAGCCGACGACGCGCTCTACCGCGCCGTCGACACCTACCTCAAGGTGAGCATGCGCGCGCGCTCTTCCGTTTCCCATTGATTCTTGATTCGTTTAGCCTTCTTCTTCGGCGCACTCCACGACGTACTCCACTCCACCACGCGCGTGTGCCGTGTGCCCATTCCCATTCGCAGAAAGCATCGGCCACAAAGGACACAGTTTCGTGTCACTGTCTTGTCAATTGCCATTACTCATGATATTACTACCGGGTTAAATCTTTCGATCTTGCAAAGATTGTTGCTTTCACTTGGCAACGCCTTTTCGTGCACGGCGAAAAGGCAGGGTGGTGAAAACTAGTTGATGGGCGGTGTGGGGGTGTCTTGCCTTGGTTGCACATAGTTGGCCGTCCATCCCATGCATTGTGTTGGCCGACGAGCCTAAGTTGGATACATGCTCGAGACAAAAAAATGAGACCTTTTCAACTGAGCCTAATGATTTTTAGTTATAGTTGATAATTTTTTTCTATATTTTTTAAGACGGTGGATAATGACATTAGATTTAATAAACTTGTTAAACAAGTTTCTGGAGAAATCGGAGGAAAAAAAACAGTCCATTTGCTCTGTGGTCAATCGCCAAAAGGTTGCCTGAAAACTTGTGCGGCATGTACATGTGTTTTTGTGTTTGACCACTGCATTTGCATCGGACCATGCATATACTGGTGTGCCCATTTTTAAAGCATCCTGTGGTCATGTAATTAATTAATTAATCATTTGATCTTCAATCGTAATTTTGGCCTTGTCCTGGTGTGTACAATCAAAGAAAATTAATTATATGCATGCAAAATACAACAGTACTACTTCCTCATTCTTTTTTATTTAACTTTCTAGTATCGCGTCGTCAAACTTTTTTCGTTAATAGATTCAATATTGTCTAGATTATCTATACAAAAAATATATCATTAAACTTGTTGTTAAAAATATTATATAACACTATAATTTTATTAGTGTATGTTAATGTAAAGTTATAAAAAATAGCACCAAAAAAGAACGGAGGAGTACTATTCTATCAGGGAAGAGACCACAATCGTTTTCTCTCTCTCTTGGGGTTTTGTTTTGGGTAGCTTGTGAGCTGCATGATTGACGACTTGCTTTTATAATTTAGCAATAGAACATTAAAAGTCACTACTTTTTTGTCGTTAAGATACATCTTTGTGCTTGTATTTAGCATGAAAAGATTAATGTCACAAAGCTGAAATGTATGCCTATCTATTTGTGTTACTGTAATTAGCAAAATTACATGTGCAATTGTATGGCTAGATATTACGATACATGTGTCTTTGATGTACAACTCTACTTTCTAAAATTCAAATACAAGTTTATTTGTTATATAACTCTAATATCTATGTATGATTAATTTGTACCGTTATAATCCGGTCCCATTAAAATAAGTGTTATAGATCTTTTCTTTTTCTCTTGATTAATGTGAAATTTTTTAGTTTTTTCTTTTTTAGAATTATTGTAGGATTTTTATCTTTTAAAATGAATAAGATGTCTTAAATCTTACTGGTTGTGTTTATTTATATAGATGTCCGAAGTTACTATTCTGCGAAGCTTGCTCAGTAACTTCGTTTCGTTTCCTGGCCTGCTGTGTGTTTGCATAGTGGAGAACTAGCCTAAGGAGTAGGGAGAAGGATAGAGGTCACGTGAGCTCCAACTCTAAACAGCAAAGAGCTACCTGTTATTACACATGGGAACAGGTGCTTGCGGATATCAAATCCTTCCTGTCCCTAGCTTGGTGCATTTTGTTCTGATCCACACTTCCTTTTGTCTTTCTGTGAGTAACCAACCAGCAGGTTTACTGTAGGCTGCATTTGACAGGAAACAAAAGATTAAAGAGATCATATTTGTGACAATAATACTCCATCAAAATTCATGTCAAAAGTAATCACACGATTAGGCAAGTAAGGAGAAAAGAACTGAAATTTTACGGTGAGACACATGAAGATGAAAAATGTGTGGATGAAATTGTCGTGTGGATGAAATTGTCAGGTAAGCTGTGCCTGCAACTATTTCAGGGATCTTGCAGAGTGCAGACGTCAACAGGCATGTAGATACTGGATTCGTCTTTCAATTTCGTGGGCCTGCATATCAGAACTCTAGCAGTTTCAGATCGAAATGCAACCAAACAAATCATGTGGAAGTCTGTTTCATTGTCCTGTGCATTTTACAGAGTACCCCTGTCATCAGAAATGTTGGCACTGCTGCTCTCTGCAAAGGACAGATTCTCATGTCAAATCAATCGTGTTAGCCACGAAAGTTCACATCAATCACACTGATCGGAATATCAGAATTTCATCATCATCATCATGTTCTGATATGTTATATAGGCAATTTCCAATATTTGTACAATGCAAAATTAGCTTGCTAGAATAAAATTGCACTAGGATGAACAAAAAATGATGCAATTGTCATGAAAAATGTGTGAGAATTATTTCTAAGTCTAAAACATCATTAATCTTTAATCCCTAGATCTAAACCATGAACACCTAAAGAAACATTAATTCGGAGTCTTGAGTTCTTACCCGATCCCGAAGTGGCCATGAGGATGAAGAAGATGTTGCGGTCGTGGAGGTGTCGGTGACGATGGTCGGTACGGAGTTGGCGGTGTCGTCACGGCGGTGATGTAGATGGCCGACGGTGATGAAGAAGAAGATAGCCGTCCGGTTCGGTCTTCGTCCACCCGAGCACCCGAAATCGATCGGGCTTTGTTGGGGTCCTTTTGGGGTTAGACAACACGTTAACTCCCCTTTGCCGAAACCCCCTTTATTTATATGGTGCTAGGGTGACCGGGACCGTAACCAACTTGCTGGCAACTGCCTCCGATCAAGGCACGAGTGGAGCGGTTGCTCCCTGAAATTTCGGACGGCAGTTAGCCGACTCGATCAACCCAACATTCTCCCCTTTGATCGTAAGGCTAACATCATAAGCCCATCCTTTGATAAAACAGCACACCAAGGCAATATGTTGTATAGTCAATAAAGTACCATACAACCTCAGTACCTATAGCGTACTATTTATATCTTAGAATGATTATTCATTATTCTTAACGGGAGTTGGTTTGTTTAAAGGTCCTTTTATCCAGAATCAAAGGCTTTCCAATAAACCCATGCCGGCAACATAATTACAAAAATACTGGGTGGTAAGCCTTTAGTAAGCGGATCCGCAAGCATTAACTTAGTACTAATATGCTTGATACTTATGGTTTGATCCTGGATTCTATCTTTTCACAACATGATACTTAATGTCAATGTGTTTGGCAGCACCACTTGACTTGTTGTTATTTGCATAAAAGCTGCGTGTTCATTATCGCGATATAAGGTGAGTGGTTTAGAGATCATCTACCACTCTAAGTCCCGGATAAAATTCTTAAGCCATACAGCCTGCCGGTAGCCTCATAACATGCCACAAAACTCAGTTTGCATCGTTGAAGATGCCGTAAGGGTTTGTTTAGAGCTTTTCCACGAAAAAAGCTCCTCCAGCGAGTGTGAAGATGTAACCTGACGTGGATTTCTTAGTATCAACACATCTCGCAAAGTCTGAATCTGAATAACCAATAACATCAAGGCTATCAGAAAACTTATATGTGTGCATGAAATACTTAGTAGCTTGCATATAACGCAAAGCTTTCTCAACGGCTTTCGGTGGTCTAGTTCGGATTTGACTAATATCGCCAAGCATCCGGTTCTGAAAAACAAAATCAGGGCGTGTACTAACTTGAGCATACATGATGCTTCCGACAGATGAAGCATAAGGAACCGACTTCATCTGATCAGTTTCAAATTGGTTCCATGGACATTGAAATGTCCCAGACTTATCACCCTTAACAATAGGAGCAGGCGAGCCAGAGCACTTATTCATATTGTATTTCTTTAGTACTCTGTCAACATATGCATTCTGAGATAAACATAATATTCCTTTAGACCTATCTCGGTGGATTTCAATGCCAAGAACATAAGAGGCATCACCAAAATCAAAATTGGATGAAAGAAATCTCTTGGTCTTAAACAGCATATCCTTATCGCTGCTAGCCAATAAGATATCATCCACATAAAGTACTAAGATGGTGAATTTACTCCCCTTGAACTTAATATACATGCATTTATCAACTTTATTTTCCATAAAATCGAAACTTCTTATGATTTTATCAAAATTTGAGATACCACTGCCTCGACACTTATTTTAAGCCATAAATGGATTTCTTAAGTCGACATCTCATATGCTCCTTGCCTTCCACGACAAAACCTTCCGATTGGGCCATGTAAACATTTTCTTGCAAATCGCCATTAAGAAATGTCGTTTTAACATCCATCTGATGCAGCTCTAAATCATAATGAGCTACAAGTGTCATAACAATTCTGAATGAATCTTTAGTTAAGACGGAAGAAAAGACGTCATTATAGTACTTCCCTTTCTTTGTGAGAAGCCTTTTCCTATAAGCCTTGCTTTGAATCTTTCGATATTTCCCTTAGAGTCATGTTTTATTTTATAGACCCATTACGACCTCTTGTTTTGACTCGTCAGAATTTCTACTAATTCTCATACATCATTAGTGCTTATAGACTTTAGTTCATCCTTAAATATCTTGAATTCTTAAAATATGCTGATTTTCAACTTCAGCCTTAAATATCTTGAATGTGTCGAGTGATTCAATGCGATCTTTAATGGGGAAAAAAATCGGGAGAAAACATTAGCGAATGTGATGAAAGAATCAAAAACATCCACTGATGTCACAGGAAAAGGACCACAAATATCAATATCATCAGTGAATGTGATGAAAGAATCAAACCATCCACTGTGAATTAATTCTAAGAGTCTGTACTGTGAGTAGTTCCTTCTATATTTGTTTTATTTTCCTTAATGCAATCGGGGCGATGGTGCGAGTCAAAGAAATCTAAAAGGTGGAGAATTTATTCTTTAATGAGACGCTACATTCTCCCCCTCGAAATGTGGACTAAATGACAGTGCCACATTTTCGAAGAAGTCTCATCATTAGTCTAAAGATACATGGAAGTAATTAAGAGGAAGCATATATAGCTTTTCTTGTCAAGACCATCACCATTAAAATTAATACATTTATTGTCCATAGAAATACATTAAAACTAAGAAAATTTACACAATTTTTCTAAAAATGCCCTGGCTGTTTGCAGAAGTGGCATTCTCCTTATCTTTAGATGTTGCAGCGGAAGCAATATGAGGCTTTGGTGCATTGTGCACTCTAGGCCCCGATTTATCTGAGTTAGAGGAGAAATGCAGCTTCTTCTTAGATTTGAAGTCCCCTTTGAACTTTCTTTTATGAGAGCCACCTACATTAAAGGCAAAATCCTTTTTTTTTTTCTTATCCTTTCTTCCTCCTGGACACACATGGCGATCAAATCGCTCATGCTCCATTTCTCTTTCTGAGTGTCGTAATTAAATTTAAAAAGGTTGTGAACTCAGAAGGAAGTGATGTCATAATAAAAGAACTAGAAAACTATCAGAAATTGCCATGTCCATATGCCTTTGAGTTTTTCTGCCATATCAGTCATCATCATGACATGCTTTCTAATACTGCCAGACCCATCATATTTAGAGGTTAAGAGCCTCTGAATTAAGGTACTGGCATAAACTTTAGTTGAACCTTTGAATTTCTCCTCAATTGAAGCCATGTAATCTTTAGTTTTTTTTAGAATTGGGAATTGCTCCCTTAATCATGACTGAAATTGAGGTTTTCATAATCATAAGTGATAATCTGTTAGATCGTTCCTATTTTTCAGCATTATCATTATAAGTCTTCTTTTCTCAAGAAGTTCTCCTCACCTTGATGGGGGAACGGAACGATCTATTCTTAAGGCATAATCAAGGTCCAAAGCGGCAAGGACAACATAAATTCTTTCTCTACGAGGAAAAATTACTCCCGTGAGTCGCTCAATATTATTAATTGTGGCGACAACGTTTGAAACATTAAGTCTGAATTTCAATATATAGGGCAAAATAGAAACATCATAAATATATATTGCATGTAATTAACCCTACGTTGGTCTGATTAATAACATGCAAAATAAATTATAGTTCAAATTCATATCACCGTTGGGCAGAAAATGAAAAGAACTTAATTATATATGGCAACATATGATTATAAACAACGTTGGTCAGAATATAATCATATGAATACATAATGCCAAATTTAAGCATAAAATCTTAAAATTAAATATCTCGATGGCGACATATGATTATAAACAACGTTGGTCAGAATATAACCATATGCATACATAATGCCAAAGTTTGAATATAAAATCACAAAAGTTAAAATACTTAATTGGCGACATATGATTATAAACAACGTTGGTCAGAATATAACCATATGCTTGCATAATGCCAAAATTAAGCATAAAATTTCAGAAATAAATATCTCATTGGCGACATATGATCATAAACGACGTTGGTCAGAATATAACCATATGTATACATAATGCCAAAATTTAATCATAAAAACTTTAAATTAAAATATTTAATTGGCGACATATGATTATAAACGACGTTGGTCAGAATATAACCATATGCATACATAATGCCAAAATTAAGCATAAATTCTCAAATTAAATATCTCGTTGGTTCAATTTAAATTTGAGATTATTCATAACAATAACGTAATTATTCATCACAATTTGGGCCTCAAAAAATTAATTAAGACAGTGCACAAAAATATACTAAAACCAAAAATAAATGCACTGAAAAATAATATATATAAAACATTTCTGCTTTGAAAATGGCCTCAAAAAATAAAATCGGGCTAAAATTCGGCCCTTAAAGGAAAATCGGGCCGAAAAACCGGCCCCAAAAACACTCTCAATGGGCAAAAAATCCCCACCGGACCGAAAACTCAGCGTGGCCCAAAACCACCCGTGTACGGCCCACAAAAACGACGGTCGCGCATGGGCCAAAAGCGCGTGCGTGCCCAAGACACGCACCTTACCGTGCGGCGCACCGTCGGATCAAGATCCGACGGAAAATGCGCCGCCTTCATTACGTCGCGCGTTGTCGGATCTCGATCCGACGGCTCGGCGATCGGCCCAAACAACTTTCGGCCGGAAGAAGACCGTCCGATGCAATCGGACGGCCGGCGCGTCTACTGGCGGAATAAAATCCCGCACCCAAAACCCTAGCATTATTTCGTCCGCGTCCACGAAAAACACGGAGGCGACGGCGCTAGCGCGGCGCGGCGCGGCGGAGTGTGAGCGGCGTCGCGCCCGGTAAGCGGCACGCCCGTGCGGAGCGATGGCGCGAACTGAGCTGGCGGCGCGAACATCCAGCGGCGGCGGCGGCAAGGCAAAGAAGCGCCAAGGAGCACAATGGCGGCGCTTAGGGCGGCGATGCGAAAGCAACCATGGCGGCAGTGCGTGCAAGCCCAAGGCGGCGGAAGCGGCGATGGCGAAGACGCGTGGCGGCGGCCGTGACCCATGAGCGGCGGCTCAGCGGCGGCCTGCACGGCGTCGCGCACGGGCGCCCACACGAGCAAAGCGGAGGCACGGCCGGCCTCGGCGGCTCGGCGGCCGGCCGTGAAGTCACGCCACGGTCCTTTTTTTTTTTGTTTCTTTCCACGATCAGATCCAAGAATTTTGGGGATTTAGGGTTCGGGTAGGTTGGGGATTTCCGGGGTGAGCTAATCCTTTGGGGATTTTCTTATAAAAAAAATGATTCACCTCCTTCTATATGCTAGCCGAACCAATTAGGTGTTCTAGGGTTCATGATAATCTAGGCATGGCTCTGATACCATTGTGAGAATTATTTCTAAGTCTAAAACATCATTAATCTTTAATCCCTAGATCTAAACCATGAACACCTAAAGAAACATTAATTCGGAGTCTTGAGTTCTTACCCGATCCCGAAGTGGCCATGAGGATGAAGAAGATGTTGCGGTCGTGGAGGTGTCGGTGACGCAGTAGTCGGCCGGAGTTGGCGGTGTCGTCACGGCGGTGATGTAGATGGCCGACGGTGATGAAGAAGAAGATAGCCGTCCGGTTCGGTCTTCGTCCACCCGAGCACCCGAAATCGATCGGGCTTTGTTGGGGTCCTTTTGGGGTTAGACAACACGTTAACTCCCCTTTGCCGAAACCCCCTTTATTTATATGGTGCTAGGGTGACCGGGACCGTAACCAACTTGCTGGCAACTGCCTCCGATCAAGGCACGAGTGGAGCGGTTGCTCCCTGAAATTTCGGACGGCAGTTAGCCGACTCGATCAACCCAACAAAATGTTGTAGCATGAAAGTAAAATATCATGAAAAAGTGCATTCCCTTAGCTCCTCCGTGTGGTTCTATGCATCAGGCACATCCAAGCACCGGCAAAGAAGAACGTAAGTCGCTGTGCAGGCTGATCGACGCGCGCAAGCTCACGGCGGAGGCCGCGGCGCACGCCATCCAGAACGACCGGCTGCCGGTGCGCTCGGTGATGCAGGTGCTCTTCTCGGAGCACGGCAAGCTCAACCGCCTCGCCGAGCTGGGCGGCTCGTTCAGCGGCCCGAGGAGCCCCATCCCGGCGCTGGACCTCCCCGGCCGGTGCCCCTCCAAGCGCGAGGTCCTAGCGCAGCACCAGGAGGTGCGCCGCCTGCGCGAGGACGTCGCCAGGCTTCAGGTTCTTGCACGGCTTAATCCATTCATCCACTGTAGCGTGCGCCATTGATGCACTCACGCTGAAAGGTAGAGAGGTTGAGATCGATGTTCTCGTACTTGCAATATGCAGGTGCAGTGCAACGCGTTGCAGGCTCAGGTGGACAGGCTGAGCTCGGAGAGGAGGCGGCGCGGCGGTAACGGCGGCGGCTTCTTCAAGTGGAGCACGTTCTGGTTCAGCGGCATGAGCGCCGACGTCGCGAGGGTCGAGGACTCTGAGAGCGGCATGGAGCGGCGGACGCCGGCGAGCGGGAAGAAGGGCAGGGCCACCGCCGCGACGCCGACCCCAAAGTGGCGCAAGTCGATGTCGTGAGAGAATCTGAAGCCGACGCTGACGATTAAGAGGGCTGCTTAATTTGCTGTTTTGCTTTCTCCTTTGGTTACAGTCACTTCATTCTGTTTGAGTTCTCTCTGGCATCTGGGGTGGTGTTTCTGTTCATGGTGAAACCAGATAGATGCAAATAAATCTCCTAGTTTGGCAGATCAAGAACCCGATGAATTTGAGAGTTTAATTCCTTTTTTTTCACAAATCAACAAATAGTTGTACACACACCAATCTGATCACACAAGGGTGACCACAAACGTCTCACAAGTTAGAGACAGATCGCCTCAGACAGAAGTCTGCAAGCTATGTTCACTAACTTGTTCAGCTACCGAAACAATAATAATTTGACACAAATTTAAACACGCATGGAGAGGAATAAACAGGCTGAGATCTGGAGTGCAATGCCTTATTTGTGTACTGCTTTCTTGATTGCTTGCTTGCATTTAATGAGGAACTTGCTGCTGCTTGTGGGCACTGAATCCTCGTAGCCGTATCTGCAGTCATCGTCGCCGACCACCTTAGGTTTCCTGCCTATGCACTCCACACCTCTTCTCATTCCCAGGATCTTGGAAGGTGAGGAAGGAAGAGACCGGAAACCCCTAGTGCTGTCGGACCTCGGGAACCAAATCTTCTTTTCCTCCCTCTCCTTGATGTCAAAGCTGTTCCTGCATCTTGCAGTGCCCTGGTCGGTAGCACTCGCGCCACAGACCTCGACAATTTCATCAGAACACTCGGTGATTTCATTCCTGCAGCTCTCGCCGTCGATTCTGCTTTGCATTTGCTGCTCATCTGAAGCATTCTCCTCAACAGTGTTGTGATCTTCTGAAGAATGGTATACTGCAGGACCTTCTTGTTGGTCCTCCGTGAGCATATGAAGCCACTTATCCACATTGCCTTCGCCAATGTTATTTAGGTTTTCATCTTGTTCTGATCTACCGACACCTCGAGGATCAAGTAAATCATTCTTTTGCAATGCCATTGATTGATCTGTCGGATATCTAGGCGCTCCATACCTATCAGTTGCTCTGTAAGGAGTTGGAGGAACTGAGGAGCTCCTTACTGTCTTGCTGGCATGAGTTTTTTCAGTCTGAGACTCATTAGGATCGCAGTGCAGCATGGTGGCTTTACACTTATCATCTCGTGACCTCATTAGCGTACCAATTCCCCTTGATGTCATAGTCTCCTTTCTTTCTCTTCTCCTGCCACGACGCCGATCTTTGATTGCCAATTGTTCTAGCTTTTCCCGGACTGATATTCGGCCTCTTTCGGTATCAACTGTGTGATCTTCAGTGGAGATAGACCTCCTTGGAAAGCTTATGACCTGTTCATTCTTGGCAATGCCCAATGTTGAAGTCCCTTCTCCAAGTTCTTCTTCCTCTAGGCAGACGTATGCATCTGACGTCCTCTGTTCTTCCTCCAGGAAAAACCTCAGCTCCTGTTTGAGAGGACTACTCCTCAATCTTCTTCCTGGCAAATACTTCACGCCCTCATTGTACCTTTCCTCTAGCATTCCATCGTCAACCCGATACCTTTTCCTTGCTTGATCAGCGAAAGGTTTTATCTGCCTATCCAGATCATCCTTCTGCTGGTACTTCCTGCGGAGCTCGGTTTCAGACGAGTCACACATTGCTCTCTGGGCCTCCAATCTGGCCATCAGAGTACTTGTTGCAGCTTGGTTCAGCCTAAGTTGTTCCTTGTACACAACGCACCTTCATTTTGTACCACAAATAACAATTAGCACCATTAAGATTGAAATGAATTTTTAGTTCTTGGTTTATAGATTCATCCTTACTGGTGCATGGCGTCTCTGATCATCTTCTCCAGCACCGCCTTGTAGTTGGATTGAGCCTCTGCCAAGCGACGACACTTCTCTACTCGCCGACGCCTCTTGATCAGGAGAGCCTCCAAGTTCTGGATGGCTACCCGCTCTTCTTCATTCTTCTGCTTCAGCTCGGTGACCTCGTTCTCCAATTCGGTGATCTCAGCCTGCTTCTTCTTGGCCTCTTCTCTTTGCCTCAGTGAGTCCCTAGCCATAGCTATGGACAAATAAGGATTGCTAATGTAGCCGTCAGCATCTGGATTGTTGTTCTCTTTCGTCGAATTAGGCCCGTGACTGGACACTGCCAAGTTGATATTCTCATCCTTTTGTCCCGTGAATTTCTTTGCAGCTATACAAAGAGCACCAAACTATTATAGACGCAATAAATCAGACGATTCAAAAACCATATATGATGATGGTGTAGAACCCTCTGCGGTGACCCTATGTGTGGTAGTGTTATCACACCAGGGTTCAAACGCAGACATTACAAAAACAAGGAAATGGAAGAAGTTTACCAATCAAAGGGTAATTATGCCTCAGTGGTCGGTTTGCATCAAGAGATTTGAGCAGCGAGCTATCGGAGCCCCTCGTGGAAACAATTGCAGCAGGTGCAAGGCCTACTTTCTTCTTCATCTCCGAGAAATGCTGCGGGAACGCGTGCGCCTCCACTACCTGCAGCGAGCTCAGCTCCTCGCTGGCCCCATCGGCGAACAAGAACGCGAATGCTCTATTCCTGCACGGTTGAAAAGCATCCGTAGTTGGGTCAGCACATCTCCAACACCTGAAACTTGTTGAGGTAGCAGCAACAAGAGTTCTCACCTGAAGTCGGCGTTTCCGGATGCGAAGATGGAGAGGAACTGGTTGACGGAGATGCCGAGCTGCAGATCCCACCATGGGATGAGGAATTCCAGCTTGGTGTGCTTCTTCCTGCACACCTGCGACTGCACTATCCGCAGGTTGCTCGGGACCGTCTTCCCTCCTCCTGCAACAACTCACACCCATTCATCAGAACCACAGAATTAACACCCCAAAAAAAAAAAAAAACTGGTGAGATCGTTAGATCGCAGCAGTTTTCTTACTGGCGCAGGGGAACCAGTGGTCGATATCCCAGGCGAGAGGCGACGCCGAGTCGGCGTGCAGGTAGAGCACGTTCCCGTACGCGTCCACCCGGAAGAGCGCCGGGTCGAAGCCGGCGTTCCCGAGGTGATCGAGCTGCTTCCAGAGAAGGTTGGCGAAGCCGCGCGGGTTGGCGGTCGGGATCGCCCCCGCGTCGGCCACCGGGAACATCTCGTTCAGGTCCTTGGCCCGCAGCGCCTGCACCACGCACCCGGCCGGCCACAAACACGCGCCGAATAACTAATTAGCAATCGCTACGCCTCTTCTACTCCATCAGATAACGCAGCCATGGTGCACGGGTCAGATCTGAGAGGCGTACGTACCTCGTGCGGCTGGAGGACGTAGGGGAGGAAGGCGTGGGGCGGGCCGTGGCTGTGGGGCAGGCCGAGCGCCCCCGCGCCGCCGCGGCAGAGCTTGGCGTAGGCCTTGGGGTAGCCGAGCGCGTCGTCCACCGCCTTCTCCTCCTCCGTGAAAGCGGCCATCGTCGCCGCCGCCGGTGTGTGTACGCACGCTTGTACTGCTGCTTGGGGATCAAGAGGAGGAGGAGCGTTCTGGTGGGGCTGCAACGGTCGAGATGGTGGGGACGGGAAGGAAGGAACGAGCCGTTCGGGTTCAAACTCGGCACGTCGGAGGGGGGCTGGTCTAGACGTGGTCCACGGGGTTTGTGAGGCTGGCATGATGGGGCAAGCTGTGTCGGTGCCACTCAGTTGGGCTAAAAAATTATAGTTTATAGTTAAAATTACACTATAGCGATTAAAATTTTACTGTAACTGAAGATGATTTATTTGATATAATTAAATTTTAAAATTTTAAAATAGAAAAATATGCTAGCTCATCACGAACAACGCAAACGAGCACAAGAAAAAAGAACCGATAAAAAAGTTTAAAAAATCAAAAGTTTAGAAAAAAATAAAATTTATAAATAATAAAAAATAAACTAAAAACTAGAAGCTGAAATCGAAACGAGCAGCTGGATGGGTTATGGACGGGCTGGCTGGCTGTTTCGGCCGTTTTTTTGAGTGGGTGTTGTGAATCGGATACTGTGATGAGAGAGAGATACTGTGCTGTACAACAGGAGTACATGTACTGGGTTCCTTCTTTATGGCTCTGGATTGCGCTGGGCAAATGCATTAATGAGTTGGTACTGGTTTTGTCTGCTTTTATTATGTTCGCGCAGGTCGAGCAAAATCTCTCGGTCTTAGCCCTAGGGAATCGAATCCCAGCCCCAAGAACAGAGTGTGTGCTGCGCGTCGTTGGAAAACGAGGAGTGTCTAGTTCGAACTTGGAAATGGGCTAGGAAACCGTCCTGCAGCGTGCGGCCCAGGCTCAGCCGTGATACAGTGCGCATGGCGGCAGCCCCTGCAACGCTACTTGCGGAAGGCGCCGAGGATGCAGCAGCGCACGGCCCATGCGCGACGCAACCCTGCAACGGTATGAGGCGGCCTACCCAGAAAGAAGGAAGCCGAGGCTGCCTGCCGTCCAGTACGCGCCCGCGACGAAAAGGCAGAGCCCAAAAAGCTTCGCCCGCAGCCGGCCGACGCTGGTCGGGCCGCGGCGGCCTGCATTTCCCCCGCGCGTTCCGCGTCTTCTCTTTAACTTGTTCCGCGCTGTATGGGCGAGGACAGGGTACCTACGTACGTACGTACGTACATGCATGTATGTACCAGCCCGGGCGGAGCGACTTTATGGCATTTTGGCACAATTTAAAGACGTATTTATACGAATAACTATAGTCACATAAAAATAGCAAAAATAACACATCTATCGTTTGGTGCCTATGTAGTCCTCTGCCGCATGGCCCACACAACCACCGTGCATGAGGTGATTAGGTAGGGTAATTAATCTTAATTAGCGGTTTTGTTGGGTGCACTACTTGTTCGATTTTTTAGATATAGCAAATGAGTTCTACAAATTACGAAATTTTGTGTGCAGCCTTCCAGCGTAACGTACTAGATTGTATAATTTTTTTTTCGTAATTCTATCTATCCTGAATTTTATAATTTTGTGTGGAGCCGCCCGACGCAGCATACATGACCGAGCCAAAAATCTTTGCTCGTTGACTACCGATCTTTCCAGGGCAGCCTTTTACTATGCACTTCACTGTGTAATTGCCCGGGTTGGGCCGGTACACTCGGTACACACAACTAGTGGACAAGGCGTATCGTGCTATGGCTTGTTGCACAGCCGTTTTGCTAGGAAAACATTGCCCAACTAAGAGGGTGTCGGCTTGCTGGATGTAGCTTCGAAGCTCGTAAATATTCATCGAACTAAGCCCCTACGCCCGGACCACCTTATATTGGCATGTTGATAGGTCCAACTCATCGGATCCTGTCCATATCAGATTATCGTCATAGAACACTATCAAGTCTTGCATGTTTGAAATTACCTGAAGCCACAACAACCCAGTACGTAGTAAACGTTACAATAAATAATGACGACAAATAGTATGCAAGTTATTGATTACGTGTATATAATTACAAACGGATAATTCATTAATTATCAACAATTTAATTACTCGTCTAAAAATTAATTATGAGTAATTCATTACCATTGTCCTTATCGCTTACTTAGCACTAACTCAAGCGTTAACCCTAACTAATTGGTACTATAGTAATTACGACTGATTAATTACAAAGTACCATGCAATAATAAATTATAGGTACCATACCTACAAATAAATAGTAAAAACTATGGCTAAATTATCACGACCTAGCTACTTCACAATACAAGCTACATTAATTACGACTAACTGACTAACACTGATTAACTACGACTACGGAAATAACGACGAAGGCATACGAGAAAAATGCAGAGGATGGAGGTTAAGCACTGCAAAAGATGGGCACCACATGGTGATCGTGTGACAGCTCAAATTAAAAGATGAATTAATTGAGCACTGCATGTTGCTAGTTATGACTAAATTAACATGGTAAATTTAGAGCGCATAAATTTCTAAAAAATTACACAATTAGGTCAACTGTGTCAGGACGCTCCACAAAAAGATATAATTTTTTGAGGTTGTTTGCTTTGTGTAATAATTCCTACAAATAGTATAATTCAACAGATTTTTGAGTGAAATTAAGGATGGATAAAAATACAAAAAAATACACGATCAATTACGCTATGTCGGGAGTCTCCATACAAAATTTTATAATTTTTGGAGCTTACTTGCTGTATCTAAAAAATCAAACAAGTAGTGCACCTAAATAAAATCACTAATTACGATTAATTACCCTTGTTAATCACCTGCATGAGCCCGCCTCATGCACGGTGGCCGTGCGACAGAGGCGATGTATTGCCTCTAGAGCTGCCGCATGACCACCGGATAGTATAAGTGTTATTTTTGTTATTCTTACACAACTATGATCATTCCTGTAAATACAGTTTTAAATAATGCCAAAAGTGTCAAAAAGTCAGGCGGAGCCCAATAGACCTATCAGGATACTGGATCCAAAAATTTTGAAGTAGATATCCGCCCGTACAATACCATACGTGCATCCCGACCCAAAATCTGTGCACCCCGTAGCCCACCAAACCAAACCAGCCGAGGAGCAGCATGCCAATCCGAACCAGCCAGACGAGCAAACTAATACGTGCACGCAGCAGCACAGCCACCTGCAGGCAGCCAGCCCACCCTCAAGGCCCACGAAACTAGCCCTGAACCAACGGCATCAGCCAGCACACGTACGGCAATTGGCATCGGAGCTGCCTCGAGCGCATCTCTCCAGCCGATCGAGTCCGGAACTCCCGAAGGCAGTCGCAACTCGTCTCCTTGGTCCCTCCCGCGCCGAGCCTCTGCCTGGTCGTGGCCGTCGATCACCGGTGCCGGATCCCTCCGCTGCCGCCCTCGCCGACCGCATCCCGGCCATCTGTTCGTCGTCTGTCGATCGTCTTCCTCTCACCGAGCACTTGCAGATTTTTCTTTCATGCAAATAAAGTAAATTTGTGATTTACAGTTTCGATGAGGTGATTGTTGTTTGTTAAATCGTGGGATTAAGACCTAGGGTTTTAATTTGGATTTTTTGAATACCGGTCTAATTCGTTACAAATCGCCAATTCAGACGGAAAATGGTAAACGGTTGTGATCCATGTACTTAAATTTCACCTAGTTTTAGATTTGACTTGACAATTTGGCTAAAATGTCAAGTAACCTTCTGACATGTGAACCAACCGAAATGTTCACTCTTCTATTTTTTGAACATGATGATTTCATGAGTGATAGTCTAATTTACTACGTGAAGAAAGTTATCATTGATGCCATGGTTCATCGATTCATGATTTTGAAAGGATGTAAATACTAAAAGGTAATACATTTACTTTCATTTGATCATTCGACTATTTTTCTTGAAAATTTTGATTCAATTTCTTTCTCTTTTTTATAAGCCATTGAGGTCAGATGACATATTTTTACCAATATCGATCATCTTTTGTCCGTGATTTCGCTCTTAGTTTCTTCACTTTGCTACAACTAACCAATATTATTAGCTAGTTCCTCATTTTCGTAAGTATTTTGATCTTTTCTTTTGTATCATTGTACATTGTTATCGGTTATGCTAAATTATTGATGCTAACAATTATCAGATATATTACTATTTAATACAACATCGCTTTAAAATTATATATGTTTCTTATATGTACGGTAAAACGATGAATCCGGATATTTTTATCCTTGTTCCGTCTCTGTATATCAGTGACAACTTGTCTAGACTGCCACCTCCTTTTCTCATCACTCATCTGGTCATCCTCCATCACAGTGGAAAAGAAATCTGAAAAACTATCTTCCCATGAGAAGCTATGGAAAGCACCTCTACATGAAAAAAAAAGTAGCATAAAACCATAGCTATAATTTCATTGTGTCCCTTTTCTGCATAGTTTTTCTTTTAAACGGAGATGAGTTCATTTGTTAGATATCTTTCTCAAAGCTATAGCTGTCTCCGGTCCTTACATACTTTCACCGGTTTATTTTCTTTTAAGTGAGGTAGTTTATTTTGCAGAACTTTGTCTACTAAAGATGCTTTATAGTAATAGTACTAAGCTTCAACCAATCTTGCGAAATAATACATATACCTATTTGTAAAAACAAGCGACAGACAAAAATTCATGTTTCCAAATATTTACACTTTGGCATCCCTATGTCAATTTGCAATGCATGCCCTGCCCTGCGACACCAACAACCAATACCTGCAACCAATACACTGTGCAGCTATAGTACTAGCAGCTCCCAATGGCAGTATCACTTTCCAAGATTTGGATCAAAACCTCTCCTCTCGCCCTCCCGCTACTAGCCTGAGAAAAGCCTTTTGCAGGCGCTTTAACTTGACCGCCTAAAGCCCCTTTGAAAGCAGGATTGGTATGGATGGATGTATTCCCTTGCTCCAAGACGCTTCTTTTCATTTCCCCTTTTCTTTTCTTTTCTTTTCCCTTGTCTTTGATATCTCTAAGCACCTTCCCTTGGCCTTAAACCCTTTAAAGGTCAAGAGCATAGATCCCCTCTCAAAATCGATCGCACCCCCTAACCTTATCCCATCTGTTATGCTTCTCAACATTTTTTTTCTTTAGCCTCAATTCCCTTTAATTTGGTCTGTTGTTCTTGTTTGTAGTAGCTGTGACAGTATCTCCGAATGATTGCCTTAGGCGATGCCTTGGGTTGGGAGTCACACTGTCACAGATCGAACTGCCTGTCCTTTTAAGCTCCAAGAGGCAACGCCAATGCAATGCAAGAAGTGATTGGTGGCAAAGAGGTAAAAGTGACCATTAAGAATGCGGTATGAATTCAGAAACGATAGAAGTAAGTAAGGCTTGAATTTTGCAGCAAAGGTGGGGGATAAAGTGGCCGCAGAAAGATTTATGCCTTGTTACTGAAGTCAATGCAGTGCACTCAGCTTGTCAAGGAAAACTGCAGAGCAGCAGAAGTGTTCAGGGAAAAAGGATTTCGGTCAGAGTTCAGGAATGGTTCGCCCACAAAACCAGTACTCCGGTAAATTCGTAAAGTACTGAGCTGAAAAGATCTGCCAAGACCACTACATGTCACTTAGCTTACAGTTTGAAAGAAACATGATTTTTTGCAGCAAATAACTGAAGATAGGAAAAACCATGTTTTTACCTGAAATGACTTGATGACCTGTCCTGTTCTTCGGTCTTTTTTTGAGGACTTACCGTCCTTCAGTCTTACACTGTCAGTTATATATGTTTGCACCTTGTGTTACACTAAGACGAATTGGATGGATTGTTCACGGCTCCTTGTGGTACGGAGGAATCGACGAGTCCATAAAGTCTACTCAAGGCTCGGCAGCTAGGCATCAGGCACAGTAGAAAACAATGCAGCGACCAGTAAGCTCACCAAGAAGGAGTGACTTCAGTTCAGATGCAAAGACTCGCAATCAGGCACCTCACGGAAGCAAGAGAGAATATTAATGTCACTACACTAGCAATTCAGGGCTTTGATTAATGAAGCTAACATCTTGATGTCGGAGGAAAAGATGAGTTAAACAATGGGTTAGACGGAAAAGGAGAATTTATCAGGGCAGGTTCTTGAGCTTTAGTTTTGACACAGGTGGCCTACTTCTGGAAGGTGACCGTGGAGGTTTGATTAGAGGCTTAAAGCTTACATGAATGTGAGAAAGAAAAGGGAAACTATCTCCGACCATTTGAGGGATCTCACACTGTTAATGCATCATTCCTTATCTTTCTGGAACTCCTCCCCGTACTACAGATATCCATTCTATCAAAACCAAACAAAGTGCATCAATAGCCGTTTATAGCACTTTATTATTGCAAGTACAATTCATAAGCTGCAGATAATTAAGAAGTTCAAATTGTCATATGCTTATATTCTGTCGGTATGTGTCAACTCATATTCCAAAGAGAAGGTCACCCTTTTTCCCCCTGAAGTGGCACGGGTTTGTTCTTCAAGAAATCAAAAGCATTTGAAGACACTTAAAAGAATAGACTTTTTGGCAAAAAAAAAACAAATAGCCAGGTGTTGGAAGAAATAGACAGACAGACAGAGGATCAGGTCAAGGAATTTGATGTTTATCTGACTTAAAACTCCCGCTTTAAAACGTTTGGGCATTTTTTCTCAGTGGTTGTGCACAATATTTTCATCTTTCAAAAAAGAAATTCAAACAAAATATGCCAGCTGAAACTATGTTTTTTCGACAAGTGAAACTATTTATTTCGAAACACAACTTAACTAGTCTTCAAGACTGAAAGAACAACCTCCGACGCAGGCTAGCCGCTTACAAATTAGAAAAGGAAAATCCCATCCCTAGCAACTCGTCAGTCTCTTCTGATGCAACTTTTCACGTCAATTTTTAGGGTCCCTCTCTGTACCAGCGGCTCAAAATCACCCAGCTCGAATCCAAACCTAATTTCATATCCATGGCAGCCATCTCTCCTCTTTTTTTATCATTCATCCAGTTGCGTGAAAAGGGATGTCAATTGATCGTCGATCGAGCTGGAGGATAAAGAGAACATTCAGAACGCAAATACGGATCGACCCGGAAGATATGATTTTCATAGGAACTTCTTTTTGGGATCTCTCTCCACTTGAAAGATTAATCAAAAGTTGGATGGTCCTTTACTCTTAGAACCTTAACCTGCAACAATTAGCATCCCGTTAGATTCCTAATGAGCATTGGCCGTTCTTTTTTACATGTCTCTCATAATCGCTGCTTTTTCTCGCTGCACCGAATTATCCCCACCATTTCTGCACATCATTTTAGCTAGCTACCCCACAACACCATATTCTCCCAGTCCCATGCATACATAAGATGGAATAACTAAATAAGGCCCACATGGGACATGGCACCAGTACTACTAATTGTTTTTTTTCTTTTTTCCGAGAATTTCTTGTCTTTTTCATGTGTACTAGAGTGTTAGTGCAGAATATGACCATTTGTACCACTAGGACTGTAAATGAATCAAGTTCGAACGAGACTGACCTCTCAAGCTCGAGCGAACCTGAATTAGGATCTGAGTCTATACCTAGGCTCGAGCTCGGCTCGGCCAAGTCTCGAGCGCAGCTCTAATAAACTCCATAAGAATTAAAAATTTTAACATACATTATTTTTCAATAATAAGAAAAACTTGAGCTCGAGCTAGAATCAACTAGAGTAAGCTCGATAACAGTAAAAAACAATTCAACATGTACTGTTTTTTAACAATAGAAAAGCTCAAGTTCGGCTCGAGTAAGTTCAATAAAAGTTAATATACATCAATATTCAAGCTCGAATCGAACTCTAACAAGTTCAGCTCGTTGAAGCTTACGAGGTTGGGATCAAACTCGAGCTTGACTCGTTTAGAATTCAAGTCGAACTCGAATCGAGTCTAAAGTGAGCCGAGCTCGAATAACTTATAAGACTTAAGTTTTTTTTTACTCCCATATGTATCACATTCTTCCAAGAGATCACACAACACAAGCACTACATCCTCATGGGTCTGAACATATATCAGCACTACAAAGTTTTGAAGGTTCCGATCTCAATGCACACTTGATGGCACCCACCGCTTTAAAAACCGATGCATTTTTTCAATCAAAAACGGCATTTATTTAAAAAAAACAATGGGAGTATTGGTTAATTCACTCGTAGAAGCAGGGAGAAGAAACACGCCTACCAAAACATAGTGGAATTATGAAACCGAGGTAATCTCTGAATACGGTGAGTAATCCTCGGTGTCAGGTCTCAATTGTAAAAAGTGAAATGGAGTGCGTCGAAGAACTGAAACCTCTGTGCAAGATTCAAGATCACCTTGTGAGTGTTCGGTTTGGCTCGAGGCTCGAAACAAGATGACAAAGCGGAACGCGGGCAGTAAAACAAAAGCAGCAGAAGTATTGTGGAAAGGTGAGCAAAAAAAAAACTAACATTGCGAGATAGACAAATTAAAGGCTAGCGGCGCTACCGTGGTTGTGGCAGCCGTATGGGGCAGAGAAATGAAAAGAGGATGCTCTTATGGCTTTTGTGTAAGTTTTTTAGACGGCGTTGAGACGAACAGCGTATATAATTTTAAATTTTAAAAGTACTTAAGAAATTATTTTAAAAAATTGTTTCATTTATTTTTAATTTTTAAAAGCTAAATTCTGAGAAGCAGAGACCACAGATTGGCAGAAGGGAAGAGTGAGAGGAGGGGAGGGAATATTTCCAGCGTGGCGCCAGACAAAAGGGATATTCACAGGACGATTTGGGCAGGCCCGCCACTGACGCGTGTCACGAGGAGAAAGTGTCCAGGGTGCCTCTGCTCGGTCCACTGCGGTCAATGCACTTGTACATCTTCCTCTTGACCTGGAATAAATCACCAAGCGAGCTACGGCTCATGCATGGCATTCATGTATGCTTTACTGTGGATCAGTCCAAAAATGCAAGAACTTCTTTTTGCTATAGGGTCTGTTTGGTTCGGCTGCAATTTATGATTTTTGATTGAAATTTTTGAATTTTAGCTGTTTACGACAGAGATTACAGAGAGATAGATATTCGCTTGCGATTTTAGTTAATACAGATGTTAGGCTTTTAACGTATACTATAATTAACTTGTAGACCCCGTCTTGAAAAAATATCCCGTTTGAAAGTTAGGTATTATAGTAAAAATTAAAAAACCGCTAAATTCGGTCGAAAAGAACAGACCCATACTACTGACAGTCTGGCAGGCAACTTGATTGAGATATCTTTTGTTAGGCAACTCGATTAAATTCCTGGCATCAAACTGTGCAATTGAAATGAGGAACCCGGGGCACCTTGTTTGTGGGGGAGAGTCCATGCTCGAGTTTATGACATGTAGAATGTTAGTACGCCCTCCGTTCATGATCATAGGGCGTGTTTGTTGCTGCCAAGAAATTGACCAGTGTTATTACCTGCATGCAACCAGGGGCATTAGAGGAAACAATACACA
Source organism: Bonia amplexicaulis (assembly GCA_036346245.1). Taxonomy (NCBI): domain Eukaryota; kingdom Viridiplantae; phylum Streptophyta; class Magnoliopsida; order Poales; family Poaceae; genus Bonia; species Bonia amplexicaulis. The sequence continues at coordinate 38,400,366 of CM070736.1, read as the reverse complement.
TTGAGATGCAATTAATAAATCAGGCCCTACAATTATCAACATAGAAGTATCTCCTAAGGTATTAGATGTAAACTCTAAAAGATCATGTGAGGATGTCCAAGATAATATTGTGATGAATTATTGCCAGATTTGTGAAGTGAAAATTCAAATTTTGCAAAGTTTGCATTTTTATCGGTTTGTTGTCAAACTGACCAGTCTGACCGCTGGCTAACTGCCAGTCTGACCGCTGGTCTGTTGTTGGTTAGACCGCTCTGGATGATATGACCACAATGGTCATACCGCAGTCTGGTAGTATCGCTGTTTAGTTACTGGTTGTAATTTTTCAGAGCGGGTTGTTTTCACTATGTGTGACCAATCTGACTGGCCTCTGGTTGGTGGTCAGACCAGTCCCAAAATTTTGATTTTGTGAATTTGGTCTAGGAATTATTTGAAGTGTATTTGGTCGGTGTATTAGTGTTGCATGATATATGTTTTAATTTACATAGGCCAAGTTGTAAAGAATTTATGCTTAAAAATATTTTTTTTGCCTTTGGATGTGCATAAGCTTTGGAGTCAACTATAGTCAACAGTGAGGATCGGGGGTACGGTCATGGAAGAGTTGAGACCCAGAACAGCCAAGGATGTAGTGTGAGATGGTTGAGCTCAAGTATGACACAAGAAAGGCTGAAATGCTGAAGGGAGAGATCGAACAACAAATTGCACCAAGTGGCTTGGTCAATCCAAGTGACGCATGGTCTAGTAGAACCACAACAAGAGAGACTTACCGATACGTGGTAAATCATTGATGCATTTACAGATGGCGAGCATGGTGATTAGTTGCAATGGAAGACAAAGACCCAATCAAGACGAGGGTATTTTGGTAATTTGTTAAATACCAGAAATTGTATTAGATCAAAACCACGGTGCTTGAGCGGTGTTTGGAAAATTTGTTTAGGTCAAAGAGATGATGAGAAGATCAAGTGGATAAAAAGCTAATGACTTAGCGGATTTGAGCTCATGTACTTAAAAAAGCGTGCATAAGTTAAGTGTGTGAATAAAATCTGTATTGTATGGGTTAACAGGTTCCCCTTAAAGGTGCTAGTGGATATTATCTATTAAGTTAGATATAGGTTGGTTGTCTTATCTATTTAACGGGTTAGGATGGAGACTTTCAAGTTAACCATCCAACCTTTTTTCATTCCAACCTTGTGTTCTAGGGTTAAGGTTAGAAGAGTAAGTATTATGGTGTGCAATCTTGTCATTTAGATGAAGTGACTGTAAAATATTCATCCTCAATTAGCAATATATTAACTTTATTCATGTCACATAGTTTGTCCTTGATTTGGTTGATATGCTCTTGTTCTTATTGGTTTTGATCTCTTCTCCCTTTTTCTTGATCATGTTGTGTGCCAAGGATATATTAGTGATGGAGATGACTCATGGAGTTCAAATCCCATCTAGACACCATGTCTCGATAGAGCCTTCAACGTGGTCAATAGAGTCACAGCATGGTCGTAATCGGGTTACGACTACGGTGATTGAGCCTATTACGTGATTGAAGGAAGCGCATCGCAACGGTAGAAGACGTCGTAACTTTCTCATCTGAAGTTACGAGTAGACAGTCGGAGCTAGGAGGCGTGATCGAAGCGGTCACAACGTGGTCGTAGTTAGACTCAGAGTGGTCGTAACGATTCCAGACATACTACAATGAGTGATCGTAAAGGCTACAGTGTGGTCGTAGGCTACAACACACATAAATACGTACTACGTTTCTCTCAAAAAAAATACGAACTACGTATACATTTGTGTCGTAAATTTAAAACATACGTACGGTGTGCACATACGTAGGTTATACGTATCAAATAATGTACTATACCATGCACGATGTTCGCACAGGGAGAGAATCCAGGGAAAAGGTTGGGACTGGAGTCTTGTACCTGAAGACCGCCCCAGGAAAGCGACCAACCCTAATTATTGCTCAGGGAATTCGATGCACCAATATACACGCTCACCTTTCTCCTCTCTCTCTCTTTAAGCTAGCATATATACTGCTTGGTTTATGGCGCCATTCGATTGGATTAAAATAAATTGGTTTATAGCTATAATTAATTAAAATTATACTATAGCTGATTATAACTTATTTGACATAACTAAATTTAAAAAAATTAAAAAAAGAAGAAAAAAGGTTAACCCATCACAGATAATACAAACAAATACGGAAAAAAGAACCGACAAAAAAGCAAAAAAAATCAGAAAAGGATGAAATTTATGAATAATGAAAAATAAGTTAAAAACTCAAGATGAAATGAGTAGTGACATAGTTTATGATTTTTCTGAGAAACAAACAAGATAAGTTTTTACCATCTTTTCAAAACGATCGACATTTAGTTTATTTGCATAAATACATATACTACGATCAAATCCCATCCGTTGTACCCATAAATCTTAAGTACGAAAGGGAGAGAATCTTCTTAGCTTCCTGCCCACTTCCTAAAAAGCCAAGAGTAGTAGCAGCAGGCAGATTCTCACATTATTCTCACTCACTCCTCTTCCTCTCTCTCTCTCTCTCTCTCTCCCCCAAAGCACACACCATGTTCCCCTCCGTGTCCTTGCGTGCTTGATATCCCCTAAAGCCTAAGATATTCCTTGCTTGAGCCATGCTAATATATTCCTCGAGCATGCAAAGTGTGCCAGCACAGTACTAGCTAGCTTCTTCTCGCACACACACAGTCACAGGCATATGTACATGTGTGTTGCTCTCCCGGTGAAGAAGAAGACTAACGAAGAGCTTGTGTGTGAAGGGATGCGCCACCCTTTTCAAAGCAAAGAGAGAAGAATCTTTTTTTTCATATCTTTGGGGGCTTGAATTATGTGTGCGCACCGGTATATGCTTTGCTGCTTTACCATTTCCTCCTTTGATTAATTAATCATGCAGGAATCATCCATTACAACCCCCAAAAAAATCAACGATTTTGCTATTGTCAAGGCGACTGAAATTTTTTTATCTCTCAGTCACTTGAAGTTGCACTATCAATCAACTAAAATTGCAGCTCCCCTCTAAAAAAATAACTGCAATTTTAGTTGATTGAGAGTGCAACTTCAGTTACACTTAGTTGCACTCTCAATCAACTAAAATTGCAGCCCCCTAAAAAAACATCTGCAATTTTAGTTGATTGAGAGTGCAACTTCAAGTGACTAAGAGATAAAAAAATTTCAGTCGCCTTGACAATAGTCACTCTCAAAAATCAAACGTTGGCACTGTGTGAGCATCTGCGGTGTATTTCTTAATTAATTGTTATTAGGTATTAAAATTGCCTCCTTTTGATATTTGTAACGCGAGTTGGGAGCTGGAGATGAGGGGGGTGGTGGTGATTCCCAGCTAGCTAGGTATATCTGGTGATTATCCCTGTGTTTAGATATCAATATTGGGTGTAAAAGGTAAATATTCTTCGAGACACCTAGTTGGGTTCGCTCTTAGACTTGCGAGGTTCTCTTTGGACTGCTTTGAGCCCATCTTTAATTAGTTCCTTTGAATCGGACGCACCCAACTAATTAGCTTTCCTATGGGTGATGTGTCGGTAGATTCCTCATCGTAAAAACCATTGTAAAGCCATAAAACTTACCACAAAAAAATTGAGGCATCCATGCATGACCCATGTAAAAAGATGGGACCAAGAAAATACGTTCGATGTGCATGTAGCACAAGAAGACTCGCCCGACCAATTAATAAAGTTTCAAATTTTTCATGCATGCTGAGCGCTCAGCTTAGAAAGACATGATCGGAGGATGCATATACGTACAGCTAGCTTTCAAGGGCAGAGATCCATTTTGATTTGAATGAAACAGGCAGCAGTACATGCGTGGTTCAGAGGAGACTAGACTTGACGCGAGAGAGAGAGAGAGGGGTACTCAGGTACGTACGATATGGAGAGGTCCAAAACCACACGAGAAGTTTTGATTCCCTTGTACATGAAACCTCCTGCACTGCATGCAGGAGCTTGCTTAGCTTTTGCGCCTTTGATCTTTGCAAGAAGTTACCATGCCTTTGCTTTATCCCTCCCTAGCTAGCTGCTACAGCTTGCAAGATCACACACACATATTTTATATTTATATATATATATATATATGTATGTATGGTTTTAGGCTGTAGCTTATAATTTTTTGTTTAGATTTTTAATTTTTGGTTATTTACGAGAGAGAGTACGAAGAGAAATACTTATGTGCGATTTTGATCGATATAGATAAAGTCAATACAATATCTACTATAATTAATTTATACACTTATTTTAAAAAATACTCTATTTAAAAATTAATTACTATAAAAAACTAAACTATAAATCCAAAGAAAGAAAGCTACAAGCTTTTCCTTTTCTCCCCCTCTAAATCCAACTTTATTCTCTCTTCCCTCCCAAGACTCACCCTTAAAAGAAGCCGATTCCCCTTCTGACCCCATCAAACACACACACACACACACGCGATATCAAAGTAGTAATATACTAGAGCCTGCTGCAGCTGCACCTCTCTACAGCGCAAGCTACAAACACAAACACTCCAACGGCTGAACTTGGCAACATGGCCTCTTCACCTTCTGACCTAACCCTGGACTACAAGCCCAACGGCGGCACGGCGGCCGGCGCGTACCCGATGATCATCCCGAAGCAAGCGCCGCCGCTCGTCGACCACCACCTGACGACGGAGCAGGCGACGCAGAAGCTCCAGGAGTTCCTCTCCCACCTCGAGGAGGAGCGGCTCAAGATCGACGCCTTCAAGCGCGAGCTCCCCCTCTGCATGCAGCTGCTCAACCACGGTAACGTATCGAATCGATGCTATTCGATGCATGCATACGACGTACGGTACGGGCGACGTGTGTATATGTATATGCAAGCCCTAACAATGTGTGCGTACGTGCAGCCATTGAGGCGTACAGGCAGCAGCTGCAGGCGTACCAGATGGGAAGCCAGGGCGGGGCGGCCGCGGCGGCTGCGAGGCCGCTGGTGCTCGAGGAGTTCATACCGCTCAAGAACATCGGGATCGACGGGGCCGACAAGCCGGGGAACCCGCCGTCGGAGAAGGCGAGCTGGATGGTGTCGGCGCAGCTGTGGAACGGGCCGGCAGCGGACACGGCGGCGAAGGGGCCGCAGACGCCCAAGGAGCACTCGGAGCACCCGCTCGACACGAGCGCCAAGCTCAGCGCGCTCGACGGCGGCGCCGGACAGCGCAACGGCGGCGCCTTCCTCCCGTTCTCCAAGGACAAGGCCATGGCGGACAGCGCGGCGCTGCCGGAGCTCGCCCTCGCTCCCGCGGAGAAGGACACGATCACCGCCGCCGCCGCCGAGGTTGACAAGAAGCCGTACCATGAAGCCGTTAGCAACAACGGTGTCGTCGCGAGGAGGGACGTCCAGAACGGGGCGAAGCCGACGTCGACGGCGCCGGATGGGCAGGCTCCGCCGCCGACTCTGCAGACCCACCGGAAGGCGCGGCGGTGCTGGTCACCGGAGCTGCACCGCCGCTTCGTCAATGCCCTCCAAATCCTCGGCGGCGCTCAAGGTACACACATCTACATATATAATCGATCGATGCATGATCAAATTAACCTTATTACATGAGTATTAAAGACAAAAGAAATCTTGTTTGTCCTTTACAAATTGAAGTGGCGACCCCGAAGCAGATTCGCGAGCTGATGAAGGTGGATGGATTGACCAATGATGAGGTGAAAAGCCATCTCCAGGTAATTATAATCTCATCATCCATGCATGCTCCCTAAGCACGTACGTACTAGTAATATACATGTAATCCCTTTAATTATGAGTTGTTAAGTATGATTTACGAGTAGTATGATACAAACACATGCATATGTAAAGTTCAAGACTAATTTTTTTCTTGTGCTGTGAGCAGAAGTACAGGTTGCACACGCGGCGGCCGATGCCGGCGCAGCCGACGGCGGCGGCGGCGGCGCCGCAGCTGGTGGTTCTCGGAGGCATATGGGTGCCGCCAGAGTACGCGACGCAGGGGCGGCGCCGGCCATCTACGGGGCGCACCCGGCGACGCAGCCGCACTACACGGCTGCGGTAGCGGCGCATGAGTACTACCAGTCCCCCGCGGCGGTGCACCACCTGCAGCACCACCCGGCGGCCGCCATGGTGCACCGCGCGGTGGCGCCCCGTCGCCGCCCGCGTTCAATGCGGCGGCGAGGGTGGGGTCCCCGGAGTCGGAGGGGCTGGGAAGCGGCGGCGGCAGGGAGAGGTCGGAGAGCATCGAGGAGGAGGGCGAGGAGCGGGAGGACGACGAGGAGGAGGAGATGGCGGCAAAGGCCGATGCCGAGGAGAATGCCGCCAGTGCAGGAGTGATTAAGTACTAATTAATCAAGCTGCACTCGCTATTAGCTAGCTTAACTAATCACGCTAGGATCGTACTTAAGCCGGCATTATTTCCTCTGGAAAGTGATTTTTTGTTGGCACGCGGAGAATGGGAGCCGATCGCTCACAGCTCAAGCGGAGTGGAGCAGAGTGAAGTGGAGTCTGAGATTTGTCTCATTCGTGATGTGATATATGGATGGCTTTCTCTTCTAATTTAATAATCTAGTAAATATGTGATGTTGGAAATATGATGAGCTAGAGATAGTCATTTGGGAAATGCGCCCTCAACTTCAGTGGTACGTGATCATGTTATGTTTGCTCTTCTTAAGATGGATTTGTGACTTATTGCCAATAATGCAAGCTATTTGTAATGGAGAAATTTTTACTAACATGTGTTCTGCTTTGTGCAAAACTTTTTTATGAAATTACTGCGTCCGAAACAACCCGATAGGAGTATAACTGTAACTTCTCCTAACACAGTGATAATGGGTTGACTCTTTGGACAGGGGGAACTGGGAAGTAAAAGAAAAATCATCTACGGCGACGATCTCCACGTAAGGATCGCCCTTTGTAGCCAACTGAACATGATTTCAGAGGTCTTTGAGCTGTTTGAGGTCAAGGCACGATCGAATGACGAATGGCTACGTGAGTAGTTCCCACGCCGGGGCTTCTCCCCCCGTCAAAATTTACTCCGGATGAAGTGGTATTTCACTTGATTTTGCATGTGCTTTTCTGATGGCAATTTAGAGTTTTGTCTCTGCAAACAACTCTGATTTTGATTACTTGGTAGACCATTTAGAGGGCGTTTGTATTAGCTGTTAGCCGATGGTTTTTGATTGAAAATGAATAGTAATAGTTAAAATAAGTCACTTTGAGAAGGAGGACGTAAACAGTGAGAAAAACTAAGAAAAAGATACGTGCACAAGACATGAGTGAAATGCATGATGCGCATGTGACATTTTTTTTATCCTTGTAGCGAAACAGAAGTAAGAGAAATGAAAAAGTCAAATATTTATATTAGTTTTTAATTTCTTTAAATAGAAACTAAAATCAAAAGCCAATATGTAACATGATCTTAGCATACGCAGTGGCCAATAAATTGCAGGCCCATATGCAAGGCAGTATCTGCCTAGTAATTTGGCCCAATACATCTTGAACGACGCCAATGCAACCCACTTCAACCACCAAAAAGACTCTGAATACTTGCTAGTATTTCCTAGGCCCAACGAAGTAAGGAACTAATCGTACATTAAAATTGGGAGTGTCTCACCTTCTGACTATTTTCTTCTCTAATCGGGCGTGTATACCGATTAATTATTCGAGAAACTACTTCAATTAATTTTTTAACTATAGTAAACTGCACTTATGACCCTGATGGAGCTTTTCTATTTGACTAGTTAGGTAGCCCTATGCCCGATTACCGGACGATGAGCTAGATGTCCGATTTGCACCAATATATGCATGCCATTAGACTTGATGACCAAGTTCGGAGGTGCAATGGCATGAGACAATAGTATGAATTTTAACTAGATTTTTAATGAGGCGGGTACGAGAGAAAAGAAGATGGCGGCCACTGTTACTATTGTCGTTGTCGCTTTTGTCGTGTATAGTTATTTTGGGCTGGGCTTGGGCTGGCACGACACGAACGTCGGCACGGCGGGCTTTGGGCCGTGCTTGGGCCTGGCCGGAGGCAATGTGGGCCGGTATGGCACGACGTGATGACTGGGCCGAGCAGGCACGGCACGAAGCGGCTCGAAGCACGGTGGGCCTAGGCCGTGGCCGGCACCAATACATACCTCTAGTCAAGACACATGCACGTAGAAAGATTCAGGGACCGAGTGTCCTGTGATACTAATTGTGCGATATTTGGAGCAATCGGATTGCGGATCTGACGGTCCACATCACACGGACATGCGTGCGAGGTGACCCGACGAGCCATTCAATGATCTGGCTACGAACGGGAGCGGTGGTCAGATTTAGCACTGTTTGTCACACGAAAACTAAACTTAGCTCTCGAATCACTATAATTCTATTTGTAGCCTCCTCCCTGAGCGCGGGACTACGCGAGTTGGACACGTGTACAATGGTGCGGTCGAGGAGTACATGGCTCAAACCGTACGGTCGAGGAGCGCGTGACTCAAACCGTCCTCGTCAGCGTGATCGTAAACCATGGCTTACGACCACGACTTATCCGACCACGGCTTACGATCACGCTCGCGAACATGGCTTACGACCACGCTCACGACCACGCCTTACACCACGACCACAGCTTAGGCAACCACACTCACGTCCGGTATACGGCTTGACTCATGCGCTCCCCGACCGCACCGCTGCAGACGTGTCATACTCCCGTAGTCCCGCGCTCATGGAATTACGGTGATTCGGAGACTAAATTTGGTATTTATGTGACAATTTGTGCTAAATCTGAGCAAAATTCTACGAACTGCGAAGTCTTAGTAGTATTCAACAAGGGCAAGCCTCACAAGAAGCGGTCGTTGGCTCGTTGCCGAGCGGCCACACTCGCGCCACGAACGCACGTGCCTCCTCGCCGCCAGCGGCTGCCGCGTTGAGCACCCCGAACACCTCGTGCCAGCACGTTGCGGAGTCCCGCTTCTCTATGTAGGCCTTGTATGGGCTGTCCGCGGCGCTGCTCCGGCGCTTCATTTCCAGCAGGAGCGCAAACATCTCAGCCATCGCCACGAGCATGCCCTCCCACAGCTCCAGTGGCACCACGCCGTGGCACCCAACGGCCACGCACCCGTGCGCCTGCAGCGCCGCGCGGAAGAGGCCGCCGCACCGCAGCCACTCCTGCGTGCCACGGCCCAACGCCCTTGGATCCCCGTCGAGGTCAACGCGAGGAGGGATAAGAGCCAGCGGCGGCGAGGTAGCCATGTAAAGAGTTGTTCTTCTCGAAGCCGGTAGTACTAATAAGGGTATGTTCTTTTCGGCTTCTAAAAGCTAATTTTTGTCTTTTCTACAATAACTAGCTTTTAAACAGAGTATTTTTTCAAGATAGGGTCAACTAGTTAATTGTAATATATTGTATTGACTTTATTTATATCGGTAAAAATCGTATGTGAGTTTCTGTTACTCTGTAATCTCTCGCACGAACAGCCCAAAAGCCAAAAGCCGTAGCTAAAAGCCATAAGCTCCAGCCAAAAAGAACATACCCTAAACGAATGAATATCATGACTTTCATAGGTCATAAAATAGAAGCCGCTTGCAACCATCCATGCATCATCAACAACAGCGGTGATGGATGTGATTCCACATGGTGGACGATAGCTTCCATATACGCCAGGGTAACAACTATTGGCACTTTTTCCAGAAAGACAGGGCCATCCCCGGCTCCATTTCATGAGTAGTTTTTTTCCCTCAATCCAATGGCCAAGCGCCATGTATGCAAAGCCACTAGCCTCTCTCCCAACCCTAATCGCCTCACGTTTCCCCTGCCCGACGCCACCTCACCGGCTTGCAGCGTCACCCCAGCTGTGACGAAGCTCGCCGGCTTTGCCCACCCCCGGCACCTTCATTCCCACCACCCTCCTGCAATCCCATGGCCAATGGCACTACTGCCACCTCTGCTGTAGTCGAGAATTCCGATGAACTCTTAACCCTAACTCATCGGATCTTTACTAGAGACGGGAGATGGAGGTGGGGCAGACTATGAACCATGATGTAAATCTGAAGGTGAGAAATTGAGCCGATTTTCTCAAAAATTGAAGTCATGTTGTTTTAGCTTTAGTGACGAGCAAAACTGTCCGCACAAAGATAAGTACTATTCACAATTAGGGCTGCCACTAAGTGTCCATTACCCTTACCCAAACCCATACCCACACTATTGGGTAGGGTATGGGTAAAAAATAAAATACCCACTTAGATTTGGGTATAGAGAGGGTAATACTCATCTTTACCCATACGTTCAAACATAAGGTTGAGCTTAGACTATCTATGGGTTTGAACTATCTATACTCAGTTATAGCTTTCTATAAAAGCATGTGAGAGTCACTGGTACCCATCAATTTGCACATAATAGCTCCCCTACACACATAATCATTTCCAACAAATTTCAGTTGATTTCGTAAAACTTTTATAGTGTGAACGTGAGGTTAAATTTGAAATACCAAAGTTTTACGAAAACTTCCTATAAAAGCATGTGGGGCCTACGTGTGCGTCTAGCCCTGTCAATTTGTATAGAGTAGCACCCCTACACATAGAATCATCTCTAATAAATTCCAGTCGATTTTCAAAAGCTTTTATAGTGTAAACGTGATATTGAAATTCTAAATACCGAAGTTTTACAAAAAAAAAAAAACTTTCTTTATAAGCCTCATTGACTTAGCCCCTCAATTTTTCTTCTCCTTTACCCACTGGGTTACCCAAATCCATTGGGTATACCTTTTTTTATCTGCATATGGATAATATTATATATGGATTTGACTTACCTATACCCTACCAAGTGGCACGCCTATTCACGATCCGACAGCGCTTACAGTTTTTTCAACAGATTACGGCACAAATTGCACCTACTTACATCAAAATTACTGAACCTAATATCTATCAGCAACAAAAAAGTCTGACCAATGCGTTCACAGCACATTTTTGTGCTGCTGCATGGTACCTGTCGACGACAATGTCAAGAAGCACTCCAAACAGTAGTGCAGTCAAGCAGGAAAAAAACCAGCGAACCCGTGCAGCCAATTATACGTTGGTGTCGAAAAAAAAGAGAGAGTAAAGCCCAATTATGCCAGAGCCCATATGTAAATGGTCAGCGCCCATGACCGGCCAACGAAAAACACTAGGCCCATTCTTCGCCCACGATTCAATCCGTCCACATGCCGGACGTTGGTCGTGGTTACGTCCGGGGGTGTCGCGCCGCCTCGCTCTTTTTACCGACTAAATAGATGCTAAAAATTCCGAGAAAAATCGTGGGAACGGCGGTGGAGTGGCGCAACATCGTGCAGAATTTTTTGCACATATGAGATCGGCATAGGGAGAAATTAAAAGGAGAATATATATCTTTATTTTTTAAAAGTATAAGTTAGTGGTCGTCAGTCCGCTCTTCCTCAACTCTCTGCAACCATTTGTTCTTCCTCGACTTTTCCCATTAGTCTGATCAAATATGCATAGTTTCTCTCAAACTGTCGCTTTTCAAACCGCTCCCCACTACACCCACTACTTTCCTCTGCTCTCTCTCCAAAGTTTCCACGTCCGCACCACCACCGCGTCCCCTGCAATCGATCTCGTCTTTCCTCATCTCCGTCTCCCTGTTCTCCTCCTCCCGGGCGTTGCTCCTTTCCTGCTTGCTGCTCCCCTTCACGGCCTACGCCGAGCCGCTCTTTATTGAGTCCAAGCTGCGCCAGCAGCAGATGCTGCCCAACCCCGCCCGCCCGTAACCGGCTATGCCCAGCATCGCCTACCTCGTCTCCAGATCCGCCGACAAAGGGGCCACGCTGCGCCGGATGCTTAGGGTGCTCTACCGTCTGGCCAACCTATACGTGGTGCAACTTGACTTGGAGGCGCCGGCCGCCGAGTGCTTCGAGCTTGCCGCTGCCGTGCGCGCCAAACCTATCTACTCACGGTTCCAAAATATCAAGGTGCTCACCTACGCCAACTTGGTCGTCTACTGGGGCCCGACCATGGTGGCCAACACACTGCAAGCGGCGGCCATTCTGCTGCACGAGGGTGGCGACTGAGACTGATTCATCAACCTCTCCACCTCCGACTACCCACTCGTCACCCAAGACGATAAGCACATATGCGATCAGCTCCACCCCAATTCCACTCTCTTGTCGTGTTATCCACCTCCGCATCATCATCACCTAGCCATTATCTTACATGCTCTCTTCTCATTCGCCACCCATCTGCATCGTCGCCGCTCGAGCGTCATCCCACCTGCTATCTCCTAATGCCACCCCACCGAAACCTCCCCCTTCCCCTTCGCCTCCAACCGCTGCCGCCCGAGTGAGCCGCCTCGTTGTCATTCCCTGATCAGATCTGGTCGTCGCCATGCCTCTTTCCTCCCTCCTCGAAGCCTCCACCTTGGTTGCTAAGATGGGCGGTTCTTGGTGTAGCTGATATGGTGGCATCCCAGCCCAGGTCACGATGCAGTCCCTACTAGACAAGGCGTTGAAGTGGAGCAGCGTGGCTGTAGGCGACGTCTTTGCCATCGACGACGACAATCTCTTCTACTATATATTGAATAATTCATTTATTTATTTAGTTAATAATGCCATGATATGTTCTGATATTCAAAGTATTTTATTTGTGTGTTGACTGTCTTCTACTACATATTAATAACGTTCTTTATATCAGATCGCGTGTGGCGCCCTATGAAGAAAGTGTGCTTAGCTGATAGCGGCACAATGAATACCATCTTGAGTGAAACAAAATTCTTTCAGTCGATTATTAAGAATGTCGACAGCCTTACAACAATCGCCGGTAGCGATCCTTGTATAATAGGCTCAGGAAGAGCCACAATTATACTACCAATGGGCACAACTTTGATCATTCAAGAAGTCTTATTGTACCCAGAATCAAACTAGAACTCTAAAAATATAAAGGCACCCGCATCCTATATTGCCCTAAAAATAATATTTAGAAACTCTAAACTCTTCTGTCTCTGGCATTATAGATTAGGTCACCCAGGTCTTAGGGTGATGAGAAATATAATTAACAATTCACAGGGATATAATATCGATGTAAAGAATTTTTCGAATCAAGAAGATTTCAGACCTTCTGCTCTGAAAGTGAAGCATGAAGTCTCTGTATTCCTGCAACGCATCCGAGGAGACATTTGCGGTCCTATACAACCCCTGTCAGTGCCATTTAAATATTTTATGGTGCTCATGGATGCTTGCTCGAAATGGTCACACGTATATTTATTATCTGCGAAAAACCACGTTTTCACAAAACTGATTTCGTATATAATTCAAATTAAGAATAATTTTCCTGATAATCACATAAAGTCCATCAGAATGGACAACACCGGAGAATTTACTTCAAATACATTCGATGATTATAGCATGATAATGAGAATTAAAATTGAGCATTCTGTACCGCATGTCCACATCCAGAATGGACGAGTAGAGACATTAATTAAGAGAATTAAATTTATTGCCCAACTACTTTTGCAGAATTGTAATTTACCCTCTAAATGTTGGGGACACGCATTCATGTAAGCAGCAACTCTCATCAATTTTAGACCATCGACTTATAACACCCAATCACCATTGCAACTAGCACAAAGGGTTAGCACGAAAATTTTTGCATCTTCGGAGGTTTGGGTGCAAGGTTTATATATCTATACCCCCTTTACAGCGTACAACAATGGGCCCTCTCCGAAAATCTAGGATATACATTACTTATGAGACATCATCCATAATCAGGTATTTAGATCTCATGACAACAGATTTGCATACTGTCTGTTTCGCTAATAGTATATTTGATGAGAATAGTTTCCCGACATTAGGGGGAGAAAATCAACCCATTGACGAAAAAAATCGAAAAATTACGTTGCAAGCCACTGGAATCCATACACATGATCCACGCACTAGTGAAGCAAATAGAGAAGTTCAGAAGATCATTGACCTACAAGCATTAGCAAACCAACCGCCGGACCACTTTAGTGATTTAAAAGCGTTACCAAGTCGCATATGCCTGCATGCAATGCACCGGAGAGGGTTGAAATACTGAAGAAAGCTGAAGGTATTCCCAATCCCGTCCAGAGGCCTCAGAATAAAAGGACAAGAACTCTGGCCCCTCAAATCTCATATAACCGGGGACGCCTAATGAAAAAGGATAAGAAGGACTTGACACATCCAATCACCGAAGTTCCCCAGAACCAGAAGAAGAGCCAGTTGAGACCTGGCACCAGTATGGCTCCTTCAGAAAAGGGCATAACGGATCTGAACATTCCCATAGAGGGAGAAATCAGCATGTATGTGTGCGCACACATCGGAGCTGAAAAACTGAAGGGACTTGCCCCCACAACTAGGAGTGGTAAATAAGTAGAAGCGCTAGAAGAACCAACCGATGATGAAATAGCTATAAACTATGTGTACATGGGAGAATCTATGAATAGGACAACAACCAATGTTGATATTTATTTTGTAAGTAAAATTGTCGTAATCATCGATTTTGATCCAGAGCCTGCATCGCTTGCTGAATGTAAGAAAATATCATATTGGGAGGATTAGAAAAAGGAAATAGAAATTGAATTATTATCTCTGAACAAAAGAGAAATGTTTAGGCCTGTAAGCCGCATGCCTCCCCATGTGCACCCCGTAGGGCATAAATGGGTATTTGTTCAAAAGAGAAATGAAAGAAATGAAGTTATAAGAAATAAAGCAAAGCTTGTTGCAAAAGGTTTCACTCAACGACCAGTAGTTGATTATGAAGAAACTTATTCCCCGGTCATGGGTGGTATTATCTTTACATATTTAATCTCGATGGCAGTAAGCCTGAAATTGATGGATATGGTAACTGTATACCTTTACAGAGACTTGGATTTGGACATTTATATGAAGGTGTCTGAACCAAGATAGAGCAACTAGAGGCATGTACAGTGTGATACTCAGAAAATCACTGTATGGAATTAAGCAATCAGGCAGGATGTGGTATAATTACTTAAGCAACTTTTTATGCAAAAAGCTACACGAACAATGAGGACTGTCCCTGTGTATTTATACGATGATCCCTAAATGGATGTTGTATAATCTCAGTGTATGTAGATGATCTGAATATCATCAGAACCTTGGAAGATATAAAGGAGGCGAGTTCTTACCTAGAGTCAGAATTCGAAATGAAAGATTCGGGTAAAACCAAATATTGCTTAGGCTTGCAGCTTGTACATGATCTGGAAGGAATTTTAGTACATCAATCTGCATACACTCAAAGGGTGTTAGAAAGGTTTGGCTTTGAAAAGGCATACCCTTCGAAGGTACCGACAGTAGGGAGATCTTTACAGCAAGACAAGGATTCGTACAGACCTAAAGAAGAGGGGTAGGAAGTCCTGGGACCGGAATTCCCGTACTTAAGTGCAGTAGGAGCACTTATGTATTTAGCAAACTGCACTAGATCGAACACTGCATTTGCCGTAACCTATTAGCAAGCTACAGTGCAGAACCTACCAAAAGGCATTGGCAGGGAATAAAGGATATTTTTCAATACCTTCAAAGAAGCAAAGATCTTGAACTATTCTACAGAGAGAATCGAGACTTGAATATGACTGGCTATGCAGATGTCGGGTACCTGTCTGACCTATATACAACTAGATCGTAGATAGGCTGTGTATTCCTATGTAGTGGAACTGTAATTTTATGAAAATCGTCTAAACAAAGTTTTGTATCGACTTTGATGAACCACTCGAAAATCATAGCGTTGTACGAGCCCACACGAGAATGTGCTTGGCTTCGATGAATTGTTTATTACATCCAACAGTCATGTGGATTGAATATCATACAAGCTCCCACAATTATCTATAAAGATAATACAGCTTATGTTGCACAAGTGCAGACGGGGTACGTAAAGAGTCATCTTACAAAGCACATCAACACTAAGTTCTTCTATGCTCACGAATTGTAAAAGATGGACGAAATTAAGATACTGCATACTAAGTCATGTGAAAATCTTGTAGATTTATTCACTAAGTCACTTCCAGCATCTAACTTTAAAAGATGTGTACGTGGAATTGGAATGATGAGACTTAGAAAAGTGCAGAATTTAGTGGGAGACTGTTCATGAGTTCACTATTAAAACTTGATCACGCAAATTGAGTGCCTAAAGAATAAATCCGATAGATTGAATGAAATTGGGTGGATTATACTTTTTTTCCCTTGACAAATTTTCCTAAAGTTTCTCGGCTAAGGTTTTTAACGAGGCAATTTGTGCAACACAACATTACATGTATTATGTACTTTTTCTTCAAATTTTTTTCACTTGATTTTTACGGAGTTTTGATGAGACATGATCGTGTCGGATAAGTGCCCAAGGGGAAGTGTTAAAAAACCTGAACCTAGACCCGCAAGCCTAGTTTATTGGTGGACACCATCCACTTAGTCTATAAATAAGAAGTCCGCATTGTCATCACTTGTACCTTTGTAGAGGAGAAAAGTCAATAAAGAAATGAGCTCCCCTCTCGTCTCTTGTATTCAATCTATTATTGTATTACATTATTCTGTATTTTATCTACCCTTTTTACATAGAAAAAATTAATTAAACTGTGCTCACTAGCGACGGTTCCTCAACATATACTGTCTACACTACACTGCACTTTTACTTTCTTTCTTCCGCTTCCATTTAATTTCCCGAGTTGGGCTTTCAAAATAGGCGAGCCCTGCCCATGGCCTTATGTCCGTGGGCCAGTGCGGGCCATATGCTGCCCAAGGGTCTCAATAGGCATTCTCATCGTTACCTTTCGTAAAAGTCCATCGCCATTTTGCCACAACACGTGTCTCTGCGCTCCTCTCAAAGAACCCCAAAAAAAAAACGCGTCTCTGACTCTGTGCAAGCAACACGGAGACAGTCCAGCAATAAGTTCCCAGCACATTTTTGAGACTTTGTTTGAGCCTTGAGGTGAGCAAGGAGTTGTTGGATTTGTTCCTTTTAGGTGGTGATTATTTGGACTTATTTTTTATAGTTTATAGCTGAAAAGTATTGTAGTTAGCTGAAAAAATACTGTCGCTGACAGAGGCTTATTTAACATAATTAAATTTAAAAAAATTAAAAAATATAAAAAATATGTTAGCCCATCACAGACAACGCAAACGAATATGGAAAAAAAGAACGGACAAAAAGCTCAAAAAAAAGCCAAAAGTTCAGAAAAAGATGAATTTATAAATAATGAAAAATAAGCCAGAAGCCAAAAACTGAAGCCGAAACAATCACAGTCTTATTTTGACTTTTATGAGAAAGTATAGTTACTGTAGAGAAAATACTTTATTTGAAATTTAGTCACTGTAGAGGAGCTAAGAAACAGCTTTTAGAGAAAAAAAAAAGATCCGTTAGTACGAAGTTTCCTGTACGTTTGTTAATCTGCTCTTTTCCGGAGGGGAAATGAGCTGTTCACGGTAGGTACAGTAGTACCAATTTTCATCGCCAGGAGTCGGTGACCTGACCTGACTCGAGTCGAGTGATTGAGTTAGGGAGTGGGTGAAACGTCCCAGCGCGGTCGGGTCAGTGGTCTCGCTTGGCGCTGCCGCGACGAGTCGACATCCGCCAATGGTCAGTGGCGAATATAGAATAAAAATAATACAGAGTGTTATATTATATATATATATATAAACGTATCTATTAATAATATAGTAAGTAGCAATATTTAATAGTAAATAACTGTTTATCAGATAACATATCAAAATCAAGAAACACTCTATTAGTAAATGATCTAGATGAATCCGAGAACAAAAGATGCTTAGCGTCAGCAAAAAAAATCTGATCCCATTGCCTATAAAATAGATAACAAAAATAATAAGTGTGTAAAACTTTTAGTAAAAAATTACAGAATAATAAAAATGTGAAGCAAATTATATTTTATAGTTGATTTCGACGACTTCTTAAATTTTGCAAGCGATCTGTTACAGAATCATTCATAACTCCCTCCACTTCACGTTGCTCCACGTAGCAAATAAGACTATAACCCATGAGCTCTGATTTCACAATTTTTATGACTAAAAAGCATCTCTCAAGTGTAGCAGAGGCGATAGGCAAAACTATTACTAATTTTAAATGTTGATAAATCAAATGATAGCAAAGGTATTTTTTTTGTCTCAACCATTACCTGTGAAAGTTCCTTAATGGTCTCTATGTTAGAGAATCTATTATCTGCTCACACATCAGTAATATAGACATATAAAGGCAAAGAAGATGGTTGAGATCCCTCAAATCTCCATAATTAAAATTATTAGGATAAATCTTAGTTAGCCTCATCAAATGGTCCAAACTAAAATCACAGAATGATAGATGTTTTTATTTTTTGCTCATCTGTTTATCAACATGTTTAAGTCTTCTTTCTTTTAAATAGATGTAGTTTTTGATATATAGAGGCATTAGTTTTTTATATGTGAGGTATACATTGTATAATTTTGTACTCTAGGTAATAAAAATTAAAATCGACTTGAGACATGTGCCCCCCTGTCCCTCAACATGCGTCGACCCCTGCCAATGGCCTGCCATTGAATTCACAGCTCACACGGTTACACCACGAGCAAACAGACACTCCCGAGCTCTCCTGCTGGTAGAGTGATAGAACTTTTCTTTTTAGCTACAGCGGATAAAATAGCAACAATTTGTAAACGAGTCATACGGAGAAACACGTACGTGCAATTTTGGTTAATCTAGATAAAATCACTTTGTATTTGCTACAATCGATTTGTAGAGTTCGTCTTAAAAGATACTTAATTTAAAAATTAAATATTATAGAAAAACTAGTTACTTTAGAAAAAAATCAAAATTAAAACCGAAAAGAAGGGTGCCGATGCTATCTCCACGGACACGTGCATTGGCTGTAATGTATGGGATTTTGGTATAGTGTTTGTTCAAAAAACTGTACCTAGATGTCGCCTGAAAAAAAAAATCCGGACAAAAAGAATGCAACTGTTTGTTTCTATTCGTGCACTTCCTCCACCAGATTTTGTTTATCTTAAAACTCACCGACCACATAAATGCTACTACACGTTGTTACTAGGAATATACTGGCACGCAGTTCTAACCAGCGGTTAGTCTAACTTAGGACATATATAATAGCTTGTCTTTTAAATTTATCTTTAACTTTTTCATCTCACTTAAAGACAGGTATTTAAGTATTTTATATTATTTTTATCGTAACTTTTTCTCTCATATTATCTTACTATTTATATTGATTTACGTTCCATGTATATGTCCAGTGGTTATTGTTCGAGTTTCACTGCTTTGTCGCGAATTTTCTAGTATTTAATAATGTGAGCCTCGGTTGCTCGCTGATAAACAACTGCACCTCGTGGTGAAAAAGAAATACTAGTAGTGGTAGCACAGAGAGAGGGCGGGGTGAGAAACAATCAAAGCGGACGGGGAGGATTAGTCATGTGTAGGTACTACAAGCATAGGTAGAGCGTCACGCCGTGTCAGCCACCGTACGTATAAAAATAAAAAATACGATAACTCGTGAGGAGTTTTTAAAAAAAGATCGAAGGCAAAATGCGTATTTTCGAAAAAGGTAAAGGGTTTTTTCGTAAAAAAAATAAGGATATGTACGTAAACAAACGGGAACCCGTGCGTAATTTCGAAAACCGCGAGGGGCTATCCTGCAAAGTGGAGGGACTAAAAAAACCGGCAGGGTCTTTTTGGCGAGAACCAAGGACCTGTACGTAATTTCAGAAAAATAGAGGAACTTTTTCGCAAAAATGCTGGAGTGTGGCGCGGAGCGACGTGGCCACTCCCTCCGCGCGAGCATTCCCCCGGGTATAAGGAGGGGAGTATGTATGGTCATGTTAGTATTAATTTTTAAAAGTTATTTTCTATGGTTAATAGTTTTTTATAGTATCTAGTTTTTAAATAGAGTATTTTATGATAGAATCTATTAGTCGATTGTAGTATATGTTATAATAACTTTATTTATATTAATTAAAATTACATATATTTCTTTCTTCGTATAACTCTTTATAAGTTATTAATATTTAAGAAGCTAAAGCTACGGTTCGTACATAGTACAACACTGGAATCGTAATGAAACGCGAGCCCGTACGTACTGTATTTCCCGGCACTGCCCTTCCTCTATTGGAGCGCACCTGGCGTCAAGTTTTGTCTTTGCCGCACCGAAATGACGGGAATGCCACCGGAGACGCGGCCTTCCCTGAGGGCAATCCGGTAATCTCCTTGCAGGGCGGGGGGCGACCAGGGCGGGAAGCGTCAAAGAGTGCCCCCGCCTGCGCTGCCTGACACCCGGCAGTCTGACCGCTGCGCCACTCTGACACCCTCATCGCACTGTGTATTGACCATTCAGCCCCTATGCCTTACGTGCCCCCTAGGGTGGGCCCTCCCTGCCTCTGCGACTTTTTTCTCGCATCACATGCCGGCCCGGCTCGGTCCTTCCCTACCACATGTCCATGTCCCACCTACGAAGCTAGCCTGCACTTGGGTCGCGTCGTGTCGCCTGCTCGGCTCTTCTCGAGTTCTCTTGTTTTTGCTCCGGTGATCTGCATCGGTGCAGGTCGCAGCATTCACGCCTCGCTTTCGGTTTTAACTTCTGATTTTTAGTTTATTTTTTATTATTTAAAAATTTTATTTTTTCCTAAATTTTTGGTTTTTATCTTCTTAGTCGGTTTTTTTCATATTCGTTTACGTTATTCGTGATGAACTAGCAAATTTTTTCTATTTCTAATTTTTTTAAATTTAATTATGCCAAATAAGTCACCTTCAGCTACAGTGAAATTTCAGCCGATACAGTGCAATTTCAACCATAAGTCATAGCTTTCCAGCCAAACCGAGTAGGGCCTCAGGCTCCTTGCGTTAAGAGATTGCTACTACGCTCGTTAGCCCCGCTTGTAATATTGAAGTTTTATAGAAATTTCACAGAAAACAACAGTTCAATTTCCATGGTAATCAGGAAAAACTCTCGTGCAAACAAGACTTACTATGCTTCAATCTGCTGAGCCAGGCTTTTCTGGGCTGGCCCACGGTCTAGCCCAAACACAACACGGTAAGGTAGTTTCGAGGTGGATTGATATGAATCAAATGGTGGGCCGTGTTAAACTTAGATTGTCGGTCTGTCGGACAGTACGACACTTTTCTGAGCAGATGAGCCATGCTCGGGTGCCATGGGAATAGTGAGAGAGGGGGGAGAGAGAGCATACCGGTACCTTGCCAGAAGCCGGACACCATCGTTGTTGTCCCTGCCATCATGTGGTGGTGGGCTCGTGGCCATCGTCTATCATCGTCCTCGCCCTTACTGTCAAATCTGGGTACAGACGATGCGAGGCTGCCCTCCACATCGAGCAGGCTTGGCCATGAGTTGAAGCTGACGTCGCGCCAGCAATGGCACACATGCAGGCACCGGTGATGAAGGAGATGATCCACCACGTCGCGCTAAAAGAGGACAGGCACCTCACTGTGGTCATTGTTACCATGCTGCCACAATCGGCGCCATTGAGAGAGGAGGAAAATTTAGGCCATGGAAATTGTCGTTGCCATCAAGGAGAGGGGAGGGAGATAGGCCGCCGCCATCTACCCGTCACTGATTCGACACCTCGTCGTTCCCCACACGCACGTAGCCAACTCAAATCTGGGTCTTGGTTGTCGCCGGCGGGAGAGGGAGATGGAGAGTTGGTCGACATGCACCTTGCAGAGAGGGGGAGGGAGAGAGGAAGCGGTCGAGACTAGAGGGGATTAGGTAGGGGCGCCGTAAGGCACGGGCGTTAAGCGATGGTTGCCTAGCAATTAGTATGCTACCAGTGACAAGACGGAGCAAAGAAAAAACAAGTGGAGAGGGAGAGAGGCAACAATCATGAAGTAGCTTTTGTAACGGTGGCCTACCTATTCCAGTGACAAAATAGAACAGATGAAGAAGGTAGAGGAGTGATGGCCTACCTATTCCTCGGAGGCATGCTTGGATCATCAATTCGTCGTTTATGTAGTGCTCCCTTATAAGCTTAGGTTCCTGCTTATTTGGATTTAGGCTTTTGAGTTTTAGCTTATTTTTTACTATTTTCAAATTTCGTCTTTTTCTGACTTTTCGGCTTATTTTGAGTTTTTTGCCGATTCTTTTTTTCGTATTCGGTTGCATTATACGTGATGGGCTAACCTATTTTTTTATTTTAAAATTTTTAAATTTTAATTATGCCAAATAAGACATCATCGATTCTGATGTAATTTCGATCACCACAATAAAATTCATTATAAGCCAACAAAATTCAGCCCAACCGAGCACCACCTAGGTCCTATTTTTTTAGCTTTTGGCTTCTGTTTTTAATTTTTATATAGTAGCTAGCTTTTAAACGAATTATCTTTTTAAAATAGGGTCAACTAGTTAATTGTAGTACATACTGTACGGACTTCATTTACGTGAGTTTCTGTTACTCTGTATCTCTCGCACGAACAGCCCAAAAGCTACAAGGCGCAACTAAAAGCTATAAGTCTCAGTAAAAAAGAACATGCCCTTAATATAGTGGCTGAAAATATATTATAACTACTATTAATTTTTATTATAATTAAATTTAAAAAAATTAAAATATTGTTATGAACAATGTAAAAGAATAAAAAGGAAAAAGATATAAAACCCAAAAAATCAGAAATATAGAAAAACAAAATTAAAGAGTTAAAAAGCAAAAAAAAAAAGAAGAAAAACTCAGCATGACCGATCATGGATTCCTTTTTTTGTAGACCATCCACACAGAACTCGTTCTTTTAAACATGACTTATGACTTTTGGTGAAATTTTGAATTTTGGTCATTTACGGTATAGATTACGAAGAGACAGATACTCACTTGTGATTTTGGATGGTACAGATGTTGGGCTTTTAACGTGTAGATCGTTTAACCTATAGACCCCGTCTTAAGAAAATACTCCGTTTGAAAGTTAGGTACTGTAGCAAAAGCCAAAAGCCACCGGCTTCGGAGGAAAAAAACATGCCCTATATGACTCTCTTTAAGCTTATAGCTTCTCGCATATTTTTTACTATTACTAAATTTCGTCTTTTTTTTTATTTTTTGGCTTTTTTTGCTGTTTTTTCCGTATTCGTTTACATCATACGTGATGGGTTAACATATTTTTCTATTTTTATTTATTTTTAAATTTAATTATATTAAATAAATTATTATCAGATATAATATAAAATAAATTAGATACAATAAAAATTTAGCCATAAGACAGACTTATTTGGTGCAAATGAGCGCTCTATAAATGCTGTAGACTTGTGCTCGACAGCCGTACTTACTCGTAATGGACTACTCTTTTGCACATAAAGCCCTTGGTGTGGTGGGCCTGTTCTTTTTGGCTGCGGCTTATGGCTTTTGGCTGCGGCTTGTGGATTTTGGGTTGTTCGTGTGAGAGATTACAGAGTAACTGAAAGTCACGTGCGGTTTTTTACCGATATAAATGAAGCCGGTACAATACGTACTACAATTAACTAGTAGGCCTCATCTTGAAAAGATACTCCGTTTAAAAGACAGTTACTGTAGAAAAGCCAAAAGCTGAAGCTAAAATCTAAAAAGAACAAGCCCAATTTTGTCTATACATAAGGCTTCACTTAGAACAAATGCTACAGTATTTTCCGTTCCTAAATACACGTCACTACGTCAGTAGTTTTCGCATTTTGTTTCTAAATACTTGTATTCTGTAAAATTGAATTGACTTTTTACCATTTTTTATATGCCCCTTTCCTTTAGTTATTTCTAAGGCTATTTACTGTCTGGACTAGTATAATAAGACACTCTATCCAAAAGCAATAAATGACCTGATAAAAGATGTTAATTGGCCTTTTGTTTACATATATTGATTGAAGTGCAAAATTCTAGAACATCATCTGAATTCAGGAACGGAGGTAGTAATTTCTATCTGTATTCTGTAGGAACTAAAATAGCGTGCTATTGGTTTGGTTACTAATAAATATCGACGGACGCTTCACCATCGACTTCACTATTATCCCCATCTCCCTCCACTCATCATCCTCAATACCCCCTATCACGCACCAATTTTACAACGCAAACTTTAATTGGAGAGGGTTGAGATATTTGATACCTAGCGATTTGGGTTGATCTTATTCTCTTGCTCGGCTGTATTAGATGGTGATCGGTTCGGCTGAAAGCTGAAAATTTATGATTGAAAACACTGTAGCTCAAAAAAAGACAAAAATTCAGAAAAAAACGAAATTATGAATAGTGCCAAAATAAGCTTAAGCTTTAAGCCATAAGCCATATTGATCACCCCTTAGCCTAGTTTACATATATGTGTGTGTATTTTTTTTTCATTACTCTATTATATAAGATTGCTGTACAAGTGACGCTCTCGCGTCTGTGGATTTCTATGCATATGTGTGCATCTATTATGGTAGAGCCTGTCTTTTAGGACGTAATTTATAGTTTTTAATTATGATTTATTAATCTAATAAATAGTGTCTGCTAAAACAAAAGAAGTAAAAAGATAAAATGTAACGCTCTATGGTCCAAATCGGCTTAGGTCTAACCCCATTCTAGATAGACCACACACATGTAGCAATTCGTTTGCGCTTTCGTCCTCGTTTCGCGCAAAACGGTTAACCGAGGGTACTATCATTGAAACTCTTAGACCTATGTGTAAGTGCTTCTTAAGGTAAGCTAGTAAGGTGAGACTAATCCAGAAATTCATGTGCACACATATATGGACCAACATGGGCCAATGTGTCACATAAAGTTATTAAAAAGTCAAAAAGACCGTGATATATGAAGGGCTAAAGAGGTTTCACTCATTTCGGTTTGAACTTCTGACTTATTTTTTATTATTTATAAATTTCATTATTTTCTAGCTTTTTGCTTTTTTTAGCTTTTTTGTTGGTTTTTTTGTATTCGTTTGTATTATTTATGATGGACTAAACTATTTTTTACTTTTAAATTTAGTTATAATAAATAAATCATCATCAAGTATAGTATATCTTTAATCAGATACAGTATAGCTTTAACCATAAATTAACTTATTTAGTTCAATCGAGCGGCACCGAGAGAAGCAGCGGCTGCGTTTTTGTTTTGGCCTAAAGTCCTTCCTCTCGTCTGTTCATCTCTTTCTTTTATTCCATTCTTCTATTCCATTCCCCTCCCTTTATTAAATCAGCACCTACTTTTATCTCCAATTGAAGATTTTTAAAAGAAGCAACTTGGCTTGGCAAAGTGGCACCAAGATTAGATTTGGAGCCGAATGTGAGCGGTCAAATCTTTCTTTTATCTTCTTTGCGTTGTGTTTTGTGTCTTTCTTTTGTTAGTTCCTGAGGAGGTGCTGTTACTGTGTGCACTGTCTAGCGTGGTTGCCAGGAGGAAGCTCCAGCCATGACTCAGAATGCATGGGAAGCAGACAAGATGTGAGTTTTCTTTCTCTGTTTACTCCGTTTCCTGGTTAGTTTCCGCGATCAGTCTGCTTTGATCGGGGAACATATCACTATTTTTCTTCTTTACGCATTCCTCTTTTTGATGTGTTGGAAATGTTCATGTTTCTTAAATTTCCTCCTTCCTTTCGGCTTTCCGCTTGATGGTTTCTTTTCCAGATTGGTTTCTTGATAGTTTAGTTTTTTTTGGTGTGATTTTGTAAGAACCTTGCCCTTCTTCCCTTGTAGCATTTGAGATGGTTACAAATGCTTTAGATTATCCTAAAAAATAAATGCTTAGATTTCGTTGAGTGTCTTGAAATTTCTCTTCTCCGTTCTGCATTTTTCTTTCCTCCTTTGCAAAAGTTTTGGTATGTTTTCCTTCTTTCTCTGTTTCTTTTTTGCCCTTTTATTTTCCGGTATTGTTTTGTTTCTTGCTTCTTTTTTTTGCTTTGTTGTTTGTTTCTCGTATACTTTGTTGCAATGCAACTGCCTCTCCATTTCCTGAGAATTTATTGATCTCCCCCCTTAGTTTTCCTCTCCTGTTGCTGCCAGTTCTTGTATGCAAAGTTCCTTGTGGGTTTTCTGTGTTGAGTGAAAGTTTCTAAAGATGATTTCTATAGGTCACTTATTTCTTCAAGTTATCCCGTAACTTCATCTTAGCTAGATGATCTGTATTAGTGCACTAATGTTGGCCATGTGCATTGCTGGAGAGGCAGGTTGGATGTGTACATCCATGATTACCTGGTGAAGAGGAACTTGCAGAACACTGCAAAGGCATTCCAAGCCGAAGGCAATGTGTCTTCAGATCCTGTTGGTGAGTGGTACAACGCGATGTGTTGTGATCAAATTATAATTTTGCCATGGTGGCTCCATTTTAGTTTCCAAGCTTCGATCTTTCTGCATTATAGCCAAACATGTGATTCCTTGGAACCATTATTTCGCAGCCAGTAGGATAGGTACACAGTGATTTTTTTTATTAATTTGGGATAAAGAACTATATATTACTCACTACTTGTGTAAGGCGATCCATTACTAGTTACTCGTACCAGACAGATGCAAGGAACAATACTAAGGCATTGTTTTTATCTGATTTAATGTATGCCAGTCCGATCTTTCTACATTTTAAAGAATAGAATGTAATTTTTGTGTACTGAAACGTGCCACATTTTATTTTGCAAAAAGCAATTGACGCCCCAGGGGGATTCCTCTTTGAGTGGTGGTCGGTCTTCTGGGACATCTTCATTGCAAGGACGAACGAGAAGCATTCTGATGTTGCTGCTTCGTACATCGAGGTTCTTATAGCACATGCATGTTGATTATTACTTGTCCTTATTGTTGCTTGCTTGTACTCTCTTGCTACTGTGGCCAAGTGATATGATCTTACAATAAACTTCTAAATGTTTTAATTGCATTAATTACACCATCCCTCCGCCCACCCACTCACATATTCATGGTAAAAATATGCAATTTACATTTCTAAAATCAGACTGAAAGTTCCCACATTAACAGCGAAGGTGAAGTCCAAGAAATTTTGCACATTACTGTTGAGAAAAGGGAAAAAAACTCTAATCCGTCTATCTGGGCTAAAGCGTTTATGGTTAACTGTTTTCGATTGTACATGTTCTGCCCTTGTTGCCAAATAAATGATGAGAGAGCAATCACACAATTACTGAAGGACCTGTGGCAATTGAGCATTGGTCAGAATACATTTTAATTATTTTAGAAGATGCTGAATCTGTATTACTGTATAAACCAACCGGATTCTGACAGCTAGTCTGTAGTCTGTACTGCGTTTGTTTCCAGCTAGTTTTTAGTGTTTAAGTTTCCGGTAAAATTTTGAAGCTAATACTCCATTGTAAACATGATTTCCAATTTGCATTGTTAGCCAGGATAGGAGGTAGTTCTGTTGTTTAGCCAGTTACTGGTGTTAAGGAGATAGAGATATAGTTGTATTAGGAGATAGAGTTTGTATTCTATTCCATATATCTTATCTCTATATGGCATATCTCTTGTACTCTCCTATATATATGGCCCTTTGGGTCTCATATCAATACACACACAATATTCATAACATGGTATCAGAGCCTAGATTACATACCTAGCCTCCGTTCGTCTTCCGCTGTCGCTGCCCCTGGGAGAATCGATCTCTCCTAGGGGCGGCCATCTTCTTCACCATCACAGTCCTCCGGCCGCTGCTCTTGTTGCTGTCGCCGTCGTCGCCTGCGCCGGGTCGTCGACGCCGTTGCCTGCTCCGCTAGTTGCGCTGGGTTTCCGTCGCCTTGCCCCGCGCCTCCTCCCAATCCTCGCCACATTGCTCAAGGCCGCGCACTTTATCAAGGAAAGTGCAAACTGATATGGACGGCGGTGATCTGGGCCTGCGCACCCTACCTGGAGCCCCGCCGCGATCAAGTCAGCGCACATCCCCTTCGCGCCGCCATGGCCGACTCCGGCGACTCGTCCCCGCACTCCGCCGCGGCCATCGCCCCGGCGCTCCGCCTCGCCAGGCGCCTGCTCACCACACGACGATCTCAACCGAGTCCAGCACGGCGGCGCACCACCGCGGGGCGTCCATCCCGTCCATCTACGCCATGAGCTCCATGTCGAAGCCGTCCATGCAGACATCCTCCACGGCGCTCGCCGCGCTCTACCCGTACGGCCGGAACCGCGTCTCCTCGTCGGGTCGGATCCATCACATGTTGCTGGCCTCTTTCCATCTGCGAGGCCGCCTCTGCTGCTGCGTGCTTCTGGTGGCGACGGCTCCGTCGGCGGCGATGGCCAGCTGCCGTGTCACGCCTCTGCGCTGAGCTCCAAGTCGCAGCCTTCTGCTGCGAGGTCTCCGCGCTCACCTTCACGTCGTACGCCTTCCGCGTCCAGGCCTACGCGCCCGGTCGAAGCCTCCGCGTCGAGTCGGCCTCCACATCGCTTCGCCCATGACTGGAAGATTTGTTGAAGCAATCGTAGTAGACGCAGACGTCGCAGTGGGCGGACTCTTGGAACGGCGGCGGCGTCTCCATGGCCTCCGCGACGGCCGCGAATCGATCTGAATCGCGCTCGGCGAGGCCGAATGAACGGATCGATCCGCCGGTCTCTCGACGCCTCGCCGATCTGCGCTCATGCATGTACGTATGTGGCGCTCATGCTACTCATGCATGTGCATGTACGTATGTGGCGTATACACATGCACTCATGCATGCATGTGCCTGGCTTTCCTCGACATGGCCGGCGGACGGCGGCCTCGCGGCGCGTGGAGGAGTTCTCGCAGTAGGGCTCCGCACGCCGCCAGCGCCGTCGCCGTCTGCGCCTCTGCGAGTATCTCCGGTTCGTCGGGTTCCGGCATGTACGGATGCTGGGGAGCACATGGCCGCCATGGGAGTCTTCTTCCTGTTGCAGGTTTTCTTCTTCCTGGACTGGGTAAAATACCTGCTGAATAATGCCTCCCCGCACCGCTGCCTTCGGACGTCGCCTTCGCTCCTCCCACCCGGAGCTCCTCGCGCTGCGCCTCGCGTCGTCACTCTCCGCGCCGACTGTTGCCGACCTCGCTCGACTCCACCGTCGCTCTGCCGACTCCGTCGTCTGAGGTCGGCCGTTGCCGGCCCCGCTCGACTCCACGGCCGCCTCCGGCCTCCCCATCATCTCCTGCGCCGGCTGCTGCGACCACGCTTCCCGCATGGCTCCGCCGTGCTCGCCGCCTCCGGCTACCACCCGGAGGCGGCCTCTTCGCCGCCGATCCGGCCTCACCGCCGCGCCTCCGTTGCGCTTCTTGTGCATTGCGCGCCGACTCCACTGTCGCTCTACCGACTCGCTGCGTCGAGGTCGGTGTTACCGACCCCGCTCGACTCCACTGCCGCTACGCCGCTCGTTTCAGTGAGTCAGTCTTCGCGTTATTTTTCTCGTGAGTCTTCCGTTGCGTCCATCCAAAATCCGTAGTCTCTAATCTCTAGTTCGTCCAAGCCGTGCGAGTCCAAAAATTTATTGACAGTCATAGAAGTGTAGGAATTTTATTTTGCATGACAGCAGCCGCCGCTCTATTCTTTGACGAGCTTGTAACACCGCCGCTTCTTCTGCACTGCGCCTCCGTTGCGCTTCTTGTGCACTGCGCCGCCGTCGCCGCCGTCTCGAGCTTCGATCTGCGCCGTCATGCTTCTATCTATTCCTCTTGGCTTGATTTGACAGTTTATTCCAAGATCGCACGCAAGCAGCGACATCATCAAGACTCGGATTTGGATTTTCTTGTTTAATGTTAACTCCTTTTTCAAATGCAATGCTATTGCATACGCCTTGCATTTGAGGGGGGTGTTAAGGAGATAGAGATATAGTTGTATTAGGAGATAGAGTTTGTATTCTATTCCATATATCTTATCTCTATATGGCATATCTCTTGTACTCTCCTATATATATGGCCCTTTGGGTCTCATATCAATACACACACAATATTCATAACAACTGGTCCTCAACCAAATTCAAAAGGGAAATTTTGATATATTCCACTGCAAAGTAACCATTTCAGAGAAATGCCACCGTTAAGTAACAACTCCTAAAAATGCCATTCTAAACAACTCTTTCTCATAGAAATGCCACTCTCTGCATCTTTCACATATATTAGACAACATTGTCCCTGTCTTCTTCCCATCCGTACCTCTCAAGTTCATCCATGGCTGCCACTACCTGTCCACCGTCGTCAGCCACCACGGCACCTGAATCTTTTGCGCTATCTCCAGTGACCTTGGCTAACCCCGCTGTGCCACCCCTCCACTGCAACACCATATGGAAATATAGCAACAAGGAGCCAAGAACAAGTTCGTCGTCCTCCATGAATAACAAGTTTTATCCCCCAAATGATCAGATACACACAAATCCCACACATAAGAAACTGAAAGGCACCTCCTTCTTGAATCTAGAACCTCTAATCCATTAATTAGCAGCACAGATGTAAAGGAAATGATCACATCTTTGGCTATGAAGAATAAAAAATTTGGGCAAAGTTGGCAGATGATCACATCAATTAATTAGAAACTGGATCTAATCCATTAATCTAGAACCTCTAATCCATTTCTAAATTGGTTACTCTGCAATGGCATATATCAAAAATTCCCAATTCAAAAATGTATAAATTATTTTAAGGCTGGTACCCAAATCGAAGCCAAGGCCCCAAGAACCCATTGTCCATTGTACTTGTTTCCTCCGAGTAGCTGGTACCAGTTTATTTTGTGGTGGCTACCGATCTGGAACTACTTGCCACTATTAGCTATATATTGTGATAATCTTGCATAATTGTGAAGTATCAACTCCCCCCTGTTTGCATTGGTCCTGTGTTCCCTTACATGATTGTGTGTAAATTTGTGTACCAGACACAGTCGATTAAAGCTCGAGAGCAGCAGCCATCACAGCTGCAGCAGCAACAGGCTCATTCCCACCAGTCGCCACAGCAGATCCAGATGCAGCAACTCCTGCTACAGAGACACGTGCAGCAGCAGCAACAACATCCACAGCAGCAGCAACAACAGCAGCAGCAACGCCGCCAACAGAAGCAACAGCAGCGTAATGAAAGTAGTCATCTGCCCACAAGTGCTCAGAATGGTTTGGTTGCAGCTGATCCTCCAATGCGACAAAATACTTCATCCTCAAGTTCCTTGTCGGCAAAGTTGTACGAGGAGAGGTCCGAGAGGATAAAGATTCCTGCTCAGAGGGACACTTTGGATGAGGCATCGATAAAGGTAATTCCTCAATGGTAGCGTCTACTGTTGCTTGAATAATTCAAATACTCCCGATATAAAATGATATATGCTTATAATTCTATCACAACTTATACTGCAGCAAAGGTTTACTGAAAACATTGGCCAGCTGCTGGAATCAAACCCAACATCTATGCTGAAGTCTGCTGCAATATCAACTCAGGCTTCAGGGTACATACTACTCATTGATATTCATTAATATTACATTTACATGTAGGCAGGTATCTAGTGCAATGCAAACCATTCTCAATGTGGGATCGTGACATCATCTTTGGTATGGCACCGAATCAATGTTAAAAATTCCTGAAAAAAATAGTTATATAGTCACCTAAAGGAATCATCCTGGACAAGGATGCCTAATAGACTACTAATACATACGGACTCTACTTCCTAACTCAGTGGACTCTCTCTAAACTAATTCTGGCGCCATCCTTCTATTGTTCTTCGTGGACTAAATCTTGACATCAACTTCTTTCTGGAAAGTCTTGTGGCTGGCCGCTAGTATTGGTCTTGTCCTGCCAATGCACGTATGTGCTATTGCTTCTGCCTGGTCTATGTCCACAACATACGACATTTCTGTTATTTGTATGGATGCTTACTTGATATTATGGCTTAGCTGTTTTGTATGGACATTATTAGGGTACTTATCTTTAGCTTCTGTTTTCCAGTTAGTGTGTGCGTGTGTTAATTGGTTTGACTTTCTTACCACTGTTAGGCAAATTTTCCATGGATCAGCTGGTGGCATGTCAGGTACTTTGCAACAAGCTCAGGCCAGGAACCAACAGCTTCAGGGATCAACACAGGTAGATAGTTTATTTCAGACAATGTATTGATCTATTATTGGTATCTATAATTGGATATGTCAAATTTCTATCAGGAAATGAAGGCGGACGCAAATGCCGCTCTAAATCTTAGAGCTGCAGGGGCAGATGTATCATTAATTGGAGTACCAGGTGTTTGCTTTTGAACTCTAATATAAATTGATGTTTAGTACCAGGTGTTTGCTTTTGAGCTCTAATATAAATTGATGTTTAGTACCAGGTGTTTGCTTTTTCAACTCTAATATAAATTGATGTTTTTGCTTTTGTGTTGCCACCAATTGATTCACAACTATAGCTCTATAATATACGGAATTAAAAAACAACTTTTGGGTACTTTGTTAATTTATTGCTGAATAATGTTGCCAACAATTTTATTTTATTTGGTGGGACCTTATTATACGTGCAGGTTCAACTATCTACTAAATTGTTACAGTTGTGTAACAAATACATCTCATAGGAGAGAGAATTTGTACAGCGGATACAAATATACAGTTCTCTTTTCAAATATAAAGATGTATGATTTAGCAGTACAGTTGCACAAGATTTCAGCTATTTTTTTTAAAAAATTGAATCGATCTTCTATCTATTAATACTTTTGATTTGTTGTTTTACTTTGGGTATGTTATTTGATTCACTGTATGCACTAGGAATACTGTAGGTTCTCTAGTGTTGCTATGCATACTTAAAGGGATGTTGTGATTTTGTAAAAATGAAGATTGCTGTTATTTCGAGGAACACTAGATTGAGATTTAGAGGCTTCATCTCTCTTATCACAAATAATTTCTGTCCTTTTGTTCGTGCACCCTCATGATTGCTCTTAGTTGTGGCTATGTGCTGCATCTCTGACTGCTTGTTGGATGTGGAGTAGTACCTTACAAACTTGTTTCCTTGTTCATATGCTTAAAGTTGATGTTTGTTACTTTGCTGTCTGGCAGGCACTAATCCAGCAGGGAACAATTTGACCTTGAAAGGGTGGCCTCTTACAGTTAGTTCTTTACTTTATTCAGTCGTTGGCATTCTAAGCTGTAAATTAGCAGCAAGTTTGACTTGTGCACACAAGTGTGTTCTTATGATGAATTTCCACTTGATCATATTGTACAGGGTTTAGATCAGCTTCGATCTGGGTTTCTCCAACAGAAAGCTTTTATGCAATCTCCCCAACCGTTGCACCATCTTCAGTTTCTCACTCCACAGCAGCAGCAACTTCTGCTTCAAGCACAACAAAATATGACATCTTCACCTGGAGAGATGGATAGCCGAAGGCTTCGGATGCTTTTGAGCAGCCGAAATATGATTCCTGGGAGGGACGGTCAATCGAACGCCTTCG
The DNA here is from genome assembly GCA_036346245.1 of Bonia amplexicaulis. NCBI lineage: Eukaryota > Viridiplantae > Streptophyta > Magnoliopsida > Poales > Poaceae > Bonia > Bonia amplexicaulis. The sequence goes on along the minus strand of CM070736.1, from coordinate 38,367,130 downwards.
CAGAAATTATTCCTAGTGTTGGGCCTTCATTGCAAAACATGTGTTCACCCGTGCAGCGCATGGAGACAGATATGCTGATGAAGGTAGGTTTCACTTGTATGTTTCAGTACATGTATATAATTACTTATATTCGTGAGGATACATGAGATGTTAATAATAGTATTTAGTCTGGTATCCAATTAAGACATGCTCGTATATACCCCAAAACTACTATTTGTGAAAGAACTTCTATATCTTTGGTTAAACCTTACTACCTCTTCCTTTATGTGTAGTAGAGGATAGCAGCTTTGCAGCAGCACCAGCAAAGCAGCAATCAGCAACAGCTTCTTCAACATCCATTACTGAGTCAGCAACCACAAACCTCAAATCACCATCCAGGCCAGCAGGAAAAAATGGGGGCTGGAAGTGTTACTATGGATGGAAGCTTGTCTAATTCCTTCCGTGGAAATGAACAGGTTTTACTCTGTTCTGCATAAATTCAACATTATCATCTTAGTATCTTATTGCACCTGTACTTTTGTAGTTTTGTTAAAACTTCTGTCATAAGGTCACAGTACCCAAACTTTGATATGGTTTTGAAGGCTTCGAAGAATCAAAATGGGCGAAAGCGCAAACAGCCTATCTCATCGTCTGGTCCAGCTAATAGCTCTGGCACTGCAAATACCACTGGCCCTTCCCCCAGCTCAGCACCTTCAACTCCTTCCACACATACTCCAGGAGACACCATATCAATGCCGTCGATGCATCACAATGCTAGCTTATCAAAGGCCTTAGTTGTTTACGGTACTGATGCCCCAGGGACAATCGGATCACCAACAAACCAACTTGTAAGTTGCTGTTTACTACTTCTAAAATCTTTAGCCAAACAGCTATTAGCCTAATAGATGAGTGTGACATAGCTGGGAAACTCTCTGTTGTATCGGTGGATCTTTTGATGCTTCTGATAATTCTGACTGCAGGTTGACATGGATCATTTTGTGGAGGATGGTTGCTTGGATGATAATGTAGACTTCTTGTCGCATGATGATGCGGATCCAAGAGATGCTGGCAGTCATTGTATGGATTCTACTAAAGGTGTGATACTCTGGCGCAGCTATTTAGTAACATATGGCTAGTGAAAGTTTGAGGAGTTGGCCTAGGCATATGGCAATTATCGGCACTTGTTCCCTGGGCCAGCAGTTTAGTACCATGTGATGTTAGAGCTTGTTAAACAGTACCAATAGGGTAAACTCATTTAGATGAAGTTAGCATGAAAACCTAGGAGTTAGTGTGGTGTGGACCTTGGGCTGTTACAAAGGGAACTACCTAACCTATGCCGGGTTAACATATGTTCGTTCAATGTGTTATTTGCTGGGAAGTCGAATCATTAGTTTGTTTTGTAGTGCTTTAATTTTCTTTATGTGTTTTACGCAGGATTTACCTTCCGAGAGATCTCTTCAGCCCGAGCAAGCACAAACAAGGTTGTATGCTGCCACTTCTCATCAGATGGAAAGCTACTTGCTACTGGGGGTCATGATAAGAAGGTAAACGTACATGTTCATGGTTGTTAAGCTACTCAGCCAAGTGGATATAGTCAGTTTCGGAGTCTTGTAATCAAAATTGGTGTTGATATTGAAATGTATAGTTACTATATTGCAATTCAGGCGGTCTTGTGGCATGCTGAAACTTTAAAACAAAAATCAATATTGGAGGAGCATTCTCTGCTGATAACTGATGTGCGGTTCAGCCCAAGCGTTCCACGCCTTGCTACCTCATCATTTGACAAAACTGTCAGGGTCTGGGACGCCGACAATGTAAGCATATATCAACAGTCCAAGTTTTTCCTACCATCTGTTTCCCTGTGTGATTGCGTCTGTCTCTGTCTGTCTGTTAGCATGCATTGGATATGTTGGCGCATGTTATGGACCAAGATTGGCAATACATGAGCAGCACCCGCGCTGTACCGTAGCGACGTGTGAACAGCACCCGCGTTGTACCGTAGCGGTATTGTGTGTTTAGGCATTCGATTGGTTTCCTAGTATAAAGGATTAGTTGGTTAGGTAGGTTTTGAGATTCCTTAACTACCAAGTTATTGTTAGTGATAGAATCTTATCTATTAGGAAGGTTTATTTTTTTAGTTGGAAAGGTTAGATTAGATTGTTAGGAGACCGGCACTATATAAGCAGTCATTGTTATCTTTTCTAAGCAATCGATGAATAAACAAAGTTCCTAGTCTCTCCCCCTCTTCTTCAACTAAACCTCAGAGTCTTGGCGGCGGCATGGCCAGCCGTTGAAGGGCGAGTGCCCTATCTTCGGTCCTTAGACCCGTACAACAGAGCAACTCTGTGAAGTAACATCTAATAATACATCACATTGCTATTTTTTGGTTTTTAACTCGTGTTGCCTTTTTCTGTAGCCCTTTATGTTGAAACTGCATTGTAGAGTTAATTAGGCTGTGAAGTCACAAGGAAAGCAGTAAGCAATATCCATTCCAAGGTCATATGTCGTGAAAGGTCCACAACATCAGTTTTTAGATTCCTTCACCTAAGATGAATCCATTATTTAGAAGTGGAACTTATTTGTTCTCTAGGGGATATGCATTATTGTTCTAAACATGTGGATGCTTGGGAGATGTCTATCCTTGTTTTCGTCAGAGTTTCGAGTGCAACAGAGTATTTGTGTTCTTTACTGCTTGTCAGTTTTCAATAATACCATTGTTATCCCTTGGAATGGGCTTTTTCAGCAAGGTTATTCAATTCGTACGTTCACTGGGCATTTGGCATCTGTTATGTCACTGGATTTCCACCCAAACAAGGATGACCTCATTTGTTCTTGTGATGGGGATAGTGAGATACGATTCTGGAGTATCAACAATGGAAGCATCGTCCGAATTTTCAAGGTTAGTCAACTTTACTTATTGAGCATTCTGTTGATCTGTAATTGGTGCCTTGTTGTGAATACTCCCAACATATTTTTGTTATTCTTCTTTATCATAAAAAATGTGTATGCTGAGTGGCATTCTGTTGAGAACATTCTGGGTAACATATCACCCTGAGTTACTGTTATGAACTTTAGTTCATAGAGGGTAAACATCGCCGAGAGGATGGCCGGACAGCGTCGGCGTAGAGGAAGAGGGAGACTATAGATGACAATGACTTTGTTATTTCTTGCTTGATCTTAATAGCATGTGGCAGCTCTCTTATATAGATGGGCTCGCCCTAACAGATAGAATTTAATCTCAATTATATCTCTAATATATAGAAACTAATATCATATCTCTAATAGATAGAAACTAATCTCTAACTTCCTAATAATGAACCGTTGGGCCCAAGGCCCACGCCCATGACATTACATTCCTTCTAGACATGCAGCTAGTCCTCGAGCTGTTAGGTGGTGCGCCGAACTTATTTTGGCTGCGCCATCTAATTGACTGGTTGACACGCCTGCAGGTGGACCCCATCCTAGGTTGCACAAGGAAAGGAGGGCACGGAGCTCGCGTAGCTTCCTCTCCACTCCAATCCCCACCCTTGCTTTCATCCTCCCACAGGAACCAATTTGGTCTTCGTCTCCACCCTTATTTTTCTTCCCCAGACGCCAACCGAATCCACCATATCCGCTCATGCCCTCATCCACGTTACAACCTCTTTCATCTATCTCCTCTGTCTTCTCCCGTCTTCTCCTCTGTTGGGTCAGGGCGTCGAGCATGCGCTGAACGGCCGTGTGGAGCGCGGTGGCCATGCCTCGTGCGTGGGGTTCTTCCCCCTCTGCAGATTCTCAGTAGGATGTGACGTGACGCGACGGACGATGCACTTCTTAGCTTGGACGCAGGCCAAGGCATCCCTGTCCGGCGGCGAACCGCGCATGCGGTTCTTGGCCAGAAGGCGCCAGCCTCAGGAGCCTTGGTGTTCTGTCGCCTCGTCTCGGAGCTCTCGGTGTTATTGTGGCAGAGGCAGAGCAGAGCCACCATGGCCATGGAGGGCGCTGCCTCGGCGAGTAGCGACTGGGAGCTGTTCTCCGCAGCCTCCGCCCCTGGAGGTGACGACGACGTGGTCCTTGTCTCCGGAAAAAGCGACGACATCCTCCACGATCACTTCACCCTTGTCCTCTTCGACGTCGGCTTCTCTGGTGAGGGCTTGTGGTTGGGGGCCGCCTCTGACGACGAAGGGAAGAAGGCCCGCTTCAAATTAATGGATCGATTGGATTGAATTTTGGGAGAAAGATTGGATCTCGCCGCGAAGGGTTCGAGCGTGCAGTCGTAAGTCGGCGTGACGGATGAATCTGCAGCAAGCTCAGTTCTTGATGTGCCGCTGCCCCTATTTGGTGGGCCGCCACAGCCGCCTTGCCTAGTTGCGTCTCTGCCGCTGGACACAGCGCAGTCGCTCCCGCTGCTATCGGGAGTAGCATCGCCGTGCCCACTTCTTCAAACAATGCCGCTGCAGATGGTCTAAAATGAGATGCCATGCAGGATCTTCTATTTTTTTGATTTATTTAATTCCGATGCCTGTGCAGGGAGGTTCGACCCAGCTGAGGTTTCAACCACGTCTTGGTGGATATCTTGCAGCAGCTTCAGAGAATGTTGTCTCTATACTGGATGTGGAGACACAAGCTTGCCTGAGGAGATTTGAGGTTTGTAGGGAATGACTAGATTTCTTATACCTAACAACTTGGTGCATATATTGTGATTTTTTTAGTTCACTGAGTGGTGTCAGGATATGTACTGACCGACTAATTTTTATGCAAAAATGTTTAGTTTGATGTCTATAAGTTGGAAGTCTCAATATCTATAGTTTTGTTTATAATTGGCTTTGTGAGGTTCATTGCGTCTATGGCAAATTGCTGTTACTCAAGTATTTTCTCAAGTCAACGCTGTGCTTGCCGTAGCCAATGTTTACTTCTCTATTAGTCAATGGAATTTCCCAATTATGAGAAGAGATCACTTCAACCATCACTCTTTTCTCGGTAATTGCAGGGCCACACAAAGCATGTCGATTCACTGTGCTGGGATCCCTCTGGTGAATTTGTTGTATCTGTCAGTGAGGACACAGTAAAGGTATGGTCTTTGAATGCTGGGAACGAGGAGTGCTGCGTGCATGAGCTTAACTGCAGCGGGAGCAAGTTTCATTCATGTGCTTTCCACCCTTCATACTCATCTTTGCTTATCATTGGTTGTTACCAGGCAAGTCTTTTTATCTTCTAAGAGTGCTTTTGCAATCATGATTCATCCAAAAGTAAATTGCACAGATCCTAAGTATCTGTAGCTAGAAATGGATTTTCATATATAAACACTCGATTACTCAATTGCTTGCGAGTTACAACCATTGCAACTTTAATTTTAGCGGAGTGGAGGAAATTTCCATCATTTAATACAAGTGACATTGTCCGAAAATTCACAAATATTCCTCTGTGATAGGAAAACCATCATAATTTTTTGGTGCCACGAAATACCTTCGATATTTATTATTAAGAATAGGCAGGATCATTCCATAAACGCCACTGCTGTTTTTCTCCCCTCAATTCATATGTCCGTACACTTATCTGTGGGTTGTGTCGAATGCTGCAGTCTCTTGAGCTGTGGGACATGTCAGAGAATAGAACCATGACTCTCGCCGCCCATGATGGCCTCATCTCAGCGTTGGCCTCGTCGAGCTCCGGTCTAGTTGCTTCCACAAGCCATGATAAGTACGTCAAGCTGTGGAAATGAAGCGTTTCCACACTCTCCACGCACGCGCCGTGCTCAAATTGTTAGTTGTGGATGGGCTCTTTTTGTCACACCATTAGCTGCCAACCTGTACTGTGCTGATGGTATAAGCACTCTAGATGGTATATCCCCAACGTATGCTGGCTACTGCTTAACTGAACATATGGCTGTCGAATTACATCGTTTGCTAACCCTGGGAAGGTGGATTACTACTAGCTTTTGTATAGAACATGAGTTACACTTAATATTTATAGCGTATCGCACGTAGTCAGGTTAACACTTGAATCCTGAACCCTGAAATGGTTATGGTCTGAAATCTTAAAGCTCTGCTGCTGCATCTCTGCTCTGAAGTCTGAATGGAAAATGTGCAATCGCTGAGGTGTATGTCTGCAAGCAAATAATTCTAGTTGTGGAGATCGCTGTGGTTCTGGATGCCGTAGTTTTACAAATTGTTGCTGGACCACGGATGCTTCCTGGCTAGGAAAGGAAAAGAATTGGCATCCCGGACCAAGCAAGGAATATTTGGTCTTTACGTGTAACCTTCGCCCGGCTTAGGTTCCCGTATCCTCCTGTACTAATCCACATCATATGGACAACTGATCAACCGCAGCACGGAGTAGGATTGAGATGAACTGAGGAAGGAGATCGCAAAGGTAGGTTAAAAGATGGGTCGTGGCTCCTGACAAATCACATGTTTCAAGCTCTATGGGCATGTTTGCATAGAGTTATCCTCTTCATCTGCAGTTATGTGAAAGGTACGATACCTCCTTGCTTGCACCGTCATCACAGTTCTTAGGCCCTATTTTGGTTGGGTTTCGGTTTCGGCTTCAGCTTTGCGACTCGAGAAACCCGAAGACACATAAAGATTGAGCCGATCATCAATAATTTCATCGTTTTGGCATTTTGATCGATTTCTTAACCTTGTACAAATTATAGCCCCATTGTTCCAACTTGAAACCAACGGGGAGCCGCTTAATTTTTGGATGGGTTTTTTTTCTTGGATACAGCTGATGTTTTTAGCCTTAGCGCAAAAGATTGTGTGAATAAACTGAAAGTCAATAAGTCGTTTTAAAAAGACTGTTCTGTTAAACCACTTAAAAAAGTAATAAAAAATCGTTTTATTTATTTATCCATGGAAATTTATAAGGTATAGTTAAAAAGAACTAGGCTTTTGTCTTCGAGACCTGCTTGTCACGTAAAATTATGTCGAATATGGGTCCATACGTCGGCCTTAATGTCTGGGTAAGCTCAAACGCATACAAAAATTTAAATCGTTCGATCGAATTTCTCCAACTCAAACTCCGAAGGAACAAAAATTTAAATCGTTCGATCGAATTTCTCCAACTAAAACTAAAACTCCTAAGGAAAAAAAGGTAAAGAAAAGATAAGCTCCAACTCAAAGCTCTTCCCTATAGGGGCGGCCAAACGCCGTGACTTACAAGTATCCTACTCAACTCCCCTCAATCTAATCACCTCCTCTCTCTCGCCGCCCCGCCGTCTCCACCCCCAAAAACCCTAGACGCAGCCCTCCTCCTCCGCCGCCCGCCGTCTTCCGCGGCCATGGATCTCCTGCGCTCGCACCTCCACAAGGTCCGCATCCCGGAGCCCACCAACCGCATCCACAAGGACGAGTGCTGCGTCTCCTTCGACACCCCTGTAACTACTGCCCCATCCCCTCCTCAGTCCTCACTTCGATTTGCTAGGGTTAGGGTTTGATGCGAATTTTCGTCTCCGTGCGCTGCGCAGAGGTCGGAGGGGGGCCTGTACGTGGACATGAGCTCGTTCCTGGGGCTCGGGAGGGAGCACGTGGAGTGGAACTACGAGAAGACGGGGAACCCCGTGTACCTCCACATCGTGCAGCGCCGGAAGCCGGAGCCCGACGAGGCGGATCGCCCGCTGAAGAAGCCGACCCTCCTCGCCATTGGTATGACGCGCGTATCCTCTGATCACATCGTATTTGCTTGCTGCTGTTAAGTTGTACTGCACGTCGTCTGCCAACTATGTGAATTGCATGCTTGTGTTTGGGTGATGTGATTGTTTCTCTTAGGGCGCGTTTAATGTGGTTGTTGGTTAATCAAAGAAGACATGCAAAAAGACAGATTATCTCTGGATTCACATCACCTGTGTTATTGTGGAGCAGTTTTACTGTCTAGCGTAGGAATTTGGTGCGAAATCTGCATGATATGATATGTTTTGTAGCTTATGATTACCAATACTGTTTTATGGCTGTGTTTTTGGCTTGTTTCGTGTGATTGAGACCTAGTCCTATGCGATGTGACTTTTGGATTTGCAAGATAGCTGTGCTCAATAGTATCAAAATGATCGACATGGTATATTTTCTGCTTTTGTTAGTTGGGTCAAACTCCCATGTTGCAGCAAATTTGTGTTATTTGATTTTTTTGCTATTATCCAGAAACAGAGATGATGTCATTGTATAGAACATTAGAAACTTAGAATGTACGGTGGTTGTGTTGGTTTATTACTGGTTTTGTGATATTCTTTATGCTAAGTATGTGTAGTATAATACCAGTTCTGTGACAAGACTTGTCTATATATTTGGATTATCAGAATAGAGCTTTATGCGAATCAGAATTGCACCATGTGTTTCTGTGTTCCCATGCTTTCAAATGGAAATAGATGAATGTGGGTCTAATAAGTTCTGGTCATTTTATATATTTGAAGCAATTACCATATTCACTAATGAGTTTTCTACAATTGATAGGAGTGGAGGGAGGTTTTACTGATCAAGAACCTGAATATGATGAGACTTTTGAAATTGTTATCTTGCCTGAATTTATCTCTCTCCCGTTTCCATCGGTCGACTTGCCAGAGAAGGTAAATTTCGTGTTTTATGTAAAAGATTGAAGCTTTCATATGCATAGTTATTTACTGTACTATAAATCTGCAGGTTAGGCTCGCAGTTGATAAAGTTATACTTGCTGAGAGTGCTGACAGAAAACAACAACTGGCTTCTTGGGTTGTTGACAAGAAGAAAATCAGTGCATATGCTATGGACCTGCAGCAACTAGAGAATGGTGTTATTGTGCCTCCTACTGGATGGAAGTGCAGCAAATGTGATAAAACTGAGAATCTCTGGTTGAATCTAACTGATGGTACGATTCTCTGTGGGAGGCGGCTTTGGGATGGAAGTGGTGGGAATAATCATGCTGTTGAACACTACCAACAGACTAAATATCCTCTTGCCGTGAAGCTGGGAACAATTACTGCTGATTTGGAAGCAGCAGGTAATGCTACTCTTGAACTTTTGCATTTTTGGACTTCATTATTTTATATTTACTACTATTTCCAGGGACGATACCTTGTCGCTGTGTGAATCATGCAGTCAAACCTTTCAATCTCTCACTAATAGTAGCCTTTTGAATGTTTAAATTGGTCGCGTGAAAATGGTAAGAGTAGATTCAGCATAAAGGTACTTGTGGAATATTGTACTTTAATAACTTTGAAATATATTGTGATAAAAAATAACGGTCAAAGTTGCATTCGGAGGCACAAAAACTCAGAAAGTTGAAAACGTAAACAAATGAGACCGGAGGGTGTATTTTGCAACCATTATTGAAGATGTGATTTTTTATTAAGTGTCTGAAGGTGTCTGATTTGTTCTTTTAAACTTCTAGAGTTATTTTCTTTACATATGCAGTTTATACCACATAGCTTGTGTGTCTTCATATAGAAGTAATTTGCTGGTATTTTTTACCTTTTCATGTAAAGGTCTTTCCTGCATACCCTTTTAAGTTTACCAAAGAGTATTCTTGATGCAACCTTTCCTATCAAGGAGCATGGGCAGCAGAGTTTGCTTTCGTCATTTCTTCATTATTTGTTAAAATACCTCTTCATACCAGATTTTCTGTGACAGCTCAGACGTGTACTCATACCCAGAAGATGATAGTGTTGAAGATCCACTGTTAGCTCAGCATTTGTCTTATTTTGGTATCGATTTTTCTTCACTCCAAAAGGTGAGTTGCTATCTTTTGTTTTATGACATTTATCTATGATAAATTTAGCTCTGTGTAAATGTTTTTTTAGAAGTGGTAAAATTAGATGGATTTGTTTTCATGGCAAATATATGCTCTAACACCTCATTGTACACTTACTGCATAATTGCATTAAACACCAAGCATAAATCCATATTGGAGTTAGATATTGATATTGCTGGATGCTGCAATAATTCGACTTTCAGTGCTGGATATCAGGACTCTTGCATGATTAGATTTTTGTAAAAAGTCTCAAGAGGATACCTGGTATGATTTTTAACTATGAATAGAAAAGGCTGCTCTTAAGAGTTATTGTAAATAGCTGAGTAAGAGATTAGTGGCTGCGATATTTTTATAGAAATTAAACGAAAATATGTTACAACTTACAACCGGTATTGCACCAATGTACAGTTTTTGTTCCCCTTCCTTTATATGCTTGGCTACATGGTTTATTGCTTAGGTGCTATGCTTATTTGAACTGACTTTTTCTTTGTTCTTGCAGACTGAGATGACTACCGCTGAAAGAGAACTAGATCACAACACAAGTTTTGATTGGAATAGAATACAAGAAAGTGGCAAATATGCCGAACTTCTATACGGACCTGGTTATACTGGCCTTGTAAACCTTGGAAATAGGTAGCATGGATTGACTACATGAGATTATTTTCTCTTTTAATAATTTCTCTTAAGTAATACATATCTTTCCCCCTTTACAGTTGCTATATGGCTTCAATAATGCAAGTTATGTTTTCAACTCATCCTTTTATATCACGGTTGGTTCTACGTTCTCATATGATACTTCACTTGTGTAGTGTTGCATCTTTTCCCTTTTCACCTTTAGTAGCACCTGCTCTTCCATTTATTCATTGAATCATTTCAGATACTTGAGAAGCAGAGCTTGAAAGCTGCATTTGCAATTTCCATAGCTGATCCAACATTGGACCTGAACATGCAAATGTAAGTGTGCACCAGCTGATCTATGTGTTTTGGTGTTTATATGTATTGATGTGTCACTATTCTGAGGTAGTTGATTTCAGATGCAATTTTCTTAGCTTTTGATGCTAAATGTAATTTTAATATATGAAGGATATGTTTGGTCATTTATTCCTTATTCTGAAAGCATTATAGTCTGTCTACAAATTTATTTACAAGTCTCTTGGAGCACCATCACAAACAGCATGACTACTCCTAGGCCCTAGCATCTTATTCTGGTGAGCCCACACTTTTTGTCTTCTGCTGGCACTGGGTGGCCGCTGGGGAAACTCATCCTGGCTGCTTCGGTGGGGTGTTAGTTGATGACTTGGTACCACGTGTAAGAGTCTTATAGCAGTGTTAAAATCAAGCATGCATCACGCTGTCCAAAGAAAATTGCACTGTGGTTCTGCTTAGTAATATTTTGCTGAGCTCAATACTACTGTGGTATAATCTAAGAAATTATCGTTACCATGCTATCTATTTTCTGTCCAACTAAGCAGGCAAGGATTCATGTTGCTGTGCAAGAATTTTAACCAATATATTTATGTCCTTATGCTTGTTTACTTTCATTTTTAGGACAAAATTGGCACATGGTTTGCTCTCTGGTAAATATTCTATGCCAAATCAGGAGGTAAGAATTTGTGTATATCTTGATGTGTTGTTGTGGCTCTATGTTGTTGGTAGTTGCCCTTTGCAATTCTATTGTTCAAATGGGTGATGGTTCAGTCTGGAGTAGGCTGCTTTTTTGCTTCTTTTAGCTCTTACTCAACACAAATTCAGGCCTCTTTGTTTCTCTGCCAAAGTATGGTCCCTGTTTAAGTGGGTAATTTTTTTCGACTGATAGAAACCACGGCCACATGTAAACTAATTTGATCTGGTTGAAAATTTTCAAAACTGTTGTTTGAGATATTAGAATCCACCTCTTTCTATGATTTGTTTTGCATATTCAATGAAATGGAAAGGAGATTTGAGCTTTCTTAACTGTGATGCGTTTAGCTTTTTGATGAGCACCAATGGCAATTGCATGCTTTCTGGCTTGAATAGTCAAGGGTGAGTTTCTTTGAAAACGATGTTGTGCAGCAATGGTGATGCTTCACAACCTTGATATCACTTTTTACATTGGATTGGGTGGAAGCTAGTGCTTCTGAGCGACAAGTGTCCTGTTGTCCTACCTTATACAAACATGTTTGCAGGTTTATATGCTTTTGTGTTTTTCAACACATTCTCTAGATGTCAGTATTCACTATGGTGAAACTATGTACTTTTTATTGTTGTACCTTTAGTTTAATGCAGTTTTAAGTACTGGTCACCTGTTCGACCACTGGAAAGCAATTTAAAGTGCTGGAGTACCCATCATACTTAGTATTCTTAGTATTGTTTCTGTCATTCTCTAGGTCAGGCTTACTGATTCATAGTATGTTCTAATCAGCAAACCTGGTTCTGATTGGATTTCTGTACTACTGTTCTCATATATTAATGCTAGAGCTTAACAAGTACTATAAAGCCTACTTTTGTGTTGATGCTTCCCATGTTCTATGTTCAATTTGATAGGGACAAGAAGGAATACGTCCTCGTATGTTTAAGACAGTTATTGCTGCAAATCATTCTGAATTTTCCAGTATGAGACAGCAGGTACTTTTAACCGTTATACCTATGGGCTATGTCAAATTGTCAATCAATTTTATTTTGGTCCAGGAGCTACTTATTTGGATTCTGTTTTCATTTCATTAACTATGGGTATAAAAACTTTCTTATTTATTTGTCCAGGATGCCCTTGACTTCTTCCTTCATCTTGTTGACAAAGTTGATCAGGCAAACCCTGGAAACCATGAGTTAAATCCTTGTACGGGTTTCAGGTTCATTGTTGAGGAGCGGGTTCAATGCCCTTCTGGGAAAGTTTCTTACAACAAACGTTCTGATTGCATTCTTTCTTTGAGCATACCATTGCATGAAGCGACTAACAAAGGTGGCTGTTAAAAGTTATTTTCTGTAGTCGTATATAATTCAATGTATAATAGATCCTTGACATCTGTGGGACATGCAGAGCAGCTAGAAGCGTTTCATGAGAAGAAAGCTGCAATGGACTTGGATGGAAAGGAAGTGTAAGACATTCATAGTTTTCATGCAGTACGTAACGAGCTTATGATTTATGACACATTTATCACTTTATTTCCATAACAGGTCTAATGAGGAAATCGTGAGGCCTAGAGTCCCACTGGAGGCATGCTTAGCAAGTTTTTCAGGCGCAGAGGAAGTTCATGATTTTTACAGCTCTGCATTAAATTCAAAGACAACAGCAATTAAGTATGTATATTTTGAAACCTGTATCCTGCAATTGCGAAAAGGACGTGTACAACATATAATTCTCATGCACAAACTACAGTACTTTGTTCCAGTTGTTGCTTTTACTAATCCTGTTGTTTGTGTTCATGCAATTAATAAACGTTAGTGATAATCTGATGGGAAATGCTCAGCTTGTCTTGGAATTGTAGTATATCAAGATGGAACAGTGTGAAAGGGATGATTTGTTCTATTTCACTTATAGACTATTGATCAGATTTTAAGAATTCAAGTAGAATTAATATAGGGACATGGAAGTTCATCAATATCTAAGAACTCACATGAAATGAAGTAATGAACCTAATGGTAATTTAGCGCAAAACTAGTGCAAAAGAAGTGTAATGCTCAAGCAATTCAACATTAGCACCTAATACTTAACTACTACTATAATTAGGTCCCGTTTGTTTCAGCTTTAGCTTTTGGCTTTTAATTCACTATTCCTTAATTTTGTCTCTTTTACCTTTTTGGCTTTTTTTGGCCTTTTCTTTTTTCCCCGTATTCCTTCATATTGTCCGTGATGGGCTAATCTGTTTTTTCTATTTTTAATTTTTTAAAATTTAATCACGTCAAATAAGCAACCATCAGTTATAGTGAAAAATAATCCAGCTACAGTAAAAAAGCCATAAGCCATCGCCAAACTGAGCGCCCCCCTTAGTCCTATCATCTGCACACCAATACAGAACTTAGCCAATTACTTCATAATATGCAGCAAGGTTATTAAGTCGTAAAGTCGAGTCGAGTCGCCAAGGGGGCGACTTGGGCGACTAGTCGACTGACTAGTATCGACTAGTCCCCAGAGTCAGGCCTACAATCGTCATAGTCATAATAAAGAAGCAAGCTGGGATTATTATACTAATACTACAATCAAAATATCGCGTGTGGTGTGCAATGAGGATCTAGGGTTATTGAGTCACTACTCACTAATGTTAAGTCTCGGTCAGGCCGAGCCTCTCTAGTGGGCCTCAAATTTACTAATCTAGTGGGCCAACTCCTAGTCGTGCGGCTGAACATGGACGGCTAGTCGTGACTAGTCGCTGACTAGTCGTCCGGTCGCTCGACTAGTCGTTCCAGTCGAGTCGTCCTCCCGTCGTCCGTCATGTACCGACTGGACGACTAGTCGTGGATTAGTCGCCGATTAGTCGACGACTTAATAACACTGATATGCAGGTATTGTTTTAATCTTAATGTGAGGACTCGTGACTGTGGTTCGAAAACCGTGACACGGCCGGTAATCGGATTTCCGGTGGTACGGAAATAAAAACCGCCGGGTTTTTCCGAAGTGCATTTATATTTGTGAGTCTTTTTTGACTGCGTAATGTACCTCCTAGGTTAGTTTAAACCTTTTTTTTGTACTAGATTGCCTATTATATGAGCTAAATATGCTTCGAAACATCCCAAATTCAATTTTTTCTTGTGTTTCCCGGTGTTTTAGCGGGTTTTCCGGTTTTATAGCGGTTTCTCCGGTTTTTTTGGGCGGTAACTGGCCGGTTTTTCCGGTTACCGGTTTCAAATTCAAATTTCAAAACTTGAAATTTGACCGGATTTTCTCTGGGTTTTCCGGTTACCGTCCGGGAACCGGTACCGGCCCCCTGCCGGGATTTAGGCCGGTACCGGGTTTTGGAACCTTGCTCGTGACCTTGGTTATTATTATGGAATTGTGGACAGCTCTTTGACATTGCTTGATTTTCTTTGCTGATTGTGTTTTCTGGATCATTAATGATATTTTGTTTTTACATTGGTTGAATGCACCGATTAATAAAATGGTATGTTTATTTATAGTGATTGGATATTTCTATTGATTGATGTTGAACAACCAGGAGATGGCTTCTTATTACCACATTATATAGCTCATCTATTATGATTACTTATAATAAATATATTTTCCTTTACAGGACTGCTGGCTTTAAAACTTTTCCTGATTACCTGGTGCTGCAGATGCGTAAGTTTGTAATGGAAGCAGGATGGGTGCCAAAGAAACTTGGTAATACTCCCCACTTGATCATCATTTATGTGTGCATGCACGCTGTGGATTCGAACCAAGGTTTTAAATTCCATAGACTGATTTCCAAGAGAGCTGCCAGCACTGGTCCATATCATGACCTATTTATAGGTGTTCTGAGCCAGGAAACTTTTGCACCAGCATACTTGGCTAGAGCTGGGCCTGAGTATGGCACTGCAGTTTTCAGTAAATACCTGTATGTAACACACTTATGCATGGATCTTTTTAAATAATTTGACGATGTATTGTGTTTATACCCAAAAAAAAAAAAATGAAGCGCAGTTAGAATCAGTAGGGATCTGATGTTACTTGGCAATGTGTTGGTCTATGTTAGTAGTGGCCTGTGCAGGAAATTTAGGAACCAGTGCTGGTTTGGTGGTGTCCACATCCCTGATCCATAATAGTTTAATTTTTTTTCACCATTGGATGTCTTGAGTCTTACATTTGATTTCCCTCTCAGATGTTTACATTGATGTGCCGGATATAATCGATATCTCGCACATGCGCAGCAAAGGTGTACAGCCTGGGGAAGAGCTACTGCCTGAAGGAGGTTAGATTATCGATGATTAGTTTTTTTTCTCAGCATGCTCTTATTTTTTCTCTTCATCTTTGATGACTTAACAATATCCTCCTCCAGCTTCTGGTGACAACAAAGCTGAACCTGCTCATCCTGTTGCCAGTGAGGATATTGTGTCCCAGCTTGCAAGCATGGGGTTCAATTACCTTCATTGTCAGAAAGCTGCTATTAGTACATCAAACACAGGAGTTGAGGAGGCGATGAATTGGCTCCTCTCGCACATGGATGATCCAGGTTGGTATGCAAATGCAAAGGTTCCATTGTTTATTACTTGTCATCATGAAAGAATTAGCTTGTAAGTTATAACCGACACAGAAGAAACTGCTATTAACTTCAGCATCCCTTAACGATGCAGATATTGATGATCCAATATCTAAAGATCCACGGGCTGCTGAACAGACTGTTGATGAAGCAAGTGTTCAAACTCTGGTTTCCTTTGGATTTCAAGATGATGTTGCCCGAAAGGCCTTGAAAGCTTCTGTAAGAATCTTTTTATGATTTCATCCTCTGAATGGGCAGAAATGTTGACCTTCCTCCGGAAAGTTGGTGTTTGGCTATTTTCTCACATATTCACCATCCAAATCAGTCTTGCATTTTCCTCTTCTACTGTTGCGATTAACTTGTCATCGTTGCTATTTTCTCACATCACATATTCACCATCCAAATCGGTCTTGCATTTTCCTCTTCTACTGTTGCGATTAACTTGTTATCGTTGACCATGCTCTGGTGTGATTTTTGTTGTGTCATGTATTAGGGTGGGAATATCGAGAGAGCCACAGACTGGATTTTCAGCCACCCTGAAGCATCTAGCTCAGTATTTACTGATTCTTCTACAAGCAATGTAAAGGCTGATGACCCATACATACCAGATGGAAGTGGCAGTAAGTTTCTCCGACCCTTTTGTTTACTTTAACCCTTCCCAATTATAATAATCCGAAACCATGATCTGCTGTAAATGAATAACAGTGCTGGGTTGCATCCTATTGTTCGTGTCTGCAAATAAATAACTAGCTGTCTGTCCACCACCTACGTGCGCCACCCCTCCCCATCCCTGGCAACTTCTGTGCAATAGTACTAAGCAGGGTTCAGAAAACCGGCGGTGTAACCGGATTTCCCGGTGGATACTGGGAAATAAAAAACCGGCCGGGTCTTTCCGAAGTGCATTTATATTTGTGAGTCTTTTGTGATTGCGTAATGCACCTTCTAGGTTGGTTTAAACCTTTTTTGTACTAGACCACCTATTGTATGAACTAAATATGCTTCGAAACATCCCAAATTCAACTTTTTCTTGTGTTTCCCGGTTTTTAGCGGTTTTTCCGGATTTTTAGTGGTTTCTCAAGTTTTTTGGGCGGTAACCAGCCGGTTTTTCCGGTTACCGATTTCAAATTCAAATTTTAAAACTTGAAATTTGACTGAGTTTTTCCCGGTTTTTCCGGTTACCGACCGGGAACCGGTACCGGCCCCCGCCGGGATTTAGGCCGGTAACGGTTTTGGAACCTTGGTACTAAGTATGATACTTGCTCTCTAAAATGGAATTAATTGACTCTCTTAAGGTATGGCCATTAGTGGTGAAGTTGCAGAGAACTTCTCTCCTTTTCCCCTCTTGAGAATTACTGCGGTTTGTGGTGCCAATTGGACAAGCTAATTTCCTAAAACTGTCTGAACTGTTCATGGGTGGTCTACACATCCTTTCAAAGATTCACCTCTGTACATGCCCAACACATTTCTGAATAGTTAGTTACCGTATTATCACCTCACCAAAAAAAGGTGGATGCTGGTTTTAAATTAGATAGTCCACTATGTTTCCAAGAGAACACATTATTTTAAAGATCCAACAAATTCTTTGAAATCCATGTGAGTACATTATCAAACCTTTGAAAAGGAAGGCCCTATTGGAATGCTCTCAGCAACTGTTTCATCTCCCAAACAGGCCTCTCAAAACTGTAAGCGTGTCAAAACGTTGGTTTTAGTACTGTTTGTAATCTCGTTGGTCATGTACTGATTAAAAATTCATTAGCAAGACCTGTGAGACTAGCTGCAATGTTAACAACATTTATGTTTTGCAGGATACAAGCTGATGGCATTTGTGAGCCATATGGGCACCTCTACCCACTGTGGGCACTATGTCGCCCATGTCCTCAAAGACGGGAGGTGGGCGATCTTCAACGACAATAAGGTTGCCGCATCTGTTGACCTGCCCAAGGATATGGGATACCTCTATTTCTTTCAGAGGATAAGCAGCTAAAGACATACATGCAAAACCACTATCGCTGACTGAAGTCATGGTTCATGCGTGCACACCAATCATCGAAAGCACGGCGGATGGTCGCAGAGCTTGCGTGCCAATCGACTCGAAGCGACCGTTTCGTCACATCCTTTGCGTGCCGATTTTAGACTGATTAGCTGGGATGTTGGTTCCCCGGGACATCATGCATTTGCACCTAAAATTACATTTATGTTGATTACCATGTGACTGTTTATGCCATGGAACGAGTAAGGTTGTCTTTGGACTCGTACAATCTGTCTGCGTTTTAGATGCCCGCAAGGGGAAATTTTATTCATGCCAATGTCGTTCTGGATTAGTTTTCTAGTGGTACCATTTAACTGTAGCAATTAGCTAGAGCACTAGTAAAACTCAAAGAAGGCTATTAAGGGCTTTGAATGAGAAAAATGTAGGAATAGGAAAAACGCTGGAATATAATATGATTGTAGGTGCAAAAACAGATGACTAGAAAACATAGGAAAACTATGACACGAGTTATTTGGAACGTAGGTGTGTAAAAACGCATAAATTTAATGTTTTGAGGTAATGTGATGCTTGTGTTTGTTTCGACCCTACGCGTAGGAACCAAAAAATAAATTTTTGGTGGGTGTTTTTCCGTTAAAGTAGCATCCAAAGGAAATTTTACTGCATTTTTCCTTTTGTCTCTGACGAATCAAATGATGGTACAGTAACCGACTCCATAGGAACTCGAATCCTACATTTTTCCTCTGAATCAAAGATGTCCTAACAGTTAATCACTGGTTCCTTCTGCAATCATCTAGGAAGGTAGCATCATGAGTCTCTTGTTTTCTCTTGAATCGATAAAGGTTTGCCCTCACCAAAAAAACAAGCACTTCCTTTTTACCCAGGCCGGCCAGAAGGTTGGCCAACCGAGTTTTATTAAGAAGCAGAGGAGTACAAAAAAAATACATAATATTGACAGAACCAAGCACAGGATGCGGCCATCGCCGCTGCACTGAACAAGGCCAATCAATTGCAGGTCAACGTGTGACTTCATCGGCGCACAACATTTGTCGCTGATGCCCGAAATCGCTGAACATTCCCCTGAACATTTTCTGCAGACATTACAGACTGAAGGAAGTGTGTGTATGATTCGGGACGCTGTTATTGGACCTTGTGGGCCAAAACAGAATAGCCCAGGAGTACAGTTTGCTGTACGCCACATGATCAGCCCATGAGACCGACGACGACCTTGCGCAGACGACCACCGCCCGCCTCGTCGCCGCCGGTGAGCATCATACATGCTTTTCTCCGATGACATATCCGGTCAAAATCACGTAAAGGTTGAAAACCAATAAAAACCACGCCTTCAGAGTTTCAAAAATTCTAAAAAAACCAGATGTGGAGGAGACGCTTTCTAACTATGTAAAATTTTATGATCAGATCCAGTTCATTTACAAGATATGAAAAGACAAATTTGCACAATTTATCTTTTTTATATCTTGTAAATGATGTTGAGTTGGATCCTAAATCCTTCCCTATGTATGGTATTTTTTTTAGGAATTTTTGGAAACTTCAAAGATACGATTTTCACAGGGCCTAGGTGGTTTTCACCGGATACGCTCTCGTTCTCTCTACCTTTGTGTTTGGTGGCAAATGTTACGATGGCGACAACGCAATTACATGCAAGGGAAAATACATTCGTTTGCCCTCTCTTGGTCTACAGTTTACACATTGCTGGTACTAGTATATTTATATTTCGCAGCAGTCAATTCGAAGACAGTACGTACTGTTACTACCGCAATTGCAACAGTGCTAGTACCTGCCTGTCTTGTTCGTCCGCTTGATTGGACGGCGGCGTCCAATGCCCATGCACGGCGGCGTCGCCCGAGCCAATGGCGGGCGCCTCTGCTGCGCGACACGAGCGCGCACATGGCGGACCATGTGCTGCGGCTGGTTGCACCCTGCGCCGGAGACGCCCACAAGACGTCCTTCGCCGGGGCCGCCTCCTCTCTCTTCCTCGCGGGGCAGCCGCCTCGTGCGTTCGCACCACGCTGTCAGCAGCCGCTTCGTCCCTGCCAATATGCCAGCAAGATCCCATCCCCTGCGGTGTCTCCTCCTCGTCCCCGCCTACCGTTTCTGAAAAGAAAACAATCGATGGAAAAGTTGGTAAAAAAATTAGGCATCGTGTGATGTTGCAACTCTTATCTGAAACAGATCTGCCTGCGGCGACACAATGTAGAGGCTCTTCTATCTTGTAACCATCTAATTAAAAAAAATAAACCAAAATGTTACAACATTGAGAATCACGTGGCGCTTGTGATTTTAGGTAGGATGGTTTTCTTGTTGGTGCGTCCAAGATCATAGCACAGTTGTGCCTAGAGGTGGGAAATAGATACGAATTATCTGATTACTGTATTCGATAAGATATGAATACATATAGATCTTTTCATCCGATTAATAATTTATCTCCTATTCATATTTGTATTCGAATCCGTAAAAAAAATATAGATACTAATATGGTATGGATATTTACCATCTGAAATGTTATTTTATCCAGACCATTTGTATCCATGTCCGACGAAGCAATATACATATTTTATTACAATATGACTAATTAGTTAGACAAGTTTTATTAATTCAATGTGAATTCATGTTTCTTTAGGTAAAGTAAATGAATCAAAATTATTAAGCGTAATTGTACGATGATAAAATATCATTAATATCTTGTACTACATAAGTTATGAGGATATCCGAATCTGATCGAATTGAATATATATTCAATTCGAATTCGTATTCATTACATATTTGATTCGTATTTGAGAATATTAGAATTTATATTTATTTATAAAATACGAATATGTTAAAGATACTACCCAATTCGTATTTTTCTACTCCTAACCGTGCCTCGAAAATTGTCGCTCTGGAAATGACACGGCCTGGAGTCTGGACCACTATTTTATCCTGATTTTGATCTGCCTAGGATGAGGACCAAAATAGTCATATGGGACGGCACGACGTGGGCTGGTGATCCGGAGAGCCTTGCTCTAGGTCTCTAGGGTAGGAGGAAACAAGGCTAGCTTCCGACCTTTTTGTCTTCGCGTGTGGAGTTGGTGCTGGCAGCTACGTGGTTCCGTTTCGTGTCTCTGTTCGTTCGATCAGCTTAGTGATGGCCAAGCTCGACAAGGATTGTACAATCACGTGCTGGTGTGGTCGATCAATTCAGTGCTTCCGATAATCAACTGCTAGAGAGAGAGAGAGAGAGAGAGAGAGAGAGAGAGAGAGAGAGAGAGAGACGCCGAAAAGCATCGGCACTAGTTTCTCCGTTGCTGACCCGAAATCTCGACTTGGCTGCGTAGGATTGAGCGCAGCGGTTGCTTGGACGCACGGTCGTCGTCGTCGTCGTCGCGGCGGTTGGTTCATGTCATGATCATTGACCCAGTCGGTGCTAGCGACTGCAATCACATGCGCGATAATGCAGTTCAGGCATGAGAGTTCTCTCTCTCTTTTTTTCCCAGATCCTTGATCTGCTTAGGTGGTCGATCGTTTTGATCGAACTGCCTGCTAAGAGCTGATCGAGTCGACACATAGATAGGCAGATGGACACATGCGAACTAATACTAGTAGGTCAACTTCCACAATGCATTGGACACATACTACACGGGAGAGTACTAGTGGCTACTAGTTTAGTGCAAATTCATGTTGACATTGCTGGATAACTGAAGATTTTGTTTTGTTTGGTTTGCCCGGCATATGTTTAAGGGCCTGTTTGGCAACGGCTGCGGCTTATAGTTTTTGGCTGAAATTTTTGAATTTTGGCTGTTTACGGTACAGATTACGGAGAGATACTTACTTACGATTTTGGATGGTACAAATGTTGGGTTTTTAACGTGTATATCGTTTAACTTATAGACCATGTCTTAAGAAAATACCCCGTTTGAAAGTTAGGTACTATAGCAAAAATAAAAAACCGCTAGTTTCGAAGAAAAAGAAGATGCCCTAATTGATCAGAACAGTCAGCCGGCTACGTGTACCATGCTAGGATCTTGGCTTGTGTGTAGGTCACTGGCTGCATCAACAGTTGAGAGTTGAGGACGTTTCTATGGCGTCATTGCAGAGACAGCTGAGCTGAGATCTGAAAGGCACGGGCTCATAATAATTGCGCTGTTATCTGTCGCCAATACAAGAAGCAGAGGGAGCTAACGGGATCTGTCCAGTCCATCAAAGTTAATGAGCTTCTTTGATGACCGATTTAATTGCAGCAAGTAATTTATGCAAGTCCAGTTCTTTGGGGAAATTGTGTCAGGCCCATTTGTATAGTTCCTTCAAGCCTTGCGATCAGAAGTTTCAGCAGGCGAGATTCTAAAAAAAAATGAAGAAAGTTTGAGCAGGTGAGACATTTTCTTGTCAAAGAACAGAGCAGGAAAACCAGAGAGAGAGAGAGAGAGAGAGAGAGAGAGAGAGAGAGAGAGAGAGAGAGAGAGAGAGAGGAGCAACCCATTCATTCATTCCAAGGAGGAGGACAAATACAGTGTTGAGCTAGCTAAGCTGCAAGACTGCAACAGCAGAACGGCGTCTGCTCCTTTCCTTGAAGCTTCCCGGCAGCAGCAGCAGCAGTACAGTGGCATGGCCAACTTTTCCCCATGCTTCCATGTACCAAGAGCATCGGACTCCTCTTTTGGTTGCTGCAGAGAAAAAAAAGCTAGCCATCGCTAACCACCTCCACTGTTGATCTGAATCCGGAGGCAAAGGCTCCAACAGTGAGCGCGCAACGCTGCGACCGATCGACGACGCGCCGCTGCCTGTCCGTGCTGTACCACCAGTCCAGAGCTCGTCGGATGATCTGCCTGAACGGCAACGATTCCTATCCGCCAAGCTTGTCAGGAGCCGGTTGGCGAAACGAGCGGAACTACAGTGGCAACGCAGTGAAAAAAGCGGCGGTGCACCATGCACTTTGTCTGCTTGCACTGCATGTGTTCTTGGATTGGATCCTGACTAAAGCCCCGTTTGTAACGCAGGAATTTCACATGAATCTTACAGGAACTTTACAGGAACCCGTTCACTTCCCGCAGGAGCTGGGAAAAATCCCTGCGATCCAAACGGGGCCTAATCGATTGCAAGCTGCAATCGCCATGGATCATAGTAGGGTATCGATATCCATCGATCCATGCATGATGTAGTACATGTGTGTATGTGTATGCATGGATGCCGGTGTCATCTGGCAATGATTGCGCCAAAATCTGATCTCGGTGGTCCTCTCGAGTGGCAGGGGTCATCTTTCTGCTCACTCGATCATCACTCCATCGGCATCCATCTGGTCGGAGAGGAGGCCGACGAGAGGAGGAGGAGGAGGAGAGATCCGGAGTTATTATCGCCATTCATTGCGCGGTAAGAAGCATCAATTCGCGGGCGCGCGGCATCAATGTGCGTCGTCGTCCTGAGCCCTCCCTCTTATCAAATCATTCATTCGGTCCGCCGTTCGTCGTCGTCCATCTCCGGCATCCTATGAGGCAGCTGCCCCGTTTCAGAATAATTCAGAGCACACACTACACCAGCAGTCTAGTAGTATTGTTATCAGTTTGCGTATGAGACGCGCAGGCATTGCTTTCCTTCATGTGGTGAGGTGTGTGAGCTTCACAGCACCAGCAATCCAATCACCTGCAGGGCATTGGGATAACTACTGGTAGGAGTGTGTGAGCTTTTTCCAGACTTTTTTCATGGAATAAATTGCTGATGTGGTTTTCAGGGCAATCTTGGACACACAAAGAGCCAGATTTCAGATGGGTCTCTGAAAGCGAAAACCGACAAGAACCCAGTCACTCCTACATCCTCCTAACAACCTCCTTTTCTTACTGTTAGCTTTCATCATTCTGTCTTTTACTACCCCAGCCCAGCATGCACCACGATCGAGTGCACCATCGTGCACTTGCAGCGATCAGCGATCAGCTCCCTGATCCTAGCTCCTAGCCACAGGTAAGGTAATTCTGATTTGCAGGAGTGAAATGGATCGATCGATGGAGAGGTGGCTATGGCGACTGGCCCCTCCGCGGCGACGGGCTCCCCGTGTCGGGGGCTCCGGTGAGCGACAACCGGCGCACTGTTGCGGTTGCAATACTTCTCCGGACAGGCGCGAGACAGAAAGGGCAGCACAAGCCCCACATATCTGCTGGAGCCATCTTTATCACCACCTCACCTATGGCCTCCAATAAGCTCATTTCCAGGGCTTTCCATTCCATCAATAATTATTTCCATTTCTCTTTTCCTTTGCTTGTTTGTTTGTCACTGGAATTTAGCAGGATCGATTGGAAATTCAGAACAAGTTTACAGCATTTTTTTCCTGTCGATCGTCGAGTTGAATCTGTGGGACATTTACTTCTAGAATTTACTCACCGGTCGAATTGAAACCAGAACTGTTAATCCTTGGCTGTACTGCATTCATGGCTGTGGTGAGTGGGACAGACAAGCTCTTAGCTCTACCCTGCAAGGCTTTATGTTAACTGTTCAGTGACTTGGTTGCTGCTGCCAGCTAGGAAATGAGAGAACGACAGAGAAATTCTGTACATCCATTCAAGTGATGGTGCCAAATTAATTCCTGTTCAATAACTCAAGCATGCTAGTCCATGCTCATTCATTCAGTCAGTAGTACTCAGTACTAACTCATTCTGTTTGCTTGATGGATTCCACTTCCAGCCCTGAATTTTGCAGTGATCACATAAACAATCTCTGAGTTTTTCTTTTCTTTTTCTTTTGAGGTGTGAGCTAGAACAGAAATAGCAGCAAGTTAGCTCCCATATTTCCGACATTGATGTAGAGAAGGCATCTGTTTTGGCATTGCCTTGGGCTGGGGGTAGTACTAGTTTGCAAGCTGCAGCCTCTGAATGTTAGTTGAGGCTAAGGGGTCTCTCTCTCTCTCTCTGTCCTCATGGCATCTTCTCTGTTTGCATCATGCAGAATGGGATGTGGCCAGGCAGAGTTCACAAGGTAAAAAGATCCCTGCAGATCTCCACAGGCTCCAGGTTTTATTTTTATTTTTTCATCCAGGAGGCAGGACAAGCACCATGGTTTGGTCCATCTGGTTGTTAAGTTCTTGAAGGCATGCATACACAGCATGCATATGACCTCTCCCCCCCTCTATGTACAACAGTACAAGCCAGATGTGTCCTACACAGTTGCAGCTACACTGCACATCCATGGCCTATTCCTCTAGAGGAATATACATGTCCAGTGGTGGTGCTCATTACTTTGCATACATATCAGTACATGCTAGTTTATACATACATGCTCCTATCATTGACCAGCCTGGCTGGCTAGCTAGCTAGCTTGAGCAATATCGGGCACCTTATGCCAAATGCCAAACTACATGCCAGATTAATGAATTAATTTAACTAACTAATAGTACTGATCAATAGCAACAAGACAAGACCAAACTAGAAGAAACAACATGTCCTTTTCTTTTCTTTTCCTTTCCTTTCCTCTTCTTCTCATCTTAATTTTTTTCTAGAGTGTTGATAAACACCACATGAATATTTTCTTCATAACTATCATCCAGATTTATGACCATTGAATTACAGATCCAACGGTTATGAATTCTCCCTACCCCTTTAAAAAAAAATCTCCCCCTCCTCTAAAAAAAGGGGCTTAATTCTATCTGCTGCAGCTCTTCTTTCTTGCTGCAGCTAGCAGCAGATTTTCTTTGCATGCATGCATGCGTCGCTGCAAATTAACCTTAAACACAACGACCGCACGCGTGCTCCCTCGCTCCATAGCTAAGCTACCGCGATTTCTGTTTTTTTTTTTGCTCCATTAATAGCTGTTTCTATATCTCGATCGGCCGGTGAACGATCATTAATCTATGAGAGGTCGTGGACGTCGTCGGGATCGGCCGTGGAGACCATCTTGAGCGCGGACCCGCCGGTGGTGAAGGCCTTCTTGCGCACGGCCATGTACTCGGGCCACGTGACGGCGCGGTAGGCGGCCTTGCGGCCCGGCGGCACGGCCTCCAGCAGCGGCACCACCTTGACGTCGGCGGGCGGGCCGAGGAAGTAGCCGAGCGATATCCGGTCGCGCTCGCGGTTGACGACGGCGCGGTGGTAGACGCTGTGGAAGCGGCCGTTGGTGAGGATGTGTAAGAGATCGCCGACGTTGACGACGAAGGCTCCCGGCACGGCCGGCACCGCCACCCACCGATCCGGGCCGTACCGGAACAGCTGCAGCCCCGGCACAAGGCTCTGCAGCACGAAGGTGAAGAAGCCCGAGTCCGTGTGCGCGATGAGCCCCAGCGCGCGCTGCGGGTCCGGGCACTTGGGATACCTACGTGCACCACGCACAGCCAGCTCCACGTTAGTTACACCGGCGCTAGCGAGCTAGGCTTTCGATCATGGCGGGACATGGTGCGCGCGCGCGGCCATGGCTAGCTGCCATTACATACCAGTTGAGGTGCATGGTGGCGGTCATGGTCTCGCCGATCTTCTGCTCCGACTCGACCGCGGCGACCTGCTCGTCGGTGAGGCCGAGCGCCTTGAGGAACAGCTCGAGCAGCTTGTCAGCGAGAGCGCGCATCCCCCTGTGGAACTCCTCCATCACGTCACTGTACACATGTAAAGCAACAAACAAGAAACGGTATAAGTACATGAGCTAGTAGCAAGCCTGCGCGCGCGTGCGTGCGTGCATGCATGCATATATCGACACGTCGATGCGATGCGAATATGCGATCGATCGAGTACGTGCAGCGTGAACGTACGGCTAGGTACGTACGTGTTGGCGGCACGTGCGTACGTACGTACGTACCAGAAGTGGTGGTAGTCGTCGCCGGCCTTGGGCCAGAGCTTGCGGAGTTCGGCGCGGAGGGAGGCGGGGGAGAAGGTGTAGCCCTCGGACCACATGCACTTGGAGAAGGAGGAGGAGATGGGCGGCGAGCCGTAGCCGCAGGCGTCGCCGGGCCCGCGCACGGCGCGCATCTTCTCCGTGGCCGGCAGCGCGAACATGCGCCCGATCCGATCCTCCACGCGCGCCAGCAGCTCCTCCGGCACGCCGTGCCCCACCAGCAGGAACGCGCCCCACTGCTCCGCGGCGCGCGCCACGCGCGCCGCCGCGCCCGGGTCGCGCATGTCCACCACCGGCACGGCGTCCGGCCCGGGCTTCCCGCCGTCCACCACCGGGTGGTCGTGCAGCCCCGGCCACGCGTGCGTCTCCGGCACGCGCCTCGCCGCCTGGAAGTCGAAGTGGAGCGGGTTCTTGAGGTGCGACGGCGCCGGCATGGCGATCGATCCACCCAATGTATCACTTACCACACAACACAAGAAACAAATTAAGCGCTCACTCACTACTCGCTAGTAAGTACAATTAAGTAGCTATATCCAGAAACAAATTAACTCTCTCACTATATCTAGTGACATATATGTATATAGGACTTTGCAACGGTGGTATGAGTTAGCAACGGGAGAGGAGTGTGAGAACTGGTTGGAGGAGTACAAGGGTGTGGTACTACTGGTATATATAGGGAGAGAGTGAGTTAATTACCGAGATAATTGAGGGTGTAATTTTAGATATTTTAGAGATAAAAAAATTTCAACTACCTGAGCAATAGCAAAACCGAAAATCAACTGGTAAAAGCCCGGTGAGAGGACCTTTGAAGCGATGTGGAGCACACAAGGCCAGCTACACAACACGAATCTAGCTAGTACTCCTCCTTGCTAGTGGCCCTGGCACCCAATTAATACAAGCATAGATAAAAACACACATGTAAAGTGCCGGAAATAATTGTGATCGCCTCAATTAATTAACTTGGTCAAGGCAGAACTAGGATATATTTGTTTAAAACATAGGAATTTTACAGGGAAAAAAAACCCCGGACATGTTCGGTTTCTTTGCTCACCCATCCAGCGTTGCTCTTAGGCAAGTATCTTTCGAACAGCCAATTTCCCCGATCAAAAGTAAGTACAGGCAAAGAACCAGACACGCCCAACGTAAGGATTCTGGCTTTCTAGCTAAGCCAATCTAGAGAAGAGAACAATACGTGCTAGCTAGCTACTCTACACGTATATATACATACACCATTTAATGTTGGAATACGGATAGAATATACTAGCACAGATTAAAAATTTCTACTGTGTAAATCAGAAAGTCATATAAGTAATAGATTATAAATCGTTACCACTAGACACGTAATACAGCGGAAGTGGATTTAAAGCGACTGATTTAATGAAGCGCACATCTGTGTAGTGGGGGTAGTCGATCGTCATCTGGTCAACCTTCTCCTCCTCTCGATTGCCCCGATCAACATTGCAGTCGTAGCAGCGCCTCTATCGAGGTCAACACGTCCAAGGATGGAACGTCGTGTGTCGGTGTGCTAGCACCAGGGCGCACGGCAGGGGTTATGAGGTGATGGCTAGGGTTTCGATGGGTGCGTTTCGAGATACCTCCCTCAGCCCCGTACCTCTCTTTATATAGTATTCAATTAGATCCTTATCTGATACGATCAGATATCATTAGGGATGAAAACAGATCGAATACGAATCAAATAGTCTCAAATATATATACGGATCCATATTTTTAAAATAAATATGAATACGAATATAAATTCACATTTTTAAAATGAATACGAATTCGAACATTCTCGGATACGAATACGAATCGAATATCGTAATGAATATGTACTTAATTCGGTCGAATGCGAATATTCTAAAATTTTTGTAACAAATATTGGTAGAACAAATTTATGTAACATGACTACACGTTTACATAAACTAGCAGTGTAGCACATATAGTTGAAAATTATGCAACGTAATTTTCACTTCTTGCTTGTGAATCTTGGTTCATTAGAAAATTGCTTTCTACAATTATCCCAGGGATGGAAACGAATCAAATACAAATCAAATAGTCTCAAATACAAATGCAACCGTTCTCGAATACGAATACGAATATGAACATTTTCAAATACGGATATGAACATTCTCGAATATAAATATTCTCGAATATGGATTTTGCTTACCATATTCGTGTTTTCTCGGATACAAATATAAGATAAAACGGATTATCCTTTACCGTTTCCCATCCCTAGATATCGTATCCAACTTAGAAATCCTCAGGTTGGATCTTTATCCAATATGAGTAGAGATCGTATCCCACTCGGAGACTATCATCCGGACCCTTATCGTTTCAACCCATTAAGTATTTGACCCTACAGGCTAATGTATATTTGGCCATGGGCCAAACACTCATTTTCGATCCATAAGTCAATAGCGGTCTAGAGATATCTCTTATATTATATACGAGGGGCAAATTCCACCTTGATTGCTTACATTCCTTCATATATTTCATAGTAAATTCGAAGGTTACTTTTATGATTATTCAGTTACGAAGTAGTATTTGACATCCTCTAGGTAAACTATTATACTTTTTTTATCCTTTTAAAAATATTGTAATAATGATTATAAGATATTCCAAAGTGAGTTCTATAAAAATTTCATCAAAATCTACTTTATATATATATATATATATATATATATATATATATGAAAAGAGTATATAAGTAAAAATAAAAGATTCCAATGAATTTTTTCAACTAAATCGATTTAGATTATTTTAGAATTAGTATGTAAATATACCAAGATTGATAAATAAGCATAACATTTGTTTAAGTGGTATATACATTAAAAGTGATATCTGAGGGTACAAAAAAATGCTTCCATATATATAGACACACTAACTAAAAGTACGCATACTCCATAATCCATATGTAGTACGACCTATATCGTGTGTACAAATCTGGCTGGCGATACTGCAGAGATGGATGGACGGAAAGAAGAAGAAGACAAGCAAGGGGTGATGAGTGATTAGTTGACGGGTACGTTCCGGTCGGGGCAGCTCATTGGTCATCATGCCCTACGACGTTTTTGGCCAGGGCATAGAGAACATAGTGTTAATTACTCCCTATGTTCGGCAATACAAGTATCTATCCTATAATATAAATCTATTATAGTAATTAAAGGTATAGTTGTTATAATATTTTTATTATATATCTTTACTTAATGATATTAATTTTTTTAAATTTATTGTCTCTTTGACTTGTATATATGGTAGTCTTTAGATTTATATTGCGAGAAGTAGAGAATAACTGCTAGTTTTGTTGCCTGATTACTCTTATTGATTAGCAATGTGGTTGGGAATACACAGGGAGTACAAAATTTTATGTGAAGCCATCCAAATGCAGTAATAGTTATTATGTAATTTATTACTACATCGGGAGGTTTCATGTAAAATTTCAAAAATTTTGGAGTTCGTTTGCTATATATAAAAACTCGTAAAAATTTTAAAATTGTACAAATTTTTGAGCAACATTCACCATAGATAAAATTCCCCCAAAAATTACACTACGAGGAACGTTGTGTCTGAAGGCTGTAAATAATTTTTTGTAGTTTTTTAAGATCATTTAATATATTTAAAAATTAAAACAAATACTAAACGTAAAAAATTAGATCGGCTAATTAGCCGGCCTATTTACCTACCGCGTGGGGCCTGACGACATGCTTCACAGCCAATAGTTCTTAGTCTCATATTTGTACTAATATTTATTAAATTCATGTTAAGTTAATCAGAACAAATGTGGCTAATTCAGATAGCATAAAATTCTAAAAAAATACATAATAACTATTACTGCATCGGGAGGCTTCACATAAAATTTTGTAATTTTTAGAGCTCGTTTTCTATATGTAAAAACTCATAAAAATATAGAAATTGTATGAATTTTTGAGCAACATTCGTCATGAATAAAATTCTCCAAAAATGTCACTACGAGGAATGTTGTGTCGGAAGATTACATGTACTGCTTCATGATGCGAACTTTTTGTGCTTGTAATTTTCTGTATTAGTTCTTCCATTGCTCCGCCGATAGAGGTTTTGGGCGGAAAGTCCCGTTGGGTCTTTTTCGAAAGAAGAGCCGAGAGGCGTAAATCCACAGTCGTTTGCAACTCATTGCGCATGGCAGAAAGAAGCACTTAAAGTTGGGAAGAAAGGCTCTTCAAATTTAGTTATGCCAAATAAACCACCATCAGTTACAATGTAATTTTAGCTATAATCTAATTTATTTCAGCCCAACCCAGCGACACCTAAGATTGAAACCGTTGCTCTTCATCCAACAAGATGGACAACAATTAGGAACACAGGGAGTACCATACAAACTAAACCATACTGAATATATAGGTATAAAAATTTTCTGGAGGTGAGAAACATATTGAATATATAGGTGAGCAAAATTTCTAGAGGTGAGAAAAATACTAAACATTAGGAACGTAGATTGAAATAATAATTATCGCCCTTGCAAAAAAAAATTACTGAATATATAGGTGAGGAAAATTTCTAGAGAACATGTGTGCACACTTGGGCCTATTCGGACCGCAAGATTTTCACACGAATCTCGTAAAAATTCCATACGAAACAGTTCAATTGCTCTGTGAATGCGGAAATGTCGGTGCTCCAACCAGTGCCTTACATGGTGATCTAGCCAATGACGATTCTGCTGTGGGAAAAATACTCAAAACCTGCAAGATGTTAGGTAGATTTCCACTTTGCTTGCCTGGTCATCTCAAAAAATAGCTTTCGACAGCACTGTTCCATCGTTGTAGTCTTGGTCGATGGGATAGACGCTGTGCTTTCTTTGCCAGAAATACTAGTACTCCGTACAGGGAAAATAATTAGTATTGCCATTCTAAGTTTTTTAATTGGCAGAAATATCTCTCTGTATTGTACTACGTACATTGCCTTATTGTTTTCTGTAACTTGAATTTCGCAAACGAGGAGAAGAAAGACAGATTGTCAGGTAAACTATGCGCTACGTTTGTTGTTCATATTGTTCTTATCCATTCGATAAATTGCAACCGTACAAATTGAGGAGAATTCTAAAATTGTTGTAAGGATGAGTTAGTGTAGGATCGAGATCAGCAGTTAGAGTGGTGAATGACTCTGACTTTTTTCCCTCATAATATTTAACAATCTTTCCATTTCAATAGCTACAGAAAGTTAAAAAGATCAAGATTGATGTTTTAGTCACGGAAACGAACACGAGCAACTAAAAACCAACAAGAATAAAAACTTTGCTGCCTGGCTGGTCTGATTGGCAAGGGAATTGCGGTCTAACTGCTCCTTTGCTAAGAGACCTGAACAACATGACTTTAAAACCGAAAACTCATCTAAGTTTTGATTTATTGAATCAAACTTAACCAAATTTGAAACCTAGCTTCCTTTGAAAGTCAAAAACTTATTCTAATCATCAATTTCAATGATCAGGAACTTATTCCAACCATCAATCTCAATGATCGCTATTAAAGTTTCAACTTTTATCTATTTCAAGTAAGAGAGGTCAAGAACCGGGCGAAAAAAAACACACATGATCTACTCAAGTTTATGAGATCTATCTTCTAAATATGATCCAAGAAAGGATCCTACATGCTTTAGGAAACCAAATCGCATATCAAATCAATCTAGAATATGCTAGAATAAGAAGACACCAAACCACATAAGAAGGTAAATAAACTATGAGAGAAGAAGTTTGACCTTTTATTATCACTTAAAGATGCATGATTACAATCACTTCCCTTGGAGGACAAAAACCCTAAGGGTATCACTCACTCATCCTAATTTCTCTCTTGGAGGCTCAGATGCAGACTTAGTCAAAATTTAGGCATCCAAACTACGGTAAAATGCAGACTTAGCCTTTTTGGGCATCCAAGCCACGGTAAAAATCCAGATGGATGGGATTGAAGAAGAGGTGGGATATCGATCTTACGTATGATTTATTTGGATTTGGGAGAACTCTTAGAATACTCGGCGTATGCAGCTGCGAAGTAGAGACACGAGAAACTTTAGCCTAGTTCGGGCTTTCTCGTAAGAGAATAACAACCCTACGTCCAGTATATTTGCTAGTTGCTAAAAAGTAGATGACAACAGAGAGTTACACGAATGGCTAGTGCTATCTTGCGTAAATGAATCATCGAAAATGTCTCTTCCTCTCTCCCTTTGATGTTAACCTTTAAATAGCCGATGAAGCGACGGTAGTTGTCCCGCGCCGGAAGACGCCTTGGCACTTCGGATAATAACTGCCTAACGGAGGTTGTTGTCAGAGAGACACAAGAGACCATTCACTGTGTAGCGATTGTTGTTAGAGAGGGATTGTGTGCAGTTAGTGGACTAACGCATGCTTTAACCGCCTTATCAGACGAACCGACAATGTAGTTCATTATCGTAGATAAGTCGGTTGGAGATAGACTCGTTGTAAGAATTCCATGACCGTAGAGTGGTTGCAGTTACGACCTCATGGTCGTAGAAAGATTTGCGACCATGAGATAGTCGCAGTAAGACTTACGACTATGTAGTCGTGGAAGGACTTACTGCTATATGGGTAGTCACAGTAGGATTTACGACTACGTAGTGGTAGAAGGTCTTACGACTATATGGTCGTAGAAGTGTTTAAGACCGTCCTGCCGTATTTATCTCTTATCGAAAAGGGGTATATTCAAAGAATATAATGATGTAATAATTTGAGAATTATTCTATCCTCGTCAAGTACTAATTAAATATGATTAACACTAATTAAAGTGCACACACTAATTGAGGTGAGGCTGGCCGGCAACCTGCTGAGCTACCCTAGCTCGACAGGTACCTACCGAACTCGGTAAGTCCAAGGAAAGGCTATATTTGCAAAAAAAAGAGCGTCCATGGGCTTAATTTGAAAAAAAGTGACAGCAGTGTCATGTATGTGAACAGTAGCGCTTGTCGAGCTACACTTGCTTGGCAGCAGGAGCTACCGAGTGCCGAGCTCCCCTACTGCCATTTAATGCCTTATTTGATTAGCATCAATTCAGCGCAATTAGTATTAATTAAATATAATTAGCACTGATTAAATATGATCAGCACTAATTAAGGTGAGGCCAGCCAGCAACCTGTCGAGCTACCCTAGTTCGACGGGTACCTACCTGCTCGGTATGTTTAAGAAGAGGCTAGATTTGTAAAAAAAAAGACGTCCAAAGATCAAATTTGAAAAGAAGTAGCAACAGTACCATTTATATGAAGAGTTCAAAGTTTCAGTCATCTTGCACGCCACATGGAACGCCACATGGAATTAATTGATATTGGTTTGAAATACATTTCTCTCTCTAAGAGACAACAAAGCAAAACTACTTTAATGGGAATCAAACATGTGACCTCTCGAGCGGTTACCTACATGGCTCGTTAACCATAGCATCGACCACGCTAAGTGATGATATTGATTCTTGTTTCTTCTTCCAGTATAGTAGGATAAGCAACTAGGATACAAGATATGCTTTTGGGGTAAGCTAGATCGAGGCTAGGGACAGATGCGTATTAATTGGAGAATGCGGGCCATAGGCTCACATTGATTTTAATTTTTGTTGGTTAGAATCCAAGTTTACACGGTATATACTTCATATATCAAAAATTAGTGTCTCATATATCACGAACTACATCTATGTAAAAGAAAGAAGATTTAAATACATTGATAAACAGGGAAGAAAAGAAAAGAAAAGAAAAGAAAAGCACAGGACATTGATAAAGCAAGATACTCCAAAAAACATGTAAGTTGAAGTTGGCATGACACAACATATCAAACGACAGTGAAAAGAGAACAAATAACAAGAGCTACTTGAACCGATCAAGTGTAGGCCACCAGCCGATCTAGCTTCAAGCCAACGCCAGCCCAAGGCCTAAGCGTCCAAACCAGCACCAACCCTAAGCCAACTAAGTAGGCAACGCCAGGTCAAAATGACACTTTACCTACCTTCCCCTACTCCCCACGCCACGCACACAACCTTTGATGAGTTGGTCCTTTCGTCTGCAGCGGCAACGGGCCTGGTGACAGAGCTACCGTCATCTAAGAGCACACTGCTTGCTTCTTGCCTACGCCTACGTGCGTTGGACTCGGATGATATGGTTATATTTCTTGTTGTGTTAATATTATTACATGCACATGTAAATAGAGTAAATCTCGGTGTATGTATCAATGCTTACAGTATGGCCGACAGTCACAGCAATAGATGAGATCGTCCATTGACCACTCGTCGTCTCGTCCTAGCTGACTGGCTCTTTACTTCAAAGTTCAATGATCTTCATAGCTAACGAAGTAACGATCAGCCGACCAAAATCGATACTAAATTATGTGGTTTATATTTTAGGGTTTTAATTCTATGATCTTTAGAATATCCTGTTTCAATTTTTAATATTTACCATTGAATTTTGTCATGAAGTTAGTTGATGTTACAACATTTAGAATGCATTACTATCTACTACATTACTAATAATAAGCTAATAAATACATGCATGAAATATAAGCCCTCACGCTATTTTTGTTCTAGATCCGCCACCGACCGAGGTGACATACATGCAAATTCATGCAACAACAACATCGAGCACCACTCGTAATTGGGTCGCTGTTTTCTTTTTCTAGTCTCGTTGTCGGCCTGGCTAGGCTCCAATGCCAGGCAAACTAAGATCGACCGAGGTGACATACATGCAGATTCATGCAACAACAAGATCACCGCGTCTTTGGCCTGGCTAGGCTCCAATGCCCATAGGGTGACTAGATGAATCACCGAAAGGTCACTACCACTAGCAACACACGCACACGCACGGCACAGCATGCAGCTTGACAAGCTCTACCATATGTCGCTAGCTAGCCTTTGCATGGCACATCCATGTCCTATACATGGCTAGCCATTTCCATCACTTTTTTGTTTTGAGAATCGAAGCCAGTTGGATCTTGCTTGCTCATTGGATGGATGGACTCGAGTTGAGTTGATTGCCGATCTGATAATATTGCTGAGAGGGGGAACGAAGAAGAAGAAGAAGAAAAGAATAAAACAACGCTTCTAAAATGGTGACCTAGCTTGATATCATATGTATAGTTTTGATGGGTACCGCATCTTCTATATATCATGAAATATCATTTGTCCATTTCCTCCACCCTTTAAATCATCAGTTACTTTCTACATACAATGGTGATAGGTGATCTCTCGATGAATTACTACCTCTAAGGAGTATGACCACTTACCGGCGCTGAAATAACCCAAAAATTTCAAAAAATACAAAGTTTTCTTGAATTTTGTTTGAATTTAGAAAAAACCCAAATGTGGAAACCTTTCTTCCATTTCCACTTTCCTCTCCTGGAAAGCCG
This sequence comes from Bonia amplexicaulis, assembly GCA_036346245.1. Lineage (NCBI taxonomy): Eukaryota > Viridiplantae > Streptophyta > Magnoliopsida > Poales > Poaceae > Bonia > Bonia amplexicaulis. The sequence continues at coordinate 38,331,165 of CM070736.1, read as the reverse complement.
CCTTCAGCTTTGCCTTGGTGTCATTTCGCTTGGCGCCTCCTCCCCTGTTTCCCTTGCCACAAGCCCCTTGCTGTTCATGCACCGCACGCCAGCTTGCTATTGCGGGTAGTCAAACTTGGCACAGCTCCATGCCACCTCGCTGATCGAGCCATAAATTGTCGTCACAACACTTCTCGACCACGCACCGTGCCTCCTCTGTTGCCTACCTCGTCGTTGCCATCACGATCGCCGTCTACTCGACACCCACCCGACGCCTTAATTTGCCCTGCCAGCTGCGCACTTGCGCCAAAGAGACGTTGTGCACCCCGTGATGCCACCACAACCGCCAACATCACCGCCACCTCGCTGAAGACCCTTAGTGACCCACACTGTCTTCCATGTGCCGACCATGCCCCTGTCACCACCGCCTTCGCTGGCCTTTAAAGCTGAGTCGACCTGCTCATTAGCTTTCTTCGCACCCAATTGCAGCCCCATGGCCTTTCCCTCCCATCTCTGGCCAAGAATCACCACCGTCGCCGTGCCCACGTCGGTGAACCCCTAAACATGGTTTTCCCTCTAGCCTCGATTACAACCCAATTCATCTTGGCCATAGCACCTACAGGACACCCTGAACCCAACCATGACCACGCTGACCCACCTCATCGCCTCTAGGCTGTTGATGCCATGCGCCACCACTGGCCATGCACGGTCACCATGGATAGCCACGCACAATCAAACCAGCCTAAGACACCATCATTGTTAAATTTCCCCTGCGTAATAGAAGCTCAAGCCACCCTTAAACTCGTCGAAACCCCACCAGAGCGCCACCGTGCCATGGCCCTACTCGGACGAGCCACACCGCCACTAGCCTTTTCTGGTGCCCCTCCTTATATACTCATACCCAAAATGGGTTGCTCAGATCTCACTTACCCTTGTAGCACAACCACTCACCGCCAGTAGCCCTCGTCGACGCGCAATCGCCACCGCTGTCTTCTTCCTCTACTCATGCGGCCATGGCACGTGTTTAAGCTGGATAGGCTTCGTGCTGGTAGGCTAAGCAGTTGGGCCGGCTAAGTTGCCTCGAAGCAGTGGAAGCCCAGTAGGCCAAGTGGGCTATGCCCAACAGACAAAGCCCATCACTATTCACCCTCAGCCCAATATTATCTAGCCTGATCTGCAACCACAGTAAACGGGTTCAACACTATTCACTTAACCCAACCCATTAGGAATAGTGCGAACCTGGCACTATTTATCTGACTTATTACTATTCACCCAAAACCCGTTAAGCATATTTATATCTATTTTGAGCCCGTCTAGCCTATTTTCAATCCCGTTCAACCTAACCAAGCTTAGTTTAAACCCTATCTATCCAAACCCACCTTTTCTAGATATTTTATTGTATTTTATTCCCAGCTTGCCTTCTGCAAAGCAGAAACTTAACTGTATTCATTCTTTTGCGGATTTGATTAGTTTCCCAATGGAGAAGCTGCTGGAGCAATTAAGGTAGATGGTGTAAACACGATGTCTACAAAGAAATAATCAAAGACTCTGGATAACAAGGTAAGTCACATGTCTTTGATAATATTGATCTCGTATTGTTAAATTACCATTACTTTCATTATTACTATTTGAGCACTCTTATTTTCGTACAATAATAGTTTGGAATGACATGATGAATAGCTAGACCCTACCACCGAAAAGCCCTGTCGTATTTATAAAGGCTATATTCACCTTGATAACTTTGGTAATTAATCACTGTATACATAACTATTAGTAGATGGTACAATTAAGATATTTTACTTGAACTACTAAAAATAATTCGGCTTCCTGCCGGTAGACTTTCAAATGGTAATAGGGTTGAGGCTACTTGGTGGGAAGTAACTAGATAGTTCAAGCCCATGACCTGACCTTAGGAATTGAGGCTCTAGTTTAGATATGGTGGTGTAGTGTCAGTGTACACAGGGTATGTGAATGATATATAGCTTCATAAGGACTAAACCCTTGTACCAAGTAAAAGACACAGAACTCGCTCAAATACAGGTTTTGACTTGTTAAATCTGGCCTAGTACACTGCTTAATTAATTCGATCAAATGTCTATAGGAAGGTCAGCTATCTCAAAGTTTCAGGATGGCCCACGGACAAGGGGTGAAATGAAAGTGAGACTGGAGAGTCACTTGCCATTCTTCACAATGGTATGTCTACTCAACGTCGGGCCGTGATTTCCACTTTGGCCTGTGGATTCCTGAGAATGTTGTTTGCCCCAAGTCTACCGGCAGTGAACAACCTTACTACCACAACTCAGTCACATGCTAGCATGTTACATGTCTATAGCTTGACATTATGAGTCTAAGATATCTTGTCAGTAAAGCTGAGCAACTCTGCAAAGTATAATAAATGGTATTCAAATATGCTATGCTTCCGTTAATGGAGTTGTGTTTCATGGGTGATTCTAATAACATGCCATAAGTAGAATTTGAATAATTTTAATATAGAAATTATGAATGACAAACCCCTTGTTAATTAAATATTATTTTACTATTTTAAGTGCAAAATTCTTTACCATTAAACTTGCATTTATTCTTATCATGTTATAGCCAATGACACTATCCGTTTGAACTCCTAGCATATTAGTTATGTAGCCTTCCTATGTGACTTGCTGAGCACCTAGTGTACTCAATCTTGAATATTTTCATCAGATCAGACATAACAGGAAGAAAGGATACATCAGTTAACGTGTTAGAGCTATGACTGCACTCAAGCGTTCTTTTAGGATTTCTTCAGTTATTTTGAATGTAAGTTATGTTTTAGGCTTGAACGCTTGTAAAGCTATTATAATTTGGTGTTAGGTCATATTTTAATCAAGCTAAATCTTTTTAAATGCTCATGGGCTTGCATGATACGCTTTCGGTCCGCAACTGAACTCATGGGCTGTTGTGGGAAATACGACGGGTATATTCTTAAACAATGGGGTTGTTACAGAATGGTATCAGAGCAGGCATAACTGTAGGTTGTAGCCCTAAGTATATGTCTGGTCTTGATAAGAATATGAGTTTTACAAAACTTTAGTTTCTTGTACAAAAGAATTACAAAAACCATAAGTATTATTGTTATATTGTCTTTCCTATTTCTATCTCATTTCTCTTTGGCTTGTGTTAAAAGTTTTCCTTTTGATTTTGTAAAAATCTTTAAAACTCATGTAGCCGCCTAGGCTAACCATTTTCTATAGGTGTTGAAAAAATGGAATGAAAGCTAACCTCGGTGGAAGTGGTACTAAGGATGGTGTCAAGAAGAATAGTACGAGTATCTTGACCAAAACTTTTCCTTTTGAAGAGTTATAAGGTTATCGCTCGAGTAGTTAGTTAATAATACATATTTAATTTTTGTGATGCTATGGGTAAAACCATCTAAGTAGACGAAGTTCTTTTGATTGTACTGCTATAATAGCTCAATTACACTATCGGCCTATTAGGTTATTATATAAGCAATTTATGTAAAACTATTTCTGGTTTCAAATAAAGGCTATATTGAAAGCTTTCTGCTCCTACTTTGTTTCGTCCTGATCCTTACCTATATCTTCTATTTTTACCCTTGTTCTTCCCTTATCTATCAGATTCCAAACCAGAGAAAAATAAAATGCCAATTCCTGGTTGCAAGAAGTAGATTGATTTATACCCACAAAATTGTAAGTGATAGAAGTACATAACCTTATAAGGGTTTGGAATAAGGAGTGATAAATAAGCAAGTATATATTGGTGGATTCATGTTGATCATAGGAATAAGTACTAGTGTGAATTTCGGATGGATCAAATAGTGGAATTTATTAGATAGGATTGGCTAGGTAGATGGAATGATTAAATTTTGGAAAAAAATAGATGATGAAACGATGTTTATTGGATTGTAGCCTTGATGAATGATATTATTCTTGGTGGATGTTTACAATTGTGAATTAATAAATAGTAGAGAGCATAGCTGATTGTTGGATAAGCTAACCATGATTAAGAATCAATGGTGGAAATGATTGGATTATTAGGGATCTTGATATAAATGATATCAGTGGAATTAAAAGTGAGAATATTTGATCATCACTAGGACGCATGGTTGAATAATTGGCAGATATCAATTCTATGATTGGATTTATGTTATAAATTCATGATGGAAGTCGAGACTTATGTGAGATTTAGATAACCACGATTTGATTAATGAGGTTATGGATGATGCAATAGGAAATGAATATTTGGTGGGTTAGATAAATGATGAAGCATGTCATTTGGAGTTTTAGATGACAATAGTACCTTGACCAAATAATGAAGGTAGATAGTATAGACATGAATACCAAGAAGTATTATTTAAACTAATAATAAGGTAATTGGATTCTAAGCCTATTTATGCAAATAGTACAGGAATGAATGAATTTATTGATTGATAATGAATATTGCAAGACATTGGAATACCTTTACAAATATATGGAAATTTTCGAGATAAGTATTCTAGGGAGACCAAGATTATAAGATTGATTATGGGAAATGATGGGTATTGTTGAGCCTTTATGATTGATTGAGGAATATGACTAATAAGGATTACCGAGTAACCTCAATAACCCATTTTAATAGGAAGGCAATTAGAAAAATCTTTCAATCCCATTTCATTCTCAGACTATCCTATTTCTTTCTTATTCTCATCTTTATTCCAGTCTAACTTCCCTTTCTAAACTCAAAAGTGGTACAATCTAATTCCCGAACCCCGAAGGGATCACGACAACAAGTTTTATTTTTCCAACCCATTCTTCTAGCCTGGGTGAATCACGGGGATGGTTTTCTTTTTAAGGGGATAGTTTGAAATGACCCAAAAATTTTAAAGTTTTCTTGAATTTGTTTGAATTTGGAAACCTTTCTTCCACTTCCGTTTTCCTCTTCGGGAAAGCCGCCTTCAGCTTTGCCTTGGTGTTATTTCGCTTGTCGCCTCTTCCCTTGTTTCCCTTACCACACGGTCGCTTGCCGTTCGTGCACTCAATGGTAGGTCCACTCAACGTCATGCCATGCTTTTTGCTTTGTCCTGTGGATTCCCGACAATGTTGTTTGGCCCCAAGCCTACCGGGTAGAAACTACAAAAGATATTGCAGTCAGGGACCTTATTATCTCAACTCAGTCATACGTTAACATATGGTGTGTCTATAGCTTGACATTACGAGTTTAAGATATCTTGTGGGTAAAATTGGACAACTCTATATAGTATAATAAGCGGTATTCGAATACGCCGTGCTCCCGGTCCATGGAGTTATGTTTCATGGGTAATTCTAATAACAAGGCATAAGTTTAATTTGGATAATTTTAATATGGAAATTATGAATGATAAATCCTTTGTTAATTAAATATTATTTTATTGTTTTAAGTGCAAAGTTCTTTATCATCAAACTTGTATTTATTCTTATCATATTATAACTTGTGACATTATCCATTTGAACTCATTGTATATTAGCTATATAGTTTTCCCATGTGGCTTGTTGAGTCAATCTTGTTTATTTTCATCATATCAGACACCAAAGAAAAAAGATGCATCAGTTAACGTGTTAGGGTTATAACTGCACTCAAGTGCTCCTGTGGGGATTTCTTCGACCTTTCTGAATATAAGTTAAGTTTCGGCCTTGCACGCCCGTAAATCTGTTGTAATTTAGCCGTTAGGTTATATTTAAATCAAACTAATTCTTTTTAAATGTTTGTGAGTAGATATAATATCTTTTTATTCACAACTAAACTTCTAGGTTGTTGGGGTCGTTCCAAGCGCCACTGCTGGTAAAAAACCATACTGAAGAATTTGTTGCATTGGTACGCGAAGCAGCGCTCTCTAGCTGAGGTGTGTGAGCTTGCCACTGGAACCTACGTTGGACGTGTTTCGCTAGCATCCTTTACTGGATTCCTTATTTGATTGGATGCTCCATCCTTAGTTACACATGGTTCAATCATGTTAAAGCAAGGACATTTATGACGACGAACCATATCTCAGGTCAATTAATGGATCGACCGGCTAGTAGTACTAGCAAGAGAACGCAATACTGCATTGCATTGGATACATCCTGATGAGTCCCAAATGGAGGCTCACCATGTGGGCATTCGAAGCCCCCAACACATTTTGTCTAGGGACATTGTCAGGCCAGGGCGGCCAAATATGACAACCACAATTGGAATTTGGAAGACTTGTCTTCCATGTGGATGGCATATGATGTGGGGAAACCTACCTAAAAATTACAGCGCATGAACGACAGTGTCAAAATATGAGTATGATTGCCCATCTTTCCTCCAACAGCTTGCTCTTTCACTCAACTAGTCGGGTCAGTGCATGCAACTCAACTACCATGCAAATCAAAATATTTATATATCACGTATATCATGTGATCAAAATGGCGATACATGCATATATATACACACGCGCACGCACATATATGTATATATACATATATATGTACGGGGTGGCACTATCTATACCAGATAGATAATCATGGCCCATGAAGCAAACTCTTCCTAATGGAAGTATTTGTAGATGTGTTGCACTTGCATAGGTGTTAACCACTAGCAAACATTAGGACAAAGTGTGTGAGGTTGGTGGATGGTGAGGGGTAATGTGATGTGCCTTGGTGAGGTTGTGAGGGTGCTGGTTGGTGGCTACAAAGGAGAATAGGGAGGGGATGGAGTGTAGTGTCTCCTAGCTGACAGGATTACCAGCACCGAGAGAGCTCAGTGGAAAAGCATGCATATATATGCAGCACATGAACAATGCTATGAAAGAATTAGGCAATGGAGAATTTAGTTATTTCAGTATTAGAACCGCTCATATAGGACAAGAACAAACACTAGCTCTATGTACAGGCAGCTAGCTACGACCCCTTTGCTTAACAAAAAAAAGAGGAGACCGGCTTTATTGTTTCTCAGGCACAATCGATCGAAGACAGGACAGTTGGTTGAAAATGTGAGGTGATCGTTGTGAAAGTAAGCTGTTAGGATCGATATCTTTATGAATATGTGCTGGTTATCATGATGAAATCCTTGAATGTGTCTAGCCAAATCGTTTTCTTTTCCTTGACCTCCTTTTGCATCGTAATGTTATGTAGACTAGTAAAAAATTGCCATGAGCGTTTGGTGCAATTTTTTTCATGGACATTTTTGTCGGTGTGAATTTCATATTTCTTCATCAAATATTTTCTAGCGCATAGTTTAAAATTACTTGAGATGCTTTGTTTGAATGATTTTGTAAATTTGTTGATTTATAATATGAAGGATCGTATGTCGCAATCAGAGGGGCATGAATGATTGCCTCTACTTTTTGAAATATTCAAGTAGTCGATAAAGGTATCGACAGCTCGATCAACTACTCAATGCTCAGCTGCTCGCCAGATTATTCAACTTCAAACTTTGATCAGATTGAACATACTTCAAAACACCAATCCAGAAGTAGAACCTTTTGATTACCTTTGCACGTAGTCAAATGCTTCTGTTGCGATAGCAATCATCAGAAATCTTCAACACATCATGAACCAGATTGATTCAAGATGTTCTTTATTACTGGATTTCCGTAGATTTACAAAGTGCCCTCATAAGCACCCCTAAAAACCTTAGCACAAAAGCCTCCTAAAAAACAACGGCTAAAACTCTTAGCCTCTACTTGCTTTTATATGTTAGAGCACTAAACCGTATCCGACTCAAACATGAACACGAAATCATATCTCTTCCTCAAATCAAGGGACCTGAAATCCTTCCAAACACAGGTTTTAATCAATCTCTCAATCTTCTCAGTAACGGACTACATCCACAACTCCTAACTCTTTACGTGATAAAGCCTCCAGAAACACACCTCCCATAGCTCCATCTCGCATCATCAACTTAAGTGTCGGAACATCTAGGACCACACTGCCCGTAGCTTATTCACGAATCACCACATTTGATCTCCACGTGCTCCAGCGTTAGCCTAACCACATCGCGTGACATCCTCAACTGTCTGTACCTCAGATCTCCCTATCTTAGTCCCGATCCTCCTCGTCACCGAACATGATCGTCTTCACGCTCACCTGCATATGCAAAGACCAGATAAACTTTTTCCAGCCACAAGTTCTTCCCAACTTGACTGTCATTAGCACACACACATGTAACCACAACCTCAACCAATTATTAACACCAACCAGGTCATCCATGACCATAAATCTTATCACTATCCAGAAATCAGCTTTAGATCACTCAATATGACTACTAGCTCAATGAGTACTCGAAAACAACAAGTACTCAGGAATTACCATCGTTCCGCTCAAAACACTCAGGAATACCAAGCATCGCTACTGACCAGAACCATCAAGTACCGACCGCTACAACTAAGACCCCAATCGCCAAGTCTACGACTACCGATTATCAACCAATCACTGCATCATCGATCACCGAGTATTGAGTGTTACTAACACCGATACGACCAGATCAGTCAATCACTAACCCAACTCGAAGATCACAAGAATCAAAGCACTCGTACCGACCGTGAAGCCTACAAACGATCGGAAAGTCTAAGACAACGACAGCAAACCACGAAGTCTATGAGTATGACGATAAGACTACAAAGTCTACGACTATGACAACAGTTTGCAAAATCTACGACCGTCGACTGTAAAGTCTTCGACTATTGAGTATCGACCAGTAAAGTCTACAACTATCGAGTATTGACCAGGTACTGTAGCTACGATAATGGAAAAATATTGTAGCTACGATCATCGACCGGTTAATGTAGCCTATGACCTTACGACCTCCGACCAGTTCACTATAGCTAAGACAAGTTTACTGTTAGAGGTCGAAATCTACGATTACCTGTCGTGGTCGAAGCCGTGGTCTAAATACCGTGGTCGAAGCCGAACGTGGTCGAAGTCTACCATTCTGACCTGCTGATCAGACCATCCATTATAAGGACGATCGGACTACTGTCCAAACCTCTGATGCTACTCGATCACCGTTCGATACTCTGATGGCACTCGAACATCGTCCGATACCACTCGGACCCGATCGAAACCACTCGAAGCCGATCAAAACCACTCGGACCCGATCAAAATCACTCGAAGCGGATCAAAACCAATGGGAGCAGACAAAAACCACTCGGACTGAACCAAAACCACTCGGAGTAGACCAAAACCACTCGTACTCGAAATCTTCAACTACGATCAACTGAAACTTTCACAAACGTAAATTCCAAAGTAATCCAAATATCTATTATTCATCATTACTGAATTCACAACCATCCACATAGTCTAACATAATGATATATTATCTTCAAGTTGTTCATGCTCAAGGCTTCCAACTAGCTAGTTTCTGGGCAATATAGCCAAAGTCAAATTCGGAATGATTTAACAATTAGGGCACGCAACATAGACTAATTTGATTTTTGTATTCGAATTTTTAGAGATAATTAACTCAGTACCAATGCAAGGAGGTACAAATTGGAATTTTCCATCCAATGTGAGAGGACATGTGGTCCAGTGACAAATTAGATGGCATTTTTCAGCTGGACCATATGTCATCCTCGTCAGTCTGCTAGCTAGAGAGGGCCCCAAGAAAGCTTAGAAGAGGACTAACCACGATACCCTACATCAAATGCATATTAATGCTTCATTTGTTCTTTCTTTTTTAATAAGAAATAAACAAAATCTTTTTTTCAGGGCAATACAAACATAAAAAAAATTAAAAAATCTTAAATCCAAAGTTTAAAATCCTCGTCAATCACAATCAAGCCCGCTGAACACAGGGGGGCAAAATGACATGCCCAATTTGCCAAAGTGTCCCATATGTCATGTCTGCTGCTAGCTAGTGTCCACTGATTCATCCATATAAGCCAAACCATGCCTCTCCATCACTCTTATCCTCTTTTAGCTTCTTCATCCAGCAGGGGTCCCATAAGCATAAGTGTGAACCTCCTTTTATCCTTTTGTGCTACCACGAGCACTGGACAAAGGAACACGATGCAATCGCCAAATCTTAGCTAAAAATATGATGTGAATTAATCACTGTTAAATAGGGATAAAAGTAGATGCGATAATATCTTAATGCTATCTGAGCATCTACATATCCTAGTTCTCAGAGAAGGTGGACGTGAGTGATTAAGAGTAGATATGATGATGGCTTTGGCTTATTGGTCGAAATATTTTTTTTATTGCCTATTCTTGCAACTAGCTAGTGGAGTGGTTTGCGTAATTGCGTGGCTAGTCCTAGTATATTTTGCACTTATATTTCTATATAATTCTAATTATGGTTTAAAATTTTGATATTATTGTTTTGATCTAGACTTTTTTTTTACACGGTATGGATCATGATGAGCACGTAGTTTGAAGAATACTAGTGCTCCTTTTGATCACACGCGCCTCCGAGTTTCATTAGGACATCACAGCTTGAGAGAATAGCGGTGCTAGAAAGTTCATGGCAAAATCGCTTGGTGCCGAAGCTAATAAACAAATTATGGGTCCACCTGTAGGTGAAATAGGGAGGGAGGAAGAGTGTGGTGAAAGAAAAGGATGTAATATTTTATTTCATTGTACGTTCACTCTCACTTATTCTTATCATGGAACTTATTTCATTCATAATTTCGTATAGTTAGCTATAATTGGTCTTATCAATCTATATGGCAAATTATAGCACACGTAATGGACAAAAAAATAAAGCAATTGGGTGTAAGAAGAAGTAATTAAAAAAAGGAAAATAAAAAGGACTTGAATACAAAATTTCTCATGTGGAAATAAAAAGGATAATCTTCAATATTTCCCAAGGCAGTGATATTGAAACAAACAGAAAGGGAACAGATCGATGCCAGAACGGTAAATCATACGTAGGAGTATGTAGCAACGTCGACAGGCTCCTCCTGTGGAAGAGGAACACCTAAAAAATTAGAAAAAAAATAAGATTTAAAAAAAGAATAAAGAAATCAAAATCTAAGAGTCCAAGCGGAAAAGAATGGTTCCCAGCTTAGCGGCAGCTAGCGATCTGCAGCTTGTCATCATCTGCCCCAAGCTGCCGTTGCAGCGCAGGGTACCAAAAATCTAGTCCTAACGAATCTGCTCGATCGATCTGCGCATCATGCTCACCATTAAACCAATTATTTATTACTACCAGCTGCCTGCCAGATAGCTAGCGTATTATTCCCTAGCTTGCATGCGGCAAGGCTAGCGGCGACAGGCTGACAGCCACAGTCGTGTTTAGAATTCCGTAAGAAGTTAGCAGGACTCTCGTATAGAACGGTTCAATTTCTACGGGATTCGAAAACAGAATTCCTTTGTTCTAAACTAGACCTTGTCACTGGTCACAATTCCCCAGATTTCGCAGTATTGCTAGTTGCATGCAGCAGGCTAGCTACGGGCATATTTGAAATTTTATAGGAATTTCTATAAATTTTATAGAAATTTTATAGGAATTTCTATAAATTTTATAGAAATTTTATAGGAATTTTACAGAAGAGGCCCCGGTTACCCGATCCCATGACATCCATGCCCAGAATGTGATCGATCGGCGTGATCACATCCGGCAGGTAGAGATCGTGATCAGACATACGATAGCCATCTTGTGCTGGCTTGGCGCTGCGCGGAGTTGCATATACGTACATAAATATATATGCGGCTATGCAAGCCTGGAAGCAGCTCGTCTTTGTGACTCCGCGTGAGAAAAACACATGCGCGCACGAGCCAGTCGAGCTCGATCGATCGGCAGCCTGAGACCGACGGGTGTCGCTCTCGCTCGCTCGCTCGGCATGCGCGAACTGGCAACAATCACATCCATGATCCTGCATGGCCTGGGTGGGGCCGGCCGGCATGCAAAGGACACTTTTATTATTGTTGCTGTTATTATTATTATTATTATTTAATTTTTTAATAATATTTTTAAAATAAACCTCTTGCTAACTAACTTATTTATAAAAATCCACTCTATCACTGGCAAATGAATGCTGGCAAGAGCTGCCATGCGAATTGCCATCGACGCATGTGGTGGCGGCCTTTGCCACGCCACGGAAGATGTCACGGCGAAGTTCATTTGCCACGCCATGAACGGTGACATGGCGAAAATGGATCTTTTTTTTTTGAAAAAAAATAAGTTTTGGATTTCACTGTGGCCCAGACGGCAATTATTAGAATTTAGAAATAAGTTCGGAGGAGGCTATTTTTAAAAAAATATTATTAATTAAAGAGTCGTTGACAAAAAAATGTTTGCATACAAAGCACTAAGTAGATAAAGGCCACCTTAGCTAGGGGTGCAAACGGAGCAAAAAAAAAAGATATCCGGCTGTTTTTCAGATTTTGGATTCAGAACCAAATAGTTTTCCCTGGATATAATATTGGATTAGAAATAGAAGCATCCGTCGGATTCGGAACTATCCAGAAATATAATTGGATAGTATCTGGTAAACTTATCCCGGATATCCGATAAACTCTAGAACCGTGTGTCATGTCTTAGCTAATCAACCCAATAGGCAAGCCCATGAGGCTACGGCCCATATGTACATGACTAGCCTTTCACTTGACTAGAGTGGGCTGGAGAGAGAAATCGGCCCACAAGACTTTTTCAGCATTGAAGTTAGTTTTTTATTTTTAAAAATATAGAATATCCAAATAAGCGAAGAAAAATAGCAAATAAAATAGAAAATTTTCAAATAATTTAGGCAAATACTTTTGAACATAAGGAACTTAAAAAATACTTTTGAATTTAATCGATTTAGTCAAATTTGCTTATTAAACTCCCAATGAGTTGTATTTTAGACATGTAGTACGGTTGATTGATCCTTTTATGTGTGACATATATGTGTTCTGTCTGTGTGCGATATCCGACTAAATATTCATGGCCGAGACTAACTATATTTAAAGCGACATGTATTCGCTCCACATTTATGACTGAGCCTATTTGCATCCAGCATTATATATGTCTGACTTGGATTTTTTAAAAAAATATAATATAATATAGGATAAACCAAAACCGTCCCTTTCCACTCCCATTGCATCCTAACCCTAGCTAGCTACTATGCCCACCTACTAATCTTCGCACGTTGCACAAGCTGCGGCTGCCAAGTCAAATACGCCGTCAAGCCGGACAGCCGACGCAGTAAAAAACGCAGCCAGGCAAACGGACAAACGTTCGTTTGGTATATTATTGGCGCATCGTCTGTTGGCTTTTTCGCATGCTGACTGACATGCCGTGCGTGTGCAACACACTAACAATGCCGATGCATACTAACCATCAGCCCATCACAGAATTGCATAAGGAAGTGACGGTGAGGCTAGCTTGGCGTGACAAAACAACGCAACATAGGTCCTGCTCGTTTCGGCTTCAACTTCTAACTTCTAGTTTATTTTTCACTATTTATAATTTCGTCTTTTTCTGAATTTTTGATTTTTTTTGAGCTTTTTTGCCGGTTCTTTTTTTGCCGTATTTGTTTGCGTTGTTTGTGATGGGCTAATATATTTTTTTATATTTTTTAATTTTTTAAATTTAATTATGTTAAATAATCCTCTGTCACCACTGATATTTTTCACCACACACAGTGCTTTTCAGCCATAAGCCACCAAAAATAAGCCAAAATGATCACCACCACATTCTCGAGCTGTAAAAACAACTGGGTGCAGAGAGAGAGAGAGGAGAGAGCTGGGTGTAGAGAGAGGATAGAGCTGGGTGTAGTGTTGCCTGATCTGTTACATACCTGCAGTGCAGAGAGATGCTCCTTTTCACTCACGTCGATCCATCGTCCATGGACCAGTCGTACATGCACTCCTGCAGCCTGCACCAGTTAGCTAGATATGTGTTGGCTTTGACGGAAAACTCATATATTAAGAAAACAGAGCGAAAACAGAAGGATTGCTCAGCCGTAACTACATAATTAAGTTTTCTGTATTTCTCTATTTTTTTTCTTGCTTTCAAAATAGATTACATGCCCCTCTATTTATATAGGCTAGGGTTTACACAAATATTGGACTCTATCTCTAATCCAAACACGCACCGGACTATATCTCCAAGTTGAACACAACTTTAACTTGGGCAATGGATTCAATTTAAACTCTAAGTCAAGATTATTTTTAGTATTCTCCTCTCTAATCTTGACTCGGCATACTTCTAGTTTAGTCTCAATGCATTATCTGAACTACCAGCTATGCATCCGCATGAAGTGTTCTACGTGCAAACTAAACATAGTTACATGTAGAAACTCAACTCAACATGTATGGGTCCATCTGTATGCAAGGACTTTAACTTGTTGAGCTAGTCAATCACAACTATAACTTTCCCAACTTATACTCAACACAGGACGGCGTACACATCTTTTCAACGTCTCGGACTCATCTCTACTTACTTGACTTAGGACGGCGAACACATCTCCTCAACTTTCCGGACTCATTCAGCATCAGAGCAATGCTAGTTCATCATTACCAAGAGCTTTAACAAGAAACGCTTACTCCTTCAGCTTGCGGCATTCTGAAACGAAATGTCTATAATCATAACAATTATAGCACCTCACTTTTGCCTTATCAAGCTTCCCATTCTGGCGGCCTCAACCACCACCGCTGGAAGTGTTCTTTGACGAGTTAACCTAGTTATCTTCAGGTCTGGTCGAAACCACGACCACGAGTATTTCAGGTCTGGTCAAGTCCACGACCAGAGCATGTCTTCCGAGTACATCAAGTTTGCTCGAGTCCACGACTAAGGTGTGTCCCCTAGAGTTGGAGACTTTAGAGTACTGTAGCAGTCGAAGACGACTCCGGAGTACTATAACGGCTGGAGACCCTAGAGTCGGAGACTCATGAGTACTGTAGCAGCCGAAGACCCTAGAGTACTATAGTAGTCGAAGTTGACTACTGTAGCAGTTGTAGTCGAAGTTGACTACTGTAGCAGTTGTAGTCGAAAAAGAAAGTATTGTAGCAGTTGTAAAAGGTCAGGATTCAGAGTGCATATAACTAGGATTCAGAGCAATCGTAAAAGAAAGTCAAGGTATGTTTGTGTAGGACTCTTAATGTGGGATGGCTCGTTGGATACGGGGTCTTATATTTTGTTTCTCTATATAATAAAAATGAAAAGGACGTAGGTGTATCGTGTTGCCAAAGATCAATCTATTTTTACTCTTGTGTTCACGTGTGTGATCTAAAAGACTTGAGTTCGCCGGTCGCTAAGGCCTTGGGCTAATCTCCAATAATTGGTATCAGAGCCTAAGGGGGCGAAGCGATGGCCGACAATGCAGATGATCCATCGAAATTAGGTACACTCGTCAAGACCACAGGCAACAAGTTTGATCCTTCGTCATTACACCTGATGTCTCGTTACCGATAACACTACTTTTCAAAGAACACGGCGTAATATTAGGCACAAATCAAGAACTTGGGCTAGGAAGAAATGAATCAAGAACTTGGGCTAGGAAGAAATGACTCTCTTGCAAAGCTTCTGTCACGGACCAAAGAACGAAATCTTATCTTCAGTTTTGAAGCCGATAGCTACTATGCTCTATGCTCTACTTTCCTGCTTGAACTAAGGGACTAAAATAAAGTAAAGTGCTGCTTTTTGCTGCGGCCCACTGGATGGTTTGATTTATGCCTTGGACCGAAGGCTCGGACCAAAAACGAGTTGGCGTCGGGTTCCTCTCCACTGTTTCGCCGTCTCACGTCTTGCGCTACTTTTTTCGGCTGCGCTGGGACTTACTCCGCCTCGCATACGGTGGCCATAGTCGACTCGATTTCCTCAAACAGCTCCTCCTGAAGTTTTTTGTCATGATTTTATTTGGAGATAATGGGGGAGACAGGTTCGGCAGCTCTTACAGCCCTTGCTCCCCATGATGGACAATCAGATTAAGGTACAGGAAGGATTGCAATTAAGCCCAAAATATAGGCCAGCATCGACATCTTGGTGAGGTGATTTAGTTTGTTACGACTGGAAAGATCGCAATTACACTCAGGACTCAGGAGTTCACTGTGCATAATCTAGCATGGCACACTACAGTAGTAAATATTGTTCGAACATGGCGCAGACTGAACACAGGTTGGACTAAAAGTCAATATCGCTGGCATTTTTCATCTCGCATAAACTGGAATTACAGTCATGCTGGCAACCCCTTCACCAGCTCCCTCCTCACCGCGCCGTGTTGACCTGGATGCCGGCCGGTATTGGTCGAAGCACGGCGTGCAAAGCTGCCTCCGCATCGCATCTCTCTCCAGTGGTTATCTTGCAAATATTTCGCGTCCTCTCGTGTTCTCCACTCTTGAATATCCCTCTTAAATTACTTTGATTTTTATGCAACCATCCATCAAAATTTAAAGTTCTTTCACATCGTTGGCCGCATCGATTCTCACCGTCGATTCGTCGTCCTCAGTGAGTATTGATTCGATTACTTGCAATAAAGTGTTCCCCAAGGTGTTGCCTAGCATGAGCTCACACTAAATCATGGATAGCATGATCCTAGTGCCGCCGCCGTGTTTCTCCGCCAGCCCGCCGCCTCTCACCATGGCCTCGCCGCCACAATGCTTCTCCGCCCACAATGTCACCTCCTCTCACCTTCTTGTGGGCCCTGCAACCCATTGTGGCAGTCGGTCGTAGACTTTACGCTACCTCTTGCCATCGATGATGAAGGCCATATATCATTGTCGGCCTTCCCTGTTTTGCTTCCCTGTGCACCCATGGATCTCTCTTTCTCTCACTTAGCTCTCTTCCCTGTGCACCCATAGATCTCTCTTTCTCTCACTTAGCCCACTGGAGGCTAACAAGTAGCCAAGTAGGCCTCACTACTATGTCAGCGCCAACTTAAAGCAAAATGGTCTTCAATCAGTCTTAAGGTAAAATAAACAATATTGATATTTAAGAGGGGCAAAACATTTCATTTTATAGTTGAGGGTTGAAACTTAGATCTATTTAAGAGTTCAGAGGAGTAAAATAAATTTATTCCAAAATTATTTACCAGCAAAATGTTTCTGAACAAATGCATGATCGATGCAGTAAATTATACATTGGGTTTGGGTTGATGAGCGGCCGGCGGGCTAGCCCTTATCTCCGCTGGAAGTTGAGGTACTTGATGGCTAGAGCGAAGACTACCGCGAAGAGCACGCAGAAGCCGACCACCATCGCCGCGACGACACCGAGGAACTCGTGCCTGTATCCGAAGTGCTCCTTGAGGAACACCACCACGCTCGTCGAGCTGATGCCGTCCGCGAGGAGCAGAGGCTGGTCCAGATCGCCGAACTGGGAGGTAAGGAGGCCGTAGAGTGTCCATGACACCGGGTTGGCCCAGTAGTACCACCTCCACCAGACAGGAATCCGCTGCATTAACCGAAAATCAGATGGTAAATTAACGATCAGTGTTCTTTTTTTTTTTTGAGATGGGGTAAACGATCAGGGCTGCAACAATGAATTGTCAACGTACAAATAATGTGGCATAACGTGACATCAATGACGTCCTTCCCGCGTTATAAACATGGCCTAAAACTACCCTCTAAAAAATTCAACAAGCCCAGTCTACAGTGCTTACGCCGTTGTGCCCCTGATCCCACATGGCCTGATACATCTACTATATTATTAAAATGATAGAAAAAGAAATTATCACGTAGCTCTCAAGAGCTACAAATTACAACGTTAATGTATAAATGTGAGGGCTGTTATAGGGAACTGTCAATGTACAAATAATGTGACATCAATGCCGTGCTTCCCATGTTCGGAACATGACATAGTGTACAGTGGTTCCGTTGTTGTGCACGGTGATCTCACCGATCTATTAAGGCCCGACATGGCCTGATACATCTATTGTATCTATCTACATATCTATAAGCAACCGATGATATTCAAAATACCATCTTAGTTTTAAAGGTCTAGAAAATCCCATAATAATCCACAAATCTGAAAAAAATCCTAAAAACTCTCTTATTAAGCGAGAGAAAAGAGAAGATCTACAACAATTATTTGGTGGAGGCCGGTTGTAACGGTGAAGATTAATCATGTATATATATTACAACTATTACAAAGATATAACAAATACAACTATATTTCTAAAAGACAATAGAGTTATATAACAGTACAATATATTTCCGAAAAACGATAAGAGTTATATAACAGTACAATATATACGAGAGCCGTTACAATTGTATAAGGAATACACCTTATACAATTGTATTTCTATCATAATTACGCATTAGAGTTGTATAACAAGGGCAACTCTAATGCTTAGATATAAACATATTATTGTAACGCCTAATCACACAAATGTGTGGAAAATTCGGCTAGTTATGTAAAGCCCAACTCAACAATATATTAGGGCCCACCTAGGACAACCAATTTGCGTTATCCTCTCCAAAAAAATTACATTCAAGTAATTTTTTCCTGGGGTATTCCATGAAATTGCTTTTGAACTCTAGAGTGAAACAAGAACAAAGCTCTTTCTTAAATAACATAATCTAGGACAATGCAAAAGAATAAAATAGAAGTCGTTGTAGGCTAGTTTTTTTTTAAGTCATTGTAGGACAAAAGTTATTGATAGGTCTTGTGAGATCAGTGAGAGGACGTTAGGTGCAAATTATGGAGGTGCTATTCCTCCCATACCTTTCTTGGGATCATAAATCCACAGAAGAGATTCCATAGCGTGTAGAATGGAGCGGCAATAATAGGTGCAACCGTATGGTTTGGAGTGATCGCCGTTGTCATCATGCCGTAGAAGGTGAAGTACAACAAAGTGAAGTACATAAAGAACAGATACCACAAGAACTTCACTGCTGTCCACTCAAATGAACCCAGACTGTAGAAGATTGTACCATAGATAAGTGACTGCACAAGAATGTAAGGGAACTCCACAGTAACCTGCCGAAGAACAATGTGTTAGCCCTAATCATGATATGAGCGCTAAATATGCTGAGGGAATAAGAGTTCTGGACAAGAAAATACCAGAGAAAATGCAAAAGGCAATGCTGAATACATCCCAGCGGATCTCTCTCTGTATGATACAAATCTTTCGATGGAAATCACAGGTTGAACAGACGTGGCGTTAGTAATTCCTATGAAAAGTACTGCTGCATACATGGCACCCATGGCATTGAATATATCATGTTGGGTCTCCCTGTCAACATACAGCGACATCATGCTCAGTTCGCTGGAAAGACTATGTACAGGTGTGCTGGAAAATTGCTGGCAGAACCATTAGTGGACATACCTTCTAGAGCCAAATTTCCAGCAAATCGTCCCAAACATCAGGGAAATGATGACAGTGTAGAAGAATCGAACAGCGGTGTATTGAGGATTCCTCCAGTATGATAGGTTTTGCTTCCATAAGCAAGCAACATACTGAGCAAAAAATGGTTGAGCATACTTGGTGGCGAAAGTAAGTTCTTTTGATTCGCTGTTCGGTTTGCTCAGGGTCTCGAGCATTTCTCTGGTCTGCCTGAAATGCAATAACACAAACAGGTATGAGTGGGGAAAAAGTGACTCTTAAACCCATAGAGATTAAAAGGGACTTCTTGTTTACCGAAATAATTTCGATTGCCGATAGTAGTCAGCAAAATCCACTCCAAGAATGTGCTCCATTTGAGTACTTGTGACCTCCAACATCCATGCAGCAGGATTATAGCCATCCCTGATTTTAGGCACTCTTGGAATTGCCTGCTTGTCAACTTGAGGAGGTAAGTATAGTGACCTTGTCCAAGTTTTCACCAGTGAGAAAACATGTACTGCAGAACATACCTCAAAAAACTCAACCAGATTGCGTGATTTGGAGCCTAAGGGACCAGCATATATAAGTTGACCTCCGCGCTTCATAAACAAAAGCTGAGCAGCATACAAAGTTAGGATAGGACAATGGTGGGATCTTAATACATGCTAGTACAAAGATAAACAACATGTAAGATCAATGAAACTTCCATAGGTCAGGTCTGAAAGGAAATTAATTTCTATTTCGCGTACATTGTTAAAAGCAGTTAAGTTATAAAGAAAATAACCTCATCAAAAGACTCAAATATGTCGATACTTGGCTGATGGATGGTGCACACAATTGTCCGTCCTGTATTAACAATATTTCGTACAGTTCTCATCACAATGGCTGCAGACCTAGCATCCAACCCTGATGTAGGTTCATCCATGAACACAATAGAAGGATTTGCAACAAGCTCCACAGCTATTGTCAACCTTTTACGTTGTTCCGTAGACAAACCATTTACTCCTGGTAGACCAACAAGAGCACCACTTAACGCATTCAGCTCAACCAGTTCCATCACCTCTTCAACAAAAACCTATGATAAGAACCAGCAGGGATCAAAATGACAATGATAATGGCTGTGTTCGGTTGGACTCATGGCTCGTGGCTTATAGCTTATGCTACAGCAACTAGCTTTCAAACGGTGCATTTTTTTTAAGACGATGTCAATAGAAAGATTGTAGTCAAAAGTATACTGAGTTTAGTTATACCGGCCAACATTGTATATGACTATTTTCCTCTACACACTGCCTCTCACGAACAGCCAAAATTCAAAAATATAAGCCATAAGTCATAGCCTAAAAGAACCCACCCAATGTATAGTATAACCAAACACAAAACATATGCCAAGGCTTACCCTTTGAGTGTCAACATCAACATGAGAAGGCAACCGGAGGCATGCAGAGTATAACAAAGACTCTATCACAGTCAAGCAAGGTGAATGCACATCATTTTGCTCACAATAACCGGAGATCCTAGTGAAAGTCTCTTGGTTCTTAGGATATCCAGATATAGTGATGCTTCCTTCTATGAGTCCTCCGGTCTTCCGGCCAGCTAAAACATCCATGAGAGTGGTTTTGCCAGCGCCACTGACTCCAACAAGTGCTGTTAGTATCCCTGGTCTAAATGCTCCAGTGACATCAACAAGCAACTGCAGGCGGTCTTCTGCGATACCTTGTTTTCTCAATTCCTGCTAGCAAAACTGGATTATGAATGAATGAATTATATATTTTTTCTAAAAAATTTCAGTCATACATATGAGCCACCTCTGACGTACCACTGGTACATCAACATAGTAGTTTATATTCTTAAAGCACATAGAAAGGGGTTGAAAAGGCAACACCATGCCTTTCTGTTCCTTGAGATTAAGCCCTGCAACACAGTCAAATATACATGATTAGGAGCCACACTAGTGGTGGGGGAGATCTTGTGATGTAAGTACTGTAACCAAATATTTCATTTATCTAGCATTACCATTTTGTGAAGTTGAATGCAGGTAAGATCTTAGTTCTAGGGATACTCTGTCATTCTTCCTCCTAGAATCTTTGTGCCGAATTCCATCTTTGGACACAACAGCTTGCATATTACCGATAGCTGCGAAGGATAAACACTTGTGAGAATGAGAAACTATTTTGAATAAGTTCAAGTTGTGCGGATCTTAAAAGGTAACTTACGGTTGAGAAGTGTCAAGAACAATGTAAATAAGATGTTTAAAACAATTGCATAACCAAATAATGCTCCAACACCGATCCAAAACCAGTATTTTTCCTTGAATAACCCATATCCAGTGAGCATCGCTTCACCTAATGTGATGTTCTGGTTTGCAAATTGCTGGCATTGTTTAAAGCACAATACAGTGAGTATTAGTAACAAATCTTGCACCATGTAAGGCTAGTAAGAACTTTCTCAATAAAAATGTCTTATTATAGGTCCATAAGAAGAAGAAGAATATATCTTAAGTAATTTTGGAGTTCCATATTATTTTCTCGGAAACGCAGGAGCTTTGCACTTCATTCATTAAGGAGGAGGTTACAAACAAGGATCAAACAAAGTTCAAAGCAGATTCCATAACAAAGCTAGGAATCCAAGAGGACGCCACAAAACAGGGAAATAAACGCTGAAGGAAGAGTTAGCGACAAGGTGTTACAAACTACAGGGGCACCTGACAACAACTAAAACGGGGAAGGTTCATGCCTATCGGTAGCCCACCCGGTGAGGGATTTTAAGCTTCGAATTGGCAGAGGACGACCAGCAAAGAAACTCCTGCTTAATACGGAAAATGCAATCGTCGATGTTAAATCTCCCCTGGTCAAACCGAAGCTTGTTCCTCTCTTTCCAAGTCCAGGCGATGAGGACGATTAGGGAGTCCACTGCTTTGCGCTTTCTCCTTTGGCGTAAAACTTCTGGTCGTTAACCAGCAGTCCTGCAAGCTCTGTTCAAGGGAGTGAGGGGGAAGGCGGAGAGAAAGGCAAGAAAAGGTGCGATGCCAGATTTGTTTGGCCACCGGACAGCCGACAAGAAGATGGTCGATTGTCTCCGCTTGCTGGTCGCAGAAGAGGCATGCAGGCGGCGCCAAGATGTTGTGTCTGTGAAGTCTTGTAAACGTCCAAACCCTATGCTTGAGAGCTAGCCAGACGAACATCTTAGCTTTGAGGGGGGCAGAGCTCTTCCAAGGCTGTTTGGCACATGGAAGGGAAGACGTGCCGTGGCAAAGGCATTGTAGGCCGATTTGGACGAATAGCTGCCGTCTGGTGTCCAACGCCAAAGAAAACGGTCTGCAACCCCAACTTGCAAATAGACTTGACTAAGCACTGAGCAAAGCGCAAGAACCTCGCAGATGGCTTGCAAGGAGAAGGGACCCTGCAACTGCGACAACCAGTTTCGGTTTTGCAGTGCATCCCTTACCAGGGTTTTCTTTTTGTGCAGCGAACTGACCCTTACCCAAATGGCTGTGACCAGTGACGAATCCAGAATAAAAAATAAGGGTGGGCTAAAAAACTATACATTCTTATACTAGACATAAGTTTTTTTAGAATTATTGGCTCTACACCTCAAATGACTAAACTACTTTGTAAGAAACATAGTTTTGTATTCTTGTGCAATCAAATTCATAGTTTCATACATGAATAAAAGTAAAATAAAAAGAGAGATACAACGGAGGTACCTCGCTAATAGCAAGTGAATCACAAAAACATGTCACACCGGCAATAATTTTCTATTGGTTTACGATGCGCTGGATCGGCAATAATTTTATCCGGATTAAATTCTAGTCGAGGCTTTTTTGGTAGAGTTGCGCTCTCATCAGTTGGAGGAGTACTACTTGAATTGTTTGTGAAATAGTTGCGTAAAGTTCGCTTCTCCATTTTTACAAACCTATAAATTAAATTTTAATTAAGTATATACATTAAGAAATGTCTATATAAAATTAGACTCTAACTGCTACAGGACTAATTAAGAAGTAAATTGTAATTTGCAAATTACAAACCTAATAAAAATACTCACGCAATCGGCGGTCAGGTCGGTTGGTCGAGGTCTCGGGTCACTCGGTCACACCGTCACTCGAGTCTCGCCTCGGCTCCTCTCCTCGGCTCCTCCGCGTATCCGCCCTCAGTCACGCAGACGCAGCAGCAAGCAGGCAGCAGAGGCGAGCCTCCCGTCTCCCCGGCTCCCATCTCCGGTCTCCCCGCCTCCCGCCTCCCGGCTCCCGCCTCCCATCTCCGGTCTCGCCTCCCGCCTCCCGGCTCCGGTGTCCGGCCCCGAGCTCCCCCGCCCCACCCCCCGCCTGGCCGGCCTCATGAGGTCATGACGGCGCGACCCCGCCTCAAGACTCTCGGCTCGCGCCTCGCCACTCAGCCCGGCCGGCACGCCCAGGCGTCCCATGACGCCGCGACCCGCCTCGGCCCTTCCGGCGCCCCACCTTGGCTCCAGAATCCAGATCTCGTCACTCGTCAAGACGCAGACGCACAGGTGAGATTGGTTGGGGATTTGGGATTATGGGGATTCGGATTGGGGAAATTGGTAGCACGAGAACATTGTAATGGATGTGTGGCGGTGTGGGCGGTGCGCGGTGGCCGAAGGCGGTGGGCGGTGGGCTGCTTTTATTTCGGTGGTTCTACCGCATTTCTTTCTTCTCGACAATTTGTTCTTCTCGCTCGTTGGCGTTGTTGCGACGCCGGTGATCGGTCGCAGTCGCCGCAGGAGGCGGGCGGCGGGGGGGCGGCAAACCGGTGGAGGGTAGGCTTCACCGATGAAGCCTACCCCATGGATTCGCCCCTGGCTGTGGCACGTCACGGATGCTCGACCAGAGCCACTTGTCGGTTCAGAACCGAGTGGATGCACCGTCACCCAGCAGGATTACAATAGACGCCGCGCAAAAACTCTGGACAGCTACATCTTCCGGTTGCCGAACGGATTGCAACATCCTCGCCGATTCGGAGCGCGCCAACCATTCCCACCGCGCACGTAGTGCAATGCTAGTTAGCGTGAGGTCAGGTATAACAAGGCCCCCGTTAGCAAGTGGTCGGCAAACTTGCTGCCAACTGACTAAACATTTTCCTGGTTTGTGCAAACTGTCTCCGGTCCACAGAAAGGAGTGGTATATCCTGTCTATTGCCTTGAGGGCCCAGTCCGATAATTTCAGACAAAGAAGGGATAAATTGGCATGGTAGAAAGCACCGCTTTAACGGCGATTAGCCTTCCAGCACTCGACAGAAGAAGTGCTTTCCAAGAGGGCAGACTCCTCTATAGTTTGCCGATGCAAGGCCGAATATCAACCCTCCGTAGTTTGCCGGTTGTCAGCAGCAAGCCAAGGTATGTGATCGGAAACGACGCCGAGTTGCAGGCCAAAATGCGTTGCGCAGTCTAAAGATCCGCGGGGTTGCAGCAAATCAGGAGGATGGACGACTTTTGCATATTTGGAACTAACCCTGTAGCAGATCTGAAAAACCCAGTAATTCTCTGACCGCGATGAAATCGCAGGTTGCGAGTGGATAAACAACATGATGTCGCTCGCAAAAAGAGCACTCTTGTTGGCAAGGACAAGCAGCCGTCGAACCCAAGTTTGCATGGCGCAAGGAGGAGGCGGTTGAGGACGTCCATTGCAATGACAAAGAGAAGGGGGGATAGAGGGTCTCCTTGCCAGAGCCCTCTGCGGTGGTTGATGACTTTGCCCGGCAGCCTATTGAGCAGGACTTTGGAGCTCGCTGTAGAAAGAAGGGAAAGCTAGTCCAGCCATTGAGTACCAAAGCCCTAGGAGCGCAGGACTTTCAGAAGGAATGTCCAAGACAAACTATCAAAAGCTTCTGCAATGTCAAGTTTAAGGAGGCATTGCTTCTCTTTTACACCGGAGGGTCCTAATAGCACCATGCACGAATTTGAAGTTGTTTTGAATCATGTGTCCTTTAATGAAGGCACTCTGATTTAGGCCAACCAATTGTCGCATGAGGGGCTGTAGTCTAGAGGCCAAGAGCTTTGCTATGAGCTTGGAGAAGCTGTGCAGCAAGCTGATTGGCCTAAAGTCTCCCGGTTGCGACGCTCCTTGGTTTTTTGGTAACAGGATGATTAGAGCTGAATTAAGGTGATGGAACCCGCGGCGATCGGTTGAAAAGAAGGCATGGATTCCAGCCATAGTATCATCCTTGATGATAGCCCATGCCATCTTGTAAAACGTCCCAGTGAAGCCATGCAGGGCCTGGAGCCTTCTCCGCTGGTAACTTATCAATCACCTGGAGGACCTCTTCTTCGGTGAAAGGGTGTTCCATGTGTTGGAGGTCCTGGTGCCGCAAACCCAGCACCTCTAGGTTGATCGACCGGGTAGGTTGGGCCTTAGAATGCAACAGGGACTGGAAGTGGTTATGGAGAAGGTCGGCAATATCGTCATGCGACTGGTAGACAACGCCATTTGATGTTAGAGAGGCAATCTTGTTCTTCTGACTACGGTACCGCACATAGGAGTGGAAGAAGGCTGTGCTGGCATCACCTTCGTTAAGCCATAGCATTCGGGAGCGTTGAAGCATCAAGGTTCTTTTGAGAGAACAAAGAGCGAGAAACCCCTGGCGACTTCTCAGTTCAGGCCTCCTTGAGCCGCGCACTGCAGGAAACCTGCGGAGGTTCGGCGTTGGGAGTAGCCTGACACGGGATGGGCGAACGATGTTGGGGCCTGGTGTGGGCCACCCACAGATGCCTGGTAGCCAGGACCCTCGCCAGAGAAGCAATGTTGAGGAATGCCAGTGGAGCGGTCCGACCCTCAGGCCCCTTAGGGGACGTCGAACGCGACCTGAAATCGGCGACTTGCAAGACACGGATGTGTGCATTGTAATGCAAGCCATCTTTCTCCCATAGATAAGGCTAAACTCCGGCGAAGATGCTCTATAGGCCCGGGTCACTATAGGCCAAATTCGTCTCCGGCTCTGCTACGAAAACCTGATAGACGACGGAATGGAGGGGTCGAAGGTTCATGCCAGAACCCGGAACACAGCCTCCTCACGAGGGGCATCAAACATGCCCTAAGGTGCCGTCCCTACACTCTCTACCCAACAGGCGAAGAGGATGGACTCCACCATGGCTTTGTTGCGGACGTGGGGCGGGAGGCCTTCAAGCTCGATAGAGACTCTAAAACTGAGACGAGTGAATGCTTGGAACTGGCGAGTCCAAGGTCTGAACAAGACCCTTTGGGTGCCGGTGACTATATTGCCGCGACGAAGAATGCAGTCCTGGTCGGTGTTGCTGCTAAAAGAGAACAAAAGTGAGCTCCGGTCGAGGTGCCTCACTGAGAAGTTCCTCTCTGAGCTGGGGCGAAGCTCCTGCTGGATGGCCTCTGAAACTTGGGTGACGTTGATGTCGGCCTCAGAGCTTGCCTGGAAGGCGATGAGAGCAGAAGCCAACATCCTCTCGGCGGCTACCACCTCAACGGACCACGAAATATGATAGGTACAGACGACTGAGACTTGCCGTGGCGCACCTTACGTACCGTGCATTTCGCCGAGGTGGGCGAGATAGGCGTGAACGGCAGGGCCACGCCGTTAAGGACCCGATGACACATTGCACCGGGATCCCACGCTGCAGGAGGCCTGCTGGTCGATGAGGAGGACGACGACGATTTGGGGCGCTTGCAATCCTTAGCCAAGTGGTTTAGGACCTTGCAGCGGAAGCAACACGGCGGGAGGTGGCAAGTTGAGTGACGGTGAGGTAGAAAGGCAGTTGAAACACTTGTCCAAGAGGAACCATGGCGAGCTTGCATGCTGCAGCCTACGCTACTCAGTTCGCCGCAGTGGCTCCTCAAGGCCGCGACAGGCATAGCATCGCCTGCACCTACATGGCTCAACTTGTTTCCAACCGACCTCGGCCTGGGAGAGAGACTGATGCGTAGACCCGCCCTCAATGCTATCCAGGCGGAGCCTAGGGGCCAAATACCCTAGCAAGCTACTCGGCTCTGCCAGCGCCTTACCTTTGGCTGCCCCTTCAGACGACCGCAGCGAAAGAGGGGCATGGAGTTGGAGAAGGTGACGCTGACAAAGGGCTGATGCTCCGCCAGCGGAGTTCACGCGTTGTGGGGCGGTCGACATGGTCGGGGTTAATAACCACCGAGCGGGTCCGAGGGTGAGGGGAGGACTGCGCCATGCAAATGAAGAGGCCGGATATGGAGGGGTGGTCGACGGTCCCAGAGTGGGCACCGGCGATCGGAGGTGGGCGTCGAGCCTGGGGTGGGCACCGGTGAGGTTACGAGAGAGAGGAGAGGACCGCAGGGGCATAGCCAGTAGTGAGGCTTCGTAGGGCTCGAGCCCACCCTCCGCTGGTACCGGTTACCCTGCATGAGGTATCTTTATTGTCTTTGTTTTTTCTTTTGGATTTGTTTCTCTTCTATTTATGTATGAATTTGGATTGTATAAGCTCAGTTAGTTATGTATGTCTCAATTTATCTTAGTCCTTCTCAGTTTTTAGTTAAAAAAAATAGCTTAGTCTTTCGAGCCTCCCCTCCGATTTCATCCTGCCTTCGCCACTGGAGGACCGGACACGAGAGAGAGGTTGTTAGAGCATACTACAAAAGGGATATTTTCCTTGGGCATGTGTTCCATGTTAGAGTGATCTCAGGCATTTGGCCCAACGGCCAAATGCAACCCCCCTCTTGTTCGCGCTACGATCGGGCGCCCAATTAATTGGTGGGCCCCTGTCGCCAGCGCCACATAAATAGAGGTGGGGCCGGGCGGCACGCACGACGAGGTTCACCTGTGCCGCCACAAACCCTACCGACAAACCCTAGACCGTCGGAAGGGCGCCCAATGACGGAAGCACCATCGCCGTCACCGCCTCTCGAGATTACGCCGCGTCACCGCCCTCCTCTTCCCCGACCGTCGCTGCCCGTGCGCAGACTCCATCGACGAACCCGTGATGGCCAACACCTCCTCTACATCGGACGGTCGGTACCCTAACCCTAATCCCCTCTCTCTCTTCTTCTGACTCGAACCCGATCAAGAACACCAAAAGAAAAGATCTAACATTCCATATTATTGCCTCACAAATATCCATATGTATCTGGGTGTTGCATTCGACTATACTATGAAAATATAACAGATTGCTGCCACGATGTGCCTTTGTTGGCATCCTTAGAAGGGGATTAAAATGGGAGTAAAATAAGTGTTACCTTGCTCCAAGAATGCCCATGGAATTCATTTACAGAAATAGCATTTTGTGCATACATCATAGGAGATACCCAATAACCCCAAATCCACCAGACTGGTATGCTTTCTGTTAGAAATTTAGGAACGGGTTGCAACATGTTAGATATATAATCTTGAAATATACTCTCAAGTAGCTAACAATGTCAAGAGAAGCTCAACCTTTGGTTATAATGAATCCTCCAAGGATCATAACAACCAACAAAGCAAACGATCCAAAGGTGTTAGCAACTATCATATTTCGGCCCAAAGATGCCATGACCCGGAAAAGAGCCAAAGACGTTTGGTGCAGAAAGAAAAGCAACAAATATTGTCCCAGAAATCTGCAGATAACGAATTAAGATCAGTCTTCAAATGAAAAGATCTCTGAAGCTTTGAGCAGAAAGCAAAATGAGCAAAAGTGATGTCGGTTACCTTGTAAATTGGGGATCATAACCAACTACATAATATGTTACAAGTACCCACATTCCTGATTCAATAAGTGAGGTTGGCACGCTCAGGAGCCAAGAAGGAAGCGTGTGAGCCCATGGTGGGTAAAAGTGCAAGTCTCTGTGCTTGTAAAGAACAGGAAGCTTCGTGACCAACAGTGAGACTTCAGTAAAGCCGTTAAACAGAATCATCACTATTGCAAAATAGAGGGCTCCAAGATAAATGATCCCATCGTCAACTGAATCATGGTGCATTGTTGATCGAAAAAACACCGTCATTGTGATAAGGGCAACAAGTAGAAGCTGCCACAAAAAAATCATGTTAGAACATCTTGATTGATTGTGGACACAAGCTCAGACCAACTTCCATTGACAACAGATAGTAAAATATGCCATTATCAATTTACCATAAAGTTTACAGTAATTCAGTCAAAACACCAAGATGTAGAAGTTTTTACCTATCAAATTTGCGACTGGCTATAACATAATATTTAAGCATGCTAGGATAACATTCATGCACCAACTCAGACAAAAGTGCAAGCATTTATGACAACTCAACACTTATTGTTTCAGAGTGTGTTAGAATATGAAAGCAGCAAAATCAACAAATGTGTTAGCAAGGCCAATATAGTCTTTGGTTTCTATTCCTAGCAAGTTTTAGCCACTTTATTATGCATATGCTTTCTGTGTTAACTGTTGTACAGTGTTACAGTTGCCCTGTGCATGTATTTATTTGAAGTGGGCATAGTGCTAGTCTGCTAGATGCATCTCTTAACTGAAAATACCTGGATGAATTTGAAGACATAGATGAATGAGTTTCTTTTCATCAGCAGACGCTGCCACTGGAAGTTGGACTTGAGAAGCTCAAGCCTCGTGACACCATAATTTGATGTTGAAAGAGCGGCAGGATGATTACGACGCTTATTGTATGGCACAGCTAATTCCTCATGTAACCTCTTGCCAATAATAAATGTTTTGAAGGCTTTGGCAAATTTTGATACAGGCACAAACTGGTATGGATAATCATAGTGGCACCAATATTGTTGTTGATCTTTCTTGGACAAAACCTGCAACACAAGGAAGTGAATATACAAGAAAAACCCAGTTGGCATAAATACACAAACATAGAAAGAGTAGAACTGCCTACTTCTTGCAAAAAATCAGCCACGTTTTTTCTTTCAGGGCACCTGAATCCCATAGCAGCAAAAAAATCAACAGCATATTCACGCGGCCCCTGATATACAATTTGACCTTCAGATATAAGAATAACATCATCAAATAGCTCATAAGTCTCTGGAGCTGGCTGCAGCAGGGATATGATTGTAGTGCCTTCCAGAGCATGCGTAGAATGCCTTAGGTACTTGATAATCTGATATGTGGTTGCACTATCAAGGCCAGTTGATATCTCATCCATGAACAGAACACGAGCAGACCCAACTAGCAGTTCACCTGCAAAAGCAACTGATATCAGCATAGTTGAACAACACAAGAAGCATGAAAAACTTGCAATTGTCCAAGTTCAACAACCAACAGCACCAAATGCCCCTAATATAAATAGTAGTAACATGAAGCAACCTGTTGTCAGGCGCTTCTTTTGCCCCCCAGAGATTCCTTTGATCATCTCATCTCCAACAATAGTGTCAGCACAGATGTCCAGCCCTAAAATCTTGACTAGATCAAACTTAGCAATTCAGAAATCTCACCAGAATCAAGTAATCAAGAGGTTATAAAAAAAGAATGATCATGTGGATGAACTTGTAAAAAAGCAACAAAGCAAAAAAATAATCACTTTCCCATAAAGAGCACACAAACAACCTTTAAAAAACAGTAGTTGCACTGACAATCTTTTAAATATAACAGTTCAAAAGGGAGATTCACACAAGAAATTAGGACAATTAATGAGATCAACAAAAAAGAATAAAAGAATATGACGAGTGCCATAATACATGCATGCTACTATGGAGTTCAAATATAAAAATGCAAACGTTTGAGACTGGCCAAACTAAATAAAGAAACAATTGAAAGAGATGCATCACATACCTTCATTATATACTCTGCCACAAGACTTGTCTGCTTACCCTCAAGAGCTAATGCCTGCAAAGTAGGAGTGAAAAGTATGATACAATCACCAGTGAATTAGTGTGTGTACATCCAAAGCTAGCAGGATGTAATCTACCTTCATGAATACATCAAGGTCCTCATCAGGCTTTATCCCAGCATTCTTTTCTCTCCTCAAAAGTTCAACAAGCATATCTACAGGTCCATTGATGTCAAAGAGGAAACTATCAAGGAACAACGCCAATGAAATTGTGGTGCAGTGACCTACCATACTTTATCCCAACACCCTGACAGCGCCCAGCAAACTCTAGGGTTTCTCTGACTGTCATCTCTGAAGCATGCCAGTCTTGCTGACTGACATAGGCAGATGTTCGTTGAGGCACAAATTCGTTTAGATGGTGGCCGTTGTAAGTAATGTTCCCAGACATCTACAATAAATTGGGTGCTGTTAATCAGTAATAATATACTTTTCTACATATTGCACGATCATTGAATTTTTTTTTTTTGAAACGAAATTGCACGGTCATTGATAAGCTCATTATGCTTAGCAGAATAGTTACAACACAAAAACAATATTCTAATATGAGAGAGATGAACGTTTGATCAGAAAACCATTTTCAGGCTACAGGAGATACCAGTCCACCACTTCTCCTGTCATCAAGAGATACAGAATTTGCGACAAAAAAGAGATACAGAATTGGTCGAATGGGATCAGATAGCAAAGATTTGCTCATGGATTGCAAGAATTCAAAGAAAGGAATCAAATCGATATGATACGAGACACCTTTAGTCCAGGACCTAGCCGTCCGGCAAGGGCCAAAAGCAAGGTGGTCTTCCCGGAACTTGGAGGACCCAAAAGCAGTGTCATTCTGCAGCAAGAAAAACGTATCCAGTTTGTCATAGCTTATAGATGCACCAGAGAGCAGAAGTTACTCTTCAAGTGTGGTACCTTGATGGACGAATGATCCCACTAACATTATCCAGTATCGGCAATTTCACTCTTCCCCCCCGGTAGATCCTCAGATGCCTCAGAAATGCCTTTCAAAGAAATAAAAACAAGCATTTCAAGATCTAGAATCAATATCTGTGCAACCTCTTTCAAGAACTCCCCAAAAAGGAAGCCTCTAGAGAGCATTGGCAATTGCTTATATACAGCTTAAACCCCAGTTTGACCCACAGTGTAAAACTGAAGTGGTAAATAAGTAGTCATGCCGGCCTCGTAATAAAACCGCTTGACCATTAGTTTCACAAGGAGAATTTCAGGAGAACTGGAGGGAGAAGGAAAATTTTGCAGGTGTGGATCATTTCACGGGCCAACCTCTGTCATGTTGCATATGAAGTTTGGGATGGTGGGCAGCGCCCTGCTCCCGACATGCACGTAGGCGTCCACCGTCAGATCCTCGTACCTCACCTCGATCTTGGGGAATTCAATCTGCACTCTGCATGCAGCGCCCGGAAACGAACAACAACACAAAGGCTTCAGTCCAGAGCCCAGAAACAGAATTTACCAGCAGTAGAGGCAAACTCAAATATTTACTGATTTACTGTACTCCAGACCATAGCCAACACAAGCAGCTGAGCAAATCTAGCTGCAACTACTAGCAGTAGCAAGCACCGCGCTCCAGTCCAGAGTCCAGTGTGGTCTGGCTGGTGGACCCGGCGCTCAAATTGCGAAACAGAGGGGGAACTACGAAGCAGGCAAGCAAACAAACAAAGGCAAGCCAGGATGCGGGCCCCATGTGTCAGACGCTCCAACCATGCGCATCTAGAAGTCTTTTTTAAAAAAACAAGCGCGTCTAGAAGCTTCGCCCACAGAAGAACACGGATCGAGCAACCTCTCCCGCGGCAGCAACCCCCGCTGGTGTGCCGGTTGGCCCCACGTGTCAGCCAATGCAGCAGTGGGCCCTCGCGCCAGCCACCGCACATAACTGACACAAGCAAGCGCTTCTAGAAACTTCTACACGAGCGCTTGCGATCACACACGTACACCGAGGAGGAAGACACGATGATGATGACGCATCGTCGGCTGCGAGAGCTAATGTACGGAGTATGTGTTGGTAGTAGTACTCACGCGTCAAAGCGGCTGCGTATGCGGCGGAAGAACTGCTCGGCATCGCCGGAGTCGGCGAGGAGGCGGTCGACGAGCGCGGTGCGGTCGCCGGAGGAGAGGCCCGCGACGTCGACCTCGCAGAGCGCGTCGTCCCCCTCGACCTCCCCCGCGGCGCCGGCCGACCTGAGCAGCCCCTCCTGGCGCGGGCGACGGTGGGAGGCGCTGCAGCGCGGCCCAGCGCAGCGCCTCCTGCTCGTCCTCCGCCTCCCGCCACGACCCCGACCGCGAGAACGCCGCCCACATCTCTCCCCAAACCCTATCCCCTCCGCCTCCCTCCTCGCCGCAGCTAGCAGCGGTAGTAAGTGCTGGTGGTGGCAGGGTCGGTAGCGTGTGGTGGTGGGGGGATTTAAGGAGGGCGTACTGGTCATGGCGACGGAGGAGGCGTTGGGTGGAGTTGGATCCACCGACTCGCCGCATTTATGACGCGCCTTCTCCCTCCCCGGTTGCTCTGCTTCTCTCTCTGCTTTGTTGTGTCTAATCCTTGGGATTTAGCGGAAGATGAAACCGAAAGGGAGGGAAAGGGCGCTGCCTGCCTTCACAGTTTAGACCGCTCGGTTCGGGCCATATATTACTGGGATTTGCTAGCACCCGACGTCAGCAGTTAATTTCGTACCATCGGTTATAATATTTTTTTTATCATATATATAATATTTTTTTTGATCAAGTATATAACAAATAAATAAATAAATCTCAATATTGTACATATAAAATCAGACTATTATACATATAAAATCAAAATATTATATACATAAAATCAGTGGAATAGTGGAATGTTGAGAAAAAATAAGAGTGCACGAGACAATGGTGGGAGAGAGAATGGAAGGGGCATCATCCATCACCTTGAGGGGATGCATCTGACGTTGAGGTAGTGCCCGACGAGGGTGCCCCTCTTCTTGATCAGGTGGTTTTGAGCCCTAGTTGCGCCGTCTTGATGGCCGCCACGTACTCGTCGGGCCCGTCGCTCATCACCACGACGTCACTCTCCTCCCTCGCCCCCTCCCCCGGCATACGCCCTCCATGTGGACACCGCCGCCCTAGGCGAGTGCGGCCGCTGCAGTAAAGCCTCCGCCGCGTGCCGTCTTGCCAAGATCGACAACGCCATCTCCCACCCCCCCAATTCGCTTTAGCTTCTTGGTGTGGTTTTCCTGTCGCTTGTGCGCAGAAGACGAGGAAAGAAGAGGGAGCAACATCGACCCCGATGGTGGCCACGCCTACGGTGGCATTCGTGGCGTCCGCGCTTGGCCTTGCGTGGAGAGGAGCTTAGCAATTTGGGCTGAACCAAAACAGAGCTCACCGGTGGCTAGAAAAATCAGGATAGCAGAGAGAGGGAGGAGGGCAGGCGATGG
This sequence comes from Bonia amplexicaulis, assembly GCA_036346245.1. Taxonomy (NCBI): domain Eukaryota; kingdom Viridiplantae; phylum Streptophyta; class Magnoliopsida; order Poales; family Poaceae; genus Bonia; species Bonia amplexicaulis. Next base: position 38,296,879 of record CM070736.1, on the reverse strand, counting down.
AAGGGACGGGTAGATAAGGATTGTGTGGCTGGGAAGCGTCTGATACATCTTGTTTGCTCCGGACGCCAGGAGTGTAGCAATATCGTATATTATTAGGGAGCAGCTAGTCAATGGTATACCATTAGAACCACTTTTAACAGTATAGGAAGAGGAAGAGTACATTGTCATCAGCTGTTGTCGCCACGCCGCCCTAGGCTGCTCCGCACGCCCCCTCCACCACCACCTGTGATCGGCAGTGCCATCATCACCTCACCGCGCAGCCCCCCGATCCTCCCCGTCGCGTCACGCCGCACCACCCAACCTAACTACCACAGCCGCCACTGCCATCGCCCTCCAACTCTACCTACCGCCCTCCTACCCTGCACATCGTTCCTACCGCCGCCCACCGTCGGGCAACCGCCTCTCCCCGACCTCCTTCTATGCCCAAATGAAGGGTGAATCCGTAATGGAAGAGCCAGATTTCCCTCATCCGATGTTAGATACGGCGGCGACGCCCCTCTAGGCCGTCGGATCCGACGGCGGATGAGAGTAAGGAGATGACGGGGAGGCAGGGAGGAAGGGAGAACGAGAGAGAGCGGGGAGGAAGGAATCAGGTCGCCTCCTCCATGCGCGTACGACTGCGGGAGCGGAGCGAAACGACAAAGTAATAATAAGCTGCTTTGAGATTCGTGAGGAGGGACGGCGTATGGAGTTGATCCAACGGCAAGAAGCTGTTCCGTTGAAACGGTATAGTGCTGCATGGTTTTTCTCATATTAGCATTGTTACGCAAGCTTGTTCCTTCGGAGAATTTCTCCTCGGCCACTTTTTACTATTTACCGGCCCATTTAGTGGCCATGGTAACTTTTCTCTTCTCTCTGTTTTTTTTCTTGGTTGAGAAAGTAGTGTATTCCATCGTATTTTGCATGGGTACTTGTACAACAAGGCGGTGCCTTCAGGTATAGGGCAAGAACGTAGAAACATAACAGGTTGGCGCAATGGCGTAATGCACGTGAAGTACATTTTTTCCTTCCCCAACTCCTGTGATACAGTGCTAGTAAGTGCTAGTACGAGCTAGCCAGTTAGCAGATATGGCCGCATTGCTTTCGTTCGCACGGGATGATGCCCCGTCAGATCAGCGGCAGGAGACAAGGTTATGTTTTTTTTAGCCTTTTTAGGTGGTGATCGGTTCGGCCATATCTGCTATTTGACATAATTAAATTTAAAAAATTAAAAAATATAAAAAATATGCTAGCCTATCACAGACAACGCAAACGAATACGAGAAAAAAAGAACCGACAAAAAAACTCAAAAAAAATTAAAAATTCAGAAAAAAACGAAATTATGAATAAGACAAAAATAAAAAAAAGCCAATAAGCTTAAGTTTATATTGAAAGAGTACTTAACTTCACCTTCGAGAGTCAAAATAAACGAACTTCTTTATAGCTTTTCAAGTTTTAAACTATATACATCATCTAATTAAGCGTATTCATCATTTATCATTGTCTCAAAAAGATATCAAATAAAAGACATCAACCTTGTAGCCTAAAAGAACACGATCAAGGACATTTCAGCTAGCTTCTTCTCACTCAGTCATGGCCATGGGCAGCTGGCCAGCAGCACATGAGATGGATGGACTGGCTCGATCACCTTACTGTTTGTTACTGCTAAGTAAGGACATGTACGAAAAGAAGAAAAAGAGCGCAAGAAACACATGCGGCTAGGGCCCCCTTTCTCTTTTGGCAGTGTTGGGGGGCAAAAACGCGGTGCCATTTGTTGGCATGGACCCTACGTGTAGTACAGCTCGCGCGATGGTAGCAATAAGTGAGGCGACGCGCCGTTGAACTGCCGGGCGCACGCAGCACCGCACGCATAGCTACCAACCGTAATTGCATGCTGCAATTAATCGACTCAACGCATCAAGTTTATCATACTCTTAGCTACCACTCGCTGAGTCACTGTGCTAGCTGCTAGCGTCGGTTTACTTTTATCACCGGATGAGTAGTAATTAATACTAGCCTGCCACGCACATATGTATAGGGCATGTTCTTCTCCTTCGAAGCTGATGACTTTTGATTTTTATTATAGTATCTAACTTTCAAACGTGACGGAATCGTTGGCGGCAGGCGCCTGCCGCCCGATGGGGGACGGCATGTAATTAAGCCGGCTAATTAATTTTTTAATTTAGTGTTTGTTTGAATTTTTAAATATATCAAATGAGCTCTAAAAATTACGAAAATTTATGTACAACCTTCCGACACAACGTACCTCGTAGTGTAATTTTTTGGTAATTTTATCCATTTTGAATGTTGCTAAAAAATTCATAAAATTTTGATATTTTTACAAGCTTTTACATATAGCAAACGAGCTCCAAAAATTACGAAATTTTAGGTGAATCCTTCCGACATGGCCATAGTTATTGTGTAATATTTTAGAAATTTATGTGGTCCGAATTTACTATGTTTATTCGGGTTAATGTAATCATGAATTTACGAATATTTCACGATTTTTTTTACAATTTTATATATTATGAATCTTGTACAATTAAACTTTTAATAGTATAAAAAATACATCACACTGGATGTGATATGGCTCACCCATCTGAGCCACTGCTATCTTCTCGCCGCGTCTGCCTCCCCGTATGTGACCTTGTCTTCCATTGCGCCCGAGCATGTCCCATTGGGTACGTCAGTCGGTTCGGAGATTGTGTTTCAGGTCGGAGGAGGCATGGAGACTGTTCTGTTTGCTCAGTGGGTGGTGGTGATCCAGTAGGGTGGATCCGGTAAGGGTTGAAGTCCTCCAGCTGAGACATGCCGAACTGTGAGCCGCCCGCAATAATGCCGTGCGGAAGGACTCTAGAAATCCCTTCGTGGTGCAAAGGAGCTCTCACCTTGATCGACGACATGGCGGTGAGCGGGAGGAGCTCGCCACCGAAATGTCCAAACCACGGGTATCTGTGAACGCCGATCTACGCCTGCGACAAGTGCAAACCCTGACGTCGTGTACTACTCTCTGGAAACACCTAGGAGACCCATGTCGTCATCGGTGGACTCGTCATCACCCCTATGTTGAATTGGAGGCTGCAAGATGAAACGATATTAATCACAATAAATATTTCGGATGTACAATGCGAATCTCATACCTCCCGAATATGCAGCGAAGATGAACAACAGGGAGCGGCAGTCTGTGCAGGTGGTGTGAACAGAAAAAGAGATGCATCTCGACGACCGACCTGCGGTGGGAGAACGTCGTGATGTTAGTGGAACGCAAAGCATAAAAGGAAAAGAAAATGTAGGTCCGTACGTAAGTTACCTCCTCGTCGGTACGACGCACGGATGATCGGCGACTAGTACTACAACGCCATGCAGACTCAGTAGATTGCGATGGCCGGCCAGACTCGCTAGGTCGCGATGATCTAGCAGGTGAGCATGGTGCCCCCATTGGGTCGCTCATGTGCACATTGTGATCCGTGGAACAGTCGCAGCTTAGGTTGTGCACTATTTTTTTGACCTGCTTTAGGATGAACTTCATAGTCTTCTACAGGGCCGATGGTGTCTCTGAGCTACTGATAGTGGCCTCTGACGCGCTTGCGATGCGCTACACCCGCTCCAACTGAAATGACATACGAAACAGGTTCAATAATTACTTTATAATACAAACTACATTAATTATGACTAACTAAATAATAATAACTATGACTACGACTACGAGAATTAAGTCGAAAGCATGATATAAAAAATTATTGTCTTTCGAGAGAAGTAATCAGCACTGTCGCGTCCTTAATGACTTATGTAATGCCTTCTCTAAATGATTAGCTACGCACTATTAATTTTGATAGTACCTTGTAACAAATGGGACAGACGAAATATTAGTTCGCAGATTGATAATGACAGCAACATACTATAAGTCAGTTATTACATGCGTGCGTGTAACTACATATGAATAATTCACTACTTACCAATAATTTGATTACTCATCCGAAAAAATGACGAGCTATTCATTACCGTCATCCTTAGCACTAACTCATTATTTACCCCAAACTAACAAATTATGGGTACCGTACGTACACAAAAATAGTATAAACTATGTCTAAATTACTATGACATACTTACTTCGTAATACAAACTACATTAATTATGACTAACTAAATAACACTAATTCACTACGATTACGGGAATAACGTCGAAAGCATACGATTAAAAATTACCTGTCTTTCCAGAGAAGAAATCAACACTACCGATTTTGAGCTACGCACTGGCTTCTTGAACTAATGAGCTATGCACTCCCAATTTTCAGCAACGACCGCGACAATGACCTTCTGCGATGAGCGAATGGGATGAGCAACGACGAACTGTCAGAGGTGCGTATTTATGCCCGAGAAAAAGGTGAACCCGATGCACTCACCCCGAGAAAAAGGTGAACCCTGTAATGTATAAGGTCGATCTTAATGTAGCTTATGATCATCTATTTTCATATACTCTTAATACCCTTAGTACATGGCATGGGAGCACACCCAACTAAGAGCTAGAGCCCAACTTGATCAGCAGTAGTAGGAGCACTCCATAATTCAGGGACTTAATTGTGGTCATGTATTGCAAGGACGAGTGCAGTGCTTCACCTGCTTTCTTCTGCAATCATTTACTCACCCGTAGCCTTTCTTTGAATGCATTGGCCTGACATGAGGCGTCCTCTCCTCCCAAAACGAATATCCTTTCTTGACTTGTTTCGTCTGCTCCGGTTGTGATTTGCTATTGCAAGCAATGTTCTTGCCAGTTGCATTCTGACATTTGAAGCTGGTGTGATCATTGTTGCCTGCTTGATTTTCTTGCCAGTGCCTGCTGATTTCTACTACACTTTTCTAGTACATTGGTTTGGAAACTATTTGAGTTGCAGGTACTATGTTTCTTTCAGTCAGTTTCTGCTCCCTCAAACGTTGGGAAGGCAATTGATGCGCCGCCAGTGCACATCCCCCTCATGCCTTTCCAGAAAGAAAACGAAAGGAAAAAAGTTGCTTTCATAGAACGATGTTAATGTCGCAAGCCGATCACGTGTCGCTGTGATCGATCAGTGTACGATGAAAAGGGCAAACGGTAGTAGAAAAGGATACGAGAGAAATGTGACCAGCAGAAGACATAAAATAGTGATACATAGGGCCTGTTCTTTTCCTCCGAAGCCGTGATGCTTTTGGCTACACAAGACTCAACTTTAAACGGAGTATTTTCTCAAGACGGGTCTATAGGTTAAACGATCTACACGTTAAAAGCCCAACATCCGTACTTGCCAAAATCGCAAGTGAGTATCTATCTCCGTAATCTGTCTGAAACAATTAAAATTCAAAATTTCACCAAAAGCCATAAGCGCAATGAAAAGAACAGGCCCATATATGGACCAGAGAAACTAATCCCAGTAATGCTGATTCTGCATGAGTACAACATATTTTGCTTATAAATATATATTTCATATTGATGACATGAATATTCAGGTTCAGCACCATTAGTTCAAGAGAAAACACTTGCCAAACGCTGTAAATGGTTCGTTTTTGGTTCAGAAATTGCAATTCTGCCAACTATAAGAAACAGCACTTACCAGTTTTCAAGCTTCAAGAAAAACCGCATGTCAAGGCAAGAAATCCAGACAGCTCGAACAAAAGCACGTCAACAACAGCTTATAATTCTTATATTTATTTGTGTACAATTGCTGTCATCAGTAATATGAAATAAAAAAAATAAAGAGCAACAAGTACTACACGAAGATACTCCTATTTATGACATGGATAATTCCACAGGGTAGATGACTTTTATCTCGTCCTAGTTCTCAATTTACCAATTGCCCTTTCCATTGGGCACCTCCAGCATGGCGCAGTTTTCTATGGTATAAAAACTAACATTTCTGATAAAAGAAGTGCTTCGGTCTCTAACAAGAATAACACTAATATCAAAATATATGAAGATATAAATAACATCTATCTATTATTTATCATACTTTAAAAATTGTGCAAATCATTATTGAGAAAACCATAAAAGCATATAACAATATATTCTTAAGAAAATGGCCCTTTTATTCTCTTGAACTAATCCCAGCAGAATTATATCGTCGAAAAATTGGACTTCTGTAACTTGAATGTTAAATGTACTCTTCTTACATCCAATGCGCTGTTACTGTACCATTCCATCAGTCACCAGTTCTTGCAAACCGAGCCTTAGCCTCTCAGCAGCGAGCCTTGTGTCTGCCTCCTTCAATCCTCCGAAGGAAACGCGGATGTATCCAGGACCTCCACTGGCACTTCCAGGGATCACAGCGACCCCGTGCTTGTTTGCAAGCCATCTGACAACTTCAAAATCATCTGAGCAGTTATCTGGCAGTTTTGCCCACAGGTAAATGGCACCCTCCCCACCTTTGACAGCATCATCACCAAGCGGAGACATTGCCTCCACAAGCAACTCACGGTTTTTCACAAGATCTTTCACCCTTTCTCTGATCCACTCTGGACCAGCCTCTAATGAGTAGAGCGCCAGGTGCTGCCCAATGATGGAAGCACAGATAGGTATGTTATCTTGCACTTTGAGGAGCTGCGCATGGAAACCATCGGTTTCACTTGGATAGGCAATCTGCATAGGTCAGCTGATTAGCTCTTGTAAGGCAACTGACCATCCTCACACAGATTGCAGTGTTAAGTAACTCAGTTACTTATACTGCATTCAGTGGTCCCGACTCCTAAGTATTGGAAGAGTGCCAATTCAAGTGCATGTGGGAAATACATGAAACTGAGAGAACTCAACATTGACTCTTAAGTCCTAACACCAGCAGTCTGAGCCTAAGCAAAAGAAAAACAAAGAACACAGCACACTTACGTATCCTACACGCCACCCCATCATTCCATAAGCCTTTGAGAATGAGAAGAGGTTGACGATGTGACTATCCTCTAAGCAATAGTGCTCCATTCCATCATACATAAAGTATCTGCAAAACACCCACCAATTTCACAACTGAGATCAAGATCAAAGTCACACAAAAGCCAAAAATTATCATAACTGAATTACAAGCAGCATGTAGAATTAATTTACAGAAAGTAAAAGATCATCCACTTTATGTGATTCATTTAAGTCTAAAACCATTGCAAAAGATAACAAATTAACACAACATGTTCGGATTTCATTCTTTATGCTACCATTTTGGATGTGACTCCTATACATGCACTGTAAGATTCAGCTTGTTTTAAAAATCAATAGGAGAATTGAACTTTCCCATATGACAGTTTTCTATATCAGACTTTACAGAGTTACAGATGCCAAACTCTTCTGTAACAAAATATAGCATATGGCAGTTTATGTGTCTTATATTTATCAGTGCAGTTCAGAAGGAGGTCATAGCGTCTTTTCAACATCAACGTCAGAGAAATGGAATGGCAAAACTAAGATCAAATTTCATTAGTCATCCATTGAGTCAGTCAAGAAAAGCTAGACATGATGTGCAACATAGAGAAAGGCTACATTATTGTGAAATCAAAGATTACTGATTGCCGGATCAAGAACTAAAAACAGATCGTGTTCTTTCCAACGCCACTTAGTGGTCACCAGGCTGCCCAAAAAGTAAGACAATTCTTGGATTGGTTTCTGTAAGGTGAAAGGGAAAATCCTTTATTAATATAATCCCTCAACGTTTGGCTCAGGTCCATTCTAACCCCTAAACTTTTCTTACGCACACCCCCAAAGTTGAGGGCCTAAAAGATACCTTGCAAAGGTTAAGGGGTTAAATTGGACCCAATCCTAGAGTTGAGGACAAAAGGAGGACTTTTTCCAAGCCAATAATATGATCAGTAGAAGATAGCAACATTTGACAAACCCTTATGCAACAGAGATTTCCTAAAGGTACATACTCTGTTCTTCAGCATTACCTTTACCCAGAGCCTTTACCAATATGGTTAATGATGAATTACCTTTTGTACATCTGTGTATAGGCACTGCTAAATGGCTTAATGCCTCAAAATGTATTCTAGAACTCCTCTTTGTATAAGCTATTAGAAAGGATGTCACCCTGGACTCAATTTCAAGAAATCAGGGATGGTCGTTTAATTGCTTATAATGATCTTTCCTATTAAACTATAAAAATAATTAAGGTGCTCATATCCATGTGTGTTTCTTTCTTTCATGAAAAAAGTTTCATATTTACATTCTTTAAAAATTTTAAATATGAGAGAGGACTAAGGAATTTTAGCAAGAACAAAAAAAGAACATATCTATAGCATTGCATTTGATCAGATTAACTTACTCATAGGTATTGTCAACCACAAGCCAGGCACCAGCATTTCTGCACAGGTCTGAAATTCTCTGAAATGACAATGAAATATTAGGAAATAGTCAACTTCGGATCCGTGCACGTGCGTGCACGTGTGCACAAGAGAGAGAGATGACCTGGAGCATAGGCTTGGGAATAAAAGCTCCAGAGGGGTTTCCCGGATTTACAACAGTAACAAGTTTAGGGATAGGGTTGTTTTCTTTCAGAACCTTCTCCAACCAATCTGCATTTTTAGACATAATGTAAAATATGCTTCTGAAATGAACTAATTTTCAATTAACCCTATATAATTTCTTAGGCCACATGTATAGGTTGCATAACAAAGCGAGGCCTACGTCCTCCCTCAATAGAACAATCCAAAGGCATATTACTTTCATGAACTAAGAGATAATGCATTATATGACAGAAATTTATCAACTACCAGTGAAGCAGAAGCTCTCAGAACCAGCAATAAGTATGTCAATTTGATTATATTATACTATAGATAATACTCCTAGTCATCTTACAAACATCAGGATGAAGAGTCTTGGGATTGCTTGCACCAACTAATATGTCAGTGACGCCTGTCATCTGGAATGACATGTAGGCATTGAAGTAATATGGTGCGAACATGACAACTGAATCCCCAGCATCACAAAGGGTGAGAACCAGGTTTACAAAGGCCTGCCAAAAAACCTTTTATGTAAGAGACCTTTATATGACCAACCTAGTTTGAAAACAAGATTTAGGTTTAGCAGTCATACAGGCAAGTAAGAAGGTATCTCACAGAGCTAAAGGAAGGAGACAAACTGGGAACATAACTTATAGTCTGATAGCTCAACAAGGAAAAAAAGGGAGGTAGAGACATGAAAAGGCTGTAATGAACCAGATCGAAACTCGAAAGTATGTTTTTTACCTGATTTGCACCAGCTGTGACCATAACTGATGACTTGGTTAGCTTATTCTCTCTCTGTAGCTGCAAACAATTCAGTAAATATCAGGAAAAGATATGCTAGCTGTTAATAATCCAACGAAGGGAATAAAGAGAAGTCAAGTACCATGTTAATAAGAATCGAGTTTTATAATACTAATGTTTTTCAAAAAAATTTACAATCTTATCACAACAGGCAACAAACAGTGAAATAAATTTAGAAGATAACTCTAAAGAAGGGAACACTTTGGATTTTTTTGGATTAAGAAGATAGCCACCGCATCTATTGTCTCTGCTTTTCAGATAAAGCAGATAACCCAAGTAATAGGGAACACTTTGGATTTTTTTTGGATTAAGAAGATAACCACCACATCTCTGGTCTCTGCTTTTCAGAGAAAGCAGACAACCAAAGTAATACGGAACACTTTGGATAATGGGTATTACAGAAGACACTCAAAGGATGAAGGATCTCATGATTTCGTTGCCAAACTGTTAAACAACAGAATTGCCCAGGAAGTCCGAGTGATACTTTACAGCTCTCAACTCAATGACTCCAAACTTTCAGAGGAGTCACCGAAATCAATATTTTTCTCAGTTGGTAAATGAAGATAGTTATTATAAACACATTGCATATTCAGAGGATTAGATACGTCCAGGAACATAAGCCATCCTCTAATCAGCTGCAATGAGATGACAAACTTACTTTCTGGAACTTTTTTCTAATAAAATTATTTTCTGAATGTTACATCAGTTACATATGATTCCTGATATTACTCTCAACATTGCGATCAAATACTCCCTCCGTTCTTTTTTAGATGATGTTTTGGAATACCTGCAGTCAACCTTTTAAAACTTTGACCTCTAATATACATAAAAGCATTTGGATTTGTCGTATGGAAATTATATTACTAGATTTGTCATCAAAAATACTTTTATATTATTATATTTTTAATAATTTTTGCTAACATATAAGAAGAAAAAGTAATGGTCAAAGGTGAATGTTAGAGATTGTATCGATGTCCAAAACAGCAAGTAAAAAAGAACGAAGGTAGTATCAGTTAGCAGTAGGCACATGGGCGCCTTGGTCAGTTGGTCTCATAGGGTTAATGGCTTTGTGGTCAGGCTTAGTAGCATGGGCACCATAATCTAATATTTGGGGAATATATTGTCTCAAATGAAAAGAAGTACGACCTTCTCGAGAAGTGCTTCTCGAAGTTCAGGAAGGCCATCATCAGAGCCATATTTACTGATTGATGGTTCCCATACAATTTCTTTGACCTTATTTAAAGCTGCCTCAGGAGGTTGCCAATAAACAACTCCCTGCATTCAAGAGTTACAAAAGTTAGGAAAAGAGAAACAATTTCCGGGAAATACCACATGATCTGCTTGCCTTGATAGCAAACACACTTGTCACTAATAACAGATATGGTACCAGGATGTCTCACTTCATTAGCATAAGCAACGTCTGAAAGAACCAATACAAAACATATCGGTCTCAATGCATGATAGGTAGTTGCGTTGCACGAAACTCAGCAAGCTATCAGATGCACTACACTCAATTACCTTAGAACTTGATCATTTTACAGAAACGATATGGGGCAAATTGCAATAGAGATGATCGCTTCGTTAATCCATTTTGTTTCCGTTTGACTAACAAATGCAAGGATAGAAAAAAAAAAGCTTGTACCATTAACCTTGATCTCCTGAACAACACATAAACTCATTGGGCATATAAACCAAGAATTGCGGGCAGATAGATACCTGTGCAAGCGACATCATTCCCTTGGCCCCTCGAAGCAATTCTTGTATCTGAAAAAGGGCCCCAGAAAGAAATCACCAAACAAAACCAAAGAAATCGGGAAGCAAGAAGTGATCTTGACGAGGTAAGTTACGAGCTCTCGATCACCTTCACCATGACCGGCGCGTCCGTCTCCACAGCCCTCTTCGCCAGCTTCGCGAAGCTACCCATGTCTCCTCCTCTTCTTGCTCCTGCACCCCTCCAAGAACCAAGAACTGGAGAATTTGGAGACAATCTGAGTTACAGATCCAAGAAGACCAAAGAACAGCGGCAAGCCCAAGAAGCCGTGGAAGAAGCGGGAGTTAAAGAATTCCAAGACAACAACCACTAAGGTGTGAGGTCACCAACTGATCCCGAGCTCGCCAACCCAGGCCAGTCCCCGCCCCAAGAAGGCAACATCTAAAGAAGGCGCGGCGGGGGGGTCCGGCCTTTCTTATTTCTCTTTGCCTGATCTTTCTGGCTTACGTTACGGGAGTGGTGGGGGTCCGGCGTAGCTGCGGGATAAGCATTGCGTTTAGGGATAAAGAAATTGAGTGGGTTTGCTTGCTCGCTGTGGTCGATAGTGCCTAGATTTTTAGCTTTAATATAGGTATTTATATGAGCGAATAAAATAATAATAAGTTATTTTATAAAAATGATAAAGAAAACTGTTTTATTTATTTATTTGAAGAAAGTATAAGCTATAGATTGAAAAAAGACAATAGAGCGTAAAAAAGGAAGGAGCTTTTATCATGAGAGTGCAAGAAGATTGCATTTTAATAGTATTGCTCTGCAAAGAATTTGTCAAAATAATGGACAATTGATGCTGGGAGGATTCCAGAAGGCAGTATTTAACACAGGGACCAAAATCTTGTCAGATTAATGGGAATTTGGTGGACTAAAATAAAATATGTGTTCATATGTTTGGTGTAGGAACTAATGAAGGGTGGTGGTGGTACCTTTTTTTTGGCAAGTTAGGAGAATCCAACGAACACTCACCAAATTGTCAATGGAGGTTGTTAATATACTAATACTGATTTGTGCGTCTGAAAGGGAAGCAAATGGGTCTTTTTTTTTTAGGTTCTAAAAGCTATGTTATGGTTTTTCTATAATAACTAGCTTTTAAACGGAGTATTTTTTAAGACAAAGTTTATAAGTTAATTTTAGTACACTATAACGACTTCATTTATATTGGTTAAAACTATACGTAGATTTCTGTTATTCCATACTTTCTTTCACGAACAGCCTAAAAATCATAAGTTATAGCCAAAACAAAAAAAGAAGTCTAATACCAACCGGATAGTCTCTACACTTTTGCAAGTAACAAACACTTTGCTCAGAAAGAGGCCTTTTTCCCATTGGAACAGACGAATGCTCCACAGCACAGAGATTCTCCGAACCTTTTTGTGAAGGAATCGGTTAGGAGTCATGGAGAAGAATGCAAGAAACACTAGTATACTGCCTTCTGCCTTTCCAAAGGAGATTTAGTAGTGTAATCCAGATGCAAACAAAAAACAGTCTGCTCCAAAGGGCTTGGTTTTTGGCTTTTTGTGTGTATTTTGTGACTATAAAAACACTACAACATCGGTTAACTTTTCGTGAGTCAAAAAATCAAAAAAATTAGAAAATGCCACTAAATCTTTTAGAATAATGTAAAAGAATAAGAGAAAAAAATAAAAATCAAAATTTAAAAATAAAAAAACTAAATCCATTCGAAGCGGAACCTTAGAGATGGAAGCGAAGCCATGCTTGGAATCTCGCGCGCAGCACCACCAACCCACGCAATGACACAAAACTAACAGTACGATGGGGAACTTCAGCTTCTTACCAGCGCGGCCTGATCATGCTCGATCGGTGGCCGGTGCGCGCTCACGTTACGAGGAGATTGCTGATGATGGCGTACATGGCTTTTTGTCCTCCTTAATATGGTTTATAAGAGGTGAATTTTAATTTTTTTATACTATAGTGATTAAAAATATACGGTAACAATTGTTAGTTTTTCTAAGTAATTAAATTAAAAATAAAAATATTATCTTATCTTAAATAATTCAATGTAGTAAGAGAAAAAAAGCAAAAAACCAAATAAAACTAGAAAAACGAAATTAAAAAAGCAAAAGCAAAAGCTAAATCTATTTGTGGTCGAGAAGCCACTCCGCCTGGCGTGGTGCGGTGGTGCCGTGTGTCGGTTACTTGTCATCGCGTGCGTGCATGAATTGCGCTGTCTCAGAGGCTTTTTTTTTTTATTTTTTCAGTTTCGAGGATGGATGACGGGCTGGCATGGAATCGGTTCCCATCGTAACATTGATCCCGTTTGTTTTTTTCCTTTTTCTGCTTTTGTCATTTAGCTTCTTGAGGAGTCAAAAAGAGAAATGACAAAATGAGATTGTTTCTTGGAGCGTTTTGATTCTAAAATAGTGTGTACCATCCAGTTAAGGTATCTTCAGTCTACTATCATATTAAAAGCACAGGTAAAAAGTCATTAATCATTGTTGTGACTATATGCCAAATAGTAAGGAAGAGGACTAGCAGAAAAAACAGAGAGCCAACACAGAGTTAGTATGTAGAAGTGGGTGAGTAAGAATGAGAGGATCCCCCTCCTCCTACTCCTCTTAGGGGTTTATATACATGAGTGAGGTAGGATGAGAAATTTCCATTCTACCTCTTAGTAATTACAAAGGATGAGGGTACATTAGTATATTCCTATATACCAACCCTGTCACGGGGGTTGGGCCACCCCACAACAACCATAATCCCAGAAAACAACCTAGGGACTGTTCTTTATGGCTTCTAAAATCGGTTTTTAGTTTTTGCTACAGTACCTAACTTTTAAATGGAGTATTTTTTTCAAGACGAGATCTACAAGTTAATTGTAGTACACGTTAAAAGACTAACATCTGTATCAACCAAAATCGTAAGCGAATATCTCTTCTTTCGTAATATGTGTCATAAATAGCTAAAATTTAAAAAATTTAGTCAAAACCATAAACCACAGAAAAGAAAAACAGGCCCAGTTGTTTGTTAGAGCTCGTAAATGATGACCGTGACAAAAGTGAGCGATGTTACCACCGGGCTGGGCGGAGATGAGTAAAAACAAAAGCAAAAGCCGACCAATGTTTTGAAGGATTATAAATATACGGTATATTTTTCTTGGAGATTTTTGAATTGTTTTAAATATAATTTTCTTGGAGATTGTTTGCAACCAGAGAATAGCGTGTAAGAATTCCTTTAAAATTCCTATAAAACAAAACCTGTTTAGAATTAGGGAATTTTTTCCGTTTCCTGTGTGAGCTTAAATGCTTCTAGTGAATTTCCGATCTTCTAAATATGCCTCCTAAGCTATTCCATGTGAACTTTGGAAGAAAATAAACACAAGATATGTTTCCTATTCTTTGTGTCTTAGTTCCCATGCTTTTTCTGTGTAGAGCATCTAAACACCTTTTTTTTTCAATTCTCCTGTGCCGATAGGGTTTTAGACAATGTGGTATTCAATTCCTATATTTTCTATTTCTGTGTTTTGTATTTTTATGTTTCAAACGGACCCTCAAAGATATTCTTGATCTGAAATGGTCTATTCAAGCAAGATTTCTCCGTGTTTTCCGGCCAGACAAAATCCTTCACAAACAATCGTTGTGGTGTGTTTGATGCACCATCTGAAGCGGCCCCGCTTTTACACGGCGTTTACGGACATTATTAATCCGCCTTTGTTGCGCGTCCACATCAAAGTTATCACTGCGCCTCCTCCTTCGCCTCTCCTCAACTTCCCAGTCGTAACGCAAACCCCCGCCCTCTCTGACCTCGCCGGAGAGCGACCCGACTGCGATGGCGGCGGAAGCGTCGGCCTCTCCCGAGGAGGAGAAGCTCCTGCACTCCCTCGCTGCCCGAGGGTGGCGCTTCCGTGACTCCACCGAGGAGGCCATCCAGGCCCTCCTCCACGCCTCCCCCTGGCCGTCGCCGGAGGCCGTGGAGGCCGAGCTCCTCGACATGGATCTGAGGCTCTTAGGCGGCAAGTCCCTCCCCGACCGCGCCGCCGCCGCCGCGGCGAAGCGGCTTTCTTACCTCCACGGCCCCATCGTCCTGCAGGTACTGTTGAAACCACCAAGCCCCAGGCTTGTTCTTTAGTTTACAAAGGGAAAATATGCCTCATTTAGGAGCTGTTCTTAATTTTCTGCTATCTGTGGCTGGGAGTTTCATTATACAGCTCAGATAGTGGAAGGGGGCGGGGATTGTGCATTGTAGCCGAGAAGAGGGAAAAATATTTTCTTGGCTGTTCTTTGGTGGCTAGGGGACAGATTTTTGTTAAACAATGCCATCTATCTCAATGGTCAATCAAACAATGATATCACTTATCCTGTATTTTGATTGAGTCTACACTCACCTAGCTTTTGACGATATGTTATTCTTGCGTCTTGGATGTCTAAATGTATTTGGTTTTTTTAAGCCTTATTTTTATGTTAACCTGATTCTTCGAACTTATGCAGGTAGTCTCTGTAAGAGATATATATAGCAGCAGCATTGATGCCTCCTTTAAGAATCCACAGCAACGGCGCCTTCTGCGGTTCAGTCTCACTGATGGGATTTCTGAAGCAGTAGCCATAGAGTTTTCCCCTATTTCGTTCATCACTGAAGAGATAGCTCCAGGTACCAAGGTTAGTTGGCCATATTCTGTCACAAGGTTCTATCTAGTTGTGCAGTGACAATTTCTTTCTACATTGTTTTATATTAATGGCAATATGCCTAGTCTTTGGACATAGTTTAAGCTTGTGTGTGTATTCTCCTAGACTCCTAGTTCAATTGTGAATATTGTTGCTGCTGGGATTAGAGACTAGAGAGTAGCTTGACAAATACTTGATCAAGCACCGAGCAGGTTGGAAATTGTGAAGAGAAAAGGAATGTTCAGATGGCTCTTTGAAATGAGGGTACTTAATAATTCTATACATGAGTAGTGCAAAATAAACTTCTTTGAGATGATGTGGTGCAATACTAGGATGGGTTGGGATGTAGCATTCCTACTTCCCATTGGTTCTCTGTCTCACAGTCTGTTCGAATTTGCATCCTTAAGTATTTGTTAATACATTGTAAGTTTTGACTTTTGATTACAAATAGTTGAAAATGTTTTTCAATGCTCATTTATATCTAGAGATATCTATATTTTCTCAAATCTACAAAATTTAAAATGTCATACAGTATCTGCAATTTAGACGCTTTTGCCATTTGTTAAATATTCATATTATCATGCCTTTTTCCTTTTCTTACAA
Organism: Bonia amplexicaulis; assembly: GCA_036346245.1. Lineage (NCBI taxonomy): Eukaryota > Viridiplantae > Streptophyta > Magnoliopsida > Poales > Poaceae > Bonia > Bonia amplexicaulis. The sequence goes on along the minus strand of CM070736.1, from coordinate 38,280,665 downwards.
CTCTCTGCAGATTCGTCTTGAGAACAGGGTTCCAATAAATAATGGCATATTGTGCTTGAGTGCAAAAAATGTGCATGTCATTGGGGGAACTGTCCAATCTTTGTATGAAGAATGGCAAATGAACCAGAAATTCTCGGGCTTATCTCGCCCATCCTTGAGGTTGTCGCAAAATGACGATGGAGTTGGGCCTCCACCATTTGAAAAGTTAGATATCGAAGCATGTCTGCACAGGACATCCCAGGTGCAAGCATACCCTGGTAACAATTCATATTCTCTCTTTTTGTTTCCACTTGTATGTTCATTAAAAAGACACCATTTATGTGTAGCTGTTTACTTTTAGTAAAGTATAGCGTTACTGTTATGTGGGGCATTCCGTATCAGAGGACAGCGCGGCGCATGGCTCAGCCACCGACACCAGGGTCCGGTTGCAATCAGAAGAGATAGAGATCCTAATCTATTTCTACTTAGCTATTTACTTTAAATACTATATAGATGACTGTCTTTAGGAAAAGGAATAGGTATTGCTTTCGGAATAGGAGTCAGTATTGCTTTAGGAATAGGATTGGTTGAAGAGTATAAAAGGGGAGCCTTGTTGTAATCAGCAACAGAAGAATACAATCATCTAAGTTCCCAGTCCTTGCTTCTTGTTCCTGATCTGCTATCTTCAGTGTGTTCCGCCATCACGGCTCCTGGGCGCAGAGGAACTTGGTTGGAAGGTCCCGCCAACCACCAATATTTCCTACACAGCTGGGCTGGTACCAGTTACAGTCTATGATCCCGCCGAGGCACTGCAGTAGGTGTGTGAACAGCACCACGGGTATTGTAGCATGTTCGAACAGTACCCACGTGGTACTATAGCATTGTTATCTGTTTAAGAATATAATATTATGCATATCTTTATATCCAAATAGTATGGATGTAATCTTATCTTTAGTTGATTGGTTGCATTAAATCATGTTATTTTCCATATTGTTAGGGGCTAACCTCATCTATGTAAAAAGAGGAGCTGCAACATTCATAAGCAATCAAAGAAATAAACAAAGTTTCTAGTCTCTCCCCCTCTTCAACTATGCCTCAGGGCCTTTGCATCGGCATGGTCAGTTGTTCAAGGGCGAGTGTCCTACCCTCGATCCTCGGATCCGTACCCAACTAACTCTTGCCACAATATTTGGTATCAGAGCCAATCATTGCCCCTTCCACCATGTCAGGCAGCGAGGGTTTCAATTCCATGACAATCAGCGACATGCTGGGTTGCATGATTGAGATGCTTGAAAAGATGTTTGGTGTTTTGGAAGAGGAGGCCAAGATGGAGAAGCAGGAGGAGGTGCTTGTCGTCACCACTGTGACCATGCCTCCATCGCCATTGTCGCCGTCACCACCAGAACCAGCGCCACCACCGATGCCACTCTTGCCGTCACCACCAATGCTTCAACAAGTAGCGCTATCCTTGGCAATACCATTGGTGCATTCACCAAGGAAGAAGTTTGCCGCCGTCCAACGATCATCTTCATGTGGCCGTCCAATGCCGTGCCACCACAAGTGTGGAGCACAGCGGTTACCTTGTGAGTGTCAGCGATGTCGTTGTATGTTTCTTACAACCGATGCATCTCGATGCAAGAAGCCAAGAAGGATGCCGTTGTTGCGTTGTGTCGGCGCCCTTGTCGCTAGAGATTCCTGCGACGTTAACCAACTGAAGGGATGCGTTCCTCGTTGGTGTTCAGCGGGGCTTCGCTAATCCTTTTTCACGCGAAGCAACGTCATCATTGTACCCTTTCGTCGACAGCTTGAGGATAAAATCTTATTCATATCCTTATATTTAAATAGTATGGATACAATCTTATGTCTAGTTGATTGGTTGTATACTTGTATTAGTTCATGTTAGTTTCCATATTGTTAGAGGTTAACCTCATCTATATAAAGATAGGAGCTGCAACATTCATAAGCAAGTAATGAATAAACAAAATTCCTAGTCTCTCCCCCTCTTCTTCAAAAATCATGCCTCGGAGCCTCTCTACCACATCAAGGAAGGGCCCTGTCGACGGTTAGATGAGAACGAGCGTCGTACCCTCGGTCCTCGGACCTGTACTACAACATTTGGTATCAGAACCGTGGCATTCATATGCAAGCAATGAATAAGCAAAGTTCTTAGTCTCTCTCCCTCTTCTTCAACTTAGCCTCAGAGCCTTCACGATGGTATGGCCGACCGGCGAGTGACCTTGGTCCTCGGACCGTACCCAACAAATCCGTACCACAACATTTGATTTTGTTTTTTGACTCTGCTGGTGAAATTCACATGCATGGCAGATTGAAATGTTCTGGACTACTTCCTCCAAGAAAGGGTGATTATGAGTAGTGTTACACACCAGTAAGATATTTTCTATTGAGGAACTTAAGGGGGTGTGATTGTCAAGTCCTGCAAAATTTAACAAGTACCATTAATTAGATAGTCCCTTGTCATTTCTGAAAAACGTGGAGCTGCATTAAGCTTTGCATATCCTCAGGTTTCTTACATGCTAGCAATATGCTTTGGATTTCTCAATGTTAGCAGTGAACGTTTTGTACATCTACATAGTTGCCATTTTTTACATTCTTTGGAGCTGCATACAAAATTACGCAGGCAACTATTGCATGTTTTGCATTTTTTTTTTGGTGATTTAGCTGTAACTTGTGAACCATCTTGACTTATTTCCTACGTTGTTGCAGATCATAAAGCTAAGAACTTGGGAATCGCTCATGACCATGTTTCGGTTAATTCCAGTGGCAAACCTATTAATGAGAGCTCAAGTGATGTGAACAAAGAGATTACAGCAAACAAGGTTGAATCCAATCAGTCTAGTTCAGATAGCAGACCAAAAGAAGGTCAGCCTCCAAAACCTTCCTTTAATCTAAATTTACTGGGCATAATTTGTTGGGCGCAGTTAGAACTTAGAAACTTCTACCTTTGCATCACGCAGTCAGCGAAGCTGTTCCTGTTCAAAACCAAGCTGCTGCACAGAAGCTGCTCCAGAAAATGGCTATGCCTGAAGACAGGCATGTTCGGGGTCATAGATTCAAGGGCAAAGGCAAGCAAGAAGATACTCAGGTCTTTACCCTTGATGAATGGGAGAGGAGAAAAGCCGTCGGTTCAATGTCCACAGCAGAAAGCTACATACAAGATACTAGCCGAGACGAGGATCTGGCAAGGCAGCTCCAGGAACAACTAGATTTAGAAGATATCCATGTTAGCTTTAACTCCCATGTCATATTGCCTTCCTTTTCAAAGCATTCAGTAACTCCACTCTGAAAATATCATTTGTAATGGCAATGCGATGTTTTTCAGGGGATGCTGGAGGGTTCGGATGCTGAACGCTTACGGATGAGCATGTTCAGCTTCAGTGGCCTTGAAGAAATGGGTGGCGGAAAAAGAGATTTTCGAGGGCGTGGGCGGGGAAGGGGTCGAGGACGAGGGCGAGGCAGGGGAAGGTTTTAGTGCAATCCCAAAATTGTGGGTTTTTAGGGTTGTCTAGTGTTGAGCGTTACTCGACAGATGGTAGCAGTGGGCTTCTTGTGGTAGTAGTATGATGATAATGATGATGGCATTCAAATCTTGTTCTTTTCTCTCATTTACCCTCACCTGATGATGCTAGCTAAATTGCTAATGCCGGAATTCAGAAACAACCTGTACAATTCCCTGGAAATTTTGGTTTTATTCAGAGATGTGTGGAATTGGCATATGTGCTGAACTTCGAACTGTGAATAAAATTTCCAACTGTCCCATGACTTCTTATTGCTGTGTTTGTCAGATGGCTAGTACATGAAGGTGAACTCGGATGCTGTATGCTTAATCCTTTTTCAAATCATAAACTTGCGTTGTTGCTGAGGTATCTGGATCGTAAAACTTCATAAGAAACCCTGGCCCACGATATTCTCTGGTCAATGTTTTGTGGTCCAAAGTTTTACTGAAAAGATGGGCACGGATTACAACTCGGAACAATCTCAAGGTGGTTCTTGCAAAAGTCGCCCAAGAACTCGGAACGAACAATCTCGACCTGAAGAAACTCAAGACAGCAAGCCAAGAACCGGTGCAGCAAGTCACCACCACCTTCGCGTCGCGAGCTGCTCCAATTAATCCTCACAAATCGATCTCACGACCAGCAAAATTAAGCAACTGGCATCGGTGCTATTCGTAGGATCCCAAAGTCGAAGAGATCGCCGCAATGGATCAGGGCGGCTGCGGCGGCGTCTGGATCGGCGCGGCTGTGGCTGTACCGTCGTCTTCGTCGGAGTCCCGCCATGGTGGCCCACACCGTTGCTGGGTACAGGTGAAAGGCGCCTCCTTTCTTTTCTTGAAAAGTTTCGTTTCCGTCGCTGGATCTCGACTCGAATCTTTGTAGGTTCGCGGGGATGCTGCTGGTGTTCTTCTTCACGGCGTCGCGGGTGACGAGGGTCGGCGAGGCGAGGAAGCGCGCGCTTGATTCCGAGTTCAAGGAGGGCGGACAGCACAACTGGTGAGTGAGATCGCTGCTTCTGTTATTCTTTTTGTCTGTGCCAAGGACCTACTAGATGCAGTGAATCAATACGCTGGAAGGATGGAGAGATATTGGAAAGTTGGTCTCTGTATCGTCAGAGGTTTCGAACGTGTTTGATTTTGATTATGATGGAGTATAATGGCGCGACAATTCTTCGGAAGGGATGGAATTTGAGTGCCCAAGTTTGTTGCTCTATGTATTAGGTGGATGTAACTGTTTTCTTGGAGAATGGAGATTGTGTGATGACCTTTGGGATGGTTGATAAGCTTGATGGTTTACGTCGATAGAAGAAGGTTCAAATGAGTTTGGTTTCCATTGTAGAGTAAGACGACGAGGTAATTATGTGGGAAGGGAAATTGACACCAAATGGAAACTGTCTGCAATTCAATGGTGCAAAAAGGGAATTGAGAGCCTGAGTAGTTTTTATGTGAGTGTGCTTATAGATAGAGAAGAATTGTTCTATATGATTCTGTATAGGAAAGAAATTGGGGGTTTATTGAGTTATATTCTAGTGTGGTTTTATTTTGGTCGAGTTTGAACCTGAAGCATAAAATGAGTTCGCTTTTGATAATGATAGGTGGTTCGATGATGTATGTGAATCGGAAATTTTGATGAGAACTAGACAGCTTTCTTCTATTAAGAACTCAATTAGTGTAGTTGAGAACTTATGAGGCCTTTATTTACACTGGTTTAAAATTTTCTTGTTACCTTGAGGTAATCTTGCATGAAGTTTTTCTTGAAGACAAACCAATAAAAATCATGAACACTCTACTTTGATGCAATCTATTATACTTCCCCCCAGATTTATCCAAATTTCAGATTTGATTAGATAATTTTAAGAAAAAAATTCTTGCTATGCATGTAAAAGAGATGCGAACAATGTGCCTATGCTTGCATGCTTTCTAAATTTGCGAATTGTTGCCATCGCAATTATTGAGATGGATAGGATGGCTTTCAGTTTCAGAAAATGCCCTTCCGAATCTTTCTAATGCAGGTGCACACCACTCTTATTGGCAGGAAGCAAGTTTTGTTAAATAGTGGCATTGCAAGTATCTTGGTAGTTTTGATAGCACTAATTACCGGAGGGAAAGATAAGTGCTTGGATTCAAGAGTCCAGTATTGTAACTGCCCTTATTGGTGGTGTTATTTGACACTATGCTTGCTGCAATGGTGATACGTGGTCTTCTGAGCTTGGCATACTTAGCAGAGCTGAACCACGAATTATCACAACATTCAAGGTATGCATTACCTCTTTCTTTTTTCTAATTGAACAAAACATCAGAAACATATAGTTTTAACTTTGTTTTCGACACGAAACTTCATCAGAGGGTGCGGAAGGGTACCAATGGCGGGGTAACCATCTATGGACTTCTCGCAGCACTGCAGCAGCAGGAGCTGGATTCTTGATTGGGTTTGCATTTGTGCCAATAGGATTCCTAACCACTCGGTGTTCTTCTGATGTATTTTGGAGGCAGTTTCTAGTTATACCCTTAGCTACAGCTGCTGGCCTTTGTGGAAGTTTGATGGATTCGTTGTTGGGAGCAACGGTTCAGTACAGTGGGTACTGTGTTCGCAAAAAGGTACCACACTCTCAGCAGTTGAGATTACTAGATGTCTATTTGCCCTAATCACCTTTGATTTTAAAGTTGATTCTTTTGTTATCTTTACTATTATAAAAGAAGAAGTTAGTAGTTGGTCTGTTCTCTCCCACCCCTTCTCACAAAAGGCAGCGCTGACATGTTGCCTCAAAAAACCTACGCCGAATTTTCCTACCTTCCCATCAAAATATCTTTCTTTCCATAATTTAGTGGTCAAGGTGGATTTCATCTAGACTGTATTGTAGAGTACATGCTGTATTTTTCATCCAGCGCTTAATCTTGTACTAGCTGAATGCTTGTTGCTATGGATTTTAAAATTGTATCATACTATATGTTCTGAAACTAACGGGTGGTAAATTTTTTTAGAACATGCATACAAATATGTTCTAAATTTTTTAAAAATTCATAACAACGTACGGGTATTCAGCTAGTATTTTATTATGTTTATGTAGGTGGTCGGAGTAGACGGTCCAACGGTAACCAGGATTTCTGGAATGAACGTACTGGATAGCAAGTTAGCAACGGTGCCAATGTAGTTTCTGTCTTCTTGACAATTCTGCTTACTGCCTTGGCACGCACATACATCTTCTGAGGTCTAGTTACGTAGTAGTAGTGGCATCGCCACATCGCAGAGGGTAACTAGGAGCACAGTTGGTGAATTAGAACGGCAAATCTTGTAATGGTGCAAATGTAAAGTTGTCCAAATAATAAATTTTTTTGTTGAATTGGGCATTAATTTGAATCAGTACCTTTCCTTTGTTTGAGATGCAAATGACTTCAAATAGGCCGCTTGAATTGATTCCATTTACGATATGACAACCACATTGCTCTAACATAGGTATGTCTTTGTCATGTATTTTTTATATTAGCAATTAGTAGCATCGTGTGGATTTCAACTATATAACTGAAATACATGAATGCTTCTACCGATCTTTACATCATTGAGACGGTAATGCTTGCTTAACTTCGAATTTGTGACAGGTGGGTGTACCTTCTAATTTGGTAATCCTACCTAGATAGGTGATAATCCACTGATATAGTGTAAAGCCAATACAGCAGGATAAATGATAAATTAACTATAATAAAGACTAAATAGAATTGTACATGATGAGCAAATGAAGTTAAGATTATAGTGCATGAGACAAGGATGATTTGATTACTTTGGATGAATTGCAAAAGAGGAGTCGTTTTCTCTTGGGTCTCTTTGATGCAGGGGTGATGCCTCATTAGTTTTATGTTAATTTCGATGTGAATGCGGCTGTTATTCAGGTGGTTTGGCTTGATTCACACCTAGATTATATGTAACACCCCGGCCCTCCACAGGGCCCAAGATGCTACCACCACACCCTTACCAATTCAAAAGTGTTGCTAAATCAACTTGTAGCAGCACAACTCCTATTCTTTTTATAAGATTACCCACAGGGAGCAAACCACAAATACTGTAAGATAAATGCACAGACAACTAGCTTTATATTTCACAAGCTATAGCATAAACAGAACCCTGGCTCGCAACCAAGTTAAACCAAACAACGAGCCATCAAGATTAAACACTGGATTAAACATAAAGCCTCAGCGTACGACTAAACTGTTATTTACATGTGCAGTGCCATAAGTTCTATCCCCATTCCATGCATGTCGTCGTCATTCACCTAAAAACAATGACAAAGCAAGGGTGAGTCCGGAGACTCAGCAAGCACACGATAAAACAGTAACACCACTTTAGCAATTCAATCAATTTCACGAACTGTAAGCTATAAGTTAAGTGCAGAATCAGTATCAGTAAATCTATCATATGTCTGTAAACTGTAAATTCAATTCTATGTCGTAATCAGAAATCGTAAATCAATGTTGTAATCAGAAATCGTAAGTCAATGTCAGAATCAGAATCAGTAAATCACAACTCATCAGAATCAGATCACTTTCTCTGTCATTTCCAGGCAATGCAATATCATACAATGCATCTGTATGCTCAGAATCAGAATCACAACTCGCTCAGAATCAGTATCACTTTCTCTGTCACTTTCATGCAATGCAATATCATGCAATGCATCTGTATGCTCTGTAACTGTAGCTTATACCGGTATAGCGGAGTGTCCACCCGTCGATGGAGCACTCATTCGCCTCGTCCTCTTTCATACGAGGTCAACCTCCACTCCCGTGGAGTGCCTACCTCTGTAGGTCTTATTCAAGAGCACTCCGGACTAGTCATATGACTTTCTCACCGACCTGGCTCTTATGCATTTGCATGATGCAATATGCCTCAAATGTGAATGTCTAATCATAAATGTTATTCGTCAAGGTATGATTAGCACATAACCACATGCAACATCTCAAATATTGTAAATCATAGCATGGGAATACAAATAACAAACATTCACCACATTTTACTGTTCTACCATGCACTTGCCTGTTAACCTGGCGGTCGGTGCGTGGACGGCACCAGACTCGAACCGCCACCTGAACAAGCATTAACCATTTCAATTCATCGCTAATGCAATACACTCATAAACGAGCAAACGACATCGCTCTAACGTTCGACCCAACATAATCAAACCCTGTCCCACCGGGCAAACTCTCATTGTCCCGATGCTTAACCAGCCTGTAAAATTAGCGATCTCATTACTTATACTCGCCGATCGATTTCTACACGCTTAATCTCATTTTAATCGATCGCACTGTTTAACCACAATTTATACTCTCCTCCCCCCTCTCCTGCCACGGATCGACCAAATCAATAGTGGCAGTACCGATTTCGTCGTTCAGGCATTTATATTAATATATGATATCTAACTGATCACATGCATCAATTCTAATTATCGGTATATTAACTTATGCCCGACTCGGAAAATAAGCATGGAAAAGTATTTTCGAGGCGTTACCCTGGCCCCGAGCGACTGGGTCGAGACACTACCTCCTTTTCCTTGGCCGGATGGGGCAGATCTCGCGGTGGATCAGATTCCCTTTTTTCTCTTCTCTTTTCTTCCTTTCTTTTCTCTTTTCTAGCGCCGGCGCCACTGGCCTTCTCCTTTTCTTTTCTTTCTTTTTCCTTCCAGTCGGCGCTCTGTTGTTTTCTTCTCTTCACGCGGGCGGCTCCCTTCTTCTTTTTTTCACTCCCAGCGCCGGCGCTTGCTTCCTCTTCCTTTCCTCCTCTCGCTCGGCCGGCGCCTCCTGCGGCTCCTCTTCTTCCTCCCGGTCAGCCGACGCGGCTCCCCCTTCTCCTCCGCTTCCCTGCCGGAACCCGACCCTCCCCCTTGCTCCCTACGCTGGCAGCAATGGAGCGGAGCAGGAGGCGGCGACGGCGGCGGCGGCTAGAGGCGGCGGCATGTTCTTGGGCGGCGCTCGGTGGTGAGGTGAGGGCGATGGCGGCGCAAGCAGCAATGAGTAGCGGCTCACACGGCGGGGTGGCGGCAGCGCGGTAGAAGGCGGCGATGGCGGCGGCGAGCAGAGTGTTAGGAAACGGGATGGCGACCACGGCGCAGCAAGGTGGTGCGGCAGCAGCTACCAGAGGGCAACACGCGACGGCGACAAGCGGCGTCGCCGGAGACTAGAGCGGCGTCGCCGATGGGGGCAAGCGGCGACATCAGGAGCGAGGAGAGAGGCGGCGAATGATAAGCACGGGAGGAGCAAAAATATCCGTTGCTTCTCCTCCGCTCTCTCTCTCTTATATAGCTTTGGGGTTGGGCCGGGCTGGGCTGGGCTAAACGGCCCAGGTATTACATTATATTTATCTTGATTTTATTGCTCTTGCCTATAAGAAGCTTAAGGAGTAAGGCCAACTCTCCCTGTACTTATGAGGCCCAGACATAGGTTGGATGTGGTAGCAAGGCTGAGGGTGTGCATAGATTTGTATGGTGGTAGAATGTAGGATCAAGGATAACCGACTAGAAGGGGCGAATAGGAGGTTCTAAAAATTCTTGTCTTCTAAAACAATTACCACAATTTAGTCTAGCAAGATTTTAAAGCAATTCAAACTTACACAATACTAGTATGTCAAAGGCACTATAAGCACAAGTCTATACAAATATATCTCTAACACAAATAAATATAACAATCAAAATAATCACAATATGCTAGAAATACAGCCGTGGGCGTCATGGGTACAGGTATGGGTGAGCACTACCCGTACCCGCCGCGTCTGATTGTCATCCCTAACTATAGTTGGTTAAAATTACATTGTAACTTATGATGGCTTATTTGGTGTACCTAAATTTAAAAAGGGAAAAAACATGTTAGCCCATCACGAACAATGCAAACGAATATGGAAAAAAGAACCGGCAAAAAAGCTCAAAAAAACCAAAAACAGAAAAAGACAAAAAGTATAAATAGTGAAAAATAAATCAGAAGATAAAATTTAAAAAGGTATTAGGCCTGTTTAGAAATCATGGTTCTCGTCCAACGAAATTCTCATATTTCAAACATGGCCTTAGTATTTAATAATCGGATGATTCTGTTCACGGCTCCTTGAAGCATGCTTTCCTAGCCTCCTGCTCACTCGTTTTAGCATATGTAGCTCCCTTCCACTCAAATTTGCAGAAATGCTCCATTTCGAACCACGGAAGGACCATGGATATCAGACTATGTTAGGTCTGTAACGCACGGAAAATATACATCTACTGTGTTCCTGTACCGCAATAGGTGCCCTATCGCGCTTCCTAAGTCTACTGTGGTGGGATAGGTGGCTATTTTTATAATTTTGAGTGAGAGAGAGAGAGAGAGAGAGAGAGAGCTATTTCCGTCGAACGAAGCGAAGAGGAGGCTACACGTGGGAAGGCTTCAAAGCCTGGAATCGAGCACCCCTTTCTCAACAGGAAGAAAGGGAGAAGCGACACTGACAACCACACTATAACCCGACATGGATAGACAGGTCGTTTTCTTCAGGGAAAAAGAGAGCCACCGGAGTTGGTCCGTCGCTACCACGCCCTTATTCAGCGGCGACGAGACCACCTCAATCGCAAACCAAATTTGCCAAAAGCTGACGCCTGAACCATTCGTCCCCACAACCTTAACCCGCCCATGTTTCTTCCGCGTCAGCGATCTCGGCACCGGTACAGCCCGGGTGCCTGATCGATAGCGAAATCGGAGCGCTAACCGCTCGCCTTTGAATGGTGAAATCACATCATGTTCCACTTGAAGGCAGAAACAGGCACTTCGACAGTGATCTCACCGTCTACCGCTGCAAAGGAAACAAAAGGAAGAAAACGACCTTCCATTTGATCCTATCTGTTTCGGTCCAAGGCATGGCTCAAAGAACATGGCCCAGTCCATGATCTTCGTGTTGAAGTTCTGAAGTTCATGTAGAACTAGAACACTTCGACATCTCATATCAGACGAGGTATGATAGATGTCTAGGCTATGTACAGGTTGTATCAGACATGATATCAATCTGTAGTAACTGACTCTGATTCGGTTTTCTCTTCGTGTGGGACTCGTTTCCCTCGTCCTATATATGTACCATAGTAGCCCCACAGAAAGAGCAAAGCTCCGTTGTAATCACTTCTCATTGTAGTGATTTGACTTGGAGCGTTCGTGGTTTTTTATCGTAAGGATTTTCACGTAAAAATTTGTTTCACTCACCTATATTTTTCTATGTATTATTTACAATAAGTGGTATTAGAGCACAGGAGATTTGTTCAGGGAAAAAAAATTTCCGGCGTGTTTTTCGTTGGATCCGAAGCCAAGTCGTCGTCCACGCCGAATCGAGTTACCCTTCATCCGAATCCATTGCGCGGCACACCCGAGGCCTCCGTGCAGCAATCCCGAGCCGATCGTCCGTCGCCAACCGGTCTTCTCCTCCGTCCGCAGCACGTCACACCCGTCACCAGCAAAATCCGTCAAGTCGGCGTCCATGCATCTCGCGCGTTCACTCGATCCGCATCGCATCCGAAGCTGTCGTCCTTCGTCGCCATCTTCCGAATCCGAGGCTGGTTCGATTTCGTCTCCGACTTGCAGTCTCGCGTCCCAGCGATAAAACCAAAGGTCTCAGGTGTCTTCGTTGGAGCAACCTCGATCCGTGGGCGACAGAAGCAAGCGTCGCTCGGAGAGAAGAAAAGTCCGAAGTGCAGCCACCCAATCAAGACATCAGGAGCAGGCAGACCAAGCATCAATCCAAGAGAGAGAAATCAAGGGATAGCCTCGTAGCCGCCATCGGAAGCAAAAGCAGAGCACGATACCCGAGGATTTTTTGCAAGGTACACACAAACTCGTACCTGCAAATTTTGGTTTTTCGTCCGCATGGCGATTTTAAAGTATCGATCTCTCGCCGTTCAAGATAAGAGCTGTTTTATCATAGTTTAATTTAAATGATGCACTTTTAGGGATTGAGAAGATGCCAACCACATTACCTGCTGACGAGAAGCAACGTAAATATCATAAGACATTATCTTAAATTCATCTTCATCCATCAAATAATATTTTACAGGAGGTTATGAAGGAGACATCCGCCGCCGCATTATGGCTCAAGCTGGAGCAGATTTGTATGACTAAGGATCTAACTAGCAAGATGCATCTGAAGTAGAAATTTTATTCCCACAAGATGGCGGAGGGAGCCTCATTGTTGAACCACCTGATAGCTTTCAAGTAAGTTGTTGCAGACCTCAAGGCTATAGAGGTAAAGTATGATGATAAAGACTTAGGTTTTATTTTGCTATGCTCTCTGTCCAATTCGTATTCTACTTTTAGAGATACTATTCTATATAGCTGAGATACTCTCACTCTCAGTGAAGTTTATGAAGTTCTGTATGCTAAAGAAAAGATGAAACTTATGGTTTCCGGTGAAAATTCAAGTACACATGCAGAAGGTTTGTTTGTCCGCAGCAGGTAATACGAGAGTGGTTCAAACGGCAATTCAAGAGGCAGAAGAAAAATTATATATAGAGGCAGATCTAAATCTAGGAATAGAAAGTCATGCAGGTATTGCAAAAAGGATGGTCATGACATATCCAAGTGCTGGAAGTTGCAAAACAAGGAGAAGAGGAATCACAATTTTAAGAATGATCAACAAGAGGATGAACCTAGAGCCACCGTTGTCACCAAAGAAGGTTCTGATGGAGAAGTTCTCGTTGCTTTTGCTGGTGATTCCAAAACCAGTGATGAATAGATTTTTAATTCAGCCTGTACTTTCCACATGAGCCCGAACCGCGAGTGGTTCGTTACCTATGACGCTACGTCAAGTGGATCAATGTTGATGGGTAATAATACACCATGCAAGGTTGCAGGTATTGGTTCTATCCAGATCAAGATGTTTGATGGCACCATCATAACTTTATCGAATGTTCGTCATATTCCGAATTTTAAGAGAAATCTTATCTCTTTGAGTACTCTTGATGCTAAAGGGTACAAGTATTCAGGTGGAGGTGGAGTTCTGAAAATCACTAAAGGTTCTCTTATTGTGACGAAGGGTGATATGAAGGCTGCCAACTTATATCATCTGCGAGGCACTACAATTTCAGGTAAAGCTATTGTTGCCTCAAATAAATCATCTAATTCTGATGCTATTAATATTTGGTATATGCGTCTGGGGCATATGAGTGAAGCTGAAATGATAGAATTATGCAAAAGAGAATTTCTTAATGGTCAAAGTATCGACAAGTTGAAGTTTTGTTAATATTGTATCTTCGGCAAGCAAAAGAGGGTGAAATTCAGTACTATGACTCACTCTGTAAAAGGCGTATTAGATTATGTTCACTCTGATTTGTGGGGAGAATCTCGTGTTCTATCACTTGGAGGTGCAAGTTACATGTTGACCATCATTGATAATTACTGAAGAAGAGTTTTGGCATATTTCGTCAAGCATAAATCAAATGTATTCAAAACATATAAGGAGTGAAAATTATGATTAAAAGATAAACTGGCAAGCATGTCAAGAAATACATACCGGCAATAGTTTGGAGTTCTGTTCTAGAGAATTTGAAGCTTTATGCAAGTCAGAGGGTATTGTGAGACATTATACCGTCCTAGGCTCTACCTAACAAAACGAACACATGAACAGAACCATTATGGAGAAGGTACATTGTATCTTATCAAACTCTGGATTATTTAAAAGGTATTGGGTTGAAGCCGCTTCTACTGCTTATTATTTGATTAATCAGTCACCAAATTTGGCTATTGATTAAGGTATGGTCTGGCTCTCCAACAGATTATTCAAACTTAAGAATATTTGGCTGCCCTACTTATACTCATGTTAACAACGGTATATTAGAGTCTAGAGCAGTTAAGTGCATTTTCCATTATTATAAAACTGTTGTGAAGCATAGTCTTTTCTCCTGTTGTGAAGCATAGTTCTATTCGCACTTTACTTAGCATTGTGGCTATGCATAATTATGAACTTGAACAATTGGATATGAAAGCCACATTCTTACATGGGGAATTAGAAGAAGACATTTATATTGAGCAATTGGAAGGTTTTGTCATTTCGGGGAAGGAGAATTTTGTTCGCAAATTGAAGAAATCTCTTTATGGTTTGAAGCAATCACTTAGACAATGGTACAAGAGATTTGACCCCTTTATGATATCTCAGTATTTTAAAAGTTCCAATTATGATAGATGTGTTTATTTAAAGACTGTTAATGGTTCAACTATTTATTTGCCCCAATATATTGATGATATGTTGATTGCTGCAAAAGATAAGGCTGAAATTTCAAAGTTGAAGGCACAATTAATTAGTGAATTTGAGATGAAAAATCTCAGTGTAGTAAAGAAGATTCTTGGTATGGAAATCATCAGAGATAGATAGTTTGGCAAATTGTACATAAGTCAAAAAGGGTATATTGATAAAGTTCTTCGTCGTTTTAACATGCATAGGGCCAAACCTGTAAGTACCCCCTTAGCTACACATTTCAGACTTTCTTCAGCGTTATGTCCACAATCAAATGATGAAATTGAGTACATGTCTGGAGTTTTATATGCGAGTGCAGTTGGTTTGCTTATATATGCTATGGTATGTTCTCGTCCTGATTTATTTCAATCATTAAGTGTGGTTAGTAGATACATGGCTAATTCTGGAAA
Organism: Bonia amplexicaulis; assembly: GCA_036346245.1. Classification (NCBI taxonomy): domain Eukaryota; kingdom Viridiplantae; phylum Streptophyta; class Magnoliopsida; order Poales; family Poaceae; genus Bonia; species Bonia amplexicaulis. The sequence goes on along the minus strand of CM070736.1, from coordinate 38,265,556 downwards.
AGAGTATTGGAAAGCAGTTCAATGGATTTTTAGATATTTGCAGGGCACATCTAATACTTGCTTATAGTTTGGGAAGATTAGGAATGGACTCATTGGTTATGTGGATTTTGATTTTGTTGGAGATTTGGATAAAAGAAGATCTCTCACTGGTTATGTGTTCATTGTTGGAGGGTGTGCCGTTAGCTGGAAAGCAAGTTTGCAAGCTACTGTTGCCTTGTCTACTACAGAATCTGAGTATATGACTATTTCTGAAGTTTGCAAAGAAGTCATTTGGTTAAGAAGTTTATTTGCTGAGATTTGTGGAAGTACATCTTGCAGTATAATATTTTGTGATTGTCAAAGTGCGATTTGTCTTACAAAAGATTAAATGTTCCATGAGAGAACAAAGCACATTGACATCAGGTATCACTATATTCGAGGTGTCATTACTTAAGGTGATATTAAAGTCAGTAAGATAAATAATCATAATAATCCAGCTAATATATTGACAAAGTCAGTTCATACATCGAATTTTGAGTTTTGCTCAGACTTAGTTGGTATTATTCACTAGTCTTTTGGACTTTTGACGCTCAAGGTATACATGCTAGTTTTATTAGAAGAGTCTATCATATTCTTCGACTACTTGAAAGAATTCGGATCAAAGGTAGAGATTATTGAAGTTGATCCGAATTCATACCATGTCCATGTAGAACACTTTGACACCTTATGTCAGACGTGGTATGATAGGTGTTTATGCCATGCACAGATTATATCAGACGTGGTGTCAATCTGTAGCAACCGACTCTGATTCGGTTTCCTCTCCGTATGGAACTCGTTTTCCTCGTCCTATATATGTACCCCAATAGCACCATAGGAAGAGGAAGTGCTCCGTTATAATCTCTTATCATTGTAGTGATTTACGTTTGAGCGCCAGTAATTTTTTTTCCACAAGGATTTTTCACGTAAAAATTTATATCTCTCGCCGCTATTTTTCTGTACATTATTCATAACACTTCGAAGGAGCAATTATTTTACCTTGGAATAGAGTGATCTCATACAGTCAATGCCACATGGTTACGCAGTCATCAGGGGCCCTGCACTTCTTTATTACGCCAAGGCTAGACTTCATTTTCAATTGCCATTCCGTTTGCCGTCTGGCACCAGCATGACATGAGGTCGGAAGAAAAAAAGAACAATGTTGGCTACTTGGCTGCATATTCGCTAGGAAAGTTCAGACTTATTATTCACCTGTGCCCTCTTTCCCGAGGATACACCATAACAGTAATCAGAGATTCAGAGTACAACATTGGCAATCCAAATCTCAACCTCGCCAACATGGCAACATCTCAGTCCGTCAGCTAATAATCAGAATGTACCAGCAGTAGACAAACCAGAATGTACTAGCAATATAACAAGCATAGAATGCACAACCATGAACATCAAACAAAACCATCACTAACACATAAGATTTACGAAAGTAATGCCAGAGGCCTCGCCTGTTGTATCACACATAACCTAACAACAAGCCATCGACAGCAAATAACACAAGTTCTGTGTGTCTAGCCTTATTCATCAAGAGACAAACTGTAGGCGGCGTATAGTTCAAGCTTCAGTGCTTCGTGATCTATATGTAGAACTACAGTCAAGTAATGAAACTACAACCTTTTCTCAACTCAATAGCATAAAGGAACCGAAAGTAGTAGGAGACAACTGTACATTTCTATCTCACATGAAGAACCTCAGCAGAGCAAAGTTTCCTCTTTCTTCCAAGCAGCCCATGTGTAAGAAGCATGGGGCGTACCTCATTGAGCAGCTCTTGGTGCTGTGAGCAACAGAAAGACATTCGGTAAATCAAGATAGCTGAGAGTGCAAGTACAAAATGAGATAACAGCTGTAGAATGTACCTAAGTTAACAGCCTCAGAGCTTTTCATGAGACGAAGGCGTTGGCAGGTTTCCACAAACATCCTGCACAAGCATCAGGATGTTATAAAATTGCAGAAGTTTGATAAGAATATAATTTGTCAATTGCAAGTTCGTACGTAACACTAATTCACTGCGATCCGACTAAGCAATAAGCTAGAAAAGAAAATAGCAAGGATCAAACCATCCTAGTAAATTAGTAATAATATTTTCTAGAAGGATCAAGAAGCTATTCTGCCCCTAGCATAGCCCGTAGGCCAGTGCACAGTGCAATCCAGTGTAGTGGAGAGGTAACCTTATCCAAAGTAGCCTATCTTAACAAAGTGGATTCTTTTTAGGGCTATTATACATTTATACATAGGCCTCATGGTGATGGGATGCCCTGGAGTGGAGAGAAACTGTACATCAAAGCTACTTAATCTGCTAGGGTAGAAACAGTAATACAGTATACAGTGCAAGAAGAACCAAACAGAGAATTCTTGTGATTGACCCAAAGGATAGACATTTCTAGATGGAACCTAAGCTCAAAAACGAAAAGGCAAAGGAGGTTGGGAATAACCAAGTTTCTTTTTTTCATTATCTATGCTCCAATAGGTGAGATGAGTTTAACTTGACAAAAAAAGGTAATCTTTTGTGATAATTTTGACACATTGAGCTGACTAGGGGGAAAGGGAACAGGAATGCTTGTCGGTACAGAAATATTGGTTGTGTTTCCTAACTCCCCTTTGCTCAGATCTCCCATATCGTTTACAACATCACTGGTAGATCGATACAGGCAGAATAGGAGAAGCAATTCATCTTTTCAAATGCACTCATGCTACAGGCGTGGATTGCATCACTGCCAACAACCAGCAACGTCTCTCGGGATTTCACTGTATATAATCACTTTCTCTTGTTTTAAACCCCAAACAAAGCAACCTTGTTGTTTCCTGCCCAAATCGTAAAGCATCAATTCATATCAACCATGTTCATTACGGATATCAACCAGCGCAATCTAATCCGAACAAAAACCACTTCTAGAAACAGTACCAAAGTCTCTAAAGAGATGTATAACTCTACCGTCCAACATCTGTCATACTCCCAAAACAAAGCTAAGGGATCCAGTTTGATCTGTCCAAGGGTCTAATCAATAACCATCCAGTAAACAATCATCTCAAGTTCTCAACACATACTAAAAGCTGACAATAGAACACGAAATGCAGAAATAATGATGGACTATTGGGAAAGGAAGAGCAGGAGGGCAAGAAGCTCACTTCCAGGGGACGTCGCCGACGAGCATCCAGTCCCCGTCCTTGTCCTCGTACGTCGGCACATACTCCGTCCCGTTCACCGCGTCCACCAGCTTCCTCTCGTCGTCGGCGAACTTCCCTGCGCGTGGCCAATCAAGCACAATCCTCCCCACTGGCTCAAACCATCAAGCAAGCAACAAGAGCAACAGCTGGAGGCAAGAAATACTCACGGATGGTGAAGTGGGAGAAGAACTTGTCCTGGAGCGCGCGGAGGAGCTGGTCGTAGCAGGCGTAGGCCTGCAGGTCCACCTTCCGCAGGTATGGCGCGCCGTCGACGGCCACCTTGACGAACTTGGCGACGAGCGCCTTCTTGCGGAACGACCTCACCGGTGGCCACCCCACCACCTGCGCCCTGACCATCCAACCAAAGAAACAAGCTCGGGTCAATCCAAAATCACCATAATTTCTCGCAAGAAAGCATTTTTTTTCTTGGGGGCCTGGAGGTAATACTTGGGGGCCTGGGGCGCATCGGAGGAGGTGGCGGCGGCGAAGGGGGAGTGTTCGGCGTCGGCGTCGGAGGAGGCGCGCTTGCGGTCAGGGTCCGGGGAGGAGGAGGAGCCAGGGAGGCGGAGGGTAAGGGCAGTGTCCTCAAAGTCGAGGCCGGAGGCGGCGGAGGACTCGGTGGAGCTCCGCTCCGTCTCCACCGACATTGCCGGCGGCGTTTGGGCTCTGTGCGCGGCGGCTTCTGACGCTGCTGCTTGCGCTTTGCGACGGCGAGATTGGGGAGGAGAGCAGTCTGGAAGAAGAGAGGAGAGGAGGAGGTTGGTTATAGACGGGTGCGGTCACCGGCGGTCAATGGTCAGGCTGTGCGAGTTTTGCGTCTCGGTACCTACATTTTACGCTAGTTTCCACATGGAGCCATGTCTTCTATAAATCTCAATATCCCGTGGTTGTTGTGGTGTTAAGCAGCGAGCTATGTAATTCCTGAAGAAGGCGAGGCGTGGAGCGTAAAAGCAGCAGGGAGGTTCGGCTTTTCCCAAAACGGAATATATATAAACAAGAAAGTAGTGGTACATAGCATTTCGCGCGGGTCGCTCGCGGTGGGCCCCGGCTGCCGGTTGGGCGCCCTGCAGCGGCCCCGGAAGCAGCGAGCGGCTCCACGCCACCCCACACTCCCCGCCGCACGATCCCAAACCAACGGCGTGGGAGACGACAGGACGGGGCCCACCTGAAGGAAGTACCAGCCCCGAGCCTCTTAACGGGTCGGAGTCTGACATGTCAAATGTAATCGCGATCGAAGTGTGCGTTTTTTTACTGCAGATTATGGGTGTGATTTATAGTTTTTGGTCATAATATGAATATTTATGTGAATAAATCGAATATTAATAAATCACTTTAAAAATGCTATCCTGAAAAGTCGTTTTGAAATTGCGACGAAAAAGTTGTTTTATTTATTTGTTCGAAAGAATCTATAATTTATAAGTTATAAACTAAAAAGAATTGGACCAAAATCCAAATCCAATGATGAGGCCCCGAGCGCAAGGTTCTCTGTTTGGGATACAAAAATTTAAGGTGTACCAGGGTAATTTCGGATCGTAGTACGGTAAAAAGAACAAATGCTGATGAATTAGCCTTGTTTGGCTGGCTAGCTCTGGCTTCTCCCAAGATAGGTAGAAACTAGAGGCAAAACATGCACCTAACAATATGGGCTATGTTTTTTATGTTATGGTTTGTAGATTTGACTGTGACATATTAGTATATAAATAGTGATTGCTAGAAAAAAACTAAAAAACCACTAAAATGTCAAAAAGAATGCAATCGTTGTATTAAATTTGGAGATCTCGTGTGATTGAGCACGAACCGTTATCAGATCCCAACAAGGAAACCCACTCCAATAGGATCGTTGGAGCCCTAGGCCGGGCTAGGTGTGGTGGAAAGGAAATCACACGCTTAGGGTCCGCTCATTTTGATTTGAGCTTCTAACTTATTTTTTATTTTTTTTGTAATCGTTTGCATTATCCGTGATAGGCTAACCTATTTTTTCTATTTTAAATTTATTTAAATTTAGTTACGTCAAATAAGCAACCATCAGATACCATGTAATTCCAATCAACTACAGTACAATTTCAGACATAAACTAGCTTACACTCAAATCGGAGCACAACAAATCTCAACAAGCACAGATTAGTACTGCCACTAGGGGTGTAATCGGAGCGGATACGGACGGATATCGCTTATTCTGTATCCTATTCTATATTTTTCCTCGGAGTCGGACACGGATAATGCTGGATATCCATTTCTCCATTCCATATCTGTTCCATAATCTTTCGGACGATCGGTCGGACGAAAATTATCCGCTTCTTTGCACAGAACATTGGACAGTATATTACAATCAGAGCGAACATGGAGAGACTAATTACTGATATGTTGAAGAAAGAACACTCAATACTTTCACTTATTTAGATATGACAATCTGTTTGTGACTTTGTATGTTATCTTGTTCCTAGGTAAAGTCGCAACAGACTTTCTCATATCATTTGACATACGGATATATACGGACGAATATCACTTATTCCGTATCCTATTCCATATTTTTCCTCGGAGTCGAAGTCGGACACGGATAGTGCCGGATATTTATCTATATCTTCCGTATTAGTTCCACAAGCCTTCGATCGGTCGGACGGACGAAAATTAACTACTCCGTTTGCACTCCTAACTGCCACTAGCGCTAAAAGTAAATAGAAGCTAGTACCCCTAGTAATCTCGTATGAGTAAATGAAAGAAAGAGCGGTCCTGGTTTTTTTTTTGTTGGGCCGATTGTTTTTATATATACTTTTCAAGATAGTACTAATAGATTAAGATATCGACGTGAATGATACATATAATTTTAAAATTAAAAATTATTTGAAAAAACCGTATAAAAACCATCAGTTTATTTTGACTGAAACCGAAAGGTAAAAAAAAAAGACATAGAAGAACGAGGCCGAGATATGGTCTGAGTGGGAAATGCGCAGCATAAAGCGGCGACATGCGAATATGCCAGGCTGTCGGCCGCTTGTCCCCCCGCGCGGGGCCCACACAAATTCCTCTCCGCTTCGCCGTTCCGTCGCTCGTTGATCGTTATCGCCTCCCCCTCCTTTCTCGTTCTTTTCTTTTTTGCTTTCTTCGTTCTAATACGTAGTACGTACCTTGGTTCGAATCTGCATCTTTGCTTTGCCTCGCCGGTTCCCACTTTTCCTTCCCCCGCAAGCTCTCCGACGACGGACACCTGCAGCTAATGCTGCCGCTGCGTGCGCGCCGGCAGGCACCGGGCCCCGCCGCCCGCCGTGCGGTGCACCGGCCGGCCGGCCATGCGTAACCACCACCGTACGCGGCTAGGTTACTGCAGCCGTTGGAATTTAATCATGACCACGTACTGCGTGGAAGAAACAACTAAGAAAGAAATGGTGGCATGCATGCATGTCGCTTGCTAGGTCTGTTCCGGATCGTTCGCGCGATTGTACGTACCAGCAGGTCAGCTAACTGGCTCTGGTTCGTGCGTGCATGTTCAGCATGTTATGGAACTGTTCTTTTTTGCTACAGCTTATAGTTTTTAGCTACGGCTTATGACTTTTGGACTATTGGTACGTGAGATTATATAGTAACAGAAATTCACCTGTGTTTTTTGTCGATATAAATAAAGTCGATACAATATGTACTATAATTAACTAGTAGACTCTATCTTAAAAAGATACTCCGTTTAAAAACTAGTTACTGTAGAAAAGCCGAAAAAACAGCCCGTTATCTTGACTTGCTGCATGTAACTAGACACTGTAGTTACATGCAAAATGCTTACTAACCAGCACCCAAATACCTGCAGCTTTCTCTTAGTTTTCTCATGAATCCGGCAAAAGAGTAAAAGGCGCACATGCAGGCACACCGCACACGAGAAAGATTTCCAGCCGCGAAATGAAAACGCAGAGTAGTCACTAGCTGGCTGGAGATCTGGTCATCATGTCCAGTTTAAACAGGACAGAATCGGAGGCCGGCATCCCATCGATCATCGATGTCTGCACACGTACAGTCAACCTCTCTGCTCATGGGAGGGCGACAAAGAAGATCTTCGCGGATCAGAGACTTGTGAGCTGAGCATCAACGGAGGGTTAACTAGCTCGGCAGATCACTGCTTATGGCTTTTATTCTTTGCTACATTAACTAATTTTTAAATTATTTGTATTTTTAAGGTGAAGTCTATAAGTCGATTATAGTAGATATTATATCGAATTCAGCTGTACCGATCAAAATCACATATGATTATCTCCCTTTTTATAATCTCTCGTGCACAACTAGAATCCAAAAACCATAAGTCACGACCTAGAAGAACCTACTAGAGTACTATACATGTTAAGATCCCATTCCAAGAACCAAATCCTTATGATTGGAAATTTTCTACTCCACAAACCGTCTGCTCTGCCTCTGCAGTATCCATTTGATTCTGAATCTTGGACGGCCAATTGGCTAGCTAGGGGAATCAGGGCTCTTGCAGGACACATGATCATCCATGTGCTGACGGGCAGGGCCGTTCGTTCTTCCAAGGAACAGTGGTATTTATTCAAACAAGGCCTGAATCGTGGTTCATGATCAAGTGCCAAAAAGCAGACAGGAGCTTTCATAGAATAATGTCAAATCAAATGCATGGCCGGCTGCTTTTTCTGAAACTTCCCGTTCAAGTCATTATTCAGATGCACAACTTTCCTACTCTATGTCTCTCCACAGTCCACATACATGCTCAATTCTCTTTTGAAAAGGAATACACGCTCAATTCTTATGTGGTGGCAGACGCAGATCTTTCATGTTGCGATTTTCATTAGACAAAAAGAACTCTATCATCCTGATTTTCTTCGTTTTAGATAACTAGTAAAAAGTTGTACTGCTCCAGCGCACTGCACCATACTCCGTGAGAGAGGAGTAATTTGGAGAGTTTCGGACACAACATCATATATCTCTTTTGTTGTTAGGATATTTCACATCCATCTTTGGCTCTGTTCTTAATGGTTTCTAAAAGAGGTTTTTGATTTTTACTACAGTACCTAACTTTCAAACGGAGTATTTTCTTAAGACGAAGTCTACAGGTTAATTGTAGTACACGTTAAAAGCCCAACATTTGTATTAACCAAAATCGCAAGCGAGTATCTTTCTCCGTAATCTCTATTGCAAACAACTAAAATTCAAAATTTTCAACCAAAAACTATAAACAGCAGCCATATCAAATAGACCCTTTCACTTCTGTCTTGTGTTTGTTCCAATCTAGATTTCTAAGTATACTTCTTTCTAATCTCCCACCGACCTACCTAGTTATGTCTACCTAATTGGAGCATAATATTTGCTCCCTAGCTAGGTCAACTAGAATCTTCTTTGCTTTGAAGTTGGGGCTACCTTTGGTCTCCCCACTAGGGCTAAACACGCCCATCTGTTCAAAGGGGGCTTGCTTGGCGTACTGCTAGTACTCCTCCATCTCTTATTGCTCATGGAAAGATTTTTCTTTGGCAATGACTTGTCTCTGAAGATGTAGTGAATCAGGCTTATGCTTGGTCGGTCAACCTACATCCTGTCTGCTTAGTGAGGGGCATCCGACGCCACTTTGCAAGCAACACCCCTAGTATAGATCTTCGACGAAAAAAAAAAGTGGGTCAATAAATTTTCAGTCTGCGTGGGCACCATCTAAGAAGTTTTCCAAAGAGCAGCACTTGAAAATTTTAAATTAACTCAGTAAATATATGCGCATTTGCGTAAGTAGTGAATTATACTAGCTAGTGGGATGCAAAGGAGAACCAGAAACCAGAAGTGCCATGTCGCCTTTCGCAGTCAGGAGCAGTATCCGATCCACCTGAACATGGATGGGGCCGTGGAGACCAGGAATGTGATTTTGCATTCCACCCCTACGAAGAGCCACACAGGATGTTTCAATTAAGCACGATAGTCTGACTGTTCATAATATGAAATTAGCAAAACATTATAGTTACACAGCACACTAACCTGAATATTCAATTATCAGTCACTACGGAGTACAGATACGAGATGACTTCATCCCTACGGATCATTAAAACAAAGATCAGCCTGATGCTATGTCCCATTATCGACAAATAGCAGAGATTTATTCCAAAAATTCTGCAAATGTGCAGTACAACATAGTTTTGGTTTCTTTGGCGTGACCAATCACATTACAACGCGTCATCTCATTCATATTTTGCGTCAAGTGTCCTATGCTCCATCCAACTTATCTACCTGTCATTGCAGTTCGCAGTTATGAAAGTTCTACTGGAGTACCACACAGCTCACCGATCTCCTTCTCCAGAAGTTGCACGAGATTTGCTCCGGTCCGCCTGTACATCCAACCATTAGTTGTTGCATCCCAATCAAACCTAGAAGGCCCACTGCAAACAGACATACACAGCATCTTTAGATAAGAATCAACATGAGTTACAAATCCAGAAAAGCTTCAGGATGCAATATCTAGAGAAGTGGAAATTTTAAAACATAAACGTTTGACATCAACCAGAAGCTTTTGAAAGCGGCATCTTTCGATGGGCAAACAATTTAAGAGCCATATCAAAAGGCAAAGAGCCATACTGGAGAAGTATCAAAACAATAGATGGCAATGCTCAAACTCTTACACATTTTTCAAATACTTAGTGGATGTGAGTCCTGCAGTAGTGAACTATCCTTGACAAGTATCAGTTTAATAACAACAGTGAGTTCCAACTTGAAAAGGAGGATTGCACGCTAACACTACAACAAATAAGATAGTAGTATGCTCAAATTCAGGTACTTAACACATACTATCAACTGACCAACATTACCATACCTCACAGGTGATGATAGCCAGATTTGTCTGTTAGGTGTTTGCTTGTTTACAACATACGTCCCCAAATCCCCTAGCCTCAGTGTCAAAACTTGATTCTGCAATGTCAAAAGAAAAGAAATAAAGAGTTTCAACAATCCAATTAATTAAAAACACACATAATAGCGAGAGATCACATGGCGCTCCATTGCAACTAACCCCGTAGTCTATGTCAAAGCCATCCATCTGAAGAGAATCGCCATATTCCTAAAACAGAGCCAGCGAACAATATAAGCCAAGGCTTCTATCAAGTGAAAAAAAATCTGAAGACATTATCTCAGGGGTTCCATTACCTCAAGTTTTTCAAGCAACTCATGTACCGTCTCATCTGCTAATTTATGGAACTCATCCTCTGAAATTAACGACCTGTTGAACGCACACAAACAACAATCTCAAAAGGCCCAATCTCCAATGGAAAAACAAATATATCTAACTATAAATGTATCACCAAAGGAAGATCAGATTTTTTTCCTCTCTGAACAGCTGCGATCATTTTACATCAATAGCTAGCACAACAATCCCCATTTCAATATTTTCATGAACATTTTCGTGATTTCAACCACTGTAATCATCCCCTTGAAACTGTATGCCAAAATAGAGTGTGGTTAGGGGTCTGCTTTTGGGTTAGCAATCGCCGCAGGAAGACAATGATCACAAAATCATAACATGCCGTGGTATCAAACTTTCCCGGTGTATTAACATCTTGACAATTCCCTCATTTTCCCTGCGACATACTACCATAGAAGCCAAGGGAACGAGCAAATAAGGCACAAAGGCATCAAGGAGCTGAGACAGCAAGGACGAGGAACGCACTTGTAGCCCATGGCGGACGGGCCTGGCGCATCACCGGTGGACTGTGTCGCCGGACGGGTCGACGAGAGGGCCCTCGAGGGGAAGAGCAGCGCCCACGGCGACCCGCCCGACGGCTGCGTGGCAGCGGCGTGGCGGGGAGATGCTGATGCTTCCAGGACGGGGGAGGCCGAGAAGAGTAGGGGATCGCGAGAGCTGGCTCGCCTTGCCGCCGTTATGCCACCGAGGAGAAGCTTCCGCGACGCCATCGCCGCCATCGAAGAGGGGAGGATTGCGGCTATCGATCGATCGGTGGTGGCCTGGTATTCCAATTTTCGAGACGGATTACTTGGGGGTCATACGCCGACAAACAGATTCGACAAAATCCAGGAGGTCCCCGGAGACAAGCCGCCGCCGCCGCCCTCGTCGGTCCCCGAGCGCAACGACGGGAGATTGGCAAGTTCTCCGGTGCAAAACCACGTAGCCACTCGAGCCCTCCGCTAATTGCTCCGGGAGAAGCCACGTGAGCTTCTTTCTCACGCTATTTGCAGATGGGCCGGACACGGGGCTTCGCGCATAGCAGCCACCTATGCCATTCTAGCCAGCCCACCCGAATGGTTTGGAAGTCTGTTAACTTTGGAATGGCTGCTTATTGCCTCTTCTAGGAAACCTGGACCTAGAAATCTTAGTCCATAGTAGATATATCATCAGTAGACAATAAATAGATAGTACTATTACAATTTTATATAAATAGATAGTACTATTACAATTTTATATACGTAATCAGAAAGAAGGCAATAAAAAAAAAGACCAGGAGTTCCTCTACATCTTTGTATTTCAATCTACTATTTCCTGTCTTTTATGATTGATCTTGTTTTGCATAAGTAGAAAAATCGATCGGACTGGTCGCCAGCGACGATTCCTCAACACGCTATCAGCACGAATCGCTCTGATGAATCGAAGGTAATCATTGAAACACTAGTAGATTGAATTATCTAGATTGCTCTAAATTCGTAGTTTTCGCTTTCTAGATTATTTTCTACGGTGTAAATCCGCTCTAATCTACCACGAGCAGACTTGAAGTCGCCGGCACAATGTCGATCGGTAGATTACATCACAGAATAGATGTTGATTGCACTGTATATTGAAAAAAATAAAGAAAAAAGAGAAAAATATGCACACGGGCGGCCCCATACGACCGCCGTACGCGATATCCGCCGGCCTGCCGCCGGCCACCGGCCCTCCTCACCGAGCGCGCGATATTCGGTCAATACTGTAGCATGATCGGTTACTGTATTAACAGTTGTATCCGACCAGTTACTATAGCAAGAAAGCGGTCCAAAGTCATAAGTCAAGTAGCAGTCATAGTAGTCGTACACATTCTATCTAGACATGGGATGGCATGTACATGGGGATCGTTGCCAGAAGTGTCAAGCATTTTGTTGGCCTATTTGCTTGTAACGTGAGACTATAAATAAGAAGAGAAAATAGAAAAACTGCAGCGCATTACGCACCACCAAACTCTCATGTGTGTTCAGTTGATCAAAGGTGGCGCGAAGAAGAACAGTGACCGTGGCGATGGCCGCGTCAAAGGTGGCGGTGGTTGTAGAGACGGCCATGACGACGATGAGGACAACATTGACTTCGACACCAATGAGTGCAAGTTCATCATGAAGAAGGTAAAATGCTATAATTGTAGCATACATGGGTATTTTGCTAGTGAGTGCTGTAAGCCGAGGAAGGAAGAGGCACATCTCGCTGTGGAGGATGAAGAACCGGTGCTACTTTGAAGTTCGACGAGAAGGTACTTAAAAAATAATGACAACAAGATTAGAGGGTTGATTGTTAGAACTAATCTTGCTGTTAATAGTGGTCGGTGTTGAGTACTCATGTGATCGAGTACTGCGTAGTCATGTGTCGAGTACTCGTGTGTTCAGATACTGTGTAGTCGTGTGTTTGAGTACTGTGTAGCCGTGTGTCGAGTACTCGTGTGTTTGAGTACTGTGTAGTCGTGTGTCGAGTACTCGTATGTTTGAGTACTGTGTAGTCGTGTGTCGAGTATTCGTGTGTTCGAGTACGTGTAGTAGTTGGAGATCCCGGAGTTGAAGACCCCAGAGTACTATAGCAGTCGGAGATCTCGGAAGCGGAGACCCTAGAGTACTATAGCAGTCAGAGACCTCGGAGTACTGTAACAGTCGGAGATCCCGAAGAACTATAGCAGTTGTATTCGATCGGTTACTATAGCACGACCGATTACTGTAGCAGCAGTTGTATACGACCGATTACCATAGCAAAGAAGCGGTCAAAAGTCGTAAGTCGAGTAGCATTCGTAGTAGTCGTAGCCACTAGCCTTGCATATAGTCGGTTAATGGAGCATTTCGTAAGGGTTGTGAAGCATAAGAGTAAGCCACATTCTATCCATACGTGAGATGGTATGTACATGGGGATTGTGGCTAGAAGAGTCGGGTATTTTGTTGGCCTATTTACTTGTAACGTGAGACTATAAATAAAAAGAGAAAATAGAAAAATTGTACAGTATTATGCAGCACCAAACTATCGTGTGTTTTGAGTTGATCGAAGGTATTCATGTGTGTTATGACCACAGAGTATGTGCGTCTGATCCACAAGCTGTGCCAATAGTTGAATTTGGTTTATGGACGCGACATGCACTAGAGACGAACTGAACGAGATTACAACCCAAGATAGGTTGAACAAGTCTTAAAAAAGGAACGAAATCAGCATGGCGCGATGTGTCTTTGTACTATAGCCCATGATCAATTATACAGGCCCAACCCAATAAATTGACCAAAGCAAAGCGCTATTTTCCTAAAGTACTTTTCTAAAAAAATTTAAAAACTAAGCAAAGTACTACTACATCTCCCTCTCACACACACTGGGGAAAAAGTACAAGCTCTAGGTTAAATCTTCGGTCCATTTTTTTTACTTTTCAATGTTTTTATTCTCTTTTAGTAATTATTATTTATTAAATTAATAAACCGTAACCTAAAAAAATATTCTTCCCAGAATAGCATGACTGTACAGTGCAGACGACTCTGTAAATCAACTTTTTTAAAGTTTAACCTACGAACTCCCCTCTAAAAAAGAACGAGGAAAATATGTTCTCCACTAGCCATTTGCCTCACCTAACATTGGATAGGCAAAAAAAAAAAAGTCGACGCGAAAAATTATCTCTGTAATTAGTTCTTAACCTGTAGTACTAATTCCACACGATTTTTAAACAAAAAACAATAGTAAAAGGAGGGAGAATATTTCTAATTCTGCACGCGCAGACGGAATGCCCCTTCCTGACCGTCCGATCTTGTCCGCGGACTACACAAGCGGCTGTGATGCACGAGCCACACACAATTACCAAACCGTCCCTACCCGACCTCCAAATGACCTGTTCGTCCCTGACCGCTGACCTGCGGATTCCTACATAAGCGAAGCCCGAAGGAACAGAGACACACAGAGACAGAAAGTGAAGGGGGGAAATTCGCGAACGCGATTAGAGAAGAAAAGTAGCTCGAAGCGGCTTGAGTCGAAGCTTCGATCCCTACGAGGTATGTCTCTCCGAATTCTTTTGCTTCCGTTTTATGTAATTTTTCTTCTGCTCGTCGGAATGGGGTTTCTTCCTTCCGTTCAGCCCAATATTGGCCCCGCAATTCACCCGATTTGTGTCCAGAGTTGTATATTCAATCCTTGCGAGCTGTACGTTTGTTCCTGCTGATGTGTTCTTGAGAATTACCGGCATCATTTAGCTACTTAATGGGATAGAAATGTTCTTTTTTTTAGCTGATGCTCCTGGGGCTTGGTTTCCTGTCGCTATTGTTTTACTATACATGTGTTTTGGGAGAGTGGATGAGATTTGATGGTCAGGAGGGGCTTTGTTAATTGTTGCGGCATTTTTTGATGTATGCTTTTTCTTCCTTCTACCTGTTGCGTTCTTTTGAACCAATATTTGGAGGTGGCAGTGTGGCACAGTTGGTCGATGAGTGCTCCATTTCTAGGATTGATGTATTAGTTGATACTGCGCTTAGATTCCGAGGGTGCAGGTAATGGGATATTGTTGCTTTATTGTATTACAGTGGGTCCACTAATCCCAGTCCTTCATAGGTTGTAATGCTATTGGGGTTGTTACCACTGAAAATTTTGTTGTGTATTGACTTATTGTTTACCTGTGGATTAGTCTTTTCCTTGCACGACTGATTTGTAGTCATGATCTAGGATTTCAGGAAAATTTTGATGAAACAGTTAATTATAAAATGTCAACATTAGATGAACCAATAGGAATTGGGAATAGAAAACGTGGCTTACCTTAGACAGAAGGCTCTGGTCTTTAGCAATCTTTCGTAAAACCATGCTCTGATCTTTCCTTCTAATCCAATGCAGTCTAATGATATATGATCTCTTACCTTATACAAAGGCCTCCTATTAACTTTCCTTCCCTTCAGGTACACTAAAGGTGGCCTGCAGGTGGTGTAGGGGGAAAAGCACATTAGTTCAGTGTGTGTGAGAAAGATACAGCGTTCAGTCAAAATTGCTGCATATCAAGGAAGGGTATCAAGCTAATGTGCCGAGCGGCTCTCTAGTTTATTGCTGGTCCTCTTGTCGAATCACAACGTGAAGGTCAAGCAGATAATCATCCTTTACTGATGGCTCACTCAGGAAATATCAGTCACCATGATTACACGATCGACATACCAAGGAATGATGTTACCTCCCCATCAACATCTCACCAAGACAATCATAATGACTTGGATGAGTTGCACGACAACAGAGGTACTTCGAGTGAAGTTCCTCCTGTCCCGGAAAATTCTTCTGGGACAACTGCTGCATCTAACTCTCGAAATGCATCCTCAGCAAGAAGAGATCAAGATCATCGTCAGCAGAATCCTTTGAATTCTGGCTTCTGGATCTCCATTGAGCTTATTGTAAATGTTAGCCAGATTATAGCAGCTATTTCTGTTCTGTCAGTATCAAGGAACGAACATCCACATGCTCCATTATTTGAGTGGCTTATTGGTTACACAGTGGGTTGTATTGCTACTCTTCCTCATCTTTATTGGCGCTATCTCCATCGCAATTGCCAGAACACAGAGCAGGAATCAGCAAGTCAGGCTTCATCTGAAAGGAACATATCTGAGCCCAATTCTTATGCAGTAATTTCATCTGCTCAAGCATCAGATGTTGTGGACGGACCTAACAGCACTGGAGTCTCAAGAAGTAATTTACCGATTGCAAGTCCAAGGTAACATTCTCTTCCACAGGAATTTACCCGAGTGTATACACCTGCAATGTGTACCTCCAATCCTCCAAGGTGCATGCTAATTTGAAGCGGAGCCACCAATGCTATTGCACAGCGACCACCTATGTTTGAGAAAATTTTTGCAGTATTCAAATTTCATATGATCATGAGCAATTTAGTTACGATGATTTTGCAACACTACCAACCTAATAACCAGAGAAAACATCAGGGCTTTCAGTATTTCCAATACATTAGATTACTTCTATCTGGACCCTGGGCTTGAGATGCAACCTATCAAAATGCTGCGACCATTTGAATTCTCTCTTCTGTCTAACATTATGAAGTAAGATTGAATTTTCTGCTTTGTAGGGTCTACGCATTGGTCGCCTGCTTTAAATTAGCTCTGGATTGTTTCTTTGCTGTGTGGTTTGTTGTGGGGAATGTGTGGATATTTGGTGGCCGTTCTTCTGTCCATGACGCTCCTAACCTGTACAGGTGTGTGCTGCTAGTTAGCCGTGTTGTGATAACTACCTTACTTCTCACCTTACATGTTTGCTCATTTGTTTACAATCATTTTCAGGCTGTGTATAGTATTCCTTGCATTTGGTTTCATTGGCTACGCGTTGCCTTTCATTCTCTGTTCAATGATATGCTGCTGTCTACCCTGCATAATCTCCATGATGAGCTTCCACGAGGATTTGGATCTAAACAGAGGTGCTACTACAGAAGCAATCAATGCCTTGGTGGCATACAAGTTCATGTCTAAAAGGATTCATGACGGAGATGTGGGAGATGACAGTGGCGGAGTCTTGGCGGCTGGAACCGACAAAGAGCGAGCTATTTCGGCAGAAGATGCTGTGAGTTCCTCCTGTGATCCTGTTTGCACTTCTTACACATGGAATTGTGCATTCCTGTTTACACATCTGTAGCACATTACGCATTTTGTTGACGCCTACAGATCTCTGGGCTCTGCAGGTTTGCTGCATCTGCTTATCGAAGTTCTCGAACAACGAAGACCTACGAGAACTTCCCTGTGCGCATGTCTTCCACATGGAATGTGTCGATAAATGGCTCAAGATAAACGCACTGTGCCCTCTGTGCAAGGCTGAGCTAGGCGAGTCAACAAATGCTCCAGACACTAGCTCTGGGGGGCATCATAACAACGACAGAGGAGACGACGTTGACGTCGAGTCACAACAATAGCTGCTCTTCTGTTTTCTCCCATGAGCATGAGGATGGAATACGCCCTTGCTTGTGGTCTCAACTGATTAACTTGTGAATTAACATGACAAACTACAGTAGATATACCGCTCCTTGTATGATCCGACAAGTCCTTTTTTTTTCTGACGGACTTGTCTCGTATTGCCAATGTAGTGTTTTCTGCCTACACTGTTCGGCTGCGTTCACCGAGAATTTCTTATACATTGCTGCCTGCAATGTTCTTACCCGAAGTTATCTGTAAAAACCATGCTTTACTAGCTGGTGTTGGAATGGCGGTGGTGGTGATCACCTTAGCTGAGCACATTGTAGGTTGTTGATGTTTGCCTTCTATGCTGTTAAATTTTTTCTGGCTCTCTCCTTTGCACCACTGCAGGTCCTGTAGAGATCTCTTAATACTTACCAAATGTAACATTCACCAAATACAGTATTCCCTCGCAATGGAGACGACCCATTTGCTACTTCTACATGTCTGCAGAGCTGCTGTTCATTTTTGTCATGCGGATCCCTACAAGAAAGAAGACAATGACTAGATGTGCTTTTTTTTTTTTATCTCTTCTAAAAACTGAAAAATTAACAAAAGCAATAAAACATCAGATCGGCACGGCACCACCACTAATAATAACACATCAAAACACAAATGCCTTTAACCTCGATGTGTTGGGGACGCATGGACCTCCATATTTATTTTCCTTCCTGCCTTACTACGAGGGGAGAAAAAATAGTACTTTTAGCTCTTGGCGGATGAAGAGAGGCGTGGGATTATTGCAGGAGTTGCTGTGTGGTTGTAGAAGCCCAGAAATCACCAGAGATGTAACACCGCAGATAGGAGTCGCCAGATCGAGGACAACAGTGACGGGGTGTCTTGCCCTAGGTCGACTGCAGAACAAGAGGGACAAGCGCAGGAGGGAGAAGCAGGGGAGGCGGCTTGGGGGCTGTTTTTTACCTCACAAACTAGCGGCTTTTAACTTTTGCTATAGTATCTAACTTTCAAACGGAGTATTTTTTTAAGACGGAGTCTACAAGTTAAACGATCTACATATTAAAAGCCTAACATTTGTACCAGCCATAATCGCAAGTGAGTATCTATCTCTTCGTAATCTGTACCGTAAACAACTAAAATTCAAAAATTTCAGTCAAAAATCAAAAGCCGTAGCCGAAAAGAACAGTGGTCTTGGGGAATGCAGCTTCTCTGTCTCTTTCTCTGTTTCTGTCTCTGTTTTCTCACAGCATTATATTCGTTCTACTGTACTTTTTATAGGATTTGAAATAGCATCCACCCCTCCTAGACTACTGTCACGTGTGAGGAAAAGAAGCTTGGTTCGATCTTGGGAGACAGGTCTAGGCGGAGTGAGAGTGAGAGATTGTGGCAGACTGGGGATAGTGAAGTGGTCTAATTCATCCCGCTCTTTTTTTCGCTTGGTGCCTGCCTCAGCACCACAGACATTCCGTCGGTGCAATTTTTTCCGACAGAACGTTTGCATGCAAAAAGGAGATACTATTGCCGACAGATACGCAGTCCCCGTTGCTAGTCTTCACCGGCAGATCGTTTGTCCTTGATTATTTCCATATTTACCGGCAGAGAGGTCACCATTGCTTCGTGTTTTTGCCGGCAGACTTCAGCCCTCAGTAGTGTGTTGTGGTGTAGTGATAAAGCTAAAGAGATGACAAAATAAGGAAATAGAGAGAAAATTCTCTATGAAAAGAAACTCAAGAGAACTTAAATTAGCCATATAAAACTGAGGATAAAGCTAAGGAGATAAAAGAATTTTACTGCTCCACAAAGGGTTCAAAACGGTGCTCTTTTGATTCAGCTATCTATGTGCCAACCAATTGAGTAATGCTATTTTTATAACAAATAATGTATGTTGACAAAAAAAAATTAAAGGTGCAGTTGTACCCATGCACAATGTTAGATCCACCACTGTGTGCCTGTCAGCTAGCTATTTTCGTTTCTCAAATCTCAAGTGCTCGTTTCATTCTTGTTCGATCCAAATTTGAGAAGTAAAAAAGGCTTTTAATTAGCACGTACTTTGCGTGCTATTCCGGAAACGAAACCACTTGAATCTGTCCAATGATTTTTTTTATAAATGTAGGCTGTAGATGGTAATCAGATAGGGGTGAATGATTGTAACTTTCAGCAAAAAAATTTTCTTCAAAATCTGTTGCCTCTTGATTTTGTAATCTGCAAACTCCGCAAAATCACAAAAGCGAAAGACAACAAAAATACTTGAGAATACTAATTTTACCATGCAAATGTCTCTTCGGGTATTTTCTCCAGACCGAGCGCAAGCTGTGAGAGACGCGATGCTCGGTGGATGAAAACACTACGCTGTGTGAAACGTGGCGATCTGATAACTTCGACGACACGCAGTCTCGCGCGAGGATGGAGCAGCTGGCTTCGTGCGGCGACGCCTTTTGCTGGATGTGTCGCGAACTGCGTGACGAAGAAATATCGAAGTCGACGAAACGCTCACGCACGGCGATCACGGCGAAGTTGACACGAGCCGCGCTGACGATGGACGAAAGCCTCGGGAATTGAACGAACTCGGCGTTGTCAGCTGCGTCTCCTCTCTGCGTGGCTCGCTCGCGCTCGTTACTTTTTCTTCGATTCAAGTCAGCCACCACCGCTCGGTTTTTTTAATCAAAATATCAGCCGGCATGCACAATCAAGGAAATCAGAACTTCATGCACAGCATGCAGCCGCCAACATGGACTTGCATCAACTCAATGCCTCAACACGTTTTTGTCTTTCATCTATTTTTTTGTTTTCTCTACTCGCACATCCCGACAGCCGCACACGCACGTCCTTTTTATACAGCCAACTATCTCTCCTATTTAATCTTTACTCAAAACCCTAATACAACTGAACTTAGACATTTTTACCTTAACTAAACTTTTAGCCCACTAATTTTTAAGAGACCCGAAACCCTTCCTAACACGGATTTTTGCACATTTCTAACTTATCAACTCATCACGTGTCGAAGCCTCCAGGACCGTACTTCCCGTAGCTTCTCCACGCACTATCCACCACGTGTCGTAGCCTCCGGACAGCACCTCCGTAGCTCTAACACATATCATCCATCTCTGATCTCCATGCACCCCAAGCATGAGCCCAACCATCTCGTGACCTCTTTGACCGTCCGAATCTCGGATCTCCCTATCCTAGTCCCGGTCCACCTCATCACCGACCATGATCGTCTCCATGCTCAACCTGCACATGCAAAGACCAAAGAACATTCTTTCGGCACAAATTCGTCCAAACTTGACCAACATCAATCCGCACATACGCAACACAACTCGCATAACAACGCTAAACAAAATCAACGATTAATCATCATAGTAAATTAATCATTGTCAATTATTCATCACCAAAATATCCTAGACCTAGCCACATGGTCTAACAATAAAATCATTTGAATTTATCACATTCCGATCTGCTTGAAGCTTGTACTCCGACGAGCTCGTCCTCTCCCGCTGCCGCTGGGTTAGGGCTTAGAGTTTACCGGGGCCCAAATTTAGAGGGAGACTGGGGCGGTGAGAGGACCGGCTGCGGTGGACTGTGGAGGTCGGCTGGACGTTAAGTTCAAAAAAATATTAGGAGGCGGCGGGAGATAGTGGGCCGTGGATTCGATGGCGATAGCCATCGAAGACTAGGAAGAAGACACAGGTGGGGGATAGAGGTCGACGGCAGCATCAATGAGGGAGGAGCAAGCGGACAATGATGATGGCAATAGAGACGGGGGAGAAGGGGGCGTGCGGTGGCATAGAGCGGAGGAGGTCACCGGCGGGCCTTGGTGGCTCGGAGGCAAGAGACGAGGCTGCGCTACGAGGTGAGCTCCAACTTTCACACTTCATCGGGTCTTCTCACAACCTTCTTTGAGACGTCTCCAACGTCGTCTAGGAGTCAGCAAAATCCAAGAGTAACAAGTCAAGCCCTCGCTTGACTTTCACAACGTGCAACTAATGCACAAGCTTAATTAGACACTAAGTCTACCTCTAGATGCAACACATGCAATCTAAATCTCTTCTCCTTACTCACAAAGTGCAACGCATACACTCTTGAGTGGAGTGCTTCACACTAGCTCAAGACAACATAAATGAGTAAATCAGCAACTTCTCCAACCGGCCACAAGGGGTTATTTATATCCCCCACAAGAAAACTAGTCATTGGAGCCAAACCCCTGAAAAATCAGGGAAATCGGAAGTACCACAGGCATTTGGCTAGTAGTTCCGCTCGCCTTGCCAACCGTAAGACAACTAGCCATTGCAGTCAAAATCAAAAGTTCCGTCGTTCATTTTCCGGTACTTCCGACTCCACACATGCGAAACTACCGATTTTGCGGGTAGGAGAAGACCACCACACATGTATCGCTCTGAAAAAAAACGTACCATAGGAAAATCCGGAGCTTCTGAAGTCCGGTAGTACCGTGGAATACACGATGGTACTTCCGTCTTCCGGTAATATTGCTTACACAGAGCCGGTACTTCCAACGGGCGAACAAGCCGCTCACACAGAGCCGCTCAGACCACTCGCATCTGGTAGTACTACGCAACACATGCTGGTACTTTCGATGTCCGGTAGTACCGCTCACACAGAGCCGGTACTTCCAACCTTCAGTAGTACCGCTACACACACAGCGGTAGTTTCGATTTTCCTGACAAGTGCAAACATCTCAACAGATTTGGCAAAAACACATTTGCAAACTATAGTATCATGCACACAAGGATCAAACATGATTCCTAACAAGTTGCAAAATACATTTACACACTTTTAAAATAATGACATAAAGAATATGTATATGAACTTTTCACATTTGCAAAACATATTCGCAAACCTAAGTCACATGCTACAAGTATTATATATGAGTTTCAATAATTTGCAAATATAAGACTCATACAACGAGTATAGAACATGGACAACGAGTATAGAACATGGACTTTAAACACTTACAAGACACATTTACTATGTATAGTCACATGTTATAAGAATTCAACACATGAGATTCAACTATTTATAAAACACATTTGCAAATACAAATATCATGCTAAGAGAGCTAGCGCAAGTGAGATTGATCTATCAATACATGCTGAGGCTCAAATTACTAGACATGACCCCTCTTAATACTACGGTAACCTATACTAGTAATTCAGCCTTCTAACCAAACACCAAGACCGGTAAAAAACTAGGAACACATTCTTAGCGTTAGTCATACCTTTGCCTTAGGTTATTATCTTGATATGCATCAACTCATGATGCATCATTTTCTTTAACTCCATCAACACATGATGGTCTTCACTTGATGATCAATACATGATCATCTTTCACTCGACCTCCATCAACACATGATGGGTCTTCACTTGACTTGATGATCAATACATGGTTATCTTCTTTTGAACATGCATCAATCTTATGTATCTTTCTCTTAATGACATTCAACGCATGAAACCATCTTTCATCTAGACTTTATGATCTTCAACACATGAAATCATCCCAAGTCATCCTCATTTATGGCACCTAACCTATTCATCCAACTCATAAAAAATGTTAGTCCACAAAACAATTGACGTCAATTACCAAACTTCACCATCAACTTTTAAATGGTGGGACTAAATTCTACAATATTTTCTTTTTGGTAATTCATGACAATATTAACAAACAATGAGATATAGATTGATTTTTAAGTATACATCATGTATACAACAAATGTATACTTTAAGATAAGTTTTTTAAGCAAAACTTAATTATCCGGTTGTCATTAATCATTCAACCATTAACACATAATGAAAAAGTTAAATAACAACCCGATTGCACATGAATATATATAAACTACACAAGCTATATATACTCAAGAATGCATTTCAATGTAAAGATTCTAAATATGCATATTAAAGGAAGCATGGATCAATACTTCAAAATATAAAGAGAGCTTCTCCTAAATGTGTGCATACAAGTGTGTATAATGAAGACATACACACATATTCATTTTGTACTATTTGTGGAGTTCAATCTATATTTGGGATCCAAGGAATGTATTAGTATATGTGAATGTGATTTCGAATGCATACCTCAGTGATTTCACCTTTTTATCCACGTGAGACTAAATAATATTATAATCAATGAACAAAGTTAGTCTCTTAAAAACATTTGTCATTATCACCAAAATATCATAATGATATTTGTTATTATTACCAAAACCAACTTAAATGGAGCTTGATCTTTCAAGAGGTGAGTTGGTGCGTATGGTACGCTAAGTGATGAGATCGATCTACGTAGACTGTTTAGGGAGCCCGAATACTTGAAGACATGATGAATAATCATCGGGCACTATGAGCTGCATGTAAAAGCATGCGAACATGCTTTTACATGAAGGTGAAGATGGAGTCTTGTAAACGCTTTGAGAAGCGTGTTTAAGTGTATAAAATATGTAATAGTGGGGTTAACGAGTATCCCTTATAGTCTTAATGGGTTAGACCCATTAGAGTTATTGATGGTTATTAATGGGAAGGAAAAGATGTGTTAGATTTAGGGTTTAGGTTTTTTTCTACCATCTTGTCTCCTTTCATGGTTAGAGAGAGAGTAGGAGAAGAAAGAGTGGTGCTTTGGCATCACCTTGTAATCATACATGAAATGCCAAAAATATTCAAAAGTTTTTGAATTTATTTGAATTTCGATAGAATTTGATGTCTTTCCCACTATGACAACCCTATCAACTTTTCCGCCTCCCCCTTTTTTTTTGTCTTTCCGCCTTCCCCAAGCCTTAGTTCCTTTCCACTCCCCGCTTTCTGCCCTGTGCAGCCGCGCCACTCGCCATTGCATCGTTCATCATCGCTGCCACCTCCTGTATACCACCTCAGCATTGCTATCGTACCCTCGCTGTTGACCACGCCATCGTGCCGCCTACGCTCTGCTCGGTCGATGCGCACGTTGTGCCTATATCCTGCCCTACCAGCGTGAGCCGAAGCACTAATGAGGTGCAGCATCCCCAAAGTTCCAGTGCTACAAGCCACCTCGTCGTCGAATACCCTAGGTTGCCAGTGCGTGTCTACGCGCCGCCACCATCTTGATCGTGCCCTACTTCCACCGCTTTGCGTACGCTATAACACCCCCCCTCCATCAACCTGCAGCCTAGCCTTCATTAGCCCCTAATTGCACTCCCTAGCTCTTTCCTCTCCAACTTCGGACACGAGAAATTTATTACAGGGTCAATCCCCATGTGAGAACTGCTCTAAGCTCTATCATCGTCCGATTGTGATTTCACAAACCATAAAAACACAAATCGAACCACGTGGAGACAGTCCCGTAGAAGTGATTCCGGTGGAGCGTGGTAGTTCGATATCCTGTAAAGCAACGGAACAAGCGTTGATGCTGCGGCATCAGAGCCATCGCAACCGATCTAAACCGTTGATTCGCGCACGGCACTGTAGCAGCGGCGAACGGGATGCATCCCCAGCTCGGCGATCTCAGCTCCGTCCCCCGAAATCCTCTATTCTTCCTTCAAGCCATTTTCCTTGCCGACCTCCCCAGTTTTGAGCTCGATTCCCACCAAATCGCGCTCCCCTCCTCCTCCGCGTCTCCCCCCCACTCGCGTGCGCCGCCCCACCCCTCCAATAATCCTCGGAAAAACACCGCGACCAAATCCACCCACCGAGTCCGAGATCCAGATCCACCCGGCGCCGGCCATGAACCCGACGCGGCCCGCGCCGGCGTCGTTCCGCGACCGCACCAACGAGTTCCGCGCCGCCGTCGAGAGCGCGCCGCCACGTCTCCCGTCCCCTCCGCCGCGGCGTCGGCCAGCAGCGGCGGCGCCCCTCGATGGGTCGCGCGCGGCCGCGTCGGTGCACTCGGAGTTCAACCGCCGCGCGTCCAAGATCGGGCTCGGGATCCACCAGACCTCCCAGAAGCTCGCCCGCCTCGCCAAATGTATAGCCTTTCCCTCTCGTTCCCTTCCATCGACCTCAATCCGTTCGTGCTTGCGTCGTTACTGATTAGGTGAACTGGCGGTTTCCCTCCGCACTATTTGTGGGATCTGGAGATGCGCGTAGACTGTAGAGCTCGTGTTCGATGGATTCGTAGCCTGGGAACATGCCAACGTGCATGGATGGTTAGCTGGCACTTTTCGCTGTAGTTGTGGATGATTGCTAGTTGTTTGTGCTTGCAATTTTCGTAGGAATAGTTGGACGTTCTTGCAGTTGCGGATGATTGCTGGTTGTTTGTGCTTGCAGTTTTCGTAGGAATAGTGAGATGCGCGTGGTGTAGACTGTAGAGTTCGTGTTCGATGGATTCGTAGCCTGGGAACATGCCAATGTGTATGGTTGATTAGCTGGTATTTTGCGTTGTAGTTGCAAATGATTTCTAGTTGTTTGTGCTTGTTGTTTTTGTAGGAACAATGATTAGTGAGACGTTTTTATCATAGGCATGTTCCTTACTTGGTGTTTGTATGATATTTGGCGTAGATGTCTGCTTTTTTGATTGGTCCTTCAATGCTCATGTATTTAGTGGGATCGCGTATTTGCGTAGTTTGCTGTGTGGATATCAGGATGGGTGCTTTGCACTCATGTTTCGATGATATCAATGAGTGCATTTGTGTCATGTTGGTGTTGCACAGACTTATGTGCATTACTTGATCTGGTAGTTGCTATCAGGATGCTTCTTTAGTCATTACCATGTACTGAACTAAGCTAAGATGAGCACTCTTCCAAGTCTCAGTGAAACTAGATGCATCAGTGGTTTGTGTGTGCAATGCGGGTGCAAGGATATCAAGTGTAAACTGGTACTTTGGTCTGGGGTTGATCTATAAAATGTTTGCATATTTGCTCAAGTACTGTGCAGTGAGGGTCAGTGGTTGGCTGGAGCTGTTGTGATAGTGTCAGAGCTAGGATTACGGATTCTTTTTGCCTCTTTTAGAGTGAAGTGGTTAGCTCCTCTTGGGTTTAGATGTATTTGGTTGGTGCATACCTTCCTCAGAAGGTGTGTTTGCGCTGTCGTGAGTTAAATTTCAGTAGTAAAAAGGAAGAAAATGTTGTGAAAATGTGGATAGATGCACGCCAACAACTGCCAAATGCAGATTGGATATAGATGCACTTATTTGCACCATTTTGTTGTCGTATTAATAAGCATTGGACTTGGCCTGCCAAGAATTGTGCATGGTTTGGCTTCCCACGTACTCAGGTAATGCCAGAATGGATGTGGGTTGTATAGATGACTTAGCTACTCGGTCGGTCAGTCCTTGCACTTATGATGCAAGTAGTAAAATCTACAACTTTGATCATTCCGCTGGGCAAATATGTACATGACTTTGATACCTTATTGAATGCGCTAGTAATGTTCCTAGTTACTCCCTCCGTTGAGAGAAATATAAGGTGTATTTTGACTTTGCACAAGGATTAAGGTGGTGGTGAGATTGAGAAAGGTATGAGATGAAACAACTTAGATACCCTTGTAATTGTCTTGGAAAGATGAGAGAAAATACTTTGTGTGGGTGGTAATGAATAAATACATATGGTTGAGACAGAATAAATAGGGGTATGGTAGGAAAATTATCATTAAATCTACATGCAAAGCCTTATATTTCTCAACAAGATCATTCAAACTATAGGTCTTATATTTTTCAACAGAGGGAGTATGTAATGCTGTTTTATTTGACACATCATATGCCATCTTAACCGTATTGATCTATGGAATGTTGCTCTGCTACGGTGCTACCTTGAGATTTAGCTATGCACATAAGTGCAAATGGCATTACATGCGATATTTTCATTACTACAAAACCTCACCAATGACCTAACATATATAACCTCAGTACACGAATACACAAATATTATGTCAGAACTTGGATAATAATTAGTATGCTATTTCAAAGTATGGATTGATGCTGACTTTACAACATATATGTTGCAGTGGCAAAGAGGACATCTGTTTTTGATGACCCTACCTTAGAGATACAAGAGCTGACTGCAGTTATCAAGAAGGATATCACTGCTTTGAATTCTGCTGTTGTAGACCTACAAGTTCTCTGCAATTCACAAAATGAGAGTGGGAATCTTTCCAAGGATACAACAAATCATTCCACTACTGTTGTGGACAACCTCAAAAATCGCCTGATGAGTGCAACAAAAGAATTCAAAGAAGTTCTTACCACGCGGACAGAGGTCAGATAAAAATTGCTAAATGCTTGCTTGATTCAGAATATTGCCCTCCCTTTTTCTTTTGTATAGTGTCTTCACTCTTCAGTATAAATGGATTACATAGCGCCTTTTGTCCTTAATGTGCAGAACTTGAAGGTTCATGAAAATAGAAGACAAATGTTCTCGTCAGCTGCAAAGGATGCATCAAATCCATTCATTCGTCAACGTCCCCTTGTTGCCAGGGACGCATCTGACTCCTCTGTGCCCCCAGCACCATGGGCCAGTGACTCTGCATCTACCCCATTGTTTCAAAGGTACTGTTGCAAACGTTAAACTTGATTGTTGTGTACTTTCGGTTTTGAGTGGTCATGCACAACCACTTTATTTTAGGCCTTCACATTTTTAAAAAAGGCCTTTCACATGCTATGATAGTTGGAGGTAGGGTTGCCAAAGCACTATGTACTTATTTGTCCCGTGTCTGTTTATGTGTAAAGTATAACTGGCATTGCAATAAATGAAATACATTTGCAAAAATCTGGGTGGCTGCCGAAACTGGCATTTATCCAGAGAAACTTGGTACATTCTCCCCTATTATTGTGAAAAGATTTATTTACATGCAAGAACAACGCAAAAGTTACTCAAATTGGCACAAAGTTCACCCATTAAAATCCTACTGGGAGGAATGTGCACATAGAAAGCCGTAGTTGCCGTAGCCTACTGGATTGTTAGGCAGTTCTAGAATTCCAGTCTGGGCCAGTGTAAGTGTTTTGCAGTTACATGCTGCTTACCTGGTTATTTCCTCCCAAACAGCTGGTTGCACAAATAAGCTCATTGCTAACTCGCTAACTCAATGCTATTCCACTGGGTTTGCAAGCAATTCCACCCCTTAATTCAGGGATGTTTCTCAGTTCTCACTCTTATCTGTTGGAGGATGAGTATTTTCTGAGTTGCTTGTATGATGGAACGACCTCAATACTTGCTCACAAACATATCTAACAAAGCAACAAAACCCCTAGTTTTTTCTTGCTCTTGAAGCGTGTTAATGTCTTGATGTACTTGTGGCCGACTCAGGGCAGTGCTTTGGGGTTCATCTCTCTTTATATGTGTATATTGTTGTTGTGGTGCATAAATGCTGAAACAGATATTTTATATCGAAGCCAGCTGTTCTTGTTAGTTTATTGTCTTCATTTTCATGCTAATGCCCTAAATCGGTTATTGTAATTAAAATTGCAAGTGTAAAGTATAAACTGGTTTGATCCTTAGTTTTGAAAGAATGCAATCTGTTGCTTAACCATACAAAGCTCGTCAAGTATAGTGAGTGTGCTCTAAGAGTTTTATTTTGAATTTTCTGCTTCTGTTCACCAGGAAGAAGACTAACGGAGATCATGGGGCATCATCATCATCTCCGCCTTTCATGCAGCAGCAGCAGTTGGCAGTACAGCAGGACAGTTACATGCAGAGCAGAGCGGAGGCTCTTCAAAATGTGGAATCAACCATCCACGAGCTGAGCAACATCTTTACACAGCTGGCGACCATGGTTTCTCAGCAGGGTGAGCTAGCAATAAGGTGAACCTTCTCTAACAAAGTTCCTTCCATCTAATTTCAGGAGTTGGCTATCTTACACTAAGTGAAACCCATATCTTTAATTTGAATAGTTATTAACAGCTTCAAGATACGGGACATGATCCCAACCAAGAGAAGCCCATTGGACATGATCCCAACCAAGAGAAGCCCATTGTACATTAAAAGAGATGAACATTTTGTTAGATCTAATCTTGACTTCTTCATGCATGCAGCAATTACTAAAAAAAACGGATCGGGAATTACTCTTCATGCATGCAGTTTGAAACGTGCATGCAGCAATTAGTTTGTTTTAAGCCATCAGTTAGCGTTGGTTTTAAGCCATGTTTACGTTACTCAAAAGGAGCTCAAAGCAGCTCTCAGCTGTAGAAGTTAGTAGTAGTCCTCCTCTTCAATGTATGCATGAGTAATTGAGGAGTCCAATGGATGGTGGAGTCCAGAGTATCAGCGTGTTCGTAGAGTATCAACGTGTTCGTAGGTGCAGGAAATGAAAAACAAAAATAGTCTTCTCTGTGTTTCGTTTGTATGTGTGCTAGCGTGAGTCTGTGTGTGCAGTGATCAGAGCATTGTGTGCGTGAGTGTTTGATCGCCTTAGTTCCGTGTTTTTTTCTGGGCTAACACATTTTCTGAAAAGTTAGCGATAAATCTGAGTTTTTTTTGCATGTGTCTGGTTTAGATTCTCCTGTACTATAATACTATAATGGTTTCACTTGGATTTTCTTTGAAATTAAGAGGAGATTTGGTATCTGAGTAATGGTTTACAGCAAGGATGGATTTCCTTATGCGCACTAATTGTGATCATTAGGCATTTATTTGTTCCACGGGTTCTCTACTCTGTTGTGGATGTTTCCTGTTCACCTTAATTGACTACTTGAATCTTTCCTTTAGCAGATCACAAGATTCTATTTTCTGACCTTTTGATCAAATCCTATAACCATGTATTATTATTAACCTTATAGGCGTATATATTTTGTATTATTCATGGAGTTATTTCAATTGAATTATCTTCTGAGAGAGGCTAGGTTTTCTGCACCATTCATGTTGTTTCCTCTGATTCCATTGGGCTAATCTTGGCACTATCCATGACAGAATTGATGAGAACATGGATGACACACTAGCTAATGTTGAGGGAGCGCAGGGCCAACTGCTGAAGTATCTCAACAGCATTTCATCAAACAGGTGGCTGATGATGAAGATATTCTTTGTTCTGATGGTTTTCCTCATGGTCTTCATATTCTTCGTTGCGTGATTCCCTTGTAACGCTCCCCCTCCCCCCATGTTTTGCATAGTTGTCAGCTATGCGTAGTATATTCTTTAATTTTACCAAACTACACCATGTACACAATTTTCACTTGGATGATAAGCAGCCGTCTAGCCTTTGTGGTCATGTAAATTGGGAGAACTCCAGTACCGATCTGTTACTTTTGAGCGGTGATATTTTAACAATATGTTTGATGTACGATTTCATGATTTCATGGCACACGGTGATAACAATGTTCCAGATTGTTACTTTGTTATTATCAGCTTGTGTGCCCTGAGGGAGACAAATCTCTGGATAATAATTCTTGACGTCTCCTAGGGGGTTTAATTCTTGAAGTCTCCTTGGGGTTTCTCGGGAAATGTTACTGTAACATGCAAAAGTCGTTATGGATATCGTGGGACAGAAAAAATGTGCTGCCCTTTCGCAGAACAGAACCATGGAAATACCTTATTAGTGTTCAGTCCTTGCTATTTCTGACTTCTTAGTGTTCCTGCGATCTCTGCTCCTGTTTGAATTTTGGTAGCTGCTCTGAAGCCTGAACCACTTGATTCGAGTTATGGACGGATTCTTTTGGGTTTATGGTTTGGGTTTTTACAGTAATAAGCTTTTAAATGGAATGGTCTTTCAAGATATAGTCTACAAATTGATTATAATAAATACTATCTTGACTTCATTTATATCAGCTAAAATCGTATATGAGTATCTTTCTCTCTGTACTCTCTTTCGTGAACTATCATAATTCAAAATTTTTAGCTAAAAGTTATAAATCACAGCTTAAAAGGATCTATCTAGCTTCGCTCTAAGCAACTTCTGCTTTTGGCTTTTGGAATACGTTGGCTTCTTAATTTCTTCTTTTTTGACTTTTTAGTTTTTTGCTTTTTTTTGCTTACTCCTTTCCTTTACATTGTCTTATGATAATATAATATTTTTCTTATTTTTAAATAATATTTTTTATTTTTAAAATTTAAATATTTAGAAAAAAATAACGGTTGTTATAATACAGTTTCAGCCATTAGGTCCGTTACCGTTAAAATCCAAGAGCCCATCCAACAGCTCATCCGCCGGATCTTAGCTTCTTGCATCTATTTTGGTATGATGAGCTTCTGCTTGAGTGGTGTTACGTATGCCCTTTCCAGTACGGTTGAAAAAGTCCATGATGTGACAGACACCAAGAAAAATCCCATGCTTGGCCAACAGCGCAGCTGAGGCGGATATCGGTGGCTCACCGACTCGGCTCGGTAAGGCTCGTTAAAGAAGCGGTTCGGTTCGGTTCGGCTCGTTAGAGTAACGAGCTAAAAAAAGGCTCGGCACGGCTCCGTGGAAAGTTTAGGCTCGACTCGTTAGGCTCGTAAAAACAAATTACATAATTTGATTGCAATTATACAAGCAGTGGTACATAATCTGTGAAGAAATGGACAAATGGTAAATATTATTCTTAAGAAACATATGAAAGAAACAGAGCATATATGATGCATACATGATTCAGTTCAGTGGAACTATTGCATATATGATACAGAGCATATGTGATGCTTTTACAATTTGTAGCAAGTTAACATTTGCACAAGCAAGTTAACATGAAGAATGATACATATAATGATGTGTAGTAGAGAAGCAAACATTGAAATCCAGAAAGGATTTGAAACAATGATGAAGCAGGACTTGACAATAAGCTGTAACATTCTGGTGATGACAACCAGACAAAGGCAACACTTCAATTACGGAGAACACCTCAATTCATCTCTCAAAGTGGTAATTACCTTGGATAGATCACAAAATTGGATGACTTGCAATTTGTTTCTCTCCAAGACTCCCAACTATGATGTGCCTTGCAAGTAATCTCTCAAGAACATACACAGTCAACAATTAAAATCCAAGACACACTCCAATCTCCATTAATATCTCAAGAACAAGGGTTGAGGAGCTACTTTACCGAGGCTACCGGGGTCAGAGCTGCTTTGGCACTGCAAGGTGGCCGTGGACAGGGGTTGGGGAGGCGGTTCACCACTGGGGTCGATGCGGAGGTGGAGGCGGAGCCTGACCCGGAGGACCTCCTCTCTCCGCGGTTCTTCGACTCCATGCTGGCGTGCGTATGCCGCTCCATGCGCCAGACGCCGACAAGAGGCCGACGGCAAGGGGAGGTGTGGACGGTGAGGGTGCGGTGCGGCACCGTGGTGGCGGCGCCGGATCTAGGGTTGAGACTTGAGGGAAGGTGATGGCCGATGGGAAGGGGGTGGAGGCTGAGGCGAGGAGGAGGGGAGGGGTCGACGCCGACAGACGGTGATGGTGCGATGCGGCACCGTGGCGGCGGCACCGGATCTAGGGTTGGGACTTGAGGGAAGGCGATGGCCGATGGGAAGGGGGTGGAGGCTGAGGCGACGAGGAAAGGAGGGGCTGGCGCCGTCGGACGGTGAGGGTGCGGTGTGGCACCGTGGCGGCGACACCAGATCTAGGGTTGAGAAGGGGATTTTCTAGCGCGTCGCCACGGATCTTGGGAGTGCGTCAGGTGTGTCGGTGTCGGGTGTATCTTCTTACGTCGGGTGTGTGGGTGAGCGTTGGACGTAGCGTAGTCGGGTCACGGGTGGATGGGCCAAGCGTCGGACGTGATGGGCTGAGCTAGCGCCTGGGTGAGCCAGCCTAGCCACCGAGCGGCTCGCGAGCCAGCTCGGCTCGTAAGAAACCGAGCTCAACCTCGGTTCGGCTCTACGAAAATTTCACGAGCCGAGCCGAGCTGTATCAAGCCTAGCCGAGTCGCGAGCCACGAGCATTTTGTCCACCCCTAGGCGCAGCTCTCTTCTCTGTTTATACCATGACCGGGTAGTATTCATGACTGGGTAGACTAGTGGGCCTGTTCTTTTGGTCATGGCTTGTGGCTTTTGGCTACTGCCTTGTGACTTTTAAATGTTTGTACGAGGGATTACAGGTATGAGAATTCACGTGCGATTTTTACTGATATAAATGAAGTCAGTAAAGTATGTACTACAATTAACTAGTAGACCCTATCTTGAAAAAAATATTCTATTTAGAAGCTAGTTACTGTAGAAAAGCCGAAAAGCAGCTTTTAGAAGCTGAAAAGAACATGCCCAGTATTTGGCTAGAATGTCTTGAGCTCTTGCTACTCTACTCTTCCTGCAGCTCCCCCAATCCGTACAGTCGCACGGCCGTACCCAACGCGATCCAGACGAGTGAGTCTCTCACTGCAACATCACATCAGCCGCAGATAGATACTGCAGTTGTACAACACAAATAAAACTTGAGAGTCGGGGTAGATGCTGCAGTTGCACAACGCAAATACCTAACCCATATATCCGGGACTCCCCGCCTCAGCCGCCACCTCACCTCACAGACCCAGCGCCAGCGCGCTAGCGTGGCAGAGGGAGAACGACCGGAGAATTCCGGTACGGTCTGCTGAGCCATTTTCCTGTGTTTTTCCAAAATTACGTACAGGTCCTTGGTTCTCGCAAAAGGTCCTCGCCAATTTTTAGCCCTCCACTTTGCGGGATGGCTCCCGAGGTTTTCAAATTGCGCATGGTCCTCGTTTGTTTACGTCTGTGTCCTTGCGGGTCTCTGTTTCATGGAAAAACCTTCGGTTCCTCCGAAATTACACATCCGTCCTCGGTTTTTGAAAAGCCCGTCCCACGAATTTTGGTCCTCGTTTGTTTACGTACAGGTCCTTGCGGGTCCCTGTTTTTTTGCAGAAAAACCCTTCGGTTCCTCCGAAATTACACATCCTTCCTCGGTTTTTTAAAAAGACCCGTCCCACGAATTTTCGTCTCTTTTATTTCGATCCACACGGTAGCTAGCGCGGCGTGGCGCCGCGCTTACGTTTCTAGTAAAACTCGAGAGTTGGGGGAAGTCGTGGAATGACACCACAAATAGCATCGCACTTGGGCGTGGTAACATCTTTAAAATATAGGTCCTAAAAAATACGTAACCTCTGAAATATTTTGAAATGCATCTTTTAACATTTGGATTTTAATGGATTTTTCTTGGTGTTTGGTTAAGGTTCCAACAAAGAAGAAAAATCATAAAAATAAAACAAATAGAAAATCATGAAAGAAAGGTGAAAACAATATAGAGTAAACTTAAAATCAAATACGAATATGAAAAGATGATCCATCAATTAGGGTAGAAGAATAGGTAAAGAGGAAGGTTGAAAAGTAAAATCAAGAATAAAAATTTAATTGAACCTAAGATTTAAAATTTTGCCAGATTAAAAGAGGAAGTGTATAATTTGAATCAAAACTTGATTTTTTTGCTTTTGGGCCTAATAATAATAATAATATGGGGGTAAATAAATATGTATATATACATACACCATAATAATAATAAATAAATAATACAATAATAATGATAGTAATAAAGATATATATATATATATATATGTAAATAGACTAGGGTTGAGACTTGAGGAAGGTGATGGCCGATGGGAAGGGGTGGAGGCGAGGCGAGGAGGAGGGAGGGTCGACGCGACAGACGGTGATGGTGCGACGCGGCACGGCGGCGGCACCGGATCTAGGGTTGGGACTTGAGGGAAGGCGATGGCCGATGGGAAGGGGTGGAGGCCGAGGCGACGAGGAAAGGAGGGCCGCGCCGGACGGACGCGAGGGCGGCGGTGGCACCGTGGCGGCGACACCGCGATCTAGGGTTGAGAAGGGATTTTCTAGCGCCGCCACGGATCTTGGGAGCGCGCCGTGTGCGGTGTCGGGTGTATCTTCACGCGGGTGTGGGTGAGCGTTGGACGAGCGAGTCGGGTCACGTGGATGGGCCAAGCGCCGGACGTGATGGGTCGAGCTAGCGCTGGGCAGCCTTAGCTACCGAGCGGCTCATGAGCCGCCTCATGCTAAGAAACCGAGCTCAACTCGGTTCGGCTCTACTCGAAAATTTCACGAGCCGAGCCGAGCTCGTATCAAGCCTAGCCGAGTCGCGAGCCACGAGCATTTTGTCCACCCTCAGCGCAGCTCTCTTCTCTGC
This sequence comes from Bonia amplexicaulis, assembly GCA_036346245.1. NCBI lineage: Eukaryota > Viridiplantae > Streptophyta > Magnoliopsida > Poales > Poaceae > Bonia > Bonia amplexicaulis. The sequence goes on along the minus strand of CM070736.1, from coordinate 38,230,354 downwards.
TTATACCATGACCGGGTAGTATTCATGACTGGTAGACTAGTGGGCTGTTCTTTTGGTCATGGCTTGTGGCTTTTGGCTACTGGCCAGACTTTTGGGTGTTTGTACGAGGGATTACAGGTAATGAAATTACGTGCGATTTTTATCGATATAAATGAAGTCAAGAAAGTATGTACTACAATTAACTAGTAGACCCTATCTTGAAAAAATATTCTATTTAGAAGCTAGTTATCAGAGAAAAGCAAAAGCGCCTTTTAGAAGTCGAAAAGAACATGCCCAAGATTTGGCTAGAATGTCTTGAGCTCTTGCTACTCTACTCTTCCCGCAGCCCCCAATCCGTGACAACATGACTACTGCACTCCAACGCGATCCAGACGAGTGAGTCTCTCACCGCAACATCACATCAGCCGCAGATAGATACTGCAGTTGTACAACACAAATAAAACTTGAGAGTCGGGGTAGATGCCGCAGTTGCACAACGCAAATACCTAACCCATATATCCGGGACTCCCGCCCGCAGCCGCCACCTCACCCTCACAGCACCCTCGCGCCAACGCTTAGCGCCACAGAAGCCGAGAACGACCGAGAATTCTTGACGGCCTCTGCCGAGCCATTTTCCGTGTTTTTCCAAAATTACGACAGTCCTTGGTTCTCGCAAAGGTCCCCGCCAATTTTTTAGCCCTCCACTTTGCGTGATGGCTCCCCGAGGTTTTCAAATTGCGCATGTGTCCTCGCTTGTTTACGCATGTGTCCTTGCGGGTCTCTGCTTTTCATGAAAACCTTCTGCCTCCAAATTACACATCCGTCTCGCTTTTGAAAAGCCCGTCCCACTAATTTTGGTCCTCGTTTGTTTACGACAGTCCTTGCGGTCCTCGCTTTTTTGCGTAAAACCCTTCTGCCTCCGAAATTACACATCCTTCCTGCTTTTTTAAAAGACCCGTCCCACTAATTTTCGCCTCTTTATTTCGATCCACACGGTAGCTAGCGCGTGGCGCGCGCTTACGCTTTCTAGTAAAACTCGAGAGTTGGGGAAGTCGGAATGACACCACAAATAGCATCGCACTTGGGCGTGGTAACATCTTTAAAATATAGGTCCTAAAAATACGTAACCTCCGAAATATTTTGAAATGCATCTTTTAACATTTGATTTTAATGGATTTTTCTTGGTGTTTGGTTAAGGTTCCAACAAAGAAGAAAAATCATAAAATAAAACAAATAGAAAATCATGAAAGAAAGGTGAAAACAATATAGAGTAAACTTAAAATCAAATACGAATATGAAAAGATGATCCATCAATTAGGGTAGAAGAATAGGTAAAGAGGAAGGTTGAAAAGTAAAATCAAGAATAAAAATTTAATTGAACCTAAGATTTAAAATTTTGCCGATTAAAAGAGGAAGTGTATAATTTGAATCAAAACTTGATTTTTTGCTTTTGGGCCTAATAATAATAATAATATGGGGGTAAATAAATATGTATATATACATACACCATAATAATAATAAATAAATAATACAATAATAATGATAGTAATAAAGATATATATATATATATATATGTAAATAGATACGATATACAAATAGAAAAAGAAAGAAGCCGCTGATCGCTCGCTAGCTTTTCGGCCAAGGTCAAGCCTTGCTCGCTGGACCGCCAGAACCCGCCTTGCCGTCGCGCTTCCCCGACCGCCGGCCGCCGGTTGTGCTCCCCGCCATACCGTTGCCGCCAACCGCCGCTCCGCTCGTCACACAGTGCCCTGCCGCCTCTCGGCCACGCCTTTTGACCCACGCTAGGTCAAGGACGACGCAACGCCGCTTCCAACCCGTCTCGCCACTCCGTCGCATCGCCCTGTCCGCCATGACCCGTCCCGCCGCCTCGTCGCGTCACCTTGACCGTTGTACCCAAAACTTGCGCCACACAAAGCCGCTTTTGATCGCCGAGCTCGACCCACCACCCTGCTAAGGCCACCGCCCTCTCCGAAGCTCGCCTCCGCCGCCCACAGCACGCCACTCCCGTCGCACCCCGCCTTAGCTCACACGCTCCCGACTGCTCCACTGTCCTGGCATCATCACGCGTCCGCACCCGCGCCCAACTCTAACCGGTCCCGTCGCCCACGCCCTGCCGCCAATCGCCTGCACGTCGCCAGCTCACTCCGCCGCTTATAAAACCCGGCTCAACCCTCAGGCAGCACCACCACACCCCGCACTATCTCCCACCTCGAGTAATCGATTCTCCTGCGTCCCTAGCTCGTCGGCAGTCTCTTCTTCCCCAAAACCGACCGACGAGCAATCCACCGATTGGCGCCACCGTGGCCCAATTCAACCCCACTAGAGCATCCTCGGAGCACCACGACGCCGTCCCCCTCCTCGACTGGACCTCTCACCGCTCGAGTTAAGCCCGCACCGTGCGCCTCCTCCGCTCGCCGCCGCCTCACGCCGCCTCTCTCGAGCCGCGCCGACCCAAGAGGTAGCTACCACGCCTTAGAAGTTAATTGGCTTCGTCGGCGCCGCCAGAGCCGTTCTTCCCCTTCGGCCGCCCATGGTTGCCGCTTACCGACGCCCACCAAATTGACCGACGAGGCTTCGCCTGCGGGTAGGCGTAGGCGTGAGCAACCCATTTTGGGGATGCTTAGCTCCGGCCGCCGTCTGCTCCGTCGGCGGCGAGCTCGCCGTTGTTCGGCCGGAGGAAGAAGCTGCTATTGCTAAGCGATTAATTACGGTTAAGAAAGATAGTTAATGATGATGATGATTAATTAATGCTAATGACGTTGTTTAGACTAAAACGCTCAGTGACCAGTGGGCCCTACCCTTTTAATTAAATAGTAACCAGTCCTACCTGTCATCGGTACAGAGAAGTGAAAATAAAGATAAAAGAAACAAAATTAAAAATCTGCTGTGGGCCCACCTGTCAGATTTATTTATTTTTCGGATTTATTTAAATTTAGAACTTCAAAAAGGCATAACTTATTCATCTTAACTCCAAATTTAGTGAAACAAATTTATAAATTCATATAAATTCAATGTCTATCTAGTGGAACTAAAATCATTAATTGTAGAGCTCATTTGAATTTTTGTAAGAATAAATAATTATCCGTTCATTAAAGAAAAGTAAGATAAGAATAGAGGATAGACATACATGTGACCAAATTTTTGTAAGAAACTCATATGATAGCGGTAGGCCCCATTAAAAGAATAATAATAATAATAATAACCCATATCATTAACATTCCACCGATAACTAGATCCTAAACGGTATATTTAATTAATAATGGTAATAAAATATAATCTTGTATAACAAGCTTGGTCCCATGCAAATAAATTCAATTAAAAATAAACCATGCCTGATAATAACTAAAAGGGTACATAAAATATCGTACCATAAAATGCTATAAACTCGGACTCTAAGATTAATTCGGTGAGCTAAAAATCGTATACATCGCGTATATAACATATACCCTAAATATTAACGCTCGACAAAATAATGATCAGCTAAATTCGTACACCTATCCATAGGTCTAACCTAATTCATGGAACTTCCTTAATAAATATAAAAATACCCAAAAAATTGCTAAATTAAAAAATCGAGATATGACATTCTATCATTAGCTATGCCAATCCATCTCCGAGTTCTAAGCGAAATATTCTCATGAATAGTCCTTTATCGTGAACCCTCCTTGGCATCCATCTCAGCGAATTCCCTTCTACTAATCATCGCTTCGCTCCAACCCCGTTTGACCCCGTCAATACTCCGCGCCCAATCAATCTTGCCTCAAATCACCATTAACTCATAATAAAGCTAAATTGAGTTTATTCAGATTTATTTGGACCTTTTGAGTTATTTTACTTTATTTGAATTCAGTTGTTTAGCTCTTAATTAGAAATTGGAGCCCTGAAGAATCAATGGATTAAGCGAGACCAAGATCGAGGTGAAGATAAAGACCAACAGCTTAAGTCCATCGAATGGAAAAGTTTTGAGTGAGCTCAAGATGGCGGTAAACCGCGCAAGGCGAGTCAATACTTTGATTATGTTGAACCTATATTTTCTGCAAATTATTTTTGTTTAAATTATCAAATTGCATACTATTTTTTCATATGCAAATATATGTTTGTTTTAAAATTCTAGTTATATGCCCATTATTTGACTTGTTAGTATTACACCTCATTTCGAATATTTGAATATTTGAACCTTATTACCCTAGCAAAATTATAATGGTAAAACCTTCAAAAATAACTCCTTAATTATACAACATACTTAGTACTGCTTAGATATTCGAGGGCACCAAAATGCCCTAAGCATCTCGTTTAATCATGAGAAACTGATTTGGAAAGTCGTGGTGAAAATGACCGATATATTTTTGGCATGATTGTTTTATGCTCCCCAAAAGCCGAACTTGCTTAAATATCTGGGCGGATGGTATGAATGCTGGTGTGGTGCAGTGGAAGCACGGTGTGTGGATTGTGGTAGAACCGCCCAGATAACCCTAAGGATCGAATCTTGTGATGACCTCCCAAGTATAATAGTACAATCACAAGCTGGCAAATTGTAGGCATGTCTAACTAATTTGCGTTGCCCTAACGTTGTTACATGAAGGTGTGCACGCGTGCAAAGGGAATGATGGTCTCATCCCCGTCTCTGCCCGTGATGGCTCAAGAGGGACCTTTCCCGAGGGATGGTCGTATCCTACAAAAGATAGACCTTAGTGGGCGTAACCACATTAGGACGATGCATTGTAACAACCTTGTGATGATCTACTCAACCGCATGACTAAGGAATCGTGTGGAACAAAAGCGGATCGTCTCTTGTTGGTAAAGTATACGAACTCTGTAGAGTCAAAACTATTCGAATAGCCGTGCCCACGGTCAAGGACGGACATGTGAACTTAACTAGATATAGTTCTATTTCAAAAACTTTGTGGGTGGAATTGAAAAAGTGGAGGGCAGTGGAAAGTCCTGATTTGTGTTGCCCTAGGTGTCGCCCCAGTGATAAGGTAAGCGGTTATAACGCTGAAAGGTTAGCATATGGTGCAGAAACCATATAACGGTGGATGGAATCTGGATCGGTATTATTATTGCATTCTTTCATACATTGATAAAATCCGCTTTAGTTAAAACTGCTAGGTCTTAGAAAATTTCTATGTATCATATTTTAAAAGGCAATTTATGGCAAATAAAATAACTCGAGTCTTTGCTTGATAAGCCATGCATGTTATCTATTTGCATCCTGTGTATTAGCTCGCGGTGCACGATGGTTTGTGATCACCCTCGCTCACTCAATTAATCCAGAATCAGGAGTCAGATCACTACGTTTCAGCAATACACCTGGACATGATGGTGAAGAAGATGAATGCGTTAAGAACTAGGTCGCGAACCTCAGTTGGCTGCATGTGGGCACGTCCTGAGGGTCCCACCTGTGTGCTTCATTTCCGCTGCTGCATTTTATTGATTTCGGCCTGATCGGCCATGGGTAAGTCTACTATTATATTTACGCTTCCGCATGATATGTATTTGATTTTTAATACTATATCTGTGAGCACTATCTACTGATCTAGGGAATAGTGCGGTGGAATCGTAGAGGATTCTGGGTTGAAAAATCCTGGTCCGACAGGCGTGGCGTAACACGTGTTCATATTAGCTATTGTTTTTGAGCAACTGTTTTTTCAAATGATTTTTTAAACGATTTTTCTTCTTCTCTTTTTTTACCTTGTTTGAGAATAAAACAGAAGGTGTCTCACATACCTATCACAGCCTTATATCCTGCACCACTCATTCACTCCTTATAAAATTCACTTATTTCAATTATTGCTATTTATTTTTAACTAAAAATATCAGACTTGGATAAAAAATAAGCCGTATCTAATGGGTGAGTTCTTTTGGGTTGTAATTTTGGCTTTTGCTTATGATTTTTGGATTCTTATCGTTCGTAAGAGACAGTACGCAGAATAAAATAGTCACATGCAATTTTAATTAGTATACCTAAACTTTGTATATTATCTACTATAATTTACTTATAAATCTATTTTAAAGAATGTATCATTTAAAAGCTAAGTATTATAAAAAACAATAAGTCAAAGAAAAATGTAATATAAGCATCCGCGAGGTGAGTACTGATGCGGTAGAGTGCGAGATGGAGCAGCCTGCCAAGCCAAGCAGCAAGTAGCCATTCTCCCTCTCGCCTCTTTTTTGTTCGCTCTCTAGAAACCGAAGGGAGCAGTCGTCTATAAACAGAGAGCACGCCGCCGTTACCTCCCGTCTCAAAACCCTAACACCCCAATCCCAACCCGGCTGCGCCTCCGCCCGCCCGACCGGCGACGCAGGAATTCCCCCGTCTCGATTCGGCGCGGCAGATCGGCGGCCATCACCGATTGGGATTGGGTTGATTTGAGGAGAGATTCAGATTCGGGGCCTCGTTGGATCCGCGTGCTTGAGAGGGAGAGAGGGAGGGGAGTAAGTATGGTTGGCGGAGGGAGGAGGGGAGCGGAGGAGGTGAAGCTCAACACCGGCAACGTCTTCGCGGCGCTCGAGACGCTTAAGAAGAAGAAGAAGGGCGCCGGCGGAGACAAGGCCAAGGGGGGCTCCTCCTCCTCCAGGAGGAAGCAGGACGAGCAGCCGCCGCCACAGCAGAAGGAGGTCTTCTGGGCGCCCGCGCCGCTCACCACCAAGTCCTGGGCCGACGTCGAGGACGACGACGACGACGACTACTTCGCCACCACCGCGCCGCCGCGCGCCGTCTGGGGCCCCGGCCACGGCGACGACGGGGGAAAGGAGGACGACGAGGAGGATGACGCCGTCCACGCCGCCCTGCAGGAGGTCTGTTTCACCTTCTCGATGTGCCTCTGTGCCCCCTTGTTACGCCTGCTTGCATGTTTGTGCTGTGCATGATTTATTTTGCCTGAGAAAACTAGCTGTCTTGTTGTGCAACGTATGATTACTGATTTGTTGGCCAGTCGGTATGGCTGTAATGTTGGCGTGGAGCTGTTGGATTGAGGTAGGGGGCGTCCTGTAGGCTGTGGGTGTACTGATGCCTGTGCGGTTAATTTTGTCAACCGTACACCCCATCACTGCACAGCGCATGCTTGTTGGATAAATCTGTTTAATTTAAGCGCAGGTACGGAAACGGTGAATTGGGACAAGAGGATGCCTGAGGTGTATTTACGCCCGTGTGATTATTCTTGTCCGTTGGTTATGACTCCTTTTTGCTGCACAGTGCATCCTTTGTTGACTAATCACGCAAGGCAATTGTAGGCACGTAAGTTGTATCTTGACACGAGAGCATGTCATGTAGTTTTATTTACACCTGCAGGATTATTCTCCATTGGTGTCATGTTTTCCTCTCGCTGTACAGCGTATGCTTAGCTGACAAATTGACATGACATAATATACGGAATCAGTGAAATGACGCCACAAATAAGAGGTCACTCTTGGTGTATTTGTGTCTGCATCATTAATTTTGCCAACTAGCAGAATAATTCCCCTTAGAGGATTAGAATGTATCCAAAGAGTTGGTTTTAGATAGGACCGTATAGAAGTTAATGATCCACGTACTGGAACCATGACATAAGAAGAAGGTTTAGGGGCGGTGTTTTAAGCTCTTGCTTCAGATGGTAGAATATACGGTTTAGTGTTTTAGCCTTATAGGTTTTATTACAAAGCTCTCGTTTCTTTGATCTTGAGGAGGGTTATTCCTAACTTACTTCAACTTGTTTGGGACAAAAGACGTTGTTGGTGTTGTAACAGAATAATTTCCCTGTGAACATGGGAGTGTTCAATGCTATATTTCCTGCTAAGGGTCTAACATAGTTGTAAATAATTACAGAGGCAAATAGTGTGTATGTGATGCCCCCTCCTCTCTTAGACCTACAATTCTTGAGTCTAGAGAGAGGAGAGGCACATAATGAACGCAGAAATTGTGAGGAAAGGCAACGATTTAATATAATGTCATGAATATATCCTTCACTTCATTTTTATGGACGGTATTATGCTGCCAAATTATTGTACTTTTGGTACTAAAAATTATTTGGGAAGTGTGATTATAGGGTTTTTACAAGCAATACAAGTTGGGAAAAGGGTATGCCAATTTCAGTATGATGCCAATTTCAGTATGTTGGTTGATGAAATTCATTTTCCTTCCGGATCTATTTTCTTTCATCATATTTGATTTTTTTCTTGCTGTTTTAGTCAGCTACTGATAATCCAGACAAGCTTGCGATTGCTAAAGAGCGTATAGCCAGAAGAAACAACACATTACTTTCGATCGAAACAATTATGAAGTGTGCTTATATAGGTGGGAGAAAACCACCCATCCGAAACAAAAGAGGATAAGCATTCCAAACACAATGAAACAAAATAGAACTGAAAAAAAAATCAAATTGAGTGACAGGGAGTTGGTCTAATTTTCTCTTTAGCTTGGCTAGGCAAGTCATAAGTAGTTGGATATAAATAATAGGAAAAAATCTATGTAACACCCTTAATTTTGTTCGAAAGTCCGTCTAGCACCCCGAACTATAAAATTGGACATTTGACCTCTCGAAACTCTGTAATACAATTCAAATAACATCATAACCCGGTTTTAGATGGTAGTATTGCCCTTGTGACATGATGAATGAGCGGTTTTACCACGTATGATGACACACATATCAAGTTTAGGTGAATGAGAGTTGGGGTCCATCGGGCCTTCTCTCCCAAATCGAAACATAGAGGAAGGGAACTGCAGGGGAAGCCCTTGTGATCCCACATGTCACTGATCCAACTTGGCCAGCGTGTTATCCTACGTGGCAAAACTGCCCACTCATTGCACCACGCGGGCAATACCACCATACAAAACCGGGTTAGGGTATTATTTGTACCGGATTGTAAAGTTTAGGGTGTGTCAAATGTCTGGTTTCATAGTTCGGGATGCTAGATGGACTTTCAAACAAAGTTTAGAGTATTATATGGACGCATTCCTAAATAATAAGCACTGCCTATTGGTCTTAATAGACCCTCACAAATGCTCTATTCACTGGATTTCTAACAGACCTTTTCTTGCTTGTATTTGAAGTTCTTAACTTTGTTGACTGGATTCATAATTGACTGATGTTGATTGCAACAATAATTCGAGAGAACAACTGATCTAACATGGTGGACTATACACCTCTCACTGATAGTATTCTTAAATGCACTTGCTTCTACATGCTTGCAGGAAATCGAGAGTGATGATGAGGACCTTGTTGATGAGGTTGATGATGGTGCTGAGGATGAACCTGAGCGTGAAGTGGAAGCTGCTGTGAAGGAAGTTGCAGCTCCAATTGCGCCACCTAAAGATACAGAAAGGCAGCTATCCAAAAAGGAGTTGAAAAAGAAGGAGTTGGCAGAACTTGATGCTGTGTTGGCTGAGTTGGGAATTTCTGGCGAGTCAAGCAACGCTGCACAAGATGGAAGCAATGGTAAATTGTACAGCCCCCGCGTCTCTTCTTTTGTGCTGCATGCTTGGAGGAACGTTCCTCGGGATAAAATGAAGCGGAATACCTCTTTGTGGTTGGCTTGCCTGTACGGATTTTGTTTTTACATGCTATACATTCTTGCAGCTGAGAAGGGTGTGAATCAAACTGGTGATGGAGAGAGAAAGGAAGATGCACCTGCCCCTTCAGAGAGCAAGAACTCCAAGAAGAAGAAAAATAAGAAAGAGAAGAACTCAAAGGAGGCAAAAGATACACAGGACCTAGCTGATGGGACAGAGGATGCTGCCAGTGCAGAAGCTGATGAAGATACAGCTTCTGTGGATGTGAAGGAGCGCCTAAAGAAGATGGCTTCAATGAAGAAAAAGAAATCGGGCAAAGAGACGGACACGGCTGCAAAAATTGCTGCCGCTGAGGCCGCAGCGAGGAGCGCCAGGCTTGCAGCATCAAAGAAGAAAGAGAAGAATCATTACAACCAGCAGCCTGTGCGGTAAATGGTGCTGTCAAAGTTTTGAATGTTGAGTTTGGATATCCCCTTGTTTGTTTTGGACTCGCAATAAACTTTTTTTGAGCTGTATTTATGACCTTGAAGTGCCTTTCTATAAAGATTCGTTTCAGAATTCTTAAAGGCCTTTCTGGTCTCAAACGGTCATGTAATTGTGTTTTGAATCGTTCATCCAGTGGAACTTCATGGACAAGTCAACATGGCTAATGAGGGCTAATTGGGTACTTCCCCTCTGTTCCTTTTTCTTGCGGTGGCTTGTTGCGTTACGTCGAAATTTACCAACACAGCTTTGCTTTATGTTTGTTTTTTTTCCTTTTTCGCTCTCGTAAGATATAAGCTACCTCATGAGTCATGAACCATGGTTGTGCAAGGCGTGGTCATGTTTCATGTTTTGCAGCTCATAGAGATGATTTACAGATGTTTTCTGTGATTCTTTCTCTATTTGCATCTGTCCTCCTGAGATGATTTGCATGTCCTGACTAGACCTCTTGTCTTGTCCCCCTAGAACACGAAATCCTCAGAAATCAAAACCTAAGAGAGTTGAAGATAAGAAAGCATGAAACTGTGGGTAGGTTCTTTTAGGCCATGGTTTTAATTTTTGACTTTAGTTTTTGAATTTTGACTATTCACGAGAGATAGTATATAAAAGAAAACAATTGTATATGATTTTGGATGGTATATGTGAACTCGGTATAATGTTTACTATAATTTACTTATAAATCCTATTTTAAAAAACACACCGTTTAAAAGTTGATTATTGTAGCATAAGTGATAAGCCAAAGACCGAGTCGTTCCAAACCCACCCAGTGACAGGGTGGGGAAGCGAAAGAAAGCTAGCTCCTCGCACTTTCACTAAAGAGAGGAGAATAAAATTTGTAGCTTTGCTCTTTAGCTTTTGGATTTTTTGAAAGTTAAAATAAATAGGATGTTTTTTAATGTAAAATTTTAAACAATTTTTTAAATTTAAAACTATATACGCTATTCATATTAATGCTCTCGTCGCTTGCTGTTGTCTTAAATAATTGAAATAAAAACTATTGGTTACAGCAAAAAAAAAACATGAAACAGGTGTGGGCCTCCCAAAGATTCAAACACGGCAAGCAGGCAACAACCCCAGCGAAAGCCAGGCATCTCCCCCTCTCAACTCGTCCCTCGCCTAGTGCTACCCCCCCTCCCACCTCTTCCCCCTCTTCCTCTCGCCGCACGCAAATGGTCACCTAGGCGGGCGCAATGTCGCACTGCCTCCGCGCTCCGCCCTTCCTCGCGCCGCCGCCGGCCCTCCTCCTCCACCCGTCTCTCCGCCGCCGGCCCCGCCGCCCGCACGGTCGCGGCCACCACGCCTCCAGGCCCCTCGTCTCGCCCGCCCGCTTCGACAAGCCGCCGCTGCTCCGCCTCAAGGTCTCCGACTCCAGCGGCTGCCCCGCCCCACACGCGCCGCTGCTCCCGCGACCGCAGGTCCTGATCGGGTCCCTCTCCCCAGTATGGCGGGAGGGGCTTTTCCTCGTGCGCTGCTCCGTCTTTGCCGCCGTGCTCTCCGTCGCCGCCGCGCTCTCCTGGTACGCGCAGCTCCGCGCCCGGGCCTTCGTCGAGGCGCGCCTCCTCCCCGCCGCCTGCGCCATGCTCGGGGAATACCTCCAGCGGGAGGTCCACCTCGGCAAGGTGCGCAGCGTCTCGCCGCTCGGGATCACGCTCCACACCTGCTCCATTGGCCCGCACGCGGAGGAGTTCTCCTGCGCGGAGGTGCCTGTAATGAAGATTAGGGTCAGGCCCTTCGCCAGCCTCAGGAGGGGGAGGGTCGTCGTCGACGCCGTGCTGTCCGAGCCCTCCGCGCTCGTGGCGCAGAAGGATTACTCCTGGCTGGGGATCCCTCTGCCGTCCGAGGGCACGCTCAAGAGGCATTCGGGGGAGGAGGGTATTGATTACCGCACCAAGACCAGGAGGCTCGCGAGGGACAGGGCCGCCGAGCAGCGGAACCAGGAGAGGCACAAAGCTGCTAGGGAAGCTGCTGAAAGAGGATATGTCATTCCGAGTGGTCAACCGATTTCTCGTTCGGCTGATGAGATGCTGGGTGATGATGGACCCGTCGAGATAGGGAAATCCAGCCCGCCCCTGTGTGCTGATGAAATGCACAGGAAGGATCATCACATCGATACAGGCATCGACTCCGGTTCGAAGCATGCGGATTTGGAGAAATCCTTTGGTGTGAAATATCGTATTCCGGGTATCAACTTCTGGTCTAGGATGATTCCAAACCCTAGCAGGCGAAGGTACAGGAGAAAGGCTCGCAGCAAGGTGGTATCGGAAATTGACAATTCTTCTCAGCAAAGGATCCTCCGACGTAGTGCATATGCTGCTGTGGCATATTTTCAAAACATAGATAGTGGGCATCTTGATGAGTCATCCCCTGATCCTGGGAAAAGCCCACCTGATAGAGGTCATACAAATGCTGGTTGTGAGGAAGCCACTTCAAATGATGGACCGATTGGCAGCTCGAGTACCGCAGCTACGGATTTTGGTGAATTGCCACAAAATAATAGTCACAGTTCAGACTATGCAGGTAAAGGCAAATCTGCAAGTGCAATGCCGACCAGCAATGCAAAAGATGTCTTTAGTGAACATTCTCATAATGAACAATCTAGTCAGTGTGGTTCACATTATTTGGATAGCATAGGGTTAGGATGCCAACATTTGGAAGATTTGCAGCATGGTCAGGCGAATTTCTCCCGAAGTCATGTGTTGGGGAAATTTCATAATCTTTCTGAAGATAATCTCGGTCCTCAGAAAGAATTCATTTTTGGGAATTTTGGTTCTTGCACACATGCTCACAACTGGGCATCATTTTGGCCTTTCCAATTAAAAGGGTTCCCGGTCAGTTTTAATGTACCATCTGCTTTGGATGTTCAAATTCAAAAGTTGAAGTTACTATTTGCTATTGGTCCTGGAGACATCTCTGCCGAACTTGCTTTAGGGGTTGCCCAGATCCATCCTGGTGGTGTACGGCACGCGCTTCCCATCACCCTGGATACTGTTTATGTCAATGGAGGGAACTTGATGCTTCTGGGATATGGTGATCAGGAACCAAGGTTTGACCTCTTCGTTTGTCATTTCCACTGCAGATACATGCTCTTCTATCCTTTCTAGTGCATCTTCTTCAAAATTTGGTAGTCTATCACTTTGGTTATATAACTTACATTGGGATATTTTGTGACCATTGTCTCTGCCCATGAATTCACTGTGTTCTTTAGCAACCAACTTTCAACATTGTGAATAATAAATATTCTCATCTTAGGTTTTCAGATTCATGTTACCATATCTGGCTTATTCTTGGTGGCTTATGGCTGAAAAGCACTGTAGCTGGCTGAAAAAACATTGTAGCTGACAGAGGCTTATTTAACATAATTAAATTTAAAAAAGTTAAAAAATATGTTAGCCCATCACAGACAACGCAAACGAATACGGGAAAAAAAGAACGGGCAAAAAAGCTCAAAAAAAAGCCAAAAGTTCAAAAAAAGACGAATTTATAAATAGTGAAAAATAAGCCAGAAGCCAGAAGCTGAAGCCGAAACGATCACAGCCTATTTTTTGGAGTTATTGTTCTACAGTAAATACAGTACTCAGCGGACAGTATGTACCATGTACTTAACTTTACCTTTTATCTTAATTTGCCAACACCTTATTATAAGCTTTTGGGAAAATATGGGGGTTCTACTAGCTTTCCAAAGGGAGGGAGGGATTTTTTGGTATCGATTATCGAAGTGCAACATTTAAATAATTCCACTACTTAGTTTGGATTTATTGTCTTTCTATGTAGGGAAATGAAACATGTTAATGGACACATCAAGTTCAAAAACTGCTATAGTCATGTACATGTGCATGTCACTGGGAACTGCATGGAATGGAGACAAGATCGGACTTCTCAAGGAGGGGGTTATCTTGCTACAGATGTTTTTGTTGATATAGCTGAGCAAACATGGCATGCTAATCTGAATGTAACCAATGCTTTTGCTCCGGTAATGCAAGTGTTTTTATGCTATCTGCTTGGTTGTTACTTTATGATAGAATTCTCTTTGCAGCAGAAAAAAGATGTTAGAATTCTTAGTATTTGTGTTAAAAGGGAGTTTTTTTATTTCATGTGCAGCTGTTTGAGCGGATCCTAGAAATACCAGTTGTCTGTCACAAAGGAAGAGCAACTGGTGAGGTGCTTTTCTAAACTTGATCTCTTGCATATTCTTTTTTCACTACTTGCATTGCCACACATGCATATGTTTGAAGACAAAATTTAAGAGATGACTTTTCATATGCACTTAATGAACGGCTGGACTAACAGAGGGGTTTATTGTAAGCTACATCAAGACATCTATGTTTCATGGAAACTATTTTTTGTCATAAATGCTGACAACGGCATTTCTCATTTTCCTCATCCAGGTGCATATCTATATGTCAAAGGGTGATAGTTTCCCGAGCATTCATGGCCAGCTTGATGTAAAAGGCCTAGCTTTTCAGATAGTTGATGCTCCATCATCATTTTCAGTATGTTTATGCTTTACCCTATTACTTTGTTTTCTCCAACTCTGCATATTTGAAATTGATAGGGTCTTGCAAATGAATGATATTCCTTGTATTTCTCAAGTAACAAGACAGATTTACATAGTTTTGATGCTTTCTTGATAATTTGCCATTAACCTGAGCAAACAATATTTCTCTTATGCCATTGACTTTTTTACTTTGCTAATGAACACTGATTGTTGTGTTTGTTAAGGAATACAAGTCATATAAGGAAATAGATAAGAGTCCTTAACATGGTATCAGAGCTTAGGTTAAAACCCTAACCTCATCAATCTTCCGCATCTGCTGCCCCCGGGAGGATCGATCTTTCCCGGGGGCAGCCATCTTGTTGGGCTGCACCGCTGTCCCCGGATCTGTCCTGGTGGCCTTCTGCTTTCCGGCCGGGACTGCAGCACATCTGTTCAGCTTGATGTTGTCCTCAAGCGCGGCGCGGAGCCTGGCGTTGGTTTCCTGGAGCGCACGGTCGAGAAGTGCGACGCGCTCCCGCAGCTCCCCGTTCTCTCGGTCCTTCTCCGCGCCGGCATCCCTCAGGCGCGCCGCCTCCCGCTCCAGCCCGGTCACCCGCCCGGCCACGGCCAGCGCCGTGATACGCCGCGCCAGATCCAGCTGCTCGTAGGGGTCCCGCGGCAGCACCGCCGCGACCTCGTCCGGCAGCGCGAACTCCGACAACCCCACCCCCGCCGCTCCCTCCGCCAGTGGCATCGCCGGGGATCTCGCCGAGGCCGAGACGGAAGCGATTGGATTGGGTTGGATTCTTCCCTTTTCCACTTGGGTTTCTCCGGTTTGGAGGGGAGGGGAGAGCGGAAAGGGACAGCAGCACCTCTGTTCGTCGGCTGCGGAGGAGCAGCCGCGCGCTGGTGTCTTGTAGCCGCGGCGCCACGAGGCTGCGCTTCGTCGCCGGGAGGTCCAGGAACGGCCTCACCGTGTTCCTGGAGAACTACTTCCGGTACCTCACCAAGCCTCAGGCCGCGCGTCACCTCGAGCTGGCCGGCTTCGACCTCGCCCTGGCCGTACAGCTCGTTCATCACGACAGCTTCGTATTGCCCTGCGCCATCCCCGATCCCAGCAGCTACAGGACGCAGGCAGCTCTCAAGCTGGCCGCGCACGAGGCCGGGCTCTAGGCGCCCGAGGACGACTTCGTGCTTCTCGCCACCTCCCGGTACCCCCGCGACCTGCTTGAGAAGGCCACCGCACGGCGCTGGAGAGAGACAAGGGAGGGCATGCCTATCCCCTGCCTTTGCCTGCGAATAAGAAGCTGGCGGATGCTCGAGCCCATCAAGGAGGAGATCCCCACCGTCTCCTACGCCGATCTCTACCAGCTTGCGGGAGTTGTGGCTGTGGAGGTGTCTGGTGGACCTGAGATCCCCTTCCACCCAGGGAGGAAGGACAAGCCTCAGCCCCCACCTGAGGGCCGCCTTCCTGAGCAATCAGGCCCTATATATCTTCAAGTTATTCAGTCCGCCGCTAAGTACTACTTGATTTTTTTTCTCTTTTAAGTCAGTCTTTAATTTTTTTTTTGTAAGTCTTCTGTTGCGTCCATATGAAATCCATAATTTTTTTTAATTTTTAGTTCGTCTCAGTCGTGCGAGTCCACAAAATTTATTGTCAGTCATAGAAGTGTAGGATTTTTTATTTTGCATGGCAGTAGCCGCCGCTCTACTCTCTGAACCGCGTGCAGATCGTAGAAGTTGTCATGATGCCGCCGCTTCTCTAACCGCCGCCCCGAGCTTTAAGGCCGTCGCGCGTCTTCTGCACCGTGTGCACAGCGCCGCCGCCTCTTGGGCTTCGATCTGCACCGTCATGCTTCTATCTATTCCTCTTCGGTTTGATTTGACAGTTTATTTCAAGATTGCACGCAACGACAACACCATCAAGACTCGGATTTCGGATTTATCTTATTTTCAGTGTCAACTCTTTTTCAAATGCAATGCTATTGCATACGCCTTGCATTTGAGAGAGGGTGTTAAGGATAAGAATAGGAAATAGATAAGGACTCTTATCTATTTCCTTATATGACTTGTATTCTTTCCATATACCCTCTTGTATTCTCTATATATATTGCCCTTTGGGCCTCATCAATATACACACAATATTCATAACAGTGTTGAGGGTGAAAATTGATCTCAACTTACTAATCACTACTTTGAAGGAAAAGGAAACACAATGGGAAAATGGGATAATATTATTGAAATAGCTAGAACATACCATTTTTTAAATAAAACTGACCCGAAATTTGGATTTCAAGATGAGGTGTGGGACAAGGGATATGAATGGTTGCTATGTAGTGTTCTCAGGGTGGGCGCTACTCATCTGCGGTGTCCCGAGAAACAGATTGGTCATTAGCATTTCAAAGCATCTATTATTTTCATGGACACTAACATCTTGGTCTGAAGTAAAAAAATGCCTCATGTGCTCAGAGGTCCAATTCCGGATCTTACTTAGAATATGCAAACATTATACTCTTTTCGGAGTGTAGTACTGGAAACTTTCTAATAAGTGTAGTACTGGAAACTTTCTAAGTGATTATAGCTTTTTAACGAAAGCTTGAACACATTCAGGAAATAATGGCAACTCTATCGTTTCGAGGTCAAAGAGTATTTCTGCATAATGCAAGTGGTTGGTTTGGTGATGCTCCGATTGAAGCTTCGGGTGATTTCGGTCTAAATCCTGAGGATGGAGAGTTTCATCTAATGTGCCAGGTATTTTTAAACTTGCTAATTGCATATTTGAGTATATGTCATACATGTAGTCCCCTAAATCCAATGCTTAAATTCACAATAATTTCTATTCTCTTTCCAGGTTCCATCTGTTGAAGTTAATGCACTTATGAAGACAATGAAAATGAGACCTCTAATGTTTCCGGTACAAAATACTCTCTCTCCCTGGTTTCTTATGGGTGCTGCATGCCTTGTTTGGAATCTACATTCCTTCATGAAGTCTGGATCCGTTTTTTTACTTAACTGCTGGCCAATATTTGGACACATCATATATGATTTAACTATACTACACTTGGAATAAATTCTAGAATTCTTGTGTTAATTAGAAAAGAAGGTAAGAAGATTGCTTATTAGTTCAGTAAAAAGAGAACATATTGCACATTAGTTTTGTACTGCCCGATTTGAGGATTTGCCACCTGAACTCATATATGGAATTAATTAACTACACTGAACCCACATATCATGCACAAGAAGAACAAATTAATTTGACTTTAATATATAATATATTTATATGGTCCTCTCCTGTATGTGCAAAATAGTCAACTGGCTGACCTATGTAAGTATGTAGGTCTATGAGTTGATGGCTAATTCTATTTGCATTGCCTGACAATGGTTCTTGTGCTTTATCGAAAAAATAGAAATTACCTTGGTTTTCATAATAAAAAATACCTTATGGATGAAGCAAAACGATCACTTTAAAGTTTAAATTACCATTTAAGCTGTGATGTTTCATTTTTTTTGTATACAATAATTTAGAGTGATCTCTAATGATGGTTTATGTGTGTAAGATCGCTTTTATGCCTTATGATTTTCATGTTCATTCTCAAGATTTGACTTTTGATACAATAACTTAATTTATTCAGTTGGCTGGTGCTGTTACCGCTGTATTTAAATGTCAAGGACCTCTTGATGCTCCTGTTTTTGTTGGAAGTGGGATTGTCTCAATGAAGTCTCTTTCGATATCTGGTATGCCTCCATCTGCAGCTTCTGAAGCTGTGATGCAAAATAAAGAGGCTGGTGCAGTTGCTGCATTTGATCATATTCCCTTCTCTCATGTATCAGCAAATTTCACTTTCAACCTTGATAACTGTGTGAGTACAAATATAACGATCATTTTGCCATTATTGAAGTTTGTGAATATTTAGCAACTATTTTCTCTTAGCTATTATTACTGGCTGCAGGTTGCAGACTTGTATGGTATTAGAGCATGCCTTTTGGATGGTGGAGAAATTCGAGGGGCTGGTAATGCATGGATTTGCCCAGAGGTATTGTGGTTTATTGATTACACTTCCAGTCACTCAGGGCACTCCCAGTCCCAATAGTCCACCTAGCTTGTTACTAAACCCATGTCACATCAATTTTTTGGTGTGGTGGAAGAGAGAGAGGGAAGAGGGTGAAGATGCTTGTCACTTGCATGAGTAGCAAGCCTTTTTAGGAAACGAAGAAATTAGTGGGCCCATCTCTTTCCAACCTAGTCATGGGCCCATCTCTTTCCAACCTAGTCATTCTCTCTCATCTAGTTACAAGATTTAGTAACAACTAACAAACTAAAGGTACAAACTATTTCAGTGGTTGTATCTAAAATCACATCTAACTATTCTCTCTCCTTTAGTAACAAGCTATTGGGAATGCTCTCATGCTTTCATGTCTGCATTACATTTTAGCATTTACCGACTGTACAACTTCTTTCTACTTCTACCATAGTGTCTTCAGCTTGTTTTAAATTGCCCAAGCATTTTGTGTTGTGGTCGGTGTTGGTTGGGCATGAGTCCGAGGACTGAGGGTAGAGCACTCATCCTTGATCGGTTGGCCATGCCGCCGCCAAGGCTCTGAGGCCTGTTGAAGAAGAGAGGGAGACTAGAGAACTTTATTTATTTCCTTACTTAATGATAATAGGTAAAATATTGTCTCTTTTATAAAGATGGCTAAACCTGACCCCTAAAAAACATATCTCTATATTAAGGAAATTAATCATTAACACTAGGAAACTTATCTCTAATACACGGAAATAATCTAAAAGGAAATAAACCAAAATAATAAAGAAATTGCACCCGGAAGCTACTGTTCACGTGTACGGTGCTACAGTACCGCATGGTACAGTTCACAGTGCTACAACACCGCGTGGGTATTGTTCATCCGGCGCTGCGGTACCTCACGGCATTATTCGCAAGGTTGTTGCATGCATTGCTGGGGTCCTAGGCCATAACATTTTGCTCACTCTGTATTGATGATAAATTGGAGGATTTCGGATTATGATGAGTGCAGTAGACAAATATATAGTAGCCATCAGGACTATTATAAAATGAAGAGTGTTGAATGTTCCATAGACTCCATTCATTATTCACAACTGTTATGAACCTTAGTTCATAACGGGGTAAACACCACCAAGAGGATGGCCGGATGGCGTCGGCGTAGAAGGGGAGAGGAACTTTAGAGGAGAAAGACTTTGTTATTTCTCTGATTGATTCCAATAGCATGCGGTAGCCCTCTTATATAGATGGGCTCCCCCTAACAGATATAATATAATTCCAACTATATCTCTAACAATATGGAAACTAATATCATATCTCTAATTATATCTCTAACACAAGGAAACTAATCTCTAACTCAAATAGAAACTAATCTCTATTTTCTAATAATGAACTGATTGGGCTTGGGGCCTTGGGCCCAAGGCCCACACCCATGACAAAACTTTGACCATGTCATAGATAAGGCTGCAGTCTGGCAAAGTCATTGGATTGTTCATTTCTCTGGGCTTATAGTGAATTTGCTGTTGAGAACCTTGCATAGTCGAGCTCTAGTGAATATGTGGCATTCTCATCAGAGCCAGAGGTCAGAAATCATGGGCATCCTCCTGCATATCCAGGAGATTAGTTATCTGTTTCCTGTAACTGATGTGTGTGGCTTTCACATGCACTGGATTTCTTATCTAGCTGTATTTGTCACATTGTAATCTTACCGTGGTTGAATAAAGCTTAAGCTCCTGGTTGCTCTAAAAAAAATGAACCGCTGCCTATTCTTCTGTGGCTGTTAAAGATCCTAACCAGGGTTCCAAATACCGCAAGAATCGGCCGACATCACGGTAACGGTTTTACCTCTTGTTTAACGGAGAAAAAAACTACGGTTTTATTTAATTCAAATTTAAACTTCTGAATGTAAAAATTAGTTTCTCTAATGATATTTATATTGTTTAACACTAATAAAATGTATTAGAAAGATGCATGCACTTCCCGTGCTTGACTTCATACTTTTTCCCATGAATGTATTAGGAATTTTCAAATTTTGAATGTCAAACTTAGTTTCCCTAGTGATGTTTATGTTAAGGGTATTAGAGATAGAATAGGAATCGACATATTCCCCTGTAATATCTCTTTATACTTCCGTTGTTGCTGCTGCCCCCGGGAGGTCGATATCCTCTCCCGGGGGCGATCATCTCCTCATCGTCGAGCTGATCCTCCCGGAGGTGACGCCGTCGTCAGTGCTGGGGACGCCGTCGCCGCTTCTCTTGGCCAGCCCGGTCTCGCCGACACCTACGGGGTGCTCGCCGAGCCTTTCGGCCGGCTGTTGGATTGCCGCCGTCCTCGGTCGTCGACCTCGCCGGGCTCTCACGCCATCCGATCCGATCTGGATGGACCGTATCTTCTTCAGCCGCCGTGCTCGTCACCTCGATCGCCGCCGCCGGATCGCCACCTCAACGCCGCCAAGTTCGGATCCGCCGCCCGGCCGGATCCGACCGTCTTTTGCCGTCGAGCTCGAATCGACTCGCCCGCTTGGATCCGGCCCGCGCGTCGGATCCGGCCGCCGCCGCGCTTCGCTCGAATCCGGCCGCCTCGCGGATCTGTCGCTCTCCATCGCCTGGCCTCCTCCTCCTCGGTGCTACAGCTGCCAAGACCTTCTAGTCGTCACTGCTCGAGCCGCCGCTGCCGTTCTCTTGGACTACCGTCGCCGCTCGGCTCTCGACGTTGGCTGGTCGACGCCGGCCTAGCCTCTCTCGGACACTCGTTGTCTTCTTCGGGCAGCCGTCACCGTGGTGGATCCCGGGGGATCCTGGCCGCCACGCTCGACCTCAGGGAGCCACCGCTCAGTCGGATCCAGCCGCCGCCGGCCTGGATGAGACCGGATCCGCATCGGATATGGCCTCCCCGACGATGGATTGTCCGGATCTGGAGGGGAGGTGCCTCTACAGCCACCGTGCAGCCATCGGATCCCGCCGTCGTGGGATACGGCGCTCTCCCCATCAGGTCGCCTCTTCCTGCGCCGTCGTCGCTGTCGCGCTCTTTAGCGATCCCGCAGGATGATTGGGTCGGTGCTGAGGAGGCCGGCTCCCTCTCTTCTTGGGGCGCTCCGCGGCGACGGCGTGTCGAAGGGTTCGACCACAAAACAAGAGGAAGCGAGGAGTCGGGAGCGGGGAACAGTCGGGTGGTGGCTGAAGATATGTTGCTACTATTATCTCTGTTCTTTTGAGTCAGTCTTTGAGTCATTTTTCTTTTGTGTCTTCCGTTGTGTCCATCCAAGTCCGTAGTTTCTAATTTTTTAGTTCGTTCAAGTCGTACGAGTCCACAAATTTATTGTTAGTCATAGAAGTATATGAATTTTCTTTTACATGGCAGTAGTCGCTGCTCTACTCTCTAAGCCGCGTGCAGATCGTAGAAGTCGTTATGATGCCGCCGCTTCTCTAGCAGTCGCTCCGAGCCTCTAAGGCCGCCGCGCGTCTTTTGCACCTTGTGCACTGCGCCGCCGCCGTCTTGGGCTTCATTTGCGCCGTCATGCTTCTATCTATTTCTCTTCATCTTGATTTGACAGTTTATTAAAAAAACTGCACGCAACGATGACATTATCAAGACTCGGACGTCGGATATTTCTTATTTTAGTATTAACCCTTTTTCAAATGCAATGCTATTGCATACGTCTTGCATTTGAGGGGGTGTTAAGGGTATTAGATATAGAATATGAATCGGCATATTCCCCTGTAATATCCCTTTGTACTCTCTATATATATTGCCTATTGAGTTTCTTCAATATACACACAATATTCATAACAGTTTATATTGTTTAACACTGATAGAATGTATTAGGAAGATCTATGCATCTCCCGTGCTTGACTTCATATTTTTTGCCGTGAATGTGTTAGGAATTGTCAATTTCAAATTTGAAAACCCGGGTTTTAGCGGTTTTTAGCGGTTTTTCTCTGGTTTTTTGGGCGGTTACTGGCTGGTTTTTCCAGTTACCGATTTCAAATTCAAATTTTGACACGTGAAATTCGAACGGTTTTTTTCCGATTACCGGCCGGTAACCGGTACCGACCCTCCGGCGGGATTTACCCCGGTAGCGGTTTTTGGAACCTTGATCCTAACAAATGGAATAATAGCAACGTACTCCTAAGAACCTAAGCATAAATGTGCTGTACCAGCTATTTGAATCCAATTGATAGTCTGCCATTTGTCATAAATTTACCACCTTATGCAAGTATAATACATATTTAGATCTCTGCAGGGGGAAGGTGATGATTCTGCTATGGATATTAATTTGTCCGGGAGCATTTTACTTGATAAGGTTTTGCATCGTTACATTCCTGGAGGCATCCAGCTGATTCCACTCAAAATTGGAGAGCTCAATGGAGAGACTAGACTTTCCGGTTCCCTTGTTAGACCGTGAGTACCTTAGTTGTGCCATCTGCAGTCCTAATGACCAAGTAGGTTGAGCATTTTTCTAATCTTCTAACAACAACTAAAATCTATGACAGGAAATTTGATATCAAGTGGGCTGCACCAAATGCAGAAGATTCTTTTTCTGATGCACGCGGCAATATCGTTGTTGCACATGATTATATTATGATCAACTCATCATCAGTTTCGTTTGATTTAAAGACCCGTCTTCAAACATCATATATTGATGACTACTTACTGCACAAAGAGATGTATCAAATGAAAAAAATAATGCCCCTAGTTGTGGAGGGTGTGGATTTGGATTTACGTATGCGAGGCTTTGAGTTTGCTCATATAGCTTCTTCAATACCTTTTGATTCACCGCGTCCATTACATTTGAAAGCATCTGGAAGGCTCAAATTTCAAGGAAAAATGGTGAAACCTAGCCATACAGTTGATGACAAGATTGATGGTGCTCTACAAAGTATCATTGAACGAAGTAAGCTTGAGAGCGATGTGCCAAGGCTTGTTGGCGAGATTTCTCTGTCAGGAATACAACTTAACCAACTTATGCTGGCACCTCAGTCTACTGGTTTTCTTTCCATATCACGGGATTCTGTAATGGTAATTTCTTATGAAATGCTCTTTTGGTGTTGTCATCCTCTATATTCGACTTGCTTTGCTTGTATGTTACTATAGCCTAATTCAAGTCCTGTTTGTTTGTACATGTCTTGGTTGTGTGCACTCGGCACTATAATTGGGAGCAACAATGTTAGTATGTGCACAGACAGATGACAGATCTGTAATAGTCTATAAAGAGGAATTTTGGAGTCTATTAACTTGCAATACAAAACGAGAACCAAATAATGAATATGATATAATGGAAGTTCTACATATAATCTATATTCACCGTTTATTTTTTATCTAAGGTTTGAGGTTCAAGTATCCTTTGCGTTCTGAATTGATTAACTTCACTTTCCGATTATAGTAATACTGCTTTAACAGACTGCAGTAATACATTTCAACAATAACATACTCTTAACAAATTATAGCAAAATTTTAACCCAAGTAAACTAATGCTGCAACAAAAATTTCATTAAAAAAAATCATAATTTCACAAAATTTAAGAGGCTTTAATTCTGTCCGCACAACTTACTGTTTCTAGACAAAATAAAGCATGCCTCTTTGAATGTGTATGATCCTGGTGGTTTCTTATGTCAGTTGTAGCTCTCAAAAATTCGGAGAGAGAGCATGCATGCATTTAATATTTATGTTGATTTCTAGTTCTGTATGGACACCACTTTATACTCCCTTTCCATTTTCCTCTTACTATCTCTATTCCCTGCCCAAGCAGTTAAATGCTACAGGCAGGCCCGATGAAAAATTTTCCATAGAAGTGAACGGGCCATTGTTTTTGGGTACAAATGAGGCCATTCAAGATGGAAGGCTTTTGTCAATTTTCCTCCAAAAGGGGCAGCTGAGGTCTAATATCTGTTATCATCCTGAAAATTTGACTAGTTTGGAGGTATTCTACTAACGTGTTTGTATTTTACTTGCTAAAGACCTTTCTAGAGCATTATAAATCTCAGAGAGGCTATTTTGATATTTAATATTCTTGATCCTTGTTCCCGCTTGTAAAGTTTCGGAATTTGCCACTTGATAAGCTGGAGTTTGCTTCATTACGTGGATTTCTTCAGAAGGTAACATTGTCCCTAGATAAGAATATGGTCTATTGCGGTTTTTAAATTTTTTTTAGGTAATACAATGACAGGTTTTGCACCATGGTCTTTCTATTACATTTGTCTGTCTCTCTTTGGTTGATTCTACTCTGTCTCATGTACTTCTAATTACACATGATGCGTACATTATATATCCAAGTTTAGATACTTTTTTTTCATTGAGGTTGCTACACTAGTTTCCCAAGGAGATTGTCTTAGGCTATGTTGTGCTAGTTCAACTAACAAGACTACGCAGTCTAATAAAATGTAAAATTATGATGTGTTAGCATAGTTTTTATACAGTATTTGAGTTGAAAATGTGACATGCAGTTATTTGCAGTGCTGCATTTTCTGGTTTTCTGCTATTTATTGCTCTGTTATTTGATCATAAAATATGTACTCTGTTTTGTAACATTTGTTTAAGCTACAGCCTACACAACATAGCCCTATTCTCCTAAAATTAATGATCCAGTGCTAGTATGTTTCCCTCTTCTTGCTTTTCATGAGAAGTATTGATATCCAGATTGAATGTGGAGGCTCCAACCTCTACAGTATTTCTTGTAAATTAATGTAATAATAAATTACTGGTCTGATGGATAATCCACTATTGATGACTAATGCAACAGATCTTTTGTTGTTACAGGCAGAACTTCAGCTTAATTTCCAGAAAAGAAGAGGCCATGGTTTGTTATCAGTAATCCGTCCCAAATTTAGTGGTGTGCTTGGTGAAGCACTTGATATAGCTGCTCGATGGAGTGGTGATGTTGTGAGTTTTTCTTTTCATATATATTTTTCTTGTTTTCTGAGGTTACAGTTATATCCCTGTGTTGTCCATTTAGCAAGTGGTTGATATATTTGTATCAAGAATTTTACACCTGTTTGACACTTGTTTAGTAGAATATAGGAGTTTAGTTGTGAGGAAACTTCACTCACAGTTATCACTCAGTTTTTATGGTTTCTAATGTCTCCAGTGTTTGCCTTTCCCAAAAAAATCAGAAAACTATTTTTGTATAGCATACATGTGTTTTGTCATTCATGTGTTCTTCCTGACTCTAGTTATACATTCCCAGTGAGGTTTTTTATCTCTTTTTTTTAATGATTAGTTGTGGACTATCTGTGTGTTGACTTACTAGCCGTTCTTTTGTATTTTGAATACCCAGATTACTATGGAAAAATCAGTTCTAGAGCAAGCTAATAGCAAGTATGAGCTTCAAGGGGAGTATGTGTTTCCAGGAACACGTGATAGACTTCCTATGGAAAGTCAAAGTAATGAGTTCACAGAGAAAGTAATGGGAGGGCATCTTGGCAGCATTATGTCTTCGATGGGCAGGTGGCGGATGAGACTTGAAGTTCCCAGTGCTGAAGTAGCTGAAATGCTTCCCTTGGCAAGACTTCTTTCACGGAGTACAGATCCAGCTATTTGTTCTAGATCAAAGGTTCACATTTGGTCTTGCATTTGTTACTCCCTTTTTCTTTTCCTTGGGTTGGACAAAATATTTGTTGGTGTTTATGGTCTGTTAGATGGCAGAGCCATTTAATCATCCATCTTTTTTCAGGAACTTTTTATGCAATGTCTGCATTCTGTGGGGTTCAATGCTGAAAGTCTTCGTGACCAGCTAAAGGTACTGTACTAAAGCTAGTTGTCATAGGCGTGGGCCTTGGGCCCAGCCGGTTTATTATTAGAAATTAGAGATTAGATTCTATTTGAGTTATAGATTAGTTTTCTTGTGTTAGAGATATAATTAGAGATATGATATGAGTTTCTATAATTGTTAGAGATATGATTGGAATTAGATTCTATCTATTAGGGGAGCCCATCTATATAAGAGGGCTACCGCATGCTATTGTAATGAATCAGAGAAATAACAAAGTATTTCTCCTCTAAAGTCTCTCTCTTCTCTAAAGTTCATCTTCCCTTCTACGCCGACACCATCCGGCCATCCTCTTGGTGGTGTTTACCCCGTTATGAACTAAGGTTCATGACAACTTGGTATCAGAGCAGTAGATCCCTTCCCACGACTTCTGCTACTATGTGTTAGAGTACAATATATTTGGTAGGTTAGAGTCCATTGGGATTACTATCCCTTGTACCATCTTGCCCCCCAAGTCTTGTACCTCTATATATACCACCCGAGAGGCTCAATGCAATATCATCCAATTATCCAATTCTATCCTCTATCATGGTATCAGACGCCTAGGTTTAGATCCTAACCCTAGCCGCCGCTCGCTTCCGCACCGCGCGCCCCCGGAGAGATCTATCTCTGCCGGGGGCAGCGCCACCGTTTAGGCGGCTGATCCTATTGATCCGGCCGCCATCGTCGTCATCGTCGTCAAGCAGCAGATCGGGCGTACCTCGTTGCAATCGCACTCGTCGCGGTCGGGCTTCCACCGCCCCGTTCCCCAGGCTCGTCGCTGGGCCGTCGCCGTCTCCACCTTCCGGATCTTCGCCGCCCGCCCTGCGCCGTGGTGGTGGGGGCTTGCCGCCGCAGAGGAAGTCGCCGTCGCGGCTCCTTCTCGCCAGATCCGCCGCCGAGAAATCCTCCACCCGGGGCCGCCGAGAGCGGCCACCGCTGGAGGTGCCGCCGGTCGCCGCCGCGGGATCGTGCCCGACCGGCTCCGCTGCTCGGCGCTGCCGCCGCCGCCCGCTCGCCGCTTCGCCGCCGCCGCCGCAACTCCTCCGCTGACGCCGCCTTTGCCGCCGCTGCCGCCCCAAGCCGTGCTCGCCCGACCTCGGCGAGAATCCGCACTGCCGCCGGGGTGGTGCCCGCCGCCACGGATCTCGCTGGCCGACGGCCCGCTGCTCGCGCTGCCGCCGCCGCCCGTCCGCCGCCCGCCTCCGCTCGCCGATCGCCGTCTCGCAACTCCTCGCCTTGTCCGCCCGGAGATCCTTCGCCGAATCGGCGCCGAGGCGACGGAGATCCACACGCCCTTTTTTTTTTAACCGGCTCTCCTCCTCTGGTTCTATCGGTGCCCGAGAGTTCTTTTTGTTTTTATTTGACCAAGACGCTGGATTGTTTGACCGGCTCTAGGTGTACCCGGTGAGTTGCACATGGAGGTCTTTCTGCTGCTGTATCTTTTCCTTTTTTTTTTCCCGATCACTGATCGGGGTTGAGTCGCCCACCGCCCGTCGATCTCGCACATATCTACTCTGACATCGGCGTCCACTACACCGGCTCCTACCTCTTCGACTGTGCGGCCAGGCCGGGCACGCGATATCGAGGGGGCGCCTTCTACGCCGACACCATCCGGCCATCCTCTTGGTGGTGTTTACCCCGTTATGAACTAAGGTTCATGACAACTTGGTATCAGAGCAGTAGATCCCTTCCCACGACTTCTGCTACTATGTGTTAGAGTACAATATATTTGGTAGGTTAGAGTCCATTGGGATTACTATCCCTTGTACCATCTTGCCCCCCAAGTCTTGTACCTCTATATATACCACCCGAGAGGCTCAATGCAATATCATCCAATTATCCAATTCTATCCTCTATCACTATGGTTTCTGCGACTCGTCCTATTGCCGAGTCATTGGCCATAATAGAAGTTAGTGCTATTGAGATGGTCAGCATCAGCAAAGGGATGGGGGCGTCTTCCTCGACATGCATGCTATCTTGGAGAATCTCTGGAATCTAAGGAAGAAACAACAAGAGATAAAGAGCCAGGCACATCATCATCCAACACCAGATCTCCAACAACAACAAAAACAAGAACCACCGCCACAGCCATCACCAGATCTTCCTCTACCCCTCTGCAGACCACCAGATCGGCGACGGCAGATCACCATCGCGCCGCCCTCACTCGCCGCTATCGCCGCTCCGCGCTTCCCGCGTTTGCAGCGAGCCTCATCCGCTGGTCCCGCTATCGCCCCAGACCCGCCGCCGCGCAGACGCCCTCACCGTTGGCGCCGACTAAACGCGCTCTCCTTTCGCCGAGATCGACGTCGCTCCCCAGCCGTCGCCGTCATCGTTGCGGTCACTGGTCGTCATCACCGCGGGATTCCGCCGCCGCTGACGGAATCGCAATCGAAGACCATCCGTGGCGGCCGCCACCGGATCGGGCGTTCTACGCCGCCGATTCGCCGCTTCGCACCGCCGTCTCCATGGCCGTGCCTCGAGTCGGCGAGATTGGGATCTCGCCCGCCGTCTCCGCCCGCCGCCGCCACCGCCCCGCTGCCGCCGCCGCTTGATCCGTCTCCGTCCGATCCGCCGCCACCTCCTCGAGCCGCCGCCATGCCGCCCCATCGCCGTTGCTCATCCGGCCGCCGCCCGCCGTAGCCGGATCCACGCAGTTGTTGCCGACGCCGCCGCTTCCGCGTCGCCATCTCCGTGGCCGTGCCTCGAATCGGCCGATGCCGACCGAGGAATCTCCACCACCGCCGCCTCTGAGAGCCGGAGCCGTCGCCGATGCCGCCGGATCTGCCGGAGTCGCCGCTCGCGGTAGCTGGTCTCCTCCGACCGAAGACGCTAGGTTTGTGAAGTGTTTGTGCGTCTCGGTCGGTTTAGAAACCGACTGATTACTTAAAGCCTAAAAAAAATTAAAAAATAAAAAAAAGAAGAAAAAAACTTATTTTGCAGGCGTCGTTTAGCCAACAGCACTACACTTCGTCGACATGGAGCTGCATCCAGGGCCGCCGCCTAGCAACTCGAGGACGAGTTGCATGCCCGAGAGGGGTGTAATGTCATAGGCGTGGGTCTTGGGCCAGCCAATTTATTATTAGAAATTGGAGATTAGATTATATTTGAGTTAGAGATTAGTTTCCTTGTGTTAGAGATATAATTAGAGATATGATATGAGTTTCTATAATTGTTAGAGATATGATTGGAATTAGATTCTATCTGTTAGAGGGAGCTCATCTATATAAGAGGGCTACCGCATGCTATTGCAATGAATCAAAGAAATAACAAAGTCTTTCTCATCTAAAGTCAATCTCTTCTCTAAAGTTCCTCTCTCCTTCTACGCCGACGCCATCCGGCCATCCTCTTGGTGGTGTTTACCCTGTTATGAACTAAGTTTCATGACACTAGTGATGTTAGGAAAATGGAACCACAGGCATAGAGTTTCATATATTATGTAATGCTATGGTTCCCTTTATTATTATGATCTGCTACTTTAATTAAACTTTATCCTATTGCTTGCACCAGGCATTAGAAATGTATCATGATTGGTTGGATAATGATACAATTGAGGATATAGCTCTTCCTGGATTAGCTGAACTGAGAGGTTATTGGCGTGGCTCTCTTGATGCCAGTGGAGGAGGGAATGGAGATACTATGGTGAGCATGTTCCTGAAGTGACTCTTGGATTTTTGTCCCAGTAATTATTGATAAACTCCTTATAGTGATCTTTCTGTTAAGACTTCTAGAACAGCTGAGAAGTGACCTGAGCGTACATGCATTATGTTGAGCTACATTGACCTCCCCCTTTGTATTGTTCAACTTTATTTTCTGTTTGTGTCCCCCAACCTTGTTTCGTGTTTGTGTTAGCAGCTTGTTTCCATTACATCCTGTGGTATGTCCCTTGAAGAAAGGTTTTACACCTGACTTTCTAAATGAAGTTATCAGCAAGACAATCTTCTTTGAATTATTGTTAAATATATATTTCATATGCGTAAACATGATTTGTATTACTCTTATGTACTGCAGGCTGATTTTGATTTCAATGGTGAAGATTGGGAGTGGGGCACTTACAAGACACAGCGTGTTCTGGCATCTGGTTCATACAGCAATAATGATGGCCTGCGTCTTGATAAGTTATTTATTCAGAAGGATAATGCAACCCTTCATGCTGATGGATCAATTCTTGGCCCGCTAACAAATCTTCACTTTGCTGTGCTTAATTTCCCAGTTGGTCTTATACCAGCTTTAGTTCAGGCTCTAGAATCATCAACCACAGACTCGATTCACTTTCTGAGGCAATGGTTAATACCAATCAAAGGTATTTTACACATGGAGGGAGATTTGAAAGGTACTCTTGCAAAGCCAGAATGTGATGTTCAAATAAGACTTCTTGATGGCACTGTTGGAGGCATTGATCTTGGAAGAGCGGAAGTATTAGCTTCTGTAACCCCGACAAGCCGTTTTGTTTTTGATGCAAAATTTGAACCAACCATACAAAGTGGACATGTAAATGTTCAAGGTAGTATCCCTGTCACTTACGTAGACGGCAGCTCTATAGAGGAAAAATTGGAAGGGGGAGATGGTAAACAAGGTATCATAAGAATCCCTGTTTGGGCGAAAGACAAAGGATCATCTAATGACATCAGTGAAACAAGAATTGTGAGAGACAAGCCTGAGGAGGGTTGGGATTTTCAATTAGCTGAAAGCCTAAAAGGTTTAAGTTGGAATTTGCTAGAACCAGGTGAAGTGAGGATAAATGCAGACATAAAGGATGGGGGTATGATGTTGATAACTGCACTGAGTCCTTACGCAAACTGGCTTCAAGGCTATGCTGATGTTCTCCTCCAGGTGGCCCATTCTTGTTTAATTTCCATAATTCCATTTATGACAATATATGATTACTCTTTTTTCACGTTTTTTAATAGCGTTAAGTCTCACCGATGAAAATGTATGATGAAATTAAACTATCAAGCATAAATTTTGTGTTTATATATGTAGGTCTTTTGTTACACCTGTGCAATATAGAATCCTTTTTTTATCTAACATGAAACGGTGCAATTTATCCCTTTCCCTTGTCTTTTCTTGTCATTTGGATGAAAGGTTAAAGGCACTGTTGATCAGCCTGTTGTCGATGGATCTGCATCATTTCACCGAGCAACTGTGACTTCTCCTTTCCTTAGGACACCACTGACAAATTTCGCTGGTAACGTTCATGTTATATCCAACACGCTATGCATCAGTTCCATGGAAAGCAGGGTTGGGAGGAAAGGGAGATTGTCAATGAAAGGGACCCTACCTTTGAAAAATAATGAGCCATCAACCAATGATAAGATTGAGTTGAAATGTGAAGTTATGGATATACGAGCAAAAAATATATTGAGGTCATGATTGCTACTTTATCCTTTTATATTTATAAACAATATTTGTCCTTTTATATTTGTAAACAATATTTGATGCAGAATTGCTGACTAGTGGCTTCTAAGTGTTAAGGAGAGGATTAGGAAATAGATTAGGACTCTGATATATTTCCTAATATAACTTGGATTCTATTCCATATACTCCCTCTTGTATTGTGTGTATTGATATGAGGCCCAAAGGGCAATATATATAGAGGGTACAAGAGGGAGTATATGGAATAGAATCCAAGTCATATTAGGAAATAGATCATAGTCCTAATCTATTTCCTAATCCTCTCCTTAACACTAAGGATGTAGTAATATCATGTGATCTGGTTGGTTGTCTTCTAGAATTGCTTTTATAATTTTGTTATATGCCTTAACAGTAATGTGCTGACCTGAGATGCATCTCATAAATTGATATTGAATGTACAATACGTAGGATCCCATATTACGGCTTATCATTTGCTGTGTTGTTTTTTTGTTGACTTGTGCAGTGGCCAAGTAGACAGCCAGCTGCAGGTTACAGGCTCAATTTTGCGACCAGATGTCTCTGGGATGATCCAATTAAGCCACGGCAAAGCCTATTTGCCTCACGATAAAGGCAATGGTGCTGTTGGCACTAGGTTGGCTTCAAACAAGTCCAGCTATCTTCCTGCTGGTTTTGATAAAACAACTACTTCGCAGGATGTCTCACGTTTTCTGGGATCACTTTCAACTTCGCCAGACAGTAAGTAGTCCATTAATTTTGACCTTGACTTATATTTGACATCAAGTGCTTTTGACCAATACATTTTGCTTAACCAATTGAATCATTCCATGTCATAATTTGTTACTACCCGATTTTTTACTTGAATATTCGAAAGCAGCAGCATATGCTTTTCTTTACTCTCTCTCTCTCTCTCTCTAATTTCCTTTATGAGCCAACTGGAGCATCCAATCTTTATGTGTATAGGTCAACAATCAGAAAAAGAAAGGACTCTTGAGCATGTAAGTTTTAAGCCAAACATTGATGCCCGACTCAATGACCTGAAGCTCACGTTGGGACCAGAGTTAAGGGTTGTTTATCCTTTAATTTTGAATTTTGCCGTCAGTGGTGACCTTGAACTAAATGGCACTTTTCATCCAAAGTACATAAGACCCAAGGGTGTATTAACGTTTGAAAATGGTGAGGTCAACTTGGTAGCTACTCAGGTAAGCCTAATTACCATAAGCCCTTGTTTGGCACAAACCTTTTCTTTATCTTTATTTTTTAGTATACATTTTATATGGTTACGATGGTTTAACATTTTTGTACTTAATTGCAGGCTAGACTTAAAAATGATCATTCAAATATAGCAAAGTTTGAGCCTGATCTTGGTTTGGATCCTATTCTGGATCTCGTTCTCGTTGGATCTGAATGGCAATTCAAAATCCAAAGTAGAGCAAGCATGTGGCAAGACAATCTGATTGTAACCTCGACGCGCTCCGTGGACCAGGATGTTCTGTCACCTAGTGAGGTGAGACTTCTACTGCTCTACAGCGTAGTTATAGCGAATTTTACTGTAGGACTGATAATGCCTTTGTTTAGTTCCTTGTATTCTTCAAATTTTTACTATCATATAATCTGGTAATTGCCTGTGGCTGGTGAACCTTTTGCCGGTTGCTTGCCAGTTCTCTATTCAAGACATCCATTGGGGGATTATCAATTGGTTAGCTGCACCGTGTACCAATCGTGCACAACTCTTAAAACTCTCTTGTTTCTTGGTGTCTTTTAGGCTGCAAAGGTTTTTGAGTCACAACTTGCAGAATCACTATTAGAAGGTGATGGGCAGCTCGCTTTCAAGAAGCTTGCAACTGCAACACTCGAAACTTTGATGCCAAGGATTGAAGGCAAGGGTGAGTTTGGACAAGCACGGTGGCGGCTGGTTTATGCTCCGCAGATTCCAAGTTTACTATCTGTAGATCCAACAGTTGATCCACTTAAATCACTGGCAAACAACATCTCTTTTGGTACAGAGGTTGAAGTGCAGCTTGGAAGACGGCTTCGGGTATAACCTTTTAAACTTTGTTAAAGCTAAGCCTTTAAGCTTAATGATGCATAATGTACTATACAAATAAAAACTGACATAAATTACTTCCACGTTCTGCAGGCCTCTGTTGTCAGGCAAATGAAAGATTCAGAAATGGCGATGCAGTGGACGCTGATGTATCAGCTAACCAGTAGGCTCCGTGTTCTCTTCCAATCTACACCATCCAATCGGCTTCTCTTTGAGTACTCAGCAACATCGCAGGACTAATTCATTTTTGCCATTGCACAAAGCAAGAGCTGTGGCGTGGCGGCTGTCCTATACAGAGATTTGGTGCCCACATTTGTTTTTGTAGATAATGCAAGTTTTGACAAGCAGTTGTATATGCACATTTGCTGTGTTTTCCCTCTTTGTTGTACTTGTATCTACATTCTTTTTCTCGGAAACAGTTTCTGAGGTTGTACATAGGTAGCAAATTTGTGCTTCCTTAGCATGAGATGTAAAGAAACCCATGCATAGACTGTATATTTTTCCAGCCTCTCTGTTGCGTCGATCAATGTGGAACTGGCTCTGGTACGGTGTGCTGTCTAAGCCCCCCCAAAAAAACATAAAACAAAAAGGTGTGCCTATGGTATGTGTAGACATTATGACAGGGATATCAGGATTATTCTTCATCTAGTCTCTGAAAGAAGAGTGTGAAGTACCCCTCCGTTGCAAAATGTGAAATGCATTTTGACCACGCACACTGATTAAAGAAGCCAAGATTTCAAGAGAATATTCCTTATGTTCTTTTCAAATGTTGTTTTAGAATACGAGTAGTGGATTTTTTTAAATTTTGATAGCTAATATATATATATATTAGAATTTGCCATGTGGAAATGATAGAACTAGATTTATCATAAACATTCTTTCAATTTATTATATTTTTAATAATTTTTATCAACAGAATCAAACGAAAAAATAATCAAAGATGTGTATTGGAGACTGTCAATATCCATGAGTAAAGGTGTGTACGGGAGACTGTCAATATCCATGAGTAAAAGAAATGGAGGTACTAACACGGTCAAATGACTTAACTAACCCCAAATGTGTCTACATTCGAACAAGAAAACAGAAATTCAAGCCATCCAGGTGACGCGGTGACCAGTAGTACAAGATACATTGCTGTGCTGTTTGGCATCTTCTTTTAGGCAACATGGCTCTGAATTTGGGGTGCTCATTTGAAATTCTCTGTTGGGTTTTTTTTTCACCGT
Source organism: Bonia amplexicaulis (assembly GCA_036346245.1). NCBI lineage: Eukaryota > Viridiplantae > Streptophyta > Magnoliopsida > Poales > Poaceae > Bonia > Bonia amplexicaulis. The sequence continues at coordinate 38,195,504 of CM070736.1, read as the reverse complement.
TGAAAGTTTATTCTTTATTATAGCTACTATGAGTTTTTCGAGCGTAATTAAATTTAAAAAATCAAAAAAAGAAAAAAATAATGTAATCACAGACCATGTAAAAGAATAAAGAGGGAAAAAGGAAAAAAAAAACCTAAAAATAGCTAAAAATCAGAAAAAAAACAAAATTAAGAAATTAAAAGCTAAAAACTTAAGTTCAAAACCCAATTGAGCCGGCCGGCAAGCGAAAGCAAAATTGCACATATCTCTTTAGGTCCCTCGTCCTCTTTCTCAGATGCCTCTCCGAAACATATTGTAGCACATTGAGGCAACCACGGCACGCCTTGATGTTTGGGCGGCGTCGATGTTCTGTGCTCGTCAGGCAACCACTGGATAAGAAGTGCGCCATCTCCTTTGAGGGCCTCAGCCATGGAGGTTGTCGGATGCCGCAGGTGGTGAAGAAGCTTGACGTCACCAGCAGCCAAAGTTAGGAGAGGAGGACCAGATCTAGGGGTGAATATGAGCTAAATTCTTATTTTATCGAGCTTTTTCTCAAAATTGATATAGTTTGATTTAATATGAGCTGAGCTAAAATAAAGTTTAATTTTATCCAAAATCTACTTATTCAATATTTAACTAATTAACAAATATAATCAAAACAATTTTAAACTGAACCAACAAACCCTACAGATGAACGTTTTTTCAAATCTATTGATTAGCGAAGGTGGAGGAAAGGCAACCGAAGGAAACACAAGAAAGGAAGGGGACGAGAGCCTGTGGTTATGTTTGGCATTGAAAACGTGCGGTGGTTGTAAGAAATATGTTATTTTAGTAAAGGTAATATTGTAGATAAATAGGTAATAAAGCACCGCATCTAATTTTGGTTAACGTTGTCCACTGTAACGACAAAATAAGTCTTATTTTCCCTCTAAAATTAAAGATTTATGGTAAATACTAAAAAGTATAACTCCGTGTCATCTGTTAAAAAGTACGGTATTGATATGGCTCGGATGTCCAACCGTATTGGACGTTTACCCATGCGGACATGGCCCACTCCTCGTTCCATTCAATTTTTCCTTAACTCGCTGCTTTCGTCCCACATTTTGTCACTCTACTCATTCTCTCACTTTTCTCACTCTCTTCGACGATACTTGAGCACGACGGTGACCATGAGCCCAGCCACCATGTCCTCGGCGCCGGTAGATCCGGCCGCTATCACCGGCTTCCTTTTCGACCGTTCTCAGGCGTAGCGCCACTAGATCCGGCCTTCCCCTCTCCCCCGGCAACCTAGGAGGTCGAGTGCGCCACGAGGATGTGGGCGGCCTTCTCCTCTGACGCCAGATCCAAGCCGCACACGTCACCTTCCCGCCGCCGCCACGCCTGAGGGCCTCGCCACCGCCTGCCATGGGGTAAGTGTTTATTTTTTCTGCAACATTCTGATTTCATGTATGCAACAATAAGCAATAATCGGTGCAACATCAAATTTTTTTATTAAAATATTTTATTGTATATATGACTAAAAATTGTTACATACCTATATAATAAATGGTACGGCCGAGCCAACCATCTGGACGCCAGCAACTCCCTAAAAAGTAATTACTATCGAATCAGCGTCGTATGTCGTACGTAGTTGGGTTTAAATGCTGGTTTGAGAGTACGAGGAGCAAATTGGAGTAATGTTTAAACCTTAGCGAATTGCTACTAGAAGCCTAGAACCAGTTACTACTAATCTACTATGAAGCACGTACAAGCGTGCTACGCCTGGAAGACACGTGAACGCGGAGGAAAAAAAAGAGGAGAGGCAGCACGTCGGTGAGCATGCGCAAACCCGATCTCGTCCATCCGTTCCGGAATACGAGGCTGAGATCGAAGCGGGCGGGCCACCCTCCCCACTTACGCAACTTTGCGTCTTGCCGCCCGCCCAGCCCACTGGGCGGAAATTTTCCGGAAACCACCCCCGCGGTCGTCCTCTCCTCTCCTCCCGGCTCGTTCCCCTCCCCCTCGTCGGTCCTCTCCTCCCCGCTCCCGAGCGTCTCCCTCCTCCCAAATCGACCTAGGGTTAGGGTTGGTCGCCGCCCCTGGCCATCCCACGCGCGAGCGACCGAGGCGTCCTCCGCCTCCCCTCTTCGTTTCCACCGTTCGTCAGATCTGCCCCCTCCTCCGGCGGCCGGCGCGGTGAGCTCTTCTCCGCCCCTTCCTTCGTTTCCCCCGTTCGCCAGATCTGGCCCCCTCCCCCTTCTCCGGCGGCCGGCGCGGTGAGCTCCGGCGGGAGATCCCCCGTCGACAGCCTCGTGGGGGGTTTCCTTTTCTGTGAGCGATCTCATCCGAATCTTTCTCTCTGGGATGGACACTCCAATCCATGCAGCTCGTTGCGTGGTGGAGTGCTGATAGCAGTTTATTTTCCAAAATTTCTGGGGGAACCCCCATGCCCCACGTTAGGTCCGCCCCTGCGCCTCGTGAACTCTGGGCTTGTGAATGGAATCTAGTGATAGCGATAGGCCCAGTGCAACCGATGCCACCGAGTCAGTGCTGGGTTTAGATGGCGAGGAGACACTGTCTGAGAGGGGGTCGGTTGGAGCCAGGCAGGGGCCGGGCACACCGATTGGAAGTGGAAAAGAGGCCCCTTCAAGCAGTTCATCTGCAGGGAGTAAGAGGAAGCGTAATAGCTTGCATTCTGATAGAGTGGAACTCAGTGGGCCAGAGGTGGCAAGATCCAGTTCGGGTGATTCCACGTGGAGCATGGATAGTTTGGATAACCATCACCCGCTTTCATTATCGAGAAAAAAGAATGGCCACTCGGAGCATTCAGTTAGTTCAGGTGGAGTTGCAGTGATCAGGCAGCCTCGTGGCGTCTTGAGATTGAGGAAGCTTGCTCAGAATGCCAGTACCGAGAATGGGACTGGAGGTTGTAAGGTTCTAAGATCCAATGGCGTTGCTAATGCTACTCAGCACCTGAGGAGGAACAAGAGGAGGAAATCACATGCGCTTAAGGAGAACAGAGTTGGTGGTGATGACCCTGTCAGTTGCTTGAAAACTGAGAATGGTACTTGTGATCACGACAGTAGCACAAAGTTTTGTTCTGAAAATGATTTCTCAGTTGAAAAGCAGTCACGTCTTTCATGCCAACCATTTAAAGCTGTTAATGTTGACAAGCAAATCTCTGGGCATGCGCAAGAGGAGGACGATGTTAGCCTGGAAGAAAATGCTGCTAGGATGCTCTGTTCTCTATCAGATAATAGATGTGCTGGCCCACTGGGGAAGAGAATGAAATCACCCGATAGATCATCAAAGGCATCTTTTCTTCAGCATTCCAATCATTTGAAGGATCCATACAACAAAGTCAAGGATGTAGGAGGTCCTGCTAGGTTGCTACGGAAGCGTGACGGTAAAGCAACGTTCAGGAAGCGTCGTCCACGTCGTCATTTTTATGAAGTCAGCCCTCGTGACGTGGATCCATTTTGCATTGTAAAAGAGAGGATTAGGGTGTTTTGGCCTCTTGATGAGACTTGGTACTTCGGCCTGGTCAAGGAATATGACCCTGTGACAAGGTTGCATCATGTCAGGTATGATGATAAAGACGAAGAATGGATCAATCTTCAAAATGAGAGGATCAAGCTCCTGCTTTTGCCAGGTGAAGCTTGCAAGAGATCTAATCATAATAATTCAAGGTCAGTATTTAAGCCGGAGTTTGAGGGGGATGAGAGAGAAGAATTGGATGGAAACAGCATAGGAAGTTCTGGGTCGGAGCCCATTATCTCATGGCTGGCTCGATCAAACAAAGCAAGATCTGCTACATCCAGTAACATCAACAAGCAGGATCATGCTCATTCAAATATTGCTCCTGTTCTATTTGACCAAAAGCAATGTATATTATCAAACTCATTCGATGTGAAGCTGGAGAAGTTGAGCTCTGATGATGATATATCAGGTATTTCACCTGCAAATGGGGGTGCAGAAGTTCTTAAGGATGGGACTACATCCAGGGATAGGAGGTTTCGCTTTGTTTATTCTAGGAAGCGGTTTTGCAGGAGAAAGAATGCTTTTCTAAACATTTCAGAACAGGTTTCGAATCCTAATAGCAGAGCAAGTTTTGCAGTGGTTCTTGCTTCAGTTGGCCGGGAGTCTAGTACTGAAATCGGTGCTTCAGTGACATATGTCATATTGGTATTGAGCCTGCCACTGAAGTCTGTTTATAAGTTTATTTCTGAAGCCTGTACTGTGTGGGTTTCCAATGCTCTCTTTCTCCTTCAGCATGGTACATTGGTTGCCTTATGGCCTGCTGTACATCTGGACATACTTCTTGTTGATAATGATTTAGGTTTGAAACACTTGCTTCTTGATACTTGCTTAAGATCAGCTGTATCTCTTTTCTGCTTACTTGTCGGAAGCTTTAATCAGTATTCTAGGCAGAGTACTCTTAAGGAATCGAAAATGCCATGCACCTCGGTCAGATTTCAGATATCTGGTTTGCATTGTACTAGCCAAGTAGTGTTTGTGTTGTTCAGCTTCTTTGGGATAGGGGAATCAGAATGGAAGCACCTGCAAGGAAAGATTCAGTATCACTGTTTGAAAAGGGAGCTGTCTAAAGTTAATTGCACATATGCCAACATCAAGCAACTCACCGATGGAACTGATCAACAAGTCTCCACTTCACTGAGTCTCATTTCTAAGGTACCACACCTTCCTCAGCTATGCGGATTGTATTGATCCTTCCACATTATGATTTTTTTTGTGTAGTTGATTCTGAATATTGCATGCCCAGGACTTTTTTAAAAAGAAACATATAAAGATCACTTACTGCCCATGGTTTTATGCTCATTAACAACAAGAGGTTTCCACTCTAGTTTTTATTATACTAAGCAATGTGGGAATGCTAATCATTTGTTGAAGTCAGAATATCTGCAGAAGAAACCTAGATCTGGTATCTTATGTTGCAAACAGGGATGTTATTTGGTTTTTGCAGAAATGTCGACTTCTATTGTGTTCCCTAAGCACTGTGAATAAAGTGCACATGAGCTGATTAGAATTTAGCCAGTGCTTGGATGAGAACAATCGGCATTAGTTCTTGACCTTGCACAAGATGTAGATACTGCACAAAAGCACAATACAGCAACTTGAAGATCCAACTGAGTAGTGCTTCCCTTTATGAGAGGCTCAGTCAATGTCTGACTGGACATGTATTTGGATAAATCCAACCCACCAACTGAAACTACTCTTAACGTTTTCTAGAATAGCAATAAAATGTTTCTTTTTTTAGGTGCTCCTTGAACTTAGTTATTTGACGTAGTAATCATTTGGCTATCATTTCTTTGGAAGTGCTCCCGGAACTTTTGTGAGGTAGTAATCATTATGTTATCTGAGGAAATTGATTTGTGATCTTGTTGAGTGATGGAAGGCCAATTTCCTCTTATACTTTATTTCATAGCAAACTTCCTTTACCGATCTGTTGTATGTTTCTCTTTGTCCCAGGATAGCTAGGAAGCCATGCTTCAATTGAGTTTTGTAAAAGCATAGCTTTGTAGGATCAGTTTTACTACACTAAATTGAATTAATATTACTCCTTAAACCATATAATTTGTATTAAAACCTTGTGATCACTGGAGTTCTTTTTTAATTTTGTATGGGTTACTTTTTCATTTTGTTAGTTGTTACATCGCTACTCCTGAAACAGTATATGTTCTTCATTTCTTGAATACAAGGATCTGAGTGAATAATTTTTATTCATCTGGTGGGGTTTCCTACTTCAAACCAAAGATTTAATATTGTCACCAGTTTCTTGTACTGTTGTCTGGTTTTATTACCTTAAAGTATGTTCCGCAATATTATTTATCTTTTTTATTTTTTAATTCAAAGCCTTCTCTTTGTTCTTGGGGCCTGGGGGGTAAATAGTCGTTTCTGTTACTTCTTGCGCTAAGCGTGCGTTTCTGTTGTGGATATTTGTGCGTACAAGCTTTTCCCTTAGCAATTTTTTTCCCAGAAACTAGCTATAGTGCTATACACAATTTTAGTTCTGCCTGTCACATGATTCCTATTGTCTTTATTATATGCAATGAGAATCATGTATTGGTGCATGACTTAGTGGAAACTGTTGTTTACTTGTTCATCTGTGCCCATGAGTAATCTATTATTTAGTCTTCGATCTTCTATTGCATAGTCTTTAACATAATTGAATGCATTAGTTTTAAACATATCGTGCTGAAAATCTAGGCTTATAGCAAATCAGCTGATTACTGACAAAATCTTTTTGTTAAACAGGGTTTATCGTTTAACGTTCAGGACTCACAGTTTCTTCCGGAATCAAATTATTCAGATGTTGACCCTGTCATTTATTGTCCTGATGAGCGATGTGGATTTGCTCAGAGTGATCTGGATGCAGCAGCTGCACCGTCACATCTGCTTTGCCACCATTTAAAATTTCTCATTGAAAGAAATTTGACTTCTAGTGGTTTTCAGGAGTCCGTGCCATTTTCTTTAGAAGAGGATCAGCACTCCATGTCACAACATACATCTGATCTGGTTCATCCTGTCTCTCCTGCTTCTGGAATTTGTTCTCTTGATCTTAAATCATCCACTGGTCCCTTGGGTGTCGGCACTGTTGGTTGCATAAATCATTCTAGCTCTGCTAGCAGGGAGTTCAATACTGCTGAAAGCATTGTAAGTCTTGAATGTAACGACAGCAATATTGGTGATGCCAACATGACATGCAGAAGGGTTCCAGATCAAAATGGGCCTTATGTAGGTGCTGACAAACCTTGCTCCTCCAATCTTAATGTTATTTGCTCTCCACAGAAGTCTGAAGAGAGGTGTCTGTCCATAAATATTGCTCAACATAAGACATCTGGTCCACCGGATGATAAGTTACTTTACAAAGATGAAAAAGCCACACAGCCTGTATCTAACTTGGTCCAGGAATTGAATGACTATTCAATTGGTTGCGCTACACCAACTGCGCCCAGGACGACCTACCATCGGAACCGGTTTACATCCATATCACGCACTTTTGGGGATGGTTCAAAATTATGGCCAGAAGATCTCATGTTGACTAGCTTTGCTGGTGGTTCTAAGAAGCCACGAACTCAGGTGTTATACTCAGTTTCTCCTAGAAGTGATGAACTTGGCTTAAAACATAAAGGCCATTTCCGGAAGATACATCATAGCAATGCTAAGACAAATGATGCCAAGAGACTTCCTGATAATTTTAGAAGTGGCCAGAGCAGCCCGGAGTCTTTGACATGCGTAGCAAATGTCCTAGTTACAGTTGGTGATAGAGGATGGAGGGAGTACGATACTCAGATCACAATTGACTCTGATGGGCAGGGTGATCGGAGGATTTGTGTGAAGCTTGCTGAAGGAACCAAGTATGCTCACAAGGTTTGTCAAGTTTTGCAGCCTGGGGCCACAAACCGCTATACACATGCTATGATGTGGAAGGGGGGCCCTGAATGGTACCTAGAATTTCCTGACAGAAGCCAATGGTTGATTTTCAAACAAATGCATGATGAATGCTATAGCCATAACATCAGAGCTGCATCTGTAAAAAACATTCCAATCCCTGGTGTCCGCTTGGTTGAAGCTCATGCTGATAATGATGATGTATCCTTTGTGCGCTCCCAAGATTATCTTGGCCATATCGGAACAGATGTTGAAATGGCTCTTGATGAATCCCGTGTGATATATGACATGGACAGTGATGATGAAGAGTGGATTTCAGGACACAGGGAATCCTTATTAGGTAAGAACAGCACTGGATGCAAGTTGACCGAGGACTTGTTTGAGAGGGTCGTGGACAAATTCGAGAAACTTGCGTATAGCCACAACTGCAATGAGCTCACCATTGATCAGATGAAGGAACTAGATATTGATGATGTTCCGCTGGACATCATTAAAGTGGTACATGATTATTGGCAGGACAAGAGGCAGAAAAAGGGTATGCCACTCATTCGACACTTTCAGGTGAGCATATGCTTTGTCATCCTTTATTTTGGCTTGTTACCAATAGCTTTGTCTCGCTTTCGCTTTCTTGTACATGAGCAAAAGGTTTGCTTGCTCATGTTTATAGTCTATGGAGAACAGAAAGCGGGTAAACATTGGAGACTTTGTTATATAGTTATGTTATTTATCTTCCTTGGGATGTTTAGTAATCTGCCTTGGCCCCTTCGTGGTCCTAGCTGCCAACTAAAATTCAGTTAGTTTTAGTTTTTTATGCTTATGTAGTTTTATGTGCATATTTATTTACTTTAGCTATTCAAATGGTGTAGGCATGTAGCTGTGTGCTTAACATAGTTTCCAAAAAAAAATGTTTTCCTTTCGATTTTTGTTCCCAGCTTTGATAGCACTAATTAAGTAAAGCAAAACATCATCCTGTGAGTTGAAATAGTGTTGGTGCTTTTAGGGTTTGTTGTAAATTTGCTATGTTCCCGAGTATTGTTCTGACCTTAAGTTCTCATACTGTAGATCCTCCTGTGGTTAAGTAGCTTCTGTGCAGTGTCTTTTTTTGAATAGGGTTCTAAATAAGAGTGGCTACCAAGCAAGTGCCTGGTCATGGTTAATCGTAATTTTATCCTTAATTATTTTAGGACTCTTTATCTTGAATTTAAAGAGGCATGAATAGTGTTGATTCTTCCAGGAAAATTCGACTGTTACATTATTCAGTTATTATGTTTTTATCTTACCAAATGGATCATTGCAGTCCACCAAACAATGTTGAGTGCATACTTACTCTAATTTTAATTTTCTATCATTTTCAGTCTGCTATGTGGAAGATCTACGAGCAGCAGCTACAGGAATGGGAATCAATGGTATACCGAATACAGGGTTCATCAAATGGGTACCAAGAAAAGAGGTTGCCCCCAAAACCTCCATTGTTTGCCTTCTGTTTGAAACCTCGTGGACTCCAATTCCAAATATCATACAAGGGACCGAAGCAACGATCCCATAAGAAGCTTATGTCCTCTGGATGCCACAGTTTCTCAAGAGAGCAGGATGGTTTTTACCGACCAGGTACTCTTCCTTAATGTATTGTAGTCTTCATTGGTTCATTTTCCCCCCTTTTACTGATACGTATTCCTGTTTCTGTCAAATAGCAGGCAGGAAATATGATGAATGTGTTGGGGATGGGAGGACATGTGAATCCTATGACGGTGGTTCTCTTCATTCACCAACAGGGTACTACTCTCCCAGGTTCTCTGTGAGAACAGAGACCCCTCGCGCATTAGATGCTTCAGAAAGAGGTTCTACACCAAGATTTTTCAGAACTAACAGTGTCAAAAGGAACGCAAGCTTTGCATTCTCTGAGGATCGTCAACAATCGCCTTCCTACCGCCATCAGAGAATAAAGCGCAGCACACCTGATCATTGGAACACGGTCATTCATGAATGGCAGAACTCGAAGCACATGTTCCCGGGGGCATCCCAGAGCCTCCGCATTGACATCGAGGGGCTGAAGCTACGGGACGCCACGAGCGCTGCGCAGCATGCAGCGACGATGGCCAAGCTCAAGAGAGAAAGGGCGCACTGCCTGATGCACAAGGCTGATCTTGCTCTCCACAAGGCCACAGTCGCTCTCATGTTCGCTGATGCGATCAGGGCGTCCAGCAGGGATTCATCCGGGACGGCAGAAGAGATTTGAGGGATGAAGAACGCTGACACTTTTTTGGCGTGAGCCGATGCGTATAGATGCAATTTGTGCAGGCGCATCTTTTTGTTGATAGAAGGGAGCTTCTTTGCTCCATTCAATCAAGCCAGTAGATAGCATCTCGCCCTTTTTCTTTTTCCCTTTTTTTACCATTTGTACATATGTTTTTTTAATTTTATTTCTTTTCTATAGTAGACCTGGTCATCGACTTGTTTGTGTGTGTGGGGTGGTGGTGGGGGGTCTCGAAAAAGTAGAGCGGCTGTTCATGCAGTCCGGCATGTCTAAACTGCAGAGTTATGTATTGATGTCCTCTCATTGTTGTGAGTTGGTCAAGGGAAGCCGACAGCATAGGGCCTAATACTTTCCTGCCGCTATCAAGAAAAAAAAAAACAGAAGAATGAATGAAGAGAACAGTACAGAACAGAATGTGCTTCTGAGCCTGACAAGTGCCCCCTTATATGTCGCTGTTTCCTCTTTCTTTATAGTAAGAAGTCCATACGTCCAACACTTAAAAACTTTGAACCTGGTTGTTGGACCATGAACTTTTTAATCAGGTTCATTTAGCTCCTCTCAGTGGTTTCAAAAGATGGTATTGTCACTCTGGCATCATGACCGGGTGGTTTTGCCACATGGGCTAAATAGTTATCGAAAATTTCATCCAATTTCTACCATGTTTATGTCGAAGAAGCAACAATTAATTACGCCAAATAAACTACCATCAGCTACAATAAAAAATAAATCAGATACAATAAAAAAACATAAACCATCGCCAAATTGAGCACCCTATATATTCGTGTGAAATTCTCGAGTTCCAAACTGGCCCTAAACGTGATGAGGTCTCGTAAGATTTTCTACCATGCTTCACTATCTTAGTACTACTTACCTTGACAGTTTGACAGCTACACTCGTGTTGTAAAAGTGTGAAACGTGAATGAAACGCTATGTTTCAAGGGTACTTGTCCAACTTCAGTTGATGGCAGGTTGGGTTGGAATGAAACTAGACCTGCATTATATACATGCATGTAACGTGCCGGTTCCTTAAATCTCCTTTCAGAGTGAGACCATGAACTCAAGTCCAAAGAATTCCCTCTGCGACTGCGACAAACAAAAATGGTCTCGCACAAAGAGGAGCTCTCTGGCCTTCTCAATTACACCACCTTAATTGGGAACAGATCTCGCTCTTGCTTTATCTCTATTTCCTTTCTCTCTTTACCGTCAATTTTGCAAAAAAATCAACTGACCAAACAGTTCTTGGTCATCCAGGCATGCGGCGTGCAGATGATAATAGTATCACTTCATTCTTTTCTTGTACACATTTTTCTCAGAGGTAACATGAGTGAGAAACATTCATGTCTACGTGGACGACCCCACCTGCCTTCCCTTCCAAATGATTGGAGCAATCAGCATCCACACTGCAAGCGCGAGCATTGGTCAGCAAAGATACAGTACAGATTTGGTTCTGTGAACAAATGTTCTGACAACGTGTGCTCAGCTCACTGGGGTTCAGGGATTTGTTCACTTACTGTACACGATTGCTGCTAGCCACGCGTTAGCAACACGTACCCATGTACTCGCCCAACCAACATCTATTGTCCACCTGAGGCAATGGTCATAATGTTTTTCAAATTTAGGCAACATAATATCAGTCCATATATGCACTTGTGTTTGGAGTAAATTAACTACGTTGTCAAACAGATCAAAAATTTTGCAGTGGTTTATCGCTGCATAGATATCTTTCTGAAATTAAAGAGAGTGGAGTTTGTCTGAACTTACTTTTCCATGGTTTGATGGGCATTCCAACCAACAAAGATCATGGCGAAGTACATGGCGCCCATGGCAAACACGAAGTGGAAGAAACCAAACCCGTAGGGGATATCGTCTTCTGACTCAACTTCAGTCTTCTTGAACTGCAAATGCTTAGAGGCAGTTCAATTTGAATCGTGTGCTTCACCCATATGGTGATCAATTCAGTACAGCTGACAACATACCTGGAAGCATTTAGAATCAATTCCCGTGGAGAAAGTCGCCATGACGATGACAATAACCGCGATAGCAAAGCTCTGCAGAAGTCGACATTTGGTTTTTCAGTTAGAACTAGGAAAATGGCCCGCGCACATGCGCGGACATCATCTTTAGTGCATTAAAAATGTTTGCAAATAAAGTTTTAATCTCATATTATTTGATTTGAATGAAATGCATGGGTGAGTGGAGTGACTTGTGATAAGTTCAAATGGTTTTAGTTGATATTTCAAGATTTTGTTTAACATATCCATCCCAAACTTCTTCATACCAGCCATATCAAATATGAATATACAAATAATTATCTTGTAGGTCTAGTTTTTTTAATTTATGGTTTATAATTAATGATTTTTTAAACAAATAAATATGATAGTTTCTCAGCAGTTATTTTAAAGCAGCTTATTAAAGCAGCTTTTTCGAAGCGGCTTGTCAGCTGTGCGCATAGCCGTGTCGCGCCATGCCTCCGTCCTCCGATTCCTTTTCTTGCCATCTTGGTACTCACCCTCCTAGCTCCCACGTTAGTTGCTAAATTCCAATTGAGGGAGAGAGAGAGACGGACACATGTTTCCAAATACCAATTGATGGAGAGAGAGAGAGAGAGAGAGAGAGAGAGAGAGACGGACACAACGTAGCAAACATCCTTTGATGATAGTGTGGGAACATCTAAAATCCAATGGTTCTGGTTTGTTAACTACGATTAGGATCCATGGAATTAATAATGTGAGGATATCTAAAATCCAATGGTTCTGATTTGTTAACTATAATTAGGGTTCACAGAATTAAGAGCCGGATGTTTTTCTTTTTTTGTGAAAATTTATATCTATTTCTCTTTTCTCTTAGCAACTCGAAAACATCCGTCATTGGTTTTTAGTAATGAAGAGATGCCAGTTCATCATACTAGTACGCAGTAAGTTGATGCCATTTTTTTTTCCTTCGGTAAATTTTCTGAGCTATCACTGAAGATAAGAAGCATCACTGAAGAGGGCTCTAAGAATGTGTTTACCGTGATGTTGAGCCAATGTGCACTTGTTGCAGCTTCTGCTTTCTTGTTGCAAATCTCTGTGTGTGGCTCACTATTTGTGGGGTAAATTTACAGCACAAAAAAATGAGGAAGGAGCTTGTATCATGAAATGGGCTAGTTTGATATGCAATCACATCGATCAGAATTCAGATTAGAATCTTTACCTTCTAATTGCTGACCAGCACAGGAACACAACGTACACTCCCATCAGCCCTGGTGCCAGATAGCCTGCCTTTACCTGATTTTGAGAACAGTGAAATTTCATCATAAAACTTTGTCAACATCTCAATTGATAACAGCATTTTATTTGAGAGTGTGTTTACCTTGGAGTTCAATGAGATGCAGGTCATGAGCTGTACAAGCAACAGTGTGATGGTGATGAACAGAATGTTCAGCTTGCAGGTCGGCCTCGGCGCGTACCAGGCGTACATCAGAACAATCCCTACGATAGATCCAACATACGCTACAATGGAGATCACAAGCACCTGCATGTGGCTGCGAATTCAACCATATACATACTGCCACTGTTAGATTACGGCGTCAGATGGTAACCACACACAACAACTTGGTCTGGACAAGCCTACCATCTCTTGAGGTTTATCTCTGACCGGCAACAGTCGTTGAGCCATGTGATGAAGCTGGCCACACTGATTAGTTGAATAATAAGAAATGCCCTGTTTAATTCCAAGACAAGTAAAGACGTATCCTTGAAACCTAAACTGAAGAACAAGAAATGCCTGAAAAAAGGCATGCATGCGTGTGATGTACCCTGCTCCAAAATGCGCGACCTTCCCTGGGGAAAAAATTCAGACAAACACACCATCATCATCAATAGCATGCAAGAGGCAGTTTAGAGGTGACCAGAGGGAGGCAGACAGATCGAGCGGCGGAACTGACCGTAGAGCTGGATGAAGGGCGACGACACGAAGAAGGAGATCACCGTGAAGCCCATCCACAGGACGATCTTGGCCGGCCACCACTCGGAGTGCCACGAGTTCCGGCAGTCCTGCACCTTCCTCGTGTTCACGGTCGACAGGAACATGACGAAGAAGAAGAGCTGATCAGAAACATCTTGTCAAGGACAACATGCAACCGTACCTACTGCTCCAAGAACATGAAAATTTCTGAATTCTGAATCATTTCCAAGGATACGAAGCAGCCGAGGCTGATCCGCAGCACGCCCTCCGCTCCGAGGCAGTACCGCGCGCCCTGGCAACCCTTGAGGCGCTGGAGCTCGGAGAGGGCGGAGTTGCCGTAGTCACGGATGGTCCAGGCGAGGAGGTTGGTGACGAGGAAGATGAGCGCGTAGACGTAGCGCGCCATCATGGGGTAGGGGCCGAGGCACGGGTGCGCGCAGCACGAGTCCTCCATGAACCGGATGTACCGCTCCCTTGACCCGCTCCTCTGGCCGCCGCCGTCGCCTTCCCTCTCCTCCGGCGTCACGCCGCCGCCGCCGTGGACCGCCATGCCCGCTTCGCTGTCCATGTTGCTGCCAAGTGTCATCCCAAGAACAGCACTGCTGCTTCCTGCACACGCACAATCCCACACAAGATTCACATCACACGCGAGTTGCGGCACGAGATTGTTCGTTCGTTGCGTACGCGTCGATCGCCTGGCATCCTCGCCGCCTCGGCGCGCGTGATCGAAAACGATGTGTTCCTTTGCACCAAAGCCATCATCCCGAAAGAGTGTTGTTCTTGTCTTGCTTTATGGGCAAGACTAATGCCGCTGCTTGCTTCGACCAGCTAGCGCTCCAGTTTGACTCGCTTTGACCAACAAATTTGTCAGAACTGACTAACTGTGACAGTCGTAGTAACCGTCACCCCTAAGTTTGCAAGGAAAGAAAAACAGTTAATCTGTTTGGCAACGGCTGCGACTTTTGGCTTTTGACTGAAATTTTTGAATTTTGGCTGTTTACGGTACAGATTACGGAGAGACAGATACTCACTTGCGATTTTGGCTGGTACATATGTTGGACTTTTAACGTGTAGATCGTTTAACTTGTAGACCCCGTCTTGAGAAAATACTTCGTTTGAAAATTAGATACTGTAGTAAAAGCCAAAAGCCGCCAGCTTCAGAGAAAAAGAACAGGCCCTTTACTTGTCCCGTTTCGGCTTCATTCCCCAGCTTCCAATAATTAAGATTGTGTTCAACTGCTCAAGAATCATTGAAGGTTTCTTCCAAAGCTTACATATTGTGGTGTCTAATTTCACTGTCTTGACAGGGATGGGGGATATATAAAGAGGTGAAAGGCAATTAAAAGGAAAGGTAACCCAGAGAAGAGGAATGTGTGCTAGTAACGAGCTTGGCTTTAAAGGAAGAATAGGATTAAAGATGGAGATAAAGAAAGCTCTATGGACTGGAGACTGGAGGAGGATGCAAAATTGCACATGGTCTTTTTGTGCCTATCATGTGGAACTTTGCATGTTTGTAGAAAAAGAGCAAAGCTGCAAAGCAAATAATACAATGATGGTGGAGTGGAAGGAGGGAAAGCAAAGGATGCTAGGTGAAATTCCTTGGGAAATATATACTAGTTGTTAAGGGTATTTAGGTCTTTTTCTATTTTCTAGGGTTTCTGTCCATTGTACTATATAAGCATCATAGGCTATTGCAATAGATTTGTGCTTTGAGGTTTCTTATATGGTATTAGAGTCTTGGTTTTGAACCTAACCTCCGCTTTGGTCGTCGCTAGTCACTGCCGGCCATCGCCGCCCCCGCTCCTGGGAGGAGTGTGCTCCACTCCCGGGTGCAGTCATCTCCTTCCGCCCCAAGCCTGCGCCATTGCCTGCCACTTCCGTGCCATATCCAGACGCATCCAGCCTCCTCACGCCAGATTCAGCCGACTCCGGCCTCGGCCACGCTTCGCGCCGCCGCTCCAGCACTGGGTGGCCACTTCATTGACGGCTTCTCTGGTGGATCTTCGCTGGTCGCTGGATCTCATCGCCCATGCGGCTCCACCTTGCTCTCTTTGGGCCGCCGCCAGACCCTCTTGGCCTGCTCTTCCGCCGTCGACAGCGCGCCGCTGGGATCTGGCCGCCTCCATGTATGTATGTATGAATGTATGCATGCTGGGCAGTTTGTGTTCAGAAATTGCCGGAACAGTAAGAGACGTGGTGCATACATATTCAGAGTTTCAAAGGGCGCGCACACACAAAATCAGAGGGTTATTTTTTTATATATATTTTTATCGCTGTGGCTATGCTGTACAGCGCTGTTTTGCACAACAATGTGTATGTGGATACTGTATTAACCCCACTCACGATAAGTAATTAAACTCTCTTGGGCCAATTGTCCTCGATTAATCAAAACAAAGATCAACCTAGCGTCTGTGTGTTTGGCTCCCTGAAGATCAGATAGGCCAGCTCTTCGACGCTCCAAACATCGCACTATCTTTGTCGACGAGTTGCCATCACAGAGTGATGCTACATATCCTTTCTCCTAGCTATATGGCTTAGGGGTGTTCTTTTAGTTATAGCTTATTAGTCTAATAAATAATAATTGCTAAAAAAATAAAGCCAAAAGCCAGTCAAAAATCTAAAAAGAAGGGGCCTTAGCTTTCCTGGAGCACAAGCTAGGCAGACATTTATGTCATGAATTGGACCATTGCATGCCGATGCTTGTCGGCGAAGGACGGGAGCCTGTCAAGTTGACCCCTGCAGAAAGCTTCAGCCAGGAGAAGCAGAGGCCACTTAGCTAGTGCATCCATACGACCTGTGAGCAAGCAAGCAAGCAACAAGCATCACTTGCAAGGAAGAAGAATCATTACAGCAGACATGATCGATCTACTAGCTAGCTCTTACGTGAACGTTTGGACCACATACGTTGCCCCCCCCCTGTCTGTGTCTACGCAACACGCTGAAGAAATGTCTCGAGGTGTGGCTTGATCAGCACAAGAGAGAACCCCCCCATTGCTGAATCTAGGTGAGCCCGTACTCCTCTCCCACTGGGTGGCTTTGTATGAGTTGAACTAATTAACTTCGTCAAATCTTTGGCACTTAACTGTATATAAAACCACAGTTCAACTTCTAAATATGCCAGTTGAATGCCTTAAAAAGGAAAATTGAAACATAGATAAGCAGCTTCGTTTTTTTCTTAAAAACAAGATAAGCAGCCTCGTAACTGGAGCCTGTTTGGAACAAATGAATTTTCATACTGTTGTTGTGGGGAACTCAACCCCTCCGACTGGTAGGGTTAGCTAGTGGATCTTGGAGCAAACCCAATAATATAGTATCGCATGTCAAAAGAAATATACCATTATACACTTATCCTTCGCAATTATTGAGGGATAGGAAGTTCCTATCTTACCACATTGATGGATATAAACCCCCAAGAGGGTATAAGACTGGGGGACTTTGGCTCATTTTTCTACTCACCAGCTCTCTCTCTCGCACACATGTTGTGATCTCTAGTTCTAGCAAGTCCACATCCTCAATAGAGGAAGGGTACCAAGTACCTGATGTTGTGACTCATGCCACAACACATACACTAGCTGAATGCACGTGCTTTACTATGTTTAAAAACATATCATACTATCCCTAGTACGTCAAATTGACATCTCGGGGTTACCCTACTTGGCCCACGCCCTAGGCTCCGCCTCCACATTTAGCTGAGCTCCAACAAAAGCAGTGTCACACCTCCACTTTTGGCTCCACCGTGCACCCAGTAAAGCTTCGTTATTTTTTATTAGAGATTTTTTAGTGTGATGTAATTTGTTTGTTGGTAGATTGATTTTGCTTATTTTGTTAGAGATTTTTCAGTGAAGGGGTGGGGTTGAGGTGAATGAACTATCATCACTAATAGGTTCTTTTAAGTAGTACTAGCCTAGTGCCCATGCTTTGCAACGGAAACCCAAATTACATAAACAAATCAACCAATTTAAGTTTTATGTGTACCAAAATAGCATTACCGAGTTAACAAAAACATGCGTAGGACGTTGTTCAGAATTGCTCTCGAGGATAATTTTGATTTTTGATATATAATGGATGTGAATATATGCGTTTCTATTGATGAAACAATATATTACCTAGCACGTCGAGCCATTATCAACAGGCTTTCCTCAGCTCCACAGCAACGCTTAGCTGAGCTTAGTCCTGATCCACATCGTGCCTCTGCCAACGAGCTCGGCTTATACCCATGCCTCAGATCTGCCACTATGGCTCACATCATGTCTTCATCGCACACCAGGCCTATTGGACCATGTTGGATCAAAAATATTGTTAAATATACTACCTAGATTTTAGGCACAAAATTGCGGTTTTTCGTTGTTACAAAGTTCAATATCTTTATTTGCACCCTAAAATGGAGTAAATGTATAACTATATATGCTCTTCATGCATGTTTCCCACCTATTTTTCTCATGCAGCCATTTCTAGCCTCTTGAATTATGATATATCAAGTGTTTGCATGTACTACATACCTTGTCATTGTGCACTAGCACCCGAACACAAGTCTACATCTGGATTTAGCTTCCAGCTTCTGGCTATGGCTATTATCTTTTAGCCGAAATTACACTATAGTGTCTGTTGGTTTTTTCTAAGTCATTTAATTAAAAAGATAAAAAAATACTGTTATTTCTTCAAGGACAATGTAAATGAATAAAAAGAAAAAACAGAAAAGCTAAAAAAATCCAAAAACCAAAATAAGAAACTAATATATTCTAAATGATTTCTAATATTTAAAAGCCAAAACATAGAGACAAAAGTCATTTAGAGCAACCCTGAACTGTCCAGATTCGACGTCACCACCTACTCGATCGAGAGGAAGAGAGGCATGGTAGGCATTATCACCCATCTCCTGAGCCGTCCGATGAAAACCAACGCGCGTAAGACCATCCTTACACGAGAATTCATGGTTTCTCGCTCTCATTCCTACTTCCCCAAGCATGCCGTGTCATTCAAACTTTCTCGCTCTCATTGCTACCTCCGTTTCGGTTTTAATTTCTGACTTTTTTGGTTTTAATTTTGGACTTTTAGTTTACTGTTTATTAATTTCATATTTTTTTGATTTTTTGGTTTTTTAAAATTTTTTTTATTTTTTTCTGTATTCTTTTTCATTATCCGTGATGGGATAACATGTTTTTCTTATTTTTAATTTTTTTAAATTTAACTATGCCAAAAAAACTACACACTTCTACAAAACAAAATAAATCAGCTATAGTGGAAAAAACCAAATGTCAACAAAAAAAAAGCCAAACTGAGCAGGTTAATTCTTCTACCCATAAAATGAGAGAGAGATTATGTGAAAGCAACATGCATGCTAAACCAGTAAAAGTTGCATAACGGTCATCTCGGACCTAAACGTCTTCTCTTTTGTTTTTCAACGGTTTTTTCTTTTTACTTTTCTTAGTAATCATAATCTATTAGACTAATAAATTATAGCTAAAAACTATAGACAGCATCCCAAGAGCGAGCTAGATCAGATTATGGTTCCAGATTATGATCTCACCCCTTTTTTTTCCTGAAAAGAATCAAAGACTGACCTGACCGGCCAGTGTGTAGTGGCACCAGCACTCACCAATCACCACGCCTAATAAGCTACTTCCAGGAGTAATTTATTTTAGTTTTAACCAAAGTGAGTGTATGACACATCTCCCGATTTTTTTCCTTTTGGCCTCTGTGATATTTTTTAATATATATGGCACTCGGGGTGGTATTTCTGTGGGAGTAGGATCAGTAAGAGGCTCACCATCAGTGAGATGAAGATAAACATTAAAATGATGTGATGAGAGTCATTTCCTGTAATAATCATATCATCAATATACAAAATAAGATGCGTCCGACCACGAGGCGAAGTGCGAATAAAAAGAGCAGAAACATGAGCATTGGTAGAGAAATCAGCTGCAGTGACAACAGAAGAGAAATGATCAAATCAGGTACGAGGAGCCTGCTTGAGGCCATAAAAAGATCGGCGAAGGCGACAAACCATACCCTAAGGAACATAATATGATATGAGATCGCCCGATCTTCTCGATATAGGATCAAGATACTCATGTGCTCTCTCTTTAATCGTAGTGATCCTCCATTGCCAATGCAATAACGAACACTCTTTAATTTGCAAGAGCACATACGTCGGACTTCACGACCACCAAGCGAAGCCCTATCCCACACCCAATTCCTAACAAAAAGATTGAACAATCTCGATTAACAAGAATTCTCAAATTCTCTATTAGTATTGATTTGGCCAACAAAAGATCAAAAACAAGCAAGCAGTCTATTCTTCAAAATTACTAGCAAGCATAGGCGCGGCACCACGCCGCGCCAGCCACCGTACGTACAAAAATAAAAGAGGCGATAACTCGTGAGGAGTTTTTTTAAAAAAAATCGAAGGCAAAATGCGTATTTTCGAAAAAGGTAAAGGGTTTTTTCGTAAAAAAATAAGGACCTGTACGTAAACAAACGGGGACCCGTGCGCAATTTCGAAAACCGCGAGGGGCTATCCTGCAAAGTGGAGGGACTAAAAAAACCGACAGGGACCTTTTTGCGAGAACCAAAGACTTGTACGTAATTTCAAAAAAACAGAGGAACTTTTTCGCAAAAATGCTCCCCCGACTGTACGAAGATACGCGAGGCACGCGGCGGGCGGAGCGTGGCGCGGGGCGACGTGGCCGCTCCCTCCGCGCGAGCATTCCCCCGGGCGTAATAGGGGAGTATATAGTCAACCCCCTATGTTTGATGATGACGGCACGTATATATACGGCAGCCATACACTCTTGACACACACATGCACGAATTGGGACTAAGGCCGAAGCAAAGTGGATTTAGCCTGAGGGGCCGAATCAATTGTTGTTCGGCCATAGAGACCGAATAGGACTCATCCTACTCAAAACAAAAGGCACAACCGGCTTAACTATCCAAACATGATTAGAGACTAGCTAATGGCTTCAGCCGAGTTAAAGAAGCATGCAGGCCGGATCATGTGCTGGTTTCTTTTGTGACGGTATGGCTTCATGTACTTGTTGGGTCGCATGGATCGTACTTGTTGAGGCGCACGGCAAGGGATGCACATGCAACGTACGCATGCTTGCATAATGCCTCCACGTGATGTCTCTCTCTCCTCCGCTAAGTGTGCATGACACCTCTCCATGCGTATGCAGAATGCATACACTCTTGGTACATCATCATATTAATTCTTGTTCCAAGGGGTATTCTGAAATTACACACAATATTCTTGTGGGGTAGTAAACCATTCTCATATAAATAAAAATTAAATTCACTTAGGAATGAGTTTACTTGATAATATTTGATGTGGCCCAATAATTCTTTCCACTCGAATAATATATTTAACTAAAAAGCGCAAGCCACGAGCGTATCCGCATCAGAATACCCTGGTGGTGACTGCATATAACCTCTTCATGCAACTCACCATTGAGGAAAGCATTCTTGACATCGAGCTGAAAGATAGACCATGTCCAAACAGACGTCACAACTAGAATAGTGCGAACTGTGGTTATGTGAGACATAGGACCAAAAGTTTCAACATAATTACGACCATGTTCCTGCTGAAAACCACGCGCCACAAGATGAGCCGTGTAGAGCTCAAGAGAACCTTATAGACCAACTTGTACGTGATAGGAGTAACACACGCAGGAAGAGGAATAAGATCCCACGTGCTAGTACGCTCAAAGGCAACGATCTCCTCTGCCATCGCATGTTGCCACTCCTGATGAATAACAATATTGATCAGAAAAGTGGCAGTAGAAACAGTCTCAACCTAGAAGTGTGATGGAACAACAAAAGTAAGCATGGGAGTATGGACTGTCTCAAGAAAATGACGATGCTTTCGTTCAACCACACCATTCTGGGCATGAGCACCCGGGGCAAGAAAATTGAGAGTGCCCTGCTCATCAAGAAAGCCACGAAGAACTCCCGACAAGTACTCCTCAGCGAAATCAGCACGAAAAACACGAATATGAGAGCCAAACTAAGTACAGACTATAGTGGAAAAAGTCTTATAGATATATAGAACCTCACTACAAGAGGACATGAAGTATATCCATGTGTGCCGAGAAAAATTATCAATAAAAATTATATAATATTAATGAACTCCTTTCGAAACGAAAGGAGCTAGACTCCGTACCTCACAATGAACAAGATTAAAAGGACACTGAGACACTGACTCACTAGAAGGATAAGAGGTTTGAAACTGTTTGCCAAGCTTACAACCTTGCAATTTAGTGAAGCATCACCAGAAACAACCCCTAAAAGATCATGATGAACTAATAAAGACAGACGCGACCCACAAATATATCCTAAACAATGATGCCACTGAGCAAAAGACACGATAGAGAATGCAACAGATGTAGGCGGTGGTGGAGGCGACAAGACTGACAGGGGCAGGAAAAGAAAGATGAAGTCATTCAAGATCCTAGAGCCGTTGTGAGTCACAACGACGAGGGTCAGTACCAACCAGAGTCCCCATACGACGATCCTGAACACAAGAATCGAAATCGAGAATAACACGACAACCATGATCAGTGAGCTGACCGACATATATGAGCTGCATGGTTAGTTTTGGAACATGAGAAACAACATGAATATGAAATGATGAATTTGAAAAAATGCATCATCCTGCGACAGAAAGAAATGTACCATATACTATTTGAACAGTGATAGAAGCAGCTAAAAAACTAATGAAAGTGAGACTGGTGGAATCAGATATCATATGAAAGGAAGCACCAGAATCAAGAACCCAAAGTGATATACCTAAGGAGGGAGAAGTAAAAGGTGGTCTCTCACTAGAAGACTGAGCAGTAGAATCGGATGGTGCAAAGGCAGCCATGCAATGTAGCAGTGTGAGAAGCTTATGATTGTTAGAGGCACTAGGGCTCCTCTGAGAGGAGGAACCTCCAGTGCCCTTCGAAGGACGGCCACCACAACGAAAATCCTTCTTCCTATAGCAGAACTGCTCCACATGTCCATCCTTGTTACAATAGGTACAGCAGAGTACCCTACCAACAACAGCTGTCACTGGTGGAGGTGCAACTGGTGAAGGAGTAAATGGAGGCGCATCAGGTGTAGAAGCTGGAGGAGCTGCCAAAATCGAAGGAAACGATGGTGATGACAACAAACCTGCACCACGAAGACAAATCTCCTCGGTATGAACAGTTGCAGGAGCCTCCAACAGAGTCACATGAGGGTGGAGAGCCAACAACTGAGCACAAGTCTGCTCAAACTCAGTCCGGAGATGTGTCAAGAAGTCATAGATACGACGAAGCTCTAGGTGAGATTGCTGACGTTGATAGCACTGATAAGTGTGGCAAACATCTAGTCCTAAAGAGTCGATATGACGCCATACTGCAGACAACTGAGCATAAAAGTCGTCCACAGTGGCATCACCTTGCTACAGCGACTGCTCCTAATGCACAACAACAAGGTACAAGGAATCACTAGATGGCTTTGTAGTGGTTGCGTAAATGCGCCCACATTACCTGTGGAAAAGCCAAGCCAACCACATCACCGATGAGATGCACCTTCATGCTAACAACTAGAATAGTAAAAGCACAAGCATCATCATCGGTCCATATCTTGTAGGCAGCATACTGAGTCTGAAAAGTCTCCATGACATCCTCAAAAGCCTTATATGCCTTTGTACGAGCGTCTTCAAAAGTATCCTTCGGGAGCATAGGCTCAGCAGGTGGAGCAGAGCGAGACGGACAAAGCAACTCATCGGTAAGAAACTTCTAAAGGCGTTGACCACGTATGTGGAGACACATGTGCTGAAATCAGTCCTGATAATTGAGGCCATCAAAGATCACCGGCCAGCGAAGAATGAAAATAGTGCCAGAAGATGATGACATTTTTCTTTTTTCCTTTTTTTAAAAAACGTGACTTAAGAACTCACAGAACTCACGCCCGAAACAAAGGCATGTGACTTAAGAGCTCATGTCCGAAACAGTCGATGGTGGCCCGACGTCGGTGACCGGGCAACGAGCGATGGCGGCCAGACACCGGCCAAAGCAAGTGACGAGCGGCGGCGGCCGGACACCGACCGAAGCAAACGACAAGCGGGCAGCCCAACGTCGGCGACCAGGCGACGAGCGATGGCAGCCGAACACTGGCCAAAGCAGGCGACGAGCGACGACGGCCAGACATCGACGGAAGTAGACAACAAGCGGGCGGCTCGACGTCGATGACCGGGCGACGAGCAGCTGGACACCGACCAAAGCAGGCGACGAGCGGCGGTGGCCGAACACCGGCCAAAGCAGATCAGATCGGCACAATGAAGAGCTCGCGGTGGCAGTGAGTCGAGTGCGCGATGCGCGTGGGAGGCGTTGATCCCACGCAGAAGACGGTGGCCTCACAGGTAGACAACACCGGGCGAGAAAGCTTGCAGCGGCGAAGAGTCGTGGGAAAAGCAAGTAGCAGAGGCGGCGGCGGCTTGATGACAACGACGAGCGCAATGGAGCAAAACCCTAGGTTTGATTGGCCAATGGATCAGTATATATACGGTATGACATATATGCCTGAAACCCTTTACACAGTAGAGTAAATACACAGCTATAATATATATCTAACACAAAGGATGGTAGTATCAAAAATGAAGTAATAATTGATGACTAAACATGAAGAAATGAAAGGAAGATTGTTCCTTTTTATCGGTTTCCCGAGCACTTTCATGTCGACGCACCACCTTTTCTTCTCCTAACAGTCCTTTTCGCAGTATGTGGAGTCCCAGAAGCAATTTCACTGGTCTTCTGATTACGATCATTCACAGGCTGCTCGTTCAGAGCCTGACCGGTCTCTGTGGATGCACTTGTTCTGGGAAGAGTTCTTGTTTTCTGAGATCTGCTTGCACTAATCTGCCTCCTCATGCGTAATATCTCACCCTTTGCTAAGGCCAGTTCCTCTTCAAGATGTCTACACCTCATTTCAGAACTCTCCCTCTCTGTCTGAAGCCTCGTGATAAGATTCTGAGCATCCTCGGTGCTTTCTTGAGCTTCAATTGTGGTTTTCTTTTGTTCAGCAATCGCTTTGGATAGCATTTCTTTCTCTGCTTCAAGGGTGTCATTCTTAGAATGAATGCTCTCTAGCTCCTTAGACAGTGATAATGCACTCCTATTCATCATGTCTAGTGATTTTGTTGCCTCATCCAGGTCCGCTTCGAGAGCTTTTCGTGCTTCAGAATCTACCTGCAATTGTTTCGCTAAAGCATCAAGCTCCCTATTCAAAGTAGTCACAATTTTCCTTTCCTCAACAAGCTCCTGTGTGGTGGATTCTATCTTCTTGTACACATCCAGCAACTCTTTCTTCAGGTTGTCACGAGCTTCAACAACAGATGCAAGCTCGTTAGAGGTGGCTTCAAGTTCTTCCTGTCCCTTTTGAAACATCTCCTTAACTGAGACGAGTTCATCTGACAGAGCTTTAGATATTGATTCTACCTCTCCCAGTTTATTAGTCAGACCTTCTTGCATTTCATTGAACTCATCTTGAAGTTTCGAAATCCGCAATACCAGGTCCTGATTCATTCTATTTGCTTCATCAAGTTCCTCGGAAAGTTTGGAAACCTCATTTCTGGAATCCCTTAGTGCCTCTTCAGTGGATTGAAGTGAATCTCTCAAACTTTTCACAGCCGCAACTTCATTCCCTAGCATTGCTTTGGTAGCATCCAATTCCTTGTTCAACTCGGCAATGATTTCATGGTCTTTGCTAGAGTCACTTAATGCAACACAGATTTTTTCTTCAAGCTGTTTGATCAGATCATCTTTCTCTGATAGTAACTTGGAATCGTGACTCGCTCTTGTCTCAAGAGAAGCCTTCAAGTCTGTATACTCTTTCATTAACTCATTTATTTCTTCCTCAGCTTCATTCTTTGCAGAGTTCAATGTTTGAAGTTTCTCGTTCAGAGAATCAATTGAAGATATCTTAGAAGCAAGATCATTTCTAGTTCTATGAACTTCTTCCTCCAGCTCTTGTATTTTAACATTTGCATGTTCTAGGCTCTCTTTAGTTTGATCAGAGAAAGAGCATAGGTTCTGGTAGTCTACCTGCTTTGAAGAAAGTGATGAGCTGAGTTCCCTGATGTGCTTCTCCTTATTATTGATATCTTGGCCGAGCAGACTTGATTTTTCTTGCAAATCATTGATCTCATCCAACTTTTCTTTCATTTTGGCTTCAAGCACATCTTTGTCATCCCCAGCTTGTGCAATACTACTCTCTAGTCGCCGTATTTCGTCCTGAAGCTCCTCAGCCAGTGTCTTCTCCCTTCTGAATTCCTCGCTTAGCGATGTTATAGTCTTTTTTGTTGAAGCCAACTGATCTAAAAGAGAAGCTTCCTGCTCCTGAAACTTCAAAGATTGCTTCGTTTGTGCTGCTTGTTGCTCCAGTAACCTTTTCTCGTAATTTTCCCTCATCAAAGAGATCGCTGCCTCATTTTCGGCCAATTTGCTCTCCATCTGAACAAAGTAGCATATTAGATATGTCAGCTAAATATGTTATCTTCACAGATCAATTTTAACGAATATAAACTTCAAGATATTAAAGGTACTTAAAATACGTTAGTAGCCTCTTGTATTTGTATCCAAGTTATCTTACTAAGTGAGCCAACTTAATATATGTTTGTTTTCCTGAGAACATCATGGTGGGGAAAAAGAGTATTTAACCCTCATAAGGTTCTCAGTGAGGCTCCTCTAAAAAAGGTTTTCAGTGAGGCCTGTAACTTAGAAACTTTTTACTATCATTGGAAAGTTGCCACGAGGTACCGGTATCTTACCACCAAATTACATATAAGTTTTTGGTACCTCTTAATATCTAGATACCAAGAACTTATATGTAATTTGGTGGCAAGGTACTGTTACCTTCTAAGGATGGTAAAGACTCTTTACTTTATAACCTAATGGAAATTAAGTTTAGTTAGTTTAGGCTATGTAAGTTGTTATAGACCCTAATTTGATATTACTTTTTTCTAAGAAAGAGCACAAACACACGCACAAAAAAAAACTCCTTTGTGTGTACTGTATATGCATACGCACATGACTATTTGCCTATTTGGTGTAAATTTCTCCTTTTTCTTCTCTCTTGAACAAGATTATTGATGCAGGGATGGCCCAACCCCCCGTGACTGGGCCTTGCAACTAGACCAATATGTAATAGACCTAATAGTATAGAGTAATGTACCAATATTTTCCATCCTACTCCATTCATGTATATAAACCCCCAAGAGGGGTATGAGGGGGATCCACTCGTTCCATACATAAGCACTCTCTCTCCTGTCGTTGGCTCTCTCTAGTTAATCCCCTCATATATTGTTTGATCAGTAGCCATAACAATTGGCGTCGTCTGTGGGGACGTGCAAGAAGCTACGCAAGAGAAGGCGCTAGAAAGTAACGGCGACCAAGCGAAAGAGAGGTGCGGCAACAGCGACTGTCGGGTCTAGCACACAGCGGCCGATGGTACCCTATGGCAATGACCACGACACCCACACTAGTACGACCGTCGACCACGACGCCCGCGCCGATACGACCGTCGACCACGACGTCCGCACCGATACGACCGTCGACCGTGATGCTCGCGCCATCTCGACACCAGAGAGTCGGCCTCCGAACAACACCGGCGAATGTCGAGCCTCTCCGGCGGGGATTCTGCACGGAGCGCACGCTCCAAGGCCTTCGCCCCGCCGCCGGCTGCGTTGACACCCACAACCATACCGCGGTCGTGACTTCTCGTGGTCTCCGCCGGGCTCCGCGCGGATGTCGTCTCCACGTGGAGACACGGTCTCTACCGAGGTCTTCGCACGATCTCCGCGCGGAGACTTCACACGACCTTCGTAGGGCTTCGCAAGGCCTTGGCGAGCTCACGCGAATGTCGTCTCGACGAACCGCCCGGTCTTGCGGATTTGCACGATCTCCGCCATGGCCCCGCGGATGTCATCTCCAATGGACTTCGCATCGACTCCGCCGAGCTCCGCGCGGATGCCGTCTCCGGCGGACTTCGCACGACCTCCGCGCGGTTGTTTATACTCTATAGAGTACGCTAGGGCGCGAGGGCGCTGTGCGATTTTTTTATACTCCGTAGAGTTGCCCAAGACATGCGGAGGTCCGACCACCGCATGGTCATAGACGCCTCGTCCGACCACCGTGTGTTCGTAGACGTCTCGTCCAACCACCACGTGGTAGTAGACACCTCGATCGGCCACCTCGTGGTCGTTGACGTTTTGTCCGATCGCCCACGGCCGTGAATTTGTCCGACCACATCGTGGTCGTAGACGCTTCGTCTGACCGTCTCACAGTTGTAACTCTGTCCGCCACCATCGTCGACGCCGAGTCCAAAGGGTGGGGGACGGGCCGAGTGCATCGGAGCTTCATCTCGCCGCCACCTTCGTCGACCACAAGTCCGAAGGGTGGGGGACGAGCCGCACGCGTCAGCTTCGTCTCGCCGCCACCTTCGTCGACCGCGAGTCCGAAGGGTGGCGGACGGGCCGCGCACGTCAGCTTCGTCTCGCCGCCAACTTCGTCGACCTCGAGTTTAAAGGGTGCGGGATGGAACGCACGCCTCAAAGCTTCATCCCATCACAGCCTTTGTCATTGCGTGTCAGAAGGTGCGGATGACCGCTCGTGCGACCGTCTTGCCACCCGCCGTCAACCCCGAGTCCGAAGGGTGGGAGACGGACCGCGCGCGCTAGAAATTCGTCTCGCCGCCACCTTCATCGATGCCAAGTCCGAAGAATGGGGGACGCGCCGCGCACGCAAGGATTCGTCTCGCCGTCGGCTGCATCGACGTCTAGTCCAAAGGGTGGGGGACGGATCGCACGCGCCAGCAAGTCTTCGTCTCGCAGCCGCCTTCGTCGACCCTGAGTCCGAAGGGTGCGGGACAGGCCACGCGCGCTGACATCTTCGTCGACGCCGAGTCCAGATGGGGCGCGAACGAAGGCTCGCCTCGAGCTTCGTCTCGCCGCGCGCCGTCGATCGTGAGTCCAGAAGGTGGGGGCGGGCGCGCACGTCGATTTCAACGTTAAGTCCGAAGGTTGGGGAACGGAACATGCGCGCAAGGCTTCGTTTCATCGTCGCCTTCGTCGGCCGAGCCTCTCCTGGGATTACGCACGGAGCGCACGCCCAAGGCCTTCGCCCGCCACGGCCGCGTTGACACCACAACCATACCGCGGTCGTGACTTCTCGTGGTCTCCGCCGGGCTCCGCGCGGATGTCGTCTCCACGTGGAGACACGGTCTCTACCGAGGTCTTCGCACGATCTCCGCGCGGAGACTTCACACGACCTTCGTAGGGCTTCGCAAGGCCTTCACCGAGCTCCGCGCGAATGTCGTCTCCGACGAACTTCGCCCGGTCTTCGCGGGATTTGGCACGATCTCCGCCGCGCTCCGCGCGGATGTCATCTCCAATGGACTTCGCATCGACTCCGCCGAGCTCCGCGCGGATGCCGTCTCCGGCGGACTTCGCACGACCTCCGCGCGGTTGTTTATACTCTATAGAGTACGCTAGGGCGCGAGGGCGCTGTGCGATTTTTTTATACTCCGTAGAGTTGCCCAAGACATGCGGAGGTCCGACCACCGCATGGTCATAGACGCCTCGTCCGACCACCGTGTGTTCGTAGACGTCTCGTCCAACCACCACGTGGCCGTAGACACCTCGATCGGCCACCTCGTGGTCGTTGACGTTTTGTCCGACTGCTCCACGGTCGTGAATTTGTCCGACCACATCGTGGTCGTAGACGCTTCGTCTGACCGTCTCACAGTTGTAACTCTGTCCGCCACCATCGTCGACGCCGAGTCCAAAGGGTGGGGGACGGCCGAGCGCATCGGAAGCCATCTCGCCGCCACCTTCGCCGACCACAAGTCCGGAAGGGTGGGGACGAGCCGCACGCTGCCGCTTCGCTCGCCGCCACCTTCGCCGACCGCGAGTCCGGTGGCGGACGGACGCGCGACGTCGCCTTCTCGCCGCCAACTTCGCCGACCTCGAGTTTAAAGGGCGCGGATGGAACGCACGCCTCAAAGCTTCATCCCATCACAGCCTTTGTCGACTGCGTGTCCGAAGGTGCGGGACAGACCGCTCGTGCCAGCTTCGTCTTGCCACCACCTTCGTCAACCCCGAGTCCGAAGGGTGGGAGACGGACCGCGCGCGCTAGAAATTCGTCTCGCCGCCACCTTCATCGATGCCAAGTCCGAAGAATGGGGACGCGCCACAAGACGCAGGATTCGTCTCGCCGCTTACCGCATCGACGCTCTAGTCCAAAGGGTGGGGACGGATCGCGCCGCCAAGAAGTTCGCTCGCACCGCCTTCGCCGACCACGAGTCCGAAGGGTGCGGGACGAGCCAGCGCTACGACATCTTCGTCGACGCCGAGTCCGATGGGTGCGGAACGAAAGGCTCGCCTCAGAGCTTCGTCTCGCCGCTGCCTTCGTCGATCGTGAGTCCGAAGGTGGGGGGCGGGCCGCGCACGTCAGTTTCAACGTTAAGTCCGAAGGTTGGGGAACGGAACATGCGCGCGCAAGGCTTCGTTTCATCGTCGCCTTCGTCGACGCCAGGTCCGAAGGGTGGGGACGGACTGCGCGCGCCCGAGTCGTCGTCTCGTCGCCGACCTCGTGATCCTAGATGTTTCTCGCGCGCGCAAGGCTTCGACCCGCCACCAACTTCGTCCACGCCATGTCCGAAGGGTGGAGGACAGGCCGCGTCCGTAAGGATTTGTCTCGTCGCCTACTTCGTCGATGCCTAGTCCGAAGGGTGGGGGACGGGCCGCGCGCGCCAGCAAGTCTTCGTCTCGTAGCCGCCTTCGTCGACCCCGAGTCCAAAGGGTGCGAGACGGGCCGCGCGCGCTGTCGCCTTCATCGACGCCGAGTCTAAAGGGTACGAGACGGACTGCGCACATTGGAGATTCGTCTCGTTGCCGACTTTCGTCGACACCTCGTCGACGTACGACTACCTCGTGGTCGTATACTCCGTCCAACCACCTCGCGGTCACAGACTCCATCCGACCACGTTGTGGTCGTAGGCTCCATCCAACCACCTCGTGGTCGTAGACATAGCTATTAGGACTTTGTCCGACCACTCGTGTTTGGGAATTCTTCGACATTTCATCCGACCGCTTAGGCACCGCAACGTCGTCGATACATATAACCACCACGTGGTCATACCTTCGACGACCATGTCACGAGCAACATAGTCGTCAGGCCTTCTCTGACTGTGTCGAAGGCACCAACCCGATAGGGCACCCGGGCTTTCGGCGTGGGGACTCCGCCGCCCACATCTACGAGCTGCCTGAGGCTGGGGCACGACCTACACACGCCGGCTCAGCCTCTGCCGAGAGATGCCACAACCACGTCAAGATCGATCAAACAATCCTGCTCCGAGAGGTTTACAGCATCCACACCCCCGGGGATTGGAAGCTACCAGCTGCATCAGCTCGCCCATCGGCACCTGCGTGCTTACTACCGAGAAACAGGGGCGGGGCCAGCCTGGGCTAATTGTTCACGTCAGCTCGTCCATCGGGACCTCCGCGTTTGTTGTCGAGTAAGTACTGTTGTAGGGATGACCCAACCCCCCGTGACTGGACCTTGCAACTGGCTCAATATGTAATAGGCCCAATAGTATAGATGAATATACCAATATACCATCACCTTTTGTGATTATCAAGGGGTAGGATACCCTATTCATGTATATAAACCCCTAAGAGGGGTATGAGGAGGGATCCACTCATTCCATGCACGAGTACTCTCTCATGTCGTTGGCAGTCATATGTTGTTTGGTCAGTAGCCGTAACAACTACACAAGAATGTCACAGAGCACTTTGAAAGAGTGTCAAATGAGTGGAGACCATGCTAAAATGAGATACACTGAGCTCAACAAACAGTTAAAAATATACCAAACACTAATCAAGGCCAAATAGGCTTGCCATTTGCAACATAGCTAGCTGATAAGCGAACATTAATGTGAAGGCAAGATCATGAATGAAGGCATTCAGAAAATGCATGAGCAACCTTCTTGAACTTCTTAAGAACATTATTCATTCTAATTTAGCACCTCGGCTGAAGAGTTTTCGTAATTTTACGCCGAAAGGTAGTGTGTATAGGATATTACTGCCTATTCTCTCTTAATCAAGACTATATAAAGATACTACAGGGCACTTTGAAAGGGCCGAAAATAGGATTGTGGCTGTTCCAAAAAAGACATATTGAAGTACATCAACTGGTTACAGATACACCAAAGATAATCAAGCCCATACAAATATTGCAAATAGCTTATAACGTTCCTTAAAAAAATGTTAGCCATTTATAACATAAAATAGTTTAAAAATAAAACGGATGGTAAATGCATGAAATAGCACTAATATTGAGACAATATTGTAAGTGGAGGGGTTTGCAGAATTTGGCATGTAGTGAGGATTGAGGTAAACAATGATTATCATTTAGGCTATATGAAATTACGAATCAATATATCCTAACAAATAAACAGCAGTAACAGGCACTAATTACAGGTTTGCAGATGATTTACAGATGAGATGACCGATTGCAGGGCTTTCTTTTCCTGTCGAGAAGTACCGTACAATCCAGCAAGAACACCCGAGGAAACAACTGCAATTGAATTCAAAAGGCCAGCAAGTGGATTCCCTGGAGATTGTTCTTGCACCACTGGCAAGGATAATTCAGGTTGAGGAGCTTCAGATAGAGAAGTTTCAGGCTGAGGTTCATCAGGCTTTGAGGCATCCTTTGTCTCTACAGAGAAAAGCAACATCAGCTATTTATCCAAGTTTGTCAAGCCACCACAGAGGCGTAAACAAAGTAACTATATTGAGTATGTGTATGAAATATTTCCAACCACCACAGACGCATAAACTAAGTAACTATATTGAGTATGTGTATGAAACATTTCCAAGCTAGTAGTAGTATGCAAACACTAACATAGTAATTCTGCCATGATGGCAATGAGGTAGCACCAACATACGGAATTCAAAACAATGTCATCTTGAAGTAAAAGGCCATTAGTGATGCCCAGGCCACAGTCCAGTTTACCAAAAAAAAACAGATTCAGATAGTAAATCCAACCCATTTCAGTGGTTCAGAGAGGTCAGGACTCAGGACAACTGGACAATTTTACAGGTACACCAGAAAATATTTATGCAAAAAACAAAGGAACACATAATAGTAAATGTCAATAGGGTTTGCTAAAATAGTCATAAATCCCATCTTTAACATGACCTACTTATATGAGGGGGAAATTCTGACCATCAAGCGTAGCCTCATTAGTTCTACAGATGACAGTTTTACGTCCAATCTTGAAAGTTTTGTAGCAATTCTGAGCTTGATGATCTATCCTCGGGGCATCGATCCCCTTTCTTCTAATAAACCCTTGGGGTAACGACATGCAATAAACTGCAGGAAAATGAGAAAAGTGACATCTGATCATATGCCATAATCAAACTCAAAATTCACTGGGATAAGTCATGAATAATGAGTGCATCACTCCAATTTCAATGTTGTTCCATCAGAATGTTGGATTTTTCAAAAGGGCAATATCATGCGCATACCACATGTCTCTTGCAGCTTATGAATTTCTCAAAACATTCATTACCCAAAATTTATAGGAAATCTGTCAAATGGAGGTGCACACATTCACAGCATGACATCTGAATACTAAGAAGGTCCAAAACATGGAGAAATGATCAAATGACTATAAATTATACACTGCACTCAAATACAGGATTTATGCCATCTCCAAACTGACAAACGCTACATGTATGAACTTTTTTGAACAAAACCTACACATAAGCCTTTGATTGGTGGGCACATGGGGGCACATGAGGAGTTATCTATGGTCATGATCATCATTTTTTTTAAAAAAAAGTATGTCACTATGTTAGTATGTAAAGCATTTGCATTTCCAAAGCCCTTTGCCTTTTTTTATTATTACCAATGTCCTCCCTAACTCTGTAGGTCTATGCAATAATTTACAAAATAACGAGCATCGGGGAATTTAGCATGTAAAACATAACATAAAGTCGTATCTATAATTTGCATTGCTTCAGAAATATTTTTGACAGTGGATACTGCTCCACCTCCTAATTCCATTCCATTCATGCAAACCCTGCTAAGAAAACAAACGGGCATGAACCAAGCAAACAAAGTTGCTTACAGCCGTTCGATATCCTGCATGCTAATAACTCTTCTAGTGGTTATTTGAACATAAAGTTCCAAATTCTCTTCTTCTTTTTTTTGTCGCTCTGTCATACACCGACAAGTGTGCACCAGAGCCAAGTCCAAACAGCTCATGCATCAATACAATGCTACGCTATACACAATAGTAGTAATGTCCGTTACAGAACTCACGTATCACCCGAGACTCTTAGATATTAGTTATTACATAAAATTTTATAAGCCCAACCTCAATCCTTAGAATCGCATATAAATTCCTTAGAATTGCATACAAATTTCACATATTACTCCACAGTGTTGGACAGATTAGGATCGAAGGCTCGAAGCTAAGACAAACACAACACAGAGCACGGAAGTTATACGAATCCTCGCAAGGAGAACAGCACTAACCCGTCACGAGATCACCTCTGCTGGGTGCGGCCGCCGCGGCGGCGGTGTCGCGGAGGCGAAGGAGCGGGAGCGCCGAGACGCCGAGGAGCACGGCCCGCCGCGCCAGCACGTACGCCGCCGCCTGAGACGGAGACAGGCCTCCATCGGGAGAGGCGGACGACGCGACGATGACCGCACCTCTCCGCGGGCGGTGGCGACAGCCGGCTGAGGAGGAGGAGGAGGAGGAGGGGTACCGGAGCGCGAGCGACGGCGACGGCGAGAGGAGGAGGTACCCCATCCCGCCCACGAAACCCTAGCTCCCCGCCTCCCGCCTCGCAGCGCGGTAGCAGTAGCACTCGAGTTTGAACTTAATGGTGGTGGTGGAGATGGAATAGGGGATTAGCCGAACATCTCGGAGGCGGAGCTGCACGAGGAGCAGTAGAGCTGGCGAGCGAGGAGGGATCTTTTTGGGTTACCAAATTACCCTTTTGCCCCTAGGCTGTGACCTGCAGGGCTGCACGAGTATTAGAGGGCTTCTCTACGAGGGTGATTTGGGGAGTTCGTATGGGTCGGAGCCCATTGGCCGTGGGCGAAAGTGTCGGGTCAGCGAAATGACGGGTTTGCCCTAAAGGAGTTTGCCTTGCACGAGTTTTGAAGCGGCTGTTTGTAATGGTGTTTTGGGGATTTCACGCTATCGAAGGGTCCGACGAGTAAGCTGATCCCAAGTGTGGGTCTGGGATTAGGCCACGTAGTATGTGGCCCGGCCCAGTAGGGTTAGCAAAGATGGGCTTTTAGCGGGCCTTTGTACGTTTGTGGGCTACGAGTAAAGCCTAAGCCCGTTTGTTGCCTTTGTTGTGCCTAACATTAGGCTATAGCTTTGCAATTTCCACTACAAAAAAAAAAGCACTCATGCGTTCCGAACTCCTCTCAAAAAATGTGTGCCCGGACAGTTAGGCCTTACATTGGCCAACTCTAGCATGGTCTTAACGGTATCTTGTTTCTTCAGATGATGACTAAAGTTTGATTCCCATCAGCTACAAATAGGCTGGGTTATTTATGCCAATTTTCAACTATAATTTTCCAAGATTCAAAACCTATAAGCTATAGGTTTTGAGCTTTAAAATGACGTGGCATGTTCTTTTTTGCTGCGGTTTGTATCTTTTAGCTGCGGCTTGTGGCTTTTGGGATATTCGTACGAGAGATTATAAAGTAACAGAAACTCACGTGTGGTTTTTACCGATATAAATGAAGTCGGTACAGTATGTACTACAATTAACTAGTAGACTCTATCTTAAAAAGATACTCCGTTTAAAAGCTAGTTACTGTAGAAAAACCGAAAACCAGTTTTTAGAAACCGAAAAGAACAGGGCCGCATGCACTAGCCACCTATTCTCACCGAAAAGCCTTTTCACTGAGGTGTGTGCGTGTTGTTTGGAACGCTCAATGATGTATATAGATTATGTCTAGTACTGAGGAGTATTTGACTTTTTTAGTGAAAATGCGTGGCAAAAAGATTCAATTTTGAAACTGATATGATGGAAAATGCCAAATACTGATGCACCTGTGGTTTGCAGAAGCACAGATGGATCCAACGGCCCTGAATTCAATACGAGGAGCTCCTTCCAAATGTAACAAGTGTTCTGTTCTGTCAGGCCTATTTTCCAGAACAGAGCCCATTTTTAGAAACAGGTGAAATTCGATCCACCCTCCTGAATGCTGCAATCACCTGATCTGACCATAGATTTCAACAACACTTTCTTATTTTTGCACCCTGCATCATTGGCCTCTGAGCCATGGAATTTTTTTGGGTCCTGGATAGGCTCCAAGATCAATGCCAGCATTCAGCAGTAGGCTCCCACATCAAAATCAGCACTGTGCCATTTGTGCACAAATCAATCAGATGTCTTGAAGAGATTGGGAGTATCTTTCACAGGTATTGCTCTAAACATTAGTTGGGCAATTATATTATAGTCTGATGGTCAGTTTGCCCTAGCTCGTGAACTGGCTTGATGAGCTTCTAAAATGACTTCAGTGAGAAACTTCACCCCTAGTTTTGACTACAGCCTTGTCGATTTAACCCATTGTTCAGGCCTAGCTAGGTTTTGATAGGCCAAGGCAAGTGAGGCCTTCGATTCTAGTGGAACAAGCAAATCAAGTCAGTTAAACCATCATCACCATGTCCTTCCATCGGTACTGCTCAAAGTGAAAGGATGGAAATGACCCAAAGCAGCTCAATGTCATTATCTCACAGACAAGCGTAGCAATATGCAGACATCGTCACTGCTGCCAAGAGGAGAAAGAAAGGGGAAAAAAAAGAGGAAGAAAAGGGATGGGGGCACTGGCCAGCAGCCTTAGGATCAAAACTACAGAACTAAAGGCAGGCAGGCGACCCCCCATTTCTAAAAAGCCCAGATCTCTGCAAGTTTCCAGGACGGGTAAAAAAGGCAGCAGCTCATCCTAAGTGACAATGACCCACCAAGAACACCGTTTCTTCTTCTTCTTCAGTTGCTGAATCAAAAACAACAACCTGGTGATGGCAATGTGCACTGGTGATCGATCATCTATCCCCTGGTAGTTAGGGGGAAAATTGAGTGCTTGCCGCGGCGAAACGGTGCATCGGTCGGCTACGGGGGGGGTCATGTCGCGACGAACATGCCGGCCATGAAGATGTCCTCGAGGTAGGACGAGCAGGACGAGCGAGGGGAGCCGCTGGTGGTGTTGTTCTCGGCTTCCTCTTCGATCAGGATCTCCTGGTCCCGGCAGCTGGCACTGCAGAATGCTTTCTCACCACTGCAAGAGCACACAGCAAATTATTCAGTGTGCCTTTCTTTCTGAAGATGCATAGAAACAACAGTTGTTTCTACCAAATAATGCATCGGATGAATGAACACCGAAGCAATTTGTTCAGTTTATTATCATTCTAGTTGGTAGCCATCTCCAACCAAAGTTTCTTCTCCCAAAAGAATTAGGAATCTCCAAGATGAACAATGCAGCAATTCGTTCGATGAAACTTCGTTCTTTCATATTAGAGCTCACTCTGCACAAAATATCTTCTACCCGTAATATACACTTCTCCAAATGATGCAATTCACAAGAGCCATCAGTTCTTCAGTATCATAGAACAAGATGATCGCATCCACGTACCGGTAAATGTAAATGTCATTGCCTTCCAGCTTCTTCTTGCAAGTGAAGCAGGAGCTCAAGAAGTCCTCGATGGCGGCGGCCTCGGCGGCGCACTTGACCACCCAGTAGGACCCGGCAGCTCCTTCCTTCGCTTCCATGGTGACCTCATCACTCTCCCCAACAGTATGGGGCTCCAAAATGAAGTCCCCGAAGACGTGAGTCGTCTTGGGGTTCGGGCCACGGGCAATGATGCAAGTGTAGTCCTCCGACTGCTCAATCTCGCTCGCCGAGACCGACCCAATGAAATGGCTGGTGCCGCCGGAGATCGACGCCGGCAGCGACCCCGGCCCCGGGAACTTGCCGAGATCGAAGGAATGCCGCTTGGCATTGGAGTGAGCGCCATCCAACCGAGCGGCCTCCGGACCAGACTTCACATCCCCGTGGAAGAACCTGCTGCACGGCACCGACATGCCGGCGGTCGCCGCCGTGTCCGAGGCCGGGCAAGACATCGTCTTGCCGAGCTCCGGGTGCGATTGGCCGCCGCCGCAGTCTTTGGGCAGGGAGTTGTACGATTTGAGCCGCACGCGCGGGCTGAACAGGCAGTTCTTGGCGTCACCGGCGAGGGCGTCCACGAGGCCAAGCCCGACCGGCTCCGAGTCCCAGGTCCCCGGCGACCGCGGCGACCGGAGCAGGAGCGCCTTGGGATCGAGCGGCGACGTCGGGCTCCGCGACGACTCGCCATCCGGCGCGCGCTTCGCGGCGAACCCGACGAACAGCCGCGGCACGGCGAAAAGCGCCCCGCCGCGGGGCCTGGCGCTCTCTCCGCCGGTGGAATCCGGGACCTGGTCGGACGCCATACGCCGCAGCATCGCCGAGGAGCCGTCAATCTCCTGAAACCGGGATCAAGAACACAAAAAGATCACAAATTTACCCCATTTGACGAATCCACGACGCGTTCTTGCAGCTCGGTGCCCAGTGCCCAAGACCACAGTTCGTCAACAACTACTAGAACCTTCCCAACAAGGCATCTCTCATCGCACAGAAATGCAACTCCTCATCGAACTCGTGACCAAGAAATAAGGGAAAGGGGAAACAGGCACCCCCACCAGCGCACCTTTATCTTTTACCAGCAGTATCTCTCCTCCTCTCTCTCTCTCTCTCACGCACTCTGCAATGGCTCTGTGAGAGATGAGAGGGAAGGAAGCAAAAGTAAATATGGAGAGGGGAAACACAGTTGCAGTAAAATCACACTGTTCTACTACTCGTACCACTGATGCGCTCTCTCTCTCTCTCTCTCTCTCTTCTGTTTGCGTCCTTTGCATGCATCAAAATCAGAGACGAGTGAGAGAGAGAGAGGAAGGAGTGGTGGCTTCTGAAATACACCACCACCCACCACCTCATTCATGGATGTCAGAGAGAGGGAGGCAGATGTAAGTCATGTAACATTTTAACTGCCCTGTTCGTACTGGAGTTAAAACCAGATTTGATACTGTTATATATTATATTTATAAAAATAGTTATATATATATCGTATTTATAAAAAATAGTATTTCTGTTATCCGATGGACGGACGGCAGCGTTGGTGAGACGACACGTGACGAGGTCACCGGAGGCAGGCGCTGTCGCCTCCTCACCAGACGGCAGGCAGCCTAACATCTGGTGGGAGACAGCAGGCGTCTGCCGTCTGTTGAGGGAGCGACAGGTAATTAGCTGGCTTAATTAACTGTACTAATTTTTTTGCGTTTAGTATTTTTTAAAATTTTTAAATATATCAAATAAGCTTAAAAAATTATGAAAATTTATGTGCAGCCTCCCGACACAACATACCTCGCAGTGTAATTTTTTGGTAAATTTATCAGTTGCGAATATTACTCAAAAATTCATACAATTTCGATATTTTTATGAGTTTTTACATACCTAGAAATTACAAAATTTTATGTGAAGCCTTCCGACACAGTCACATTTATTGTATAATTTTCTATGAATTTTATGTGATCCAGATTTATCACGTTTATTCGGGTTAATTTAATCATAAATTTACGAATATTTCACATTTTTTTACAATTTTATACATTACGAATCTTGTACAATTAAAAGTAACTATAATAGTACAAAAAAACACATCACACTGGATGCGATGGGAAGATAGCAGTGGCTCAGATGGATGAGTCATATCGCATTCAATGTGATGTATTTTTTATACTACTATAATTACTTTTAATTGTACAAGATTCGTAAGGTATAAAATTGTAAAAAAATCATGAAATATTCGTAAATTCATGATTAAATTAATTCAAATAAATGTGGCTAATTTGGATCGTATAAAATTTCTAAAAAATTACACAATAACTATAGCTGTATCGGAAGGCTTCACATAAAATTTCGTAATTTTTGGAGCTCGTT
This sequence comes from Bonia amplexicaulis, assembly GCA_036346245.1. Classification (NCBI taxonomy): domain Eukaryota; kingdom Viridiplantae; phylum Streptophyta; class Magnoliopsida; order Poales; family Poaceae; genus Bonia; species Bonia amplexicaulis. The sequence continues at coordinate 38,155,865 of CM070736.1, read as the reverse complement.
TGGTGTAAAAACTCGTAAAAATATCAAAATTGTATGAAATTGTTAGCAACATTCACAATGGATAAAATTATCCAAAAATTACACTGTGAGATACGTTGTGTCGGGAGGCTGTATATAAATTTTCGTAATTTTTTAAGCACATTTGATATATTTAAAAATTAAAAAAACACTAAACACAAAAAATAGGGCGGGTAATTTCGCCCCCTCACCACGGGGCGATGGGCTGCCTGCCGTCTGGTGAGGGGGCGGCAGGCCGTCGGCGCCCTCGCCGGCATTGTCGCCCGCTCATCGAATGGCAAAAGTGACATTTTACAAATACGATATGTATATGACTATTTTTATAAATACGATACGTAACACAGCTAAATCTGGCTTTAACTCCGTACTGTACGCGTATAAATATGGCATATACGCCTTCAAGGATGGCCTCTGTCCGGCCCCATACTGTACTGTACAATACCGTATCTTGGCTCCAAGACTGTTAGCAGGTCATTTCAGGCTGGTGTTACAGTAGCATCTCGTACACGGTGCTATTTCCAATTTACGTAGCATAAATTTCGCATAGGATGGACGTTTCAGATCAGTCTGAGCATGTAGAAATGGAGGAAAATTTGTCAAAATTGTGTGTTTTGATTTGAAGGGGAAAAAATGTTAGATTCATTGAACCTAGGCTCATTTTCATCCTGATACTTGAGCACGTTGTCACTTCATTCACTTGACAAAGCTCAGTGAACATCATTCTGCTCATCGTTCGATGAATCCGGACGCCTTTTCCACTCGTTGAATAATAAAAGAAGATTTTTAGAAGACAGAAAATGATGGGTGTTGGCCTCGTAATGTCATGGTAAGTATAGCAAAGATTCTAGGTTCGTGTGTAAAAACTAACATTCCTACATTGTTGTCAACTTATACTTGTCTGGTGATGCTACTACTATTTACATTGCAACTCATTCAAACTTATCAATTGGCACAGTTACTCCCTTGCACATGAGCGGTTCCATCAATTCAGAACATGTTTCAGGTAGCAAAAGGAAGGGCAAAAAAAAACTGCATCAAGAATCAGGTGGTGTTCATTATGGCTTATTTTTGGTGGCTTATGGTGAAAGACTGTAGTAGAGTAGGAAGTGAAGTTCAAAACGAAATGGGTCTCAATCAATCATCCTACCTAATACTACTACACACCTAATGACATATACCCCCATAATCTTTCTCCCCCCAATTTCTTATTGGATCACATCAATCATTGAGCTTTTAGGAGTTTTCTTTTCTCTTCTTTTCAGTTGATGCTGCAATGCGGCAAAAAGAGAGAAACATCCAGTGTGTGAGCTTTTCTCTAATTTCGAAGCTGTCCTGAATTACTACTACAGTTGCAAAAGTATAAAGTGATTTGGTGAGTTTATACACTCGTGGTAATTCAACTTTTTCTCTTTTTCCCGTCTTCCTCTTTCTATCTGGTCCTCTTGTGAACTTGTTTTCTCATACCTTGTTCTATGAAGCTATGGCTTTTGGATTTATTCTTTAACAGCTTTTAAAAGCGGTTTTTGGTTTTTATTACAGTATCTAACTTTTAAATAAAAAATTTTTTTAAGACGAGGTCTACAAGTTAACTATAGTATATGTTAAAAGCCTAACATATGTATCAACTAAAGTTGCAAGCGAGTATCTCTCTCCGTAATCTCTGTCGCAAACAGCTAAAATTCAAAAAATTTAGCCAAAAACCACAAGCTACAGCTATATCAAACATGTCCTTTAGTTGAAATGGCAATGTAGCAGGTTTTTTTAAGGTATTCAATTGAAGAAAAATAAAACAATAGGAAAATTTTAAAATATCATTGCATCTTCACAGATAATACAAATGCAAAAAGAAAAAAAAACACATTAAAAACAAACGTTTTCCAAACACCTTTTTCCATCGCTGTTAGGAACGGCCTTAAAGCAGAGTGGCTCTGGCTTTTAAAGAAGATGAATGGCTTTCTAACAGTACAGTGCTGCTTCGTTTTCATTGTTACTGACTAGCATCTATGCAGGTCCAGTAGTAGTACATCATTGTGTAGGCCCTGCCCACTTGTGCAAATTCCATAAAGCTTAAACCGAACAAAGTTGGCTTTTATGTCTCTCGATGCAAATCAGGACCGAACTCCTCTACAAAATCACCTGAAAATTCTCAGTTATCGGGCAAGATGGATTTGGTTGAGATTAAGGCCCGCTTTAAGTGGCTTTAGCTTTTAAAGGACAGAAGCTGGAATAAATGTACCAGCTTCTTAATTTCGATATTTTTTGATTTTTAATTTTTATTTTATTTTTTTGTATTATCTGTAGAGGTACGATAGTATTTTTTATTTTCTTTATTTTCTCTATTGTTTAATTAAATAACTTAGAAAAATAGCATACACCGTAGTACTATTACAACCAAAATGCAACAGCAGGTTACTTTTCTTTGGTATTGGTTTCGACAGGAATTACCAGCTGACAGTGGACGCAGAACGCGACGCATCACGTAAATTTTTGGATGCTCCACAAAATCCCATGACAGAACTCTGATCGAGCGCCGATGTTTGGGCGGTTAACTCCGTTAATTTGCTGGATCCTCTACATCCTCCTGCTCTCTGTTACTTTGCATACACGAGTCAAGAGTCAGAGCAACATGCAAAAACAGAAAAGAAAACAGGGAAGTTTAGTTCCTTTTTCGGACCATGGAACTGTAGTTATATAAGTAGTTATTATGTTGCAATCACTTTTTTTTTATCAACAGCGCAAAATACCCCCGTCACATTTTATGATTTTAGCACGTACTAGTACAAATGAAACTGGGGTTGCAATCGCTTGCAAGCGCAGAAGATCTCAATCAGTTTGGAACTGCTCCATTCTTGCAAGCACAAAACCGTCCATGTGTGCTTGCGTACTGTGCATCCCGTGTAGGTGTTTCTCCTTTTCTTTTTGAGAATCTCCAGGCTTTCAACTTCGTACAAAGGTGGTGATTATTTTGGCTTATTTTTTGTGACTTATGGCTGAAAAGCGTTGAATTTGGTGAAAAATCATGAATGATAGAGCTTATTTAACATAATTAAATTTTAAAAAATTAAAAAAATATAAAAAATATGTTAGCCCATCACAAACAACGCAAACGAATACGGTAAAAAAACCGGCAAAAAAGCTTAAAAAAAACCAAAAATTCAGAAAAAGATGAAATTATGAATAGTAAAAAATAAGCCAGAAGCCAGATGCTAAAGTCGAAACGAGCGGGGCCAAAGTAGAATCTAGTATCTCGATGACGAAGAATACAGGTATAGATCTAGCAAAACCTGTACTGATCGAGTCGAACTTGAGGTTGGGTGCTCCAGTAGTATTTTATATCGATCAGGAACAACTAATTACGCACCATCCAGCTTAAAGATGTAGTTATTATATGCAGTAACGTAGATGGCATAGTGTAAATAAACATGCTACAATGGTCCAGCTGTCCTGTATGTTCGTTTCGGAGAAATAAGATGAGGATTTTTTTAGTTGGATAACACTAAAAAATGACACATCAAGTTGTATTTTACAAAACCATAAACTTTAGGATGACAAATATTTACAAAACCAAAATACTCTAGTCCTGTTTTTTTTTATTTGGAGGGGAGGGGTTTGTAGCTTTTAGTTTTGGTTTCTTTAAAAGTCACAATAAACAGAGCGGGTTTTTTAAACCGTTTCTCTAAATAGTTTTTTAATTTAAAATTATATATATCATTTATATCGATATCTTACTGTATACTGTTATATTGAAGAGTACAGTAAAAAACTATGGATCATTTCGAGCTTGCCATGTTGGTCCGATGACTAGGCGAAGGCTTTGACGTTCGCGCAAAAGCGATGTATCCTACTGTGTTTCCAAGATACAACGTATTAATGCAGTAAAAGGCTATACCTAGAGCATCTGATCTGATCAGTGCTGGAGCAAGTAAGAGCCATCGCGCCGTGTACAATTGCGGTGTAGGATGCGATGCGCGCGGCGGGACCACCAGTCCCACAGCTCACGCATCCAATGTAGCTAGCACAATCTATCCCCTGTGAGATGGGGCCCATCAGGCAGGGAGTGAAGGGGGCACAGTTTAGTAACCATCGAAGTTCTGTTTGAAACGCAAAGAAAATTTTCTTCCTTCATGTATAAATTAGGTGCCGCTCGGCTGAGCTTATTTAGCTGATTTATGACTGAAATTATATTATAGTTGATTAAAATTATACTATAGATGATGATAACTTATTTAGTGTAACTAATTTTAAAATTTTAAAAATGAAAAAAATATATTAACCTATCACAGACAATACAAACGAATACGAAAAAAAGCAAACAAAAAAACTCAAAAAGTTAAAAAGATAAAATTTATAAATAATAAAAATTAAATTAAAAACTAGAAACTCAAGTCGAAATGAGGAGAGCCTCAAGCTATCCTCTGCAAATTTCCAACGAAAATGATGTGTTTCAGACGACGAGCCTAATTACTCCACTTTACGGGGACAGCGGTGGCCCGGTATTGACAAAGCTGACTGACCCTGCGGTTGGGCCCACTCCCCCCTGGGATTCTGTTTTATTTCCTCCTCTCGATCGACTTTTCAGCCTTTTTATCCCTCGATGTTAAACTAGCTACGGTAAAAATAAAATAAAATATCATGTCTTTTTTCCTGCACCGAGATCTGAGAGCTCCGAGGAAAATCTAACCGTGCATGGGACACTCGGTACGTTTGATCTGATCAAGATTTGTTGGTAATAGTTTTTGAATTAGCACCGTTTTCAAAGTGCAACTCGAACCATCAAGTGCACTCGGCAGTACCAAACAAGGCGGGTCTAAAGCCCTGTCCAATTTAGCTACGGATTTTATTTTTTAGCTTTTAATTTTTGGCTAAAATAGCATTGTAGCGGCTGCCAGAAATTGCGATTGAAGTTAAAGCTATTCGATTTAGCTATTGACTTTTGGTTTTTTACTAAACTAATTTTTAAAGTGTTATTAGTGTTATTTTGGAGACATGAGAAGGTTGCACGTAATGAAGGCAGCGTAGGCAATGAGCGCAAAGGAGTCAGTGGAGACATTTTCGTTGTCACCCCTCCACCTGTCAGCGGTGTCAAGCTCATGTCTACACAACAACGATAAACGGATAGACATTCAATGGCTGACGAAACGAATATCCGGAACACAACAGTATGTGAGTAAGCGAAAAAATTAACACGAACGGGGAATTGAACGATACCATGCAATTCAAAGAAAAACAACTCAAGTCCAAAACAATAGAGCTAACGTTACAGTGCATGACAAAACAACGAAATGCAAGGTCCGAAATGCAATACGAGAAACAACTCAAGTTAACGACGAAAACATAACGCAGAACATGTAGCTGCGTGCAAACAAGGACCACCCGAACAAGGATGACATTTCTCAAGGCATATTCTTCAGACGTTCCTATGTCCTCCTGATCCATCAGAGCCGTTCCTCAGCCATTTTCATCGCCACGAAACTATCGCGGCATTCTTTCTTCATGGACAGTGACTAGCGTAGTAATGCTCGTCGGTGTCCTCCCCAACCCCGGCCTCCTCGACGATAGCCATCAGGTGACATAGCTCCTCCATCGCTAGGTCACGCATGGGGGAGCCTAACCTATTCATCCAACTTATAGAAATGTTAGCCCACAAAATAATTGTCATCAATTACCAAACTTTACCATTAACATATAATGGAGGGACTAGATTCAATAATCTTTCTTTTTTGGTAATTCATGACAATCTCAACAAATAAAGAGATAAAAATTGATTTGCGAGTATACAACTTATACACAATAATTGTGTACTCTAAGATAAGCTTTAAACAAAGCTTACTTATCCGGTTATCATTAATCGTCCAACCATTAACATATAATAGAGGAGTTAGATGACAACCCGATTGCACATGAGTATATATAAACTACACAATATATATATATATATATATATATATATATATATATATATATATATATATATATATATATATATATATTCAACGGATGTGTTTCAACGTAAAAATCATAAATATGCATATTAAAAGAAGTATGGATCAATGCTCATGAAACTCTAAAACATAGAGAGAACTCCCCCTAAATGTGTGTATACAAGTGTATATAATGAAGACATATGCACATATTCATTTTGGACTAATTTAGGAGTTTAATCTATATTTTGGATCTAAGGAATGCATTGGTATATGAGAATGTGTGCTTTTGAATGCATACCTCTTTGACTTCACCCTTCCATCCAAATAAGACTAAGCTAAAATATATTTGGACAATCATATTAGTCACATGTATACATTTGTCATTATCACCAACACCTTATAAAAATATTTGTCATTAACACCAAAATATTATAATAGTGTTTGTAAAACTTCATAATGGTATTTATCATTAACACCAAAACTAACTAAAATAGAGCTTGACCTTTCACTCATCCACACATATCTCCAAGAAAACACAGGTGCAGTCCGCGTCCCAGATAGCCACGGCCTTGTCTACCTGCACCGGTGCAAAAGGAGCTGTTTGAACCAAGAAATCAAGAAAACGAGACAACAAGCCAAGTAGAACAAAGTCAAGCAGCAAGATGCATTCTCAACAAAGAAATGCATCAAAGGAATTTAATAGGATAGGAATTTTCCTACAAATTTCGTAGGAAACCAAACATGAGCTCTATCCTCATGTTAAATTCGTGCGTGGGAGACCCTTGTAACTGAAGGTTTATGGTCGCTCATTTGCTCCGGATAAATTGATATACAGCAATAGCAGAAGGGTTGCACTTCACGAGAAACTAAAAATTCCCTAATATTATAGATCATATCTGCAAAGGTTTACTGCAGCTGTTGTTCTACCCCCATGGGAAGTGGTTGCATTGCAATACTGCAGCGCGTGCATGATGGCACCAGGAGCACAGAGGCAGAGAAATATTTTAATTAGCAACACGGATTCAGATACTATATATTTTGTATGTTACTTTTTCATTTACAAGGTAGCAGCGTTGCTTCTATAAGCCACAGGGCTGCACACCGTACAAGGTCCCGGGTAAACAATGGCCATATGTCTGTGGTTGGCCACATGATGTGAGTAGAGATGGCAACGGGCATAAACCCGCTGGGTTTTGCTATCTTAAACCCGTGCCCATGAAAATTGGATGTGCCCGTTAAAAAACCCATGCCCGTGATGGGTGCAGATTTTTGCCCAGACCCATGCCCACTCGGGTAACGGGTACCCACGGGTCGCCCGTGCCCAACAACAGCTGTGCAGATTGCAGACAGTGCAATGCTTAGCAAGTCAACAATAAATTCAATTTATGTGCTACTATGTATGAAACAAGCAACGACAAATCCACAATGCACATCACTAGTTCACTCCATCAATTCTCAGTTCATAGTTCATTGGCATAGCATATCATTACAAGTTCACGGTTCACAACTCATTTAAAACCAAAAGGAGAGACATCGACTGCTCCTTGTACTTAACTAATGGGCTATGGGCTAGATTGGTTTGCCTGGGAGGCTGAGAGTCTGGGTTTATAACTCCTATGGATCGGGTTTATATTACCTATGGGTTTACGGGTTTGGGTACTATAGGAACGTACCCGAACCCGCAGACCCGATGGGTTAGGCTTTTTGCCCATTAAGAGACCCATGGGTTAGGAAATTGACCCAGATCCATACCCTAATAGAGTAAAAACCCACTGGGTATCGGGTTTCGGGTACCCATTGCCATCTCTAGATGTGAGCCCTTCCAATTGTTGTGTTCTCTGATCCTCTAGTTTTGTTTGTACTTTGCACTAGTTCCCAACAACCGCTCAAGTTGGAAACTTTGATTATTTAGTTAGAAAATAGTTTCGTTACGTACTCTTACTTCTCATATACTACTTAAACGAATAAAATATAAATATTTATCATTTTGAGTATATTTTAATAATAATAAATATAAGATACTTCAAAATAAGTTTCATAAAAAATTTCATTAAAATCCACTTTTTATAGTATAATTTATGTATATACCTATTTTACATATAGAAAAGGTTATATAATAAAAACAAAAGAGTTCTGATGAAATTTTTTCAACCATATCGCATTGGAATATTTTAGAACTAGCATTTAAGTATACCGAATATAATAAAATGGTATAACATGTTTGTTTAAGTAGTATATTGAAAAATGGAAGTACGTCCTCCACAAGTACGAAAAAAGATTCCTATATAGGAAAATAGTTATATACACACACTCTTAGAAGTACATGCTCATACTTTCAATATACCACTTAAACGAGCACCACTACTACAAAAAGGGTCCTTACAGACAGTTTTCTAAATCGTCTGAATTTATGGGTTAGTGATAATCGGAGGTTATCACAGATGACTTCTCAGCCGTCTGTGATAAATACAACACAGACGATTTGTAACTAGAACTGTCTGTGATACTCTAACATCATAGATGGTTCTAGCTACCAATCATCTGTGATGGGCGAGTATCACAGATGATTGGTAACTAGAACCGTTTGTGATAGTCCTTCATAGATAGTTTATACCACAAAATCGTCTGTGATAGTTCATACTATACCTAATTTTTTTGTGTTTTGTTTGGCTAGCCTCAAGAAATGTTAGCTATACCCTTTGAAAACAAGCAAATACAGCAGCAAACGCAGCAGCACATTTCATTAGAATCCACCATTACAGCATCACATGATAATGAGCAGGTTACTCATCTAACACAGCAAGAACACATCTCTCAATCCTATGAACCCAACTCTTAAACATGGCAAGAACACATCTCCTAATCCTACGAACCTATAGCGAAAACATATAAGAATGATAGATCCTATCAGCGCACAAGCTGGATGTCCTTGACACCGATTGAAGCGCCGTCTTTGTAGCTAGCTGCTTCCGCGGTGCCTTGAAATGAAGGAGAGGCGACGGTAGCGTAATCTTTGTGTCACAACGGTGATATTGCACAAGACACTCTTACGACACTTACGACAAAAGTGTCTTGTGTAGTGGACCGTGGTGTCACAATGGAGACGCTAGCTCACGGCGGTAGTTGGCGTCGTCGAGGAACAAGCTAGGAGTGGATGAATTAGCTAGGAGCTGCCGGCATAACTCACACATCTTGGAGTGAAAGGGGGAGGGGGAGTAATTAACAAGGGACAAGAGATGGGAGTAACCGGTGCCTGCCGTTCGATGTGGAGAGATTGTACGGGTGAGATTAGAATCCCGGGGGGAGATGCTATGGATCAGTGTCGTGGCATTATCAGAGACGGTTTGTTATACGAACCGTTTGTAATAATGCACATATCACAGACGGTTCTTCTAATAAACGTCTGTGAATTATTGCAGACGGTTATTAATATGAACCGTCTGTGATATCTTGCATTATCACAGACTGTTTATACTAACAACCGTCTATAATATTTTCACAGACGGTTATGAATACGAACCGTCTGTGATGTCTTGCTTTATCACAGATGGTTCGTATAAATAACCGTCTATGAAAATATCACAGATGGTTGTTAGTATAGGCTGTCTGTGATAGTTGCAGCACACACGGTTCATAGGAACCATTTGTGATGTAGCCGTCCAGTATAGTCTATTTTGTAGTAGTATATATTATACCTCTTATCACTTTTGGTATATTTAAATACTAATTCTAAGATACTCTAATGTGACATGGTTTGCAAAATTTCATCGGATTCCTTTATTTTTGCTATACATCCTTTTCCATATATAAAAAGAATATATACATAAATTATGTTATAAAAAGTGGATTTTGATGAAATTTTTCATAAAACTCATATTGGAATATCTTATAAATATTATTAGAGTATATTTAATAGGATAAAAAGATATAATGTCATTTACGCTGTATATAATAAAGAGATATAACATTGTTAGAGTATAGACACTATACATGTGCATGGGAATGGTCGATCATTTTGCATCCTGTTGGAAGGGTGAAGACAATGTAGCCAAAACCCTATTTGATTTGTTTCTGCTGGAGTACTAAAGCATGTGGCCCAGGCCCAACTCATAGGATCCGAATAATTGTTAGGGTGTTGGGGCCTAAACCTCATATATATATATATATATCCGTTCTTCCTCCTTTACTGCCTAGCTAATTAAGATTTGCTTTTGTAGATTTTATAGTACATCTCAAACTATTTAGTTCAGTTTGTCTTCTACATAAACTTTGAGCTGCTAGCTCCCATTAGAGAAACATTTAACTTAACCCCACCCAATGGAAGTTTAATACTATCGACCTTTTCTTACATGACAAAAGGCAAGATTATTAACTGCTGAACAAGCTTTAATCCCTACTAGTAGTACAAGATAACCTATCACTCCAATTTATTTTTCTTATAATTTAGTACTAGTAGTAGTAGGCTGCAACAGAAGTGATCATTTTACCTGGGGATTTTCCGAAAGGTTAGTGCCCATGTCTGCTGCATGCGTGGGACTCGGCTGGCCAAAATGGTGGCACGCATGCCCAATCAATTAGCTTTCAAAGGCTGTGTTGCCTTTAGTTTGTGGGATCAGGCAGACACTGGTTACTCTAACCATTCCATCCTATCGTTCATCTCCAGCAGATCAGAGACCCTATCATGATATATATGCATGGCTCCATGACACTAGTTACTCTAATCATTCCATCCTATCGCTCGTCATCGATCGGCCTAGCTCCAAGTAATCTTCAAGTTCGCAGCAACTCCATGATCAATTGTTTACTTTGGTCCCGTTCGCCATGTTCTTGTAGAGCTCATGACCGCGCCCATCCGCGTTGGTCCATATTGGTAGCACGTGACACAGAGTCCAATTTTATTAACTCACGTACGACTTGTAAGGCCTGTTCTTTTAAACATGCGAACATGGCTTTTGGTGAAATTTTTAAATTTTGGTACATTTCAGTCTGATTACGGAGAGACAGTACTCATTTGCGATTTTGGCGGTGCGGATGTTGGGCTTTTAACGTGTAGATCGTTTAACCTCAGAACCCCGTCTTGAGAAAATACTCCGCTTAAAAGTTAGGATCAGAAGAAAGCCAAAAGTCACGGCCGGAGGAAAAGAACAGGTCCGTAGTCTTGTAGAGAGCTGTATGGAGAAAAAAAAACTCACGTATGACGTGATACTGTAATCGACTAGTAGATCATATCTAAAAACACTCCGTTTAAAGATTAGAAAAACTGTTTACCGTAAATAAACAGTTTCTAGTACCTAATATGTACGGAGACTTAGATCCGCGCAGCTTCTTGTAGTGTGCATTTTTTGGCTAGATCAATCTGACACGCATCCGGCTTCTGGGATGATCACCATCGTGACATCGTCTCTTTTCAACGCTCGAGTAATGGACGGTGGTTACTGGTTACCAAAGCACAGATTCTTTTTTTAAAAAAGGAAAATGCAGAGGAAAAAAGAGAGAGAGAAAAGAATCCTGCACAGGTGAAGCCCTGGGCCAAGTGATGGGCTCTCACATAAATCTGTCATGGCTTAGCCCAATCAAATCACTCAGCCGTTACACAGTCCAACAGGCAACGGCATGTGCACTGCATGGATGGAGGATCGAAGAAGAGCTCGATCGATGACACGGAGCTTGAACGGAGCAATCGATAGTAATGGGCACAAATAAACTGATAAAAAAGGAGTCGTCAAAAAAGAAACGGATAGTTGATGCATGGGTACAAATGAGGCTGGTCTACAGATCAAATGGGCTAGAGGAGGGGGAAACTGATGCGGCTAATCACCAAAGTACGTGTCCTTATTAACCAGCCAATTAGCTAGCTAGCTAGTCGTCCTTGGAATCCACAGGAGAGAGCAGCACGCGCGCGCATCGGCTGAGAAATCAAACGCCCCTGTTTCCACTCCCAACGTGGCTCCAGCCGATGCCACCGCCTGCTCCGCTACCTCCACCGCCGCCAGCTCCGAACCCGCCTCCGGCGCCACCGCCAATGCCTCCGCCTGAGCCGCCCGCGCCACCGCCTCCTGCGCCACCGCCTGCCCCGAAGCCGCCGCCCATTCCTTCACCAGCGCCTGCTCCGACACCGAATCCACCACCGGCTCCCCCGCCACCTCCAACGCCACCGTCGGCTCCTCCGCCACCAATGCCTACGCCGGCGCCACCTCCAAAACCGCCGCCCTTCCCACCACCAGCACCTCCGCCGACACCCATGCCTCCACCCGCACCGCCACCGATGCCACCACCGCCTCCAAAGCCTCCACCGCCGCCGCCGCCCATGCCACCACCAGTACCACCGCCGATGCCGCCTCCAGCGCCCCCACCGATGCCTCCACCAACACCGGCGCCACCTCCCACACCCCCTCCTTCACCGAATCCACCGCCAATGCCTCCTCCGGCGCCACCACCGGCACCGAATCCACCTCCTGCACCAGCTCCACCTCCAAACCCAGCACCACCGCCAATTCCTCCTCCACCTCCTGCACCGGCTCCTCCTCCAAGCCCGCCACCGCCACCAATCCCACCACCGCCTCCTGCTCCGGCTCCTCCTCCAAAACCACCGCCCCCACCCATTCCACCTCCACCACCCGCTCCTGCTCCGGCTCCTCCTCCAAAACCACCGCCCCCACCCATTCCACCTCCACCACCTGCTCCGCCTCCGCCTCCGCCTCCAAACCCCGCACCACCGCCCATGCCGGCGCCGGCGCCTACACCACCTCCTCCTCCAAACCCGCCACCACCGCCCGTGCCTCCTCCGCGGCCCACACCGCCTCCCAGCCCACCGCCGTATCCACCTCCTACACCACCAGGTCCACCACCAACGCCACCTCCCAAACCGTCACCAACGCCACCACCTCCACTGGCACCAACGCCGCCGCCGCCACCTTTGCCACGTTTCTTATGGCAATTCTCCGCGCTAACACTGCCCAGGCTAAAGGCCACCTGCTGGCGCCGGGCGGCGGCGCTCGCCGCCCACACAAGTGACAGCAGCAAGAACACCATTGCTCGGTTGCCCATGCCCATGAGAGAACTGAGCTAGTACAGCAGCTTCCAGCTAGCTTTCGTATACGTACGTACGTGCATACGTTCCACTACTTAAGTACAAGTACGATCGAGTGGGTACTTGCCGTGTGCACTGTGCAGGGGAAGTAGGAGGTATTTATACGGCATGGCTGGCTGGCTCCTTGCTTGAATTTGGTTTGCTTTGGATTAAATGGGTGATGGCTGCTTTAGTTTGGTGGCGGGTATGGAGCGAGCGGGGGAGGGTTGACCGTTGGTTCGAGCTAAGCAGCCTTCATTGAATGCATGCCCTGCCCCTATGTGTGTTTAGGAGACTCTGCTCCTTTCTTCTGGTTTATAGTTTTTTACGTTGGTTTACATGTTTAAGGGCATCCACAGTGTATAAAAACAGAGGGTCTTAAGCCACCTTAAGGTCGACCTTATACATTACAGGGGTGACCTTAAGTATGGTATATAAAAAAACCTAAGACAGTCCTCAAGCTAAAGACTTGGCCATAAGCATTAAAATATGTTTTTTCTTTATCTGACAAGTGGGATCATCTTAAGGCCTAGTAGGTTATATACATTACAGCATTAGCCTTAAGGTTTAGATGGGATCCACCTTAAGACCTCTTGAGTTATATACACTATGGATGCCCTAAGTCATCTTTTATATAAAAAATATCATATTATCTTTTCTTACTTGTTTCTTTATATAAAATTTTATTTGTTTAATATAGTCAAGACACTGATACTATTAACATGCTCTGCTCCGTCAACCGAACCCACCCTTTAGCTTTAGTTTGCGCAGCCTTTTGACTTGGGTCCCCATGCATCTACGTGAGCTACGCATGCATGCAGCGAGCCTTCCCTGCTTTGCAGGCCTTCGCTTCGCCTGATTGGTTCTCTTCTTTTGGCCTGTGACCGTGTGCCAGTACTCCGTATGCATGCACGCACCCGTGCATTTAATGGCTAGGTCGCGTATTGGAAAGAAGCGATGTGGGTGGGGGGAGGGAGGGACACCTCGATCTTGACATGCATGGGATGCTTACGTCCGAGCAGTAGCAACTGCCCCTTTTTTTTTCCTCAAGCCTGGCTTGGTAGTTGGTACTACGGACTCTAGAAGCAGGAGCTGTCAGTTGGGGTGATGATGAGTAGTTCGTGCCTTTTTTTTTTTGGTAATGTTATTGTCAAACCCTACTCTTTATTTGAGAGTGATTTATGAGTGTACATGCATCCATTAACAAATCCAAATCTTCTAGGCCAACAGGATGAGTGGCCGCAATTGAGTGGCCGCAATTGAGGATAAGGAGTAGCGACAGGTGTTTTAGGCCAACAGGATGAGCCAAAAATTTTTATGTTTGATTTGCTTGATTTTTAATTCAGCCGTTTAAACCTCACCTAAACCCCCTAGACGCTAGGCTCTACCTGACTGCCCGTCTAGCGTCTAACGACTTCTTAAACATTAAACGGAAAATAACGCAAATATACAACACGGAAATAAGGCTGTGCACACTTCAGACAAACCGGGTGATCCATGCTGACAAACCCGGGCCAAATTGCAATTGCTGATCTTTTTTGCACTGATCTAGTCAGCTTACCGTCTAAACTAGGTTAGGTTACCCACAAGACCACAAGGCATAAAAAACGCATATTACATCTAGCGAAGCTAAAGAGATATGGCACTAGCACGCAAAAGATGACACTGAAATGGATATAAAAAGTGATAATTAACTGCAGTGGCTAGTTGTGGCTATTCAATGCTCATCTTCCTTTTCCTGAAGTGAGCCTTCAGCTCATGCGACACGCAGAACAGCGTGTCCATGGTGTCCTCGTCCAAGTGCCCATCCTTGACACTACCGATCGCCACGATCGTCCTCAGCCATTCCTCGTGGAGGGTCGAGAACTCCGCTCTTTCTTCACTCGACTTGAAGTTCCTGGCGATCTTCGACTTCATCATCTGGCCCGCAGCCGACGCCTTGTCCACTATCGACTTCGGAAGCCCTGCCATTGTGGCGACCTGCAGGCCGTAGCTCTCTGGGCAGGCACCTGATGTGAGCCGGTAGAGGAAGGTGAGCTCCTTGTCGCCGTTGCCGCCGCGGGTACCGCTTCTTGGCTTGAGCATGCAGGCCATGTGCTGGAGGCTCACATGGGGGTGAGAGGCGAACTCCTTCGTGAGAGGGTGGTAGTGAGTGGCGAAGAGCAGACGGCATCGCACCTGTTCCACGAGGTGGCGGAATACCTGAGGTACAGTTATCAAAGACAAAAAAAATGTCATGTCACACACACAGAATGTTCCAAGCTTCTTGATTTACCAAAGGGCACGGCAGCTCTGCTCTACATATCATTAATACCTTAATTATCAGATGTAAGGCCAAGAATCTCGATGAAGAACAGAGCTAAAGCAATAGAGAAAGGACACATGAAACGTAAATAAATTGCAGCTTTTACAAGAGTTTGTTATCTGGCCTACTAATGTATTGCAGCTTATTGAAGAGATAAAAGCACATGGCATGCCTCGAGCAAATGATTGAAATGACATCATAAAATACGCCATGTTAAAAAGGGATGAATCGACCAATTTCCTAACTACCCTATCAATTTGCCAATTAGCCAAACTAGCTGATTGGTACCAACGCACCACGCGCCGCAGGACCTTAAGGCCATGGTAACACCTGCCAAGACAACATACTGAAAGGCATCACAAGCACGGTGATGACATATAGTATGGGTAGAAAAAAACTCACAGCATATGCAATTGCATATCCATCAAATGTGCTAGTTCCTCTGCCAAGCTCATCAAGCAAGACAAGAGAATCCTCAGTTGCATTCTGAAGAACCGATGCAGTCTCAGTACATTCGACAAGAAAGGTACCTACAGGAGTGCAAGTAATGCTGTAAAGATTCAAGTTAAGGTCATTGTCATCTCATACCTAGGACATTGTCCTCCCATATCTAGGTGTAAGCCTGTAGTGCACAAATATATGAGTACAAAATGGAATGTAAAGAAATTGACAAATTTGACTGTACAAGTTCATGATTCGTGACACAGCTCAAAAAAATTGCCGAATGCTTTCTATTGAGAATCCATGGATGTACTCAACAAATTTTATATCATGCAAACATTGGCACATTTCTATGGGACCACATGTGACCATGTGTATCACTCTATTCGATTGGATGCAGATATCATATCCACTATAAGATCATATTTGGATATCAATGCATGTAAATATTATGGGATATATAATTTAGGAAACTTACAACTAAGGCCCTGTTTGGATGGGACAGGATACCGGGCCATCCAAACAAGGCCTAAATCCACATCTTGTCAGATCCAGTTGTAGGACAACTCACATAAAAATTTGTCTATTTTTGACTCAGTTGTGGGCCAAAAGCAATAGGATATGTTAGACGTGACCAAATAACCCAAATTTGTTTGTTAATGGTTACTTACTTTCTCCAGACATAATCCGATCTATTGCACCAAGCCGTGTAAAGATGGCGTCTGCAAGGGTCAATTCACAAGATTTGCTGGGGACATAACAGCCAAGCTGCAGACCAGAAGCAACTCCATTTATACATCCAAACAAGGCCATCAATGAACAAGCATAAGGGCGTAACCAAATGTAGTTATACAGACCTGGGCAAGTACAACGGCCAGGCAGGTGGCACGCATTATTGTAGATTTCCCGCCCATATTTGGACCAGTCAACAACAATGCAAAGCGATTATGACCAGATAAATACTGACCAAGAGATAAATCATTTGGTACCAGCCCATTTGCACTTTCTGCAAAAGCATAGGGATGCCATAGACCCTTCATCCGAAGTATAGGCGCTTTGTCTTTCAGCAGAATGTGTGGTCTGCACATGGTGCCAAACGATGACAATGCCATTGCTGCAAAGGACCTAAGGACGTCGATAGTGCTGAGGGCATTGATCACCAGAGACCATTCAGAAACCTTCCCAACAAAAAGTTCCACTAGAATAGCCAAAGTGTTAGCATCATCGTCGTTGACGTTATGATCCTGTCAAAGCTCACACGATCAGACAATAAGTAGAGTACCGGTAGAAATCAGGAATACAGCCGACCAGCCAATAACAGAAAAAAGAAATAACCAATTCTTTATAGATTGATAAAGCACATGGAGATTTTGCAGCATAGTCATACCTGGTACCGTGGAAAATCGTTGTCTATTGCCTCTTCAAATTGATTTATTAATTCACCAAGGGAGCTCAATGTTGGAATATCTGCAACCTTTGACAGTGCTGATATACCATGATCATCTCTTTGTAAGATATTTAATAAGTCAGTTCCAACTCGGAGGCCTTTGATAAGCATGCCAAATGTTTTAATCTGGGACGTGTCAGAAAATTTACATGTCACTAGTCGGTAGCATAGATATAAGAAAGAAGAGAAACTTCATAATTTGAGAAAATGCCATGCCACTAATCGAATCTAGATTATAAAAAGGAGAACTCAAACCTATGATAAGCTTAGGATTGACCAAGAAAAAAGAACACCCACTAACCCGTCTCTTTAATATCCTTTCTCCAACAAAGGGCAACAGAACTGCAGATGATAACCCAACAGTGGATCTAACTCGTCCTAGTAACCTCTCAAGATCAGGAATTTTACGGAGATGCTCAAGTGTAATAGAGCCTAGCCCACAATTTTGAATGAAGCCCTCAACGATATCGAGCCTTCTATTGACAGCATCGACATCCTTTAATGGATGGCAAATCCATCTTCTTAGAAGCCGCTTACCAGATGCAGTTATGCAGTGATTGAGGTGCTTATACAGAGTACCTGCAACAAAAGTAAAGAGTACAGAAATATTACTGCCGCTATATGATTTGATATGTTTACAAAATTATAACAGTGGAGAGCAAAAATAAGTAGAGCAGAACATAGTTAGAAGGTGCACTCCTACCTGATGAGCCACCATCAAAATTGTTGCCGAATATCTCAAGGTTCACAAGAGTTTGACCATCCATCCTTAGACAAGTTTTGTACACATGGTAAGGTAAGACTTCCCCATTTTTTAGAGCATCTTCTAGCTGTTTTCAGATTGTAGCTTATCAGAACTTGAACACATTTCAGGCTAAAGTTGTAGTGATAATCTTATGACAAGCACAGCAATTACACTATGATTTGCAAGAAGTAATTTTTTACATTAACACTAATTCGAAACCAGAACACCTTTGCATATATAATTGATAAAATTGACGTGGTCAGCATAGGAAACTGAGACAGATTTATATAAAAATTTATGGACTGGTTAGTTGGATAAATAAACAAACAAATGGAAGATGATGAGTTGATGACTGATGACAGTGTTCTGAAGCAACACTTTACATCATTGATGTAAAGGAAATAGCAGTTACTAATGACACAATTGATTGACATGTCTTAAAGGTGAGCAGCAAAATGCAATCAAGAAAGAAAAGGAATTGGAGCAGCATAAGTATACCATAAGCCTAGTCAAGTGACCAATAAGTCCGCCAAGTGCACAAATAACTGCATCTTGATTCACTGAATAATCCAATCCAGATAGCCAAGAATCTGCTGATGCTTTAAAGTATCCTTTAGAATGTACTAACATTCGGATTTGTGAAGCATCAGAGAAATCTATCCCGGATAGTGGGGTCAGCTGCATTTTCACAGAGCCTGCAGTTAAAAACAAAGGTGTTTAGCTTTTCAAACTCTTATATCCGCTAGTTATGTGACAAAAGAGCTATGATCCGCCAGCAGCTTTGCTTTTTTTTAAGGAAGATGGGAGAGTTCCTACCTTATATATTGACAACAGAGAGACAAAATAAATAGCTAAACTAAAAGAACAAAGGGTTACAAGCTTTTACCTGCTGAGGCATATTTTCTCATACACATATGAGTTGCTTTTGAGAGGCCTGACAAAAAAAGAACAGGTATTATCCTATATATACAAAGATTACAACTTTACAAGATAAAGTATGTTCTGACTTCTGACCTGAGGTTTCATAGATTATCTCTCTCGGAGAAACCTGAAAAAGCATACTAATGAATGACCCTTTCTAATCCGTTGAAACAAAGAAAAGAGATCACAAGCGTGACAAGCCTACCTGCACCAACAAAGCTCCCAAAGCTGCAGACGAATCATCATCATTGAGTGAACCCACCCAAATTTTAAGAGCAGCATAATCTAGAAAAGCAAATCCATAGACCCGAGAACCATTAGGAGCTAGATTAACCTGAAAGTTCCAAAAAAGAAAGGCTGCATTAGATCAAGATCACCTATGAAGAATACTAACAAAAACTAATTCAAGATGCATTACAACACTTGCAAAATTTCATCAGATAATACTACACAATGTTGTGGTCGGTGGTTGGGTACGGGTCCAAAGACCAAGGGTAAGGCGCTCACCCTCATCTAGCCACCGGCATGGCTCTTCTCTAACATGGTAAAGAAACTCTGAAGCTTAACTTTACAAGAAGAGGGAAACTAGAGACTTGTTTGATTGTTCATTACTTAATGATAATAGATATAGTGTTGTCCCTTTTATAGAGATAGCTAGACTTGACCCTTAAGAAACATATCACTATATTAAAGAAACCAATTCCTAATAATAGGAAAGTTATCCTTAATACATAGAATAAATCTAAAACGAAATAAACCCAAATAATAAAGAAACTAATTATTATATTCCTAATCCGCGATACACTGCCAATGCTATCAGACTATCATGTGTTGCTATAGTAGCCCACACGGGTGCTGTTCGCAAGCTGCTACAGTTCCAACGGTGATGTTCACATGTCTACTAATCTTGGTCCATAACAACAAACTGCAGGGACAAAGTTGACTCTCAATAAACAATAGGATAATACTGCATGTAGGAAAATGGCATTGAAAATGTCATTTCAATTATAGTAGATAAAACCAATAGCTGAATGTTGTTTCAGGAAATGTCTTCTGCACTTATTGGTTTCACACATTTATATCAGATTTTAGATCCATCACTAATTTTGTTGTGCAAATTTATTTGGTTATTATATGTTAAGACCATGATTTTTTTAGTTTTTCTTCCTATCTTTTGAGTAAATAATGTTCTTTTATGTTATCGGATGGTTAGGTTTGGTGGTAGTATTGTGTTTTCTCATATGTATCCAATAAACTTCCAAGTTCCAAAGCATAATGGCCCAAATACAATACAACGCTTTGTTTAGAAGTAAACCTCTTTCAATGCAAGAAGGTGAACAGCATCAGCCCCAATGTTGCTGTCAGCTGCAGTTGATGGTGTGGATACATGAACCAACTTTCTTTCAATAACCTTGCAAAGGTAAAAAGAAAATGTTATATGGAATCGATCTCTTGTAACTTACACTTCAAACAAGAGCACATATTAAGTATTAGAATTCAAGTGTGGAAGCTTTAATCCTCAATCCTCAAGTTGCACAGGGTATAAATCTACTAAATTTCATCCAGAATGGTGATTTAAACCCCACCCCCCCAAAAAAAGATTTTCGACTGTCAGAAAGAATAAAAGGATGATGATCCACCATGTACATGCATATTCAAACAAAGAAATGTGGTTCAGTTTAGTATCTAAACATTAGCGCACTTGTGCCACTAGCTAAGTAGACAAAGAAATCAGGATGACACTCAGAGCTAACAAAAAGTGGGATTGATGAGAATATTGAATACTTACTGAATTTGATCCTCTAGCTTTGGCCTGTTCTGAAGATTCCATCTGTTCTATTCTTCCAACTTTATACCTGGCCGGAAATGTTAGATTTATGAGCAGTACAACCACCAAAAGAAACAAACATACAGAAGAGGCAAACTATATCCAACAGACCAACATTATCATGGATGTGTCACAACTCACAAATCATATCATAACATTCAAAAGGAAACTAATTGCATTTTAAGAACAAATAGTTGAACAGGTCTAATTTTATGGTGAGCAATGACATTGGCACACAAACCATTAAGGAATCAACCTTGCAAGTACATTCACCGTATTGATACTATCATATCAACAAGAATACAGACACAAACTAAAAAATGGCCCACCATTACCAACCTGAAGAACTAAGTATGAACTTGCTGATATTTAAGATAATGTTATGATTAATGTGCTCAAAATGAACAAAACATAAGGGGCACAAGGAGCTTACCCCCGAGCTAAAAGCTTTTCAGCAGCCTCATCTATCCCACTCTCTGAAATACCAACCTTCACGTAAGGTGAACAAGTTAATGTCCTGTACTATTAGGTCTTCACGTAAGGTGAACAAGTTAATGTCCTGTACTATTAGGTCATAATCACAGTACAGAGAGACAGTTTAAAGCTCCCTTTTCTTCAGGAGGGGCTAATATAAAGGAATAAATGGAAACAAAACACAAAAGGCTACTATAATGACCAACAAAATATTAATAACACAAACTGCTGAGAATGAAACCAAGATGGCTGGGAACAAGATGAAGTGGTCTATAGCTAAAACCCTGAAAGTACTTACCCAATCATTTCTGTCATGCCAGAAGAACTATATCAGAGTTTTTGTCTAAATACTACAAAATAATATAGGCATCGCATAAGTGCCAATATGATAAGACAAATGATCCAGCGCATGATACTTGTTAACTCACAAGACAACACAATTACAGTGAGTTGTCAATGAAATGCTTCTTCCGTTTCAAAATACATGTGCACAAAATATGACCTATAATTTTTTTGCAAACTTATTACAAAATATAAAGCACACATGCAGATTTAATGACATTTTCTCTTTTTGCCCTCATTTATCTTCCCTTTCTCTTCAACATTTATGAGTAAACACCTAGAGTAACTATTTTCTCTCTTGTTTCCGAGACATTAACACCATTGATACCATGGTTATTTCCCTCCACCATTCACTTAGTTTCATGATCTCTTTAATCCCTGTGCTTGACCAAAATATGCCTTATAAACAGAAATAGAAGGAATAATTTATAATATAGCGGTAACAGTACAACAGACTCTCAGAACCAAGCATTTCAATGCTGAAACAAGAGAAAACCATGGTTTACATACCTGTCGGCATTTGCCCACCCCACTAATAGTCATTTTCCAGTCAAGTTCCTTGTGGCCAATCTCAGCATCTAACTCATAGAGCTCATAAAATTTTCCCTACCAATAAGGATTAAAATCACTTTTGTAGGTTATGTGATCTCAAGTGCTACCAAAAAAACCTGGTCAATGTAGGTAATTTTATTTATTTATTGTGAGCATTCTGAGAGGGTAAGATTGTAAGAACAAATGAAGGACCCTAAACTAAAAGCAAATAACTTCTGTGGACTATTAACCAGAACAAACATCATTTATGAATGTGTAGTTTGTGGTGCATATCTGTCAATATGCATAAAGTAAACAGCTTAAAGTTATGACCAGCAAACGAAGAATTGAGGAGTACTCCCATGAGTAAAAAAGCTTCCACTCTCTATGTATAGGGTTAGGCAATAGCTCAGTATGGCACCAAGGTATGAGACATATTGATTAGCCACAGCAGTAATCTTTTCACATGATAATCTTAAAGTATACTGGCCTATAGGCAGTGTATCATTCAGTAATGATGAAACTTACCACTTTGAAAAAGAGGACAACATCCATATATTTGCACTTAATATTCCAGTATTGCTTTTGAGATGTAGACATCTTTCTCAATGCGTCAGGTGGAATATAAAGAGTTCTATTGTCATAAAGTGGGTCCTTTGGTTGTCTTCCATTTGCATCCCTGATATTGAAAGGACTCAGCCATTCAAACTTACTACGTGCACTTTCAGCCATTTCATCATGAGCCTTCTTCTTGATTGGAGAACAATGAGCTAATTTCACCTTCTTGTTTGAACCCCACAAAGGAGAGCGTTGGTTGTTGGCAGTCATGCATTGATCTTCTTGAACACGCTTCAGATGAGGAACGACTGCTCGCATCGCTGGCGTTTCTGGTTTCAGAGGACTAGAATCAAGCTCCGAAAATAGTGTAGCTGCTGCTCCAGCAGGTTTACCATTCGTAAAGCCTGAGGAGATTTTTTTCGAGTGATTCTGCAATGGAGTTCCATTTGAATCAAATTCTGCAAACAAATTTGTTGCTTTAATGTATGAAGGGTCTGAAGAACCAGAGAACAGCTTCTTTGAGGGTTCCTGTGTGGGAGTATCATTTGAATTAAGTGCAAATAGTGCTGCTGCTCTAATATATTGACCATTAGAAGATACCAATGAGAACTTCTTTGATGGATGCTGCAAAAGAGTTTGATCTGAACCGTATTCTGTTAAAGGTGTATCTGACCCATGAGAAGACCCCAAGAAGATTCTCCTTGAGGGATCCTGGGAAGGAGTTTGTACTTCAAATAATGAAGCAGCTCGAATACACTGATTATTGGGAGAGATTGAGGATAACTTCTCCGGACACTCCTGAAGAAGAGTTTGATCTGAACCAAGTTCTGGGAACAGTGTGCTTGCTCTAACAAATTCATCTGTGGAAGACCTCAAGGAGTATCTCAGGGGCTCCTGCAAAGGAGTCATATCCGGAGCTTGTTCTGCAAACAGTGTAGCTGCTCTGCTGTATTTACCGTTGCAAGACCCTGAGGACAACGCATTTGAGCGCTTATTTGAGGGAGCTTGATTTTTCACCGGTAGGGCTCTCTCCTCCGCATGTCTGGCCTGGGAAGCATCTTGGTTTCTGCAACAATCACAGAGAGCATTATCATGATAATGCAACAAAATACAAGTCAATGTCTTTCCAAAGTCCAAGCGAATGCTTGATCTGGCCCATCAAAAAATGGCATGCCTAGTGAAACACCTGAAATAAACCCAGAGAAACAAAGGCATCCAATCCAAGCAATCATTAAAGCAATCCAACTCTTAAGGTTAAGGACAAGTAGCTCAGTAGAACACAATAGTGAACTAACAAAATCTGATATCCCCGAGGCTAATCACAGCAAAGGTGGAGAGTGAACGCATGCAAATTATGGAGTATGTGATTGATGGTGCTGCGTGCTAGCCCATTTGAACCGTTCATTTTGCTGGTCTGGAGGAAGTATGAACTTTAGTATGGTTTCAATAGATGAACAGATCAATCAAATCCCCCATCCGCTAGCAAGTGCTTACTCCGTTCTTTTTTACCATCCAATAGCAAGTACTCCCTCTGTTATTTTTTTACTAACTTTTACGGTTTTCGAGATAAACTTTGGCTACTCTTTTTTAATACTTTAATTTTTATCAGCAAATCTAATGATACAACTTTTATATAACTAGTCTAGATAATTTTAAATCTATTAATAATGAAACTTTAAAAAATTTAACGGGACGAATGCCAGTAAAAGAGAACGGAGAGAGCAAGTAGCAGCCGAAACGAATCCGCTCGATCGAAGCCCTAAGCTCACAAACCCAACAAGGCTCGCAGCAACCCAACCAAACGGTCCAAAACGACACCCAAACCCAGACGAAACCCTACCCTCCCGCCTCGCGCTAGGGCCGCGGCGGCAATACCGAGAGCCGGCGATCGCGCCCGTACCTCCCCTGCGGCGGCGGCGGCGGCCGGACCAGCCTCTCCATGATGCCGGCGACCGACGCGGCGGGGGGCCGCGGGGGCTTCTCAGGCGCCGTGCCCTCCTCCGCCGGGTTCCGGCGCGGCGGCGGCTGCCTCTGGAGGAAGGAGAGGATGGACTGCTGCTGCTGCCGCCGCGGCTGCATCGTGGCCGCGAGGTGCCCTGGAAGCTTCGCGACGAGAGAACTCCGCTCGGTTGGGAGAGGCGGCGGAGTGAGCTTGGGAACGAGAGGGGAATGAATGAGTGGGCGGCGACGAGGGAAATGGAATTATTGGGGGAATTTCCGAGCGGGAAACGGAGCAATGGAAGCGCCAAGCTACCCGGAGAACGCGTACGCTTCCGCTCATGGGTTACGGCTTCAGAAACACCAGAAAGGGAAGAGCGCCACACCGCGCCGTGCTGGCTAGATCGGCCACCGGAACCACGCGTGTACGCACGGAACGCTTCGTTTGGCCTGTGGCGAGCGCAACGTGCCGTCAGGGTGCTGGTATGGGATGGGCCTTCGTTTGTGGAGTGGGCCGCTCACTTCGTTGCGGTAGGGAGCGTGACGACGCAAGGAAGGCGGCCACTCCCGCGTGGAGGCAGGCAGGCAGCCTCCGAGGCCGCTGGGACACGCGGCACGCGGTGATGAAGCGGGCGAGCTACGAATTGAACGGCAGGCCGTTGGGACCAGACTTACTTTTAGCACTGTTCGTACTATATTTATAAAAATAACAGTAATTATATTAATAAAAATATCTTTTTTTCTGTTCGATGGCCGGCGGCAGCGCCCGCAAGACGTCGCGTGGCGCTGCCGCTGCAAGCGTCTGCCATCCGATGGTCGGACACGACGACGAGCAACCTGTGCTGTCGGGAAGCGGCGGCAGTAATTAGGCCGGCTAATATCTGCCTAACTTTTTTCTGTTTAATATTTGTTTGAATTTTTAAATATATCAAATGAGCTCAAAAAATTACGAAAATTTATGTACAACCTTCCGACACAACGTTTCTCGCAGTGTAATTTTTGGGGAATTTATCAATGCGAATGTTGCTAAAAAAATTCATAAAATTTTGATATTTTTATAATTTTTACATATAGCAAACGAGTTTTAAAAATTACAAATTTGTATGTGAAGCCTCCTGATGCAGTAATAATTATTATGTAATTTTTAAAAAAAAATTATACGATATAAATTAGCCACATTTAATAATAATAATAATAATAATAATAATAATAAAATAAGTTAGAAATCAGAAGCTAAGTGGAAATGAGCGGATGTAAGGTGGTGATCATTTGGGCTTATTTTTGGTGGCTTATGGTCGAAAAGCAATCAGAGTGGTTGAAAAATAATGTAGCTGACAGAGGCTTATTTAACATAATTAAATTTAAAAAATATAAAAAATATGTTAGCCCATCACAGACAACGCAAACGAATACGGGAAAAAAAGAACGGACAAAAAAACTCAAAAAAAACCAAAAGTTTAGAAAAAGACGAATTTATGAATAGTAAAAAATAAGCCAGAAGTCAGAAGCTGAAACCGAAACGATCACAGCCTAAAACTTACGTGCATGCAGTAACTATTTAAGAGAGAGAGAGAGATTATCCAAATCAAGCTCTGGTCCTGACTCCATCAGATATATATAAGAAGTGCAAAGCATTGGCGTCGTTTCTCATTGTAAAAGCAAACAGGGGCGATCGAGAGGAGAGGTGAAATGAACCCGATTTTGTCAAAATCTTCAAAAAGATTGAATTTTCAGTTTTGAGTTGATTTCTTGATTCTTCATCCTATTCTCCACCAATCTCAGCACTTCTTTGCTCCTGAACTTTGCCAGCTCAGCCGAATCAGGGGGAGATGGCGCAACATTGCGCCTGTCCGAGAAATGTCGCCGCCACCCTGTTTCGCCGCCGCCTCACGCATCCCGCGTGATCCCCTCTCCCCTGCACTTTGCCGCCAGCTCACCGCAGTGGATAGCCTTTCCCGGGCCTGCCCGACCGCGCCAAACAGCCGCCAGGCCGCCGTGGCTTGCTTTTGCCGCCGCCCGTCCAATCCGCGCACGCCACCGCCTTCCCGAGCTCTCCCCGTCTCGCCACCTCTCCCGAGCGGACAGCGCTTTTGCAGCCTTGCTCTCCAACGCCCTAGCAGCCCTAGCCGGCCCCCAAGTCGTGGCACACCGCCCGCCACCAATGCCGCCACCTATCCCCTTCTTTTTCCGGCCGATCCCATCCGAACCGCCTTACCGCGACTACATAGTGGTGGAGCCTTCCCTGGTGGTCGCCTGTAGGATCAAGGATACCGACTAGAGGGGGGTGAATAGGCGGTTTTTAAATTTTCTTTTCAACTAGGCTAAATTTCTCTATTTCTAAAAACAAGAATGAAAGACAATTTTAAGCCTACACAATACTAGTCAAGCAAATAGCAATACTAGTAATAACAAGGACTAAACAAGGCACTAAGCATGAAAACTTAGAACTATTTAGAAAGCAATAGAGATGTGCACACTTGATGTTTTTACCGTGGTATCGAAACTTGGGTGCCCCACTAGTCCACGTTGAGGTTAGCTCGAACGAATCGAACCGGCTCCACGAATTGAGCCAAGCACCTCGATCACTAGAGGTAGCTCTTCCCCGCTCCGGGTAGGCGAGCTCCAACCTTCACACGAAAGCCGGGTCTTCTCACAAGCTTCTTTGAGAAGATCACCGAACAAGCTTCTCCCAATCGTCCGGTGCCAAGCAAGCACCAAGAGTAACAAACCACGAGCTTCGCTTGATTGCAAACTTGTGCCAAGGATCAAACTAATGAATGCTATGCACTTTTTGCTCAAACACCTCAAATGAATGCTCAAGAGTGAAAGTAGGTGTGGAGTGAATGCCCAATGCTCAAGAGTGATCAATAGAGTCTCTAACATCCGTCTATGAGCGTTGGTACGGTATTTATACCTTCCACCTACCAAAACTAGCCGTTTGGAACAAATTCCGGAAAAATCGTGGCGAAGCGGAACTACACGGCGGTCGAGCCCGATAGTACCGCTCCCTCGCCCGACGATCGTAACGGCTATGTCGAGCTTCTGCAGTGATCGTTGGTCCGTCGTCGGCGGTACTACCGACGTTATAAAGTCCCAGACTACCTTTCACCGGTAGTATCAAGAAAGTCGGCGCAGACTACCGCTGAGCCGAGCACCAAAAGTCACTCGGAAAAAGGCTCGATTCCCTCCGAACTACCTATCGCCGGTAGTACCGCTCGACAATGAACTACTGCTCTCCTAAAACTCGGGGCATCCGGAGGGTGCTCTCGGAGAAAAGGGTCCGATCCACCTCGGAACTACACGTGACCGGTAGTACTGCTCGACAATGAACTACCGCTTCCTAAGATTTTGGAAATAAGTCCGGAGGGTGCTCTCGGAAAATGGGTCCGCTTGAGGTTCGGAACTTCCGATCGCGGTAGTTCCGATTTCTCTGATGATGACGACCTTCGACGGTAGTACCGACGTTGAAAATCGCGAACTACCGCGCCCGCATGAGAGCACGCTTTGGCTTTTAAAACAGATTTTCAAGAATGCATGATCCTAGTTGATCCATGGACACTTAAGAATTGCTATCAAGCTACTTGCCATGATCCCTCTTTATGGTACGATTATTTACCCTATAATCCGGTCTTCCACCATTCTCCTAAGACCAGTAAAATTGAAAAAGGAATCCTATTCTACATATACCTCTATCTTGAACCATGTTTGATCTTCATCCTTATCCTTTGGCTTGCATTTGTCAACCATAACCTGGACTTAACCTTTTAAACACTCATTAAACGGTTAGTCCCATATTCATATAAATTCATTAATTACCAAAATCATTTTTAGGGGCCTAGATGCTTTCATCGCCATACCTCCCCGCAGCCGACCGACACCCCCAAGCAAACCCTAGCCGCCCCCATTCCCGGTAATTGCAAAAATCCCCAAAGTATAGCCCTAGAGCAATGTCGGTCCTCCGCCCCTCCATTCTTCGATTGATTTCGCCTACAGCATCCTCCGAACCCTTGAACCAATCCTCAACCTTCGCCCTAGCTTCCCCGGCCTCATATCTCCCCGGCAC
Source organism: Bonia amplexicaulis (assembly GCA_036346245.1). NCBI lineage: Eukaryota > Viridiplantae > Streptophyta > Magnoliopsida > Poales > Poaceae > Bonia > Bonia amplexicaulis. Next base: position 38,127,261 of record CM070736.1, on the reverse strand, counting down.
CGAAAGCCCCCCCACGGCCGAACCCGGCCACCGTGGCTGTGCCGGCTCCGGCCCCCTCGACCCAAACAACCACCTTCTCTAGTCTCCCCTACTCCCCCTAAAGCTTAAACGCCGGCCAATTTGCCCTAGGAAGCTCTCGCTCTTCCCCGATTTCAAAACCCGGCCGAAAGAGGGGAAAACTCGTCGCCGGTGATTGCCGCCCCCGCCGGAACCCTAACCCCCAAAAATGAAACCCTGGCACCCTTAGCAATCCGTTCATGCCCTCCGTTGCCGTCGCAAACTACCCTGGCCCTTCGCCGACCGCCGCCTTGTTCCTCCGCTTGGCTGTCTCGGGCGCAAGCGGAGGAGGAAGACGATCGAGCCGCCGCCCGGCCGCGCCGCACCGCCCGCCCGACCGCGCTGCCCCGAAGCCGCGGAGCGCCCGCCTGCGCCTTGACCAAGCCCACTCGCATCCGACCGCGCATCGCCGCCACCGACCGCCCCGCCCACAGGCGCTCGACCCGCTCGACCGCACTACCGCCTGCTTGCGCGCCGACCCCGCCCGATCCGCGCCGTCTGGCCGCGCCGCCGACCGAGCAGGCGACTCGGTGAGTCGCGCCGCCCGGCCGCACCTGCTCCACCCGACCCGAGTCCGGTGGACGTGGTTCGACCAAGCCGCCTCGCCGCACCCGTTGCATCCGGCCGAGTCCGAGGAATAGAATCGAGCCCGATGAATAGTAAACCCTAGAAAATTCAGAAAATCCGGAAAATCCAAAAATATATTTATATCCATTTTGACCATTTCGAGCCCTACAACTCAAATATCAAGCCCATTTTCCTATTTGGCCCTCCTAAAAGCCCAAAATCTCATTTATTCAATTTTTCTTCAGATTTTCTTTCTTTAATTTCATTTCTTTATTCCTAGCCTATTTCTTCGGGCATGGAATTTATATATTTTAATTTGTTATTGTGTTAGCTTCGGACGCCGGAGGTTCTCAAGAATTGGAAGAAGAAGATCAAGCTCAAGCTAAATTTTTCAAGAGTACGAATTAGTCGAGATCATAGACCCAAGGCAAGTTACGCTTCCTTGATCATGTTGAACCCGTATCGCTTTATTTATTTATTTAATTTGTAATTTCATTATGTTATTTTGCTCGGATCAAGATTTTGGGTAAAAGTTATATTAGAATGTCATGATATTAGTTATGCCCTACCACCAGAAAAGCCCGATTAATTTGATGGACATATTTGCCTTGGAAGACATAGAAAAATAATTATATTAGTTAAATAAACATGGTAGTCTAGAAACACACCAAAATATTTTCACTGTTAAGGATTTTATTATTTATTTAGAATTTTGAAAAGTTGGAACTAGGGTGAGCGAGGATCACAGAGGTGAGTCCGAAGACCTTACCCTAGGGTGGAGGCTTGGTAGAGGAATGGTGGCAGGTCAGCAGCATCGAATGTGGGTTTGTGCATGTTTATGGCCTCGTGAAAAATATAAGGACTAGACCCTTATCTTGAGAAAAGAACATAGTACTCGCCCAACCACAAGTGTTGACTTGGTCAAACTGGTTTAGTAATCGCCAAGTTCGATTGAACATCCGCAATCGGTTGGGGAGTCGGAGGTGAGTCGTATGGGAGGTGGTTAACCATACAATCAGAGGACCGCCATGAGTCGGAGGAGATCCGAGGGGTCATCCGAGCTCATGGGGATCAAGGACCTACTGGGCAGAGACTATATAAAGAATTGAGCAGTGAACAACTTTGTTTTCTTAACTCGTCATGGAGTTGAGAGATCTTGTGGTAAAGCGTGGCAACTCGCAGAGTCATAAAATGATGGTATTCGAATCGCCGTGCTTAGGTAAATGAAGCTATGTTTGATGGGTGATTCCAGAATCAAAGCATAAGTAGATTTGGGAATGGTTTGGAATTGTGGAAGGTTAATAATCACGCTTGAAAACCCCTGTTTACTTAATGAAGTTACTTTCATGTCTTTAATTGATTCTCAACTAAATCTGCATCTACACAAAATAATAAACCTGTATTCCCCATCTTGATATGACATGCATATAGTTAATGATAAGCTCCGCGTGACTTGCTGAGTACGGTAGTTGTACTCATACTTGCTAAAATCATAAATGTAAACCGCCGGTCTTGAGGAGCCATGTGAAGATGATGAGATGGAATTCTACTAAGTGGAAGAAGCTTGGGATTAGGGTTATCCTGCACTCGAGTATGCCTGTGGTATCTTTTTGGCTGTAATGAAAATTAGGCTTTTGGCCCTTCTGTGAATCTTGGCTTTAAGCCTTTATAATGTAATAAAGTTGACTCTTGTTCTTGAGCATGTGATGGCAATGTTATACACTCGATGGATGTACTCGCAGCTGAACTCTCCTGGGCAGTTGCGAGGGTTTCATAATGCTCCCAGAAATGGGGTGTTACAAGAGGAGAGGAGACGAGCAATGCCGAGGAGATCGCAGCGCTACGCTCACTTGCTTTTGTCTCACCCCTACCACTCCGCGATATCGTCTGCGCCGTCCTTTGCTCTTGCTGCGAGCGACGACGATCGTGGCGCCGCCGTCGCCAGGAGTTCCACGCTGCAGCAGCAGGACGGTCGCGTCGGCGGCGAGCCCGCGCCGGCAACCGAGGCCTCGCCGCGGCTGACGGAGCTGCCCAAGGGCGCGGTCTCCGCTTCCGACCGCTTCGTCGTCTCGCCGGCCCGCACCGCCTCGCTCATCGACGCCGCCGGTGCCGGCGTGGAGCTGCGGGAAGCCGTGCAGGTGGAGATATACACGAGCGAGCCCAGGGAGGAATTCCTGGCGTCCATGGCCGAGATGGCGGCGGCGAGCTGCGCAGAGGGAATGCCGGCTGCGGAGTACTGGGAGTTCATGGAGGAGCTTGTGTCCTGCTACCTGGAGCGCAACGACCGGGGTGTCCACCACCACATCTTCGCAGCCTTTGCCGACCTCATTGCAGGGGCGCCGCGCCGGCGGCCGGCCAAGAGGAGGCCGCTCCGGCGACTGCTGAGGAGAAGCCCGTGAGCTTTTACTTGCATTTTTTACAAAGACCATGAAACTTTGTAATCTTCGATAAACAATATTTATCTAACTATTTAGATCGATCTTGTTAAAATAATATCGTTAAGTTTATTGTGAGAAATACTTTTACAATATCTTATAAATGTATCAGTATAAAATTAATCATCAAAGTTTTACTTTGTAAAATAAATAAATCAAAAGGACGAAGTATTTTGAAACCGGAGTAGCACCGGATCAGAGAATCTCCATTCCAGGATAAGGAGATGGTATTCTGAAAAAACATTTGTTCATGCGATGTTAATTAAATTGTTCGTGTGAGACGGCAGAGGGAATCACCGGCATATTTGGCGGGTAGAGTTCAGAAAACATAGGTAGCAACAGTAGGCAACGAAACTTTGGCAAGACTGTGCCCTCAGGCAGGCAATCGCCATCGTCCGTCCAGGCATTTGGATGGTCGTGACGGTCCAATCCTAGTTCTTACAAGAGCATGAGATAAGCACGCAATCTCTGGCACCACATCAAACATCACAAAATTGGCCCCATTTCCCTTACAAAACAAGTGCAGAATATATTTTACAGCAGGCCGCACAAGTCATGGTTAATCAAATTATTAAGTTTTCATAAAGTAGATTTAAGTGGTGACGTGTCACAGTCGACGCATATGTACAATCACCGCAACAGGGGGGGGAGAGGACTACAGGTGTTCCCATAACTTGGAAGATAATTCAGCAATGGGAGGAAATGAAAATGCTGGTGCTGTCCGATTTCCCCTTTTAGCTGGTACAAGTGGAAGCCGGCGAGGACACTAAACCTATTGCATTCACCGGCTTCCAAAACACAAAATGCAAAGAGGAGGACGAATCCTCATCTAAGGTGAATCAGATTCCTCCTCAGAGTCTGCAACTGTCAGTGCAGGATCATCTTCAGAACCTGATAAAGAGAACTGCTTGGAGATGGGTGTCGGCCTTTGCCTCAGTGTTTTCTTTGTCATTGCTTGAGGAGTAAGCTGCCCTGGGTGCATAATGTCTTCGCAATTTTTCACATTTCTTTGACTCCGGCGGAGCTCTTGTTGAGGCTTGCCATCAAACCCATGGGCTGCAAGACGAATCCTCTTACGCGTTACAACAGCACCATCCTCTTCCAAGTCGTCCTTGCGGGGATTATGAGCGTCAGTGTCAGCATCGCTGCGTGAAGAGCCGCCATCCTTGTCATAATAGTCTCTGTCTTCATCTTCATCAGAGGTCAGGCCATCTAGGTACTTGTCATCCTCCTGTCCTTCATCTTCATTATGCTCTTGACTGATGTCAGATCCTCCATTGGCTCCTTTGTCTCCCTGATGTGCAACAAGCTTCTCTTTTTTGCCTGCCTCCTTGTGTGAATTGGATTCTTTTGCTTTCCTGCATCCAAGTACATAGATTCTCTTCAAAAAGAAATGAAGGGAAAATTTTCTACAACTTCAGTACATGATTAAGATATTGAGAATGCAATCCATAATTCATTTTTGATGTTTCTTCAAGCAAAAACGGACAGAGTCAAATCCCTTGAACCAAGAGCTATCGAATTTATTACCCGGTTATCCATTTTTGCTTTCTTTAGAGTTTTCTCGTCTGCATGCACACTTTCTCCAAACAAGAGTGGCAAAACACAGAGCATGTTTGTTTACAATGTAAAATATCAAGCAAGGATGCACTTTTAAAGGCAGAACGAAAAGGATATGCAGTACAAGAAATTTGCAGACGCTTATATCACCTCAAAGCTGCAAAATGCTAGTTCCTAAGAAGCTACGGGAAAAAATGCAGCAGTGGAATCAGTTGAACTTACGTTATAGCTTTTATTGCCTCCTTTATAGAACGATCATAATCAGCTGAACACAAAACAAATCCAGGATATCAATGTCAAGATGCTATGGTCACAAAATATAAATATTGTTCAGTGACTTTTTATTAACGATTATAATAGGAACTTCTTGAAAATTGCCAAATATGGAAGCAACCTACAGCACATATTGCAAATGTTATATTGGCCATGTTCTTTTCAACTTCTAAAAGCTGTTTTTCGGCTTTTATACAGTAACTACCTTTTAAACGGGGTATCTTTTTAAGATAGGGTTTACTAATTAATTGTAGTACATACTGTACCGACTTCATTTATATCGGTAAAAAACACACGTGAGTTTCTGTTACTCTGTAATCTCTCGTACGAACAGCCCAAAAGCCACAAGCCGTAGCAAAAAAGAACAGGCCCATTGTAGTATTGGTGTTTTTAGTGGGAGTTGTGAACAAATACAATCACTGTTCCACTAGACTTGCCTCTACAATGATTAGAATTGGTAAAAGCATATTAATGGATGCATAAAGTTATCTACAGAATGTGAGAATTCCAGAATAAACATGGACGCAACATGAGCTTCAATATAACCACTGCAGGTTGTGCATCCCAAAGATCATTGGCAAGATAAGAATAATTGTAACAAGGTTTCATGTTTTTTTGTGTAGCTAAGGATGCTCAACAGTTCCTTACAGTAACTGTAGTTGACAGGCCTACGTTCACGCAATGAACGAGTTTGGAAACCATTAGCAAAAGCTAGAAGTTCATCCTTCTTCTGCCGACGTTTTAAGTCCCTCTCTCTCTTCTGCAAGTTAAACAACAGATAAAAATACAGTGATAAATTAGCAGCGCAGCGTACTCGCTTCAAATCTTGCTGCCAAGGATAAATGCAGATATTTGAAATGAAATGTAAGTGTCTTCGTGTTTTTAAAGCCTCTGGAGCTGATTGTGGAAATATAGATGGAAAAAGGTAGGAAGCATGTCAGCTAGAAGTTACCTTTTGAAGCTTCTCCACAGCTGGAACAATTTCTGTCTTAAGGTGCTCCCCAATTGCAGATTCAGCTCGACCCTTGCTGCATAACTTCTCCTGTCAACATCACATGTCAAGTATGGGCAGCAAAGATTGAAATGCACATGAAAAGTATATCAGCAGGAACCCTTACTGATATCTCAAGAAACTCATCGAGGTTAGTTGCAACTGTTTCCCAGTGAATATTGATAACTGGTTTTGTCAAATGGCCACGCTTTCCCTTCCAGTTCTGCTTAACATCAACCGTTACATCTTCTCTGTATAATCTATGGCCAATAGTTGAGTCTCCATCATACCTAACAAGCAGGAAGGTTTAAAATGACAGTGTCAGCAAGAAAATAAAAGATTCTAAGAAGCCCCTCAAGTATTTTCCTGGAATGTGTCCTTGGCAGAAAAAGAACATTAAATGAAAGGATTCAAGGTATGCAACTTCCAGATAATATGAAGCATCACATTGACTGAAGCATGTGTCCACAGATTAGAGTTTCTGAAACATCCATCTAAATTATTTTTCCATTTACATGCGATCACTTTCCTCACAGCTAAGCATCTCAATTTGATCAACTATGTTAAAAAAGCATAGGAAGCACCAGGGGAACTGTTTAACTAGGTGATGACAGTCTCACTGACTGCAGATGACAGATTAGGATGGTGAACACCCAGTCATTACATAAAACTTTCTGTTTCAAAACTAACTGGCATATGCTGAAACAACTTAAATAGTGAATAGCAGTGACTGATTGACTGGAGATGATAGATTAAGGGAAATGAACAGAAAATTACTTACCAGTATATAGTCCCATTACCACCACTACCTAACTTTTCTTTTCGGAAGTAGGACATACCTGCCCCTTTCTTCATTTCATCATTAACGTACCATACTGCATCGTTTTGCTGCAGGATAGATAATTTCTATCAAGCTCATGTGTGGTAAAATAGTTATGAGAACTTGTTGATATTTAGTTAAGCAAAATGCTCAGCTAGCTTAATTTGACTAATTGATTTTTTTTCATAAAGCAGTACCTCTGAGCGAACTTCACAGAGCGCTTTAAGTATAAACAAACGTTTGATTGGATCTTGCTGCTTATATGTCTCAACTTCCTTCCTGCACACACAAATAGGTTCCAGTGATATAAAAAGAGAGCAATACACAGACAAAAGCCTTATTTACAAAGCGCTCATGTGTACCCTGGATTAGTTTTGAACGGGTTTGCTCCTTCAGCAACCTGAAACCAAAATAATATTAAGGTCAGGAGCTACTATATTTTTATTTACATTAGCGAAAAGCCAAGAAGTGCAAACTAGCAACCTACCCATGACCACCAATCTGATATTTCCTTGGCAGTTGCTATTATCCATCCATCAACAACCTTGAGAATTTTGTTAGCTGGTGGTATTCCCTGATAAATTTGACTATAAGTTAGCAAACAACATCTGGGACAAACATGGCATGGTATAACATAAACAAGTTAATACTCCGTTGTGTCAGAAGCAAGAAGAATTTTACTAAAAAAAGGTTAAGTATCATAACATTTGTTCTCTGCAAATTCAGAGTGGCAATCCAACATAGAGTAATCGATGCAAGCATTTGGTTACTCATACGCAAACCAGGAAATATGTCACACACATATGCTGTCCAGAAAATCAGACAGCACTAGCACCTTATGTTTGCATGACTTGCAGGGTTTTACACAAAGTTGATTTCTTCACTCTACTGGCATATTTTCTAGAATGACGGGTAAGAAACTTGCAGAATATAAAAAGAACATCAATTTGGTTAAAAAAACAGTGGTTAGACAAACATCTTGATGACTTGATGAAAAGCAAAAGGTCAGTTAATCAGATATTGCTTATAGCTTTATACCAGACATATGCACATAATTTAGAATAGACATCTTCTTAACTATAACATGAAACCAATCAGGTCACATTTTTTTCGTCAAACATTAGGCATGAATAATTGAATGTGAATAATGGAGTGGCTGAAAACAAAAAGGAGAAGGGGAAAGAGCAAAAAAAAACTGAGATTTGTGACAACAATAACAGATTGCATGAGCTCAATCCCACCCCCTGCTACGCACTTAGTTCAAACCTTTCTCCAGACCTCGCCTATGCCACTATGCATCCTATTTGAAAGCAAAGTACAAACCTACACACGCAGTCACACTGGTGGCTGAAACAAATCAGATCACCAACCTGTGTAAACATATTCCACAGTACACACGAACCTAAAACAAAAATATGATAGCTCACGATGCACTGATGCAGGGATACGAATAAACTCCCTTCTAGCTCATGATGCACTGACGCAGGGAGACGAATAAACTACCTTCTAGCTCACGATGCACTGATGCAGGGAGACGAATAAACTACCTTCAAAAGGGCAATGTGAATGCGAGCGAGGTCGTGGTTGCTGGTAATGAGCGCCGTCTCGATCTCCTCCGCGGAGAGCCCCAGGTCCCCCTTGATCACCGGCTGGAACACCTGGAAACCCCAAACCGAAACCCCATGAATCCAGCACCCCGAAACCGAACTGGTCCAAGCAAAGCAGGGAACCCCGGGAGGAAAAAGGAGAGAGAGAGAGAATAGAAAACCCTAGGCGAAGCGGGCTCACCCGGAGAAAGTGGAGAACGGAGGCGAGCTCCCAGCGGCGGCGGAGGAGGACGCGGGGGTCCTCGGCGGCGGCGGCCTCCGGAGGCGGCGCCCCGGGGCTTGGTGCGCTTCGCCGGCGAGGCCATGTGGGGAGCGGGGTGGGCGGGAAGGGTGGGGGTGGGGGCAGTTTTCGTGGGTGTGAGGCGGGAGGAATTGGACAGGGAGGGAAGCTTGGGGAAGAGACGAGAGACGCACACGCGGAGGCGGTACTGCCACACTGGCCGGTGACGGTGCGAGGGCGGGGTGGAATGGGCTTTTGCTGGTATTGGGCGCCCGGAAGGGCCATTTTCCGGCCCGGTTTGCAAGCAGCGTGAAGAACCGGCCTAGATTAATGTCGACGACTGCCACATGTAGCTCACTGGCCTCCCACAATCTCCCATCCCCATTAATCCAAGCAGCCATAACCCATTGAGATTGCCAAGGAGATGGCGATCAACCAGTGCGAGTTTGCTTTTGACATATAGTTTCTAACTAAAAATAAATGTAGTAAGTAAAAAAAGTGATTTTAAGAAAGAGAATGTAAGCGGTGGAAAAAGGAGGTAGAGATGTGTGTTCAATATGGGAGCAAGAGAAGTGGAGTACATGGTGCACCCTTAACCACTACCTTTTTCTCCGAACGAGAGGGTAGCGAGAGGAATAGAGCAACCACTTCGAGAAGCTAGATGTTCGTATTGGCTTTTTAAAGAAAAAACAGAAGGGCCTGAGGCAACGACTTAGACGAGGAAGAAGGGCAAAGCGATGACATATGTGATGTAGGGGCGGAGAAAGGGAAGAAGAAAACGGTTAGGATGTCGTAGGAGTAGATGGACCAAATCCTTTCGTACAAGCCCAAGCCCTTCTCGATCCTCGATGATGACCCGCTGAGCGGCCTCTCGAGGGACATCAACGTCATCAAGGAGGAGCTAAGCCGGCGCTGCTGTGGACTTCAAGATGGCGAAGGATTCCATGCTCAGGGAGCAGGAGCTAGTCCGGCAGAGTACCTCGCTTTGGGCCACGTCGAGTATAGGATCTTCGACGGCGAGGGTGTGGGTGCCACCACCACCCCGTGATGACAAGGAGATGAAAGCTTGCCAGGGATCAACAGGAATGCCTCCTCCTCCTCAAATAATTATTTCGTCAATTCTTGTCTATCTAATCTAAGATCCTAGCAGGGTTCCTTCCTTTAAATCATGAGTATAATAAGGGCGCACTCACTCGCGCACGTGCGCACACAACAATACACACATACTCCTACACATATCCACATGGGTGCGTCCAGTGTACACGCTTGAGACGAGGTGGAGACCAAAGATCTCTGAAGTACAGACACACGTTTTAACCACTGAATACTTCTACGCACACACGTGCATTTAGAGGGCCCACTCTAAAAATGTGGCACCCGAACTCGAGCCCAGAAGCTCTGCCCACTGGCTGAGCTAGCCAATGGAACACTGCTCACTCCGCAAGATCAGAGTAGCTAGTAGGGTCGTCTAGTGCCTAGCAAATATATGTTAATCTTACGTAGGCGCATGTGAAATTCTCGTGCCTGATGCAGCTAAGATCATACTCCCATCCACTGTTTTAATTCTTTCTGCCGATGCTTTAAAAAAGAATCTTTGGTACATGCGCTTGGTTGCAAAGTTGAGATCAGTTCCAAACAACTCCAGTTTCTAGTTTATTTTAGATGTTAGTTTATTTAAGCTAGAAGCTACTTAGAACATGTAGATTTCTAATTTTAACTTATTTTTTGATTCAGAAGAAAATAACAGCTATTACATTGTAATTTGGTAAAAACTTACTGCAAAAATAAAAAACCATGACTTTTCTGCCGTTTAGAGCGCTACCTAAAGACAAGGCTAGAAAACGTTGGAGAGGTGCATCTTTTGCCTGCTTTCTTTGGAGCTGGTTTCCGCTCAAATAAGTAAGTGCCGCGCCAAATTGGAGCATGTTAGATTAGAGGTGTCCATTGGCCGTCTGCGGCCCACGACAAGACGGCCCTGCTCCAGACGGTCCGCTTAGGCACGACCGTTAAGGCCCGTGTAATAAGCGGCAAGTCTTGCGTCTCGGCACGTGTCATGCATGGCGAGCCTGCACGGCGGATTGGTGTCTGTGGTCTTGGGCAGAAAGCACAGTTAAGGCTAAGCGGCGTGTCTTACCGCCCAGCCCGCTTAGCCCAAAAAAAGAAGAAAAAATAAGAAAAATTGTAAAAAATATATATAAAAATCAGAAAAAATATAAAAATGTAGACATTGTTAATCATAAAAATAAATATTTGCAATGACATAATGAGCTTTATTAATTTATTAAATTACATGGGATGGTCGCTTCATTAAAAACTTTACCAAGTAAAACTCAATTTGAGAAAACCTTGGTAAAGAAAAAGAGTACATCCTATAAAGCTCATTAGTGGCCCAATGTGAAGAAAATATTGAAAATTCTATTCATTGCTATCTAAATACAAATTCTCAAAAGATTCTTCTAAATCTTTATTATCTGCAGTATGTTGAGTCTTGATTCAGCTTGTTCCCAGTCTTTGACGGTCAGAAGTACTTCGATCATCTCGTTGGAGAGACTTGTTCGTCGCTCCTCGATTATTCTTCCGGATTTTCACCAAATTTGCGCAAACACTTTCGGATTTTTCACAGCTAAACCGAGAGATGAGAGTGAGGTTTGAGGTGTGGAAAATGGAGGCCTGCCCCTATTTATAGGAAAATTTCAGATTTTTTCGAATTTTTGCTATTTTTCCGAATTTTTTCCTCCAACCAGAAAAACCGCTATTTTTCGAATTAACGCCGAAGGCGTCTTGGTCGGGCCGACACTACCGATTGCTAAATGGGCGCGCGTGTCCGGCCCGCATGTGCGCAGCTCGGCCCAGCACAGCCCGGTCCGCCATGCCGACCCGCCCGCTTAACCTCCGTCTTGCGTCCGCAGTCGCGGTCAGCCAGCGAGCGGGCAGCGGTGCGACCCGTTAAGACTCGACCCGTTTGGACACCTCTATGTTAGATGCACAAACGAGACCAAGCAGGCCTTGGTCAAAAAACTTCTGGAACCCGCTCGCACCGGGGACTCTCCCGGAGCTCTCGCCGCCCGCCGCCGCCCACTTTTCCGGACTCCTCTGAACGTTTCCGACTGTGGGGCCCGCGCGTCAGAAGACTCCTGGGCACTTTTTTCCCTAACCCCACCTGTTCAAAGCCGGACCCGATCCCAGCCGTCCGCTCCCTCGATCCGACGGAACGGATGCCACACTGGTCTCCCACGGCAGGGTACAGATGGTTCTAGAAAACACCCGAGCACCACTGCTGGCCACGCCGCCCGTTATATCGCGACCTCCTCCCCCTCAAATCTCTCGCGAAGCGAGACGGCCAGTCGAATCGAGGGAGGGAGGAAGGCCCTAGGCGACCGTTCTAAGCTTCTGGAGCCAGCTACTCGAGCTCCCGCGCTGGTAAGGCCCGGTCCTTTCTCCATGCGGCCATGCCCAGGTCGCGCCGCGGGTTGGATCCGTGTGCACGTGCTCGGATCTGATCGTGTGGTGTTTCGGCGATTTGTTCGATATGTTTTGATTTTTTCAGCGTAGCACTGGTTTGTTTTCGAATTATTTGTAAGCTTTGATGGCGGATTCGTGCTTTTTTTAGATTTTTGGGGGTACAGCTCGGGATTTTGATATTCTAGGGTTTTAGATCGGGATTCGTGGTGTTTAGGCCACATCACTTGAATTACACGCTGGTTCCGGGCCTGAATTGATTAAAACTATGGATTTTAAGGTTTACAGATCGAGGTTAACGCGATTGTAGTGTGCATGTTAGATGTTTAAAAGTATGGATCTCGCTGTGATGAGCTGATAGATCGTGGGTGCATTTGTGTATGTGAGCAGGGGCTTGTGCTTGGATCTGAATACGAGTGGGAGGTGCGAGCCGGTACCCAAAGATGAGCGTGGTGGGGTTTGATCTCGGCAATGAGAGCTGCATTGTGGCCGTGGCGCGGCAGCGCGGCATCGATGTCGTCCTCAACGAGGAGTCGAAGCGGGAGACTCCCGCGATTGTCTGCTTTGGTGACAAGCAGCGGTTCATTGGCACTGCTGGTGCTGCTTCTTCCACGATGAACCCGAAGAACTCCATCTCTCAGATCAAGCGTCTCATTGGGCTGAAGTACTCCGATCCTGAACTCCAGAGCGATGTGGCTTCATTCCCCTTCCGTGTCTCGGAGGGACCTGATGGTTTCCCGCTTGTGCATGCTCGGTACCTTGGCGAGGAGCACGTGTTCACCCCCACACAGCTCCTGGCAATGGTGCTCTCAAATCTGAAGGCTATTGCAGAGAGTAACCTCAATGCTGCTGTTGTTGACTGCTGCATTGGCATCCCAGTGTACTTCACCGACCTCCAGCGTAGGGCTGTGCTTGATGCTGCTACTATTGCCGGGCTCCGCCCATTGAGATTGTTCCATGAGACCACTGCGACAGCTTTGGCATATGGAATCTACAAAACCGATCTTCCGGAGAATGACCAGCTGAATGTTGCTTTCGTGGATGTTGGGCATGCCAGCATGCAGGTTTGCATTGCTGGTTTCAAGAGGGGACAGCTCAAGGTCCTGTCACACACATATGACCGGTCGCTTGGTGGGAGGGACTTTGATGATGTACTGTTTAAGCACTTTGCCACAAAGTTCAAGGAGGAGTACAAGATAGACGTTTACCAGAATGCCCGTGCCTGCATTAGGCTGCGCGTGGCTTGTGAGAAACTCAAGAAGGTGCTGAGTGCTAACCCTGAGGCACCAATGAACATTGAGTGCTTGATGGATGAGAAGGATGTGAGAGGTTTCATCAAAAGAGATGACTTTGAACAAATTAGTGCCCCGATACTGGAACGCGTGAAGGGGCCACTGGAGAAGGCTTTAGCAGAAGCTGGTCTAACAACAGAGAATGTCCACTTTGTTGAGGTTGTTGGGTCAGGCTCTCGTGTTCCTGCCATAATTAAGATACTCACAGAATTTTTCGGTAAAGAACCAAGGCGGACAATGAATGCGAGCGAATGTGTTGCCAGGGGGTGTGCCCTTGAGTGTGCTATTCTTAGTCCCACCTTTAAAGTGCGAGAGTTCCAGGTATGAGACCCTCTTTCTGCCCTCATTTTTTTTCCGTTGCTTATTTGCTCTAAAAATATATCAATTACAATGTTGCAGCGGTACAACTTGAGAATGCGTTTTTGCTAGCCTATATATCTTTAAATCTTTTAAAGGGTAAAACGTAAGGGTAGAGCCTGCATTCTCATCGTTTTTGCATGTTAATTTAAGCTGCTCGCTGATGGATGTGTTTGCCTCTTTAACATCTTTAATTGACCTTCATTATTGGGCCACCGCTTGTTCTTGCAAGTACACCAATTTTCTTATCAATTTACTAATTTAGGATACTGAACATGACTCCAGTAAGGTAGATCATTTCCCCAATACTTTTATCACCATGAAGATTGTGCACAATGTGTGTTCTTATTGAATTAATCAGTGCTGTTGTATGCTATTTGATCACCAATTTAACGCCCTTCCTTGTTTATTACTGGGGATGATGCTCACTGTGACACTTTTAATCAGTAGAATCTAGCAGTCAGCATTTCACTCAGTATTTGAGAACTGAGCCCACTCAAAAGCCATGATACGAAGACATGCATTAAGTTCAAAGATCCATTCCACTTCCTTCCAAGTCCAAAGATATAATACCAGTATCCTACACTGAAACTTGTTTTAAAATTGGAAACTTAAGCAGTCCACTATGAGACTGCAAGTGCTTTTGTACGTTTGATCATACTTCTATTCCCAGCGATAACACTGGCTCAATCCTGTGCAGGTTAACGATGGCTTTCCTTTCTCTATTGCCATGTCTTGGAAACCAGATTCTCAGAATGGTGACAACCAACATACTGTTGTATTCCCCAAGGGGAATCCTATGCCCAGCATTAAAGCTCTGACATTCTATAGGTCCAATACATTTGCGGTAGATGTTGCATATGTTGATACTGGTGATTTGCAAATTCCTCCAAAGATCAGCACATACACGGTATCAATTTTTGAATGGGCAATGAGTTCAAATATTGTCTACTTTTGCTGATTATTAAACCATTTTTTTCTGTATAGATTGGTCCTTTTCAACCCGACAAAGGCGAGAAAGCAAAACTGAAGGTGAAAGTCCGACTTAACATCCATGGGATAGTCTCAGTTGAATCAGCAACTGTAAGTGAGAAAGCTAGCCCCTTTACTTGCTTTGCTTGCCACTTTTTTTTTGGACAGAAATCAATATGAGAAAATCACTTTTGTCTGTATGCAGATGTTGGAGGAGGAAGTCGAAGTTCCAGTTGTAGCTACAAACGAGCCACCAAAAGACTCCACTAAGATGGAGACAGATGAGGCACCTAATGAGTCTGCTTCTGGAACTGATGTAAACATGCAGGAAACCAAAGCTTCTGGAGATGCTGCTGGGGAGGGTGCTGAAAATGGCGCACCAGATTCTGAAGAAAATTCTGTTCCAATG
Organism: Bonia amplexicaulis; assembly: GCA_036346245.1. Taxonomy (NCBI): domain Eukaryota; kingdom Viridiplantae; phylum Streptophyta; class Magnoliopsida; order Poales; family Poaceae; genus Bonia; species Bonia amplexicaulis. Next base: position 38,112,242 of record CM070736.1, on the reverse strand, counting down.
GAAACTGATGCCAAGGTATTTCACCACTACACCGGTGATTGCCTAGAGTTTCCAGCCTTTGCCTGAGCATTACTGCACTATTCTGCCTTATGTTATTTTTGTTTGCACCTCATATTTTTATTTTAGTTTTGGTGGTGATGTTCGCTCTGAACGTAATATGTTCCATCGAAGAATATCTACAAAATCAATTGCAGCTAGCTGAAGAATGGTTTGGCAAATAACTATTCAGATTGTAATTTAACAGTAACATTTTCCCACTTCTTTATGGGTGTGTTCCTGGCATGATGAGGGGTGGGCATACGTTTGTAGTGATCTCAAATATCTGCCAACTGTAGTTTATTGACTGGCTGGGTTCCTAGTTGGTCCATTGTTGTTACCTTCAGAGATCAGACGACCTTCTAGAACTTACATGCTAACTGATCTGATCTGTCCATTGTGCAACTGTGCCCTGAAATTACTGTCACTTCGCTGGCAACTATACATAAGTGGATAGCTGTGTGCGTAGTAGATAACATACATAAACAGGGAAACTTAGCTTTGACTCATTATTTGGTTTATGAAAATACGGATGTTGCACAACTGCACATTATGAATAGGACCCTTTCATTTGGAAGGGAATGATATGTACTAGATTGCTGTGTTGTCTTAGGAAAAAAATGCGAAGAAAAGAGTGCAAAATCTTATTTTTCAGTTTTTTTATGTGCTTGTCAAAATGACATGTTGCATATCTCGTTCCAAATAGAAAACATGAGTAGATTTAAAGCCTGTCATAGATGAAATCATGAAATTGGTGCTCCTTGGTACTTGTTTATTGCGTACTATGTGGAATGATCATTTAAAGCCCGTCGTAGATGAAATCATGAAATTGGTTCTCCTTGGTACTTGTTTATTGCGTACTATGTGGAATGATCATTCTTGCTTGGATGCTATCCTCCCATGCAATGGCCTTTTGTCCTTATCCTCTTTGTCTGTTTTAGTTTCCCAAAAGTATTCAGTCAATGACATGTGCATGGCATGTTTAGAGCTAGGAAGAAAGAATGTTTTTATAGGTGCAACTAAACTAATGATTTGTCGTATTTTATAGGTCCAACCATCAAAAAAGAAAGTCAAGAAAACTAACGTTCCAGTTGCCGAGTTGGTTTATGGTGCATTGGGGGCTAAAGAGTTGGACAAGGCTGTGGAGAAAGAGTTTGAAATGGCTCTTCAGGATAGAGTGATGGAAGAAACAAAGGACAAGAAGAATGCTGTGGAGGCTTATGTTTATGACATGCGTAACAAGGTTTGATCAATTCCAACTTTTTTTAAACTTCTCTATAGACTCGAGACAGAATCTGATATTATCTTTTTATTTATAGCTGTATGACAAGTACAGTGATTTTGTGACGGTTGAAGAAAAGGAATCATTCATTGCCAAGCTTCAGGAGGTTGAAGATTGGTTGTATGAAGATGGTGAGGACGAGACCAAGGGAGTGTATGTTGCTAAGCTTGAAGAACTTAAAAAGGTCTGCCCTTTTCGCTATGCTATGCCGTTTAGTGCATTCCATTTTATCTTGTTTTATATATTGAAATATGCTGATGAACGATTGTCTTAATGCAGGTTGGAGATCCCATTGAGGCACGGTACAAGGAGTGGGTGGACAGAGGTCCTGCCATCGACCAACTTGTTTACTGCATCAACAGTTTCAGAGAGGCTGCCTTGTCTAAAGATCCGAAGTTTGATCACATCGACATAGAGGAGAAACAGAAGGTAAATCATGAACCACAAAAGTAGCACAGTTGAATTTCGAATTTTCCTATTGATCACATTCCAGTAAACAAGATTATGCTCAGTCTTGCAACACTGTTCTATGGTTTGCTGGTGAATGGATATATCAGTTGTTATGGCATCCGGAGTCTATGAAAATAGAGGGTCATAAGCCACCTTAAAGTCGCTCTTATACATTACAGGGTTAACCTTAAACAGACCATAAGCAAAAAAGGCTTAAGGCCGGTCCTTAAGCTAAAGACCTAACCATAAGCATTAAAATACAATTTTCTTTTAATCCTGTTGTTCTCTCCCCCCCACCAGCCAACTATCAACAACCACATTCAATAGCAACATTAAAATACAATTTTTTTACTGCCGAGTGGGACCCTTGTTACAGCCAAGCGGTGGTCTTAAACATAACAGCGGTGGTCTTAACAATTAGGTGGAACCCACCTTAAGACTCATTGCGATATATACACTCCTGATACCCTTATGTTATTAGGACTAGCATATGAGAAAGATAATGTTACATTTGTCAATCAGCAGTTGAATTTTCATGTATAGCCGAGTGCCCGAGCGTTGCAATGGGTTTCAAATAAACATAATATAAGTTATAAACTTAGAAAGTTTCATACATAATTTGCGCATCCAATCAACAAGACATAGAATCTTATCACAAGTCACATACGCATGTAATGTAGTTATCCACAGAAGATCCTTTGACTAACATATACATGTGGGCATATATTTATCCACAAAAGATCCAACCAATTCAAAGAGGCAGCCAGGCAGGGAGGTGGATGACACCACCGCCATCACCACCAAGTCCTTTTTCAATAGTATAAAGATATGTCCATCTGCTAATTCGTCTTGTTGTCATGCAGGTCATAAACGAGTGTTCGGAAGCAGAAGCCTGGCTGAGAGAGAAAAAGCAGCAGCAAGACGCTCTACCGAAGCATGCTAATCCTGCCCTCCTTTCGTCTGATATAAAGGCGGAGGCCGAAACGCTTGACAGGTAAGTAAACCTCTACCGTTGATGTTTGCGCCTTATGTTAAGAACATTTCTGACACCACATTTGCTGTTATCATCTCTGCAGGTTGTGCAGACCCATAATGACGAAACCGAAACCAGCTCCTAAGCCACAACCCCCGCCGCCTCCTCCAGCCGAGACCCCAGCGCCCCAAACACCAGAGCAGCAATCCCATGGTGCCGAAGCAGCCGGCGAGCCAGCAACCGAGGGCGGCGCTACAGAATCCACCGGCGAGCAAATGGAGACAGACAAACCGGACGGCGCTGGCGCACCCTCGGCGTAAGCCTTCGCTGTGGGTGGTGACCCAGTGTTGTTTATCAGTTTCCCACATTAGTTACGGCGCTGTCTCGCGGTAGATACGCTAGGGGAGATTGTTATCCACGCTTCTCTGAGAGTACCTGCGTGAACGTTTAGGATCATGATTCATCATGTATCATGTGGTGTCCTTATAGTCGGTTGTGTTTTCTTGGCAAGGGGTTAATTTGAGGGATAAGGGCACGTTTCAGATTTGGTGTCCTACGGGTATTATAGCGGGACTTCCAATGGAACTCGATTTTTTATCTTCCTTGGTGGTTCGACAAGGTCCACTGTATCGTCCAACAGTATCAGCAAATTCTTGTCATGATTGACATGCTTTGTGTTGTTTTCTAGATCCTGCAGCCTTCATGACAGGAGTCTTAATTTTGATGAAAAATATTTTGCAAATATTCACACATCGTCGTCCCAACATATATTAACTCTTTACTTCTTTTACTTTTACCACCTCGTTTCAATATATGTCAACTCTTCATTTACTTTACCACCTTGTTTTGGTCATGTTCTTTCAGCCTATGGTTTACGGTTTCTCTCGAACAAACACAATGTCTTCTTCGGCATCTCTTCGAAGTGGTATATTGTGGTAGTCTTTTCGAAGCGGTTTAATGGTTTATTGATATTTGATTTATTCGTACAAATGTTCGTGATAGAGCAAAAGGGCATCTCACAATTATAAGCTATTGCAAAAAAAAGAACACACTTTATTTGTACACATGATGTCAATGATATAGCCGGGTCGTTTTATTTGGAGACATAAGATACGATATTAGTGTGTTCTTTTAAGCTTATGACTTATGGTTTAAACATTTGAATTATGACTGTTCGTGGAAGACAGTACGCAGAGGAAAATAGTCATATGTGATTTTGATCGGTACAGCTAAACCCAGTATACTTTTTACTGTAATTTTTTTATTAACCCTGTATTAAAAAATACACCGTTCAAAAGTTTGGTACTGTAGACAGTACAAGTATAAGTTAACTTTAAGCCCAAAAGAACTTGGTCATATGCTATTTTTTTTCCCAGCTCATAGCTTCTCTGAACAAATAAACAGGTCGATTTCTTTGTCATCTTTTTGAAATGGTTTATCGAGGCAGTTTTTTTGAAATTCGTTTCACAAACACCAATGTTAAGACAAAAAAAACCATTAATCATAGTTATAAATCATCCCCGCAATAGAAAAGAACCCACCCATATCCTGGAACTGACGGTGTGGCCTATTGGCATTCTTGCTTTTGGAATCGACGACTATTATCGGGTATGGTGATGTGAATTTCTGCTCGGAGATAATGCTTTTGCTGCACTTTTTTCATTTATTTGTGCACGCTGTTTCTGGCATGCTATTTGTCCAGTGCATGTGCAGAACGTAGAAGTTTTTCTTCTTTGTTTGGGAATAAGTCTTCTTTTCTGAAGAGATCATTCACATAAACCCGAAGTTATTATTCTGAAATTATCTCATTTCATGATCATGTATCTTCTGTGTACGTACGTACGTACATACATGAACAATCGTTTAGGTATCCCTGCAATTTATTTGTAGCTAAACTAGAGTGCTTGTTGCATATATACAGCTCAACCTTCAGGGAGATGCTGAAATACTGGAAGGATTTTTCTGAGTGGTGAGGCAGGAGAAATACATTTGAAATGTACTTACAAATGTGCTGCTCCAAATTTCACCCCCAAATGTGCTGCTCCAAATTTCAAACAGCAGTGGCTTCAGACTCCGGCTGGCCACTTGGGGTTGTGTCTGGCTGATGGAATTTCTCAGGAATAGAATTGTTCGCTGTAAAATTATTATAAAAAATGCATGTGAGATTCCTGGGTTCCAGACCCATTATTCGTGACGCGACTGCAATTCACAGTATCTAGCTCCCACGTGACGCAACCTTACGGGTTCCATCGAACGGTTCTCGGTTTCTCGCATATTAGACCCACAGGAGATGGAGTGAATCTGCCGCTTCCCAACCTTACGGTATTCCCGTGCTTCCCTGTTTAAAATACGGTGCAAATGGTCGTAGAAAAGTTTTCAATTTTTTTCGTTAGACATGTCATGATATAACCGAGCACCCTGCAAAAAACCTACCAAAAACATGCTTTTATCTTCTTCTCTTCAGCAGTATTTGTCCTTTTTTTTATTTCTACACGTGTAGATGGAATTTAAATTTAAAACTTATCCAATGATAGATTAATCTCTTCCTCCTGTGCATTCCGCAGCCCGCAGGCGAAGAGCTCGATCCCACTTGTCGACGCGCATCACACGCACGGTAGTTTACCAAGGTTTAACAGCACAGGAGTACACGCTACAGTGCCAGGTGGTACACATCATCCTATCAGCCAGAAACAAGAATCGTTCAAGTAGCATGGACAGCCCTGGCCTTAAGGACGGTACGGTTGCTGCGCCGCACCGGCAGCGAAGTTATGGGCGCCTCCAGGCCCGCCGTACAGCACACCGCCTCGTCGCCCGGCCATACCACCAGGCCGCGCGTAGTACGGCGGCGCGGCTGCTCCTGGGCTCCCGTAGCCCGCACGAGCCGCGTAGCTGAAAGAGCGAGACACCGGGTTCTGGAAGGACGAGGCGGCGTAGCTTGAGCTTGAGCCCCTCGCGGACTTGGCGGCGGGGAAGGACTGACGGCCGGCCGCTCCCCGTGCTCGCTTGCTCTGGAACCTGTTTGGGCCGCCTGGCTTCTTCCTGTCGGCCTTCTCTTTCTCCATCCTTGCGACCTTCTTCTTTAAGCCGTCGATGTTAAATACCGACAGCAGCTGGCAGGCCTCGACGCACCTGATGACGGACTTGCAGGCGCTGCACTCCAGGTTGTTTGACTCTTCCTGGAAAAAAAAGAGCTCTTCTTGAGGACGACCGATTACAAAGGAAGAACCGAAGAAAGGATAGAGAATGGCATGCTTAATTACCCAAGAGCAAGTAACTAACATGAAGAAGAAACTTTATTAACTGGTATAAGAGACGCTATCAACTAACCGATAAAAACAAAATTCGGTAAAAGTCCATCCAAAGGAGACACCAAGCAAATTCAGCGATAAAACAAAGATCTGGATAGGCTAGAATACTAGATGGAGCCAACCAATTTATGACTCTGAAAGATACTCAACAGCCCTTACAAACAGAGTTAAGGATAAACTATTAAAAACTGGGTGGCATAATTGGTTTTTTCCGGAAAGTGGTACACACATATCGCTACCATGCTGAATCTGGTGACAAGCACAGATTTGACGGAAATACAAGTGGTTCAATAATAAAGGTTATATCACTAATATAACTTCCTTCATAAACAGATCTTTGCACAGGTATTCAGGCAGAAAAAGACCTGAATAAATTGAATAATGTGGTAAACAATAAGAACACAAATTTATTGGAATGTAAGTTGAATGGAGAGTCTTACAACAGCAGAACTGGAGCGTCTTCCACTTCTCAGCACAGCCTGAGCCTTCTCACTGGAGTCCCTTATATAAGACTTAAGGAGAGGTACAGGTGGAAATTGCTCAAGCAAACTAGCCTCGTGAGCAATGTATATAGCCTCTATTACATTTCCTGACCTAACCAATTCCTCAACAACATCTGCAAAGCAACACCAAAATAGTTGTCATATCTTCTTTTCTCCTCATTAAAAATGCTAGTCTCTAGAGCCAGATACAATGACTAAAAAAAATAATTAAATTATCTGCAGCTACAATCTCAACACAGAGCCTTCAAGAAAAGGTTAATATAATTTAAAGAAATTGCACAAATCCATTCATCATTATTGAACCCACATTAGGAAGAACATATTGGTTAGTAAACAAAACCTAGGACTATAACAAAAACAGCTTGCAACTTTGAAAACTGTGTTAAGTCTCATTCCATTTAAATGCAGAAAATTCATAAATAGCAGAAAGCCTGTTGAATCACTGTTAGCTTCAAGTTGAATTGAAAGATAACAAACTTCAACCAGGTTCTGTCGAGCTAACAAGGGCCATTTTGAAACTCATTCTTTAACTTGTGATGGCTTTTAGTTCAAGCGTTAGCTCATGATGAATTCAGTACCTTAATTTATTTGTTCTAAATACAAAGTATACCACCAAAAAGAAGCAATACCATCACTATCTCACAATACAGCTCAAGGAAAATATCAATGTCACCACAAAGTAAATTTAACATGTTTAAAATGATTATGTAGATGCAGAAATCACACCACCAAAACAAGCATACAGAGTGAAAGAAATCAAAGCTTACTCTAAATGCTGAGATGAAGGGAAAATGCGGGTTCAGAAGGAAATCCGAAATCCACCAATTCTAAAGAATGTCACAATCCTCACATGCAATGTTACTCTAAATACATCTAGGTAAGCACAATTCTGCAACTACCCTACAGTCTCAAACCAATAAACTGAAGACCTGTTACTGAATTAGATCGACAAACATAACAAAATTAACAAACAAGGTCAATAGGTCATCACCTCCAAGGCTCTCCTCAAACCCAAGGGCACATGCAAACCTTGCAAGCTCCTTCCTCCTTCCGTTAGCAATAAACAGCTTCCTCAAGAATTCTCGATCGAACCTGTCCTTCAATCCGAATGTAGCCACCATCTGCAGGAATATCTGCACCTCGACCTGCCCCAGTGCACCCTTCTCCCCTCCCTCTCCTTTATCCCCCTCCTTTACCTCTCCTCCCGCCGCCTTCTTCGCTTCCTCATCTTCCCTCTTCTCTGCTTCTTCTCCTGTCTTCTCCTCCCCGGCCATCTTCCCCTCTACCTCTTCTCCATCCTTCTCCTCTGCTTCCTTCTCTACTTCCTCCGGGTCCTCCTCCGCCTCGTCCTCTGATGCAGGCACCAGCTCCTCCGGGTCCTCCTCCTCCTCCTCGTCTTCCTCCTCAGCTTCCGCATCTACATGCTCATCTTTCTTCTCTGTATCTGCTGCTGCATTTTCCACGCCGGCCGCTTCCGTCATATCCACCTCCTGGTTCCCGGACGTCATGGTGTCCATCTTGATCCCAAACCGCTCTGTCCAGTCCTTGGCGACCGCGGCCGCCCTCTCAACCAATGTATCTCCTATCTCCGGCGGCTTCCGGCCATCGGAATCGAACAAAGAGCGTAGCAGCATGCCGAGAACCCAGCACTGGTCCTCACCGGCACCTTCGCCGGCTGCCAGGAAGTCGCTGAGCACGTCGAGGACGAGGCGGGGCGGGTCGACCGCGGCGGCGACGGCGGGGGCAACCTCCTTCCGCACGGCGGTGAGCTCCCGGCGGCGCGCAGCCACGAAGCGCCAGAGCGCGGCGGCGTCCATGCGGCGGCATATCCACCGGAGCGTGCCGCGGACGTCGGCGGGGGCGGCGCGGCGGACTCGGCCTCGGCGACGGCGGCGGAGAGCGCGGCGGAGGCCTCGGCGAGGCGCGTGGGGACGGCAGCCTCGCGGGCGTCGAGCGCTGCGAGGGATTCGGAGGTGGAGGCGTCGGCGGCGGCTAGGGCCTCGTCCAGGGAGGCGGAGCGGGAGGCGAGGTCCTGGTCGAGCTCGGCGAAGTGGGCGAGCGCGCGCGACCAGGCGTCGTGGCAGGCCGCGAGGAGCTGCTGCTGGGAGTCAAGGTGGGCGAGAAGGCGCCGGACCTCGCCGGCGGCGGCGGAGTCGTCTGTGGTGGCCATGGCGGCGAGGGCTGGCTCTGGTGGATTCGGGGCAGTTTAGATGTGTTCGTGTCTTCGTGACCGTGGAGACAGGGGTGGGCTTTTATTTGGATCTGTATTGGGCCCTAATGGGCCTAGCAGCGCTAATCTTATTGGGCTTAATGGTAGTTACTTTTATGTGCAGACATTTATATGGTCTCGTAGAGGTAGATATGAGCTTGGTTTCGGCTTTTTTATTGGGCTTACCAGATCTAGTAGATTATTGGGCTGTACATTGGCTCAGCATACGGCTGCTCTACCTGGAGTAATATGAGGCTCTATATTTCACATTTGGTCGCTCCGTTTCAGAATACTTTACACTGTTAGTAATAATATTCTTCTAAATATTTAGTGTGGTTATAACATTTTCGAGATCGTGAAAAGTTAAAGTAACAAGTATTCTGAAACGGATGTCTTCTATTTTTTTTTGGGCCGTCTTATTTTTAAAATAATTATAATTGGGCCTTCGTGCCCCTCTTGCATGAAATTGAACGATTAAAATTCCTAACAAAATTCCCTTTAAAATAATTCCCCTCAATCCTCCGTTCCCACTAGCGCTAACCATTTGCTGACGCGTGAACGTAACACTGTAGCTGAAGGCTTATGGCTGAAAACACTGTAGCTGGCTGAAAAAAACACTGTAGCTGAGAGATGCTTATTTGATATAATTAAATTTAAAAAAATTAAAAAATATAAAAAATATGCTAGCCCATCACAGACAACGCAAACGAATACGAGAAAAAAAGAACCGACAAAAAAGCTTAAAAAAAGTCAAAATTTCAGAAAAAGACGAAATTATGAATAGTGCAAAAATAAGCTTAAGCCAATAAGCTTAAGCTATATTGAGCAGGGCCTAAAGTGGGCTATCTGCACGTCAAGTCAACCTATCGCAACTAGCAAGCACATGATGCAACTTATCCAGTACACTCAGCCATCCTGATATATTCATGTACTCACCTTTCAGTCATTCCATCTCTATTTGATGTTCCATATCAATATGTCGCTTTTCACAAAAACCCACCCACTACTCACGTTGAATTTACAAATCACGCCCGAGCCATCCCTTCGCCCCTCGACCGCCGCCCGCCCTTCCTCCCCACGAGCCACCGCCGCCTCCTCTCTCCCGTGTCGCCGACCGCCCGCCCCCCTCTTCCCCGATTTGCCGCCGGCCGCCTTGCCCTCCCCGAGCCGCCGCCCACTGCGCTAACGCTCTTCTTGGTTTCGATCACGTTGGTTCGACCATATTGGTCGACGACATGTTTTAACCACGTTGATTCGGCCATGTTGGTTGACTACGTTGGTCGACACAAGGGGACGTAGGCGGCCGACGGTGGCTCAGCGAGATAAGGGGAGGGGGCAGGCGACAAGTCTGGAGAGAGGAGGGGCAATTTGCAAATCCAATACGAGTGGCGGATGGGTTTTCGCGAAAAGTGGCACACGTTGATATGGGACGTCAGATAGAGATCGGATGGCTGACATAAGCTAAGTGCATGAGTACACCGGGATGGCTGAGTGCACTGAATACGTTACCGCACATGACCTAGCTGCCATCGTAGCGTCATCTCGCGTATGTTCTCAAGCCTCCTCCATGAGCTATGCCTCAACCGAAAAATAGCTAGTTGCGGAGATGATCGGCTACATGCATTGCACATACCTTCTTGTCAGCTTGAGGACTTGGGATGCCATGAACCCCAGCTCCATCGTTGGGACCGATTTTGTTCTGCCTGTCAGTTTGGACCCGGCAAACGAGCTGAACTCACCAAAAATGTTCAGATCGAAACAAGATATTGGCCCTGTTCTTTTCAGCTTCTAAAAGCTGCTTTTCGATTTTTCTACAGTAACTAGCTTCTAAATAGAGTATTTTTTCAAGATAGGGTCTTCTAGTTAATTGTAATATATACTTTACTGACTTCATTTATATCAGCAAAAACCGCACGTAAATTTCTGTTACTCTGTAATCTCTCGACAAATGACCAAAAATCACAAGTCATGACCAAAAGCCACATGACCAAAAAGAACAGGCCCATTATGTTGTTCTTTTTGGGTGGTGACTTATAGCTTATAGCTTAAATGTTTGAAATTTGGATGTTCGCAAGGGAGAGTACGGAAAGAGAGGCACCTGTGTGCGATTTTGACCGATATAGTAGAAGTCGGTACAATGTTTACTATAATCAGCTTGTATACCCAATCTTAAAGAGACACTCCATTTGAAAGCTAGTTACTGTAACATAAGCCATAATCATTAGTTCTAAGTCGAAAAGAACGGGGCTTGTTTGCTACAGTTTATTAGTTTAATAAATAGTGGTTACTGAGAGAAGTCAAAAACTAAAAGCCGCTAAAAAGACAAAAAGAACATGTCCATTATTCAGTCCTTTCTGGATAGAAAAATTTGTTATCTTAATTTAAAAGTTTGAAATTGAATCATCCGTACTTTCTAAACAATGTAGATTAACTAAAGGGTCTCTTCTTTTCGGTTTCAGCTTTTGTTTTTTCTACAATAACTAGTTTTTAAATAAAATATCTTTTTAAGATAAGATCTACAAGTTGATTGTAGCAGACATTGTAGCGACTTTATCTATATCGGTCAAAACCGTATGAAAGTTTCTCTTACTCCATATTCTCTCTCATGATTTCTCTATCAACTATTACTATTCATCAGACGAAGCCAAAAGTCACCCACCGAAGCCCAAAAAAATAGGCTCAAAATCTGCTACCTAGCTCTGAAAACCCATACGACCAGTAGCTTAAGAAGCTGTAAGTGGTAAATTGTTGGGATTAAAAAAAAATGGATACAGATGTGAATACAAAACATGAACAGATTACAGGAGTACGATTCAGTTTACTAGTCAAAGCAGGATGCTTTTTTTTTTCTTTTTTGGTCAGGAAAAAGTTCTGATCTCTGAAGATTAGAATATAATCAAATAAGGTGGACGCTACAGGCAGCTGCCGAATGAAAATACACCTCTCACGCAAGACGAGCAGCTTAGCTATATGATTCGCAGAAAATTGCACAAATCTTAAAGCAAATTGTATTATATGTGTTTTTACTGCTTTTCACCGATGACAAACCTTCAGGGGAGACAGCTAAAATTTACATGGCCCTTAAACTATGTTTTCTTCTACTTTTTAGAGTCAGCTAGTCGATCATTATGGCGTCCCTTGCTACTCGAATAAAAGAAAAAAAAAAGGGAAAAAAGATGGTCAACAAACACCCCCATGTGACAGTCTAACCACCAACTAAACTATTCACCCCCCTCAAATCAATTCCTTGACACAAAGATGCATCGATCCATATCCTTCTTTCTAATCACCGGTCACATGCACACCAGTGCTCTAGTAGCAACTACCATGCATCATGGCAAGCTAATGGCATGGTGCTTCACTCTAGTTTCCCACAAAAGTACGTCTCTTTTTTTTTCAGCTTTTAAAAATATTTTTTTTGATTTTTCTATCGTAACTATTTTATAAATAAAATATCCTTTTAAGATGGCGTATATAAATTAATTATAGTACATACTATAAAGATGCGACTGAGGATTTAGGGCATGAAGGGCTGGGATTGATGTGGAATTTGGCCAAGATTCACAAGAAATCAAATTGATTTTGAAAATTTGATTTTATTTTATTATTTATCTTATCTTAGAGTCCCATCTGTCACCCTTAATTGTCAAATTTGAGTTGCAACAGGTTGTGAGCTATCCCTTTCAAAGAAAGAACAATTGGTTAAGCAGCAATAATAGTGTGATGCTAACCTCATCTTTCATGCATGGGACACTTCAATTTTTTCAACGAGATGAAATTTGCTTTGTCAGATTTTTGTTCCCTTTCCAATTTACATTGCGATTTCTGCGAAAATAAGAGCCTACCACTTTGATTGAAGGAAAAGGTATGTGAATTTTCTGAAGATGGTCAGATATCTCGCTATCTCCCTTTATGAAATTCTTGCTGTGGTCAAATTTGCAAGCGTTTGGTGCATTCAAAAAGGGAAACGAGGAGCACTCCAATCAACTTCACATACAAGGACACATCGCCAAATCTCCAAGAAACATGTTTGACCAAGCTAGGCTATTATACCAAGTTCAAGTTGGATTAGATAATTATACACACAATTTGAATTGGATGATCTTATCCCAAAAATAAAATCCCGAAAAAGACACTAAAGTGGAAGCTACTTTCTGGTAATCTTTATAACAATCTAATCTTTTTAGGGTTTTCTCAACAAACTAATTCGCGTGTTTAGCGATTTTGGCGTTGTAAAATCCTATCATAATTTGTACTGTACTGCTGGCACACTTAAAAGCTTGCCTAAAAGTATGTCTGATTTTAATTAGCTGGTATATAAGATTTGGCAAAAATAATAAAGATTTGACCCACATGCTGATCATAGAAAGGAAAGCTACCATGTACAGATGAGAACATATTTGTTTTTCTCAGTTTACGACTCCAAAATTGAGAGGAGAAGAGGATGGAATGGAAGAGCCGCCGGTTTGTTGGATTGACTCTACACGGCGACCCTCTGCAGCACCCTGGATGGGACGGCGAAGCGCGCGGAGAAGGAGCGCGAGAGGTTCTCCGGCTCTACCCACGCCGCGCCGTCGTCGAAGTTCTGCGCGTAGCTGTAGGCGTCGTACGGCTCCCGCGCCGCCGCCCCAGACGGCGCCGGCACGCAGCCGGTGGTGCAGAGCAGTATCCTCTTCTTCTCCCCCATGATCCGCCGCCACAGCCCCCTGAGCCTCGAGCCGCACCCGCGCCCAGCCGCCGAAGGCCGCGCTTGGCCGGCGTACCGGTCGACCTTGTCGTAGGCGGCGGCGTCGGCGTAGAAGATGTAGTCGTCGTCGTCGCCTGTGAGGTGGAAGCCGCCGCGGACGTAGCCGCGGGACATGGAGGGGGCGCAGGAGCAGGAGGCCTGCCGCTGGAAGCGCGGGCTGTAGCTGCCGTCCATGGCGAGAAGTGGTGGGTGGGAGGGAGAGAATCAAGAAACGGGAGGAGAGGTGGGGGAAAATGGGAGGAATGGTGTCGCCCGTCGTGGTCTCGTTTATGTAGAGGGGAGAGGGAGGTGGCAGGTGGGTGGTTTTGTGGGACAGGATAGGGGAAAAACCTTTTTTTTTTAAAAAAAAGCAAAAGAATTGTGTTTTATGTTTGACTAATTTTTTTGGGTTCTGTGAGGATGTGAGCATTATTATGTTAAAAAATAGTTAAATTTTCTACCATCCGATTCGAATCCAACGAATGACAACTATTCCTCCTCAAGCTATATATAGCCACCGCCTCTTCCCACCCACCGATCCCTATGTGGCGATCGCCTGAACTGTCATGGCTCCTTGAATTCCCCGAGTCCAAGAATTAAGTAAATGACCCTGTGCGACCATGGTGGTTCCCTTGGTATTTGAATTTACCAGTTTGCATATAGAGGGCGCTATGTCATTTGCCGATTGCCCTCCAATCCAATTGTCGAGTCAAAAAATAGTTCGGTTGTCGTCGTCGATTTGAATCTCTGTCATGGCTTTGAACATTGCGTTGATGGTCGAGTCATGAGAAGCTTGTAGGTTTGTCCATGCTCTCGCTTGGTCTGTTTTTTGCCACCACAACCATTGCAGGCGTAATGCATGACCCATTGCCTTGAGGTCCAGAATTCCTAGCCCACCAAGTGGTTAGGGTCTGCACACTGAGTTCCATGGCACAAGGCAGTGTCCTCCTTTAACGGCTTCAGATCCCTTCCAAAGAAAGGCTCATCGTCTTTTGTCGATCGTTTTAATTGCCCAAGAAGGGAGGTCGAGAGAAGTAAGTGGTAGATGTGGGCTATGGAAAGGACTTGTTTGACAACGACGAGACGACCACCTGATGATAAGAGACTTCCTTTTTATATGGGTAACTTCTTGATGAATCGATGGATTAGAGGTTAGATCTGCGGTTTAGTTAGTCTGAACAAGGATAGAGGTTCAATTTTCAGGATCAAGGTTTCTTTAAGAGGTAGGCGCAGGAGGGTACTAGGGTTGGTCATGGCTCGGTATGAAATGACGAGCCTTACTTGCTTTATTTCTTCTTCGTATACCAGTCTTCCTACTCTGGATGCTTTGTAGAAAATTCTAACCTCCAAAAAAGAACTTCTATTGCAGCGGAGAAGAAAAATGTATACTACATCTTTGTACACACTGAAAAATAATGCTTATCGTTATAGCCATTTATAAACAAACAGTATCCAGGATAAACTTATCTGGGCTATTTCAATCATGAGATGGAGAGTTTTTAAAAAGAAGAGTGCTGAATTGGGTCCACGCCCATATGCTGGAGGTTGACACGTTGAAGACCCCACGGAGTGGAGACGGCACCAACTGTTAGGGTGCGATCAAATCTGATTCAGTTGCTGTTTATTTCGTATGCCATTTCATAGTTTTTCTTGTATTTAAAATCGGATATGGATAATTTTAGATACGAATATGAATGCGGATAGTATTGGCTGCAAATGCAGATCAAACTAAATTCATGTGTTCGAAAAGAGGCACACGCTTGAATCTGAGTGTGATCTAGCAAGAGTCAAAAATTGGTAAGTCTCGTTTGAAATACCGCCTATTAGCATTCCACTATATTTTGTCTATTTTTTTTCTAAACAGCGTAAAGTACATTTTGGCGCGTGCTTAGGTTCAACTGGCGGTTTGTCTTGATGTTCATCATCATTGCCCATTGAGCATTTCATTGCTTTGGGATAAAGATATTATTGCGACCTCCTATCCTACCAAAAAGTACTACTTTTGATCATTGATCGAGCCTCATCCTTCAGCATACGCGTCCTTTGTTTTATATGGTGGCAGTTCTTCTCTGTATGCATGTATCTTTAGTCACTTGATTGGGAATGGGATTCCATATCTCCAAGCTAAAGGGTCTGTTTGGCGTGGCTGCGGCTTATGGCTTTTGGCTGAAATTTTTGAATTTTAGCTGTTTGCGACAGAGATTATGGAGAGAGATACTCGCTTGCGATTTTGGTTGATACATATATTGAGTTTTTAACATGTACTATAATTAACTTGTAGACGTCGTCTTGAGAAAATACCCCATTTGAAAGTTAGTTACTGTAGCAAAAACCAAAAACTGCTAGTTTCGGTCGAAAAGAACAACCCTTAATCTTTCTCTTCTTGCCAAGTGACAACTGGTGTAGCATAATAAGCCATCAGTTAGGCCTACCGTTTGGCAGTTTTGGCTAAGCTACTCAATCCTCATAGGCTTGGGGGGCTATCATATACATTAATCCATACTCTATATGCCATTAATCAGTTGCATCAACTGCATGCTTGGTATTTTTTTTATACGAAACGAAATCGATACGTACGTACAATATACTGACATGTCTACTGATTTACGAAGGACAACTTAGCGGTTGAGACGGCAGTTACATGTTTCTCTCAGTTTAGTTCGATCCGCGATTCTGTTAATATACAGCAGACTGTGCAGACTATCAATTCCATCAAGGTATGTCCATTCAACTTGTGATGGCGCTTGATTTATACCGAAATACCCTTTCCCGGGGATGTGTGATGAAGAGCCATGGCATGTGTGATGGGCACAGCGACAGTTACGCACAAGAAAATATATTAATTTTTGTTCAGAACGCCAAATTTGACTATTGATGCAAGCATCGCATGCAGTGCAGATCTCCAGGCAAGCTGCTATGAACCTCTCTTTCTGCCTGCATATTCAATAAGGAAAGGATCAGATGGTCAAACAAAGCAAGCCGGATCAGTGGCGTCGCATGCAATCTTTCAAACTTCTTTGACTCGAAATTTCTAGCAGCTTAATTCACGGATTCACAATCACAACACACACACACACACACACACACACAGGAGGGGAAAAAGAAGAGGCAAAGTGGCCGAGTTCATGTGTCCGTTCAGACTTCTCTGTCAGAGGAATTCCTTCTCTCAAACGGGCCAGGCTAAACCGCTGAGCCTGAGCTGGTTAGCTGAAGCTTTCAGTGTATTTTCTGTTAGTTTCTCCCCAAAAAAGAATATGCAACGCCCAACGGTATTCATAAATGGGAAACTTGATCATATACCCTCTCTTTAGTTGGGAAATTGAGGATTTACCCTCCGCATCTCAATGACACGTGGGGTCATCATAAGTCACTGACACGTGGGCCAGGAGGGTAAATCCTCAATTTCCATCTAAAGGGAGGGTATATGATCAATTTTTTCTTCATAAATATCCAACTAGAACAGCTCTGATATTATTGATGAGATCAAGGCATTCAATTGGGATTGCCACATTTGCACAAGTGTTACAAGTAAACACACATCGCACAAGTGTACAAATGAACACATACACATACAAACACGGCCCTCCGCTGCAAGCCGAACAACGTCGGGCCGAAGGGGTGGCATTAGCCCATTCTGGTGCATACATATAATAAGTGGGCCAGCCAAGTCAGGTTTACCTAACAAAATAAAATGATAGAAAAATATTTCTCCACAGAAAATGGCAACACATATGACAAAAAATATGTGTGTGATTGGATTTCTGACCTCTGCAAATCGTGATAGTTCAAAGTTGCCAAGAACAAATGTGTGACATTTGAGAAGAATATATGCCTACAAATTGCAGTAAGATACCAGCCAAGCAGATTATTGACAATTCAGAACACAGAATTCTCGCGAGTAGCAATTAGTAAAAGGTTTACATAACTAAGATGGGCAATTAACTAATTATCTACAAAAGCGGCTTCGGCGAGCCCAAAATAATTATTTCTCTGAGTGAAGCAGGAAACCCAGTGAATGTTTCTGCTTAGGTCCTCATCTTTACAGGATCTATAACATCAGTTCTTCCATATGGTGTAACCCTAGGAACATAACGCTAGTTCTTCCACAAAAAATTCTGAGCTTTAGGAAACAGAGAAGTTCTGGAATGCATCCAAGCTGTTTGCAAGTAAACCGCTTAGCTCTAGACTGTCTGTTCCACTCAAAAGTCTAGAGCAAGATGCTCCAAGCTCTGGCTCGACAGTGGATTCAGGCTGAAAGCGAGCAGGTGACGATATATAAGAAACCTATCAGCAATTGGAAGAGCAAACAAAACTTAGCATCTTAAAGATATTTGTTGGAGGCCCTAATTGGTACCATTGAGATGTCTGGCTTCGCATTATGATCATTGCCCAAGACTGATATTGGAGGGCTTGGTTTCTCTTTCCTACCTTCAGTAGAGCATTGCTGCAGGAACAAAAGCTGATAAGCAACGCATAGCCGCATAATGTCTTAGGCAAGACAAAACATTACAAGAGCAAGTGCGTAACTGCTACCTGGTCATCATCTGTACCAGATTCTGGAATTGCGCCCAGGATAGACGAGGTAATAGCACCACTGTTGCCAGGAGCTGAACCGGATGACCTGCTTGACGTTTGATTCTGGAAAGGAAAGGCATGACAAGTTTCTTCGGCTTCCCAAAGGGATCGATTTGACACCTTCGGCTGGTTACTTGCTTGCTGGCAAGCAATCAAAGAAGCAATAGCAGCATCAAATGAATCGCAAGTAACAGGGATCTGCTGAATCGAGGTATTTTGTGAAGGCAGCTGCTTGCTGTCTTGAGAACTTGCAGCTTCAGATAACAATGCTCCAAAACTTATGTTAGATACGCAGTCAATCCATGAAAGTGGTGCCACTTTGCTCTGATTATCCTATTTTTAAAGCATGCAAAGCGGATTATGTCTGAAGTACAAAATATCATTAATTTTGCAAGAAACACATGACATTTGATACTCACCACAGCCTGCACTGTATCACACTCAACGGATGGTGCGGCAAATTTGCTTGGGAACTCGCTCAAATCAACCATCTGTTTCTGTTCACTGAAAACAAGATTTGAGGGCTTGTCACCAATAGTCTTGTCTGCAGAGTGCACTGATGCCAAAGATGCTCCATTGCTTGGTTGCCCGAAATTAGGTCCAAACCAACCATACCTTACGAAACAAGAAGAAATAATATTTAGCTGTCAATTTATGTAATAAACATGGACATATTGTACATACATGCATGGATGCAAAATTGCAAATAGAGGTAACTAGTTCTGGGTAAGAGATTGAACCTTAGGCGAAATGTTGAAGGGCTGCCAACAGCAACATACACATCGGCAGCCTTGCAAGTATCATTAATAGTCCATTTTTCACTGCCAACTATGCTATCCACTCTAGCATCATAAGGAAAGAGCATGAGCTCGCCTTTTGCACACTGAGAATTGCCCCATTTTGTGTTCAGATGCTGCACAACTGAGGATATCTTCTTTCGAGAAGCCAAAGTCAATTCTAGATAAGGATTGTGTTTTTCCTGTTACATTAAACAGAGCAATAAGCCATGCAAACACGAGAGGGATACATCAAAGAAGATTGTATATAGTACTTATATGAAACTCTTGCAAAAACTGAGGTACTCACCTGCTGCAGAACCTTTTGAATCACCTCATCTATTGGGAAAAGTTGAAGCTTGATCTTTCCAGAATGATTTGGTGGTCGAGCAGATAAGTTCTTAGAATCACTGAATGTTGTTTCCATGAAGCTACAACTCTTCAATGAAATCTGACCTTCAGTATACAATTGACCACGTGAGAAACCAGCCCCTCTTCTGCATTTTGCTCCAACATTGCCTGAAAAGCAATACCTTGTTTCAGGTTAATGTTACTCATAAGCATATGGTCAATCACCTCATGGCCATGTGATTGTTTCAGTTCAATTGTAGCTACCAGCAAGCACTTATTTTCCTACTTCAACTGTTGATATTGTTTGACTTGAAGCTCAACAGGTATGCAATATAGTATAGGAAACTAGGAATAGATAACAGCACATCACCTGATGATTTGTTTGTGTACTTGCCAGGTTTCAGGCTTTGCATCTTATTACAACCAAGTTTGGTCTTTGCTCCTGCATCAGTTGGTTTACAGCGCTGCTGAGGAGCTTTCATGGCTATCTAATATTCAGCAGCAGTAGCTATCCGGTTCAATATTGATTTTCTCCTGAGAAACTTTAATCCTTTTCCTGCAGGTAACAAATTGTGCAATTGGTTAGCAGAATCTACTTGTAGTTTCTAAAATTACTTCTTTTCCCGTTTGAGAAAGGGACTGCACCTCTGCTCTCAGAAGTTTGTAGCTAAGAATGATGCACAGATTGGCTTAACTTAGAATCCAAATGATAGAAAGTAAGTCCCGTTTTATCTGATATAACAAAAATTCGGTCCATTGCATTTGATCATGAATATAATGGATGAGGACAAAATTTGAAATTAAAAGTGAGAGGCCTACTGATTTATATCAAACCAAATTATTTTTTTTCTAACACAAGGACTATATCAGTAAATTCCCGTTTGAATAACAAAAATTCGAGGTCACCATTCAACTCAAGTTCAGAACTTCATTGGCGATAAACTAAGCAACTAATCCCTAATTATGATCGCCACCAACCTCAGTGTTAATTTGCATATACGCTGGAAAGGATTGCAGTTGTGGTTTAAGGCAAACATATTCTAGAACAAATAAAACAGTGAATGCAAAAGCTAATCCCCTCCGGGAATCAAAGCAGGAATTCATGAGCCATACTCAAAACCCAATCCACGAATTCTACTACACTAACATTTCAGAACCTCCAAACCACACCAATCTTTGCAGACCGTCTTGCAAAGCGTGGCTTGCCTCATCCCGCTGCGTGCCTTCTTTGTGATCAGGTCGGGGAGACCGTTCAGCATATTCTGACATCCTGTGTCTTCTCTAGGCAAGTTTGGACAGTCATTCTTCTGAAGCTGGGGATGGTTTCCATGTCCCCCCAACCATCTGATACTCAGTTTTCTAGCTGGTGGTGTAAGTCCATAAAAGGCTTGCCTAAAGATTCTAAGAAGGGCCTAAATAGCCTGATAATTCTGGTGGCCTGGGAGCTTTGGAAGCACAGAAATTTTTGTGTTTTTGAGGGAGGCTCCCCAAGTATCCAGCTGGTTCTTCAAAATGTGAAAGAGGAATGTGGACTTTGGTGTTCGGCTGGTGCTCGAAGTCTTTCCAAGTTGGTCCCCTCAGGATTTCCGTGCTAAGTCAAGGGGGGTTTTTGGCAGTTCCTTGTTGTTTTGTTTAGGTGTGTGTGGGTGCAGTGGGCTGGGGTTGATGGTCTCTTGCCCTCTTCTGTATAGCCCTTTAGTTTTGTGGGGTTTTTGGTTGGCCTTCCCTTGTAACCCGTTTTTATTTCTTCTTCTTCTTAATGAAATGACACGCAGCTCTCCTGCGTCGTTCGAGAAAAAAAAACCACACCAATCAAAGTAGGTCCCGCACCGCATGAACCTGCTAGACACCTACACTCACAGTGGCGGACCCACAAATGGAGCAAAGAGGGTGCTAACTTATGACATACTAGAAGTCTCACTAAATTGCAATGGAACTATATCATAGCAAAAGTACACAACAAAATACCCCCCCTAGCATCATCCCTAATACCAAGATCTAACTATCCAATTGGCTTCAGAAGCCCCGGATCAGCAACAATATCATCCATATTAAGCTCAATGCGTGGTCTTTTGCTCAACACCGCTACCTTGAGTTGCTAAATTTTCCTTACAGGCATCTTTTGAATAATATCTCTCCATCTAATTCTAGCCAAAAGGAACTGAGTGGGAGCGTGGATGTACACCGTCACCACCCAGGTTCAAGTTCTCTTCGACTTGAATTTGGGTGCCTGTTCTCTTCTTAATTAAAAAAAACCTAGTTCATCCTAGGTATATAAAAGATCTAATTCTAACCGAAATCCTAGCAATATACAATTATAATTAGTTATTTAACGAGTTGCATTTCATCTTCCAAAGATTAGGTATTGAGATTTGGGAGTGGGAGCAATATACAAACCTGGGGAGCGTGGGTTCTTTTTTCTTTTCTTTTTGAGGACGGCGCGTGGGATCCTTGTCTCGGCCACTCGGCCTGTCAGGTCTCCTGGAGGCACCCGCGGGCGGCGGCGGCGCGAGGCACTGGCGCCCGGCGGCGGGACCCGGGAGGGAGAGAGATGAGGGCGCACGAGACGGCGAAGCCCTAGCTCCTGCGACGCGACCCCCCGGCGAGGCGTCGGGCTCCGGAGAGGAGACGGAGGCGAGCGCGGGAGCCGAGGGCCGCGGAAAGCCACCCGTTCCCGGAGGCTCAAGTCCCGGAAGGCTCGAGAAGCTTCGTGGAGTGCGGGCGGCGCGCGGCGAGGGAGGAGGGGAGCGCGGGGAAGGGAGGGAGCAAGTCAGCGAGAGGAACTCGGCGAAATTTTTTGGGGGGAAATTTTGAACACTTCGCTCGCTTGCCGCCTCCACTCCTCCTCCTGATTTTTTTCCGTGGTGTATTAGAAATTTAGAATAGAATAATTTATCCTATTTCCATTAAAATGGTAAATAATGTCTTTTTAGATTCGTATATCAATAAGATATTATAAAATATTTTATCAAATGGCAAAGAAAAATAAGATAAATCATCAAATCTTCCTATTAGAATACGATATGGGGTATTTATACTCGTAGAGACGTGTTGGGCTGGGACTTTCTGGAATACGTGGTGTATGGTCTTTTAGAAGTATTGGTTTGGTTTGTAGGCTCGGTCCATACAGCCCACTATACAACTAAGACCACATCCGCTTCGTCTTCCCGTGGCGCACCAAAACCCGGTCCACGGCGTCCGCGTAGACCACCACCATATTACGACACCAGCGCACACCACGGCACGCTTCCTCCTCACCTTCGCTTTCGCCTCCGGTCCGATCAGGGGGAAGCTTCCAGAAGCTTCTAGAGGCTTCCAGTCCAGATGGCGGCGCACGCGGCGAAGAAGCGGAGGCCGGAGGACGAGGCGGAGGAGGAGATGCACCTGGCTTTCCGGGGCGCCGCCAACGCGCTCTCGCAGGTGTACACGCAGGCCGTGGCCCACCAGAAGGCCTCCTTCCTCGCCGGCGAGCGCCGCGCCGTGGTCCGTCGACCCCCCGCCCCCCTCCTCCACCTGCCCCTCCGATCGGTGGGCGCGTCGCGTGAAAGCTCCGATCTTGGCCCGGGTTCTTAGGCCCGGTTGGTGTCGTATCACGGGGAATTGGAGGGTGATGCGATTTTTGCCTCGGGTTCTTTGTAGTTGCTGGTGGGTTAGGATGGGAAAATTTTCTGTTTTTACTGAATTTTAGTGGAGAATTCTGAGTGGGGTGGTGGGATTTGGGGACTGCTGGGGTGAAACATGCCACCTGTTGGTGGAACTTCATTGTATAGCGAGAATACAAGATAACCAAAAATGCACGGCTAGCTACTTTGCAAAGATGGCGTTCTAGTGCAGCACAATTGGAGCTGAAGCCGATGGGGATCGTGGAGAGTGTTGAGCTCCAACAAATTACGAGTGTATTGCCATCGCCAAAGCTCTCCAGTGATCTCTATGCGATGAAGAGGCGCTTTGATTGGCGTTGTCAAATTGCACTATGTTTCTTTGGATGTTGTGGGATGTTTTGGGGGAAATGTGGTGACAATTTTGCTTTTGAAGTGGGTTGAGAGTGTAGAGCACAAGACGAGAATTGTACACTGATTGGCTTGAAGTAGTAAAGGGTTTGCGGTGTTTCGCATATGCAACTTGGATTGAAATAGTAAAGGACAAGAATCGATCTAGTGTTAGTCACTCAGGGTTTGTTTGTTATGTAAGTTGTAGGTGTAAATTGTTGGAAGTCATCAATTTGTGTTCTTGAATGTAGCCACACATACTGTTAGCTAATAATTTGCTTCAATTGATCCCATCCTGTTTTTGGAGTTTTGGCAGGAGAGTGTCTATCGATGGATATCCAGTCAGCATGAAGAAGCTTCGGAGGTGTCTGTTGCTGATGTACTTGCTTTCTTGCAGGTCATATGAACAACATGTCTCAACCATTTTTTCTGAATGCATTTAAACCCTATTTGACATATTATGCCAATGCCTTGTGTCCTATGCGAAGACTAAGGGCTTGCATCTATGTGTTAACTCAAGAGAATTAGTATCTCTTGGTACAATTGTTCAATTTATAGCATGATGCTAGGAACATATGGAGTAATAGTTGAACATGAAAGAACTGGAATATGTGGATCATGTAAGACATTGCTAACCAATAATATAATCTGCAACTCAGCAGAGGGAATGTAATTGCATAACAGGCATAATCTTTCAATAACATGTAATAGTGGTTCTAGCACATCTTCTACAATATGGCATGCTTGTTTTGATTATACCTATTGCCTAGCTAAGTTCCACAAATGCTAGGGAGAGTAAACTATGAAATCATTGTAATAGTTGAATGTTGGTTCAATGGTGGTTAATCTTGAGAGTAAGATATCCAGACATCACAAATCGATGATTTGTCTTGTGAAGTGCTTAGCTGCTGTTATCAAAACCGGCATCACCTTGAGAATTCATTCAAAAGATGTATTGTTTCCTTTCTTTTTCTTGTAGCTGTTGCTATTGTTATGTCAGTATCTGTATGTGGCCCAAGTCCTTGATGCTTCTCTTCTGTACACAGAATGAGATTGAGAAGAGAGCAGAGGACATGCCAGGGTCTTCGCAGCATCCAAGTCCACAGCCAGCATATAATTTTCCTGCAGCAAATGTCCAAAGTAATTCCTTCTCATTTGGAAATGTAGCGCCTGCACTTAACTCCCGGATGGGCCAAACTGACCAAATAAGAAGTGCGGGCATCTCAAATGCTCTCCCCAACCCTTTACGGCATAATTTCCACTCAAACCATTTGGTTCAGTGTTCAGGATATGGCCCCTTCAACTCGCTGCCAAATGGAAATGGGGCTCGGAACAACCATTCTCCCGGAAACCAGGACTTCATGCATTGCAATTCGTATGAGCCCTCCATGGATATGAATCATGATGCTCCTTAAAGCTGTGAACCATATGAAAAGTAGTAACTTGTTTATCATGAGCCCTCCATGGATATGAATCATGTGCTTCCCCTCTAGGACTTGCTTGCCTTCAACTGCGCGCCTCAGTGCGAAGCCCCTGCATTGTAGACATTCTCTCCGCTCTTCAGGCATCATGTACATGACAGCCAGAAACTCTGCTTCAGGTATCATATGTTCATTGCAGACTGAGATTACCTGCCGTCCCTATTGTTGATTGAAAGATTGGAAGCTGCAGACTGTTTCGGCATAATTGTGCCTGCATTATCAGTTCTTTTCTTTTGCTTACCAAATGCAAAACCATGCTATGTTAACAAAGATCAATGGGGTGGTGGTGGTGCTAGTTAATGATTTTACTGCTATGTTCTATGAATCTATGTATATATCTGTACAAGTGTAGCACCTTGAAAATAGGAGAGCGTTTCAAAAACTCATCTTATATCTCTCTAATACATATCAATCTATTCCCACATCTACCTCTCTCTCTCTTTCCATCTATTTATCTCTCTCCACTCCAATATCTCTCTCATCTCCCCGTTACCTATCTCTCTCTCTTTTCCCAGTGGTGGCTGCATTTCGAGCGGTGGCGGCTGGCTTAGGGGAGGCACGGCGCGCGGCTGTGCGGCGTAGGCGACCAGTGCGGGGCGCGTTCGGGAATTGTGGCGGCGGTTGGTAGAGTTGGGCTGTGCAGGCCAGGATGGGGCGGTGTTCGCCGGCCAGAGGCGGCGCGACTGGCGGGCAACGCTTGGGCGGCAGTGCAGTGGCCACAGGCGGCGCTCGGGCGACGTAGCATCGATGAAGGCGGAGCAGCCAAGGTAAGCGGCGCGTGGACAGTGCGTCGTACGATGCGTGGCGCAGGTGGTCGTGAGGCCCTGCGTTGGCGGTGCGGCACACGGCACGTGGCGGCAGCGGCCGCGATGGCGGCACCGGTGACCGGTTTCCACGGCCACATGATTCGGCCGATCGGGACGCAACTGAATCACGTTTTCGCACGGGGTTTTCGCCAGCCTTGCAGCAAGACGTTGTTCGCATGGCCGAATGAGCGTTCGGTCAGTCGAATGGCGATTCGTACGGCGAAGGCTTAGTGAACGCGAAATTTTTCTAGCCGAACACACTTCCGCCCGTCTTTCCACATTGGCGACTTCTGACATGAACATCTTTGGGGAGACAGAAACATCCGCCGCAACTAGGTGGCTAATAATGTTTGCCACATATGCGGAAGTCACATTCCGATCATGGTGCAGGGGCTCGGTGAGCACACAAGTGAAGTCGATCATCGCCTTGATCGAGAAGGCTGAGCCAAAAATCTTAGCTCGTTGAGCGCTAACCTTTGCAGAGCAGCCTTCCACTACGCATTTCACAGCGTAATTGGCTGGGTTGGACCGATGCACTCGGTACACACGGTTGATAGACAAGGCGTACCGTGCAATAGTTTGTTGCACAACTGCCTTGCTAGGGAAGCGCTACCCAACTAGAAGGGTGTCAGCTTGAAACTGCCACTGGGACCTTTCTTCTTGTGGCAGTACGAAGGAAGGCACCGCAATATCATCGAGTCTGGATGACACATAAGACACCTCCGATGACACAATTCCCCTGGGTGGACCAGCTATCTGTTGTGCGTCATCCTCGGTATCATCGGAGCCTGGGTTAGTGTTCTCGTCGGACTCCCAACCCGAGCGGCTAGTTCGGTAGATACTCGTGGCAGTCAATTCAAGCTGACCACCACATGCTCGTCTCGTCATTCCGCACGAAATAAGGGGTGGGTCTTCCCTCTGATACAAAACATTCAATGATATCATATTGAAGCTCCGCTTATGGTTTCCCGGGTGTCGAGGGATTGGGTTCATCAACATTTTTTGACTCCCGACGCGTGAAACTTAGGTATACCATTGGCCTCCCGTAAGTGGCCACCTCGGGCTGAGATGCAATTTGTATGTACTGCCTCCATGTTGTAGTGTCATTCACCTTCACGAGCTCCCACACGCCATTGGTGCAGGTGATCCCCTCGATGGCAAGTTTCATCGTCATTGCCTCCATCACGAACTCTCTTCGGGTGCAGTTTTGTAGCTCATGAATTTTCATGACGCCGAGTCTCTCGGCACGGAACACCTTGTATTGGCATGTTGATAGGTCCAACCCATTGGGTTCAGCCCGTACAAGATCATCGCTTTAAAACATTGTCAAGTGTTCCATGTCTACAACTACCTGAATCCACAACAACCAGATCCGCAGTAAGTATTACAACAAAAATGATTATATGCGTGTAACTACATACGAATAGTTTATTAATTACCGATAATTTGATTACCCATCCGAAAAAACTACCTGTCTTTCGGGAGAAGTAATCAGCACTACCGCGTCCTTAATGAGTTATGCACTTGCTTCTCAAAATAATTAGCTACGCACTATTAAATTTGAGCAATGACTGCGAGAACAAGTTTCTGCGATGAGCAATAACGAACTACGAGATGTTCGTATTTATGGGCGAGCGAAAAGTGAACATGGTGCCCTCACCCCGTAGATTCAGGACTCATTGTCACGAGCAGCACTTCGGGGTGAGGGGGACGTCATAGTAATACTGACAAATGTGCAAACGAGAGAGCGGACGAGAAGAGACGACACGGACATAACGGCATTAGTGCGGACGAAAGAGCATGCGAGGGGGGACGGTACACATAGAGTGACAATTGTGCGAAGGACACAGCAGGAAAGAAAATATAGCACGATCGGGCCGACATATGCACAAAGCACAGAGGTCAGCCACTTGAAAAGATGCCCGAGCATCGTTAAATTCATGATTAAATTAATCCAAATAAATATGATAAATTTGGATCACATAAAAATTTTAAAAAATTACACAATAATTACGACTATGTCGGGAGGTTTCACATAAAATTTCGTAATTTTTAGAGCTCGTTTGCTACAAATTTTATGAATTTTTTAGCAACATTCGCAACGGATAAAATTACTCAAAAAGTACACTATCAAGTATGTTGTGTCGGGAGGTTGTACATAAATTTTTGTGATTTTTTAAGCTCATTTGATATATTTAAAAATTCAAACAATCACTATATGAAAAAAAATTATTGCAGATAATTAAGCCGGCTAATTAGCCAACTTAATCACCTGCCGCCCAGTGAGGAGACGACGGTGATTGGTGGTGATTAGCCGACTTAATACCGCCTAATTTTTTCTCTCGCTAGTATATATTTGAATTTTAAATATATCAAAATGTGAAAAAATTACAAAAATTTATATACTGCATCCCAACACAATGTACTTGATAGTGTAATTTTTGGGTAATTTTATACATTATGAATATTGATAAAAAATTCATACAATTTCGATATTGATATGAGTTTTACATACGAGAACGAACTCCAAAATTATGAAATTTTATGTGAAGCCTTCGATTTAGTCATAGTTATTGTATAATTTTTTAGAAATTTTATGTGATCCGAATTTACCACATTTATGCGGATTAATTTACCCGTAATTTCATGATTAAATTAACCCGAATAAATATGACAAATTTTGACTACATAAAATTCCCAAAAAAATTACAAAATAACCATGACTATGTCAAAAATCTTCACATAAAATTTCGTAATTTTTGAAACTCATTTGCTATATGTAAAAGCTTGTACAAATATCGAAATTGTGTGAATTTTTAACAACATTCAAAATGGATAAAATTACCCAAAAATTACACTATACGCTGTGTCAGCAGGTTGTACATACATTTTCATAATTTTTAGAGTTCATTTGATATATCCAAAAATTTAAGCAAACACTAAACAAAAATATTAGGATAGGTAATTAAGTCGGCTAATCAGCCGGCTTAATCACCTACCGTCTTCTCACCGACGGCAGACTACCTACCATCTCCTGAGCGAGCAACAGGCTACCTACCGTCTGCTAACGAGGTGGCCCTCACGTGTCGCCTTGCCAACACTGCCGCCCGCCCAACAGACGACGAAAATGACATTTGTACAAATACGTATGCTAGTTTTATAAATATCTTTAGGGCATGTTTGTTTTGTCTTTTGCTAATGGCTTTTGGGTGACTAATGAATAGTAGTAGCTAATAAACGGTGATGGATAGTAGTTCATTATATAAAAAGCGGAACGAAAACACTAATATTCGAACTATCATGCGACTTACGGAATTATGACATAATAAAATACAAAATGTGTTAAAACATATGAAAACGTAAAGAAATGGTTGATACAAACGGATTATAAAAACTGAAATGTTTGTATTGGCTTTGACTTCTGAAAACCAGAAACCAAAGCCAATATGAATGGGCCTTATTCACAATAAACGAAGCAATTGATCCTAAAAATTGTGATCGCCAACAACCTCACTATCAGGCACCAAAACTTGCGCAATGTAATTCATTGGATATACCCGACAAGCATTGTTTTTTTCAACGAATTCGTTCTCGCTGGAAAGGATTGCAATTATGGTTTATGCAAGACAAATACTAGGAACAAAAAACGTGAACACAAAAACTTATCCAACTGCATATCAAAGCACGAATTCACAAGCCAAACTCGAAAAATTTAGGTTCGATTTATATTGACTTCTATTTCTATTTTCTGTTTGAAGAAGTCATAAGCCAATATAAACACCTAGTTTCACGAAACGGTTTCTCCACTCTTCTCGCTCCGAGGATAAGCGAGGTTACGGCGTATCACATATCCATTCCCTCGTTCCCATATCTCTCTCACTTTTGCACTACTCACTCTCTCCTTCTAAAAATCATTTTTTCATCCTACTATTTATTTTCAATCAAAAATATCTATCACAACTAAAAGCCATTAGTAAAAGATAATCGAACACCCTTGATCCACAATTTACTCTACCCTAATATTTGAACCACGAAACCACACGAAACAAAACAGATCCGGTCCCGCACGAACCCGCCAGGGTGAAGGAGGCATACCAGATCGAAGCCCTAGATCTCGCGCCGCGCCCTAGACCAACTCCTGCATGTTAACTCCGCCCTGCGATCATGTCCCCATCGCGAGGTCCTCCAAATCCAGACCAGCCCCCAAGGAAAACACGAAAGGGTTAGTGGGGTTGCCAAAGCGAGATTTAGAAATATGATGTAATGTATCATGCGTCGCCCGCGTGAGATACGTGGGATCGGTCGCGGTCTGCGACGTGGTAGGTGGGTTGGCGACATTTATGAGCCTAGTACATGTCGGGCGAAGCGAAGATACTCACGCGTTTGCGGTCGTATGGGGTAGCCTCCGCACCGGTCTGCGGCGCCCCCCAGGGTTGTCCACGCCCATCTTCACCGCTCCGTGCCTCATTTTACTTCCTTCCTAGAGTGCATGTAGGGTAACATTTGGTTAGAAGTCATACAACGAGCGAGGAAAAGGAGAAATGCGGTGGTAACTCACGTGTGGCGTTCGCCGCCGATCGACGGAACAACGGCGGGTGATTATGGATTACGACACGGATGGCGACAACTCAACTCACATGTCGAAGGAACCACAACCGTTGTCATAATTTCACTTTCCACAAATGTGATGGCGGGGAATTTATTATGTCAATGCCAATGGTCGTAAAGATCGACCCTTGTATTTGTCGGTTAAAATGTCTCATCAAGCGAGATCATGGGAAGTATATGCGAATGCCTCGATACGCAAAGGCTAAGAAAGCCTCGCAACACCGCAAAACCTAACGGCCTTGTAGATAGCTTTTCCTTCATTGCGTAGTGCGGTTCCATCCGAAACACCAAGCATCGAGGAAGATTGTCGTACACCGCCTCGAAAGACCTGAACCATTTTTCCAAAGCTTTATGCTTCACACACCACGCCTTTGTGTAGCTAATCTTATACTTGAATTTCTTCTCGATAGCCACTATAATGTGCGTGGCATCGATGTTCATCTTTTTCACTATCTCTCCATACATCAAATTGGCTATAAATCCGGACGTTAGGTTATGATGCCTCAACAAAATACTGCTGATAATGCAGGAGTGTGGCTCCACTTTCGAGACAATCCAATGAGTCTCATTCTTTGGTCTACGTGCGTGCATCCTCCAAGGACAACGGTCGCTCGCACTTCACGTCTGCTCCTAGAATGGACAAGGCCCACGTTTGATGGAATCCTACAATGATGCCTTATCGGAAACATTGAGTGCAATCGAACCTCTATGCTATGATACTCCCACGGTGATTTGTTCTCATCATGCGCAGTAACACCCTCAGCATCAAACATATTCCATTCCTACGGGATGAGAGCATCGTCCTCATTGGAGCTATTCTCATCGTCCTCCTGTGCAGCTTCCTCTTTAGCCTAGGTCATCCGGTCATCGCTCTTCATTTTATACACTATGTACTCCACATGCTTCCCTTCATCAACCTATCTTGTAGGCTCATCGTGTTGTGACCCTCCTTTCTCTCATCCATGTACCGCATCGACCTAGTCACGAGCAACTTCCTCCGCAACCACTATGACACCGCCTCCGTCCTCCTCTTGACCAACATCGTCCAGATGCTCGCACCACCGATGATAGCCGCGCGGCTTGTACAACTTCTATTGGCATGGTTGCAACCACACACTCATATCCACGACATCGATATCCTTACACAAAGTCCTTTCACACAACAGTGCGTATCAATGTTCTTAACTCCCATCTAATGTTTGTGGGCGGTCGGCTCTAAAGCTCTTATATGACGCACCGGGTCCAAGGAGAAGTGGGTGAGCCGTGCATCACATCCGATTCGAGCATTCTCGACGAGTAGTCGCTCAACTCAACACC
Source organism: Bonia amplexicaulis (assembly GCA_036346245.1). Lineage (NCBI taxonomy): Eukaryota > Viridiplantae > Streptophyta > Magnoliopsida > Poales > Poaceae > Bonia > Bonia amplexicaulis. The sequence continues at coordinate 38,080,852 of CM070736.1, read as the reverse complement.
GTCGACCGTCGACGGTGTTGACACCGTACGCACTTTCAATGTAGTGGGTATTGGCATCGATGTCGCAAATATTTTTAATGTTGCAACGGTCATGACCAACTACACTACCTCATAGCGTAGCACATCCTCATTTGCCGACAACACTCCTTCTCCAACCCAATCGTATCAACCTATCGGTCCCACGACCAACGCGCTCCTCTCCGCTACTCTCTTCTATTGAAATAATTTCTAATGGGTTTCAAAATTTACTGATATATTGATTTAAATGCCAATATATCGGTTCTAATAGAGTAATTTTCAATGTACGACATAACGGCATTAGTGCGGACGAAAGAGCATGCGAGGGGGGACGGTACACATAGAGTGACAATTGTGCGAAGGACACAGCAGGAAAGAAAATATAGCACGATCGGGCTGACATATGCACAAAGCACAGAGGTCAGCCACTTGAAAAGATGCCCGAGCATCGTTAAATTCATGATTAAATTAATCCAAATAAATATGATAAATTTGGATCACATAAAAATTTTAAAAAATTACACAATAATTACGACTATGTCGGGAGGTTTCACATAAAATTTCGTAATTTTAGAGCTCGTTTGCTACAAATTTTATGAATTTTTAGCAACATTCATAACGGATAAAATTACTCAAAAGTACACTATCAAGTATGTTGTGTCGGGAGGTTGTACATAAATTTTTGTGATTTTTTAAGCTCATTTGATATATTTAAAAATTCAAACAATCACTATATGAAAAAAAATTATTGCAGATAATTAAGCCGGCTAATTAGCCAACTTAATCACCTGCCGCCCAGTGAGGAGACGACAGGTGATTAAGCTGGCTGATTAGCCGGCTTAATTACCGCCCTAATTTTTTTCTCTGCTTAGTATATATTTGAATTTTTAAATATATCAAATGTGCTGAAAAAATTACAAAAATTTATATACTGCATCCCAACACAATGTACTTGATAGTGTAATTTTTGGGTAATTTTATACATTATGAATATTGATAAAAAATTCATACAATTTCGATATTGATATGAGTTTTTACATACAGTAAACGAACTCCAAAAATTATGAAATTTTATGTGAAGCCTTCTGATTTAGTCATAGTTATTGTATAATTTTTTAGAAATTTTATGTGATCCGAATTTACCACATTTATGCGGATTAATTTACCCGTAATTTCATGATTAAATTAACCCGAATAAATATGACAAATTTTGACTACATAAAATTCCCAAAAAAATTACAAAATAACCATGACTATGTCAAAAATCTTCACATAAAATTTCGTAATTTTTGAAACTCATTTGCTATATGTAAAAGCTTGTACAAATATCGAAATTGTGTGAATTTTTTAACAACATTCAAAATGGATAAAATTACCCAAAAATTACACTATACGCTGTGTCAGCAGGTTGTACATACATTTTCATAATTTTTAGAGTTCATTTGATATATCCAAAAATTTAAGCAAACACTAAACAAAAATATTAGGATAGGTAATTAAGTCGGCTAATCAGCCGGCTTAATCAATCATCTGAATCTTCTCCGACCAGACTACCTACCATCTCCTGAGCGAGCAACAGGCTACCTACCGTCTGCTAACGAGGTGGCCCTCACGTGTCGCCTTGCCAACACTGCCGCCCGCCCATGTGAGGCAGCGAAAATGACATTTGTACAAATACGTATGCTAGTTTTATAAATATCATCGCTAACCGTGCCAAATCCGCTAAAAAGTCCAGCCGAGGCCTGAGTAGATAGGAGTGTGCTGCCGGTCGTTGTTTACACCGGTCCGCTTCTTCAGTTACCATATTGAAACATCTTAAGTTACAGGCATACAAGTTACAACACAGGCAGTTCCATATGCTTGAACATCTAACGTCAGATTACAATCAAAATTCACATGATGGGAGAGAGCCCCGTATGATGCTAGGGAACATAAGCTAATATCAGTTTTAAATCACATCATGGGTGACAGGCAGGTCATCCTCGACGACTAGCATCCTACTCACCGACCCTGCAGCGGCTGCTTGCACTGACCGTCAAGTGAGGCCGATTTCAGCTTCGGAGATGGCCTTGTCAGCAAGGGAGGGGGCAGCCGAGTTCCTTCGCCGCAGCACTGAGCAAGGCAAGCGTCAGCCCGGTGGCACGGCGGCTGTGGGCTTCCCACTCTATGCATCTCTCGACATCCGCTTGCCAGTTGATGATGCTTGCCGCCAGGCATCGGTAGGTTGGGCTTTCGATGCCATTCCGATGTTCCCCTAGAATGATCTTACTGGAGTTTGTTGGTCCATTGTTCAAGATGTCGCGAAGGATGGACATGCTGAGCGCACGCACATGGGCGCTAGGATGAGAAAGGCAGCGGATGGTAGTTGATAGACGGCACTGCATATCATAATCAGTTAGCATGCTGGATGATGACTATATGTTTCTGGTGAACAGGAGTGAGATTAGAGAAGAGGATATGCCTTCAGCAGATTAGAGAGGCCATCAGCAACTGCTACACCTGAATCTCCCCATTCGACGATGAGATGAACTGCTCTAGCGGTTACCTCCAGAAGCTGCCCATATTCAATCACACAGGATGAATGTCGGTCAGAAAGCATTGGATACCATGTAAGCTTGTAAAGCAAGGAAATTAACAGATGCTGCTTTAGTGACAAAAGTAGAAGAGATAATCGTTTTATGGTATTCTATGAAGAAAACTTTGAGAATGAAGGAGATGTTACCTCTAATTGCGGCAAAGTACAAGCTTCACCGTCAACAAGCATTCCATCAGTGGCACGAAGTAGTAGGTCTGAAGCACTAGCAAGAATTACCAATGCTTCTGGGCTATCATGGTTCCTCATAAGCTCAGCTATCAGCTTCACTATTCGCTGGTTGACTCTCCACATCTTTTGACCCTGCTCATCATCTCGAGCAATCCAGGGCTGCAAGTCCTTCTCGGCCTGCAAAAGATACAGGAGTCCAGAAATATGACTTAGGAAATAGATGTAGTCAATGAAGTCTTGAAGAAACGAAAAGAAAAGCCAAAATCTAAACCAAATTAAATAAATGAATAAATGTGCAAATATAGCATCTTCACCTGCAGAACAATAGCAGTTGAAGCCTTGGCTGGTGAGGCTGAAACAACATCACAAAGCGCATCTACAACCTACACATAACAAAATTGTCATCTACGAAGTTTATAAGAATGCTAACAACAAAAGAATATCTTCGTTTCGCAGCATTCCTTTGTTATGCCTATAAGCAAGCATAACCGTACCTTTCTCCAACCTTGATGAGCTGACGTACTTTCTGCACACATCTGCATTTCAGGAGATGCAATAAGCTTCTGCCAGAGCAATGAGACTACAGAGAAGCATAGTTCCTGTTTCTCTGACAGTACAGGACCTAGGAAAGTTTGAGAACCTCGGTAACCCCCATTCCGATCCATGGTAAGGAAGTTTGCCAAATCAGATGCTTCTACCTGTAAACTAGCGAAAGCTTTCCCGGATGTACTTGCAACGTCACCATTTAGTAGAGCCTCTTCTGCACATTTCAAGAGTGGTCTTGAAAAACCATTTTTCTTATGTGAGGTTGAAGTATTCTTCTTTTCCACGTTGCCACCATCCGATGAGCTGATGTTGTTTTCCTCAATTTGTTGTTGATCATCTTTCTTTACTGGTGTAAGGGTCAGATGAGCTTCTAGAGGCTCAGCTTTGTTCACAATGGAGGACACTGTTTTACCATGCAGGTCAATCAAATGGTAAAGGGATGATGCCCTAGTAGAAATCTCAGCATCCCACTTGCATTGCTTCAGTGTAGATAGTGCGTTTAGGCATGGCCTGGACCGACGAAATAACTCAGAAACATGAGCAGCAACCATAGCAGCTGCAACTATCTCATTTGAACTATAGCTCCACGAGGTACCAACTGATGATGGCTTCAAGGAGAAAAGAGCTTCCAAGATGCCAAGTATTCGACGAGTATGAAGAATTGCTGAGCTAATGCTATTGTGTAGCTCATTACTGATCCCATTGGTTTTTCCAGGCATGATAATCTTTATGGAATCTTTTAAATTTGAATTTGTTCCGTTCTTGGAAATTAAAGGGAACAGCTGAAGCTCCCAAGATAAGGCACAAACAGCAGCTAGAACATATGAGTCAAATGTAGCAACAGGTCCTTGTTTCTTCTTCGATCTGTTTCTTCCATTGGTTAATCTTGAGTCCTCAGTGACCTCCTCAGAAGAATGGTTATCACTACCAGTTGGTCTTTTGCTGCCCCCTGGCAAAGCTTGATGACTAACGCAAACAGTGAGTACTACAAATAGCAACCGGGAGGCGAGGTTCATTGAGGCACAGGATTCAACAAAGAGTGAATGTATCATTGTGCGGAGTTCAGCAACAGCAAGGTTCTTAGATTGACTTCTTGGTTTTCTGGATTGTTCAGAGGTGTCGGAAGGAAAAGTTCTTCTAAGTATAGCTTCGACTGTTGCCACAAATATTCTCATAAGGCATGCTTCAGATGGACTTCCACGAGGTAGATACTCAAATACTTTCAACAGTGGCAAGTATAGGCTCCATGACAAAGTAGGTGGCTGAAGAGGAGCGGCTACAACTATTTCAGGCAAATCAACTGCTGATGAACTCAGAGGTAGCAAACCATAGGCAGCTTCCCAGATGGTACATATTCTCCACTCAACATCAGGACCATGAGCGCACAGCAAGGAAGCAATGCCTTGTGCTGTGGCATCAATAGTAGCTTCAGATGCAGGAACTTCCAGCTTTGGGTAGTTGAAGACGCGAGCAAGTAAAATAGCCATGCAAACAAAAGGCAGCAACAAGTCAACGGAAAGCTAAAACATGGAGTCCCACGTGGAAGGGTGCATATGTTATAAAGACAGTTTAGTTTCCAACTTTGTTATGTAGCAATATCAATATTAGTTTATTTGAGGATAATCTATGGTAGTGTATATGTAATATTTTGGCAGTCATATGACATGCTATAGCCTAGAGCACACAATAAGTGATTAAAGAATTGATAGAAACATGCCATAGCAGCAAGTGTACTAAAAATGAATGTTCCGATTTTCTATTCAAACAATATGGAAGTTAAATATAAGCATTATCTTTATCTGTGTTGCAATGTTTCAGCTAAACTAATGTGGTAATATAGTTTGGCAACAATGCTGAAATAAGCATATCATAAGGTGCCCTGAACTTAACTCGATGACACAGGCTAGAATATGTAGGCTTGAGAAAAGGGTTACTGTGCATTCACTAGACAACCTTCACCTATCATCTTACTACAATATTTTGAGAAAACTGATAAAAAGGAAATGGGTACTCAAAATGCAAAATAGGTAAGATGCAGAAAATATTGCATACCTGCCTTTTGTACGATGATACATAGCCACCCAGTGGTTCATGCTGCACTTCGACTCCTTCAGCATGTCTCAGTGGAGGAAAAAGCAACGTTGGTTGGGAGAGTATTCGGAAAAGCAAAGCAGCAGCCGGATCAGCAGCAATACCAGCTCTCATTGACATTGCAGTTCCAATCGCACGCAAGAAATGAAGATGCATCCAACTCTTTGGAAGCTAAAAATAAAGTTTCACAATTAAAATAGATTCAGACTCAAAACATGCTGGTATGACAATTTTGCATAATGAGGCATCTTGATTGGTAGCACTGAAACGACAGCCTGAGTTAAGTATGTTATACCCGCATGCCAGTAGCATAATCTTCAGCTGCTCTAAGGAGTTCAACAAGCTGTACTGCTGCATCAAGTGCATCTGGGGCCCATGATGGTGGTGCTTCAAGAAGACCAAAGAGCAACCTCTGCGTAGCACTTGGAGTAGCAATTGCATAGTATCTGACAGGAGAATAACACGTTAATAATCATTTGGAAAGTAAATTTTGTATAATAATGGATAGGAGATACCTATGAAACAAGCGAGCATATGGTTCAAGAGGAGGCAGCCCTGCCACCAAATGCTCATCCAAGGGTGTTGTTGGTGGAGGTAGCAGAAGAGCAGGAACAGCTGCCGCAGTTAAATTTGCTGTCTCGTAACGAGCTACTTCCTCATCACAGACGCTTAATATAACTCCAGCTCCATTGGCAACAGCCCATCTGGGGGTGGATGGCATAAGTTGTGGGTGCTTCCCAGATCCTCGGCTGCAAGCTAAAATCACCCAGGCATGTGTTATCGAACTTTTGTGTTCATGATAAGCATTAGCATCAGTTGTAAGAAAAAAGTGTCCCACACTCCCACTATAGGAATATCTACATGATCTTCTAAGCTTGCAAAGCTCATGTGCACTGTGCTCTAAGATGGCAGCAAGAGGAGCATATAGGCAAGAAACATTTATTCTTAGAATCAGGTAAATGTGTGCTCTTGGAAAGAAGAATAAGGCAGACGTAATGTGAATCCAAAACCTCAAGTTCTTAATGCGCATACGGTAAAACGATTAATATTATTAATTAGGAGATGGCTAGGGTACAAACACTTCACAGAAAACCCCTCAATTTTTTTTAAAAAAAATATCTTTCATTACTTCAACCACCCTCTCCCTTAGAGTAGTAGAAGGAAAATTCAAAGTTGAACAATTATTTGTAAGTAGCATAAAAAAAGAGTAAATTTCTCAAAAGTCAAAACTACACAAACTCTGTTAAAACAATCACAGAACAACACTTTTTAGGAAACATTTCAAAGAACCACAAGTTTTATCGCATAACGTTGCATAAAACCACACTCCTGTTGAGACGGACGGCTTCAACACGTGGGCCCACTTTCCAGTGAAATATTGAAGGGTCGAATCCCGTTGTGACTTGGATGGGTCGACATGTGACCTGGCTGGTCCGTGACTGAGCCACTGAGGTGGCCACACATGGCCACGTTGTGTCAAGTGCTTGACACGCCAGCTAAAAAAAGACCCTTCCATCATGAATTTGCTGCTTAACCTCACACTAATCCATGCGTAACCACAAGTCAAACCCACCGGGCGGCCCATATGCCACACAAGTTGCCAACGAGACATCCCTACGCTAGTGTGGCATCAACCTCAACGTCTACTAATGGGTCGACCCTAAAATGTGTCACTGAGTGGGCTCCACATGTCAGATCCGTCCATCCAGACAGGAATGTGGTTTTCTGCAACGTTTAAGCAATAAAATGTGTGGTTCTTTGAAATGTTTGCCAAAAAGTGTTGTTTTATGGCAGTTTTGACAGAGTTGGTGTTGTTTTGAGAAATTTACTCACAAATAAACAATTGTGCCATAGTCATTCTGCTCCGATTAAGTGATTTTCATTTATACATCATACTGCAAAATGAATGGGTGGACACTTGAAGTGGATAAGATTGCAGGGAGAGCCATATCCTTCAACGATCCATGTTATCACTGTTAGAATTCCCAGTATACCTTTATAGGCACTTCAAAAAGTAGTTTGTTCAACCAAAATGCTTACTTTACTGTATATGGCCAAGCAAGTAATTGCCAAATGCTAGTAAACCAATACTAAATGTTACTGCATCTGGCCAAGCAAGTAATTGCCAACTAAATACTTTATCTGTCCAGTACTACCGTTTCCTTTCGGGATTTGAGAAGAAAACTATTCTACTATAGATTATTAGAGTCCAAAATATCCAGTAACATAGACATGGTGTCTCAACAAAATAAAAGGAAACATTTAATGTTACTGTAATTCTGCAATTTTAGGACAGAAAATTTGGTTCTGATTTTACCAACCAGTTGTTGGAGGCTTTAATTCTCCACCAGCAGCGTATTTTCCCATGACTCCACCACACCTAATACGTTTGAAATGAAAGAGAGAGTAATTGAATCCATTAGTTACAATAGAAGAGTATTCTAGCAAACTGTTGGACTTGGTTTTCAACAATAAATGTATATATTCCAACAAGCTGAAAAGCAGTGCAATATAATATTCATGGACAGCAGGCTATATGCAATTATGCATTCCCATTAGCATATTGCATCACAATAAGCATGTGTTTCCAAAGTGTGTCTCTTTTTCCCCCTTTGCAGTGGCATGCTTGCATCGAGAGAATCAGAGACACGTTTGCAGTTTGGTCTAGATTATGAGTTCTGTCCCTTACACTTGTGTTATCCTAGTTGTTTGTATTGTTTCTACTCTATTTTCCCTCACATAATTCTACTCTTTTCCATGTTTTCTCATTCAATTTAATAACTTCATACATACTCTCCCTTCTTATTAATATAACCATAAAATCAAGGTTACATTTCTTAAGAAAAAAAGGAGGAAGAAGATTTCAGTCAACAAAAGAATCAAATATGAATATTATTACTCACCATCTAAAATAGTCGCTTCTAATGCCCAAAGGTGCGGCCAGTAATATGTCTGTGATCCAAGGAGATAATGGCCTCAATGGCTTCCGGTCAGGTTCATTTCCTGGAGAATCATTAGGTTTCTTCCCTATGGAATCACTTGATGTAGCCTGATGAGAGGCGCTGCTGCATTCTGCTTCACTATGTTGGCGCTCAACTTTAAAGATTGGCCTATTGTAGTGGGTTAGAACTCTAAGAATTTCTCCACAGGCCAAGGCCCATTGCTCTGAGTACTCTTTCTGCAGTCAAAAATACATTTTATGAGCAATAGTATTTCGACGAGCATTAAGCAGGAGAATTGAAAAGAATATTGAAATAAACAGCAGTGGCTGAATCTTGTCAGCACAGCGCAGCTAAAATTAACCAGCACAGCAGGGGCCTCACCTCAGAAGTTTGGCTAAATAAAGAGATGAAGGAGCTGAATGGGGAACCATGCCTATCATAACACAGTGTCCCATCTATGATACATGAAAGAATCGGATGTACAACTGCATGACCATGCTCGGGATGATGAAGAACAAAAGTTGCTGGACAATGTAAAAAGAAGTATGTCAAACTCTTTCCTCGCCTGTAGTGTAACATGTAGCAATCAGAAGTTCATATTACCTAATACTTCATCTACCAAGCGTTTTTCTTTTGATGGATAGCAACTTTGAATAAGCTGCACATATGGAAAAAAAAGGGCTGTAAAAGTTGCATTTGACAACGATTTTGCCACAAAAATACTAAATTATTCTAAGTGATACAATACCTGAGCTACATCTTCGGGGAATTGCTCGCTGTCAGCTGTAAACTGGCCAAAGTACTCAACATAGGCCAAAATTTGTGCCTTCAAACAGAAAAAACAGCCAAAGAGTCCCATTCACATTAGGTATCTTCAGAGTTATAGCATATATAACAGAATTCAACTAATAATATATTTACCTTTTTCTGTTGCACATCCTGTGGTGGGGGGCAGAATAGCGATGAGAACTGGAGCCTATCGATCCACTTCTCATTTGAAGCTGACATACTTGGTAGCTCACAAGCCTACCCAAGAAACTAGAGAGAAACTGCTTCAATTAGCAATAAGAGCACCTGTAATCAACACCATGATGAAATTGTCAATCAGTTCATCAATCTATGCCACCAAACTCCTACTCTTCTTATAAGCTACTTGCCTCAGAATCAAGAAACTTTTCAGCAAGGAACAAGTTCTCCTAAGAGTACTGTCGACTTCTTCAACCAACCCCCACAAAGGGGGGTTTGCATCCCACAGTGTGACCGAGAATCATATCAACCAATCCCAACCATATGCGCAATGCAAAATATAGCCAAAAGAAAAGGGAAAAGGGAGAGGGGTATATATCATGTTAATTAATATTGGAACAAGAAATATTACAGAAACTGGCAAAAGAAATGAGAGAAAGCTAATGGAACAAAATTCGCATAATCATGATAATACATTTTTTTATTATCAATATACAAATAAAGAATGATCAAACAAAATTCTTATCTAAGAAAAAGAAGCAAGCATTCTCAGTTTAAGAAAACAATATGAAAAGACATATCTCATGTACCAATTTGTAAGGGAAGGATTACCATAATGCATAGTCACTGTACGAGTTCATACAAATCTGAGCATAAAATCCGCCATCCGCATACATGATACAGACAGATGAATTTGAGTTAACGCTAATGTATGTATTTTTTTACAAAATCCACTTGGATTCTCAGCTGCTTTGTCACAATATATATTAACTTATATTTTTGGTGCCCACACAACCCAAGGGGCTATGAGGCCATGACTGGTGAGTGGTGACTAAACTCTGAATAGGAACAACATCAATAGTTCACGTGCCTTTCCATGTTTTTTATTATTGACATCTCGCATTTAATTAAGGAAAATCCATTAGATCCATTCACTCTAAATGCAGCAATCAGAAATGAAAAATATCTCCATCTCAGTGCGTAACTATCGTAAGCCGAACAGCAGCAAAACCCACAGATCATCAACCACTCATTTGCCACATCCTTGAGATGACAGACAACATGGAGTTTAATTGTGTGTAAAGATAAACACATCAAAAAAATTTGAAAAGAGCAATTTCACAGACATATCAGTTTGACAAATTCTTTTGAGATTTCTACATCTAATATTATGTTTAGCTGTGAATTGGATACTGTTCCAAAAGCACTTCGCTTTACTAGTTACATAGCATTTACTTTACCGCCTCATCTCACATTGCAACACTGCCACCCAAAATGGACTGTTGGTTTACAATTACATTCACCAAATAACAAACAAATTGGTGCATCTACATCTTTTTAATTCATGGAGAAATTGAGCATTTTTATACGTTCCAAAATTGTTTGATCAGGTTCCCGTAACTAAAAATTCATCATTGAAGACCCTGGATTTTGAGAAGCTGTTCACTATGGTCCCTATTTCAAAGGAACTGTGCGTTTACACCCTTGAACTCACAAATTTTGTCAATTAAGTCCCTGTACCATCAAGTTTTAAGATGACAAGCTTAGGAAATTTAGTAGCTTGAAATAAAAGTAGGTGACTGATGTGCTAATGGCCAATCTAGATATACAGGAACCTGAGCCTCTGAATGTGCAATGGCTTGGGTTGTAATTCTAACTATTCATAACTCCAAGCTCACTCCATGTAAATTATTCTAATATAATACAATTTTCAAAGAACAAATAAATCTAACCTACATAAGCACACCGAGAAGGAAACAAGATTATCACTATGCCATTTGATTAGTTCAGAAAACGTATTCTTTTGGTAAATCTATTCAGTAATCTCCAGTCTTTTCCGAGAATAATACATGGACTGCAACTGCTTCTTTCCAGATGATTTCATAGCTAGTCCTAGATGTATTCTATCTGAGACAAAACACTAGGAAGTTATTCCTTTTTTATTCGAGGGACGTTTTTCTATTTTACGCAATCAAGGAAATAGATTAGCTGAAGCAGAGAAATGGAAATATGAGATCAAAACAGAACCACCAAACTACAAGTAACTTTCCAATAGTTATCTCCGCTCTAATAAATTCCAGAACCTTAAGTACGAACTCTACACGCCGAAGTGACCCCAAAAAAAGAGCAAACCCAGCTCGAATCCACGCTACTAGCATAACAGCCGCAAAAACCTCACAAACTTCCCAGGAAAAGCATCCATCTCTCGTTGATCTGCCCGATCACAACTAAATAATAATAATACTAATAATCAGCTCAACCTCGCCGTCAAAATTTAAATCTTTTCTCTACGAATCCTTAACATCTCCGACAAATCTATCACTAAAGCCTCGCCCGCACAAACTCTCCTAATAATTATTCTCGAATCCACCGGACCAGCGCGCGCCACAAATCACGAACAAAAAGGCGGTAAAAAAATCAAGGGAAAGGGCAATAAATACAGAGCAGAAAACACGAAACCCGCACGGAAAATTACAGGGAAAATATCGGGAGCATTACCTCGGTCGGGCGCGCACTAATCCGGAGCTCGGACGCCGAGCCTGCGGCGTCGGCCAGGGGGATTCCGCGGCTAGGCGAGAGGGAGGCGGAGGGGGAGGAGAGAGAAACGGCGAGGAGCGAGGAGAGGCGAGAAAAAGATTTTTTCGCGATGAGGGGGAGCAGAGGGGGTGGTGTTGTGGCCGCGCTATTTCACTCCCCGGGCACAAGTGGAGGCCCCACGCGGAGCGACGCTGCCACTGACACGTGGGGAGAGGAAATACCGGGCCCACGCGTCGGTAGCGGTGGCGAAATGCGGGTGGGGTCGGGCGTTGCGGGGGGCTGGCGGATCGCCTCCTGGCTCTGCTGACATGGCCTTGATATTTTCGGGGCCGCATGGCATGGATGCATGGATGACCCCCCATGCCATGCATCCACATACCCATGCATTTGCCTGCTAGTCCTCGCGTCGTAAGAAATTACCAAATGGTCCATATGTCTTGTATGGTTTAGCGATGATGGGTTTGGTTAAAACGATGTGATGATGGTGGATAATGCTAGAGGGAATGTGATGTCCTCCAAGCTTTTGGTACGTCTTCCTTTGCTCTCCAAAATAGAGAGGAGATACTGTTGTTGGGGGAGATGGGGCGTGCAAAACGTATCACGAATCTACATTTTCTCTTGAGCACAGCAGTTAATTTCTTTTGATCTATTGGATCTAGCTCAATCTGTAGGTATAGCAAATATGGAAAAATTCTCGACGTCCTATAACATTAAAGAGGTAGCTGAGAAAATTGTTTATCTCGTCTAAGAACAAGTAGAGTTAATAGTTAATTGTTGTTGTCACTGTACATAGTTAATTTCTCGGCACTTCTGTAATTTTAGTGCCGTGGCACTGGTTCTAAATTGTAAGTCTAGCATTAAGATTGTAGGCTACGGAGGACCGAGCTTTGCTCGATTGCCAAACTCCATCGTCGTGCCAGTTACTTGTCCAGATTCGATCTCTATATCGACCCTAGGTGTCTCACCTCATACAGGCGTGTATATTTAGGGAGAAAATATATGCCCGTGCTCTGTGAGATACTAGATAACTTAAAATCTAACTGACGACCTCGCTTTAGTCCCAACGTGTTTTGCGTAGGACATACACATGTATATTCGTGTTGTGTATGGTGTGAGTATACATTCTCCGTTATAATTAAAAAAATCACAGGTTACGGCAAGCACGGAAGGCAAAAGCTAGCATACTTTTGACTAGTGCTAGACTTATAATATGCGTTATAACATCATGTAGTTTTGATATTTTGAAAGGGCCTACCAGCAAAAGAAAAGGACCAGATTAGAATCATTGCTAATGACACGCACAATGCGAGAATTGACTGATTAGGCCGTCGGCCGTTGGATGGGAGGGAGAAGGCCATCGGACGGCCGCGATGAGATGCGTCTTTGACATCCCCTCTGCTTTACCCGACGGGAATGGCTGGTGACGTCGCGGGGCTGGCGAGTTGGACGGCTGTGGATGACGGGTGGCGATAATGGGACGGTGGTGCGATGCTGCCATTTCGATTTTTTTATTATTCGTCCACCTTCGTGGTGGGCCCCACATTGGCTAATCGCGCATAGATCTCTGCGATTAGGCGCTCTCTGGGCGTCCACCTTCGGTACTTCTAAAAAAGAAAGGATTGAAGCAAATACGCAGTGTCGTCGACCTGCTCGAAGCGATAACAGGAATACGACTAAGCGAAAGATTTCCGACTAACACAGGCTAGACCCAACATTTTTCTTGGCTTAATTTTCGAGGAGGAAAAAAACGATGAAGCGTATCAGACCAAACTTACGAAGGACCTAAGAATGCAGGGCAATGATCAAGAATCTCAGGGGGGGACATGCTCCAGAACTATCTGGAACCATCCAGCTTACCCTGTAACAAGACTAGCGCATTGTTTTTCGTTTCCTTCTCCACGCGTTCGCACGAGAGCCAAAGTTGCAACATCAATCGTCCTTTATTTTTTAAAAGGAAAAAAACAGATGAAACATATCACATCCGACTTACGTAAGGCCTACGAATAAAAAGCAATAAAAAATTTCAACCAAAAAATTATCCTGAGCACCTTCTGCTTCGGAACTATCTGGAACCATCCAGCTTTCCCGCTGTGTTGTAGCCGAACGGCTCTCGTTGCGTACGTCCGGTCCGCATCGGACGGCTCACGGGCGGCCACGAGTCCCGAGTTGACACCATTATTCGTAGTGGCCAACGCCAAGATGGCGACGGCCGGGGATGTGGGCCCGCGGGAGGGATACGTGGCGGAAAAAGGATGGCCCAGGTGGCCACTATCGGAGGTGGGCCCCGGCGTATCTTTGTGCGGGGAAGATGAAAACAAATCTAAAGAAACTAGATTTCTTGGTGTGTGAGCCAGCTGGAGCCCAATTGCTTGGCATGCAGCTGAAAAGAAATTAGTACGACTCTAGTTATTTAAGACACTGTTAAAAAATAACGGGGCTTTTAGTTTTGGCTCATCAGATAACTTGAAAAGGTAAGAGACGTATATCGAGAAGCTAAAGTAACTTCTGCATTCACTTCTATAAATAGCTTATAAAAATCATATTAAAAAGTCACTTGATTAAAAGCTAACTTCTAAAAGTAAAAAATTGTTTAAAACATACCTAATTATCTTGGAACCTCATATATTTTTACAATTTTACCCAAAGGCTAAGTGTTGGCAAAATCGCTTTTCCAGCTTGTGATGAAGTGAAGCTGCCTTGTATGTGTTGCAGTCATCTTTGCGAAGATTTGCTGGTGTATGTGTAAACTGGAACAGCTTTCCAAGAAAAATTCATGACTAGACCTGTCCTTTTTGACTGTGACATATAATTTTTGAGCTATTTGTACGAGAGATTACGGATTAACAAAAACTCACGTGTATTTTTTGCTGATATAAATGAAGTCAGTAAAGTATGTACTATAATTAAATAGTAGACCTTATCTTGAAAAATACTCCGTTTAAAAGCTAGTTACTGTAGAAAAACTGAAAACATTTTTTAGAAGTTGAAAAGAACAGGGCTTTATCTTTTTCCGTGGAGCAGGAGGGAAGAGGACTACATATAAGAAAGACATTGTTAGGTTTTTTTCTGTGGCTTTATCTTTTGTCTTTAAGATTTTGAATTTGGTTTGTTTGTAAGAAACGGTACGTTGAGGAAAAATAGTCACATACGATTTTAGTCTGTATAGTTAAATTTAATATAATATGTACTGTAATATTATTTAAAAGCTAGTTACTGCAACAAAAAGTAATAAGCCAAAGAAAAAAGAGCCGAACCACCCAAACTTTACAACGCCGACATAAGGTGGTGGCCGGGAACACCTCAACGTACTCGTTGTTCATCCACGACGCGGCGATCGCGAGGGGATACGAAGCAAACTATCTCAGCCACAAGGTGTTTGCAAAACCGCGCGTTGTGTGGCAGCGCACATGGTTCGCTTCGTTTTCCCTCCGGGAAGCAGCGGCTGGCGGGAGTGGAGTGGAGTGGTGGCACCGCGCGGCCGCAGCGAGCCAATGGGAGCGGAGGAAACGATATTTATCGCGCCGGCCGACGTGTCACCTGGGATAAGGGAAGCCTGCCCCGGGGCCCACTCGTCAGCGCATGATGCACCCATACATGCATGGCATGGACCGTGGACGGATGCGTCGGTCTCGCCCCGGCGTGGGCGCCGGGTGGGCCCCGCTGGCGGTCCACGAGGACGGTGGGTGGACGGTCTCCACGGGCTGGCACTCCCCTCTTTTGTGAATGGTGAGTACCATAGTCCTTGCTTTGTTTGTGTTTTAAGCGGCAACGCAGAATTTGGTTAGGCATGACTCTTGAGAATGGCTCTACTTAGGTCTATTTGATACGATTGTGGTTTATAATTTTTAATTAAAATTTTTAAATTTTAATTGTTTATAATAAAATTTATAGAGAGATACTTATTTGTAATTTTGGTTGATACAGATGTTGAGTTTTTAACGTATACTATAATTAACTTGTAGATCCTATTTTGATAAAATACTCCATTTAAAAGTTAGGTACCGTAGTAAAAGCTACAAGTCACTTTTACAAACCGTAAAGAACAGGCTCTACTTAACCAAAACCCTTGCAAGAATTCCCACGTGCTTGTTTTAGTTCCGCTCTGCTGCGTGCACGAGTTTGGTAATTGGGAGGCAGGGTAGGGCCGTGTCCTCCGATGCCGAAAGAAAACCGAATTAAAGGAAGTCAATGGAGCAGATGATTTTTTTTTAAAAAAAAATTAGGTCAAGGACTATGGTATTCACCAAAAAGAGGGGAGTGCGCACTCGGATGAACCCTAGCATTGGAACCCGGACGAAAGAAGAGACGCCGCCCACTCTTTTCCCTCTCCTGGGAGGAGATGAAGTTGATTCGAAGAAATTGGAGATATTGGTGCTGGAACGAAAAGGCTGGGCTCTACCTGAACTGATTGCTAAAGAAATAAAAACGCCATGCTGGCCCACCTGTCAGGGAAAGAAAAGATAGAGGGAGTTGTCGTCGCTCCCTCCGAGTCGAATCATGCTGTAGATGGAAAGCGAGCAGCTACATAACTATGTAGCAATATAGTAGTTGCATAATTTTATTAGATTTTATAAATCTATTTTAATTTAAATTAATAATTAAAATTTTTTTCGGAACCGTATCAATATTAAAAATGATTTTTGTTTTTACCGGATGAGTACTACATAGGAAAGAGACGTACGAAAAAGGTGACGGTAAGACGGGAGTTTTCACCATATTGCACAAGAAAGAGTAGCAGCATATGGAATCAAAAATAGAGGGACGTCGGCAGACACCAAAGCACGCAAGAAGGTGGCGGGCCCTAAACCAAAAAAGCCTCGTCGCCTTTAATTGAATCAATCAAGTGAAAGTACTGTACTTGCCACTAACTGAAGGACTAATTAACAGAGCATGATCGATCTTGTTAGTGAATGTAACTATCTCAATTGTACCACGAGCATATATATATAAATATATATAAAGATGGACAACAACAATGCTTGTGGTTTTCATAGAGTTGACTTTGTATCCGTGTGATTCGGTTTTACTAGCTAGGTTTTCGTAGGGTTGACTTGTATCCGTGTGATTAGGTTTTACTAGCTAGGTGCCATTATGCAGAGCAATACGCGATATCAGGTATATGTTCTTAGCTATTGCGATAGAAGATGTGTCATTGGAAGATACTGAGTAGAGTACTTCACTTTCTACAAGAAAAAGTTGAACCTCTGGACTATTTTTTTTACAAAAAAAAAAGTAAGCCGGTTTGACACTTCAAGGCCATTCAGTCTGGATAAACACCTGACATATGAGTTGCATAATAGAGGGGATTACTCAGAGATAGATGCAGATTATTGCTGTCAGGATCAACAAAGTTCACCGTGAACACACGGCTCGATCATGCAATGTCGCAATCGTGGGGCGACCTGACTAGTAGTACCAAATATCAGCACAGCCAGAACGGCCTGTGTGCTTGACAAATCAACGCATCCACGTGTCCATGCTCCTGGAAAAAAAAAGAATTCCATTATGCAATTCGCAGATCGAATGGCCATCCATGGATCATTGAGACTCGTGAGTGGCCCTCTCGTCGTGTCGTAGCCTCGTGTCTGCCGGCGATCGATCCACTGCACGTGCGTAGTCGGGATTTTTGGTCCTTTGGGCAACTTTCAGCCACCTGGTAGGATCATCTATTAGTAGTGCTTCTTCCGTAGAAAAAAAAATATATAAAACGTGATTTAACTTGGTACGGTCTTCAGGATTAAGCTTAAGATTCTGCTTTGTAGTCGGGTACCCGGATCACAAGCGTGTAGTTGGACGAATTCTTTTATTGCAGATTACTGTTCTAATAATGATCGACGATATTGGTTTGTCAGGTTACATGGATCCAAGTTATCATTATCAATCATACGTCATGAAGATCAGGGGGTCATATGGGGTGCCGGATATCCGTTTAGTAACTATCAGAGTATCCGGCTACCGAAGTAATTTGGTCGGATAATACCCGTCCCGATTTTGTTACCGAATCCGACAAGCAATATCCGATACAGTTACCGAATCCGACCGTATATTTTGTTTCCTTCCCGGATTCGATACCAATCAGATTCAGTATCGGATCGGTCGGGATTAACCAAACCTATTTGCACCCCTACGAGCTACACAATGGTAGAACCTACGTAAGTAGCTAGTAGACAACAAAATCGTAGGTCTGGTGTGACCCTAGCTGCTAGATGGCCCTGACGTCTACCAGGATGAAACTGGTATTGTCTCGTCTTTGTACAAGTCACGAGTATCATGTGGATAAAGCTAAGCACTCTCTACAAATATAACCAAATCATTCGAATATACTGTGCTCCCGATCAATGGGGCTATGTCGTGGGAGTGGTTCCTAACCTCGAGGCTTGGTAGTCTTTCAACGGTTAAGATCTGGAAATTAGTGATGAAGTTGATTCATTAAACACTCCGCTCTTAAAAATCAATTGTGAGCTCTCTTTTGATTTAAACTAAATGCTTTGCACATAAAATTATGGACACTAGCTGTTGTAGACCCAATAAAACCCTCCTTAACAGGCATTTATTTGAATCCCTTGCATTGCGTTACGAAATTTACCATTATAGCTTGCTAAGTACGTTGTGTACTCATTCTTGCTTAATTTGGTCACTGGCATATAAAATAAAGATAACTATGTGTTAGAATTGTTTATGCGCTTAGACTTGTTTGTGGAGTTTATTAGGGTCTTTTGTATTGTATCTCATTTGACCTACCGGGTCGTATTCAAAACTTGGTCGGCGAGCCATATTTTCGCTGCTCTTTATATATTTTATTTCTGAAGGTAGTGCAATGTACCTTTTTGTGCGTAACTGAAGTATTGAACCGTTGCGAGAATACGGTGGCACTTGAAAATTCTGCGGTGTCCCTGCAGTGATTTCATATTTGTTGCATCCAGAGCAAGATTTGTTGTAAGCTTAAAAATTAATTGTTGATTTTTTTTTAGATTTTTGTTGCACCGGATGGATTGGCTGGGACCGAGTTGCAAATTTAAGAACTAATTGTTGATTAAGAACTAATTGTTGAGCTTTTTAGATTATTGTTGCACTGGATGGATTAGCTTGGATCAATGTCTTTGTGTGAGATCTGATGGGTGGAGAGGACCTGCGATGGGAACATCCCCGTAGTATGTCTGGGTACTAGTCAGTAGTCACCTTCAAATCATAGTCATAAGAAATTGTTTTTAAATATGAATTCAACGATATCGCTTATATATATATATATATATATATATATATATATATATATATATATATATATATATATATATCTATTATCAAAGAAGAAGTTGGTGGTTGATCCGGTCTCTTCTACCTCTTCTCATAAAATGTAGCACTGATATATGCCCTCAAAAGACCTGTGCCGAATCCAAAAGACCTACGCCGAATTTGATCATACTATATGTTTTGAAACTAACTGGTGGTACAATTTTTAGAACATGTATACAAATATATTTAATTTTTTTTAAATTCGTAGTAATGTACGGGTATTTAGCTAGTATATTAAAATTTCTGTGGCCACGTCGGCGCTTGGGTTCCGCATCCAGTGGCCACGTGCGGCGCGCGGCGGGAATCGTGCCGGAATTACGGTGCTGATCTGAGGCTGCCGCGCGTGCCACGGTTCGCCCACGCAGACCAAAGCTGCGATTCAGTTAGACTGCCCTGTCCAACCGTAATTCCGCTTCTATCTTCCAGTTTTTATAGAAGTTAGAAGTAATTTAAAACCCGTTCATTTTTTAATTTTAACCTTTTGTTTTTAATTTCTTTATATTATTTGTAATGATATAATATTATTTTTTATTTTTTAATTAAATAATTATAAAAAACTAACAGCCGATACAGTGTAATTTCAATCAGAAAGTAGAAGCCCTTCTTAATTTCAATTTTTTGATTTTTTGCCTTTATTTTTTCTTTATATTTTATGTAGAGATATAACTGCATATTTTTACATTTTTAATTAAATAACTTATAAAAAATTAATAGATACTATAATACAATTTTAATCAAAAAACAACTAAAAAACTAGAAGCCATTAAAAAAAAGCTAGATCGAACGAGCCATCCATCATGAAAAGGCCATGCGATTCCATCACCGATGCCTTGTGGGCCAAAGAAAGAAAGAAGTGATGTGGTTACGTGGCTTATCTTTTCCCCAGCGATTGCAGTTTCTGCTTAGTAAAATGGGTTACCATACTTAACGTTTATATGTTGAAGACTCTTGACAAATAATTTGTTGTCACCCAGCGTTTTGAGTCGATGAACGTGTTGACTGGTGATGATCATGCTACTCTTTTTTCCTCGTCAAAGACTCTAGGTCCTGTGACGTCACAATTGCCGACAACCACGGACCGGGCAGGCAGACTGTCAACGGCAACGTGTGAGGAAAATCGAAGGCCGTAAGATGGGCTGGCCAAACAGAATCTCTAAGCAGTCCAGCCCAAAACTAGAAATTCGAAGTGTTCATCTGTTGGGCCCCTGCAACTGGAAGGTGCGTTGCTTGTTCGTACTAGCTGTCTTTTTTTTTTCCAGATTAGATCAGTGGTTGTCAAACTCAGCACCCCTGGCCTTTTCTTCAAGAATTTCATTTTTTTTTGCCCCCTTGCGAGGTCAGTGTATGCAACAATCTGAATACTTATTTACTGGGCCTGCCTGCTTGCTAAAATACGTAGCTCTCGCTACAGTACATATACAATGGTAACGCCTTTTGAGTCGGCCATGGCCCTCGTTATCTCACCATCAGAGCCTTCGGCTACAACAGTTACTTTTTCCCGCAATGTTACATGCGGTGGGTATCAAACGACTCGAGAAATTTGGTGCTGATACTAGTTAACAGTTTCACTAACTGAATGCTTCGCCCGAATTTTTGGAGAAATTTGGTGCTGATACTAGTTTCGTTAGGGTTACTGCTAATTACATTATTTGAGAAATATTTGTGCAAAGTTCACTTCTCTATTTTTATAATCTAAGGTGGTGATCATTTTGGCTTATTTTTGGTGGCTTATGGCTGAAAAGCATTGTAGTGGTGAAAAACATCATGGTGATGAGGCTTATTTAACATAATTAAATTTAAAAATTAAAAATATAAAAATATATTAGCCCATCACAAACAACGCAAACGAATACGGCAAAAAAAAGAACCGGCAAAAAAGCTCAAAAAAAAGCCAAAAGTTCAGAAAAAGATGAAATTATGAATAGTAAAAAATAAGCCAGAAGCCAGAAGCTGAAGCCGAAACGAGCGGGGCCTAAGAATAATTAAACAACAATCAGTCAACCACGGATTAAACAAATCGGCTAATTGTTACTGTCGTTTAAACAACAATTTGCGTCAGTACAACATTCATAAATTGGGGATTCACTCATTCACAAATTGGGGATTCACTTCACTCATTCACCGCCTCACCTCGTCCAGTCGTCCTTTTTGATGCGGATGAGCCAATGCGTCGAACGGCCGATGGCGCCACGCACGGCCCGCCAGGCGCCAACCTCGCTTGGCCTCGCCCGCGCCCAGCTGCCACCGAGTGGCCGACCGCCTTCCCCTCTGCTCCACGTCGGGCTTCCCTCCATGCCAAGCCGCGACCGCCTCCAGCCTAACCCTCCATGCCGAGTAGCCGACCGCCTCCCCCTCCGACCCTCCCCATCTGCCGTGCCATGCTGCCGACTCCGCGATGAGTCAACGATGGTCCTAGAGATATTATCTACTGTTCGGGCATTCTGCTGTTCCTGTTCATCTTCCTTGTTTGAATATGAGAATCTCTTATTGTATTTGGGATTTTTTTGGCCAGGATTCGTCACTGATTTGGGTCGGTTGGGGCGCTAGGTCTTAAGACACCGATTAGGCCTCATGCTTTCTTCAATCTTCAACCTCTAATTTCGGCTCTTCTTCAACCTCTGGTTCTTCTTCAACATCCAGGACGACTGGGTCCTCTTCAATCTACGGTGGGAGGAGGGGTGCTCGAGCACCCACAAACTTCTTGCGAATTAAAGAGCGTTCATTCTTGCATTAGTAACGAAGAATCACTGCGATTCAAGAGAAGACACGTAAGTATCTTAATCCTACGTCGAGAAGATCAGACAACTCCGTATCGAGAAAAGCAGTTATTCCTATCTTCTTCTAGAACTGGATATAACTATATATGATTCTTCGATACATGATAGATCGAAAAAGATTTCACCCGGCCTCTTTGGGACATTTGATGATCAGTATTCGGTGGTACTACATGCACAGCGGCAAGCAGAAGGAACAAAGGTTGGAGAGAGAGGGGAGAAGGCAAAAGCCGAAATGAATGCGTTAGTCTTTTAATTTTGATTTTTTTCTTATATTTTTATATTATCTGTAAAGATATAGCAATGTTTTTTTTCCTTATTTTTCTTTGATTGAATGACTCATTAAAAATAGTAGCCGCTATAATATAATCTCTTAGCCAAAATCCAACCGCCAAAATTTTAAAAACCTTCATAAAAAACCGAAATGAAACTAGCAACGAAGGAGAGGGCCGCACACGAGCACACACACATACAGAGACACCGCAGGTTGTGCTGTCCATGCGGCCGACTTTTCACTGTTTCACCAGTTCCCAAGCTGCTCCCGACTACACCCTGCGTACCCACCCCAGACACCCCTTTATCACTCCCCTTACTCGGACTTATTCTCGGCACTGCTATTATCACCAGCCTAACTATATAACGACGCACGCACGGGTGCACAGCCACACGCGGCCGAGTTTGGAGTCTGATCGATCAGCAGGACGCACGCACGCACGCACGCACGATAGATTTTCGCCTGAGCCCAGCCGGCCAGCAGCGACGGCCGGCAGTGGAGGCGGCGGCGGCGGCGTAGCTACCAGATGAAGTTCATCTCGGCGTTGGCGCGCGCGGCGTCGTCGTCGCCGTCGCGGGAGGGGGAGTGGACGTGGCGGCCCTCGTAGGTGGTGATCACCATGCGGGGGTCCTCCGCCAGCCGCTCCACCCGCTTCTTCACCCGGCAGTCGTCCTGCGTGCACCGGTAGTAGCTCCTGAGCACACGCACGCAATTCATTAGCATTGTTAGACTTTCTAAGTTTCAGTTTCAAATAGAGATGGTTTCTGCCTTCAAGCCAAAAATCATTTAAAATATATTAACTTCTTCACACATTTTTTTCTTTTACATTATTTATAGAGATATACAATATTTTTCTTATTATTTTTTATCTCAATATAGTATTATTTTAGGTTAAAAACAAAACCACGACACTAAGACCTAACGATCTAGCTATTCCTCCCTGTACCTACAGTGCAACAGCCTAGACTCGTCGTGTTTGTTCTACTTTTACCCAAATTTTCCGGCGAATATACAGAGGTGCTAGTAGGTGAAGTACACCGATCTGGGAAATTCTCAATCATGGCCTGACACATCGACAAGGAAAATAAAATAAAATATACAGAGAGATGATAATATTCCAGGCTACCCAGGTAGCATCATTCCTCAGCTCAGCCTAAGGGCCATAGATTGACAAAGATATGGTAATAATTACAGGGTACAAAAAAACTTGGGCCCTTTGCAAAGCTCAAATCCACCTTTCCATCATCATCTCATGGCCCTTCACCAAACAGTAAAGATTCCCCCTCCCACAGGCCAGCCACATCAAACCAGATATCACACAAACAAAAAACAAAACCATTTCAAAATATTTTCTTATATATTCACACAAATAATCAGTTGCAAAATGCAATTAAACACTTGCGATCAAAGCCGGCTGATCGGTGTAAAAATAATGAACGTCGCTAATATCGTATGACCCACGGATCATATACCATCCTTAGCTAGGTCGATTGGATGGCTGAGATTGCAACATCTCGTTTCAGTTTTAGCTTTTAATTCACTATTATTTAATTTCGTTCTTTTCTGATTTTTTTATTTTCTGGGGTTTTATATTTTCTTTTTCCATATTCATCCATATTGTATGTGATGGACTAATCTGTTTTTATTTTAAATACATTAAAAAGTCATCAATCGTTACAATAAAAATAAACAAACTAAATTAAAAATCACAAATCATCACTGAACTAAGCATCACTAGTGAGCCCTCACCTGCTAGCTAGGCAAGGTTCTCTGTAGCTAGGAAAAATAAAGGAAAAGAGATGATTGGCAAGAGATTTGCCTGTTGATTGGAAAAGTCATGAACGAATGCTTCGCCGAAGAGTCCGAGTTGTCGAGGTAAGGTGCCTTCTTCTAAATTAGTACTACTACCTCTGCAAGATTTTGAATAGGTGAAGCAGTTGTTCCTATCTTCTTCTGGAACTGGATAAAACTATATATGATTCTTCTGGAACTGCAGAAAAACGAACAAGGATGGAAAGAATGCAAGGAAGAAAGAGGAAAGAAAAGAGACAAGACTGCACACCAGAGCACACCCACAGGCACCGCAAGTTATGCTGTCCTTGCGACCAGCTTTTCACTGTTTCACCAGATCCCAAGTTGCTCCGACTTCACCCTACGTACTGTACGTACCTCCAGTCGCCCCTCCCCTCTTATTCCTGCTACTCCCTAGTACTGCTATTATTATCTTCAGTCCAGGGACCTGTCCTTCAACACTTCTAAAACGATTTAATTTATAATACCTAACTTTCAAAAAGTTTTTTAAGATAAAATCTACAAATTAATTATAAACATTAAAATGGAGGCGGCGGCGGCGGCGTAGCTACCAGATGAAGTTCATCTCGGCGTTGGCGCGCGCGGCGTCGTCGTCGCCGTCGCGGGAGGGGGAGTGGACGTGGCGGCCCTCGTAGGTGGTGATCACCATGCGGGGGTCCTCCGCCAGCCGCTCCACCCGCTTCTTCACCCGGCAGTCGTCCTGCGTGCACCGGTAGTAGCTCCTGAGCACACGCACGCAATTCATTAGCATTGTTAGACTTTCTAAGTTTCAGTTTCAAATAGAGATGGTTTCTGCCTTCAAGCCAAAAATCATTTAAAATATATTAACTTCTTCACATTTTTTTCTTTTACATTATTTATAGAGATATACAATATTTTTCTTATTATTTTTTATCTCAATATAGTATTATTTTAGGTTAAAAACAAAACCACGACACTAAGACCTAACGATCTAGCTATTCCTCCCTGTACCTACAGTGCAACAGCCTAGACTCGTCGTGTTTGTTCTACTTTTACCCAAATTTTCCGGCGAATATACAGAGGTGCTAGTAGGTGAAGTACACCGATCTGGGAAATTCTCAATCATGGCCTGACACATCGACAAGGAAAATAAAATAAAATATACAGAGAGATGATAATATTCCAGGCTACCCAGGTAGCATCATTCCTCAGCTCAGCCTAAGGGCCATAGATTGACAAAGATATGGTAATAATTACAGGGTACAAAAAAACTTGGGCCCTTTGCAAAGCTCAAATCCACCTTTCCATCATCATCTCATGGCCCTTCACCAAACAGTAAAGATTCCCCCTCCCACAGGCCAGCCACATCAAACCAGATATCACACAAACAAAAAACAAAACCATTTCAAAATATTTTCTTATATATTCACACAAATAATCAGTTGCAAAAATGCAATTAAACACTTGCGATCAAAGCCGGCTGATCAGTGTAAAAAATAATGAACGTCGCTAATATCGTATGACCCACCGGATCATATACCATCCTTAGCTAGGTCGATT
Source organism: Bonia amplexicaulis (assembly GCA_036346245.1). NCBI lineage: Eukaryota > Viridiplantae > Streptophyta > Magnoliopsida > Poales > Poaceae > Bonia > Bonia amplexicaulis. The sequence continues at coordinate 38,055,313 of CM070736.1, read as the reverse complement.
GGATGGCTGAGATTGCAACATCTCGTTTCAGTTTTTAGCTTTTAATTCACTATTATTTAATTTCGTTCTTTTCTGATTTTTTTTATTTTTCTGGGGTTTTTATATTTTCTTTTTTCCATATTCATCCATATTGTATGTGATGGACTAATCTGTTTTTTATTTTAAATACATTAAAAAAGTCATCAATCGTTACAGTAAAAAATAAACAAACTAAATTAAAAAATCACAAATCATCACTGAACTAAGCATCACTAGTGAGCCCTCACCTGCTAGCTAGGCAAGGTTCTCTGTAGCTAGGAAAAATAAAGGAAAAGAGAGATGATTGGCAAGAGATTTGCCTGTTGATTGGAAAAGTCATGGATGCTATAGTGGTGTGAGCCAGAGGCCAGAGGGGAGGGAGGGAGGGTTTCTGAGCGGCATCATTGCACGGGGCTAATCAGATTGGACTGGATGCTGGGCTCGTGTCTGGTGTGTGTGTGGGTCAATGTTAGCTTTGGCACCGCCTGCCATGATCACCACCACACATGGGTAGATTCACACACACACATGCTCCTACTACCCTGTTTTGGGCCCCATGCGTTAGAGTTTGGGCTTCTACCTTCTTAATTTTATAATTTTATAATTATTTTGTTTTATAGTTTTTTTTGTAGTTTTTCTTCATTCCTTTATATTGTTTATAATAATATAACCTTTTTATGTTTAAATTTAGTTATGTTAAAAAAATTAACAGTAAAACTAAAAATTTAGGCTTAAAAGTTCAGATAAACACCATCTTGATCTAGCCACCGAGGAGATGTAGATCGTGTCGTGTCATGTTTCTAGCTAGTACTTGAAATTACGTGTCTAACTCAAGGAATTTCTTCTGAAATTAATATTTTACATCTAATACCGATGTATATGAAGCCTGCTTTTAGCTAGTATTATGATACAACAGAAGTTCCTTTTCTTTTTGTTTGTCTACACATGGATTAGTGGACGTCAGTGTAGCTGTTAATCAGAAGATACATGCAACAAAGTCATCTTAATTAGGACCAGACATAACAAAGTCATCTTAGGAACAGCTTTGCAAACACTTTTTTCCTTTTGAGATTCAATGACTAGCACTTTAGGAAAAGTTAACTGTAGGAGTGTAGAAAGTTTGTGAGAATTCACCGGTTTCCTACTTGCGAAAGTGCACTGAACTATATATAAAGTTTCTGTTCGAGAAGTCCGTTAACGTCGCATTTCTTCTTTCTTTATAATAAAATCTTGCACTAACATTCACTAGAAAAATCACTGATAAATTCAAACCTACACCAACCATGCATAATCCAGATCAAAATTAGATTGTATAAAATCTACAAGAATTTACAATTAACTGGTATCAAAAGAACTAATTTACTTATATATCGTTAATTTCTGCTCCAACAGTCCATTTATAGTCAAACTCAATATATTGGAGTACTATAAATGTAGCACAGGAAATACACCTCAAGACCGATATTTAAATGTTAAGATATTAACAAAATATTATCTAGTACCAAAGCTTTTTCAAAATAAGACAGCTTAAATTATTATCTTATTCTAAAAGGTTTCACATTTATAAAATTCTCATTATATTAAAAAATGGATATCAACACCTTTTTTAAAAAATTGATATTAACTAGATCAATAGACAAAATAAAATTAATGTAGTATATCGACTAACCGCATCATGTCGCTTTTCCCACTTTCAGAGCAAAATATACTAAGTGGTTACATCAGAATTAAAATTATATGCCATGGTTAAGCCACAATTCTGGTCTGATTTGGTGTCTATAAAAGAATTGGAAATATAACCACATCTATTTTACCGTATGGGTAATTTTAGACCCTGTATTTTTGGGTTTTCAGTGCCTTTTTATTTTCTTTCAGCAATCACTATTTATTAAACTAATTATTTATTAAACTAATAAATTATAGAAAAAACCATAAGCCGCAACCTAAAAAACATGCCATTGTTTTTGTGGCAGGATAGCTGGTGCTTTTCCTTTCCTTTTTTAGATCAAAAGATGCATTTGTCATCAGTTTAATTTGATGCATTGGCTTAAACAAATATATGTGAAAACTGAATATATGCCATAATTGAGCTCAAAAGCATAGCACTTTGTCACTATGAACTGTATGTGCAAGTTTGAATCTGCTTGGGAAACATATATAAGATCATCAGAATTTTATCAAAATGTAGAAAAGACACAAGGAATACATAGCTTCTGATCTCTGACAGTTAATGCATGTTGAAGTAGATGATGAATCCATTTCATATCACCTTAAGCAGAAATTGGCGAAAATTTGCATCTTGTGATGCTTGATTTTTTGTTTTGAAACCATGTGATGCTTGTCTAGACTCTAGAGTTGCAGCATGTAACATAAACCAGAAAGTATGGCCAAGAAACAGGAACTTAATTCTTTAAACCCTCAAGGCTTTTAGCTCCCAAATGAGTACGTGTTGTTAGTGTGCAAAAACTTTGATCTAAACTGGATGCAATTCAATGGAGAATGGTTCATTCTGTATTTAAACAGCTAAAAGCAAGGTTAACTAACCTAATGAAATCCTATACACACACACACACACACACACACACACACACACACACACACAGAGAAAGCTCAACTTTGTACAGCACATGAGAAGCAAATATGAACATCAGCATATCCATGCCAAGAAAACTGATGATAATAGTATTCAAAACTAGCATTAAAACGATCCCAAATATGCTACCGATAATCAAATAATAATAGTACACTATTGATTAGTTATTATACACTGCTAGGTGCATACTCCTCTGGTAAAGCATAGTAGTATTTTTTCCTAATTGACAATCATTATTAGTAAGAAGAACCAGCGGAATATTAACATAACAACAAACAACACAATTACCCATGATGAAGAAGGTTAGTTCACATATATTGCCTAAGCTAACCCTAGTTGCTAGCTGCTTATCTCCCTAGCTAGTAGTAAGAGAAAGAAAGGCCGTAGTTATAAAATTTTAAAATATTTTTTTATCTTATATTAGTGTTGTTTAATGTAACACCAATCTAAATAGAGTCATATGTAAAGTTTGATTAAAAATCACTTTAAAAGGGTGTACTATATATTGCGATTGTTTCGAAGTTCATGTTTGTTTTAAGTTGAAAAACAGCCAAAGAACACTTCCAAGAACATTTCAATTCATTTAAAGTCCACTCGCTAAAACTATTTACGCTTGAAATATTATACATTGAACACAGAAAATACACTGAAATCTGAAGTTTTTCAAGTGGAATTAGCAAAAAAAATCAATAAACCTGTTTAGGGAGGAACTAAACATTTTCTTATTAACTTTGTGAATTAAGCTGTGACTCGTGAGTTAATCTACAAATTAAACATCACTTCCCTCCGAACGAACCCCTTGATTCCTCCTAAAATGAATATCTTCAAATCATAAATTTACAAAAAGATAAAAAACGGTATCATAAAATCTACACGGCCGATTCATGTATAAACTAAATCATTTAACAAGGACCTTACAAACGCATGGATTCGATGGGAACAAATCGATGTGTGGGTGCATCAGTGCATGTATACATCCGTACATATGCATTTCACATGATATATGGAGCTGCAAACGCACGGTGTATATTTGATTTGATTGTAGATGTTACCTTGGGTGCTGCGTGTTCTTGACGACCTTCTGGCCGTACTTGCGCCACTTGTAGCCGTCGTCGAGCACGTCGACGTCGCTCATCGTCTTGAAGCAGAACCTCGGCTCCCGCACCTTCCGCCGCGCCTTCCCTCCTGCCCCCGCCTTCTTCATCCTCACCGCGCCGACACCCAGCCCAGCCGCCGTCGCAGCCGACCCATGTAGCCCACCACCGCTTCCCCCCGCCGCCGCGCTGTTGACCCCGACCACCCCCATACCCATCACAGCACCCTTCCCCCTCTGCCTGTCTTGATGATCACCTTCCTCACAAGACCTAACACCCATAGAGATCGAGAAAACAACATCATACATATATCGAGAGAGAGAGAGAGAGAGAGAGAGAGAGAGAGAGAGAGAGAGAGAGTTCTCACCATGGATGAGGAGGCGATGACCTTGGAGGCTGGGGGATGGTGGGTGGTGCATGGAGATCGTGGAGGGTGGGAGCCTGGATAGTGGAGGAGGCCGCATGCGAGGAGGTGGTGGTGGTGGTGGTTGGGTGGTCTAGGACCAGGGGGCTGTAACCTAGGAGGCCATGGTGGGAGAGAGCGCTCGTAAGAGCAGCAGCAGGAGGAGAGGGTTGGAAGCTGAAGGTGGAGGCGCCGGAGGACGAGGAGGCGGCCGCCATGGCGCCGGTGGCGGTGGTTGCGGTGCTGGCCTGGGCGCCGTGGCCCAGCGCCATCACCGCCCTCCCTGGTGACGGGAACATCTCCTTCTCCTCCTCTCTCTAGCTTCTGTTTCTATATATTTCTCTATCTAATTGCTTTGCTCTACCAAGTGTGTGTTGTGGTGTGATATACTGATCGATCTCGTAGGGAGTTCGGAGGAGGGACAGGAATTTGGTGAAAGCTGGCGTCTGTGGTCTAGCTAGCATCAGTGAAGAGGTGACATGGCTGGACCTAGGAACAGTACGTACTATTTTACTCTTGTCTCAACGATCATTCGGTCTTATCTTTAGAGAGTGACTATTGTCAAGGTTCTTATCTTTAAGAAGTGATTATTGTCAAGGTGATTGAAATTTTTTTATCTCTCAGTTATTTAAAGTTGCACTCTCAATCAACTAAAATTGCAGTTGGTTTTTTTGGAGGGGGCTGCAATTTTAGTTGATTGAGAGTGCAACTAAATATAACTTTAGTTGCATTCTGAATCACCTGAAGTTGTAGTTGTTTTTTTTAAAGGGGACTGCAATTTTAGTTGATTGAGAGTGCAACTTCAAGTGATTGAGAGATAAAAAAAATTCAGTCGCCTTGGCAATAGCAAAGCCGTTATCTTTACTATTATAAAAATATAAATTGATGGTTGGTCCATTCTCCCTTCTCTCTTCTTAGCCATCCGATTTGATCGGAATCATTCATCTCTCTCAGGATACAACCGTCCACCTCCTCCATTTTTTCCATCTCCTCGCGCATTCTAGCCACCCTTCTCTCTATCGCTTGCTCTTCAATATTTGATGTGTGAAGTTGGCTAGATAATAAATTCTATCTCATTATTTTTATGATATCATTGTAACGTATGAGTCTGTAACTAGTAGCAGTGACATGGCTGGACCTAGGAACAGTACGTACTATCTTACTCTTATCTCAACGATCATTCGGTCTCATAACAGTGACACATGGCTGGACCTAGGAATGCTAACGTCCATTATGGCATTATTCTTTACCCCTGATCATCTCCAAATGCGTTCCTGTTTATCAACTAATTAAAGGATATATCGAGTGGCAGCTGCTTGAAAACATCAAAGAGGAAGGCCACACAACACAATTCCCATGATCTAAAAAAAAAGATCTGGCATATTTTAGATAAGGATATTAATAAATATCACTTACATATTTTTTTCCTAACTATTATCTAACCTCGCACCAATATTCGCCACTGCTTCTTCTAAAACGTGAAGGGTGGAATGCCCGAATTGGCGAATTCATATGAAACGGTTTAATTCCCCGTAATAATCTGATAGAATACCCACTTTCAAAAAATGTCCGAAAACGTTTTATACATTTGGAAGGTATTCACAGATAATATGTTAGGTCAGGACAACTGCGACTAGGCACGTTCCAGTGAACTCCTGTCTCAGGTGCCAGTTCTGCATGCTTTTTTCTGGGCCCACATGTCAGTTCTTTGTGCCGTGCGACGAGAGGGAAGAGCTCGCAGGAACACCCGTATCCCAGATAGATAGACAGGTCAAATCTGTTTCTGCGTACCCGGCCCATCATCGATTGCAACCTTTGAACCCAAAATCTGATCCTTCTCTAGGCGATCCCAAATAAATTTTTTTCTTCTCTTTCGTCTCCAGAAAGCTCGTGTACCCGCTGCCGTTCCTTGGTTTTGGCAATCGATGGCAAAGGCTGACCTTACGTAAAAGACTCGCCTTTTGTAAAGCCAAACATTATTCTTGGTCTTTTGGACCAATCTGATCGATCGAACTCAACTTGGAACCATGGTAGATACGATCATCTGTGGATCTGATATGGTAAAAAAAATACTCCAACGATCTGATACGGTCAAGGTAGGTAGTATTGTATATACATGTGTATATACGTCCGAATCATCGTAGCTTTGTATCTTCAAAATTGAGTTCAGGTGGGCTGCTTGCCCACCGTTGCCGCCTAAAAAAAACTTTTTTTGTGTGTGTTTGTTATGTGTGTGCCTGTCTATGTATATTACCCAAATTTATGTGTGTTTTTTTAAAATATCAGTTTTATGGTACATATCGATATATAACAATTAAATGAAACATATATATTTGATAAGGTATACTCGATTTTAAAGTTTCGAACGAATTTAGATCACATGCTTTGCTAATTTATATACAATCAACACATACCTACAATCAAACTATCATAAAAAATACAACTACAATTTGATTTTCAGCTCAAACTTATTCGAACTAGTTAGTAAACTAGTTAAACTCGATATCCCAAAAATTCCAATTTTTTCGCACACGATATATAAACAAAATACATATTTTAGATCATGGTGCCCAGGCACCACAGTGTCGTCTAAATGGGACACCATGGTGTCAGGGCACCTTGATTTCAAATGCACGAATTTAACCTAAATTTAGGTATATTTTTTGAAAATATCAATTTTAAAATATATACCCATCTATAACAATTCACATGAAACACATACCTTTAAAAAAATACCCTCAACGTGCATCCACCAACATCGGTGGTGCTCCTCTATTTTAGTACCCTCGGCTGCTTCGACAAGCTTCCATTGCACAGAGAAAGAACACCAACAAGAAAACGCTATATACAACACTGAACTGGGACACTTGACACCATGATATTAAATACACGAATTCAACTCAAATTCAGGTATTTTTTTTTGAAAATATCAGTTTTAGGGTATATACCTATCTGTAACAATTCAAATAAAATGTATACCTTTGAAAAAATATACTCAATTTCAAAGTTTTAAACGAATTTAGATCATATGCTTTGCTGATTATATATAATCAGTACATACCTACAATCAGATTATCATAAAAAAGGCAACTATTATTGGAATTTCAGTTTAAACTTGTTTGAACCAGTTAGTAAACTAGTTAAAACTCGGCATCGATTTTTTTTAAAATTTTTTGCACATAATATATAAGGGAAATGTCTATTTTAGATTATGATGCCCAAGCATCATGGTATCTCAGTTAATTATACTATCAATCTATTTATGTGTGTGTATGATGCCATACTCCATATATGCACAAGAAACATATACTAGATAAAAACAATGCAACCGAGCAAGATATATAGTGTCTGTTCTTTAATGGCTTCTAAAAATAGCTTTTGGTTTTTGCTATAATACTTAACTTTCAAACGGAGTATTTTCTCAAGACGGGGTATATAAGTTAATTATAGTATAAATTAAAAGCCCAACATCTGTATAAACCAAAATCACAAGTGTGTATCTATCTCTCCGTAACCTCTGTCACAAATAATTAAAATTCAAAAATTTCAGCCAAAAATCATAAGCAACAGCCATATCAAATAGGCTCTATATACCAATCGAGTGCTTCCCCCGTTCCAAAAAGAGTACCGTTCAGTTTCCGCCCTAACACTCTCTTCTTTAATTTACCGAAGCAACCAGATTGTGCCCTGCATGCCTGACGCTTGTACGTATATGAAAGCATATGAAGGCTCGACTAGCTGATTTTGAGCTAATATAGACTTTTATTCCCAGCCTTTTACACCAAAGTCAATATTCTCCACAGGCTTTAGTTTCCTAACCTCAAGCTATAGCCCATCTAGTCCGAAGCCTGATTCCATCCCTGGATGAAGGTGTACTGAGACTATAATATATTCTAGTTAGGGTAGTTTGGCTTGTACCCCCAATTTGCATGCTTTGTTGGCATTGAGAGCTGATGGAGTGCATGATGACAGTAGATAGCTAGGCCATGTAGATGAGTACTCAATAACGGAGAAAGAGAGAGAGAGAGAAAGAGAGTTAGGAGGGGCATGCAAGAAGACGATAACCAGGTGTGCATGTGCATGTGCACCCTACATGCACGCCTCGATTGATCGAGCACTCACCTCCGTCTCACACGAGCGAGCACCTTTTCACAGTGCTCGCAAGATGGAGCCATCATGGGCAACCTTCGTCTCCCTGCCTTTTGTCACGCTGCTGCTCATCATGATCATCCGTATGTGTACAGCAAGGAATAATATCTACATGCATGTATATATGGCACATGAAGTGATATTAGTAAGTTTGCCATGCATAAAAAAAATACTTTCGGAGTATTGTTCTTTGATAACTTTTTTCAAACCGCAAAACCGAAGAAAGCTACTAGAGAGGGTGAATAGGAGCCACACAAAAAACGATTTCTCTAAAATCTCTTGCCTCAATATTGTTAATCTTCTCACTTCAATAGCTATAATGAGCAATGAAGATTAGAGTCTAAACACCTCCAAAGAAAACCCCAAGAAAAACATAGCTAAATGGGACTTAATGCCTCAAAACGGTACTATCATCATGTAAGGTATGATACTAGCACTATGTAATGGGTTGTACTATATTCTCTCACATCAGCACAGGAAATCCAGCTCGAACAAGACCAAAAACTACACAATTTTCACAAGCAAGATCCAAATAACTTGAAATTTGGCATGCACTTTCTATAGGACATCAGAAACTTATTCCAATCGACGATCAAGAGAATCATCGCTAAAGTTCTGATCTTTTTTTGTTTGAAGGAAATTTGCACCAAAACCGGGCAAAAGAGAGAAAATGATGAATATAACTTGCTCGTAGGTGGAGGATGGCCAAGATGGCTCTAGATGTATTCTTACACACCACAACAAGCAATAATTACTGAAGATTTGAGGGAAAAAAATACCTGGATAAAAAATCTCTCGAGAAGGTCAAATCCAAGCAAAACTGGGTAACTTCAAGAACTTGAAAAATCTGATACCTAGATGGATGGAGATTGATCACCATGAGTCATCTCTATCACTTACATGTTCTTGACACAGAGCAAGACCAAAAAGAGAAAAGAAGAGATTAAAACCAATAAGATCCAGATCAAATCAACTAAAATAAGAGAGATCCATGAGCAATGAATAAAGTTGTTGTATTGCTGCTTGAGGATGAATATTTTACAACCACTTGGAGGATAAGAGAGTATACCACAAAACTCACACTTCTCAAACGCTAACCCTAGAATATTTGGATTCATCTTAGCTCGTTAAATAGACAAGGCAACCAACCCTATCTAATTCTAATGGATACTATCCACTTAACACAAATGAAAAATCACGTGAACCCACATAACACGGGTTTTACTCACACTGCACTTATACATATTTTTAAAGTACATAAACCTGAATCCACTAAATCTTAGCATTTGATCCAACTAGATCTTCTCAGCTTCTCTTTGACCTAAATCGTTTTTCCAAGCGCCGCTCAAACACTGTAGTTTTGATTTTTCGATATTTTGGATCTAAGATAGTTTTCGGTATTTTGGCCAACTTACCAAAATACCTATTTTTGACCCGATCTTCATCTTCTCTTACAAACAATTATTATGCTTACCACATATAGCTGCACCATTGGCTTGTCACGTATCGACAAGTCTCTTCCATTTCGATTTCACCAAACCACATCTCATTTGGACCTACCAAGCCACATGATGCAACCCATCGCTCGAATTTATATTCAATCATTTAGAGCATCATTTGTTGTGGGGGAATTAGTAGTGTGTTTTTTTAATGCATATACACTGAGGAAAAGCGCCAATGCAGTAAGGATCCGATCTGAGTGACAGATAGGGAAACACCTCTACTGCAAATCAAATGGAGGAGCCGTACATTTAAGCTGCCAATGGTTTCAGAGGCTACTCATACCATATTCACACGACACCATGCAAGCTCTCCAATGCAGTAGTGCAGGTTAGCCCTCCGCACTGAACTGAACTTAGCGGTGAGCTGACGGAATGTTCAGCTGCCTCTCCCCCTAAAAAATGGAGGTCCGGCACGACCTGCCCGCCCTCCACCTCCGCGTCCGTCAGCGTCAGCGCTCTCTGCAGCTTCCTGCTGCAGAACACCTCCACCTCGGCGGCGTACGTGGCGGTCACCGGGCGGTGGTCGGAGAGCTTGAGCTCCGACCTCCTATAGCTCAGGAGTTCCACGCCTTTCCCGAACGAGAGGATCCGGTCGCACCTGAGACGAGAGACCAAAACAAAACAGGTGTTTTCACTCAGAATTCTGAAGGCCCTGGAACTGTTAAATAAATGAAACTGCAGCCATTTTTTTTTCAGATTTGACCCCGAACATCTGTTTTTGTTTCATAAATCTAGTCTCCTTTTCAGATCTACCGAGCTCGGCAGGACACCGACCAACCACGCACGTCGCATTTAATACCCTCCATTTAATTAGTGCATGTGTTTAATTAATGCTAATCATATTTAGTTAGTGCAAATCGTATTTAATTTGTGCTAAATGAATGCCGTTTAATTTGCTACTGCGGCCGGGGGCTCGTCAGCTTTTGCTGCCGCTATAGAGGCTCTACCGAGCTCTTGTGGCGCAGGCGATATGTGTCGTCTGCCGCGGCTATCGACCTCAAGAAGAGAGTTAGATTTGTAAAAAACGGATGTCCGGAGATCAAATTCGAAAAAAGCTATAATACCATTTATGTGTACAGTTCAAGGCCCTGCACTGGTAATTCTGCAGTGCGTGCTAGTGTAGTACGTACCACGCCGGAGTTCTTCTGCCGCCTTTCAGGTCGTCGCCGATGTACTTCTCCGAGTTGAGCTCGTACTTGTAGGTTGGGGCGAACTCTAGGATGCCTTCGGTCCACCCGTCGAAAGCGCGGCCCTTCTTCAGCTCGCGCTTTAGCTTCAGGAATCAGACCAACCAAAGCAGCATTGTTCATAGATGAAAGAGCTTGGTCTAGTTGCAGCATATACATTCAGTCCAATGGTGACTCAGTTTCATGTGGTGATTAAATTGGATGCTGACCCTTCACTTACTTGATCCTTCTCGGCTAACTGAGACCAATCCATGGTTGACATCAGCTCGTGCGCTCCCTCGTACGACACGTCGATACGGTAGTTCAGATCACCGAGCCAAAAAATTCTCCTGCAGAAATCACTAAGAGAAGAACATCGGCACAATTGTTTGTCAGATTCCTGATGCACTTGAGTAGAATTAGAATGTACACTTACTCGTGATCATAGATGTCTCTAGGCAATACAAGGTCACCGGGGGAGGTGAAATGCGTCCGCCGGTGGATCTCCTGCACGTCGGCGTTCCGTTTGCGGAGGTCGCCGGACTTCTCGCCGGCCGCTAGGTGGGTACACACAAAGCAAAACATTGTCTGGTATATGGACATGCTCACTGACACTGCCCCCTGTACCATGTCCGAACAATGCACGCAAAGCCAAAATCACTGAGTACTGTTCCTGAAACGGCAAAACTTGCAGCATTGAATTGCAGGGAAGAAACCGCTGAAACTTGAAGACCAACCAACCTTGTTACCAATGTAGCCCATGGCGCCGACGCAGACGGTCGAGACCTTGAGGTTCTGGATGCACTTCCTCAGGCCCCTCCTCACCCAGATCGTCAGGAAGATTCCCACCATCTGCTTGCTCACGATCCTGACGAACGAGGACCTGCACTTCCTGCGAACCGCGGCGTCGAGGTCGAGATCAAGATCACGGATAATGGCCAGATCGTCCCGTGGATCATCGGCGACCCGGGACCCCCTGAACGACCTGTAGGCACTGAACGATCTTGATGACTTGAACAACGACGGCGGCGATGCGATGTTCAGTGGCTGCTCCGGCCAGGCTAGGCCGATCCTATCTGTTTTGCTCAGCGTCTTCAGAGGCGTCCTTTGCTGAGCACTCGGCTGCTGCTCATTTTGGTCGCCTTCTGAATCCTCCATGGCGCTGAAATGGTTCAGCCTCCTTGGGGTGGCTGCGTTGTACTGCTCGGGCTGCACCGGGAAGCTGAAGGCCGTGTCATCGTCGGTGTCCGTGTCGGTGTCCGGGAGGAGCTCGTCGGAGCCGTCCGGCGGGTCGAACCGCGACGGCGTGGCGGGGTGACTGTAGTACCTGTACCTGGGCTTTGAGAACTGGGTCCGCCTCAGCGTGTCGCGGATCAGGTCCTCCCACGCCAACGCCGGCCGGCCGTCCTCCGCGCCGAACACGTTGCCGGCGTTCAGCGGCACCACTTCTTGGAACCTGCGACGTCGTACGAGAGATGGGATTCATTCAGGCGTCAGTGAAAGATCTGCGCTTTGATTAGAACTGTAGCTTACAAGAGTATGGCAATTTTGCTTTACCCGAGCACATAGATGTCGGCCGGCTTGCCGCCGGTGGCGAGCCACTCGGCGATGTCGAGGTCGGCCGGCGGGGCCTTGCCGGCGGCGTTGTAAGTGCCAATGCAGATCCTGCGAGAATCGATCGGGATCGAGTCAAGAACTGCGATAAATGTGTACATTGTGACCGTACTGAAACCACACAAAAATCGTAGCATAGCTTACACCGTACCTGAGTTCTTTGGTGTTGATGTACTGCGCGCGAAGCGTCTCCGAGTTTCGCCTCCGCGGTTTGTACGGCGCGCTCTCCAAATTGTCACCTGGTGATTGCAAACAGGCAAATGTCAAATGGTTACAAATGTCAAATCCAGAGAGGCAATGCCGATTTCTGTGAAATGCACAGGCCAAACAGCATAAGGCCCCGCTCGTTTCGGCTTAAGCTTCTGGCTTCTGGTTTATTTTTTACTATTTATAATTTTGTCTTTTCTGAACTTTGAGCTTTTTTGCCGGTTCTTTTTTTTGTCGTATTCGTTTGCGTTGTTTGTGATGAGCTAGCATATTTTTTATATTTTTAATTTTTTTAAATTTAATTATGTTAAATAAGAACCGGTGCCAGGAATCAAAAACCGACTATGTTAACCTGGAGATTTTCACTCACAAAACACAATTATTGAAACTGTCAGTGAAACAGGCATCTTTTTGAGCAATTCTCTGTTCGTTTCGGTTTCAGTTTGTAGCTTCTGATTTATTTTTCACTATTCATAAATTTCATTTTTTTTCTAAACTTTTAGTTTTTTTGATTTTTTTTGCCGATTCTTTTTTTCTCGTATTCGTTTGTATTGTCCGTAATGAGATAGCATTTTTTTATATTTTTAAAATTTTAAATTTTAATTACACGAAATAAGCCACTTTTATATACGATGAAATTTCAGCCATTACAGTGCAATTTCAGTTATAAGTCATAGTTTTTTAGCTCAACCGAGCGGGGAAGCCATTTCTGTGGTTGGATTGGAGACAAGAGTGATGGAACCATGGTGCAACGCACCAAACGCACTTACTACCATTACTACTGTCAGGTATCTTTCCCTGAAAGGGCTAAACAGTCCAAAGCTGCACTGCCCCCCTAGCTTCTGCATCGGATAAGAACACCACATCCATGGAAATTCAGAGTAACGTCAGTTCATCACGTAAACGGAAATAAACCTCACCGGTGATCTCATCGCCGTCGTCGACCCGCCTCGTCTTCTCGCCGTCATCACAGCCGCAGTTTTCTGCAAAAGATCGAGACAGTACGAGGGGGGATATTGTGACTTTTGACCACCAAAGCTTCCATGAAGGACCAAAAGATTCACAATCTGATCGAAGGAATTTTCAGGAAAGTGCGTGCCTTGTTCTTCAATCACGCTCCCGCCGTCGTCGCCCTCTTCGTCGTCGGCGTTGAATTCGAAATCCTTGCTCCTGAGGTTGAGCCATTTCTTCAGCACAACCTTGGGCCAAAACGCCTGCAAACAAACGCCAAAGCAGCCAACAATATATCCCAGCTAAGCTCCCGACTGAAGCACCAAGAACATCACTACACGTGATGAATTTTAAGCAGCATCTCTTAAGTACCTGATCTCCTGGCTTCCTCTGCTTCTGCAAAACCATTTTGCTTTCTTGCTCTTCTTGTTTTTTGAAACGGGTCCTTGCTCTTCCTGTTTCTTGCCTCAAAACACAGTAAAATTCAGAACAGATGGTACAGAAACGCTGCTAATTCTACTTTCTCCCCTCGATTTCCTGGCTCTCTCTTCTCCTGATCCGTCTCGGCCTCTTGCGCTCTCCTTTCTTTCCTGAGCGCGTCAATGGCTTTAGCTGCGTGCGAACTGAAGGCTCTTGTACGGGCTCCCGTGAGTTGTGATGTTGTTAGGCGGGACAAGATCTGCTCATCTGAACGTGGTGGTTTAAGTGCTGAAACGAAACGTATAGACATTGATGGCGCCAGGCAAGTTATGGGCCTGTTTGGCAAGTCATAAGTCGGTCGGTTTTTGACTTTTGCTACAGTATCTAACTTTTAAACGGAGTATTTTTTCAAGACGGAGTCTACAAGTTAAACGTAGTACACGTTAAAAGCCTAACATCTGTACCAGCCAAAATCATAAGTGAGTATCGGTCTCTTCGTAATATGTACCGTAAACAGGAAAAATTAAAAAATTTCAGCCAAAAATCATAAGCCGCAACCAAAAAGAACATGTCATATCTCTACTATTATGTAAAGAGAAGTTTGTGATTATCGGTGTATTCTCCTCTCCTTTCTCTACAGCTATCCGATTTAATCTGAACCATTCGTCTCTCTTCTCCTCTCTCTCTTAGGATATAACCGTCCACCCCCACTTTTCTCATCTCCCCGCGCATTCTTGCCACCCTTCTCTCTCTATCGTTTGCTCTTCAATGTTTGATGTGTGAAATTGATCAGACAGTAAGTTCCGTCTCATCATTTTTATAACCCCGTTGCAACGCACGAGTCTCTAACTAGTATGTATCAAATGGAAAATGTGAGCACAGGAGGACACATTGATCATGATGCCTATTTCCTAGAAATCATCTAGGCCAGGCGTGTACGCGATGTATATTTTGATGACCCAACAAAACAGTGGTTTTACCGTGCAATTACGTTGACGTCTACCGAATCCGTTGAATAATACCACCATCGATGCCTCTGTATAGGAGGAGGAATTGCAAAGTGTTACTTCGCGGTATGCTTTGGTCACGGTAATGGCGTGGTTTGTTGACATTTGTTGGCATGTAGAATTGATTGGTTCAAGTTAATTATCATCTGCAGCCCAACTGGTAAGATGTCTTGCTCGTCTCAGGTGAAGATTGTTAAATCCCAACGTCCGCAAATTATAGGTTTATGCTATGTCTTGTGGGTGCATGGATTGTGCTATCGATGGGATTGGTTTTTTCGATCTATACATTTTTGAGTTAAACATCGGAATCAATCGTTTCCATTAGCTCTACATAATTAACTAAAATTGTGTTGTGGCATGTGGTTATTCTATTTGAGTGGTTGGGAGTTGGCTGTATTATGTGCAGAATACACTGCGTAAACGGCATAGTTGATTGGATTGGACTTAACAACGGTGAAGCCATGACATTTTAATAGACTATTACATTGACACCTATTGTCCTTGGGATTTTGTTTAGTTTTCCTTTGCCCTGCGTGTTTGACTTGCTCTGGTGGAGATCGGAGATGCATGCGTATGATTTGGAAGCGTTTTTTTATGTCGCGGTTTATAGTTTATTTTATAATTTATTAGTCTAATAAATAATAATTGTTGAGAAAAATTGTAGCAAAAAATCAACTAATAAACTAAAAAAAATAAGGCCTTTGTAGTTGGCACCAACCTCTCAAACTATGCCGTCACGAGTAGTTCTTAGGTAGTACATATGTTTTGTTGCACTTGCTGCCAAACTTTTCACTCCGTCTGACAGCATTTCATGTTCATGCATGGAGCCACGGTAACGCCTTTAAGCCTAAATATACAGTATGTGCGATTCAACCTCTCCTTTTCTTGCAAATTTCCAGTAAGAAACCTTGCAAAATTCCACGGTTTAAGCCTAAAGGTGTTGCAGGTTCCTGCATTCCAAACATGTTCTATTGTGGTGCCATATAATCATATTCCTAAATCACATGGAACCCCTTCGGAATCACAAGCAGAATCGCTAAGAAATGATAAGAGGCAGATACTTGCAATCATTGTGCATAATTTTAGCTCTGACTTGATCAGCAGTAATTAACCTTTTTTAATTTTCTTTACTACTCCTCTTCACGTCCCTTCCTTCCTCCGTTCCTTCTACTTAATTAGTATTTTTTTCGGATTTAGTGTTCGGTTTTGCAAACTTAACACTTTTTGTAACTCACGTAACGTGCTATAGCAGCTCGGTAAGTCCCGCTGAGCTAGAAGAGCTCCATATATAACAACCGAGCACAAGAAGAAAACTAGATTTGTAAAAAATGAACTTCAAAAATCAATTTTTTTAAAAATAGCTATAATACTATTGGGTATTGATAAATATCATCCGGATATTTTCTTTCTAACTATCATCTAGATTTGTGACCATTGGATTAGAGATGTAACGACCACAAATTCTTCCTGCCCCCTAAAAAAAATCTCCCTCCTAAAAAATGAAACAGAATCTAATGTGGACAATCCATGGACCAAGCGTGATATATATCCGCACTCCACATAAACCCAAGCAAACCCAACTCCGCCCTTTCGTACCAGCGTTCTTGGGCTCCCAGCCCAAAACCAGACAGTCCCGTGGCCCGAAAAGGAGGTCCACAAACAGAAACTTGCCATGATAAAGACATTTTTTTTCGAACTCTGCAGGAACTAAACTGTTTACGGTCCAACTGTTTATTATGAAAATTAATTTTGTGAAATTTGTGTGAGCTGTGACGCACCAGGTTTTGACATATGCATGCAGTAAGGCGACCGTTGCAGTCGTCAACTTCGGCTACAGTGATGCATCGCATGCACTCATGCTATAGAGATCTTCACTCTAAACAGTTTCAGTATCTGAATTATTTTATCTCTTGGCTTATTTAAGACAGAAGTCACTTAAAACATGTTAGTTTTTAATTACAGGTTATTTTGAATTTTTCAGTTTTTTGCTTTTTTAATTTTTTTTATTGTCTATGATGATATAATAATTTTTTCTCTTTTTTCTTTATTTTTTTAAAAAGTTAATAGTCACTATAGTATAATTTTAACTATAAACCAAAAGCTACGGGCCTGTTTGGCGTGGCTATGGCTTATGGCTTATGATTGAAATTTTTAAATTTTAGCTGTTTGCGACAGAGATTATGGAGAGAGAGATACTCGCTTGCATTTTAGTTGATACAGATGTTAGACTTTTAAGATGTACTATAATTAACTTATAGACCCTATTTTTAAAAAATATCCTATTTAAAAGTTAGATACTATAATAAAAATTAAAAGTCGCTAGTTTTAGTTGAAAAGAACAGACCCTATATCTAGTAGCTAGTAGGAGCGGGGTTTATCAGGAGCTTGACGGGACTGGTGGATGGTGATAGATGGAACACCAACGGAACTGTACATGGCTGAGATTTGGGTGACTGGACTGCTTAATTTCATTTTTTTAAGGTTAGCTTCTGGTTTTTTGTTTATTTTTTATTTTTTTAAATTTCATTTTTTCTGGTTTTTTAGCTTTTTTATTTGGAGGTTGAGCAGTTACTTGAACAATGATATCAAAGTGATTCGATCTGTGTGCATAAATTCAATATACGTACGTGCATGCATTTGTAATACGTCTCTCTCTTTTCCATTGCGTACATCTACGATATGTATTGCAATTTGCAAGTCCTGTGTGTAGGCATTAATTATGATTTGAGAGGCTGATTATGTGAGGAAATGAAGCAAGCAAAGGTTCGGCACTGATCGATGATCGAAAGATCTTTCGAGACTTGAGAGGACAAGACGTAACTCTCATACTTCGAATTTAACGTAGAAGCGAGACTCAAGACTTGGATGAGTCCACAAACTTATACGCTCACCATTGCACCCTATGACAGCTCTTCTAGTAGCCTCGTAGCTCCAGAGTCAAGGTCAGAGGAACATGCGAAATTTGCCACACGATACGGCTGGTGAGTAAACATAGTCTATGACTGCTCGTAAAAAATACGCCGAGCTCATAGTTAGTGCTAGAGTAACAGTGAACAACAGCAGAACAATGTCTCGATCAGGAACTTGTACATGTGATGATTTGGCTGTGATACATGAATGATGGAATAGAAAGATCTGCTAGCACTAACATTACAAGTTCCTTCTGAATGCCTCATGTACCAATCAAGGATCCTCCAGCCGTGCTATCCCTTCTTCAGAAATCACTTGTATACACAGATTATCAGTATCACGGAGAGGGTAATAACAGTCAAGATTGTGAAGATGACTGCCTGCACGTACCAGACGTATTGAAACATGAGTTAGGAAGATAACTCACTGTAACCAACATATTCGAGCAAGCTTGTCAGAACAGGGTGCAAACAACTGCGTAGAGTAGCTGGTGTATCCACTGTTTAATTATCTAGCTTTGGGATTTCCGTGCATAATCTACGCAATGATACACAAACAGCAAAATACAACCTACAGATGAGGCTCCGGTCGGACATATATGGGCCTTCAGATAAAATAGGAGTGAGCAAACGGGCTTAAGACCCAGCTTCACTACAAAAACAATCTGGCACATCTGCTATCAGGGAGTGTGATGTTTTATAGACATGAACAATTGACTTTCTGCAGGAGAACACTTTGCTTCCTGTAGCTAGATACGGCTTATCTATTATACTAGTGTCTTTACTAATTGTTTTCAAGCTTAAGTAATTATAGTAACATGTCCAGGGTTTATTGTAAAAGGAAGACTAACCGCAACAGCAGAGGCAGCAAGACCCGGGCGCTCTCGGGGATCCCTATTGTAGTACTTGCAGAAGTAAAGAGTAGCCGCAGTGTACCAAATCAACGGACACAAGAAACCTAAAAGAAAACTGCAAAAGGAACATGTTTGAAACTGCCAGATGCAGAATTTTGAAATTTGAACTGAAGTTGATGCGGTCGGTAAAGGATTCTTACAAGGACCATCCTATTCCACAACCAAAGAAAGGAAGTCGTCTCTCAAACATTGCCAACCGTGGGTTTTCTTCATCTCTGAGAAGTGTGTACTTGCCAAGACAACCCTGACAGTGGCACAATTGATCCGAGCTTGCTGTGCAATGCTACGTATGAATTAGATTAAGCTGATGTTTATACACTACAAGTACGCCAGCATCCTGTAATAAAGTGTTACTGGGAAACAGATTTTCACAATGACCGACCAAGGGTTATGTGTATGGCGTTACAGTTGTAAATTTCCCAACATATCTTAAAAGGTCTAGTGGCAAAGGAAAAGTGGCGAAGGAAAAGTTGAGTCTAACTCAAAAGATGAGACTTAAAGTTGGAAAAACAGTCACCTTCTCCCATATATTCGAGAGCTTGTTCAGCAAAGAAGTAGCCAGTGACCTTAACACCAATAACTGCCTTGCAGATTACTCCTTGCCGTAATTAACTCAACAAGTTTGGTCCCAAGAATTAGTCATAGCAGCAAGCAGCTCGACACATCAATCATGAAAGTTTGCCAGAATGGTCATGTTGCTGCATCGGAGAGCAAAGTTACATGTAAGATTTTTGTTCAAACACACATGCGACTCTAGTTGATAGGAACAAATGCTGTGAGCAATTGCAAGAATTCCTTCATAAATCATAACAGACAGAAGATAGTAATCAGAAGGTGCCATGTCTAAATTTCCTAACATTAGCACACACAAAATTAATAGGATATGAACAACCAAATCTATCGCGAGTCAGTGGTGTCACCAACTATCATATAACATGAGAATCAGTAGCATAATATATCATGTGAACACCTCATAGAAACATATGTTTTCCCTGCCTTTATAAGATAGGCCAGTTCGAATTCAAGTCATGTACCGTTGCATGGTCAGAACACATTCAGGCAGCGTTTCCAATCATTACACTAGAATTAGTAGTTTTGGGCTTTCAGCCAAGATGACGAATAAATGTCAGACTAAATTCAAGTGGTAAGTAGAATAAGAGGAAGAAAATACATGATGCCTCATGAGCTAGTCTTCATCAGGATAAAAAGTTTATAATAAACCCACCATTCTGCATGCAAGATACAGATGCCAAACAGGAAAAAAAATATCCTCCCATACTGCATAGTTCAGAAGCAAGACAGTGACATACTCATTCCCCTGTCCTGTCCTCAGATTGCAGAAAAACCAAGACCAATAACAACCTAATCTGGAGCCTTTAAGCAGCAAATTCTGATCCTCGCAGTACTCCCTCTAGGGGTGCAAACGGGACGGGTTAATCCCGACCGATCCGGCACCGAATCCGATTGGTACCGAATCCGATTGATACCGAATCCGAAGAAAAAATATGGGTTAGGATATGGTAACAGCAATATCCGTCCCGAATCCGATACGTCTTCAAGTTTGATTTCAAGATAGTGCTACTATTTGACGTTTCATTTTCTTTTGCAATGGTAAAATAAAATCTTCCACATCAGCTATTAAGTAGTAACATCAAGCTCTTGACAGTACGTCCTCCTACTCCATTTGTTGTACTGCATGCATTCCTTACAAACAAGTAGGGGTGCAAACGGCTCGGGTTAATCCCGACCGATCCGGCACCGAATCCGATTGGTACCGAATCCGATTGGTACCGAATCCGAAGAAAAAATATGGGTTAGGATATGGTAACAGCGATATCCGTCCGAATCCGATCCGTTTGCACCCCTAACTCCCTCAGATAACTTGAGTCGGTAATTTCATCGAACACACTTAGCTCATGCTCATCATATTTACTACTCAGCGCCATCCCATTGGGGTTAAGAACAAAGAACTGCCCATCCGACATAAAACTCACCTACCCGCAAAAGGAAGCCCTCCAGATTCGATCATTGGACCCATCACACCAAGATTCCTCTATCAAAACCCACATCCCCAATCTAACCAAGCTTCGGACAAGAAAGCAACCAGGAACTAGGACGATCCGGGGGCGCTTACTGCCCCCCTAACCAAAGATCCAAGAAACCCACACCTTGTAAAAGACAAGCAACGAAATTAACATGCACTGGAGTAGAACGAAGCTACGAACTTACCAGAACAATAATCTGAAGCATACGCGGCCGCCGATCGAAACGAAGAAAAAAATTGTAGGATCTGTGGGGATATGGAGTAATTTTCTTGGATGCCCAGCCCTCCTTGCGCTGGGGTTCGATTGAGTGGAAGGAATTGGAGAAAGCGCGAGGGCTTTTTGTCCGCTTGCTTCCCTTCCCGTGGACGAGTCGAGATCACGATCAGACAGTTCAGACCATGAGAATGAGACAACTCCAGTGGATAGGGGCTGCTGGCCTCCTCTCCGCAATTTTTTTTGTACTTGCTTTCTCGCTTGCTTAGCTTCCAAGGGGAGGTTTCGCCGATTTCCTCCTGTTTATTTCCCTTTATTTTTTCCTTATCTTTTTTAAGACTTTTTTTATTAACAAGAATACTTCTCACTTTTTATGTCTGAGACTTTCGCCTTCTTTTTTTTCTTTTTGTTGTTTATTGTGTGATTCGGGCATCCTTCTAGCAAACACGTTAACATTTATTAATTCAAAAAGGCATCAATTTAAAAATAAAGTTATTGATTTAGCATGCTGAATCAATCATAGATAGAAAGTTTTAATCATGAATAGAAAGTCTCAATCATAGAGCCTGGACACCATGGTGCCCCTGTTATTTATACTATATATATGCTCTAAGAATCAGCAGTGATAATAGCAAGAATATGATGACCAATTAATAGAGATGTTGGATAATACACTTCGGATAAAGCAATAGTTGATTCTAAAAAAGTCCAAGAAATGGTAATAACTTCTTAGGAACATACCAGTGGTCCTTAGTAGCAATATATTACCGGTATAGCCGTGATAGTGCGTGTGGATGAAAACAGTGAAAATGGATTTGTATGGGAAAAGATTTTGTAGCATGGGATAAGTTGAGTTCTACCTCACTGACATATCCACAGCGAATTTTTGTGGACGTACACCCATTGCAATGCAGTAGTTCTTAAATGTTGCAATACGTTGGTTAGAAGTATTTACAAAAGAAATTGCATTGCGAAAAACTTGAAGATATAGATCCAACCTTTTCAAACCAGTTTTAACTATAAGATCAATAATATAGCAAACGCATCACTAATGTAGCAAGAAGGAATCGGTATATGTACCAAATAAGGGAGTGAGAATATCTATTACCCTAGACTTTGCTGCAGTATTGTCCAGGGTAATTGCAAAAGACACTGGTAGAGCCTGACGATGGTACAGCTGCGATCTGCTCGTCCGATGTGTTGGGAGATTTCGACAAGGTCATGAAGGAATTGGCATATGTACCTCTTAGCTCCAGTACTTCTAGACGCAGAGGCACTGATAGAGCCTGACGATGGTACAGCCGTGGTCTGCTTGGCGGCGACCTCGGTCGTTTGTGGTGGAGGTAGACCCGTTCCAAACGATGCAAGATCTTTTGGAGCAATTCCGTAGTCACTCACAGCAAATTCATCAAAATGTTCCATGACAAAATTTCAAAATGCATAAAACTGCAAAATACAAATACAAAATTATATTATTACCTAATTTGTATTACAATAAATTATAAAAGATGAATAAAAATAATATAAGGACATGGAAATTAGTATTCTCACCTCTTTACTTGACTGCTGCTTGGATTTCGATTTTTTGGAATTTTGACAAATTTTTTCTGAATTTTGCCAAATTACCACAAAGAGCTTCGGAATTTTCACAAGAGAGTGAGAGGAGAATGTTGATTTGAGTGTGGGTTGATGAGAGGGGTATGGTGCCCATTTATAGGAAAATTTTCAGAATTTTTGAAAAAAATCGTATTTTTAAGGCTCAAATGACTACTTTAAAAAGTGACTGTTAGGCGTACTAAATGGGCTAAATGTGTTGAATAAGTCGTGCTATTTGGGGCGTGTTCATGCCTATTGTGCCAAACGGGCCGTTTGTGCCGACCGTTGCCAACGGCCGAATGGACCGCGTCGTGCCACCGTCGCGCCGATATGGTGGGCTGAGGCTCTGGTCCAGACATAGCCCATGGCCTCCTGCCGTGCTAATCTGGCCCACCAAAGTTTGTGCCAGGCCGTACCGTGGGCCATGTCAGCAGTACCATACCTTGACCAGCTAGCTTGGTATGGTCCATTTGGCCATCCCTGAATAACGACTACGGATGCGTTCTGGACCATCAGCACCTGAACAATCAGACGGCTGGGATTTGCTGCAGTTGCTGTTGCAATTTGCAAACGTTCCCGATCGCTCAATTGTTGTCAGCAGTGGTCTCTAGTCTCTACAGGTTTTAGTTTTTGAGCTGAATCCTGCACAGAAACCATGTGTATTTTGCCGTGTGTGAGCTGTACTCTTTAGGCAATAATTGCCTCGGAGAAATCGATATAAACTAAATTGAACAAATGGCAGCACATCGATATTGGCCTAATTTCATACAGATGTATATATTAGTACAACATTTTGTTTACTGGAACATGGTGCGCAGATGAGCACGTTCTTGGTCGTCGTCCAAGTTGCCCGTTGAGAGGGACAAAGGCCTGATTATTAGCACACAAAACAATAAGAAACCAAGACATGTTGATGCTTGCCAGCAACTATGCATGTATCTCACGGCTAAGATAAGTCATTATTGGTTCATATGGGTCACTTGACTATATAGTCCTTAAGATGTTGATATCTTTTCTGATATTTTTTTAGCCTTTACTTTAAGAACATGTAGATGCAAAATGATAAGCACATCTCCTGTGTATTCTCGAAGAGAGAGAGAGCAAGCATTTGGATGGCTTAGGGCATCAGAAGTGTATATATCGCAATGGGCTTTAAGGTGGACCTCACCTAATTGTTAATGTCACCGTTATTATGTTTGAGGCTACCGCTCGGCTGTAACAAGGGTCTCATTCGGCAGTAAAAAATTGTATTTTAATGTTACTGTTGGATGTGGTAGTTGATAGTTGGCTGGTGGGGGAGAGAGAACAATAGGATTAAAAGAAAATTGTATTTTAATGCTTGTGGCCAGGTCTTTAGCTTGAGAGCCGGTCTTAAGCCTTTTTTGTGTATGGCCTGTTTAAGGTCAACTCTGTAATATATAAGATCGACCTTAAGGTGACTTATGTCCCCCTATTTTCATACACTCCAGATGCCCTTATTCTTATTTGTGGCTACATGGACCGAGAGACAGTTGTTTTGGGCTCATTCATTTTGTCTTATGGGCTGTGATGCTTGCTTTATAGGCAATTGCTTCAACCATTAGCAAAATTTTAATAGAATTATACAGTTTGAAAGGCGGTAATTCCACACCAATTTTAATAGAATTATACAGTTTCTTGAAAAATTTTATGTTCTAAACAAGCTTTAGGACTCCAAGACTGAGCTGAACGCGGAAAATTGAGATTGTGGGTGATCTTAAGATGAATATTTTGATTCTTTAATCTTCTGCTATGGTCATTAGATCAACTAAGGGCATGTTTGGTTCGGCTGCGGCTTATGATTTTTGGCTGAAAATTTTGAATTTTAGTTGTTTATAACAGAGATTATAGAGAGATAGATACTCGCTTGCGATTTTTGTTAATACATATGTTAGGCTTTTAATGTGTACTATAATTAACTTGTAGACTCCGTCTTGAGAAAATATCCCGTTTGAAAGTTAGGTACTGTAAGAAAAGTCAAAATGCGCTAGTTTCGATCGAAAAGAACGGACCCTAACAAAGCTGCTCACTGTCTGCACGACTCCACATGGAGATGAAGGTTTGGTATTATAACTGATTACTTTCGTTACTAACTAAACACTGAAGCAAGCAATATCATTTCGGCATTATGCTTAGATCATGGGATCGACGAACAATGCGAGGGGAAAAACTAACTAGAGTATATTTAACCTAGCTCTCAAACTCTGCTGCCTAAAAACAGTCGAAAAACTAAGCATAAACAACCCCACTTTTCCTGACCTTAAAAAACAGTGAAATTACATAACTTCATGCTAAAATAAACAAGAAAGACAAATTAAACCTCCAAACCATAAAATTTTCCCACTAGAACTCTAAAATGGCACTTCTAATATTCTACAAGGGGGTGTTCAGTTCGGCAATGAATTATGGTTTTTCATTGTAGCTAACTTATCTTTTACGACCAGATCGTATCTAGGTACAACCAGTTCGCAGACTAGTTTGTGATATATTTGACCAGCTCACAACCAGTCAGTATACACATACGATCAATTCATATCTGGTCAAATTGAATGACCTGTTTACATATTCTCTTTTTGCCTCACGATACCTGATCGAACCCTAGGTGAGAAACGTAGCATCCATAGATTGTCCAGTCTTTTCCCGATCTAGTAATGGATTACTTCATATGATCAATTCTTTGACCATTCGTGATATAGCTATGCACTTTCTTTATCCGACTACATCGATGGGTCTAAAGATATCTCTCCTGTTATGTTGGAGGGGCAAATTCCACATCCGACTAGTCACATTGTTCCGCATGTTTAATAGCATGCCCGAAAGCTACATTTATAGCCACTCAGTTACAGAGTAGCGTTTGGTAACATCTAAGTGCACTATTACACGTGTAGAAAACTATGCTAATATCAGGTACAAGGATTATATATCATAAGTGCTTAAGACCAACTTATGACACATAAAAAGCATAACAATCTTAATCGTGTTTCTAGGTGGGCTAATTCAACACCATGTTCTCTAACATGTGACTATATTATTGATTTGATATCCTCACATCTATGATATGTGAAATGTGGTCATTAATCAATACATATATTGGTATATAAGTCACTAGTATTCCGACCAATAACATCCGATCAAGGATATTTTAGAATGATATCATATAACAAATAAAAAATTTCACCAACAAGTTACAGACTTAGGAGTCCATGGAGGCCCTCGAGAGCATGCTTATGGCCAAGGTTGTCGAAGTTGCACCAAGGTCGCATGGGCCTGAGGACCTGATGAGCAGCATTCGGTGGAAACGTGCGTGGCTCGGGAGTACGACAACCATTGCTCGTAGGCTGCAGCATAGATACTTTTAGGCTGAAATTGTATTGTAGATGGCTAAAATTACATTGTAATTGATGATAACTTATTTGACGTAACTAAATTTTTTAAAAAATAAAAAAATTAATCCATCACAAATAATACAAACGAATTTGAAAGGAAAGAACCGGCAAAGAAACTAAAAGAACAAAAATTCAGGAAAAATAAAATTTATAAATAATAAAAAATAAATTAAAAATCGAAAGTTTAAGATAAAATAAGCAGGAGCTAAACGAAACAACGGGGCCAGCTAACACACGTATTTGTAGTATGGCCGTGGGTGTGGCATACTAAAAGTATCATATGCTAAAGGACACTAGCCTGAGAACAACACAAGACCATCGGACACGCAAGCGATCAAATCTACTGTACATAGTACTCGTCAAAGTCACTCACTCACTCGGCCACTTCGCTGGAGACCAACCTCCAATCCCAGGCTTCCTCCGTGGCGCCCCCCGCAATTCCCCCAGAAATCCCCACCTCCTCTTCGGTCCCGTCTACCCCGAATCCGAGGGAAATTTCTGATCGATCACGGCGGAGAGGTTAGGTCCCATGTCCTCCTCCGATTTCTTGGTTGTGCGTGCTGTGTTTACGGTTTGATCGGTCGATTTCGAGTCCTTTTGGGGAGTTTATTGATTCGTTTTGGGGGTTTAGGGTTTCTTGGTGATCGAAGGCTCGATCCGATGCCGTGTGGTGCCGATCAGCGGTTTGGGTGGCGGGGGCGGGGTGTTGGGGTGTTCGATTGGGGGTTTTGGTAGGGTTTGGGGCTGGGGATTTTGACGTTCTTGATCTTGCGGTGATGCGATTCCAAGGCCGTTCCAAAGGTTACCATGCATGTATTTGCGATTGTTAGTGCTGCGATGCTCGTAAAATTGAATCTTTTCTTACCTCTAAGAGAAGCACAGTGGTTATCTTATGGTCGTTCCAGAGGATTGGATTGATGTATTCGTGATTCTTGTCAGGATGCCCCCCCCCCCACCACCACCACCAAAAAAAGAGAGAAAAGAATCTGTTCTTTTGTAAGTCCCAATGAAGAGTGCAGTCTAAACATAGAAGGCAGCCTCACCATCTTTATGGGAAAAAATTTATCTTTAGCAACTTGTTCGCTCTTCCTGTGGTGCACTCTTCATCCGAGTCACTTTGACCTTGTACACTCCAGCATGTGTGCTGTTAAAAACGAGGTACATGATTTGGCAATTGATATTGTTACCAGTTAATGTTGCACGGCTGCATTTGCATATGTACATGTGCATTCTCTTCGAGTGTATTTGCAGGAAATACAGTGCATGTAGGCTATCTATGGTTGGTGATTTGAGTTTTCACTGCTAATAGAGTTCAGCCTAAATTTATGTTAAGCCTTACAATTACAGAATTACTCTTCCTGTTTAATCATTTTGATGTCTTCACTTATGCTGCAAGGTGATAGGGCATGTTCTTTCTTCATCAATCTGATGCTGTTTCAAAGTATTATGTTTCCACTGTAGTCGAGTTCGGATTTCTACAGCAGCTGAATTGGTAGTAAGTGCCATGTCTGCAAAGGTGCCAAGGTACTATTATCGATCTCGACGAGTATATTCACTTAGTTAAATTATGTATGAAGTTTTATAGTCATCTGACATGATTATGGGATATTCATGTTTTCATTCAGACTCTACTTTTGTATGCCCTGGCCGGTTAGATATTCTGTTGAAAGCTCGTAGGACATCATCTAACTTGTTTCACCATTTCGACTATAATGGTTAAGGCTTTTCATTATTAAACTTGGTTGTCTCTCTTAACTTTCTGTTCCTTCAATCACAACCCAGCATTAAATGAGTGTGGCATCTCATATGATTTCCACCAGATGGCCTCATATACTGCTTTTCTAGCTGTACCTATCTATCAGAAACATGCTATGCAAATTCCACTTGGTCTGAATGCATTGGTCAGTGATAATCCCATGGAATTCCTAACCACATAAAACTATTTAAATCATTTCACAAACTTGCTGCTACAACTTGATGTCTTTACTATTTTGTTTCAGTTATGCATGATGTCCACTAATACAAGTTTTTTTTCAGGTTCTTAGAAATAAATTCCATTGGGATGGCAGATTGGGCTAGTCTTCAGACTGATATTGTTGGTATGATTATAAAGAAGCTTGCCATCCCTGACTATCTCAGATTCCGTGCTGTATGCACCTCATGGAACCGTGTCTGCACCGATGTATCCAACTGTCCAAGGGTAGACCCATGGCTGATGCTCCCCCCAAATCCGCTCGATGGTGCTAAATTTTTTAGTATACCTGAAAGGAAAAATCAAATCATCCATATCCCGAGCGCTGCTACAATCTTTGGCTCCATTTGGGCTCCAATTGGTTCTTCCCATGGTTGGCTTATCTACTTCAGCCCGTCTCAGGGAATCATGCAGCTAGTTAATCCCATCAGCGGCGCACAGATCCAACTCCCGTCAATCGGACACAGGCACATCTCCAAGGCCAGGTTGCTTGACATGAATGAGAGCAACTACACCGTTGCTGTCATCTGTGGCGACCAGAAAGGGTATAAAGTAACACGTAAAGGAAGCAACAGCTGGTCATCAGTGGAATCAAAACACACTTTGTTGGATGTCTTCAAGCACAGAAGGCAGCTGTACACCATTGATATATACGGAACGGTCGAGGTATGGGCAGAGCCTCCCCGCGCATGGCCCGACGAGGATGGCCCGCAGGTGAATCATATGCATCATAACCTTGTTCACTATCCTCATCAGTGGAAGTTCAACTGTCTGGTGGAGACCCCAGCCGGTGATCTGATAAGGGTCAAGCGGCAATCTCAGAATAAGTTTGCTGTTTGGATCTTGGACAAGGGGGCCTTTTCCTGGGTGCAGATTGATAACATTGGAGAATGCGCGCTGTTTGTGAGCTACTACAGCTCGGTCTGTTTTCCGGCCAAGGGCCATCCAAGCCTGAAAGCGAATTGTGTCTACTTCATCGACATCCACAGCAACCTGTGCGCATTCAACCTCGAGCACGGGACCAAGGAGCTTGTAGAAGCCCTTGGAACTGCCGGCGCCCAGCGTCAGCCAGATGCGCACTCCATCCGGCGCCAGCCAGAGGAGCAACGGTACCTATGGTTCATCCCTTCACTGAAATAAATAAATAAATAGGTAAATAGGTGAGAGGTGGAAGTTGCCCGCCTCTTTATCCTAGAACCCCTACGCAATAGTAGTAAACTGCTATATCCCTGGAGTTTTCTTACTTTTGGACGAGTTCGTGGTACTTTTGTGGCAAACTCCGATGTCTGAACTTTGAACAAAGTCGCAGTTGCGTGTATTATGTTATGTATATGCAATCGAAGCGTGCTTTCAAACTGATCTGATTTATTCCGAATTGTTTATCACTCGGTCAGAAGTAGAAGCATGACCATGTTGTATGACGCGGGGAAACGTCTGACGCGCTTGTTTGGTCAGAAGTAGCAGCAGCCGCTCCGGCTGGGCGAAATAAGGCAGTGCCGGGGTGTCTGGCGCGGGTGGGCACGCTGCGCGCTCCCTCTGGTCCTCTTGCTCGCCGTCACCGCTAGCTTCGCGGGCGCGGTGTACCGTGCGCGCCACCGCCCGCGCGACCTCGCGTTTGTGATCACCGCCTACTACCTCCTGGCCCTGCTCCTGTGCTGCGTCAGGAAGCTCGAGCTCCAGCAGCTCGACCCGGCCGCCGGGGCGGCCGAGCGGCGGCGGGTCAGGCTCGCCGTGTGGGCGGTCACGGTGGCTCTGGCCAACACGTTCGCGTGGCGCGTGGCGGAGGCGATGCCCTACCTTGCGCTGAAGCTAGCCGTGTGGGGGCTCACCATGGTGGTCCTCGGTCTCGCGTTCTATTTGATTTTCCGTTGCAAAGACGGGGAGGAGTGCTGCAACGCAGAGAATGGCCATGGCCAACCTGACGCCGGTCGCCGGCCGGAGAAGGCTTTCCACGAGCTTTCCCCGGAGGAGAAGGTCTAAACTACGTACATGGAAGGACGTGGAACTAGGTGGCCATTGTTTGACTGTTTGTGCACCACCGGAGTAGGCTGAATGTTGAATGCATGTACATGGTTTCGTGTATGTATCAATCGCCTTGCCATTTCTGGAAATTTCGACTGATTGTATGTATACGTGTTTGTCGTATTTTATCTGTTCGAGTAAAATTCAGTCAGAGTTGGGAAAAGAAAAATCAACAGTTGTTTTGTAATGTTGATCGTGTACTAGCTCGTACTACTCTATATATATGACCGATTGTTATGCGCTATATGTTGCCTTCCCCCATATTGTTGCAAACATTTTTGCAGTTTGAACTTTCCACTTGTCCTGTGCACTATTCTCCTTTTGCCGTGTTCACTCGATGTATCTTTACTAATTTCCGTTTTGTTGTTGTAAGCGAGCTCGCTCATGTTAGGGTCAGTTTGCACTATTCAGTATTATGCCTTGAAAGAATATGCTTCAAATTAACTAATTGTTAGTTATATCCAAAAGTAGTAGAAGAAGTAAAAAAAACAACTGCAATACCAATCGGATCCTCAACCTTACTTGTTTAGTGATTGAACAAGCACCTAATTAGGGGTGAAAAAAAGACTCGTTATTAGGGCCATAGGCTCGGTTTAAAATTACTTTAATTACACTCGTTAATTGGTTAAATATCGAATGAGTTGATTTAGGATGAAATTAATTTTTGCTTTGGCTATACTCAGCTCAGCTCGTAACTCGATTCTAAAACTACTTCTAAACTACCAATAAAATAATATTAAGAAAGGATTTTGTGGTACGTCAAAAATTGTGGAATCGAACCAAACAACAGGCTAAGAAAGTCACACATGATTAAGTGGGTTGTGGTATATTGTAACAACGAACCAAACATGCCATTAGATTGATAATCGAGGCTCGACATGAATAGGCGGTTCTAGTGCACGACGATGAACAAAGTTTCTCGCTTGTGAGAAACAGTTGGACCTGTACTATACGTACACGCTGGATGGAAGTAGACCCGGGCAAATTCTCTGGGCCGCACCTGGTCCAGTCAGTAAGTATAAGTGGGCCGGGTAGGGCCCCGAGTTTAGTAGTATCTTCGGCCGTGGAAGCCCAGATGAGCAGCCCACCCTGCCTCGTGGTTGACCCGTCCCGCGTGGACGTGGTCTCCAGAGCTCCGTCCAGGTCCTGGACGTCACGAGTTGTGAATTGCAGCTGCATTGCCGTTGCCGTTGCTTCAAGTCTACGAACATATATATCCTCTGCTCAGGTTTCAAGGCATGAAGATGGCACACGTATGTTGCGTGGGGTTTTTTTTCTTTTTGCTGCTGATGGTTTATGATTATAACTAATGGTTTTTAGCTTTAGCGTGAGTGTTTGTACGAAAGAACCGAATGTTCATAAGTTGATAAGTTATTTTAAAAAACTTATACACCTCCTATTCCCGGGTATAGCGTGATCTCTGCTAACTGCAGCCCGTGATATTAATCTCATCTCTGGTGCAACCGCGTTATCTCAATTATTTATAGCCGTACGATACGTTGGATGGTTTCATATGGCAGCTATTGCAGTATGCATTTTAATTATTTTTTCCCCCCATTCCTTACCGCTCTCCGGATGTTGCCCAGAATTCCCGTAGCAAGGCGCGGAGCATCTTCCGGTGTAGTGACTTGTCCTTACCGCGGACCCCGAGCCTGAAGATCTTTGACTCTGGAAGGCCAACTGGGTCGGCCCACCCTGCCTGCATCTCCGTGCGCGTGCAACCGGGAGTTTTGCCGGCCCAGCCCAACTTAATTTTGACCGGTCTCGGCGAGTGGTCACGCGGCAACGTCTCTCTCGTCTCTCCGCGTGCACTCGCAGAGGCAGATGAGGTGAGATGACACAGAAACTGCAGTTGCATTGCCGCTGCTCTCACAGTCTCACCGAGACGACCGTACGTTTCCCATAGCCGCTCACAGAAGCACAGGACATGTTCCTTGGCCCGCGGGTAAAGCCCGGCACACAGTCGGGCTCATCGATGAGACCGAGATAGCAATCTTATATACCCAATGGTATATAAACCCTGCCGTACTGTGTAAGGAACAGGGAGCACAGCACCGAAGCACACCGATCATATCTACATATATACCCAATGGAGGATGGCCTGGGCAAAGCAAGCGCCATTGGCGACGTCTCCTCCATGAAACATCCACCACCAGCACCACAGCAGCCGCAGCAAGAGCATAGAAACAGCGTGCTGAGCATGGTGTGCCGCCTGCTCCCCTACGCCGCCTGCTTCCTTGTCGCCGTCAACTTCGCGCAGACCACGTACCGCGTGCTGCACGACCCGCGGGACCTGGCCTTCGTGCTGGCCGCCTACGCCATGCTCGCGCTGCTCTTCTGTTGCATCCGCAGGTTCGAGGCGCTCGTCGCCTCCGAGTTCCCCCGCCGAGAGTCGGACGAGGAGCGGCTCAAGCTGTCCGTGTGGGCGCTGTCGACGGCGCTGACCGCCATGTTCGCGTGCCGCGTGTCGCCGCTGATGCCGTCGCCGCTGAACCTGGTAGTCTGGGGGATGGCTCTGCTCGTCACCGTCGGTGGGTTCTGCTTGCTGTTTGTCTGTGACGCTGGTGGTCACGGCAAAAGCCTGGACTGGGAGAGCGGGAACGAGGCATCTCCATCTCAGGATGACAAAGTCTGAATACCATCATTTTTTCCAAAAAAGAAAGAAAGAAAGGAAGAAAGTGTGTGACGGCAATAAACAGCCATAATACTAGCTTGGTGGTGTAAATCATACTACTGGCTTGTGGTAATTTAAGCTACATAGATCATATGTAAGATTTTTAAGTTTCTGATACTGTAGGCTGATGCATGTGGTTAATTGTTTCAATACACAGCCTTCATCATTTTCAGACTTGGCCCGCGTGTTTGTTTGTGTATCCATCAGTTTTCGATACACCACCTGATGATTGTGACATCCATGTGTTTGTTTGTGTATCCATCCATGCTGCTGCTGGCTGTTTCCGTTAAATCATGCATCGCCTGTTCTTTTTTACTTTGACTTATGATCATGGCTTATAAATTTTAATTGTTTGTAAGAGAGATTATGGAAACACAAATAACTCTGCTCGCGGTTTTGACCGATATAAATGAAGTCGCTATACTATGTACTACAGTTAAATTATAAAACCTGTCTTGAAAACCATTCTGTTTAAAAGCTAGCTCCTCCATCAGAGTAGCTGAGAGGCCTCTTCCATCAGAATGCAGACACGAAGGGGTTTCTGTTTCTCGTCGGGGATCGATCGAGCTCAGCTGAAATCCTGAGAGACTCCCGGACGTGAGCTTAATTACCGGCTACAGATGATAGATGTCTGATGTCATGTGGCCTCCGTCAGAGATGTTCTAGTACATGACATCTCCATCTCTATCGGAGTCTATCCAACACAGAGATGGAGTTGTTCGACCTAAAGGCCAAAAAAACTTTAGACTCTGGAGGTTCGCCGCAAGACACAGCGGTGGCCTTACCAACTTACCGTTGACCTGCTGCTGCAACCAAGGTACTTTTGGAACTTATATACCATTGGGTGTTCGTTGAAATATATATATATATATATATATATATATATATATATATATATATATATATATATATATATATATATATAGAACGACAGGTGAAATTTCTATCGAAGTGTATGTGTGCATCGCGGTGCAATGTGACATCACACCATGATCCGCGTCATGCATGGATCAGAAGCTCGCACCGACGACTTGGCAGGTCAAGTCAACAAGAGGACAACGAGAAGGAGTGACCGAGAGAAAAGAAGACTCAAATTTGGGCCTAATCTCGAGTCCAGCCTGGGCCCAACTCCATAATGCCAGGCCCAAGTTAGACGGCCTACAAGTCCACACCGTGAGTCTCCCCACTCACCGCTCTGTTCACATATACTTTAGGGCATGGTCCTCCCGTGAAATTTCCCAAGATGATCGAGAGCAGAAAATGGAGGCAAAAGACCAAAGTTGCAGCGTTTGTGCGCTATTTTTTCTAATGTGATGGTTGACGCTTAACAAAACCAAGCCAATCATGTTATCAGTCTGCCATTATGGCTTTCATCATCTGGAATTCTGGATCACAACTACACAAATAGTTGCACAGGACCGCAAGTATAAACAGCAAGTACATGCACATATGTAGGTTGCGCCGCCTAAATCAAGAACCCTGTTTCAGGCACCGACAGGCAGGTGCGACGGGGCCGCTCATAGCGTGAAGGTGAACAGCGCGGAGAGGAAGTTGGAGTCAGGGGAGGACGTGCTCGCACGGTGACGCGGCCGGCCGGAGCTGAGGCGGCGAGCTCGCAGTCGCGCAGCGCAGGAGACGGTGTGTGGGAAGGGAGGGAGACGGTGGAGACTTGAGCTGGGGCTCAGGATGGCAACACGTAGGGGCAGAGTTACACCTCAGGTAGGGTAGACTTTAATCCGAGGTGTGAAAAATATCTAGTGTACAGTCCAGATAAATTTAGTTCAACCTGAGTAACATTTTTATGGTTCAGCTCAGATAACCTATATCATTTCACCATTAAACCCAGAACGTAACCAAATCCTAGCTCCACCACTGACAACACAGCGGGGATTATGGGGTAATCCTCGCCCCCGCCAACCTTCCCCACCCCGTCCTGCGAAGGCTAACGGAGAGAGTGCATCTCCACCCAGTCCCAGTGGGAATCTCCATTGGTGAAAAATAGTATATATATATATATATATATATATATATATATATATATATATATATATATATATATATATATATATATATATATATATATATAACACGCCTCTACATTCATTAATTGACAAATATTCGATTATACTTTTCTCTAATTATAGCTTCAAAACATAATTTAAAATATATATAGATGCACATTGAGTCTAAATGCATAAACAATACAAATTTTATATTAAAAACTATAATATATAAATAAAAATAATATATTTTAGTATCTTAACAGGTTAGAGCTCTATAGGAAGAGTTCATCCTTGGCCCCACTAAGATTACAGGGTCTCGTCGCCGTCACCGTACAGGGGGAGTTCCCCACCCCATGTGGAAATTCCTAGCTGGGCCGGAAAATGGAAGCAAGGAGAGAAAAATGAAAGGAAAAGAAAACGAGAGTTGGGCCTGTGCGGCCTAGTGAGAGGAAATGGACGGCCCATAACTCCACACCGTGGGTCTCCATTAGCCGTTCGATTCAGAACTAATTGCCCAGATTGCGCGGCTTTGGGGTTTTCTCTCTCTGTCGCGAATTCGAGAGACCACAGCAAAGCCATGGCCGAAGCCCGCGAGACCCCGCCGCGGACGCCGCCGCCGCCGTCGCCGTCGCCTCGCGCTGAGGTGGTCGTCCCGGCGGATTGGGCCTCCGCCATATCCTTCATCTCCTCCGGCCCCACGCCTCCGGTTGTCCTGGTGTGTGGCCCCAAGAACAGCGGCAAGTCCACCTTCTCCCGCCTGCTCCTCAACTCGCTGCTCCCGAGGTAAACCCCCCGAATCCAAACCCTACCGAATCTTCTGTCGGTGAGGCATTAGCTCGCTGATTGGTGCTCGTGTGGTTCTTTGCAGGTATGGGAGGGTGGGGTATCTGGACACCGACGTGGGACAGCCGGAGTTCTCTCCTCCGGGGTGCCTCTCGTTTCACGTCGTCGACGAAGCTATTGCAGGTTACGGCATATGCGTGAGGGGATTGGTTGTTGAGTGGAGAGATTCTTTTTTTGGGGTGCTGGCGACTTAAATTTGTCATTGACATGTTGGTTGTTGGCCTGTGTGCAGATTTACTGAGCCCAACTCTGCGGGAAGCTGAAAGGTGTGAAATTTCTGCTCTTTCTTTTTCGTAATTTGTGATTAGCTTGCCGAATGATAACACCACTCGGGTTTCTTCGGTTTAGGAATCTGTGCTCAGTAAGTTCTTGTTACGGGATTTCTTCTCTTTTTGTCTAAAAGAATTTTAGTGACATAAATTGGCCAGAATAAATCCCCATTAATTGTGCCAATAATATTGCTCAATTTGTTCTTCTTTCTGCAAGTGTTTCTTAGGTTGCAAAAGCGCAAGTTTCAGCTCTGCGTTTGATTGTAGCTACTTGCCTACTTTTTTGATTAGAAAGCTACTTGCATACTTGGTCAGTGGATTATTATAGTTGTGTTATACAGTATGTTATATGGATAGAAATGGATCCAAGCTACAGGTTAGTCACATGAACAGAAATTTGGTCATGCTCCAGGTCCTAGATTCTAAGCTAAGCCAGAGTTATCTGGTTGTAGCTTGCGGGGAAGTACCTCCAGCTGAAGGCTTGGTTGGAGCTGCATTGCAGTGTTGCAGAATTGCATAAAATTGGCGCATCTTTTTGTGCTTCAAGTGCTACAGAAGATAGGAGAGACAATCCTACAACCTGCGGGACTATAAATTTCAAACTTCACAATCACTAGTTTCCAGGAGGGAAGCTAGTGTACAATAAAAACTCCCATGCCTCCAACTCCAAAGAGAATTCATAACATTAGTTTCTCCATAGTACGAGTAAGAGTAGGAACTTTACCAAACAATACCTAAGGGACATATATGAATCGAGCCTAACTGCTGGTGTTAAATCAATTTCTCAAATATCCTTTTCTCTTTGCAACCATTGCTCAAATTCACTTACCATAGATTTCATGTTATTGTTATTTGTGCATACGTCTTATTCCTATCCAATACTGTAGTAGATTCAAGAAGTCACTCAGTAAATCAGTTTTTAGTACTAGGTTGTTTTTTAGACTCTGGAGAAGTAAACATTTTAGTTTTGTATTTCAAAACTTTTATGTCCTCCCAACCTGGGTATTTCTAATGCCAAACATTTCTTTCCAAAAAATCCATCAGGTGCTGCTTCTTTGGTGATATTTCTTCAAAAAGAGATCCAGAAACATACCTGAATTGTCTATTTCATCTGTATGACTGCTTTGTTGAAAAATATCGATGCGGTGTGAGTGAAATGCTACCTTTAATCGTCAACACTCCTGGATGGGTGAAAGGTATATATTAAGAATTGTCCTAAGTTGGTCTGCTTTGTCTTATCACAGTATGGCACATTTTTTTAATTGTTCACCATGCTGAAGATCCTCTGTTTTCATTTTAATGTAGGTGCTGGTTTTGATACACTCGTAGAGATGCTAAGGTATATCTGCCCCACAATTGTTGTTCAGATACGCATCACAAAGCAGAGCAAGAATCTCCCTGATGGAATGTTTTGGCTAGACGGTGGACAAACAGGACCTGAAATGATTAACATCGATGCTGCATGTCGTGATTCCAATAATAGAATGTAAGTATCAAAAGCTGTTTCCAAATTGAGTAGTTGAAAAATGGTCAAATAGTCTTGCTAATACTTTGTTGTAGTTGTAGCTAAGAACATAAACTCTCCATCTCTTGTACCAATTCCTGGATATACTCAAGCTGGAATTTGCAGACAGCAATGAATGCGTCATTCGAAGGACAGTTGCACCGGGGAACTTAGGCACATTCTCTACCATATTGAGTAGACAACAAAGACCACAACTGTCCTACATTTTTCCTACCAGTTTCAACTTTCGATGCTGTCTTACTTCTCCATGCCATAGGAGATTACGAATCCATCTACCTGACATATGATAATTAAAACTGAAAGAATTTCTAACTTTTTTTGTCAAATTCGGTAGAATACTTTGATTGCTAGGACAGCATACTTCAAGTCATGCATTGCTCAATTACCTGTAGTATTGTTGCTGCAGGTACATTGTTTTTAAGTGGCAGACATTCTTTAACTTCAATACTCTAGTTTTGCACTTCTGTGACGCATCAACTCTTGTGATCACATCAGCGGCAGTTGATGGATACATACTTACAGACTTGTGTTGTACATAAAGTACTGATTTCTGCTTCTGATGAAAAGCAAATACTAATGTTGTTTGTGTGTTGCGAAGGAATCAGAAAGATGCATTTGGAACGCGTGAACGCCGGCTTGTTGAGTACTTCAAGCAATGTTTTCCAGGTGACATATCACTGACAACAAATAAGAAACTTGCATATGGCCTAGCTTCACTTCCACCCTACGAAGTATCGTTTTCAGATGTTACTGTTATGCATCTCCATTGCCAGGTCAGTCGTCTTCCCCATTCCTACACTTTGGAACATAATCCGATGCACTTTATTTATTATTCACATTGTTGGAGTTTGAAGTAAAATTTGAACCAATTTTCTGCTACTCTGCTTATCAGTCCCTCATTTTCTCTTCCTGTGGCCAGAAGTCCAGGCATTGACGCCCAAGTAATTGCGCATTTTTGTAGCCAAATCTTACAAATTTTTTGAAGCGATGATTTTTGTAGCCAAATCTTACAAATTTTTTGAAGCGATGAGCAACCCTTGCATCATAATGGCCTGTGTACTTTCGAAATTAGTAATGCTCTGCCACCACTTTAATATTTGATCTGATTAGAACCTTTCCATCATTTGAAAGGGTGTTAGGAATAAGATTGTATCCAGCAGTAATATGTGGAGAAATATAAGGTGCTGATCAGATGTACTAGGACACTGTTGGAGAAGCTTGAGTATTAAGCAAATGATTCTAGACTAGAAATGCTTATAGACCCAAAAAAGAAGATGTATGAACATAAGAACATTAGTTTTCTTCTATAACATGTTGGATTATCTTGTTGTCAGCTTTATGATTTACTGGGTTGCACATTAACAAAGTTTGAACACGATATCTTAATTAAGATATGGTCAACAATATGGAGTATTTATATGCTGAAAAGAATACCCTGGAGTTTTTGCTGTAATGATAAAGGTGGGAATTGTAACTTGTAAGAGTATTTGTGAATTGTAATTGCATTTCTAGTTTTTTTTTCTATGTCCTGAAGAGCAACAGAGAATTTCCATTCATGATTATGATTCGAACTCTCCGTTCAGGTACCTCGTAGTGAGATATGGCATAGTCTGAACGCTACCATGGTTGGCTTAGCAATTAGTTGTGACACATCTGAGGCAGCCCGTTCAATCCCTTGGTGTGTTGGTCTTGGTACTCTCTCTCTCTCTCTCTCTCACACACACACACACACACACACACACACACATGGGCATGCATATGTTGGTGTAGTCATATGTCCTTGTGTGTTGTAGCAATTTCTTTATTTTGCACAGTCCCTGTTATGCTTTCATTTGAATCAGCTATTGCATTTGCATTTCTTTTTCACAAACACTATGCACCCTACTAGCTCATTTTTGTCTGTGACACTGTGTTCCAAAGACAAGCAGTAGCTAACCAATTAATTCAAGAACTGTTTAAATTTGTAGCACAAATTTGCCTGTTTTGGCTGTATCGGAGTACCATCTAGTAAGTTCAGACGAGGTTGAGTGGGATCACATATAAGCGATCAAGCTCAATCAGTCACTTTCTAGGAAATTATCGAGCAAGTATGGACATTGGCTTGCATTTTAGTTTGGCCGCTCGTTTATTTACACTGCAAAAAAGAAGCTTGATCAAGATGGCCAACTCTTGTAACCTGTTGAGAATCGGAGTCAGCTCCCCCGTGATTATAAGTCCATTAATGATTCTTGAAATCCTGAGTACAACCAATATGCAGCTGAGGCATGCTCATCTAGATAGAGCGTGAAGTTGTGAAAAAACAATTAGTTGTTGAATAAAGCAATTGTACTTGTTCTATGTAGTTTGTCAATGTTACATGGACAGCAACTTAGTTCCACTGGTTCTGAATCGTAGTCATGATTGATTAATATAAATCATGACAATAGCATCCATTCCAACCTCTATATTGAACTTGTGTAAACTGTGATGATGGTATGCACCTGTCCAGGTATTGTCAGAGGCGTCGATGCGCATAGGGGATTGTTATATGTAATCACTCCTGTTCCTCTTCAATGTCTACAAAGCGTAGATCTTTTGCTGCAGGGACTCATTGAGATACCGCCATCTGTTCTGCAGGTAACTATTTTCCCAGGCAATAGTTTTTTTAAATGCTCCATGGCGATAGTTCGTTGAGCTTAATAAGTACTTGATAAAGAATGATCCGACTGTATTTTAGAGTATCATTATTTGCCTAAAAGCAAGAGCGATAATGTGTTCCCTTTGCGTGTTTTAAGTACTTGGAATCAAATATCGGCTAATCCAAGAAGCAAGCATTAACGTTAGTGTGCGCATAAACAATAGATGGAATTCAACTGTATTTTGTCAGTTATGGTTCAGTTTGTGAATGTAAGGAGAGACTTCCCCAGAAGTTTCAGTAGGCGACATCTCTGGTTCTTATAGTTGCTTTGGAAACGCAGATTAATATGCAATTTTTGCTCGCCTAACTTTGTTCTACTGCATTGAAACGTGTTGTTTGATGAGCAACATTTCCTTTCGCCTTTTGACCTTTGCTCTAACGCCAACGCAGGTCCGGGGATGTGTGTCGCCGTACTTTTCGACTAATGTGCTTCACAAGATATCAGAGAAGGTTCTGTTCACTGGATGATGTCGAATGCAGAGATGTTTTAGCCTAAGCACGCTTTCGCAGTACCAATGCGTCGTGTGACTTGTCTATAGCATCCGGAGAGGAGGAAACCTGAAGCTATGAACAGCCTACACAGAACTTCATGTCCAGTTTCTTCCTGGAATAGGACCAGTAGCGACTCAAATACTATGTTAAGTTCACTCACGGAGGTCGAGATCTATGTGCAATTCCCCATTTGACGTATCAGAAATCCAGAATTTTTTTGCTGAATCCAAAACTTTGTTAATCCAATGAGAGGGAGGGAGATGAGCAGAGATTTATTCAGACAAGCAGCATAACACCCGTATGTCCATTACGAAACATCAAACAATCGCTTGGCGTACAAACCAAGAAGATAGCATACAATGAGGCGAACACTCGTAGACACAGCACTACTGCAGTATTACTACTACGTCTCAGGCGACCTTGACCTCGATTGTCTTGGGCTCGGGCGGCGGCAGCTTGTCGACTGTGACGGTGAGCACCGTCGTGGCAGACGGCGGAGATCCGTCCATGTCGGCCATGTTCGGCAGCACGAACTTGCGCATGAGCTTGCCCATCCGGCGCTCCATGCGCAGGTACTTGGCGTCCTCCTCCCTCCCTCGCCGCTGATCACCAGCACACGCTCGTCCTCCACCTGCACCTTGATGTCGCACTAGCTAGTTTTACTGATAGATAGATTTATTTGAAAAATAGAGGATGTAGTGTACATGATCTATTATTAGATTTGTGTGCTGCGGAGGTGAAGCATGCATGATAATTTTTGTTTTCGCAGACATGTCTGAATAGTCGTCAATGTCCAGGGTGTCACATATCGGAGAAATACCCTTGTTTGTAAGTTTTTTTAGCGGCAGATTTGTTATTTGGTCTAATTCACGTATATTTCAACGATTTAGTGGCTGTCGTTAACATATGATTAGTTGTCGGCTGTGTTGACAGGTATGTCTGAACGAGTAGTTTTTAAAATACACTATAGAGAAATGGTTCCACGGATGGTGAAGAGGGAGTCGTCTTGCACGATTTTCCGTCCGTGACGATTGGTCTATCAAATGCACAGCAGTGTCCATCGGACACTCCTGTGATATGGTTGTATCAATTATTCTCATTGGATCATGCGCTACACGACCTGAAGTTGCGTGGCGTTACTACCAATCAATTTAATGGAGCTTGAACTTACATATAGTTTGGTTAGGTGCATATGTTCGTCTCATTACTCCCACGGTACAAATGGCAATATGAAGGAATCACTGACTCGAACAATAGCTAAGATGCATGTGTGCCTTTTGGAGGTCAAGCTTGTAGTCATTTGACGTATATATTAGGGTCCATCAGTGCATTTCCTTTGTCTCTTCTGCATGCTTTGTCCTTCACATGGTTGTCCAGTACTGGGCTTCCACAACCTCTATAGGCTTATCCCAATCTGAAATAACTTGTTGTTGAGCAGGAGCTCTGGGGACCATCGGCGTGTTTCCCTTATCTTCCACCTTTTTAGCCTTTCCCTTGTCCTCTTGGTGTAAGGTTTCCAACGGGTAAAGTTCTCGGGCACCACAAGGTAGTTCAGCATGTATTTTGCTCGATGAATGCCCTGTTGTACCTATTCTGGCTGTCTATCCATTGAAAGAAGTAGCAATATTCAGTTACCTATGAGGATGCATGAAGGGACTTAGCAATACGTGGAACAAAACTAACAATGTGATTTGTTAATACGAGACATACACTTATGCAGATATGCCATAAGTGTAGTGCGCCCGGGCGACGATGGCTAGATGTGTCGTCTAAATGATGTGTGTCGGATTACCGTAGTTGCACTATAGCACGTGGAAACTTTGGTGACACTGGTGCATCCTTGCATGAATTGTCACGATAGAATCCTTTTTTCTTAGTCACCCACTTCCACTTTCGACATCCCAAACCCAGCTGGAGTGATGCCCTCTACAGCTCCTAAGTTCTCCATCCTCTGTCCTATTTTTTGAGATTATCTTGAGTATGGTGTTGGCTCTAGACATGGAGTCTGCCCCCTTTTAATAGTCACTCATAGCGTAGTGTTTGCGAGTAAATTTTGCTGAACGAAAGAGCATTCATGTCCGTGAGAGCGAATCTTGTGGGCACATGATAGGTCATGTTTGTGTCAATTCACTGAGAAAAGG
Source organism: Bonia amplexicaulis (assembly GCA_036346245.1). Taxonomy (NCBI): domain Eukaryota; kingdom Viridiplantae; phylum Streptophyta; class Magnoliopsida; order Poales; family Poaceae; genus Bonia; species Bonia amplexicaulis. Next base: position 38,012,490 of record CM070736.1, on the reverse strand, counting down.
TGGTTCATGTTATCGAATCACCGGCAAAAAGCTGGTTCATGCAAGCAGATCATTGACAAACATCGATGCATGGTGTCAACTCACTAATAAAAGATGCAGTGGGCAATCTATTCAATGATGAAAGCTAGTGTAAGTTATCAATTCATTGAGAAAAACTGGTGTGTGTGCTTTAATTTAACTGAGAAAAGCTACGGTGGGCCGTCAATTCAATGAAGAAAGCTAGTGCAAATTGTCAATTCACTAAGAAAAGCTGATACATGCTTTCAATTCATTGAGAAAAGCTGGTTAATATAGTCAACTCGCTAAGAAAGTAGTCGCGTGCGATCAATTCATTGAGGAAAGCTGCTGCGTGTTACCAAATCACTGACAACGGATGCTACATGCTGTTAACTTACTAAAAAAAGCTCATACGTGCTGTCAAATCACCGGGACAAGCTGTCACATGCTTTCATTGCACTGACAAACTTCCTGTCAACTCATTGACAAAAGTTGGTGCGTGATGTTAATTAACTGAGACAAGGTGATGTGTGTGGTCATTATATTCGGAAAAAATGTCACCTATTGTAAAGCATTGCGTAGGAACACAATGACCCTTGTGACGTAGGATTTTAAAAATAAATAGAAAAACAAAGAAATAGGAACATATGTGTAAATCAGAAGATTGGTTAACATATGATTTTAAAAAATGAGATTGGATATTTTGATTCCTTTTAAATTCATGTGATTTCAAATGCTACAGTAGACCTAGGGAATTCGATGGACCGGCTCCTTTGAATCAAACGCAACTAGCCAACTACAATGCAAAATCATATAGAAATATTTTTTTAAAAAATATTGAAAAACTATTATATCTTCACAGACAATGCAAAAGGAAAAAAAGTAAAAAAGAAGAAGAAAAAACTGAGAAAGCTAAAAAAAAGTTAAAATTAGAAACCGACGCGTTCCAAGTAGGTTTTGACTTAAATAAACTAGAAGTTAGAAGCTGAAACGATTTGGAGTGGAGTCAGATTGGGTGGGTTCGGCAAAGCTTTGGCTTTTCATTTTTTTTGCTATAGTAACTAAATTTCAAACGGTGCGTTTTTTCAAAACGACGTCTATTAGTCGATTGTAGTATACTATATCAATTTCAGTTATACCAGCCAAAATCGCATGTGACTATATCGCTCTTCATAATCTTTCATGCAAACAGATAGAATTTAAAATTTAAAATTAAAAGCCAAAAGTCACCGTCTAAAAGATCCAACCCATTGGTGAGCTACTTAGCAATGTCTACAAGTTAGCATCGTATAATCTGATTAATCTATTAGAGCACGTGCGTTATTACTTCGCCTACCATGCTTAGTTCCATTTTGTTCCCAAGATATTTGAGTCATGTTCTTTTCAGCTTCTAAAACCTACTTTTCGGCTTTTCTATAGTAACTAGCTTTTAAACGGAGTATTTTTTCAAGATAAGGTCTACTAGTTAATTGTAGTACATACTTTACTGACTTTATTTACATTGGCAAAAATCACACGTGAGTTTTTGTTACTCTGTAAACTCTTTTATAAACAGCTTAAAAGCTATAAACTGTAGTAAAAAAGAATAAACCCTTATCACTGGCGTGTGTGAACTTGACTTTCTCAACTCTCTTCCCCAACCCTTCTGCCTCTTTATATAGCCTCCTCCATTCACGAACCTTCCATCGACGTCAACTGCGTCGTCCCCATGCTCTAGTGGGAGGAGCGCGCGGGAGCCTACGCGTCCACCGGCGGCTGCATCTCAGGTGACAACCTCCTGATCCCCCTCAGATCGCCCGAACCCTAGCGTTGCCCCCTCGGTTCGATTGGCTCTGGGGATCTTTACCTTTTTAGGTTGAAGATTTCGATGTTCTTTTGCTAAATTCGCCTACCCTTGGTGTGCGGGAGCACGATTGTTTGCCACAAATGGACTACTTGCATGTTAGGATTTGCCCTACAGTTTTGCCTTCTGAAGTTTGCAATCTGGACTGTGCCGTGATGGATTGGTTGAGATAGCCTTGTATGATCCTTCGACTCACATGTGGGTATGGGTTGTGCAGGGACCTTTGGGGATGTCGACTCCTGCAAGGAAGAGGTTGATGAGGGACTTCAAGCGGTTGATGCAGGACCCGCCTGCGGGCATAAGTGGCGCCCCTCAGGATAATAACATAATGCTGTGGAATGCTGTGATTTTTGGGTATGCCGTTCGAATTCATGTGTCGGCATTTGCTTGGTTGCCCTTTTTTTGGTTTCGAACGTAATTGATGACACCGCCCGTCTATGTTGATATGCAGCCCTGACGATACCCCGTGGGATGGAGGTTAGTTGATTTGAGGGTGCCGATGTGTTATAAGATTGAGTTGTTGTGCTTCTTTGTTTTGCACTTGTTACGAGCAAACTTATTGTTTGTTCCAGTGCTTCAGTTGCCATATATAAACAATTAAGTGCATGCATATATAAACAATTAAGTGCATGTACATATGCTGCTGCATTGACAACGCCAGAGTAATACCCAGCACGCTAATATGATCAAGTTATAGGGAACACCATAATCTACCGGTAACACACGTATAGGTGGCTAGCAGAACAAAAATGGCCATTATGTGAATCTGTCACCTCACTGTCAAATATCTTGTCACACTAGCAAACACAGCCAGTAAATCACAAACCGAGTTAACATGGACAGGGAAAATGGCCCTCAGTTAATATGTAAAGTACCCGCTGGTACCTGTGATATAAAACTGCAATAAGTAAAAAGTGTCATCCATTTTGGACTTAACATCATATATTGTTGCCTTGTTGGTCAATGAATTCGGAATTTTCTAAATATTAGAAGGATTCTATGTAAGCTCCAATGCAGTAGCTAGCATCACGTGTACTAGTCTATTATGGCTCTTAAGTTGCTTATAATGTACTTGTCTTTTGGCACTTATTATGGCATAGTTTGATTTCTGTCCTTTCACTGCTATGCGGAATTGTGTTTGATTTTGTCAGGTACGTTCAAGCTGACTCTCCAGTTTACTGAAGAATACCCCAACAAACCACCAATCGTTCAATTTATTTCCCGGATGTTTCATCCTAATAGTATGTTGTTTTTCCTCATCTTTAAATACTCGAGTGCACTGGAAATAATTAGATTAGATTGATCCGTTGCATGCTTCTTTATGTATTTAAGCATACACATTTATTAAAATTTGAAGCATACTCACCTGGGGTTCTCTTGTTCCTGCTAGCTCAGAGACTCAGATATATCAACGAATGTTCTTTGTTTTCTGTTACCTGCTTGTTAGATGTACACTTGTGCAGTTGTGCTCTGAAGGCTTGAAAATATTAATTTTTTGCTGTGAATACCTAAGTTTTGATTAATACCTTGCTTGCATTAAGAAAGTGTGCTGCACCCTTCGCAGCATATTTGAGTGCATTCATTGCTTATGATTTTGAACCGAGAAAACATCAGCTTTCTTTCCGCTCTGCTGATATCTCTCTGTCCTAAATCATACGATATTAATATCTTATAATCTCCACTGAATTGCCGTCCTAACATATTTTTCATATGTTGTGCAGTTTATGCTGATGGAAGCATATGCTTAGATATCCTACAGAATCAGTGGAGCCCAATATATGATGTAGCTGCTATACTTACATCCATCCAGGTACAACAAAATCTTTTATGTCTTAACAGCTCAGGTTATTTGGTCGCCAACATTTTGTACTTTCTGATTGTTACCTTGTCACATCAACATATATTTTGAAATCCGTAGCATGCCTTCAATTTTTGATTTGGGAAATATCTGGGTGGTCTGTCAATGCTAGGTATATTTTCAACCACATGCTGAACTCATCCAGATGATAATTACGAATTGTTTGTTGTCATCGAGTGTAACTAGTCCAATACTTCTGAAATGCTCTAGCAAGTTATGAGTGGTAGGAAACCAAGAGCCAATTGTTTGGACATATAACAGGGGCCAATTAAAAATTAATCCATCTTCATTTTTTTGGGAGCTGAATTAGTCGGTCTATGTTTAAATAGTTAATAGTCATTTTATTATTGGTATAAACTTTTGGAACTTGAGCTTTCCCTTAAGATCTACAGCAAGGCCGGCCAAAACCATATTGACACTACTTCGGGAAGAGTAGACGACATCTTCATATCATGCCCCACGAGACAGACAAATCGATGTCATGATCAACAACAAATCATGGGTCATCACAAAAAGTCGAAAACTGAAACAAAGATGGAGAGCACTTAGCCAAAGAAGAAAGTACTCACGATTTCTCCACGACACCAAAAAAAGTCATAGCTTACGCAAGCATTGCGTATTTGCATGCAGATGCTCATGCTGCCTAAGAACTAACACATGCAAACAGACAGGCAGGAATCTTGGGAAATCATCGAAGCTGGCAAGATAAAAAAACTAACCCAACTACCCCACAACACCATCCGCCCCCTGCCTAAGTAGCAATCTATATCTAATTGCTAGAGCAATCAACTGCACAATTTTTTTTCGCTGCATCAAGTTGTTTCCAATCAGCATCCATGGCCAGCCCCATGAAGTACAGAATCTTCATATCAGCATCCATATGAGCGTATCCTATAATTGAGAGAGTAGGGTCCCCGAAACCCGCCAGCTGGTGACAACTGACAAGCATCAGGTTGCTGCAACTTTCGTCTTGCAAAAAGTTTGGATGATCTGTATACAAGGAGCAGGAGCTCAACCGTTTTCTCCGGCTAAAGCAACATCATGCCTAATTTGAAGACCTCAAGACAGATAATGGCAAAGGATTAGGTGCAGTCCATGCAGTTTACTACATTCATTAGGACTTGCTTGGTCCAGCACTCTAGCATTTTTACACATCAAACCTCTAGACCTAATCCTGACGGCCAAGGCAGGAACTGTGCAGAGCTTGCTGACTGAGAGTGCCAAAAATGGGGAGATTTTACTGTGGACAGCCAATCCAAAGCTTCACAGGCAAAACTTTCAATTGCATTGCCTCTGCCATCTCAATTCAACTGTATTGCCTCAAAATGTCTACAGAATGGTACAAATTGGGATGTGCTATTCACAATTTGGAAGGTCTCAAAACTTCCCTAAATTCTGTACCAAGCTTGCTCATAGAAATTATGACTAAATTTAGTCCTAGAAAAAATAATATTAATTGTAGCAAATACATCTTTTTAGCCTATGCAAAATTTGGGAATGCGTGAGATATAGCAGCATTGAAAAAGGTTTCCATTCATGTTGTCGTTTCTTATCAGGACTAGTCTGCATGCATGCGTTGTGGGCAAGGATGTTGGTTCCGTTTGTGTTGATTTCTCGCTATTTTCAAACCGAAAACCTAGATGGTAATAGCTTGCAGCTAACCTGGGATGTGTGCCATTTGCAGTCGTTGCTGTGTGATCCAAACCCGAATTCGCCTGCTAACGCTGAAGCTGCCCGCCTGTTCAGTGAGAACAAGCGAGAGTACAACCGGAAAGTGCGGGAGATTGTAGAGCAGAGCTGGACGGCTGACTGATGCATTGAGCTCACTGTGCGCCGTCCTGTTCTTTCCATACCAAAATGTTGTAATTAAAATAGCTGAACTCCGCTGTTACTCAGGTTCTCCTATGTCAGCTGCCGTGCACCTTCATCTGAAACAGAAGCTCGTTGTATCGCGTTAGTGTTTGGAATTTTTTTACATAATTTATTTTTATTCTAAATTACAGTAATATACATGCGTTTTTTTATTTTACACTAATAATCCTCTGTCACTACTGATGAGCGACTAGGGCTAGTCATCTAATAGTTGTCCGTCAAGTGTCCAAGTTATCTACCAGTTGAGCGACTAGGTCTAGTCGTCTAACTATTGAGCGACTAATCCTAGTCGCTCAATAGAGCGACACTATCAGTTGGGCGATTTAAAAAATAATGTTATTTTACTAATCCAATGAAAATAATTGTAGGTGAAATAAATGGTAATTTTTGTAGGTAATATATTTAATAAATCTTATTTGTAGATTGTTATTTTTTAAATATAAAGAGCAGAAAGTTAGGTTGGTCTGTTTGTGATTTTCCTAGGTTTTCAAGGATTCGAAATCTGTGAGACTTGTAATAATATTTTGTGATCGTTGTATGTTGTTGTAGTGCAATAAATTTCTAAAGAATTTTGTGAGGATGGTTGATATAGCAATAATTCGTAAGTAGAAAGTTAAGTGATATCGCGATGCACGAGGGAATTCATACATAACCATGCTATAGTATCTACAAAGTAATATATATGCACAACAAATACAAGTACAGAAAGCCTCCTACCTGTCGCCCGTTACACCACCAACAGCACCTCCGTCGTCGCCACGTCCTACCCTCGATCGGTGCCCGCCCGTGCGGCCCCGCTTGGCCTTCTTAGCGCGGGGTGTCGGCGCCTCGACATGGTGAGGCGCTCAAGAGCCCTGCTGATCCGTGCTCCCAAGGCCTCGGGGGTCGACTTCACCTGTGCCTGCGTGGCTACTGGGGCACTGCTGAGCTGCGACCCGAAAAGAACGTCGAGGGGTGTGGGCTGAGGTGCTCCCCTGACCTCCCCTGGGTCGTCCGCGAAGAAGTCATCCATGTCCGCTAGGGGGTCCTCGTGTAGTGATAGCTCAACTCCCCGCAGAACAAAATATTGTTTATATGTGCAATATATCGACTCGAACAAATCTCAAGAAACAAAACGTACTTCCGACATGGGCCATGGCACGCGTCCAAGTGTCATGCCCACCGTACCCGCCTTGCCCAAACAGGTTGGGGAACACTGGATACTACTTTGACACTGACGGGTAGGGGTCCAGGAACAACGGCCGAGGCAGGGGGTTAGCCACATGCCTACCCTGACCCTCTAGGCTAGTCAGGCGCTGGCACAATACGTGCACGTGGCTCTCCGGAGCCTCTTGGCTGAGCTACAGGACGTGCCAGCCTCGGTGTACGTGTCGACGTGGCCACCTCTGGGGGCGTCCTGCATGACGTCAGGGTCAAGATAGGCCTCGTTCCACTATAGACCCGACGGAAAGCCTACAGCAGCTCGTCATGCGTTACCTCCAAACTGTGGGTGACCCTGTCCAGGATCGACCCAGTGTCCCTCGCAATCTAGACGGTGATGTCCGTCTGCAAGGAGTACATGAAAGCATCAAACTTGTAATTGTGGTAACCGCACTCAGACATTTCAAAACACGAGAGTACCTACCGCGATGTGCACATTCTGCGTGAGGTGTACATGGTACACGTCAGTCCGTGCTGGTACGTGAGGGAGGAGAGGGTCAATGACATGCACTAGCTTGGTGTGTATCTGTGGAGTGTACTAGCGTAGGTACTCATTGTACATGCTAGGGTCATACGGGGCACCATCCTGTATGTAGTCCTCTAGGGCGTTTGCCCACTCTGCCAGCCACTGTGCCATCTTCCCCGTCCAGCTTGTCCTACTACCACCCCTTCTACTCTATCTGTGAAATATACCATTGTAATTAGAGGATATCGTAGCAGAACTAAAAAATATATGGGACATGTGTTGTGTGCAACTCACGCATGGATCGAGTTAGGCACTCGACGTTCGGCAGGGACTGGAATAACTTGGTGGAGGTCAAACTGACATATCACCCTGTGCACCGCGTAATCCTCGATGAACATGTCGAAGATGAGTTTCTTCCATGTCAGCCAGTACGCTTGGTCCGCCAGCACGGTGAGGACAGCCTGGTGGGAGCGTGGTCCTCCATCTCCTGAGTAGGGTACGACTCCCAACACACGTCGTCAGTGGTGAGGTAGTCGAGCTACTCAACGAAGTGTTGTACACGCGTGTGGCCTGTATGTGTGCAAACTGTGCCTGCGAGACAACAATGGTTACCAAGGATGACCCGTAATACAAGTATAGTAAAGATCCAAATGAGTAAGTACTCGTCTATGGCACTAAAGGGACCCTGTAGTTGGCCGGTCCACCGCGCCCCCATGGTACATGTCTGTGCAGTACGGATTGGTGTCGAGCAGCATCGGCCGTCCGAGAGAGAAGCGCTCGAATGACTACAACTGCAGCAGGAGGGGGTAGCTTGTGAGGACAGAGGTCGGCCTTGTCCTATGGTATGTCTCGCACATGCTGCGACACGTCGTAGCAAGTATGGCTGATCCCCAGCTGATTTGTAGCTCCTCTCCGTCGGTGATGGCCCTCACATATCCTATGAGGCGGGCATCGATAGAGTCATTATGGCTACTGGTAAACAGTACCCAGCCAAATAGCCGTAGCTAGTACACCTCGAGGTGTTGCGATACCTGGTATGGGCCGGCCTTAGGGTCCATTCACTTGATCTATGCACGAATGAAAAATTAGAAAGCCCGTCGTATGGCAAGAATAGTGCATCGTTAACTAGGAAAAATAGATAACATAGGTACCCAGAAATGCGAAAGACATCGTAGGGGCCGGCCATGTGTCTGTTGCGTTGGAAAGACGTAGTACGCTGCTGTGTCCTCAGCCAGAAGAACCCCCTCAAACATGCCCAGCAGGTCGTCGCGTTAGTCAGCAAGCGCATCCGACGGGGAGGTGTTAGATCGAGGAGGCCGACTAGAGGGGGGGTGAATAGTCATTTATAAACAATCTCTTGTCTAATTGAATCTATTTAAGCTATTTGGCTAAAACCAAGAATATAATGCGGAAGCTTATATCAAATTGGTTTTAGCACAAACAAAGCCTAAATCAACTAGGTTCACCTAAGTACACCAACAACCTAAGTCTATGTCAAAGGTTTACAATTCTAGGATAACAAGCAATCAATTTAATTCTATAAATGTAAATTGCTTGAAAGTAAATTGAGCACACGAAAATAAACCACAAAGACGCGGTATCTTTTTACCATGGTGTTCGAGACTTGCCGATCTCTCTTAGTCCATGTTGAGGTTAGCCCAAACGAATTAGAACGACTCCACAAATTAAGTCAAAATATCTCAATCCACTAGTGGTAGCTCTTTCCCGCTCCGGATAGGTGAGCTCCAACCTTCACAACTTCGCCGGGTCTTCTCACAGCTTTCTTTGAGAAGATCATTGCGCACAACGCCTCCAACGCCGTCCAGGAGTCGACAAACTTCAAGAGTAATAATTCAAACCCCTCGCTTAACTCTCAGTATGTGCAACAAATGCACAAGCTCAAATAGACACTAAGTCCAACTTTAGATGCAACACATGCACTCTAGATCACTCTCCTTGCTCACAAGGTACAACACATGCATAATTGAGAGGAGAGCCTCACACTAGCTCAAGAGAGTTCAGCAACAATATCTCCAACCGGCCACAAGAGGATATTTATACCCCACACAAGAAAACTAGCCGTTGAAGCCAAATCCCTAAAAAATCAGAGAAATCAGAAGTACCACAGGCAAAACGTCGGTACTTCCGCTTTCTTCGCAACGGTTAGAAAAAACTAGCCGTTACAGTCAAAATCAGAAGTTCCACCGTTCATTTTCCGGTACTTCCGATCATCAGAAGTACCTCTCCACACATTCGGAACTCTCGCTCTCGTGGGGAGGAGAAGACCACTACACAGGTGTCCCTCTGAAAAAATGCACTGCGAGAAAATCTGGAACTTTCGAAGTTCGGTAGCACCGCGCAACACAAGTCGATACTTTCGCCTTTCGGTAGTATCACTCACACAGAACCGGTACTTCTGTCAGCTAATCGGATCACTCACACTAAGCTGTTGGACCGCTCATCCGGTAGTGCCGTCCAATACATGCCGTTACTTTCATTGTCCGGTAGTACCGCTCACACATACCTGCTACTTTCTATCTCCAGTAGTACCGCTACAAATACAAAGGTAGTTCCGATTTTTCTGACAAGTGTATACCCTTCAACAGATTTTACAAAACGCATTTGCAAGTTATAGTATCGTGTGCACAAGGATCATCCATGACTCCCAACAAGTTGCAAAACACATTTGCACACTTTTGAAATCATGACACAAGGAATAGATATGTGGACTTAATATGTTTGCAAAACACATTCACAAACCAAAATATATGAGCTTCAACAATTTGCAAAACATATTTACAAATTTAAGCCTCATACCACAAGGAGTAGGAAACATAGACTTTGAACACTTGCAAAACACATTTGCAATATATAGCCTCATGTTACAAGGATTCAACACATGAGCTTCAACTATTTGTAAAACATATTTGCAAATACAAGCATCATGCTAAAAGGAGCTAGAGCAAGTTTGTATTTTGAATATACAACATGTACACAACACTTGTATACTCTAAGATAAGCTTTCAATGCAAAGCTTACTTATTTAGTTGTCATTAATCATCCAATCATTAACACATAATAGAGAAGTTAGATAATAACTTGATTGCAAATGAGTATATATGAACTACACAAACTAAATATACTCAAAGGATATGTTTTAAAGTAAAGATCCTTAATATATGTATTAAAGTAAACATTGATCAATACTTATGAGATCTTAAAACATAGAGTGAACTTTCCTAAATGTGTGCATATAAGTATGTGTAATAAAGACATATGCACATATTCATTTTGGACTATTTATGGAGTTTAATCTATATTTTGGATCCAAGGAATGCACTAATATATAAGAATATTATTTCGAATGCATACCTCTTTGATATCATATTTTCATCCAAATAAGACTAAGCAATAATATACTTAAACAAGCATATTAGTCTCACATATAGATTTATCATTTAATCATATATTTGGATGTGAGAAATACAATAAGATTATAAGAAAGATATCGAATGCATACCTCATAATTTCACCTTTTTCATCCATATGAGACTCATAAAAAAAGGTTAGTCTCACAAATGCATTTGTCATTATCACCAAAACCTCATAATAGTATTTGTCATTATCACCAAAATCAATTTAAATAGAACTTGACCTTTCAGGAAGCAGTAGCTCCCGCGATAGGCAGGCCAAGCAACACCACTACGTCATGTAGAGTGGGGGATATCTTCCCGAATGGGAGGTGGAAGGTGTGTGTCTCGGGCTACCATCGGTCCAGCAAAGCTGTCAGCAGTGACTGATCAAACGGAAACCGTCATGACCGCTCTGGGCCGGCTTAGACCTCCCCGTCATCCTCGACCAGAGCACCGTCCTCATCGGTGGCCTCCACCATCCGCACGAGAGGTAAAAGGCCGTCATCATTAAGGTTGCCAAGCACGAAGAAGTAAGTACATAGCGAAAATATGATAAAATATACCACAGTTTGCAAACAAACCTGTCTCTCCAGTGTGGGTCTAGTCTCCAAGCCTGTCGGGGTGTGCTCGTATGGATCACCCCTAATTGAGTCGCCTCGTCCCCGCCCTCAGGATGCGGGACACAATGGCTGGTGCGGTGCTGCACGTCGACACGTTAGTTAACAATTATGACACAATTAGTGGTTTAATTATTTATAACGTAGCTTCAAAAATTCTAAAAATTTAGTTGCATTCTTGCATAAACCGCAAATTTCTCAACATATATAGCTATAACTGCATTTCAGTATTAGGGTTTAGGGTTAGGGTTAGGGTATGGGGTTAAAAGGTTAGGGCTAAGGTATAGCCATAGTGGTATTATAATTATTAACAATTAAATTGGTAGTAGTTTTACGACTACATTATTTACAACTATTAATAATATGCGATGTACCCGAGATAATTACACGTGTAATAATTTTAGTTGCTAACCTGCCATGGTTTTGAAAGTACAACTATTAACAACTAAATTAACGTTAGTTCTATGACTACACTATTTATAACTATTAACTATATGCGACGTACCAGACATAACTACATATCTAATACTTTTAGTTGCTAACCTACCTTGGTTTCATAAGTAAATCTATAAAAAGACCTGACACAACTACACATCTAATGATTTTAGTTGCTAATCTACCATAGTTTCAAAACTAAATCTACAAAGAAGTGCAGAAGACTCACATCGTCGATGCGCGGACCTCTCCTCTCTTCCCCTCCCTCTCCTCTTTTTCTCTTCCCTTCTCCTTTCCTCTTTCCCCCTCCCTCTCCACTCTCTCCCCCTTCTCCTTTCTTCTCTTCTCTCCTTTCCCTTCCTCCCTTCTGCTGCTCTGCTCCGACGCGAAATGGTGAGAGGGCGCTCGGTCGGCGCGCGCGGGGGTTATAGCCCCCTAGTCACCCAATGGTTGAGCGACTAGGGTCTAAGTTGCTCAACCGGTTGACATCTTAGACACTTGGTGTGCAATCATTGGACAACTACCTTAAGTCGCTTAACGGTGGAGCGACAGAGGATTATTAGTGTAAATAAAAAACGTAGTTATATTACTGTAATTCGAAATAAAAAGCAGGTTATTTAAAAAAAATCTTAATGTTTGGCTGGGCCGTTGGAGGCTTCCTCTCTCTCTCCATTTATAATATACCCTTATGCTGGATCTGGAACAGAAACATATTGCGTGAGTTGTATCGCATTGATTTTGGTAAGGAACGTAGACATCTTCAATCAAATTAGTTGTATCAAATTTTGGTAAGGATTTCACATGAAATGGTTTAGGATGAGTTCTTTTTTTTTACTATGATTGATGATTTATATCTGTGGCTGATGATTCTAATATGAATATTTATGTGAGTAAATTAAATATTGATAAAATATTTTAAAAAATAAAAAAAACTGATCTGTTTATTTGTTCGAAATCACATTAACCTGAAAAGAATATGACCGTGTTCAGTGTTGTTCACAGTTTCATCGTTGTTCGGTGTTTCGCAAGCCAGAAAGGCCAGCTGAAACGAACGAAACACAGCTTAGCTCCCACCCAACCCAACCCAAGCGACCAGGAGAAGGAAGCGACTTGAGGTGTCAATGGCCGACGGCGAGGTGGCCGCGCCCGTGGAAGAGGAGTCGCTAACCACGCCGCTGCTCGAGCCAACAGCTCGCGACCCGTCCGTGGAGGTGCGGCTCTACCGGCGGGGCGCCGGCCCGGTCGCGGTCTTCCGGTCGGGCCTGGTAGGCTCTCGCCGCGACCGCCTCGACGTGCACGGCATCCAGGCCGAGCACGGGCTCCGGGCGCTCTTTGCCTTCAAGCCCGAGGGCTCCCGTCGCGGCCTCCAGATCCGGCCCGACCCGGCCGGCGGCTACTCCGCCGTGCTCTTCCGCGATGGCGCCGTCATCGCCCTCGACGGCGAGCCAAAGGTAGTAGTCGCTTTTCTGTTTTTGCGTTCCACACCTCGCAGTACATGGATATTGTAAATTTCATTTACGCCTTGGCTTGCTTTAGGAGTCGTGGACGAAGCCCGTGTCGGTGATCGTCGCCGGCCTGCTTGTGCCGGCGGTGATGGTGGCGATAGCGCTGAAGGGGGTGCCGGAGCCGCTGCGGTCGTCGAGGGTGGTCAACGGGGTCTTCCCGCCGTGGATCCTCGCCAGCGCGGTCATCATCTTCGCTCGCGTCAGGACGCGACCCAGGGCTCCTCCATGAACGGGAGCCGAGCAACTCATCATCGCTCTCCTCCGTATCCAAAAGGTCCTCCCATTTTTCTTTTCCTCTCTTTTCTCGAGAAATTCTGTGCCTGGAAGGCAAGAATCCAGAATGTGATATATGGTGAACAGAACAGATTAGGATTGGATTATGTTCCATGAAATTGTTATCTGAATACCAACTGATCATGAAAGTGCGCGAGTACCACAATCATGTCCCATACAAGAGCACTCACGTATCACAGCAGCTTACTAAAACCAAGTTTATACAGCCCCTCGTAGAAAACAACTCTCAACTCTTCAAACAGACAACCGAATATGATCAGAAAACTGGGACAGACTTCGCCCACACACCAAATGACATCAGGGAACTAAGGTAAACCAGCAGAGAGTAAAAGTTTAGTCGCTGTCATCTTCTTCGCGCTCTTCATGCTGGGAGACAACCTTCTCTATGAATTTCTTGCGAACACCTTCTATGACGTTGTTCCGTGATGAATCGCTGCCACCCTGCCCATCATTCAGTACTGGGTCTGACTGGCAAAGGGCTAATGCAACAGCTGAAAGAAGGTGAAACAGAATGACAATTTAGCATAAGGAGATGGAAGCCAATGTATAATACTGAAGTAATTCCGGGATTGATGGTTTGTTGAAAGAAAGCTTCAGATAAAGTCAGTATCATCTAAATGAGCAAGATAAACTCGTGTCATTTCTTATTGGAGATAAACTCATGTCATTTCTTATTGGCAGAAAAGGCTCAATTTTATGGAAACAGCAATGTATAACTGTGAGCTAGCATGTTACTATGTTAGGCACACATCATCTAAATATTTGCCACATGAAGCAAGGCAAACGAACACCATGATTGGATCTTTATGCACCGTAGACATGCCTATCATAATGAATGTGTTTCCTTTTTTTTTATTTCGAATCTGTCAGATATTGCTCATGATAAGGCATTTTAATATAGCATCCAGAAAAATGTAAATGGTATCCTGTAGCTGGCTTATTGCAATTCTAAAATAAACATATGCCATTTACTGATGCGCACTAACAAAATTTTTTTGCCCAACCAATAGAATATAGAATTGGAGCAACTTGAACAAACTCTTAGCAAATTGGATACCGGATACGGGTTCTGTGGTATCACTTACATTCAGGTGTACATCTCCTTCCACCAAACTTCTGCAGACCGACATAAGTCCCTTTGACAGCACTGTTGTTGTACACCAGTATTGTAGGAACATTCTGATCTGGGTAGTTGGGAATACAGTCTGTGGAGATAATTTTAACAAACTTGGTTGCTGGGTATCTTGTCACCAATTCCTCCAGGCAAGTCTGAAGCAACCCGCATTCTGGTATTCTGCCACCAGATTCATAGAAGTCTTAAACAATGAACACCTCAATATACCAAAAGAACTCCAGTGCATCAGATCAGATGGAGTTTCTTTCTGAAGTCCTTTTTGTAGAATTTTTAGGCACATTTTAGTAACAGTCAAACAGCATATAAAACAGAAGCACTGCAATTTTTTTCATGGAAGGTCCACTACATAGAAAGATAAACGTGTGATAAAGAGCAAATTAGCCACAAACCTAACGCTTCCAGTCAAAATTAGCAGAAAATAAGAGTAAAAGAGTCATAGTTCATATCACTTCTTATACGCCAACTTAAAAATGGAGAGCATGTCAAGCGTGGTGTAAATCCAAGTAGAAAAAAAAGAGGAAAAATATTGCATTGTGCGATAGTCTACTAGGCCATCTTTGTTTATTTGGTTTGATATGGTATGTACGCAAATCACATGTATCCAGGGTCAGATTCTGCTGGAACCTTTTTCACTACAGTTAAATCTCTGGCAATGAAGCAGATTCCAATTTCCAAGAACAACCTCTGTTTATCCTACATCTAACGATTGTCATATTTCAAGCTACCATAGTTATGATTCCTAGTTTTAATCAACACGACAAGATACATTGTAGTTAGTATATGAATGCAATTCTATGTGCTCATATTCAGTTTAGCTTATTTTTGGCATAATTATTGACACAAGAACAGCAACACATTGATAATAGAAAATTAGAAAGAACTCTGCCTTACCCATCCTTGTAGAGTAAGACCACAACCCAGACATCGGATGGCGCCTGCGACACCTCACGCACAAAATCGGAGCCGGTGATTGGAACTATTGTGCCAAATCTCGCGGCTTTTGCTGCCTCCCTGAGCTCTGCAAGCCTCATCTTCCTGTAAGCACCATATCACATCAAAACATCAGAGAAGTCCCCAGATTTACCAAAACAATTGAGAAATTGCATCCAACTATCCTGAGGCCGACAGTTCGCGCCGAGTCCAGATCAAACAATGAGAAACAGATCAGATTACTAACAAAATCACAAGAATCACCGCATTTGACCAGGCAAGTCGGATCAAATCAAACGCAAAGAGCACTAGAACATCCCAAGATGCAGCCAAGAACTGACGGGAAAAAAGGACGGCATCATGGATCACCAACCAGCCCGGAGACCAGATCGAGGCCGGGGAGAGGGGTACCTGTACTGCTCGAGGAAGCGGTCGTCGTCCAGGTCGTCCTCGAGCTCCTCGAGCTCTTCGGGCTCGCGCGCGTCGAGCCATTCCTTGGACTTGGGCTGCTCGTCGGCATCGACTTTGGGGACGAAGGGCGGCGGCTTGAAGGGCTCCGGCTTCGGCGGCAGGTTCCCGAGGCGGCGCTGGATGTCGTCCCACTGCGTGCTCGCCCCCTCCACGTCCTTGTACACGAAGTGGTAGTCCGCCATGGCCGCGCACCACGCAGCGAGAGAGGGAGGGGAATGGTGGCAATCTTTTTTCTCGCCCCTTCTTTCTTTTTTTCTCGTATCTTCTGACGGAAAATTGCACAGTAGATCCTAAACTTATGAGATTGTGTTATTTAGTTTGATATGTTACATTTTACATTCTAGACTCTCTAAACTTATCTACGTTTATACCGTAGGTTATTTTAGCAGTTTGCTAATGAAATTGGCTGAGTTGGTGCGTGGGGCTATCTCGCGGTGTCTTAACTCCTAATTGAGATGGTCCCACATGTCATAAGAGAGAGAGAGTCATAGAGAGGGCCACAAGAGAACATAGTGCTGTCCACCGGATCATGTCGGGCCGGTATGGCACGGATATGGTGGACCGTGTCGTGCCGGCCCACAGGCCGATGTTTGGGTCTAGGCGCGGCCCACGACCGTGTTATACTGGTATGTACATAGTTAGGCTTTAACGGGCCATGCTACACGATTGGCCCGTAAAGCATAGAAAAATAGAAAAATTTTAGAAAATTGTAGAAAAATTAAGAAAAAATTGTAAAAAATTGCAGAAAATTGTAGACATTGTTAATCATCAATGTAATTATTTTGAATAACATAATGAGCTTTATTAACTTGTTAAATTACATGACATGGCTGACTCGTTAAAAACTTTACCAAATAAAAACTCAACTTGAGAAAACTTTGGTAAAGAAAAAAGAGTACAGCCTATAAAGCTTACTAGTTACTACATCTGAAGAAAAAATATTAAAAATCCTATTCATTGCTATTTAGATACAAATTCTCAAAAGATTCTTCTAAGTATCTATTCTCTGTAGTATGTAGGAGTCTTGATTCAACTTGTTCCCAGTCTTTGACGGTCAGAAGGATTTCGACCATCTCATTCGAAAGACTTGTTCGCCGCTTCTCGATTATTCTTCTAGATAGACTGAAGACTCCGAGGAGATCATAGAGACATTAACAGTCAACAAATCCCGTGCTAATATGGATAGCACCGGATATGCTACTTTTTGGGTTTGCCACCACGAGAGGATGTTCAACTCTTACTCAAAGCTGACACTATTACTGTTGAGATAGCTTGATAGTTCTCCGGTGCTTTGTCGTCTTCCTTCTCCTGACTGATGTGTACCTGCATGAGAATCTCTAGAGAAAGAATCAAAAAATCATGTCCCATTGATAGTCCCCACAGAGGTTCGTTAATCGCTTGTCTCCTATCGTTTAAAAACCTAGATAGTCGTTGTCATTTGCATATGTATTCACAAATATCATGATTTTTCTTTTCAAAGAACATGACGGTTCAAGACTCAGCGGAGATACATGCGTGAAGATAAAAGGTGTCTTTCGCAACATTAACTATCATTCTTTATGTAGGAATAAATAAAGTCTAATTTATTCAACGAAGATACATGTGTAAAGACAAAAGATGTCTTTAATGGCATTAACTGCCACTTTTTAGATAGATATAAATAAAATGACATGCTGTAACATTCCTTTAACGGCATTAACTGCCACTCTTTATATAGATATAAATAAAATGACATACGTGCTGTAACATTTTTTGTTCACTACAGTAAAACCTCTTTTTAAAAGTGCTCTTTTATTTTATTTTTCCTAGGTTCGATAGGGAATCATATTTTTTTCGCAAGTACGATAGAGACCCTGGGTCGGATAAGCCTTATAAAGCGTGGGTTCTTTTTGACTGATGGCTTATGACTTAAATATTTAAATTCTGGCTGTTTGCGAGAGGTAGTACGCATAGAAAAATAGTAGTATGTGATTTTGGCTGATACAGCTGAACTCATTATACTTTTTACTACAATATTTCTGTTGACCATTTTTAAAAATATATTATTTAAAAGTTATTTACTGTAGATAAAAATCGAGAAAACTCAGCTACATGCATTCCGACCGCTGCTCAAAACAGGAAAAAGAAACAGCACCAAATTGATAGCAACAGACAACCTAGCTAGCTATTGAGTATTGACATCCCTTAGAATGTACGTTCGGCATCTGAATGACACATATTATTATTGACCTCTGCTTTGTCTCTCTGTACCTCGCTCTGTCTGATCCAGTGGTTCAGACGCATGCATTAGTTAGCTAGATTCCCCATGTTGCTTTCCAGTCAGATTACATCAGGACCATGCAACCAACACGTACATCTGCAACAACCAACTGATCCAGACACGCAATGCGATGCATGCAAGCGTGGCATTCACGTATACACACGGAAAACACAAGTCTTATGTTTTCCTTCGCAAGGAGAACAAGGTTTTCTATATATATATATATATATATATATATATATATATATATATATATATATATAGGGTATGTTTGTATCGTTTTCTACATTTATTTTTTATTTAGAGAAGTTAAAAGTTAGTATGAATATCTAGTTTTCTGAAATGGTTTTCTTATTTCTCTCATTCACGTCTCGCTTTAGAGATATAGTAAGTTACAGGCGCATCACGTACCTTATTTCCTTCACTTCCGTTTTATGCACGTATCTCTTCTTTATTTTTTTCACCGCTTATTCACTATTTCTAAAAGCCAATTCTTTCAGCTACTACTATTTATTTTTAGTCAAAAACTGTCAGATACAACTAAAGGTCAGCAGCTACAATTAATATAAACAGAACATAGTTTTTGAATGAATGTCAAGAATTAGGGTATGTTCCTTTTTGGCTTATGGTTATGGCTGAAATTTTTGAATTTTTGGTTGTTCGCGACAGAGATTACAGAGAGAGATATTCACTTACGATTTTGGTCGGTACAGATGTTGGGCTTTTAACGTGTACTACAATTAACCTGTAGACCTCGTCTTGAGAAAATACTCCGTTTGAAAGTTAGGTACCGCAACAAAAACCAAAATCACTTTTAAAAGCCACAAAAAAAAACAAGCTCTTAGTAATGCAGGAGTGTAAAGCTACTAGCCGAAAGCTACAGCACTAGCACATCATGCTGCTGCACGGCCAAGCCGGACGAACGACGGAGAGGGAAGGAAGAGGAACGAGAGGTTCAGAAAGGACGAACAAATGAAGCTGCTGCAGTGGTTCTTTCCTTTGGTGACTAGCGGTTGTTACATAACCACCAATATGGGTGTAGTGTGGCAGAATGCGCGCGTGCGGCAAAGCAAGTTGCATCGCTCGCCTGATCACCTTTTAATTAATCAATTAATTTCCAACAGTACGTAAGACCATGTTGCGTGTAATTAAGGTGAAAGCGTCTTTGATGACAAACCAGCTCGACAAAATTCCTAGACGATGAAGATGAAGATTAAATTTATGATATCATAAAATTCCTAGTGAAACATATTTATGTATATATAAATATGAATAATACAATTTAAACTCTAGTGTATGATATCATAAAATTCTCCTCTCCCTTCTATACAACCACCCGATTTGATCTGGACCATTCGTCTCTCTCCTTCTCTCTCAGGATACAATCGCCCACCCTCTCCACTTTCGCATCATTAGGTATGTTCATTCCCCGATAAAGTCTGTTTGGAACGCGAAATTTTTTTCATGTGTTTCCACCGCAAAATTGAACTGTTTTCGTACGATACCCCGCATTCTGAACAGACGTCCTAATAATGCCATTATGGTGTGACTAATATTTCTAGACTAAGTAGTAAAAAGCTAGTGGAGTACTAGTATATTGAAAGGGCAGCTTTAATCCGTATGCCGATCAACAATTGGTCGCGCGCTACCTCAAACTAAACGAAGGGCGGGCCGAGATAGCTTGCAAATTTGACAAAAGTTGGCAACGAACTTGATTGTCCCTTTCATCATGCATTGCATGCTGCCCACTTCCTCTGAACCATCCTTTTTCCCCTCATTTTTCATTTTATAATTACAAGAGCAGATGCACTTAGCAGTTGCGTTAGATCCTAAGTTTGGTACTTAATCGTGTCTCTGACTGGATCATCACTTTGTAGAGTACCGGTATTTCTGCTATTATTTTGCGAAATATATATTGAACCATTGCAGCCTAGTGGTTAGACATTGGTCCTGTTCTTTTTCAGCTTTTGACTTCTGCTTTTGATTTTTCTACAGTAACTACCTTTTAAACGGAGTATCTTTTCAATATTTGGTCTACTAGTTAATCTTTTTTCTTTTCCGGATATGATAGACATGAAGCACTTATCTCCTCCGTTGAGCTTTGTTGTTCGCTATTGTCTGTACGTCTCCTCCCCCAGTTGGCTTGTTGCGTATAGTTTCTCGATTTTTTTTTCTATTGTTGTACCAAAACATTTTGTTTGTTGCGATAGCTTGTGGCATTTTGTTGCAAGAGGAGCTTTTTGTTTGTTGCAATAAGTCATATGTTAATTTCTGCAGCATGACCATTTATTTTACTATGGTAGTTCTCATGTTTCATTTGTTGCAAGATGAGTTTTTTTTTGTTGCTCGTGGCATTTATTTTACTGACTATTAACCCATGTGAGTCATGCAACGAGGTTATTCCTAAACAACTGCTAGTGCTATGCTACTTTTGCTAGTACTTCCGCAGTACTACCAATAATTGCTAGTAGCCTCTGCATATTTTTTTAATTTTTAAATACATATATACTTGTGTATCTTTGTTTTTGCAAAATATTATATCATGGAATTGCCATACCGATATTGCGTATCAGGGCATATGGGAATCTTCGGCCGAAATGACACGCAAAAAGGTATTCATCGTGCGAAATTTGCAAAAATAGCATTTCCACCGTACGGTGGCCGTGCGGGACTAACTGAGGAGCCGGCACGTACGCGGTACCGCACAGTGGCCGTGCGAATTAGCCAAAATCGCATGACCACTGTGCGGTGGTGCTGTAGCGCCCACCACCTCACGGCTACAATGCGGACGTGCACTGTAGAGGCACTGTAGCAATTTTTCAGAAAAAATCTATTTATGTATATTTTTGTAGGAATTTTTAAATATAGCAAATAAGCTCCAAAAAGTATAATTGTTTTGTGGAGACTCCTAATATAGTTTATTTACCTGTGTAATTTTTTTTCATAATTTCATCTATTCTGATTTTTTTTCCATAAAATTCCTACAAACAGTATACCTAAATGAATTGTCGAAAAAATTTTAGAATAGATAAAATTATGAAAAAATTATACAAACAAGTACTCTATATTGGAAGTCTTCAAATAAATTATAATTTTTAAAACTCATTTACTATATTTAAAAATTTATACAAAAATATACATAAATAGATTTTTTAAAAAATGCTCCGTTGCCCCACAACGCACATCCACACTGTAGCCATGCAATGGTGGGCGCTACAGTGCACCACCGTACGTTGACTATATGGTATTGGCTAATCTGTATGGTCACCGTACCGCGTACGTGTCGGCTTCTCAGTAAATCTCGCATGGCCACTGTGTGGTGAAGATGCTATTTTTTGTAAACTCCGCTCGATGAAACTCCATTTAAGACCAGCTCATCAGACTTCCAAAACTCCAGAGGCACACAACACAGACTCAGAGAGCGGCAGCCATGGCGGGGGCGAGCTTCAAGGTGGTGAGGATCTCTGAGGGCGCGGTGAAGCCGGCGTCGGCGACCCCCGACAAGACGCTGCCGCTGGCGTGGGTGGACCGGTACCCGACCCACCGGGGCCTGGTGGAGTCGATGCACATCTTCCGGTCGGGCGCCGACGCGGCGCCCGGCGTCATCCGCGACGCGCTGGCAAAGGCGCTGGTGTTCTTCTACCCGCTGGCGGGGCGCATCGTGGAGCCAGAGGCGGGGGCCCCCACCATCCGGTGCACCGCCGACGGCGTCTACTTCGCGGAGGCCGCCGCGGACTGCAGCCTGGAGGACGTGCGGTTCCTGGAGCGGCCGCTGCTGCTGCCCAAGGAGGACCTCGTCCCCTACCCCGGCGACGACCGCTGGGGCGTCGAGCCTCCCAACACCATCATGATGATGCAGGTAAAAACAAAAACGCCAGTGATTCGTAGCCATCATCCGCTCTTGCGCGATGCTTCTGGTTCTGAATCTTCGATTGCGCGAGTAGAACTAGATCCGAGCGCGCGCGGTAGATCTGGGGAGCAGAGGCGAGACGTCAAAAGCTGGGAAATGGTGTCGTAGTGGGAATCTCTCTCTCTCTCTCTCTCTCTCTCTCTCTCTCTCTTTCAATTAATGGCGCGCGGTATATAGGTATGTGTGTGTAGTCTAAAAATGCATGGAGTAATTAATTAACGGCTACCGGAGTAGGACGTGCCTAATTTTTGGAACGAAGAGAATTTTCTTAAAAAATTGCAGAGAAACTACCCTATACGGTCCGATCCCAAACACATGGACAAGACAACCCCCGTCCCCGGACGATCTCATTCCATCGCGCTTCGTCCTAGCTAGCAACCAAACACTTACCTATATTTCCCATTACAATCATGCAATGTAGAGGGAGTAAGCTCGTGATGTGAGCGTACCGTGAGAAACAATGGAACAGCTGCCCAGTTTCTGGCTATATGCAAGAGAGAGTACGGAGAGAGACACTTGTATACGATTTTAATCATTTAAATAAAGTTAGAACAATGTCTATTACAATTGATTTACAAATCCGTCTTAAAAAGATATTTGAAACCTAATTACCGTAGAAAGCTTCGACTTTGGCCTTGTGCGGTGTGGTGCTCTGCTCAGTGGTTAGGCAGATCTGCATCCTTGCGTAGTGACTGAAAGTGACACCATGAAAGTGACGAGGCAGATCTGCATCATGCGTAGAGGCATTCATACCTCTACTTTTAGCCACTTTCGTCCACCGACAGGTTGCTGTGGTAGTTGGGGAGGATGCTCATGGAGTATCGACCGCTCATGAAGGCCTTTTTTTGCAAGTAGCGTCTAGTAGATTTGGAGTTGTGGGTGGGTGCTTGCTACTTCATGATGATCAAATTGCATTCCCTCTCGTCGTTTGTTTGGCATTTTCTTCATGCATCCCCGCCGCCCGTACCGAGGAATGATTCGGCAGATAATGCCGATTCCCTCTAACTGCAATCCGTATGAAAATCGAAGGGTTCATGATTGAGAATCCGTCTCGTCGATGAAGACAGGCGATGGGAATTGTGGGAGCATTTGCAGGGCAATAGGACTAACCAACCCAATCATGGTTCTTTAATAACGTACCAAATCGAAACTGTTTGTTTGAGAAATCCTTCTATTTTCTGAAGTTCCACGCAGGATTTTCTTTAAAATATGCCGATATGAAAACTCAGTGCTGAAATTAAAGTTTCATGATCTCAGATCACGAAATTCACCTGCGGCGGGTTCGTGATGGGTCTCCGGTTCAACCACGCGTCGGCCGACGGCATGGGCGCCGCGCAGTTCATCAACGCCGTCGGCGACATGGCGCGGGGGCTCCCGGAACCGAGGGTGAAGCCGGTCTGGGACAGGGAGAAGTTCCCCAACCCGAACATCAAGCCGGGCCCTCTCCCGGAGCTCCCCGTGCTGGCACTGGACTACATCGTGCTCGACTTCCCTACCGGCTACATCGACGGCCTCAAGGCGCGGTACAAGGCGCACAGCGGCAAGTTCTGCTCCGGGTTCGACGTCCTGACGGCGAAGCTCTGGCAGTGCCGCACCCGGGCGCTGAACCTGGAGCCCGACGCCACCGTGAAGCTCTGCTTCTTCGCCAGCGTCCGGCACCTGCTCAAGCTGGACAGGGGCTACTACGGCAACTCCATCTTCCCGGTGAAGATGTCGGCGCCGAGCAGGAAGGTGCTCGAGTCGTCGCTGATGGAGGTCATCGACATGATCCGCCAGGCCAAGGACAGGATGGCCGTGGAGTTCTTCCAGTTCGCCAAGGAGGAGACCGAGCAGGACCCGTTCCAGATGACCTTCAACTACGAGTCCATCTACGTCTCGGACTGGAGCAAGCTCGGCTTCTCCGAGGTGGACTACGGCTTCGGGCCGCCGATGTTCGCCGGCCCGCTGGTGAACAACGACTTCATCGCCTCCGTCGTCATCCTCAAGGCGCCGCTGCCGCTCGACGGCACGAGGATGCTCGCGAGCTGCGTCACCAAGGAGCACTCCGAGGAGTTCGTCCGTGGCATGAAGGAAGACCTGCCCCGAACCTGAAAGTCTCTATAGCTGCACTGGAGACCTTTATATAGGGAGGGAAAAGGATCGAAGCTGCTGCTGTTTGGTGGTGGTGGTTGTAATGAACTTCTTTTGGTTGTATATCTTGGTTAATACGAACTATTCTAGACAGCAGATTTGATCTTTGTATCATTTGATATGACAAATTGGCAATAAAAAAAGATATACTCTCCATTTGATAATTTGATGGCCTTTACTGTAATCTGGTTTATCAGGTATACTTGAGAGGTTCAGATAATTAGGGGTGCAAACAGATCGAATTCGGACGGATATTGTTGTTACCATATCCTAACCCATATTTTTTCTCCGGATTCGGTACCAATCGGATTCGGTGCCGAATCGGTCGGGATTAACCCGAGCCATTTGCACCCCTACTTGTTTGTAAGGAATGAATGCAGTACAACAAATGGAGTAGGAGGACGTACTGTCAAGAACTTGATGTTACTACTTAATAGCTGATGTGGAAGATTTTATTTTACCATTGCGAAAGAAAATGAAAAGTCAAATAGTAGCACTAACATGAAATCAAACTTGAAGACGTATCGGATTCGGACGGATATTGCTATTACTATATCCTAACTCATATTTTTTCTCCGGATTCGGTACCAATCGGAGTCGGTACCAATTAGATTCGGTGCCGAATCGATCAAGATTAATCTAACCCGTTTACACCCCTACAGGTAATCCCTCCCTTCCTCCCTCTCCCTCTCTAAACGAGAAGGTAAATGCTCACCGTGTGTCGCTCCGTCCGATCCATCTCATGCATGCATAACTACGACACATTTATATCGACTTAAATATTGCTACCTCTTGCTTTCCATGAACGTGACTACATGATATAATAAGAAGTTTGTACTGGTTCAAAAAAATTGTACATGGAGTTTAATAGTCAAAAAGTTTGTACTAGTTCATCGTTTCTCTTTTAAATTATCATACCTCTTAAACCGAGTATCCAATTTACCTTCCGTCTTGAACCGTTGTGATCTATATGATAAATTTAATAAAATAAGACCTATATTAGATATATTTTTGCAGATATATTGATAAAATTATTTCTCAGCTAGCACTTTGGGTGTCTGCTACTAGCAACTCTAAGTGTTGGACGCTTGCAAGTCTCGGCTGGATCTTATTGCCTAGATGATGATAACTAGTAACATGTATTGCTAGCAACTAATGTAGCAAGTAAGATGTAGAGATGGTAGCAACTAATATTGAGCTACCACTAGTAGTTGATTGCATAAATTTATTTGTAATCATCGATCATCAGGTCAAGTCATAGAGAAATTATAGCAAGTAACATGCAGAGCTACTAGCAATTAACATCAAGAGCTAACAACTAATGTAGTGTCACCGCATATAGTTGATTGCATAAATTTGTTTATAATTATCAGCAAGAGATGTTAGCAATTAATGAACAGAGCTGCTAATAACTAATGCAGAAAGTAATATGCTAGAGCTAATAACTAATACAGAAAGTAACATATAGAGCTAGCAACTAATGTAGAGCCACCACCAATAGTTTATTGCACAAATTTGTTTATAATTGTCATCAAATACAGAGAAGCTAGCCAGTAACATGTAGAGCTATCAACTAATACAGATTTACTAGCAACTGATATAGCAAGTAACATGTAGACCTATCAACTAATATATAGTTGCTAGGTACTACAAACTATAGTTGCTATCCATTCATCCCCAGCTAGTTGAGAAGCGACTCTAGTAATATATTGCCAAACATATGTAATATATGTCTTGTTTTTGTTAATCTCGTTGTATGGAACACAATTATGCAAATGGAATAAAAAATCAAACAATCAGGGAAAGAGCTGTGATTGTTTGAAGTTTTACAAATGAAAAAAAATCTCCCGTTTGAAGTTTTACAAATGAAAAGAAATTCTCACGTTCAATCTAGCGACCCATCCATATTTCTCTAGCATGCACTTTTCTTTCTTAGCTACCCAGCTCAGCCACACGTGAATACGTGATAGAGAGAAGACAAAAAAGAAAAATAGATAGTATATGGAATCGAGCACATGACAAAAAAAAAAAGAGAGAAAGGGGTGGTCGTGCCAAATATCTATAGCGCTACTAGTCGTGCATTAGGCGTGTTCAAAAGAGATATCTTTACTATTATAAAAAGACGAGTTGGTGATTGTACGTCTATTCTTCTCCAACCGCTCTATTCCCTTAACTTCTCCCTATTCTCCACTTTCCAACCGATCAAAGCAACTCTTTTCTATAGTACGGTTCTCTATACATTCAATGAATTCTGTTGCAATGTACGGATATGTAACTAGTACTAAAGATAAAGGACAGCAACTTTGTTTTATATATTTTTCACGTGCCTTAATATGCACGAAGTTTTGGACATGATCAAGTCACAACCTTTCAGTCTCACTTGGAAAACTGGATATAAGTAAAAACCAACAAATTGTTTTCTGTAAAATTCTTATGAAATTTGATGAACCACCATTGAATTTCATTCAACTTGTGTTTTGACAGGAATCTCATTCAAACTGTTATTTTCAGTATCAGTGTAATTCTCCTTAGCAAGACTTTACCACGGTAAATATGATCTCTGGTCTAAAAACAAATAAAAAAAGTTATGTCCTCCGAAAATGAAGAGAGGGAGAGGGGAGAGGTGCTTCTCCTAATCTCGTTCAGTTATTTTTTTTGGATTTTGATAATCATCACCCGGATAGAATCAAATAAAAAAATCATCCAATTTTCCGACCTTTTCATTCGCGTTGCGATTCGTGCTCCAATGTTCTCTCCAGCGAGTTCATCTTCTTCTCCAACGAGGTTAGAGCTCAGACGGCGTCTTCTCTGGCAAGATTTGTCGGGGTTCTACCTCCTCGCCGACGAGCCCGAGGGGAGAATCCCGCCCTCTAGGGTTCACCGTTCCCCCGAGCATAGAAGGAGGCCGGGGGAGGTGGCCCAACGGTGGGTGGCGGTGGGGGCGATGCACGGGGTAGGAGGGTGGTGGGCGGTGTCGGAGGGCGGCGGCGACGGAAGATACTAGCTATTAGGTTGGACGGGACGGCACAACGGGACGGGGTAGAGGCGGCGGGCGAGGCGGCAAGGCGCCACCGGTCGCGAGTGGTGGAGGAGGGGCGGGGGTAGGGTGGTGGGGAGGCACAGGCTGCCGAGAGAGGAGGGTGGGCGGAGGGTGATGACGAGAGGCGACATGGGGCGGGAGGCGAGGCGGAGTGAAATGCTGGTGAGGTGTGAAATGCGGGAGGCGGCAGGGGTATAGACAGGGAGGGGTTAGAGTTAGGATTGTGCACGAATCTCAAAGCAATCCAACGGTGGGAAATCTGGCTGATTTTTAGGAAGAAAATATTCAGGTGATTGCTAGACATACCCATCTTTTTTAGATATAACTTATAACTTATGTCTTTTCCAAATAAATAATTATAATAATTTTATTATTATTTTTTTGAAGCTTGACATACTTTTCAAAATTGATGTTCCATTCTTTTGGAGAAGGCTAGAGCCAAAAGTCATCCCCGTTCCCATTGTTGGGAAACCTAGACTTGGGCTTACAAGCCTAGTCAATTGGTGGGCACTCTCCATTTATTCTATAAACAGGGGGTCATATTTGTCATCACTTATACATTTGGAAAGAAAAAACTATAAAGAAGGAGCCATCATCTCTCTGTGTTCAACTTTTTATTATTTACTCATTATCTGTGTTTGATCCATCTCTATTGCATAGGAGGAATCGCTCGAATTGAACTTGCCAGCGACGGTTTCTCAACATGTTATCAGCACGAATTGCTCCTGTGGATCGCAAGGTAATCATGCATAGATTACATTACCTATCTAGATTGCTTTAATTCCGTAAATTTCGCTTTCTAGATTATTTTCTATGGTGCAAATCTACTATAATCTACCGCGAGTAGACTTGAAATCATCGGTCAAGCCGATCAGTAGATTTGCACAAAGAGTAGATGTTGATTGCACTGTAGATTGAAAAGGAAACGACGACGGCCGAGTCGTCTGGGAGGGGCGGCGCGGGGTGGGGAGGAGGCGGCGGCGGTGCGGGGGGAGGAGGAGGCGAGGGAGGTGAGGCGGAGGCGGAGGTGGGGGGAGGAGGCGGTGGCGGTGTGGGGTGGGGAGGAGGCGAGGCGGGAGAGGAGGCGGGGAGGATGTGAGGCGGAGTGGAGGAGTGGGGAAGAGGAGGCGGCGGCGGGGGGAGGAGGAGGCGAGGCGGAGGCGGAGGGCGGGGAGGAGATGAGGCGGAGCGGAGGTGGGGAGGAGGCAGCAGACAAGACGGGGTAGGGAGGAGGAGGCGGGCGGAGGCGGGAGGAGACAGCAGAGCGGAGAAGTGGGGAGGAGGAGGCGGCGACGACGCGGGGTGGGAGGAGGAGGCGAGGCGAGGCAGAGGAGGACTCGGTGGGACAGTGGCGAGGATAACAAGGAGGAGGAGGAGGCGAGGCGGAGCGGCGAAGGACTCGGTGGGAGGAGGCGAGGGCGGAAGACTCGGTGGGGAGGAGCAGCGCGGATAACGACGAGATAGGGATTCGGTGGGGAGGAGAGAAGCAGGCGCACAAGATTCGGTGGGGTGGAAAGAAGCAGGCACACAGTTTCGTGAGGAGGGGTGAGAGAGGCCCACATGTTAGCGTAGCTTTTTGTGAGGAGGGGTGAAAGAGAATAGATCGATGACCATCAACTCAAATTTATTAAATAGTAAAGATATATTGTCTATATTTAATCTATCTATGGTATAGTAAAAATTGCTTGGCCTGGAGTCGCCAGCCAGGGTTGCTCAGCACCCATAACGCATCGGCCCAGTTAGTTTCTCGGGACGAAGAGAACGAGACAAACAAACTTAACCGCCGCCTCTCCCCTTCCCGGCGCCGCCCGAGACGGTGGCTACCGCGATACGGCCTAGGGTTCTGTTCGCCGGCGATGTCGGCGCAGCCGGGGCGGACGCTCGTTGACCTCGATGGCGACGTGCTGGCCCACTGCACCCGCTACCTCGACCCCCGCGACGTCGCCAGCCTCGCCATGGCCTGCCGGCCCCTGCGCGCCGCCGCCTACTGCGACGCCGTCTGGTACCGCCTCTTCAGGTCGCCTCCCCCGGACCCTACCTCTCGCCCCTCGTCTGATTCTGGAATTGCGATTTATGCGTCGGGACACTCTCATTGTGTGCTTGCGCTCGCATACGTAGGGCAATTTTTAGGGAGCGAATAGGTTTGCTTCTCTGCGATTGCGTGTGGTGATGATTGGAAGTGATGGAAGGTGGGTGTTATGAATATTGTGTGTGTATTGATATGAGACCCAAATGGCCATATATATAGGAGAGTGTACAAGAGATATGCCATATAGAGATAGAGTTTGGATTCTATTTCATATATGCCTTATCTCTATATGGCATATCTCTTGTACACTCTCCTATATATATAGCCCTTTGGGTCTTATATCAATACACAAACAATATTCATAACAGTAAGATCTTTGGGGGGCGGAGCTTTGTGAATTTTGGGGGGCGAAGTTTACGAGTGAGTGTTTTTGTTTTTAGAAAAATTGGATTTGCAGCGAGATTGGGTGTGCTGATGATGGTTGGAATTGGAAAATTATGAACTTGTTCTATGATTTGCGCGTTTGGTTTGTGCAGGGGATAATTTTTGAACAGATAAGGCTTTTTTTTGAGAGAACATCTGCTGTGGTGGTAGCTAGGCTTAGGAACTGTCAAACTCAAAAAGCAATGATTTGGATGCACTGAATGGGGAGAAGCTCCTAGCATATTTCAGGATGACTTTCATCCTGTTTGTGCTTGCTAGGTCCATTGTTGTTGATTGGTTGGCATTTGTGATATATGAACTTGCACGTCAGAGGTTTGCCTGTCCATGGATTGTAGTGGGCCACACCTTGCAACTTCATTGGTTGTCTCGGTTGTTAGGATAGCAGCTTCAAACTTCGAGTGGATGAAGTAATTCTGTCCATGGAATAGAGGAATTGTTTTCCCTGTTTATGCACATACGGATTTTGTTATGCTAAGATGCATGAAATTTAAAAGTAACAGGCAACAAATGTTTCTGCTTCACAATTGCCACTTTAATGATGCTCGTTTGCCTTTGCTGATTGTTGTGGGGGTGCCCAACCCCTATGCCCGTTAGATTTAGCTACTGGGCCTTGGAATAAGCCTTGGAATAAGCCCAATAGCATATTACTGTGTATAGAAGAGCCACCTTTTGTAATTTTCATCCTATCCCTTTCATGTATATAAACCCTCAAAAGGGGTACGAGATGACCAGATCCACTCATTTTACTCTCGAGCTCTCTCTCTCTTCTGCTATTGGCTCTCTCTGGCTCTGTTAGTTTTACCTCCTTCCATGGAGAAAGGGTATCATGTATTCACTGTTGTGCTTATGCTACAACAGTTGGCGCCATTCGTGGGGGCGCGCAAGAACCTATGTGAGGAAGAGTCACTGTCATGAGAGATCCGTTGGATTTCGACCGGCGGGAAGAAAAGCGCTACAAAAGTAAGAAGGTAGAAAAACTTCAATCTGGTCGTGTAGCATGCATGCATGATATTTGGCACTTGTTGGCTTTAGCTTTCCTGTTAGGCCGCTATTCGATCTGATTTGTGCTTGGCCTCGCGCCCCAGCGTGCGATGTGGAGTATAGAGCGTTGGGAACCTCATGTGTCTCGGGCCACTCTACAGAGTATAAAAAAATCGTACGGTGGCTTTGGCCCCGGCGTACTATGAGAAGTATAAAGCGTCGGGAATCTTGTGTCCCGGGCCACTCTACGGAGTATAAAAAAATCGCACGTTGGCTTCGGCCCTGGCGTACTATGTAGAATATAAAGCGCCATGAACCTCGTGTGTCCTGGGCCACTCTACGGAGTATAAAAAAATCGCACAGCGGCTTCGACCCCGGCGTACTCTGTAGAGTATAAAGCGTCATGAACCTCGTGTGTCCCATGCCACTCTACGGAGTATAAATAAATCGCGCGATGTAGGCACTAGCGGAGGTACCCCTTTCCTCAGATGCTGCTGCCATGCTTGGTCGTCTGGGTGGAAAGCCCTCACCTATTTCGCCGACTCAGTTCCGTAGTATGGGACATGCGGGGATGGAGTGTGCGTGGCTGCACGCGCTTCACGCATCCCACCAGGGAGTCCCTTGCACTAGCGATAACCCCAGTGAGCCTCGCGCGCTTCGCGCATCCTACCAGGGAGTTCGTAGCGCTAACAGCATTGAACGACAGTTCCGCCCCTGAGCGAGAACTGCGTTCGACCGCGTACGTAGCGCCCTTCTCAGCCTACACGAGCTTCGTCTTCCGTGGGCACTCTCTTTCGAGCTACGGGAATGGCGGTCCGGCCTCCCTACCTCCACCTATGATCACGTCATGATTGATGTAGTCGTGAGGGACTCTACAACCGCCTCGTGGGCGCATCTTCGTCGACGCCCATGACCACGTCATGATTGACGTAGTCGTGAGGCGTTCTACGACTACCTTGTGGTCGCTACTTCATCGACCCCCTCAACCACGTCATGATCGACGTAGTCGTGAGGCATTCTACGACCACCTCGTGGTCGAGACTTCGTCGATGCCAGTCCGAAGGGTGGGGGACGGAGCGCGCGCTTCAAGATTTCGTCCCGCTGCCGACTTCGTCGGCGCCCGTTCGAGCGATGAGGGATGGAGCGCGCGTTTCAAAGCCTTCATTCTGCTGCTGACTTCGTCGATGCCAGTCCGAAGGGTGCGGGGACGGAGGCGCGCTTCAAGACTTTGTCCTGTCGCCGACTTCGTCGACGCTAGTCCAAAGGGTGGGGGATGGAGCGCACGTGCTTTAAGACTTTGTCCCACGGCTGACTTCGTCGACGCCCACGACCACGTCATGATCGATATAGTCGTAAGGCATTCTACGACCACGTCATGATCGACGTAGTCATGAGGCATTCTGCGGCCACCTCGTGGTCGCGACTTCGTCGATGCCCACAACCAAGTCATGATCGACATAGTCATGAGGCATTCTACGACCACCTCGTGGTCACGACGTAGTCGTGAGGCATTCTACGACCATCTCGTGGTCGTGACTTCGTCGATGCCAATCCGAGCGATGGGGACGGAGCGCGCGCTTCAAGACTTCGTCCTGCCACCGACTTCGTCGACGCTGTCCAAGCAATGGGGGATGGAACGCGCGTTTCAAAGCCTTCATCCCGCCACCGACTTTGTCGATGCCAGTCCGAAGGGTGGGGGACGGAGCACGCGCTTCAAGACTTCGTCGACGCCCGTCCGAGCGATGGGGGACGGAGCATTTGTTTGAAAGCCTTCGTCCTGGCACAACGCGGTCTGAAGGGTGGGGGACGGAGCATATGTGCTTTAACACTTTGTCCCGTCGCTGACTTCATCGACACCCGTCCGAAGGGTGGGGGACGAAGCGCGTGTGCTTCGAGACTTCGTTCTGCCGCCGACTCGACGGGGCGGCTCCAACTGCGTCGGGGGACTTCGCTGCCCTCCTTGTAGGCATCACCTCAGAGGGGCGGCCAGTCCCACGACTCCACCTTTACGTGCCACCCATGTCGGAGGCAGGATCTCGATGGGACGGCCACGGCTTTAGCGTGGGACTTCATCGCCCGCGTCGGAGGCTCGACCTTGACGCGGCGGTTCCGGGTGCGTTGGGGACTTCACCGCCCTCCTCGTAGGCATCACCTCGGAGGTGGCCGGCCACTGCTCGCTTCACGCGCGCCGTGTCGGAGGCACGACCTCGGCGCGGCAGCTCTGGCTGCGTCGGAGCTACGTCGGGGGACTTCGCCAACCGCCTTGCAGGCATCGCCTCAGCGGGGCGGAATACCTTCACCAGGGGACTTCGCTGCCCTCCTCGTAGGCATCGCTTCGGAGGGGCGGCCCGACCCCGGCTCCGTCTCTACGCGTCGTCTGTGTTGGAGACATGAGTCATAGGCATCGCCTTGGAGGGGCGGCCCTGCCCCGACTCCGCCCCTACACGCCACCCGCGTCAAAGGCACGGCCTCCACGCGATGGCTCTGGCTCCGTCGGGGGGCTTCGCCGCCCGCAGCGTAGGCATTACCTAGGAGGGGCGGCGACATCACCGGCTTCGCCTCCACATGCCGCCTACTTCAGAGCGGTTACCTCTGTGGAAGCGGTTACGGCTTCACCAGTGAAAGGAGAACCAGGACCCAGGACGTTCAGAGCATTCAGACCCCTGGGGGCTCGAGCAAGCAGATGCTTTAGCTCGCACCTCGAGACCTCTGTGCTTGCTGTCGTGGGATGAGGGGCTGGGGCGGGCAGTTGGTCGCGTTAGCCCGCCCGTCGGGACCTTCGTGTTTACTGTCGAGAGAGTACTGTTGTGGGGGTGACTAGCCCCTACGCTTGTTAGGTTTAGCTACTGGGCATTGGAATAAGTCCAATAGCATATTATTGTGTATAGAAGGGATGTACTGATTTGCTCTTACCTTTTGTAATTATTAAGGGCTAGGATGAGAATTTCCCATCCTATCCCATTCATGTATATAAACCTCTAAGAGGTGTACGAGATGGTCAGATCTACTCATTTTACTTACGATCTCTCTCTCTTTTCTGCTGTTAGCTCTCTGGCTCTGTTAATTGTACCTCCTCCCATGGAGAAAAGGTACCCTGTACTCACTGTTTTGCTCATGCTACAACACTAATGCTTTTGCAGTGATTTTTACAGTTTGCTTTGAGTTGATGGAAGGCATCTAATCCTGTTTTAAACTCACAAAAATTATCTGAATGTTTTAGAGTCTCAAACCATAGAATATTTTGAATCTTTGAATAAGGATACATGTATCTGATTGCCTACTTATTTGTTCTGTCATGATTATTTAAACTTTCAGGGAGCAATGGCCATTTCAACAAGTACCTCGTGGAACTTTGGGGCTTAGAGAAATGTACATTCGGAGGCAAACTGAAGTACATCAAATGAAATTCGACGATCCCACATCGGCCATTTATTATCTAAATCCCACAGAACCGACACCAAGCCATCTGATGCTGGATAGGGATTGTATTTGCTTCTCTCAGGCAAGTAACAATACACCAAGATTTAGTTCTTCTGTCATTCAGCAGGTTTGCTCTTTTGGTTAAGTACTGGTGCAGGGAGTAGATTGTCACCGAATCAAAAGTTTTTTTTTTGTGCAAAACAACATATGACATGTAAATTCTTCTACACAGGGTCCAGTAGCCAAAAGATTGAGGATTGGTTGGCCGGAAGTTGAATTGGTGGAAACTTACAGGTCTCATGGTGCAAGGATCACTTGTATGAGGTAACTGTAAAACAAATAAACATTGCTTTATTTAGCCAACTGTAGAAAATTCTCTTGAGCAACTAATCTAATTTTCATGTTGTTTTCCCCCTCATTTTCATGCGCTGATCATTCTTATCCTGTGGGGACTGGGGAGAATCGAGGGTTGACAATCAAGTCCTTGGTTTTATTCCAAGAATAATGACCAAAATAGTACATTTCTATGCTATACTCTTGTTTTATCAGTGCCACATAGACATTAGGACCATTCCGACTTGTTGCCTTGGGCAAGCATATTGAATCCTCACATTACAGAGAGTTTTGAATTTCAAGGATGAATAAATTAATACCTCAATGCAGCTTTCATTATCAAGGAAAACATGTTATGTATAAGATATTATCGGAGATTTGAATTAGTTTCTGCATTTGCTTGTTTCTAATACTCACATCAATGTTCAGGTAGCATTGCTCCTTATTTAACTAGTAAGAATTTAAGACCATGTAAGAGTTATTATTTCAGAATATCTGACTGAATCACACATTGGTAAATTATAAAGGTGGAAGAGGGTTCGGTACTCCAGGACTCATACCTTTTGCAGTTAGTTATTCCATGGCTCTAACTTTCTTGGTTGATATCAGTCAGGTCCATATGCTGCTCATTTTATGGGTTCTGTATGTTTGGTATAGTTCAATGTCATGATGTCTGGTATAGTTCAATGTCATGATGTTTCTCTTGTTACTTATAATATAGAACTTTTGCTTTATCTTTGCTTCCATTTTGTAGACATACAGCTATTACTGCACATCAGTTTCAGTGCTTGGTTGTATCTTTGGATTTTTCTGATTTGTTTTTCTATCACTTCGCAGTGATAACATCATTCTTTTTACTTCATAATCTTCTTTAGGAACCT
Organism: Bonia amplexicaulis; assembly: GCA_036346245.1. Lineage (NCBI taxonomy): Eukaryota > Viridiplantae > Streptophyta > Magnoliopsida > Poales > Poaceae > Bonia > Bonia amplexicaulis. The sequence continues at coordinate 37,977,026 of CM070736.1, read as the reverse complement.
AAATCATTTGCATACAGTTACTAATTAGTCAAACTAACATTGATTTTTTCTTGTTTGGTATATTTTATCCTTATTACACAATTTTTTCTTTATTGTATTGCAGTTCTGTATGTACTTGTGCACTTTTTTCCTAATTGCTATAATGTCTCTACATGTGTATGCTACAGTTACTGTGCTGATGATGATCAAATGGTACTTATATCCACCCCTGTAATAACTGAAAGAACTGGAAATGTCTAACATTTTATTTGGTTAATTGTGCAGATTATTCCCTCTAACTGACACCCCATTGTTTCGAAGTGATACACGTACAAATGGAAAGGCATTAGTCACTTCAAGCACAGATAGAACAGTCCGTCTTTGTTGGAAGGTACCTCATTTCAACATTACAGTACCCTGTTGATACTGCTGTGCTGTTCTTGTCCACAACATGTACATTCCATGATGACTACTACCGACTTTTTACATGTTTGGAGGGGGTACTCCCAGAATGACCTGATCATAACAAAAAATAACTTGAAATAAAAAAAGCCTTCCCCCTTTTGTTGACCAATCAAGAAAATTGAAAGTAACCATTACTATATATTATCATTGCATGACCATATAATATTATACTAAAATCATACAAGCTTTTGGAAATATTTTTTAGTGTCAGATAGATATCAGTTGCTCTTTCATGTCAAATTAATGTAAAAACATGCTTCTTCTCTTTCTTTCCTTGTCTGGGCTTCTGGTGCCTATGGATACCATGACCATCTTACATCTGATTCAGACATTGTGAGGCCCCAACTGCATGCCCTGGTCTGCCCCTTTATACCATGCCAGCCTCAGTAAGACAGCAACCTAACCACCATACAAAGTTGTGCTGCTGTACCCCCTCACTCGTTGTCAACCTTCCATGTGCCTCCACACGAGCCTCCAACATGCTGCTGGGCTGTACATCCTAATGTGTAACTCCTTTCCAAGACCAGCCTCTTCCTGGCCACCTTTAGCTGCTTCTAGCTCCACCATGCTTCAAGGTTGTTGCATTATAATGTGCAAGCCTCACGATGCCCATTGATGCGCTTGCCAAGCCTTGCACCACTTCATTGTCACTGAAGATGGAGGTGGCCTAAGGTATTTAAAATGACATGATGGTTACCTAGCATCTGTTATAATAGCACATCTGCAATGACCTATGGTTTTGAAAGGCTACATTTAACTTCTCCTTTTCTTTTAGAGATGAAAATGTCACTGGCACACAGATGAAAGCGAAGACTACTTCCTGGTCTTTGCTTCCTCTTCAAGTTCATCTAGTCTTTTTATGATAAGCTTTCCCTCTTAATCCCTGATACGAATTTCCCCACTGCGGTTTTCAGTTATATGAAATTTCTTTTAAAGTAACATAAAGGCGCGTACCTGCATGATCGATCGGCTGATCACAAGCTTTTCTATTTGATCATCTCTTTTTTGCAGTGTCTGTGATTTACAACCTCATCTAACTTGTATAGTCTGAGTGCATTGCTTACATGCTTTTAATTAGGTTGTATTTATCTTCATGACATTGGATGCAAAAACTAATGAGTGATTTTAACATTTTTATGTAGGATCACTCGCGCTGTTACAAGGGCCATTCAGGACCTGTCACTGCTCTGTCTGACAAATTGCTTGGCGATGGTGAATTTAAAGCACTTGCAAGTGGAGGGGAAGATTGCACCATTCGCCTCTGGTCTATGAGTACAAGAGCGAAAAATCACCCTCTAATATCAACTTTTCATGGACATGAAAAAACACTATCACTATTATCTGTTGCTTGGTACTTACTGTCAAACTATCTGAATGGAGCTCATTCAACTATTAATTGGTTATCCTTTTGCAACAGCAGCGTTTACCAGACTAGAATGCAACTCAATGGCTCATATACTGTTACAATTTGTTTTATGCTTATGCCCTGAACTTGCACGATTTGGTCCCAGCATTGCTATATACACATGGGAAGTTTTTATAATTGAATCTTAGTATTTTCAACGTTCCCTTTGGTAAGATTAATCATAAATGGTGGAACTGTTTACTAGCTGATGCAAAAATGTGGCAAGTAGGTGGTTTTCTTATGATTTACTCTCTTCGTTTCACTATATTTGTTCACAACCCATCATGTACACAGACCAAAAAAGTATTAAATATAAGAAAAAGTTAATAAGAAATGGTCATTCATACCCCTATTAAATAACATAAAACAATCAGTTAATCTCTTCCAAAACATTTAAGTAGGGGTAAAGACATTTAAGTAGGGGTAAAGAGTGGAAAAAAAAACATTGCAATAAGCCAATAACTACACTTTTGATTATCTAAATAGACAAATATTTTAAAACAGATACTCCCGCAGCCATGGTCCCATGGAAAATATAGTGAAACGGAGGGAGTAATTCGTTACCTCTAGCATATGTTTCTCACTTTGCACAGTTTCACATATCCGTGTCATTAAAGAAATTATTCATACCATGCTAAGGTATCTTAAATCATGATCCATCAGCACTATTATTCAGTTATAACCCTTTTGTCTTTCTTCTTTGCTCTTCAGGCATAAATCTTCCCTGTTGGTGAGCAGTTCCAAAGATTCGAAGGTAACGGGACATTGGAAAAAAAACTTCATCTGAGAAATTAAAGTAACAAAAATGCATTGTTTAAACCTAAGTTTGTTGGCGACCATCTCTTTTGTTTAGTCCACACTTGGTAACATATTGATTGTCTCATACGGTGATTTGATGCCCATGCTAAATCCTTTTTTTTGCATCACAGGTTAAAGTTTGGGACACAATGGCACCTCCTTCGAGTGTTTCATCATCGTGTGTAGGGGGTACTCACCTTAACTCAAGTGGTCCACCGGTTGCAATGAAATGCCATCAATCCCTTTGTTACATTGCTGCTGGATCTGAAGTGACAGCAATTGACTTAAGGACAATGAAGAAGGCCTCTGTTCTTGGACTTCGCAACCATAAAATACTTTCTTGCGAGATGCTGCCTTCGGAATGGTTAATATGTACCGGCATAAAAGACAAGTAAGCTCGCAATATCTGTGCAATCAGTTATCTTCTGTGTGCTGCTAGCTTTGTTTGCAATTGTTAAACCAAACCTAATTATCATTATTTTCTGTACAGGGCTCTTCTGTGGGACATCCGCAAGTCTCAAGAACCCGCAAACGCAGTGGCAGAACTGCATTCAGACGGCCCTGTGACGTTGCTTCACTTGGACCCATACAAGGTAGTGACCGGAGTGCCATCGGATGGTCAGGTCCATGTCTGGGAAACACGGACCGGTCACTTGATGAACACATTGAGTTGCGGGGAGACTGCTAAATCGGCAGGGAGAAGCCCAGTGTCAGCCATGGCTGTGGACGGGTGTAGGATTGCCACCGCAGGGAGTTCTGCAGACGGCAGCGTGCTGCACTACCGAGACTTTATGAAATCTTCAGTTCCTGTATCTTTGCCTGGCAAGGAGGTTTCCAAGTTTTGGAGACCTCAGCAATACGACGACGACGACGTCCACGACTACAGCGAGGATGAAGGCTATGATTAGCTACATGTCGTCTGAGTTCTCCAGTTTTCCTTTTCTTTTTGTAGTTTTTGTTTGAAGACTTAAGTATCTCTCTCTCCTAGAACATCTATATTAAGCGAACGTTTGTCAAGTGGGCCTGCGCATGCCGCACCACGCATGCAGGCAGGATTAGAGATGGCAACGGATATATACTCGACGGATATAGCTATTTTATATTCGTACTCGATAGATATAATTCTACCTGTTACGATACCTGTACCCGCACACAGGTATAGAAATTTACCTGTACTCGCACACGGGTATAGAAACTTATCCGCATCACGCATGCAGGGATGCTACCACTGTGTAATACCTCGTTGCGTAGCAGAAGAGACCGGGCGTTGCTTTACCATGGGCGCCCCAGGTGTTGTCCATCAACATACCGCTGTATTTTTTTTTTTTTGTTACTTTGGACTCTGCAAGTCTGGAGGATATATATAATGTCCCAGCTGAGGCGCTTTTGTGCCGTTCTTTGTTAGTGTCAGCAACTCTCTGCAATGACCCTTTCTGCGGTGTACTCATGTGATCGTTTTTCGGTTTTTGGCATTGAATTAACGTGAAAAATTTCGAAAGGAAATTGATAATGTACTTTCCAATTTACTTTTCCTATGTATACAGTTTTAAGTTTAAATTCATTCTAACTGAATTAACATGAAAAATTTCGTAAAGAAATTGATAATGTACCTCCCAGTTTACTTTTCTTATGTATAAAATTTTAAGTTTAAATTCATTCTATATTAAAAACAATAAAAATAAGAAAAAAAACTGATAAATGATAAATAAAAAGGACAGATTCTACTATTCAGAGCAACCTTACGAATTTTGTTTTCTTCTAATACACTTTGAAGTCCGGGCGTTGCATTACCATGGGCGCCGCAGGTGTTGTTGATCACCGTACTGTTGTATTTGTGTTCCTTTGGACCCTACATGTTTGGAGGATAATATTCCAGCTAAATCTTCGACAAGTACGTAGCTTCGATGTTTATTAGTCAAGATACCCCACAGATTCTGAATTGGTAGCTCGTTAGTAGACCATTACCAATGTAGACATCGGGGTGTCCGCCCTCTACGAAAAAGAATCCCTTTGCAGAAACAACAAGATCTATGTGTGTTACTGGAGCTAGCACTCACAGGCGGCGAGCTCGCGTCTGTATAAACAAATGGGCACGTGCATTGAGCATGACAAATCAGGCATGCGACAGGAAGCAGCAATGGTTTCCTGCAATGGTTTCCCAGGCTGTTTGCCTCAGCCCACAGGAACAATGTCTGAATAATGTCTGATGTGATGGTCCCTGGTTTGGTTTTTTCTTGCACTAGGTTTAGCTTACGTGTGTTTTTTTTTTGTTCGGTTCCAGCTTATAGTCTATTCCTATGTTTTATAATTTTTAGCTTTTAGCTCTAACACGAGCAATTGTGTGAACGAATCAAATATCAATAAGCTGATAAATCGTTTCGAAAAGACTGTCGTGATAAGCTGTTTTAAAACAATGACGAAAAAACTATCCCTCTAGCGTATGCGAACCGTATGGTTTGAAAGATGTACAACCAATGCTGCAGTACCAACTTATAAGATTTTACTTAAATCATGGATATGGTACATGTAAATATCTTTGATGCAAGATATATAGTTTTCATTGCATATCTTCTTTCTGGTACGTACATACGAAAACCGTGGAGATGTCGACGAATCTAAATAACGAAATGCATATCATGTGATAGTTTGACGGTTAAGACAGTTTGTTTACACACAAGAGTTCTTCGTCCGAAAGTGCTCGGTTTGGGGTATAGCATTGTTCAAGTAGCAAAATATTACTCCGAAATCTGGATAGAGTTCTATGCAAGTGAAAAGGTAGCGGGAGGAAAAATAGAAAGATAAAATTAACTCAACACGGTAAAGATGAATGGCCAGTGCCTTTTAACTTATGTTTTATGGTTTACTAGCTGAATGCCCGTACGTTGCTACGGATTTTAAAAAAATTTAGAACATATTTGTATGTATATTCTAAAAAATTTTACCACCCGTTAGTTTCAGAATATATAGTATGATAAAATTTTAAAATCCGTAGCAACGAGCATTCAGCTAGTACAAGATTAAACACTGGATGAAAAATACATCATGTACTCTACAATGCAGTCTAGATGAAATCCACTTTGACCACTAAGTCATGGAAAGAAAGATATTTTGATGGGAAAGTGGGAAGATTCGGTGCAGATCTTTTGGGGCCACATGTCAACGCTGTCTTTTGTGAGAAGAGGTGGGAGAGGCTGGACCAACCACCAACTCCTTCTTTTATAATAGTAAAGATTATTTCTTTTTAATAAATAAATATGACAGTTTCTCTGTCACCATTTTGAAACTGCTTATTAGGACAACTATTTTAAAATGACTTATTGGTTCATTGATATTCGATTCATTTACATAAGTGCTTACGCTAGAGCTAGAAACCATAAGCTACAACCATAAACCGTATCCGAAAATAAACCACCTATGCATACTAAAATCATACAATATGAGGTTAAGTCTAAAGCCACGTGTCTGTGATATATCGGTCGTATTTTTCAACATGATAATCTTTTGAGATTATTATATCGAATAGTTTGTGTCTCTAAAGCTCTGTTTTAAAGTGCTATAGTTTTTGACTGAAATATCATCGTAGCGATTGTTAATGTTTTTCCAAAATATTTAATTAAAATAAAATAAAGAAGAAATAAAAAATAAAAATATCGTTGTATTTTTATAGATAATATAAAAAATATTAAAAAATTAACACGTTCCAAACGTTCCAAACGAAATTTCACTTCTAAATCACAGGAGCCATTGCCTCCCTAACCAACTCGAGTATAAAAAATCATCGCATTGTCCTAGTTTCTCCCAGCCGAGCTCAAGAACAGACACCTCGCGCGAACACTTGGCGACCATTGTCCAAAACCCTCCGCCCTTCGATCCCAACTCGCTCCAAACCTTCGCGTTCCTGCGCTTTCCGGCGCGCCTTTGATGCGGGTGGAGGCCAGCGACCTCCCGGAGCTGGGCAACAGCAGGTCTGCGGCGAGAGAAGCCGGCGCGCGGCGGCGGCGGCGCAGGGCGGGGGCGCCCCCGGCGATGGCCGCGCCGGCCACCGTGCAGAGGCTCTTCGAGGCGTGCCGCGAGGTTTTCTCCGGCGCCGGCGCGGTTCCGCCGCCGGCCGGGGTCGAGAGGATTAAGTCCGTTCTCGGTAATTCCCTCCATTTCTTTCTTTGGGGTCGAGAGGATCCCAAAGATCGCGTGGCGCAGTTTGCGTGTAGCCTGAAGTATGCGTGCCTTGTGTTTGATGCTATTGCTATAGCTGTGTTCGCCCTCCATGTAATCGTAGCCATTCGTTGGGTGGCGACGTTAGTAACCCATGTCCATGTGGATTCTGTGATATTTGCATTAGATTTGGTTGGTAAAGTTCATTCCTTTCAGATTCTATCAAGAATTACACTGGGGTCGAAATAAGGAATTAAGGATCAAGATCGTTAAACGACTTATGAAAACTGTAAGGATTTTTTAGTTCATCTTTAGCAAATAAGAGGCTGGTTAGTGTACGTACAATTGCTAGAGGTGCATTTGAGTACTCTCGTTAGCTAACTTAAAAGACTCTTTGCTTTTTCTCAGAAAAACATGGCTTTTCGCAAGCAAACCAGCAATTAGCCGATGGAATAACAGATTGCCTTGTGCTGTTAGACTTTTCACAACATGGTTTTTGATATAAGTACCACCATGCCGTGACTCAAATGTGCAATGCCATTTGCAAGGTGGTTTTGTTGCAAGTAGCATGTTCTGAATGCCTAACTTGTGTGATTGTGTCCCTTGTTCCTGGTGGAAGATAAAGAATGGAACAAACGATAACAGAAACCATGTACTGCCCATGGTATATATATGATGGGGCTGCTGGTTTTGTGGGGTTCGGTACAGTCAAGATTATGTCCATTTTGGACCTGCATTAGGGTTCTTTTTCTTACAAAAGAATTCATTTGGTTGGCAAATGCTTTGCCAGTTGCCATGAATAGTTAGCTTATGCCAACTTGCTCAAGCCTGTTGAACACACTTCTTGGATAAGGACAAAGGTGGAGGCTGTTGATGTACCATGTTTCATTCTTTAGATAATATTTATTGCCTCCTTGTGTCGGACGTACCCTGATTTATGTGCCAATGAGGCTCAATGTATTATGTTTACATCTACATGCATGCAAATGGATTACCTCAACGTACTTTTTTGGCGTCACCCTGAAGATAGCAGTGTGCATGCAAAATATTGTTTCTATGCGGTATTATTGCCTTTGTGCCCACAGGACCATCATGGTCCATTACAAGTTTCCCCTCGCAAAAAAAAGGTCCATTACAAGTTTGCAGAAATAGCTGTCTGACATAGGTGATGAGCTTGATTCTGAAAAATCCTGTATATGAGATTATGCATTTCAACATTGGCTCTGCACTTAGATCATGAGGTTTTATGACCTTTCATGTCAAGCTTACCCACATGTTGCACTATGATTTGAACTTCAGCTTTACTAATCCGACATATGGCTATCATGTGTTCTCGCATACCATCGTACATGGCTGATCTTCCTTCAAGTTCTAGTATACAATAATACAGTGTGTAATGATGAGCTCAGTACATTTTGCTTATGATGATTTGTTTGTTTGTACTTAAGTTCTAGTTAAGATTCATTTCATCTATTTTCTTCCATGCTGACATTTAGCAATATCTGTATTCTGTAGTAGTAGTCATCATGATAAGTTTGCTAGCGACTAGCACCTGTGATTAGTATCATGACTTTGTTGTTTAATCGCGTGCTTATCTTGTTGGCCAAGCTTGTTACATTTGTTAGACCTTCATTTTTCATAGGTGTGCTCTCTCCAAAGGCTATTCATATCCAAGAGAGACCACCAATGGTTATATTACTGCATGCAACCTTCTGTTATACTGATATTTGTTTCATCGTTTCTGCCTTGCAGATAGTATTACAGCAGCAGATGTTGGTCTAACTCCAAACATGTCATATTTTCGACGTATTGACTCCCGTGGCACTCCTACAATCACTTACTTGCACCTTTATGAGTGCGAGGCTTTCTCGGTATGCTTATTCACTAGTAACTACAGTTATTGTTGATTATTTGCAGATGGAAAAATCTGTCATTTTTCTGTGCTAAGGTGCATAAGTCTGTACTTATTCCTACAGATTGGCATCTTTTGTTTGCCTTCAAGGGGTGTCATTCCTCTCCATAATCACCCTGGTATGACTGTGTTCAGCAAGCTTCTGTTTGGTGCCATGTATGTGAAGTCTTATGACTGGGCTGATGTCCCACAACATACAACTGGTATGGTTAGTTTATTTTTCCCAGAAGTATAAATTTTGTACATAGTGTTTAACAAGTAGCTTTTATTTTCTGTCTCTTTCGAGCATAGATGTTCAATTGCAAGGACACCGTTTGGCAAAGGTGAAAGCTGATGGCATCTTGACTGCACCTTGTGAAACATCAGTGCTATATCCAGAAGATGGTGGAAACATGCATTGCTTTACCGCACAGTCTGCTTGTGCGGTGCTTGATGTCCTTGGCCCACCATATGATGATGGCAGTGGGAGACACTGCCAGCACTACAATGTCTCTTCCTCTGCACCTTCTGTTGGTAATTTTTGCTAACTATGTTATATCTGCCTGTATGAGGTCTGCTGACATTTTATGTGTTAAATTTTTTAAAAAACTGTTATTTCATAAACCTATTCTCTGGCTGATACGTGGATGTGTTTTGCTTCAACAGTAAGTAGATAGAAATCTCTCCTTGATACAAAAAAAGTAGATAGAAATTAAACTGCGGTTATCTAATAGGATCAGATAATGATGTATTTATCCATATCCTGATTATACTTCTGCCTAATGTTCATGTCCCATTCTCCAAGTAGTGCCCCTCATGCACTGGATCAGTTTTACCTGTTCTGCTTGCATGGATCAGCCCACAGAATTGACGTAAAAACTGCCCACTCATAAATTTGTGCATGTCCGTCCTTTGGGATTATATGATGGGAGTCTCATACATTATCTGTATTAGTTAACCATTGTATCTTTGTTTGTTTCTAAACTGTCAAGCTTTATTGTCCTTTTCCCTGAAATCGTACTCTGAATCTCACCCATTCTTATCATAAATTCAATCTCTTGTGTCCTGTTCAGTGGTCATGTGATACATTGTATGCATGTTGACAGAAAGCTAACTATTTGTGGTTAACTTGAAAAATGCCCTTAACAGGAGATTCAGGGTCATTGTCTGGAGGTGACAGATATGCATGGCTGGAGGAGAGTGAACCACCAGAAGATTTTTATCTTGTCGGGTCAACATATATGGGTCCGAGAATTCTGGACCATTGAACTTCTACGCTTGTCAGGGTACATTGGTTTGTTGCAGCACATGATGTAACTTTGGTGTAAATACATTGCTGGAAGGAAGACGACCAAAGGGAAATCTCAATATGGAGATTTGTTTCACAAGGCTTCCTTTGATCATAACTGGATCGCTTTTCATCACCGCTTCAGCTGGAAGTCTGAAATTGCTTAGTAATAAGTTGACATGAACCGGGCCCAAGGCCCACGCCCATGACATAAGTACAGAGAACGTGCTTGGTAACTGAGAGGTTATGTAGCTCCTTGCCGTATGTTTTTTGTTCTTTATTTTTGTTTCCTGTGTTTGTAGTTTCTACCAATCAGCATTGGATTTTGCCCTACTTGGGTAGGCAAAACATTGCCTGATTGATCTGATCTTCTGTAATGCTGAAACTTGTTCAATTTCAGTTATCTTTTCCTTTCCTGATCTTATCCTTTTGTAAATTCAGTCATTTTCTGTACCCATCGAAAGAAATGAGAAATTTTCATTAGCTATTGTGCTTGAAAACATCTTCTTGGCTACATACATGTTGTTACTCTGATTTATCCAGCCACCAATGCTTACAGAAAAGGTTCCTGTTGTTCTCTTCATCATTGAATTACAGTTGATTTAATTTGAATGGCTCAGAAGAGACCCTCCTCCCCCTTCTCAGTATTCCACATTTGACATTTCCACTAAAGGGAGAACCACTGAAGCAGCTATCAGAGCCACTGAACATCTGTATAAGTCCAGTAGCATATATATATAGCTGCTGTTTCTTTTTCCGCTTTTGCTGATAATGATATCACAACTGTAAGCTTTTCTCGCAGCTCAAGAAGCAGTCCTACAACTGCAAGTTGTTATGCACTTATGCAGCATACAACTTGCAGATACAAGACATGCTGCACTTCATCACTTCATCCCTATCCTCAAGTAATGCGTCAGATGCGAAGCAGTTCCTTTCTTATCCATTCTCTTCCTAGATAGGGAGCATGAATGATCTCTTTTTCATAAGTTACAGTTATTGCAGTCAATGCTCAAGATGAAATGGTTTAAATCTGAAGTAATATCACATCAGAATCCGTTTCAAAAAACATATCAGAAAAATGTTTTTGGAGAAATTTGATCAAATTGAAGAGCTGTGGGGCATGCTGAGAAGTTTAAAAGACTGTACTATTTCCAATTTTTGCAAAGTGTTCCAGATAGTAAGGAAACAGTATAAAGTATCTAGTGAGCAAACTAGTACATCCAACTTCCAACTGTTACTTTAATAACCCTATCAACATGTGATAGCCTGTTAAATTTTAACATTATGGACACAAAATCTTCACACGAGACACGACTTTACCTGGGTCTAAATCTAGCGTAAGGAACTTTGGCCTGCAACCCAGAGAATGGGCTGGTCTTAGACATGCTGCATTGCCATTGGTGGTTGTTATCCAAACTCATCAAACATGGTATATTGATTTTGGACTGAATCGTTTGTTCCTTTCCTTGAAGATATCCTAGGTTAAAGTCATGCTTCAGTGTGAATACGACCTAAATCCATTACAATTATCTCTGTATTCTATTCTTGTCAAACATGCATAGTCACTAGAGGTAAGCTAAGTCTCCAAACTTACAGTTCATTGATGTCACAGCCCAAGTTGCCAATGCAAGTGTTCACACGCTACAAATCCAGGGGTGACATGTGAACTGTTCAATTGGTAAGGACAGAGGTGAGTCTCTCTTATTATTATATTCTTAAAAAAACGTAGGTGCGACCAAATCGTCTTTGGTTTTCTTGCACCTAGTGATAAGCAGTTGACATTTGAATCAGTAATATTCTTTTCTTCTGCATTTATATATAACAAATCGTTAATTAGTCAGTGAATAATTGCACCAATTGTCTTGGTACACTTGTAATCTTGAAACTTATTGGCATGAGAAAGCCGTGGGTTTACTTTGTATCATAGTTGCTAATCAGTACCATCTCAGATGCTAACAAGCTGTCATTTTCCCATGCTTTCCAAGTAGACTTGAGAATAATCCATCTGGTGTGTGGGGTTATTGATCCGTATTTTGGGGTTTGCATATTACTTTTGAGGGGCAAAGTTCTGTTGTTCTTCTTTCTGCGAGGAAATATCCCAGCTCTCAAAGTACTTTTCATGGGCAGAGTGTAGTTCCTATTTCATTTGATGTATTTAACATTTTTTTCTTCCTAACAAAAGAATAAGTTGAGAGCACTATCATTTCTTATTTCATCAGAGAATGGAAGTGCTTTAGTATCTGCACTGCGCTTTGTGCTGAAAGAGTTTATAAGCAGTCTCTCGAATTTTGGCAGAGTAAACTCTTTTTTGAATGGAAAGCAAAGCTCAATCTGATGCTCCTAATAAAAAAAGAGACAGAAAGTTCACTACTTCTACAATCTTTATGGAGCACTGCCAAATATGCTCTTTATCAAAGCGCTTTTAGGAAGTCATTGTTAAGTACGTGAGAACAAAAGGACGGCTTCCGTCATCCTTGTGTGCTGCAGAGTCAGAGACAAGTTGAGCTGGGCCATTTCCTGGAAACTGACTAATGCATCCTTATCTCTTCACTCATTCCTGCTATTATCGCTAATGATGATTACAAGGGCAATAAACTAGCCCTTTTGAATTAACAACGGATGGATCATGGCACTAAGAGAAAAATATTGGAGTGAGGTCAGTGCCACAAGCCCACAAGAGAATATGTCTATGCTATCTTAGAGAATTGGCACGCAGGGATGAATCGGCAACTTGGATAAAATTTAGTGCACTGAAACTCTGATCAGTAATTAGAAGTCAGAATTCTGAACTTACCTACTTTTACATGTGTCTGTGCTGTCCTGTCATTGCTTTTACCTAACATTAACATACATTTGATTATACTCTTCTGAATTATTCCTGAAGAAAATTCATGTACTGATCCAGAAAAGTCAATATAAGTACATTTCATCTGCATCTTGAGCTTTTAACAATCCACAATTGCCGCTTTGTTTGTCTGAATCTTTTCAAGGAAGAATGGTGAGTCATCTAGTCCTTTGTTTAGGTTTACTTCATTTTGATATATCAACAACTAGGTCAAACAATTGTCTGCATTCATGTACAGTTGTTGTATAATGAATTGCAAGTAAGCTACTATCAGCATCATCTCCTAACTAATTTGCTAACAACTCAGTTAATTACAGCCAGCCCACTGTATGATATAAGCCACGATGCATCATCGGCATCCAATTTAACTAGCATTAGCAGGTGATCTAGCCTGATTGTGTGGTGCATCCACAGGTTTGTCCTTTCCATGTAAGCCATTTTGTCTAAAAATGAATTGCAAAGTTTTGTGTCTTTATTCGTTAGGTTAACTAAACAAAGTGATCCAAACTTGACTATGCTGGTCCTTCTTGTTTTCTAAATCGGGATCATAATGTGTTATTACACTCCAGAAATATCTCTGATAAAATCTTCTGTGTTAACGAAGGTTTGTTTTGAGCCATTAGGGGCTGCTCAACAGCTTGACGCACATGCATGTTCAGATTTTGATTTTGACATTTGCATTTAGATACATGGAGTAGTGCACTAATGAATAATTTCAAGTTTTTTTATAACCACTGACTGATTTTATACCAACGACAACCAAACACCATATTCGATATTACTATGACTTGGTTGCGGTATGGTATTCCAAAAACACATGGCTCTGAAATTGACAACATTGGCCGTCATAGACATCTCTTTTAGCAATCTGAAGTAAAAGCCAAACTCTTGTTTCTATTCAGAAAGTGAAATATGTACTAGAAAATGACATAATAAGTGCTCATGTGCTTTACCACTCCTGTTCTTTTGAAGGTTTCTTTTTCACATGGATTCCAAGAATTGTTGTTCAAGTCTTGGTCTTGGTCAAGTAACTGCAAATTATTCTGTGAAAAATCACCGGTACTGTTGTAAATTTGACAGCCAAGTCTTATTGGGGTGTATGAGCTGTGACAGTTGAGTTATTTATACTGTAGTTGCCCCATCATCAGTCCTCTGGGCTTAGTCCTGGTGACAGATCCATGATCTGACACTTCCATAGCTTCTGACAAATTGTTGACCTCGAGTATTTTGATGCACAAACTGCAAGAAGATCCAATATATACTACTCCTTTTGTGGCTAAATTACATTAGAATTGTTCCCATAGGCTAAGTTCTTGATCTGGTCCATGTGCAAGACGCGCGAGAGGACCTCTCAAAACGATCTTCCTTCCGACTTTGCAATTTTCATCTCAGGACTGGGTAATCCATAACACACTACCGACAGCATTTGGCAGCTAGAAAACTCACAATTAAGTCGATAACGCGAGTTTGGATTTCCAACGGCGACGTCACAAAAATCAGGGGGAGAATTTCGAAATCACTCAAGGATGATGTAGCAATGCCTTCGAAGCATCAAACACCTAAAGAGAACAAGAGCCAAAAAAAAATTTTGTTTTCTCTTAATTTCCTTGTGCCAAGGAGTATGAGATCTTTCCTTAAGAAAAACGTTATGGAAATCTTAATTGTGATCCCACTTTAGGTCCAAAGTTTTGACCAAATCGTTGAAAAGCTTGGCCTCACATTGTGCATCATCCAACAAGGTCTTCTCATCGACTCGTCCCTCTACTCTTTTTTTTTTTTGGTTCTTAGCTGTATTCATTTGGGAAATGATTAATAAACATTTAGGAATTAGGTAGGAAAGACGCCTCCTTGATGCATCGGTTCACTAATCATGCAGTTTCCTTGAACCAAGTCCATCACCCAACCGCCGTGTGATTATCTTACTCGCCACCATTTCCTCTACTACTGTATTTTTATACCCAACTTGTGTTCATTGTTAGATCGAAATGGTACTCCTGCGTACGGCTCTATTTTCTTCAGCTTCTAAAAACTGCTTTTTGACTTTTTTACAGTAACTAGCTTTTAAACGGATTATTTTTTCAAGATAGGGTATACTAGTTAATTGTAGTATATACTTTACTGACTTTATTTATATTGGCAAAAACCGCACGTGAGTTTCTGTTACTCTGTAATCTCTACTCTCTAGCACGAACAGTCCAAAAGTCATAAGCCACAACCAAATATCACAAACCGCAGCAAAAAAGAATAGGCTTACCTCTACTCATATATCACGGGTGATTCGTCCTCGGGCCTAAATCTCTGGATGTATAGTCCTTCAAGGCCCCGTTCTGAAACATAGGATTTTCACAGGATTTTTTTTTTTTGCAGAAATTTCGTAAGAATCAGATCAATTCCTGCAGAAAAGGAAAAAAATCGTCCATTGATTTTTTTGACCGGAGGATCGTGCGAAGTGTATCTCCGCGCCGGTGGGCCCCACCATCACCGTGTAGGAACTCATGGGAACACGAGCAAGGCCAATTTACTGGTTAATTATCGTGCTCATGGGAACACGAGCAAGGCCGATTTCCAGGTTAATTATCGTGCTCAGGACGGACTGCAAACTAATCAAGGTGAGGTCGCGCTCTCCCTATGCTATGCTGCCGATTAAGATGCCGCTCCATTGAATTGAAATAAGTTAATTTATGATTGAAATTATATTATAGCTGTTAAAATTATACTGTAATTGACAATGACTTATTTAACGTAACTAAATTTAAAAAATTTAAAAATAAAAAATAGATTAGTCATAATAGATAATACAAGCGAATATAGAAAAAAAACAGCAAAACATCTCAAAAACAAAAAAATACAAATTTTAGAAATAGTAAAAAATAAATCAGAAACTAGCTTAAATCAAAATAAGAAGGCCCTAACGGATCCAGCGTGATGAAGCCGATCTGGACTGCTTGCAGTGCAGTGCAACAATGTCAACGGGCTTCGCCGGAATCTCAACGGGTAGGCCAACCAAAACCAAATAATTTCAGTAGTATTCCATTTCATGTCTGAGGTATTCCAAACAGCGATGGATTATAGTTTTTAAAAGCTAAAAATTATTTAGAACACGTTAGTTTTTTAACACTGTTTTTTTCTTTGTATTATCCGTAGATATATAAAGTATTTTTTTATTTTTTCTTTATTTTTAATTGACTACATGAGAAAAAACTAGTAGTCAGTACCATTTTAGCCAAAAAAACATAATAAAAATCACAACACTTTGAAACAGTGGTTTAATATGCAACTGCTTACTAAGTGCATATTCTTTGTGGTTTCTAAAAGCAGCTTTTAGCTTTTCAAACGGGGTATTTTCTCAAAACATGGTCTACATACTAAAAGTCTAATATATATATCAACTAAAATTATAAATGATTATCTCTCTGTCACAAATAATCAAATATTTAAAAATTTCAACAAAAACCATAACCCCAGCCGTAAGAAAAAAGGTACAGACCTAAGTATAACCTTGGAGCCCAGCTAGCTTAAGGGCTACTAATAAAAGCCAATTGGATCGCAGCAGCGAACTGTCACACTCGCGGCGCCAGCTGGCGCACCGGAAGCCGGTGGTCGGATCGATGGTATCCTCTCCTATTTAATGCGGACTTAAGACTTGTAATCGATCGCGATCACATGCCATATTTTTATTCCTGGTCTTCCAGCTTCTTCTAATTCAGCACATGACCTCGCATAACTGCTACTGGGCATCAACGATGCGTTTCAGAGTTCAGAACGGATCGATACACGCTGAACAATTCACTTGCTTCTACAAATTGGTCACGCCGACCGTACAGAAAGTCAACAGGACGGCATAAAGAAATGTGCTAAACGCCTTACGCTGCGTCCATTCTGTTAACTGTCAAGAACGCATCGTGTCAGATCGATCGAGAGGTCAGAGCCCTCCCAATCGAGAAGTCAGATCGAGAAGTCGACGCATGGCTGGATCGGCGGCGTCCCGGTCCGGCGATCCGTCGCTGGCGTGGACCGGTCGATCGATAACGCGGGCGGCGGCGACGTACATTATGTAGGACACGTTGTGGCGACGACGGTGCATTTTAGGCGATCGACGCGCTCAGCTTAGCTTGCTTATCTCACATGTTGCTGCCTGCCCATGAGAGGCTAGCTGGGTTGACATTTTTGACACGCTCGTATGGACCGAGCCGAGCCGCGATAGGCTAAGCAAACTGGGATTGAGATTTGGTGCGCAGCGTTTGTTTAATTTAATCCGCGCGGGTCAGAAACTGCAGGCTTCGCTTAGCTTCCTTCTTTATAAGGAGGTCAAGGTACGGCAAGGGCAAAGCATTACTTGCTGCAGAAAGCACAAGCTAGCTAGCTCTAGAGAGGTTCAAGGCCATCTTGTGGCTGCTCGATCTAGCTTTGTGATCGGCCTTGATTGCCGCCGTTGCAATGGAAGTCGCCGTCGAGAGGCCGCCGGTGAAAGAGGAGAAGAAGGTCGACGCCAAGGCGGAGATCGTGGAGGTACGTATGATCTGTTCTGGCTTGTTCTTCCATAGCTAGCTTAGTTTTCTTCTTTAATTATCAACGTAGTTATGTTCTTGTTAACCCATGCATCGATCATGCATGATTCAGGAATACATGCTAGCTAACTTGTCAAAAATTAGTGAATAATTGAGTATATATATATATATGTTCTTGAGAGATGAACCTGGTTTAATTGTTTGGCTGCAGATAGGAAGCGCACCTCCTATAGTCTTCGAAAGCTTCCCATCAACGCAGAGAGATCCGATCATCAAGAAGGTACATACTACTAACTGATCATCATCGATCATCTAGTACTACCGATTCATTGAATTAACGGTTCCGATCGATGGAACAACTTATGAATATCAAATTAACACAAGCTAATTATAATTATCATCTAATCGCACCCAAGATCGTGTATGGATCAGTATCATAATTAGCATCTAATTCTGCTGCATGTATGTATGCGATGTGCATGCAGGATGACAAGAAGCTAGAGACGACCAAGGCGGAGATGGGCGAGGTGAGGGAGGAGAACGAGCGCCTCAAGACGCTGCTCTCCCACGTCGTCAGGGACTACCAGTCGCTCCAGATGCACTTCCTCGACGTCGTCAAGGTCAAGGAGCAAGCAGCCGACAAGCTCCCCGCGCCGGCGGTCGACGTGCCTCCTCCCGCCGACGACCCCGACGACCTCATCTCCCTGAGCCTCGGCACGAGGCCCAACGGCAGTACCCGCCGGAAGGGCCACGAGAGGTCGTCGTCGTCCGGAACCGAAACCGGCCACGACGGGGAGCAGCTGTCTCTCGGGCTGAGCTGCGCGCGCGGCGGCAGCCGCTCGTCCAAGTCCAACGACGACAAGCAGGCCAGCCAGCCGTTGGCGCCCGTGCTGAACCTGAGCTCCGACAGCAGCGCGGACGACGCCGCCGAGCCCGGCCGGGCCGACGCGGGCCGGCCGACCACCAAAGCGTGCAAGATCTCAAGCGGCGGCGGAGGTGGCGGCGGAGACGGAGCCGACGACGAGGTGCTGCAGCAGCAGGCCAAGAAGGCTAGGGTTTCCGTCCGGGTCAAATGCGACACGCCCACGGTACGTACGTACGTCCGTGTGTACCGTATGCGTATACATGCTAATGCTATATGTACATACAAACTAATTAAATTCTTGCCAGTACAAATCAAATTCTCTTTACTTAAATTAGTTTGATGATTTGGTCTCTAAATATCGAGCTAATTATGTTTTTAATTCTGTGGTCAGATGAACGATGGGTGCCAATGGAGGAAATACGGGCAGAAGATCTCCAAGGGAAACCCCTGCCCGCGCGCCTACTACCGCTGCACCGTTGCACCCTCCTGCCCGGTCAGGAAGCAGGTACGTACATATATATGCGTATATACGTATACCATACAGCCTTGGTACGTGCATGCATGATCATTCGTATTGTGAATCCGAATGATTAATATTTCCTTCTCGATTCCTTCATGACCAGGTGCAGAGATGCGCGGACGACATGTCGATCCTGATCACGACTTACGAGGGCACGCACAGCCACCGGCTCCCGCCGGCAGCCGTCGCCATGGCGTCCACCACCTCCGCCGCGGCGTCCATGCTCATGGCCGGCCCTTCCTCGTCCCACGGCCACCTCCCTGTCACGTCGGCCGGTGTCGGGCTCCTCGGCCCGACCACCATCTCCACAGCCACGTCCTGCCCCACCGTCACGCTGGACCTCACCGCGCCGCACGCCCCCCTGCACCCGTCGCCCTACGCCGCCGCCGCGGGGTACGAGACCAAGGAGCTGCCGGCGGCGTGGAGCAGCGGGTACCTGGCGTACGGCGGGGGGCAGCCGTACTACGCCAAGAGCCAGACGCCGGCGATGGGGCATTT
Source organism: Bonia amplexicaulis (assembly GCA_036346245.1). NCBI lineage: Eukaryota > Viridiplantae > Streptophyta > Magnoliopsida > Poales > Poaceae > Bonia > Bonia amplexicaulis. The sequence goes on along the minus strand of CM070736.1, from coordinate 37,957,812 downwards.
CGGCCTGGGCATGGCGAGGCCGGAGCAGGCGTTGTACGGGCAGTCGTACCAGCTGCAGAGGGCGAGCGGCGGCCATGGCGCGGTGGCGCCGGCGGTGACGGACACGATAGCGAAGGCGATCACGTCCGACCCGAGCTTCCAGTCAGTTCTGGCGGCGGCGATCACGTCGTACATGGGGTGCGGCGGCGGCGGCGCGGCAGCTCAGAAGTGAGCGCGCGCGCGCGCGTGCAGTGCATGGTTTAAACTTTGTTCAGGGCCGTGGTTTATATGAAGCTGCTAATTATTAGTACTACTTCGTGTTGGCGAATTAATTGGCTGGGGAAATGGTGATCGATCTTGGGATTAATCGATGTACATATATAGCATGGACGAGTCAATTGTATGTACTGGAGAAGAAGAGAGTTTCGATCCGGTTGTTAGCTTCCAGGTTCGCGGCATGTTCACTTGTACGAAATTAAGTAGATCATGGGGTCCAGGAAAGGGACCCCCTGCAAATTCTACTAGCTAGATCGATAAAAGTACAATCTATTTTGCAGTAGCAGTACTGATGCTGAAGTACAATCTATAAATGTGAAGTGAATGCATCATATAATTAAGGGAACAGACTATGATCAGGAGGTGTAGCCTGCACTGCATGCACTTAATTTGTTCAGGAACTAATCCAAGTGTATAAGCGTTTGATCTTCTGAGCTTTGTTATGTTGAATGATAAATGAAGCACAGTCCCAGAGCCCCAATAAACAAACTTTATCAAAGTTAACGGTTCCTTGAGTTTTGCTAACAATCACTTGACTATTTTTCTACCAAAAAATCAAGAAGAATTTCGAGTCATTACTGAAACGACCCACATTTTTTATTATTTCCTAAGTAGCTATTTCACAGCTAATCATAAATAATTAAGCGGCTAATTAAAACAATAATCTATTATCACACATCTCAGATCACACAAAAACATACAGCTATATTGTAATACCCGTGGGAAAGAAAAAAGAAGAAAAGCGTAGAAATTGCCATCAGAACCCTGGAGGTTAATTTCGGGCAAGGTAATCCATTCACAGAGATACCTGACCGTTCGGGGGCCAGTCGGCACCTCTCACAACTATATGGTCATCACTCGGCATAAACAAATCTGGGATATTTCCAAAAGTACCATAGCAACCGGCCAAATACCCAAAACCCAAAAATATCATTCGGCCGCTACAGTTGGGCTATAGTAAGGGACATCCCGACCTCTCTGGATAACCCAGCCACCGAGCCACAAAGAGGACAACAAAGCATCGAGAAAACGTTGCACAACCACAAGCCAATGAACACACACAGCCAATCGAGCAAAAGGCGGGGAGAAGAAACATCACGGCTCTAGCAAGCCAATTCTCCCTCCAGCCTCATTCCCCAAACCCTCAAACACTTCGATCACAGAGCATCAACCACCACAGACAAGCACCAAGAAGCGCCAAACAGCAGTAAGAAGGCGGCAAGGGGCCAACCGAGCCAGCAAGCCGTAGAGGAGAAGACCACCGCTGACTAGGAAAGCGACCGCCGAGCACCAGTTGCCATCCTCGCCCAAAGCAACCCAATCAACCGGCAAAGGTAGCTAACCAATCACCCATGGTATTAACATCAATTTCTTAATAGTAAACCTCGCATAGCCGTAGACAATAAGCCACCATTCAATTGTCACCAAGCACCACTAGGACACTATGGGACCAGCACAGAGAGCACCAGCCGGAGGTAGAGGAAGAGAGCAGAGGGAGCAAATAGTATCGAGGAGGTGAGCCACCGTGGTGTAGGAAGGGCACCGCGCACCCGACGGCCATGGCATGCTCCCCCGGCGCATGGCATGACCTCGAGCCCCGCCGGAGACACCGAGCAACCACCCTCGGGTAGATCCGAAAATCAAAAAGGGGCAAATCAAATCGAATAAATAGAGGAGGAGGGAGTAGAAGTGGTGAGTCAAGAAAGAAGAGAAAGAGCAAACTGGAGCCGCCGGGCGATAGCCCCAAACCTAGAGTCAACCTAGGGTTACCGGAATGGCGCGAGGAGCCGGAGCCGACGAGAGGCTGGAGGAGTAGTAGTAGAGGGAAAACCGCAGCACCAGTCGAGAAGGCGGTGAGGAGGCGCCGGTGAGGCGCCAGGAGACGACACGTAGCGGTGTAGCCACGGCGCAGCCGAGCCGAGGGGAGTCGGCGCATGGAGGAGCTGAAGGTGAAGGCGCCGGGGCCTGGAAGGGGCCGAGACGGCGCAGCGCCGGAGAGTCGAAGGCGCGGCGCCAGGATCCGATTGGATCAGGAGAGGAGGAAACAACCAAGAGAGAGAGAAAGCGGGGAAAGAAATGAGAGCGTCGGCGGGAAAAAAGAAAAGGAAAAGAAAAGAAGGGGAGGAAGGAAAAAGGAAAAAAAGAGGGTTAATGAAGGAAAGAAAAGAGGAGAAAAATGGTATATGTGCAAATAAGATTTATCTGCGATTATAGGCGACGATTGTTAAATTATGATCGTTTGGGCACCGAGGCATCAGAAAGGTGTCCGATGAGAGAGGTCGTTGGTATCAGGTTTGCGTGTAAGAACGTAGTTGGTTGCCTACATGCGTAGAACCGTTGTTGTTTGTATGCTTGTGTGAATTGCAATGTTAGAGTTGAGGGTTCGAGTGATGCTTTCAGGTGGAGGTTTTGGTTTGGCGCTCCTCCACGCATCGTCCACGGAATAATCAGGCAAGTGCATGGTAGAATAGTGGATTATAATGAATGGGTATTTGTTTTATGCCATTATTTATACCGTGTTATGAAATGGTATTCCAGCTTATCTGTTGATTGTACTGCGATGAGTAATGCTTATGATTGAATATCAACATTTGAAGAATATTACATTTGCATTGCATCATGAGCATCATGAAAGCCCTATGATGGTAGGCATCCCACACGATGGGAATAACAGGACCTACTTTGGTAGGCACCTCCACAGATGGGTTTCACCAACAGGTGAAGCAACTCCACTGTACCGATATAAGCAGCATACAGCAGCGCATTATGCATTGCTAAGTCTTCGAACACACTCTTGCTTTGTTGTTAATGTTAGGTATCTGTTGAAGGCAACATGCATGGACAGGAGTAGCACAGTTGTTTTACGTGCAACATTAATTCACATATCATCTACAGTTAACATATTTAACCTTGAATGGTCAAGTATCTTTTTAGTAATTAGCAAATTTATATCTATGCTGTGCTTAGTGTCAAGCGTATCGGCTTTTGTCATTTGGTTGATATTTAAATAAAAGAATTACTTCGCAAGACCAACGGCAAAAGTTGAAGTTGGTAACATTATAGAGTAGGTGATAGCACTTTAAACTTAGGGAGGGACCGGGGGTTACATATATATACGCTCAATGTCCAGTTACACATGCCATTATACCTGATACATGGCCACGTTACCCAAAATCAACAACCTATTTCAAGGTACAAGTTTAACACACTAGTAATAAACACAAGGCACTGTTGATTGCACCAATTGGTCAGACAATAAACAGTAGAGGGATGAACTACAACTCCCAACTAATAGAATTCTTGCATGCACACAAATAGTAGCAGCAGCAGAAGAGGTGTGGGCTGCAACTCCCAACCAACGAGAAACCTACAACAACCTTGGCCAAGGAAGTGGGAAAGAGAGATGCTTGGAGGTAAAATGAGCAGCTGATCAGTAGAGGAGGAAGACAAGCAAGTGTCCACCAGTAGGAAAGTAGTAGTACTCGGAGCAGAGCTATCCTTCTTCCAATCATCATCATCGTCTCCTTCCCCAATCAGCCAAAACAAGAACAAACAAGAACTAGAAGCGAAGCAAAAACAAGATGGTGACTTAGTCACACACTCACACCACCAACAAGCTGGCTAGGAGAAGAGGAGCTGACAAGGAGGAGGAGAGCGGTCATCATCAAAGAAAGGTGCTTCACACATGCCACCATATTTTCTTCATCCTAGCACATGCAAAATGTCCCATGTCACCACAATAAAATCATCCACACAGAGCTGGAAGAAGATACTTAGGATTTTCAGGCAACAGGCATGCATGTTAAACTGGGTAGCATAGAAATATACTGCTACATGGACAAATTGTTCTTAATAAATTTCATAGTAGTGCAGATCCTAGATTGACCGTAGAACCTGATTTGGCATGCCCTTCTCTAATGTTGGCATAATATGACTTTAGGCTTAATAAGGTTTCTTGCTAAAATAAATATATAGTTGCATAATGTGAATCAGTAGACACTAGTATGAATCGGTAGCAAACCATGGTTATGAAGGGTGTGTTTGGATGGAGGTATCAGGTTGGACAAGATGGTTTGGTTCAGGATATGAGGCTATTCAAGTGTTTGGTTGGCTGAATTGTACCAAACGGTACCAAATGATTCCGGACGAGATGGTTCTGGTTAGAGGAATAATATTCTTTTATGTTGTATCATCCTGTTTGACGAAATCGGCCGAACCACGTTATCCCACATGGTTTTGTTCACTTCTTGGGTCATACTATACAACCAACCAAACATATTCATGTACTATCCTATACATCTAACCAACTAGCCTGCTTGTACCATCTGATCCAAGACGATCTCATACTACTTGTACGATCCCATCCCATTCAAAGCGGCAGACCCAGGAATAAAATGTTGCTAGGATGGAGTCAGAAGTGTGAAACAAACTGTATTACCCAAAAGCAAAACAATCCATGATCAAACTACATTGCAATCGCACTAATAAGAATATATGATACAAGCAACAACTACAATTCGCATGTAAACATATGTAGGTAACGGTAGAACATTGAAAAATATCTCACTAATGAAGCTTAATCCACAGTTGTAGATGAGCCGTAGAAGAAGTAAACTATCATTTGTGAAAGATTTATAAATCAATAGTGCCACAATTTGATAATAGAACATAAAAAAATGCAATAAGCTCAGTTACTTTGCTTTGGTTACTCTGCAAAGCAAAAGGAACATAAGACATCTGCAAACTACAATTTTATTGACTGAGAAGCATGTATATATGCAATGCAAATGTCAACATAATCAACAGGGAACCAACATAAATAATTCTGCATTCCATAGAGGCATAGACCAGATACAGTAGATAGTACATAGCCAGCATAACATGTCCATATTTCCATATTTCATATTTCCTTCGGACTCTGCAAAGCAAAAGCAGCATCTAATGTCGGCATATAGTCATACTTACCCTACATAGAAGTTTCAGAAGAATCAGAATCAATAGCACTGCATGGTGCTTCCCAGTTCAACGCCATGTAACTTGATAATCATAGGATTCCTAGCAGCTTCCAAAAGAATGTCTTGTTGTGCAGACATCCACTCTTCTTTTCTCTACAAGTATATAAAAAGATTTCTGTCATAAACAACAACAAAAAACTTGCACTAGTATGATAGGTTACAACTTACAAAAGACTAGGAGCATTATTCTACACCCTTGGTGATCAATTGTCCTAATAAGTAATAACCAAATATGACTTAGTATGGGTCATTTAGGCCACTAGAGCCTCCTACTACGAGTAAAGAAGTTGTTGCAGCATAATTCTAACAAAATCAAACTGCTTAAATCGGACAGATTCAACAGAACATGTTGTGATGTTACATTAATTCCATGGGAGCCACAACATTTTGGATCACATCTCAATCTTGTTGCAGTATAGCTCTAGAACACCAACAGCTTACAAGCTGAACAGACTCAACAGAACATGTTGCTCAGACCTCAGTTGCTGTGATGCGATCTTGCAAGTATAAACCATCAATTTGTGGTAAAGACATTAATCCAAATTTCAAAGGGATCCACCAGCAATCTGGCATAACTCAGGGGAAGCACCAAAAGGTTCGATTTTACACACCTTGCCTGGAGTATGAGCCCGTTCTCCTCTGCATCTGATCATACATTCATAATTTCATACTGTATCCAATCCTGCACAAAAATAAAAACAGCAACGCACAGAACAATGTTTTAGCTCAGAATCCAGAAGATGCGCAACAAACTTACACAATCCACACATAATCCTTATCCACCCACCCTCAAGTTGCAGTTAAAGACGAACTGACGAAGCAAAGCAACAGCAGCATGCCAGCATTCATCCACGACCAGGGAGGCACGGATCCACCATGGCTGTCGCGCTCCCTGGCCGCCGCGCCGCCCCGACGGCCCGACCCCAGGCCACCGCGCCCCCTGGCCAATGCGCTCCGCCTCGGCGCCACGCCGTCCCCCGCCTATGGCGTCTAGGGTTAGCGGCGCCGGCGCCCCCTCTGCTCACTGCTCGCTCGGCTGCGCTGCGCCACTGCTCGCCCCGCCGGCCCGCGTGCTAGACACTGGCTTCTACTCATCTCACTGCACTGCGCTACGCTACAGCGCTGGGCTGTTGACTGTTGAGCGCTGGGCTAGTAGGCTGAGACAGTGCTTGCTACTGGGCTGAAGGGTGAAGGCCGAAGCCCAGCTGGGCAATTGAAAACCTTGGCGTTGTCTTCTTCGGCAGCTCGGCCGACTGCCGCCGCTCCGCCGCTCTGGTCCAGGAGAAGCCGACCGAGGAGGGGCCGCCGTCCGGCCGGCGGCCGCCCGAGCTCGCCCGAAGGGTAGGTCCGCCCATTTCAACACCATCCCACCAACCAAACGCACCCGAAGTAAACACCATTTGCTATGCATTAAGTATCTTGTTGGGATTAGTGCAGTAGAAACTAGAGCAGGGGGCACAACCGCACAAGCAGAGAAACACCAACACGCAGGTTATAAGGCATCGCCGACCTGAAGCCGGCTAGAGCCGCGACACGCCTAGATGCGGCGTCGCTGGCTCACAGCAGCACAGCCGCGCTCGCCACCCAGCCACCCGCGCGCGCAGCGGCACGCCCACGTGCGCCCCGGCTCACGAGGAGTCCCTGAGCCCCGTCGCGGCACGCCAAGCCATGGTTCACAGCCAGCGACTTCAACCCGAAGCTGAGGCAGCGGAGCCTAGGAAAACCACAGTGGCAAGTGACCTGCAAGCCCCAAGCTAAAGCTTAAAAATCAAGAACACCAGGAGGCCAAATTGAGTGGGGAAATTAGGGGAACTAGCACCAGGATAGGATAGGATAGGTGGGTAGTTAGTGGCAGCTAACCACGAGATCGGCCGTCGCCGGCGTCGGATTTGAGCAGCGGCGGCGCAGTTTGAGAAGTAGCGGGCGTGCGTGAGGAAGATACCTATAGAAGGATGGAGGCTAGTCTGACGGACCCTTGAGACCAACGAGTGCAGCACTGAGCCACTGAGCCCACTGACCGAAGTGCATTATAAAAATATGGAACTTTGCTTAATTTAAGTACTAATACATCACTGTTACCTTGTTCGGTGTACTTTGAATTTAAACTCGACTAAATATCGGTACATATACCGGATTGTAGGAAAGTAGCAAGAACCGAAGAAGGACTCTGCAGAGTGCAGACCACCACTGAGTCCAGTCTCAACTTCAGAAACTCAGGCAAGCTGCCTCATTTTGAGTAGAACCAATTTTGTGTCCGAATGATTTTCTATTAAGCTAATATCAATTTGCGTTATTTCCAGATATATGCTAGTCTCTGCAACAAATTCGGCATCATGCATATATATATATATATGTTCGTCCACCAAATGGACATGCCTGCAGAGATACAATATTAGCAGCTCACTGCAAGAACGATCGACCGGAGTGTGTTGTTGTACACAAATGTCGAACGATCGAATCGAACAACATGAGCTGGCGAATCGATCTCTCAAACAAATATGTTTAGTCCTACGTACATATACCATGCATATATATGGCAATGGCGCAACCAAAAACGGAGGCATGCATCGATCGATGATCGATCGATCTCCAGCTCCACATTTTCTGAACCTTAATTAACTATAATAGTGATGAACTGATGATCAATCAGTAACTGATCAGTACGGCGACTCGGACGAGTGAGCCGCCGCCGCATGCAACTGCACCGGCCCCCACGCGTGTGCAGGGGGACCGGCAAGGCCGGCGGCCGGCGGCCCCGCGGGCACGCCCCAAGCTGGCGCCGCGCACGCCGCCGGTGACGCGCCGTGGCAGACGGGATAGCCGGCACCGGGGGTGGCGTGGTTGTGGACGCCGTCGTAGGTGGTGAGGACGTAGCGAGGGTCGTCGCGGTCCCTCTCCACCCGCTTCTTCACCCCGCACCCCTCTGCCGAGCACCGGTAGTAGTTCCTCGGGTTCGGGCTGCTCTTCAACGCCTTCTTCCCGTACTTCCGCCACTTGAAGCCATCGTCCAGCACGTCCACCTCCGACCTCATCCGGAACCCGATCCTCGAACACCCATGGCTCCCTGATCTCCTTACCGCGTCGTCGACTCCGGTGCAGCTCCTATATATAGTACAACACAGCACAACATCAAGAATTAATTCAAGATCAAACAACAGCGTGCATGTCGATATATGTAGCACACATTGCATATATACTTCCTTACATGTTCATCTCGTTTTCGGCAGCACCGCCGGCGAACGCCACCGGAGGCGGCGAGTGGTACTCGGAAGGGCGAACGGCGTCGAGCTCCTGGAAGTCGGCCATGGCGGGCGGCGGAAATTCGAGCGCTGCGCTGTTGTCCGTCAATAGGGGAGGGAAGTACAGAGAGGAGGCCAGGTAGGAGTACGTATCACGGCTAACTCCTAGAGAAGCCGCCATGAACAGGCGCAGCTACTGCAAACTACCGCTACTGCTTGGCCAGTGGCTTGCATACGTTTGACGAGAAATGTCTCGCGTCAAGCTCTGCAATTTATACATCCAAACGAACTAGACTTCCAGACCGTTGAAGCCGGCTAGCTGATCCGAAGGTTCTCAGATGTGTCGCATGTCCATTCTTACCGTGATGGTGACCCCTGTGCTGCACTTTTGACATTTATGACCGGACAAGCTTCGTTCGTGTTTCAGCTCCTGAATTTTGGTTTCTAGCACACTATTATTTAATTTCGTTTTTTATTTTTAGCTTTTTAGAGCTTTTTATCTTTTTTTCATATTCCTTTGCATTGTTTGTAATGGGATAACTTTTTTTTAAAATTTAATTACGATAAAAAAATCTATCAGCTGCTACGATGCAAAATAAGTCAATTACAGTAAAAAAAATCTAAAAGCCACAAAAAAGTCCAACTGAGCACAGCTAGTCAAGAAAAAAAAGTAAATTATAGTCAGTTTGATACATTGGCCCCGTTCTTTTCGATTTCTAACTTATACTACAGTAACTAACTTTCAAACGAAATATTTTTTTAAGATGAGATTTGCAAGTCGATTGTAGCAGATATTATACCGACTTCAATTATACTGACTAAAATCGCATATAATTATTTCTCTTTTCATACTCTTTTATGAGTCAGAATTTAAAAGGCATAAGATAAAGTTGAAAATAACAAGCCCATTGGATTGCCGAGACCGCTAGTTACGGGTCGACGACTATGATTGGCAGCAGTACAGAAAGAGTATTTTTTTGACGGGTAACAGTTGGACTGTACATTTATATTTTCGACCGCCGTCCGATCGATATACCAGCACGTAACAAAGAGTCTAGAGCCAAGGCTAGCTTGATCCGAATCTAGCTGCTCTCCTATTGAATTTTTCCAATCCAAACTCTAATTTACAGTTGTGCACTTGTAGAGGTTGGTTATATTTGCTATGTTGGATTACTTTTGGATAATATTGATGACTTTTGATTGAAAATAAATAGTAGTGATTGAAAGAAGTGGTTTTTAGAAGAAAGATACGAGCGATGAAAAAAGTAAGTTGGTAATATATGTATAAAATAAAAGCAAGAGTAGTGAAGAAATTATTTTGAAAAATCAGTGTTCATATTGGCTTATGCACATGTCTATAGGAGGAACATGACTGCATGCAGCGGATCCGGGTCCTAATTAAACGGTTAATTATTCATAATTGCATTCAGCTAAGCTAGCATTCCGGTCCAAATTAACGTCCGATCAGTCCAGTCCATCGCACTAACACGGCCTGTGTACGGTGCACCTGACGAAAGGCAAGCGACACGTACCTGCTGTGTAGACCTAGCTAAGGACGACAGGTTAGCTAGTTTCAGTTTCACAAAAAGCCGATCGATGCAGTGCACCACTGTATCTTTTGCAGCTGCGTGATCGGAATGCGAAAGTGGCTATGCCGACTCGATCGGACTGATCCATTCCCAGTTACGTGTGGTTAAATAGCCCTTAATAAATAAAATTAATATCCACGATAAATAATTCTTAATAAATGGATTTAATGTGCATGATAATTATGGGATAGAGAATCGGTTTTGATGGATCCTTGAAGTACTTCTAGTTGGGAGAATAAGCTCGGTTCCACCCCATTGGTGGAAAGGGTCTCTAATCGGACATATAGATCATATTATCTGACTAGGGACTAAATTCATAGCAATCAACCATACGTGATAGTTAAAAGAGGATATGCGCCCTTATTACTCTGATATAACCGTATATATCCAACATATGTCCCTAACAATAACCGATGACCACGGACGGGATTCACGAACCGATGAGGCGCCTCCCTAAGGGTTACAGCTATCACCCCTTCGACGCTTTATAAGAAGTAGAGCCAGAAGATGGAGAATACACAGATGCATACGGAGCGCAAGATAGCAGCATACTCTTTATAGCCATAGCCTTGTGAACTCTATTATAATCTCTAGCAATACAAGAATATAGGAAGTAAGGATATTATTTTATCCGGAGAAGGCATAAACCCGTCTAAAATACCATGTCTCTTCCTGCGTGATCTCGAGTGTCGTGTTCCTTACATTTACTTTGCAAGATCGGTGGTAATTCATCGATAGCTGACACTGACCGTAGGAACACAACGGTGAAGTTCTAGTTCCCATCAGCCTCATGCATTCATGGAAAATAAGTGGAACAGAGAGAATTGGTTCGATCTCGCGGATTACGCAGGGGACTAGATGACGAGGATTAAATAATCCTTAATAAATAGACTTAATATCCACAATAACTGTCAGATAGAGAATTGCTTTGATGAATCCTTCGAGTACCCCTGGTCGCGGAGAATATGCTCAAGTCAAAGACGAGTATCGACCACCCCACTGACCGGAAGGATTTGTAATCATACATGTGAACCCTATGCTCTGATTGAGGATTAAATCCACCGCAATCAATCAAGTGGTGTAGTTAAAAGGGGATGTGAAAAAAGGGATGTGAACCTTTATCACTTGGACATAACCGTACGTATCTAACACATGTCCCTGACAATATCCGATGACCACGTACATGATTCATGAACTGATAATGCGCCTCCCTACGGGCTACAAGCCTACAAGTGCCACCCTTTCGACACTTTATAAGAAGTAGAGCTGGAAGATGAAGAATACACGGAGGCATACGGAGCATAAGATCACATACTCTTTATAGCCATAGTCTTGTTCAACCTATTGTAATATCTAACAATACAAGAATACATGAAGTATGGTTATTATTCTCTGTAGAGAAAGCCTAAACCTGTTTAAAATACCATGTCTCTTCTTACGTGATCTAGTGTCGGATTTCTTGCATTTACTTCGTAAGATCATGGCAATTCACCGATAATACGTTAATTTGCTCCGGATTTTACGTACGTGAGGTAGGCGATATTTGACAGCGATATGCACGCACGCGCTGCTGGAGTAACCTGTATGCGACTGTCCGGCCGTAGGGTTGATAACGTGTTTTTGCCGTCTACAGCTTGTATGCATGCGTTGTATTGCCTGATCCAACAGGTCGGCCACCAGGTGGCCGGTAGATACTATAGTACATGATCTAGATGTTTATCAACTTGGTAGATTGTTTGGCCTCTGTACACGTGTGAACATTTGAGTTTAAAGCTTAAGCTTTTAGTTTAGTTGGCACTGTTTAAGGGTTTTTACATTATAGTTGTTGTTCATTTTTCAACATAATTAGATTTGAAAAAATAAAAAGGAAAAAGTTATGCCATCAGGAACAATATAAACGAATAAAAACAAAAGATAAAAAATCTTGAAAAGCTAGAAAGCCAAAAAAAATCGAAATTAAAAAGTTAAAAGCTAAATACTGAAACTTAAATGAGCACAGCGTAATTAATCAGGAAATCGATTGGATCGATCGCTGTTAATTAATTTAATTATTAGCTAGTGGAGTGGTACGTAAGAATGCTGCAAAAGCAATCTTTTTTATAAAAAAAAAATCTCGGCTTTCTGGCTAAGTGTGACAGGAATGATAATACGCATTTCGCAGGCGTACGTACGTATGCGTACGTAACATATAGTTATCCTTGGGAATTAAGTTCAGATGCAATGTTTCGGCCTCGTTCTTCTCCTTCTCCAAGGAGTCAATATTACAAACTGGAAAGTTCCGTAGCGACTTCTCCATACATATCGTCGAAAAGAACACGTGCATACATAATGCATTAATGCATGAGAGAGACTATCTAGCTACAGTACTATACATCGTTAGCCAACGCTGTGTGCTGGCACATTTAATCGACCACGTACTTTGACTTAGGACCCACTTATTTCGATTTGAATTTCTAGTTTCTAGTTTATTTTTTTAATATTAATAAATTTTGTTTTTTAGTTTTTTTGCTGGTTTTTTCATAAAAATTTATATTATTTATGATGGGCTAATCTGTTTTTTTTTTTTTTAATTTTTTAAATTTTCGTTATATCAAATAATCTATTATCAGTTATAGTATAATTTTAGCTATAAATTAATTTATTTTAACCCAATCGAGCGACACCTTAAGCACGCCAATTCAGTGTACAGGTAGTACTGGCCGCCCAGGATTATTGAAACTGGAAATGGAGAAATAATGCGAAAATGCACATCTACAGCTTGTAGCCACGAGCACTATACAAACCATCCATTTGATATGAGATTCGTGCACCCTTCCCCTCTCTCAGATCCAAGGTGGCAGCGGTCGGCGCCGGGCTCGCGGTGAGCCGAAGGAGGTGGTGGCGCGGCTCTTCGCCGGAGAGGAAGGCGGCACGGCCGAGAAAGAGATGGAGGCAAGAGGGAGGAGAGAGAGAACGCACGAAGCTCATAGCAAAACCAACGGCTGGAACAGTGCATGCAGCTACACATGCTTGTAGAGAAACCATGCACTCAAGAAATAACGCTTTCATTCTCCCCCAAAAATAAATTCTAAACAGATCGATCTTAGAGCAAACAAATAATTCGGATGTTGAACTAATAATGGGAGCATGTATCTAGTTGTGCTGCTACTCAAGCTTTTTCGTGCAAACATGCGTGTAAACTTTGTATATGAAGTTACGAACCATTCGAACAGATTTGCGCTGTGATCGTTTCGGTTTCAGCTTCTGGCTTATTTTTTACTATTCATAAATTCGTCTTTTTCTAAACTTTTGGCTTTTTTTAGCTTTTTTGCCCGTTCTTTTTTTCCGTATTCGTTTGCGTTATCTGTGATGGGCTAGCATATTTTTATATTTTTTAATTTTTTAATTTTAATTATGTTAAATAAGCCTCTGTCGATTCTGATGTTTTTTCACCATTACTGATGCTTTTTAGCCATAAGTCACCAAAAATAAGCCCAAATGATCACCACCTTGAATGGACGGAGGTTCAAGCATAGAGCTCACAACACGCAACACAGGCACAAATTGTTGTCCCATTTCTGTCCTTCCCTCTACCAAAAGAAAAAGGAGAGAAGAAAAAAAAACATGCAGCCCAGGTGTCACAAACCTAGCACACTACCTACTACTAGGGGTGGAAAACGGTATCGGATAATTCGTTTTATCCGATATTTGTATCCGAAAAAACGCAAATATGATAAGCAAAATTCGTATTCGAAAATATCCATATTCGTATTCGATAATATTCGTATCCGTATTTGAGAATATTCGTATTCGCATTCGTATTCGAGAATATTCGTATCCGTATTCGTATTTGAGACTATTCGATTCGTATTCGATCTGTTTTTAGAACCCACGAAAAATCCGTACGAATTTTGTGACTCAAAATTTGAATTTAGACGGTTTAAAACCGGTAACTGGTCAAAAACAGGTGAAAAATCGTCAAAACCGCTAGGAATCCGTTTTATCCGATATTCGTATCCGAGAAAATCCATATTCGTATTCGAGAATATTCGTATTCATATTTAAAAATATTTAAATTTATATTTATATTTATTTTAAAAATATGAATTCGTATTTGAGACTATTCATGGTATCTAATCCATTTCTACCCCTACCCACTACCCCAAGCTGGTCATGATCGAGCGAGTCATGCCAAGATCCACACGTACGTACGCCGCCACTAGAGCCGAGCCCGCCCACCAAACTAGTCTATTCTTCTAGCCCGTCCCAGTCGCGCGCAGCATGCCGAAGGCGCCGTGGCAGCTTGAGAGGGAGGGAACGAGACCGATTCCGTTTCCTCCGGTGGCGCGAGCTGATTGACGATTGACAGCCGGCTTTAGCCACCGGAACCATTAATCAAGCGGCCGGCCGGCGCTTTCTGGGCAGCTTCCCGTCAGAGGTCAGACTCGAGCGTACGCCATGGATGTCACGTTCGTGTGCCGTAACTTCTTCGGCAGAGAGAGATTGCGGGCGCGGGGGTGCGAGTCTTTTCTAGACCAGCCTAAGATTCAGTTTAGCCTGGTATGGCCTAAGCATGGTTCAATCCCGCCATGTGATCGACCAGACTAGTACAGCACGGACGACGAGTTGGGTCGAGTCTACAAAGTCGGCCCGATGTGGTGTGCCGTGCTCGAGTCGACCCGGTACGTCGGACATGCTGAGTACGACGAGCACGCCGGCACCGACGGCCACCTCCCGCCGCTTTGCCTCGCCGCCTCCTTAGCTCCCACCACGTCTCCTCACCTCCTGCCGCCTCCCGCTACGCTGCCTTGCCGTTTTGTCGCCCGCCTCCCGTCTCGCCCTCTGCGTGGTCATCCGCCTCCTGCCTCGCCCTCTTGCACTGCTGGCCGCATCGCTCTCCACGCGGCCATTTGCTTCCCACCTCACTGCTTCGTCGTCGTCTCCCACTTCCTGCCACGCCCTCTCGCCGCGCTGCTTCGTCGCCGCCTCACCCTCTGTGCGGTCGGTCACCTCGCCCTCGTTGCCTCAGGGAAAAGGACCGAAGGAGGAGGGAGGAAGAACCGAAGAAAGTGCCGGTGGAGACTGGAGATAGGGTGGAAGATACAAAAAGGAGAAAGGAAAAAGAGGAAAATGGAGAGAAAGGAGGAAAAGGGAAAAGAAAGAAAAGAAAGAAAAAAGAGGAAAAGGAAAGAAAAGGAAAAGAAAAAGAAAAAAGGAAGAAAGAAAAATAAGAAAAAGAAGAAAAGTTGGAGGCGCAGATCCAGCGGTGACATCGGTAATTGCGCACTGATGGGCGAGAGGGAAATAGATCTAATAGCGACGTTGGTTGTTGCATACAAGTAGTTGAGAAGATCGCGTCCGGTAATGGTTGCCACGCCTAGTGCCTCGGAGGTGAACCACGCGCACCAAGTAGGCAATAGCAAATCTCCACGCCTCCTTTTCTCCTTCAAATCTCATCCAACAATGAAGAATCAAGCAATGCATGTCACACTATTGCAATCCTCATCACACAAGTATTCCATTCATCCAAGATTTTATTAGTACAAACGTGCAAGCGTGCATGATTGTTAAAAACAACACTAATCAGCATTTATGATTGTTTAAAAATGAATTTAGTACCGTCCGTAGATTAAAACTTGTAGGCGTGGAGGCAATCACATGCGCACATCACAACCAGCATACGGTAAGATGCATAATGTTTCTCCTGATTATACTATGTATCATCTTAGTGGCATATTACGAGTTACTAATTATAGTAAAATTATTTAGATATCTTGATCATGCATATTATTATTATATGGATAACTCATTATAGAACTTATTATACCAGTATCACCTAGTCATACAAGCATGTACTATAGGCCACTTACACATATATTTTCCCCACCTCCTAGTAACTAAAGAAATTATGCACGCATGTATATAGATATAAAATGTTAGTTAACACCTTTATGCATCATACATATATAATTTATTGGGCTATACTTGCGCTAGTTAGATTATATATGTTTGTGTATACATAGAAATTCCACTTTTCCTCTGAAATATTTACGTGCCCATATTTTTACGCAATTAATTTAACTTTAACTAGGTTTTTAACGAGACGGCCATGAGAGGAATGAATATGGTGGCCATCGCCACTGTCTTCGCCGCCGCCTCCACCATCGTTACCGTCGTTTTCGTCGTGTATAGTTACTTCAAGCTGGGTTTAGGCTGATATGGCACGAACGCTGGTACAGCGGACTTTGGACCGTGTCTGGACCTGGCCAGAGACGAGGCGGGCTAGCACGGTACGACGGGTGACCAGACCAAGCCGGTATGACCCGACGCGTCCGAAGCATGATAGGCCTAAGCCATGCCAACAGTTAGCCCAATGCCCACCTCTAGTCAGGGGGATAATGACGACTTGGCGATGAGATTCCCCCGTGAATGAGATCTAGCTTAGCTGATAGGTCATTTCGATCGGTTAGGTAGGGTTTGTACTTTGTAGTACGTGGGTGCAACCTTGTTTGGGATTGATGGTTTGGTGTAGGATATAAGCCTAACTTGATTGGTAGAAGGTGTGGATGTACTAGAGGTGGCCAATAGGGCCAAGCCTTAGCGTGCGGGCTCGCGGCATACTATTGTTGGCTCGGCTCAAGCACGACACAGCCTGTTTAGCTCGTGCGCCATGCTGGCATGGCCCGGTGGACCGTGCCGTGCCGTGCCTAACCGAGAGGGCGGCACACCGGGCTGGCATGGCACGGCCCGTCGAAAATAGCCATTTTTTGATCGTTGGGGTATAAAAAATTCTGAAAAATAGAAAAACATTTTAAAAAATGGAGTTTTTCTATAAATAAGGGCGTATCCAACCTCCATTCTCCATACCTCAAACTTGACTCTCATATCTCAGTTTAGCTGTGAAAAATTCGGTAATGTTTGTGCAAATTTGGCAAAATTAGTGAGAAATTTGTGTGAAATTTAGAAAATTAAAAAATCTTCAAAAAAATTTCTGAGAGCTGCAAAAGAGGTAACAGTGCTACCCTATTTTATTTTTTGCTATTATTTATTGATTCAATAGTAAGTTAATTGTATTTTACTATTTTAATTTACAGTTGATTGAATGGAGAACTACGGTTTTCTACTCTCCGAATTCGGCCCCACGACGGAGGATATGCAATCCTTTCAAGAAGGATATCCATGCGCGGAAGGTTTACATCCACAACAAACTGGAGAGGCAGAAGAAGCGACGGCCTCGCTGGCGCAGGGTCCAATCGATCCATCTTCTGCTGGCTCACCGAGTGCATCCACAACCCATAGCGTGGGTGAAAAAAGAACAAGAGCTACTACATCAGGAGTCTGGAACGATTTCGACAAGAAGTTCAAGACTGACGATGATGGGAATTCGGTGAGGTATGTTGTTTGTAAAATTTGTGGTAATGAATTATTTCCAAATCTTCAGGTGGGACGGGTCACCTACAACGGCATGCTGCAAGCTGCAAAAGAAGCAAGGAATATAAATGCACCAAACATAACTGCAATATAACCCCGACAGTTCGGTACGTACTTGGAGTACAACCCAGAGGTAGCCCGGGAATCCCTTTGTAGATTAATTGCTTCTTAAGATTTACCTTTAAATTTTGGTGAGTCTGATGCTTTTCAAAAATATATTAGGACTGCTCATAATCCTCGATTTAGTGTTGTATCTAGGTAAACCACAACTAGAGATTTACTTAAATATTATAACAACTATCGTGAAAAATTAAAAGAAATATTTCATACATGTACATTCTCTATTGCTTTGATATCAGACATATGGAGTGGTAGGGCTAGGGAGGATTATATTAGTGTTGTTACTCATTATGTTAATGATGACTGGATAATGGAAAAAGAATTATAGGATTTAAATTAATTAATGTTTCGCATATTGTTGAAAATATTATAGAATGCATTATTAAAGTTGTAGAAGATTTTGGCTTCACGGATAATATTTTTTCTATACCTTTAGATAATGCAGCTGCAAACACTAAGGTTATAGAAATTCTTACTCCTTTGTTTAATACATATGCACAATCTTTTTTACTGCATCAACGTTGTGTTTGTCATATTATTAATATTATTGTTAAATCTGGTTTAAAAAGATTAAATGGTTATATTGATTCTTTTAGGAATGCAATTTCATATATTAACTATTCTAACCAACAAATAGCCGCATATAAGAGCTTTTGCGTTGTAATGAACATTCGTCCTAGAAAATTTGGCTTAGACATGCCTGTTAGATGAAACTATGCTTACCTTATACTTAAACATATATTACCATATAAGAGCATCTTATCTGTTTTCCTTCACACCCAAGGTCATCAATCTCGTAGCTCCTCCAGTAGAATCCAAGTTAGAGACCCTGAACTTACTCAGGACAATTGGGTCGTTGGTGAAAAAATATTTTCTTTTTTAGAACTTTTTCATAAAAATATACTTTGTCTTTTTAGAGCATACTACCCAACCTCTCCTCTAATTGTTCATAGCATTCTTGAAATTGCCACTGACCTAAAGGCTTTTGAAAACGATCATGTACTGTAGGATGTTGTAGTTGACATGAAAACTAAGTTTTTAAAATATTGGAGGGAAACTTCATATTTTATATGCATTAGCCTTTATTTTAGATCCTAGGGACAAACTTCAAGAATTTATAAATGTATTACAACTTTTAAGTGATGCTACGGTTTAGATTATTGTACATACTATAGAGTAGTTAAGGATAAATTATAGGAGGTATACGAGAAATACAAAAATAAGTTTAGGTCCGTGCGTTTGGAAAGACCCCCGATAGCCCCTAACACCTCTATGGGGACTATACAATGAGCAAGATTTTTTGTTCTTCCTCTAGAGATTCTCGTGCAGTTACACATCAGTTAGGAGGAGGAAGGTGGCAAAACATCAGAGACCTATCAAGCTATCTCAACAGTGATAGTGTCAGCTTTGAGCAAGAGTTGAACATTCTCTCGTGATGAAAAACCCAGAAAGTAACATATCTAGTGCTATACATATTAGCACAAGATACGTTGACTATTCCTATGTCTACGGTCTCTTCGGAGTCAGCTTTCAGTCTATCTGAAAGAATAATCAACGAGCGACGAACAAGTCTCTCGAATGAGATGGTCGAAATCCTTTTGACCGTCAAAGACTGGGAACAAGCTGAATCAAGACTCCAACATACTGCAGAGAATAGAGACTTAGAAGAATCTTTTGAGAATTTGTATCTAGATAGCAATGAATAAGATTTTCAATATTTTTCTTTAGATGTAGTCACTAGTGAGTTTTATAGGTTGTACTCTTTTTCCTTTACCAATGTTTTCTGAAGTTGAGTTTTTACTTGGTAAAATTTTTAATGAGGCAGCCATCCCATGTAAGTTTACAAGTTAATAAAGCTCATTATATTATTGAAAATAATTATCTTGATAATTAACAATGTCTACAATTTTCTATAATTTTTTGTAATTTTCTACAATTTTTCCTTAATTTTCTACAATGTTCTGAATTTTTTCTCCTTTTCTCGACTTAACAGGCCAACTGTGCCGGCACGACTCGTTAAGCCCTAACTGTGCCCGTGACGGCATGGTCATGGACCATGCCTGGGCTCGCACCACAGCCCGTGGTCCGGCACGTCATGGCCTGTTTATTTGTCGGGCCTAAATGGGCCGTGCAGGCCGGACTGTCTTTGTCTTGCGGTCCCACGACGGCCCGATGGACAGTCTAGGATGTACATCTTAATCATTTAGATTCGAATCGCCTTTTCATCTCGTATTTAAATTTGAATGTCCATTCCTTCATAATTAAATTGATACCTAATTCCTTCTAAGTGTTCATCATTGATGATTTGTGATTTGGTCTGTTGTGTCACGTTGTGCTAGGGAACCGTAGAGGTGGTATGCCAAGATTTTCGTGTTATGGCCCTATAAAAGTGAGGGTCTCTTTGATTCAAAAGAATTTCAAAGGAAAAAATGAAGGAATTCAATTCAAAAGAAAAACATCATATAAAGGGTGTTTGGTTTGTAGGATTATTTCAAAAGAATTTCATAGGATAGAAAATTTTCATACAAATTTTAGAAGAATTCTAGCATGAGGTCTAATCTCATGTGACCAACTCCTTTAACACTCTGTTTGGCTCCATTGAATTGAATTTGATTCATTCAATTGGACTCCAAATCCTATTCTAGTAAGATTTCAATTTGATTCGAGACAAATCAAAATCAGAATTTCCTGTTTGGGTGCCCATTGAATTGGAATTAGAAGCTCTAAAAAAACAACAAGTACTCTCACATGGAAACATGGCAGAATAGTCGAGTCCCCCAAATCAAGCACCGACCGTTGCTCCAACGCAGTCGCCACTCACCGTAGCACGTAGCTAAGGGTGTACCTGGGCAGTGTCAGAGAAGGAGATAGCTTTCACTCCAACAACGGATGAGGAGGAGATGGGCTAGCTAGGCTAAGGATGACACAGGCTACGTGCGAGCGGTCCGATCTATGCTTCGACGATGCGCCACTGTAGGGCTACCCCTCCTTCCTCAACTCCAGCGTGCATGCATCTGAATCGGTCCGATCTATGCTTCGACGATGCGCCACTGTAGGGCTACCCCTCCTTCCTCAACTCCAGCGTGCATGCATCTGAATCTGTGTCATCATGCTGCTGCTATTGGCAGAGACGCGAGGGACACATGGCGGAGAGGCGGAGGGTAGGTCACTGGTAGGGTTGAAGGTGGAGCTCGTCTTGAGGGAAGAAGAATCGTAAGGTCGCGATGAGTTAGGAGTCGCGGTTGGATTGGATTCCAGAGAAAAGAATTGGCTTTATGTGTAGGATAAGGGCATCCACAGTGTATAAAAATAGAGGGTCTTAAGCCACCTTAAGGTCGACCTTATACATTACAGGGGTGACTTTAAGCAGGCCATAAGCAAAAAAAACCTTAAGACCAGTCCTCAAGTTAAAGACCTGGCCATAAGCATTAAAATATATTTTTTCTTTATCTGACAAGTGGGACCATCTTAAGGTCTAGTGGGTTATATACATTACAGCATTGGCCTTAAGGTTTAGATGGGACTCACCTTAAGACCTCTTGGGTTATATACACTATAGATGCCCTAAGTGTGCTAGAATTCGTGATGGAATCAATGATTCTGATTCCAGTGGCAGCCAAACACTCCAACTCATGTAATCCAATTCCAATTCCACGATTTCGGACTCAATTCTTAGGATCCAAACCCTTGTAAGAGTTCTAATTTGCCTTTTCTCTTTCTCTCCCCACGCTTTCTCTAACCAGTTAACATTTAATCTTAAAATTTCTGTATTTTTCCCTGGTGTAATTGTTGGATCGTAAGAGTCTCTGATACCACTTGTTAGATCGTAAGGTTTTTTCATCCCAAAAGCTAGCTTGTGAGGTGAGTAGCTCCTCTACTTTCAAGTTACCCTATCTGTCGAAGTTTATATGATGTATTTTTTGAATGGTTTTATCTATAAATGTAAGACATATTTCATATTCCAATGTAAAATTAATGGTATGTTCCCTCTATACCCCTAATAAATATCTAGCTTTACTATATATTCTCTATATGTACGTATGGAATATAGTGCTTAGAGATAATAATTATACGTAGTCTAGTCAATTTTAATATTTCCTTGGTGTATGTGCTAAGAGAAAATACGTCTTATAAATTTAGACGGATGAAGTAGTTCTCTTGCTCTTTTACAGTCAACGTGAGACTATTCAAATAGTAATCAACATCCTTTGTTGCAAATTCTTGTGGTTTTTAATCCTATAAAATCCAATAGTCCATAGTATTGCAATCCTACCTTTTCATGTTCCTGCATTTTCAGAAATCTGAATCAAATAGGCCTGAGCTTATTGAAAGTAGCGCTTGTTCCGTTGATTGAGCTCAAAAAGCTCGAGAGGTAGCGTCGGTAACGACAAGACCATTCCTCTCCGCAAAAACAAAAACATGAACATCAAGGTGGTGGTGGTGAGTGATGACTGATGGAGCAATTTAATTAGTGGAACACGCAGTGGGGAATGGAACAATTCAAGCTATAATAAGTGAATATATACATATATATACACACACACGGGGCTAGCCAGTAGCAATTGGCAATTATCAATTGCAACGACCCTTCGGTTTGTGGTGCGCACCGCAGCGTCGTGCGTCCGTTTTGGCAAGACATTCTTGTAGCCACACTTGGTCTGACCTGTCAAAAAACGAGACAAGATATCATCCATCGTAATATTGTGTGGTCTCTTTGCGTATCCACTAGGCTGCTCGCTCACAATTCTGTCATCTACGACCACGTCATGCTTAAGCTAAGGCTGTATTCAATATGGCAACTTATGACTTAAGCTTATTTTTGCACTATTTATAATTTCATCTTTTTCTGAATTTTTGATTTTTTTTTAGCTTTTTTATCGGTTCTTTTTTTCTCGTATTCGTTTGCGTTGTCTATGATGGGCTAACATATTTTTTATATTTGTCAATTTTTTAAATTTAATTATGTTAAATAAGCATCATCATTCTGATATTTTTCATCCACTCACAGTGTTTTCGACCATAAGCTTTCGGCCAAAGTGAACCGATCACCACCTAAGTATCCCATCATCGCCATCAAAGTGCCTGCGGGTTTTCGTGAGCTCCCGCTCGTTCCAGCTTTAGATTCTGTCTTTTTTTTTACTGTTTATAAATTTCGTTTTTTTCTGAACTTTTGACTATTTTTTGAGCTTTTTTGCTGGTTTTTTTCCCGTATTTGTTTGCGTTGTCCGTGATGAGCTATCATATTTTTTCTATTTTTTAATTTTTTTAAATTTAATTACGTCAAATAAGCCACCTTCACTTATATTAAAATTTCAGCCGATACAGTGTAATTTCAGCTATAAGCCACGCTTTTCACTATTTGAGCAAACGGATCGTACGATCAATGTAGCAAATTGTGGTGGTCCAAGGAGTTGCGCCGCGCACATGGTAAATTGTGATAGCAACCAAATATCCCTGTAGGTACGGCGTTTGTATTGGTTTGTGATTTTTGGTTTCTGTTTGAAGAATTTAATATGAATATCTGATTTTTTGAAATGACTTTCTCACTTCTCTTTCTTTCATCTCGCTTTGAGGATAAAACATAGATTATAGACGTATCACACATCTCACTTCTCTTGCTTTCGTCTTGCATACACATCTCTTTCTCACTTTTCACATTTTAAAAATCACTTCTTTCAACCACTATTATTTATTTTTAACCAAAAAATATCAATCGCAGCCAATACAAACCCCTCTAGATTAACCTGCACCTTACATTCCATAAGTAAATAATAAGGAACCGTATTATGATGTAGCAAATTGCAAGAGATGACGAGAAGCTTCGTAGATTTGCTTATTTATATTGGCCTAACATTCTCTACTATCGCGTGTCAATTATGTGATCTTTTTTGGAGCGAGGCAGGTTGGAAGATGTAAGCATTTTGGGTATGAATACGGTTGAAGAGGCCACTGCCAGTGTATTATTTTTTAAAAAAAACGAACAAACGGAAAACCACCATTGCTAAAGTTTAAGGGAGAAAAATAAAAACAAAGCCAAGATAAATTATAACTCCATCATGACATGAAGAACCATATGTAAGCATCACACACTAGCATGATAACTAAAAAATGAGCTTTAGAATGAAGTGGGTGAGAGGCAGTCCTTCCGCTCGGCGGCGACGGTGGACGGCGCGTACGAGGAGCTGATACCTCTTGACACCAACCCCTTCCTCGCACGGCTCACCGACGGAAACATGCTTTACTCTCAGGACAAAATCAAAACTGCAAAACACGGGCCCTCTGCCAGTGTATCTAACGTAAGAGTGAAGACATTAAGATTAGGCTGTCATTGTTGGAGCTTACAAATACAATCCAGGGCAGGGTCGCCTCCAGACTGGTCACGTACGCCACACCGCCTTACCTTTCAATACCAGAATTTTCCTTGCAAAGAAAATCAAATTTTGTATACTTGAGCTCTAATCGGGTGAAAAATTCTGTGCTCGTTTACATCCGAGATTACATGACAAAAATGTAAAAATTTACCAGAAGACCCTGAGAGGTCAAATTACACGGACCATCTTTTGCCTCGCGAAAAAGAACCAATTATCATTCATAACGAAATGAACTATGAAATTGAAGAAATGCTGGAACTATTTTCCCCATTTTCCTTCATTTTGCTTAATTATTACAAAACCACAAACAACCTCATGTATTCGCCCGCCAATTACCTTTAAAATGAACTGAATTTTTTTTCACTAAGCAATTATTTACATACAAATAGGCAACTGCGATGTATTATGTATATACATTGGCAAATCGACATGTTACAAAATGGCAAAGAAACTGGGAAATGCTATTGGGACGGTCTCAACAAGCTACCTGACGCAGACAAGCTTCTGACTGCAACTCTCACCGCACCAACAGCACCGAGCTGCCACACCTCAGGGGTCAACCCATTAAAATCATACTTTGCGCTCTCATCAAGGTAGACCCACACATGAAATGCGACCTGCATGTGCAAGTTGGAAAATTTCCCATGACATTTGTACCATGAAACAAGCGTATCTGAATGATATATTGTGAATACCACTTGATAGTTCAAAAGAACAAGAATCACATAATATAGGCTTACTACAAAATTAATTATGTCACAGTAATTATTCAGTTCATCATTACTGAAATGCAAAGAAGATGCATCAGAAGCACAGTGCCGTTCAGGAAGGACCTGAGAAAGATGTAAGCGAACCTTGCCCAATGCATTTCGGATAGGGGATACATGTAGCAGATCATGGAATGAGCTTCCATCTTTCCTGATAGAAAGCATAAGCAATAAAACTTATGTTAAGTTCTTTACATACAGGTTCACTGAACCTGTTAACCACTTATAAGGTATCCTGCGAATGTGCACCTGTAATTCAGTAGATGCACTGTACAAGACTGCTCAGAACAAATATGCCGATTTATCTGTACATCCAATTTCAAGTAGGAAATGGAAAAGGTGAGCATATTTGATAAAGGAAATGCAATAAGACAAGCTATACAATCCTGGACCGCACCTCCTCTAAAACCTCCACACTAGTATCTGGACCGTTTAAGAATCTGCTGTTACAGCCCAATATATCTTCTCTCGAGTAACCTGAATGAGTAATTTTTTAGAACAGAAGTCTTGCCTATAAACAATAGTAGCATACAAAATAGAAAAGAAAATTGCAACAGAAACAGTCTTTTAAAGTTAAAGATTTCATAGAGAAAGAAAAGGCACATGATGGCAGATCATTGTATTTGTCCGCAAAGAGCTTCAATTATTAGATTTTTCCAATGATACTCTATGATTCTCTCATACTTTCCACGTACCCACTCCGTAGCAGCCATAAAGCCAGGAACTAATGCCAACACAATTTGCCATCCCAATAGCATCACCACAGGGAAGAGGTTTTCTTTGCATTTTAATATTACTTTAGAAGGTAATTACAAATGCAATTCATCAATCATGCCCATCTTAACTTGAGCACACCAGGATTATCTGTTGCACTGGAGCTAAACATGTTTTTCATATGAGAGGAAGACATTTTCTTCGCATTTTAACATAATTTTGGAAGGTAATTACAAATGCAACCCATTAATCATGTTCATCTTAACTCGAGCATGTCAGGATTCAGTCTGTTGCACTAGAGCTAAATATGTTATTCATATGAGATCATCCCAATAGCCATGAGAAGAATTGAGCTCTTAGTTCCAAAAACAACATATTCTGCAGATTATAATCTGTTTCACTCATTTGAGCCAAGAGTCATCAGACATTCACACTTTCAAAAATATGAAAATAAGTATTACTAGCCATAAATAGTTGCACATCATGAAAATGCATTACTTCAGAAAAGTTCATAGAATGCACACTCTGATATTAAAAATCAAAGAGCAAGTACCTGTTAATGATAGAAAAGCATCACTAGCATAGATTATCGGCATGTCAGGCAAATGGGGGTCAGTCCTGTGATCATTTCAAAGTCAAACTGCTCTCAGTTAATAAAGCAGGCAATGAGTTACATAGATAGTATTTTGAACACAACAGAAATAAGCCGAGACAACCAAAAACTGAACAGGATTATGCAAATAACTCACAATACAAAGCTTTGTTTGATTCTACCGAGAGAGAGATTTAAGGAAGAGCTGAGTGCTGGGATGCCAACAGAATCGCATCTCTTCCCACAAACCACTAGACCAGTTAGTTTGCTGTAGCAGTTCAGTGCAGAGAAGATGCTATTAGCTGTGCTCAGAGCCTTCTCTTTGTCACTCTCGCTAGCTACACGTGGTTCCTCGGTCTCCAGACCTGCAACAGCAAGCTAGCAACAACATATTTAGAACTTCTGCTTCCTTTAATACCTGTTTAATACGTTTTATGACAGAAAAGAATAATGTGAAAATGCAGGGCCAAATGTAAACCCCAATCGAAATTGGCAGCAGGCATCATATTGTGCAAGACTTAGTTAACTTAAGTACTAAACTAACATGTCAGTAAGAATACTTAAGAATGACAGACCAGGCTAAATTTAAGGTGCGTTGTTGCGCTCCCTAAACTCTTCATTTAAGGGAATTGCCCCAATGTGATTAGTTTTTAATCAGTTTATTCTCTCGTAAATAAGATCCAACAACAGGCATACAGTATCCACAAAAAAACACCAACTCAAACACACTGTTACAGTGTTGCTACTCTACTCCTTTTTGTCTCCAACACTCCATAGTTGGAAAAAGTTTTTTAAAAGGGGGCTAGTGTAACCATAATTATCAAACTTGGAACCAAGAACAACTCAAATAAGGTCATAGAATTAAGCAATCTTCAACTATCACCTACTTATTTGGCTGTCCATACTAAAGAATAAAATGATCAGTGCAACTGTAATTACCATAGCAGGAATCAAGGAAAAAAATAAGCAAGGCCATGTTCATGAGCAATCTGATGTGCTATATCATGTTTGCAACATACATGTCATAAACAGATAAATCACATAGCACTAAAGCGCAGGGTTACAATTACCTCACTTGCAATTAACGGTTGCACCATTGGTCATTAAGAATCCTAAAGTAATTTATTGCCAAACAAGAATAGCGGATTAATTAAATTAGCACGGCCAGTCACACTGACCTCTCTTATCCATGTCCACAAACACCACCGCCCCGGCGTGTTTCGCGCAAGGAAACTCCTCCTCCACCCTGGCCTCCTCGCGGCACGCCGCGAGCAACGCAGGGCGCCCGAGCCGGCACGCGGCCCGGCGCGGTGCGGCGGCGATGGGCACCTGGACGGCGAGGAAGTGGAGCACCCTCCCGTCGGCGGCGTGGAAGACCGGGGCGACGTGGAGCAGCACCCAGTGCGGGGAACCGTCGCGGCGGTAGTTGAGGATGGCGACCTGGTGCGCGCGCTGGCCCCGCACGGCCTCGCGCACCCCCGCGACGGCGGCGCGGTCGGTGGCGGCGCCCTGGAATAGGCGCGCGTTGCGGCCGAGCACCTCGCGGCGCGGGTAGCCGGTGAGGGAGGCGAGCCCCCGGGAGGCGTAGACGATGGGGTGGCCCGGCATGGCCGGGTCGGTGAGCAGGAAGCTCCCGGGCAGCTCGTCCAGAGCCTCGACCACCCAGTCGGAGTACCGCGCCGTCAGCGACGCCGCGAGCCGCGGCTCCGGGTCCGGCGCCTCGCCGGAGCTCGCCATCGCCGGCGGAGATCGCCGGAGGCGGAGGGGATCGGTGACGTGATCGCTGGTGCGGGGTGGTGTGGGGTGGGGAGAAAGGGAGGAAGAAAAGATCTGCGCCGGGTACGGTTGTGAAATTTTCGTGCGGGCTTTGCCGTCTTTGTTTGGTTTTCCTCCGCGGCTCCGCCTGTCGGTAGCAGCAACGCCAAGGCCAAGCCGAGCATCAGGTCGTTGGCAGCTGCAGGTGCGACTGCGAGTTTGTGTGTGTGAAGCAGAGTGAGTACATGTCCATTGCTTGGGTTTGGGGCCGTGCGGGCACGTGACCTGGCTAATCTGTGGGCGTGGCGATTCGTCCACGCCTAGGCTTGTTTCCTGCAGACCTGCAAATATCGGTCCATTCTATCAGCCACGGCTCCAGTTAATGACTTTTGTTCGATGCTTAAATAAATAAATCAAATACTGATAAATTATTTTAAAAAGACTATCCTGATAAATCGTTTTAAAATGATGGTATAGAAGTCATCTCGTTTATTTATTCAAGGAAAGTTATAAACTATAAACCGAAAAGAACATCGGATGTTGCTTTACAACGAGGATTGAATAATCTCTTAAATACGATTTTAATATTTAAATTAAGGCCTAAGACCCTGTGGCCGTAAGCTTTCAAAGCTATTTCCCGTGTATCCTTGTCGTAGAGCTACTATGCACTTTGCTCGACCAGCAAACCACTTGGAGAGTTTATGAACTAGTATGAGGGCCCACTTCCAAAGAACTCTCATGCGATGGATAAAATGCATGCCTTGTTCGTCCCAAACAGCACAACGTTTTGGCCATGTATCTCTGACAACAACTGACATGCAGTTGTTCCTATGATTATCTCCCACTAAAAGCAACTGAAGATCAGTTATCATCGAATATCTCTCTCTAACAACAACCACCCCTTCGGTCAGACACAATGATTCCACGAGACGTCTCCTCAGACGCAGAACTAGCCCCTTTTCAATAGTATTTAAAGGTTGACGAGCGAAGACAAAAACAATCGATCTCGAATCATAACAAGTCAAGGCAACTAACATTTTCTGAGCAGTGGGAGATTGCAGATTAGGGCTAATTACGTCACTTTTGCAAGGCCCTTTGTAATCAGTTCACAGCAATACAGATTATCTCATTTAAACACTTTCAAGGAATCCAGACTTCTTTCTCATATTATTTGTAAGATCGGTGACTTGATCGTCAACACTATATGACCAAGTTGATCGTAGTACTTTATGGTCCCATTTCAAACAGCAATAGATTCTGGCTTTTAGAAGCCAAGTGTCGTTTGAAATGTGTTGGCTTCTTTAACGTGGTTGTTTTTCTTTTTTCCCTTTTCTTTTGCATTATTCGTAGAGATATAACGATGTTTTTTTATTTTTTTTTTTGTATTTTTCTTCAATTTCCTTTAACTAAATACCTCAAAAAAGTTAACAGCTGCTATAGTACCATTTTAGCCAAAAGCCATAGCACTTTTGAATAGGGCCTACATCTACAATAATAACGACAAAGCATTTTATCCCAAATAAGTTGGAATAGACTAGTAATGAAACCTCTTCAAGGTTAAAGAAACAAGAACCCTAAGGTTAAAAAAACGAGAACCTTATAATAAAACCTACAAGGCTAAAACAGTAAGCCTGCATCCTGCTATCTGAGCAGAGAGCTTGAAACACCACCTCTAAATCTTCTTCTTATGTCATGGTTTTGGTACGTAGATCGCTAACTTCCACGCGCTCCTATTCAAAGATAATTCTTTGGATACACTCTAATTACTCAAGTCTCTTTTAACTGCTTCCTCCTATGTCAATTTTGATCGACCTCTACCTCTTCTTGTGTATTCAGCACATCTTAAAATTCCACTAGTATCGGTGCCTCATGAGGCATCTGTTGGAGATGTACAAACTATCTCAAGCGATGTTGGATAAGCTTATCTTCAATTGGTGCTACCCCTACGCTATCACGTATATCATCATTGCGGATTTGATCCCGCCAGCGATTTTTACTGAGTCATTGTTCAATTTTCTTGAGGTGTTCAATTTTTGTCCGGTAGAGGCGCAAAGCAAGGCTATAGAGGTGTGGAGGAAGCATGACGGTGCGGGCATGCGGAGGTGAGTCTGGTGGCGGGCTAGCAATTTTTATCGAGTCATTGTTCAATTTTTTTTGAGGTGTTCAATTTTGTTAGTGCGGCGATGTAGACCATCTTTTGTCCATGATTTGGTCTTTTATCCTTCATTTCTCTATGTTGGTATAATTGTCTAGTATCATTAGTGGGACTCTTATTTTGTTAAGTACCTTGAATGCTACTTCTTTGTCATTGTACACTGCTACCAGTCGTATTGAATTGTTGATACTAAAAAACTTGCACACATTACTTTTTACTACAACATTAGGTAAAGATAATAGCCGCATGTGTATTGTTTCTTTGTTCTAATTTTCTCCTAATTCTTTCGATTTTTTTTCGAGAAAAGAGACTTCTCAATTTGATTATTCATGTTTTCCATCAAATTTTAGGGTTAATAAGTTAGGGTTTCAATTTTCAAATAAGGATTTTGGAAATTGAAATACCGCCACCAGTCAAATTGCAAATTGGAGGCAAAAATTGAACGTATGCTCCGTCTTTGGACTGTGTGCAGTGTGCATTGTAAGTAAGGTTGTCAAAATCTCGATTCTATCATACGATCATATGATTTTACGATCTAAGATTGACTAGACCGGTCTGATTCTATGGTAGAATCTTAATGTTCTTACGATTCTACCCAAACTTTTGTAGGATGATGATCATAAATTTTATACGATCCTACTAGATTTTGTCGATTATATTGCTAATATAAATAATTACATGTATAGTTCCTTTTAATTAAAATTTTTAACTTTTATCTCTTCATGTTCACTATAATTATCATAAAATAATACATCATCTTACCTTTACTCTACAATTTGTAAAGAAAAGTTCAAAATACATAATTTCAAAAATGCAGTAGTGTTGTAATACACCATAGATTTTTTTAAAATGTTTCTTTCGTAGAATCGGGTAATATCTTAGATTCTATATCAATCCTACGATTTGCGATCCTACCAAAGAACCACTGGTCTGATTCAGAATTACGATTTTGACAACCTTGATTGTAAGAACCACTGGTCTGATTCAGAATTACGATTCTGACAACCTTGATTGTAAGCAACTCCCTCTTATTTGTTCAAACCAAATCCTGATTTCGTGGCAGTTGGAGTTCAACTAGTCAGCGTGGAACATTTAGATTTACTGCTACTAGAATTGGAAAGGAATGGCTATGCTTGGTTGCTAATTAAAGCATTTTCTATTTCTAGTTCTAGTTACTTATTAACAACAAATACTTTCCTAGGGCATGCACTGGTTAGCAAATTCCACACTTTCTTTACGATTAGTGAATCTGTTTGCTTGGAGTACTTCTTCACATTGTTGGAACAATGTACCTCCTTGCTAATTTGCTGATAACTTAGAGGAATCACAACATACTAATTTTTTTTTCATTCATACGATTAAGATATTGAGGTTTTGTTTAGAGCACACCATGTTTTCGGAGAGATAGCTTGTTACAAAGGACTAGTGTGTGTTCTGTTGACATTTGGCAACACACACCGCAACTCATGGTTGTACATTTCTCACATGCATATCAATTACCAGTATAAAAAAATTTTGAAATAAAATCGAGACATATTACTATATAAATTAGTGATACTAAAAATTACCAGACATATTACTGTTTAGTATAACTTTGCTTGGAAATTATATATATTGCTACATGTATGGTGAAGTTAGAACCGATCATTTTCGTTCTAGTTTCGTCCCGCTTACTCTTACATAGAAAAGGGAAAGAGAGTTGGTCCGTTGGATAGAAATCAAACTATCCAAAAATCGACTGTTTTTTCTTGCAAAATCATTCGGTTGTTACCCAGACACTCCCATTTTTTCAGAGTATTCCGGCATCTCCTTGTAAGTTGTTCCTTCCTTGCAGGCCCATAGTTGCTCGCCAGTCGGCCCATTGTTCACCCACGCGGCGCCCGCGACCGAAGCCCTTCCAACCCCCACGGCCGACGACGGCCTGCCCGCCCGCGTTGACACCCTCCGCGGCCTGCCAACCACCGGATCCACGCCTCCATGCGACCCCTCCTGCATGTCGCAAGCACGATCCGTACATCTCCTACCCTGCAATTACAAAGTCCAACAACTTGATAAGACAAGCAGACAACAAGCACGTGCTTTGATCGCAATCTCTCTCTATAATACTCCCCGGCGGCAAGCTTTCTTTTATAAAAAAAGAGTTGGTGGTTGGTCCGATATCTCCCACTCCTTATAAAAGATAACGCTAACATGTGACGTCTAAAGATCTACGTCGAATCTTCCTATCTTCCCATCAAAATATCTTTCTTTCCATGATTTAGTAGTCAAGTTGGATTTCATCTAGACTACATTATAGAGTACATGCTGTATTTTTCATCCAGTGCTTAATCTTGTACTAACTGAATGCTTGTTGCTACGGATTTTAAAATTTTATCATACTATATGTTCTGAAACTAACGGGTGGTAAAATTTTTTAGAACATGTATATAAATATATTCTAAATTTTTTTAAAATTCGTAGCAACGTACGGACATTCGGTAGTATATATATATATATATATATATATATATATATATATATAGAGAGAGAGAGAGAGACGACACCTTCGATTTTGTTTTCGTGCATGCAGGAGCTTTCAAGCTTGCAACAAGTACCTTCTAGGTCCGGACTAAAGATGTGGGCGATCGATAATGATAATGCATGCGCTGATAATGAAGACTTTGGCCGATTCCATTGACGAGCTAACCTACTAGCAACTCCACAAAAGTTTTCTGCTTCATGGCCCTTTTCTTCAGGAAGAATATAATCCCTCTTAATTTCTACACTGAATTGACAGCATGACTTTAAATATTTCGCTGTCCTTGCAAAGGATCGGATAGGCGGATATAATAAAATAATGTCAAGTGTGTTGTCGACGTCGTCCTCCATGAGTAGACTTGACAATTGTGTGTATAACTATATAACTATGGAATTTTCCTCCTTACCCTTACCCCGATCAAAGCGGCATGTACAAATCTAACTATTTAACAATTAATGTGATGTCCTAGGAGTAAAATGTTTTGCAATGCATGCTTTAGTACTACCTTGTACAATCTCTTACATTCTTTTTTATTTGTCGTTTTAGATATTGATCTGTACAGTCTTTAAAACACATGTTTAATCATAACTTTTCTAATTATATATTGATAAAAATTATTAAAAAATAATAATATCAAAGTACAGCTTAATTGTGTAGTAGCAAACTACCTACAGCTTATTATTAAAAAATAATAATATCCTTGTACTCTTTCTCCTCGGTTTCTGTAATCCGATCCATGGCTGGCTACCTCGTTCGATTGTTCGGATCTAGAAAAGTAGGCCCCGGCCGATCGAGACCCCGACTGGCCTGGCGCCTCCCGTCAACGATGCACATGGCCAGGGCCGGTCCTGAGATTTTAGGGGCTTAGGGCAAAACTAGGAATAGAGGCCCTAGTATAAATATTTAAATATAAATCTACACATATATATATATATATATCTAATTTTACCAATAAACACTTAAAATACGTTATGTATTAAAGAAAAATTCATATCAAAGCCTTTGCTCCCGTGCCTCAGTCCCAGGATTTAGACCTGAAACCGCTCCTACCGATAAACCTGTGTGCTCTGCTACCACCTTAAACCCTCTAAAGTCGAGCCCCACTGCATATACAAAACCACCGGATGCTAGCTTATCTCTACGCTCTCCATATATCCATCAATTCGCAAGGTCCTGATGATCATATACACTTCACCTCTCGCATTTCTTTCCAACCAGGCCAGTGCGTTCAAGCTTTCAGAAACCTATTGGCTGCAGTCTTGATTGATTGCCGCATCGAAAGAAGAAGCTGGCATATATTGCGTCGGAGAGATGGGTTCTCTGATGGCTGGCTGGGATTCGCCGGTTCTTGGCGATGACAACAAAGGCACGTACCACCACTGGTTGTCTTGTCATAGATTTGTTGTATGGTTGGTTTGTTCAGGAGGATGTATTATACATGTGCTGTGCCTGTGTGTCTAGTTCGCGCGCGGAGGAACCGGTCTCTGACGTGGAGGTGGAGGCGTTCCGGAAGTAGCAGAGGAAATCGGAGGACGGCGAGATCAGCTCCACCCATGGCTCCCCCGGTGGCGCGGTACCAGCTAGTCGATTACGCCAGAGCTAAAGGTCTAAAAACTGCGTAAGATTTGATCTTTAATCTCGGTGCTTGGGCCGCTTGGCTATGCAGGAGGGCCCGTTCGGAAGCTTGGAGAGGAGGACGTCTCCCCTAGCTCACGGCGTGAGGATCGACCGGGCGGATCGCGTGGACGACGACGCCGGGCCGGGGCCCCTGGGTTTTGGGGGCCCAGGGCGGCGGCCGCCCGCTCGCCCCCCCAGGGCCGGGCCTGCGCGCGGCCACCGAGCCGAGTCCGTTAACTTCTCCATAGCCGCAAGCCTGCCGACCAGACGACCAGTCACTTTGGTCTTTGATCACTCGCGCGTCCGTTCGCCAACGATCGAAACGTACATGCGTGTTTTTTTTTTCCTTTTTCTTTTCGAGGAAACATGCACAGAGCTCTCTCTCCCTCTGTTTGACGGAGGATGCTTGATGCCTGCATCTGCATGCAGTCACCTCTACCTCTGTCCTGTACAAATTGGGTATCGTTCCTTACGCTATCTAGCTAGCCCGTTAATTGTCTCTACTCACGCGGCGGCGTCGGCGTCGGCGTCGGCGTCAATGCACGATTGGCTATTCTCGCTCGATCGCCGCTGGCCGGTGGCGACGGGGTTCGCCGTCAATCAATTGTGGCCGAGCCCATCGGGCAAGTGCTGAACATCGCGGTCTCCAAAGAATTACCGGCGTACACTGGTACACAAAAGTTCAACCTTTCGGCGTACGCCCAGGGGCGTAATCACGTTGTGGCTCTCGGTGTCACAGGACACCGAGTCTAAAATTTTTTTAGTAGAAATTATCACTTTAGTTCTATATGTAAATCCCTAGGCTAAACTCAGCGCACTCAGTTTTTTTCTTGAAACTCAATGAAAGAAGACACTAGCAACCAAAATTTCTAGTAGCTAGTAGCAGTCCACAAAAAGCCTCTGTTTTCGTTAGTCCATGAGGCAACTGCAGCAGATTGAGCCAGTCCTTGAGCCAACGTAAGAGGGAGAACCGTAACAGGCCATAACGTCGACGCTTGTTCGCCACGCATGATCGGTCATGAAATATGCATATATCTAACTAGGTTTTTAGTTAATTGGTAATATTTTTTGAATGATATATTTATTTGCTATGTGAAGAAATAAGAATTGAAGAAAATTACTAATGGTGTTATGTTTTGTCGCTTTATGAATTTGAAATAACGTAAATATTAAAAGATAATGCACTATCTTATATTTAATCATTCTCTTATTTTTTTTACTTAAAAAATTTAAGTAATTTTGTTCTCTTTTAACAAACATTGAGATTGAATGATGTATTTTATCAATGCTAATTAACTTTTGTATGTGATTTCGTCCTTAGTTCCTTTAGTTTGCTGCAACTAATCAATAGTATTATCAGATTTTTTTTATTTTGGTAAGTATATTGATTGCTATTTCTTTATCATCACACATTGTAATCGGTTATGTTAAAATATTGATGCTAAAAATTATTATTATTTGGTACAGTATTACATGAAATCTATATATGTTGTTAAGTATACGGTGAAATAGTAAATTTCGATTTTTTTTTTGTTCTCGTTCCTTGCGTACGCCACGTCGCACGCACGTTCATGTCCACTTGTGGTATTCTAGATGCTGTCGCAAGTCTCGCTGATGCCCACGTCCACGATAATGTAAGCAAGCTAATTAAATTTGTTTTCTCTGTGCCTCGCGCGGGTCCTTCTAGAATTTCGACCGACTCTGCGGATTGGGCGACGCAGACTTCCTGAACTGAAGAACCCAAAGTAGGCCGTGATGAGCTTGGTGGTGCTTGGAATTTAGTATTTGCCACAAGCGCGCGCCCACGTGCATTCTTGCTAGCATGATGGCACGTAGCCGATGTCGGGAAATAAATCGTACGAGGGAAGCTCACCTTCAGATTGAGTGTTGCTTGGACTCTGTTCAGATCATGAATGAGTTATTTTATGCTGATAGTTTATGGTTTAAATATTTAAATTTTTATTATTTGTGAGAGATAGTATTAAAAAAATAGTTACATGTAATTTTAGTTGATATAGTTAAATTTAGTACACTTTTTACTACAATTTTTCTATTAATCTCATATTGAAAAAAATACCATTTAAAAACTAGTTACTGTAGATACTACAAATATAAACCACAAAAAAAAGCTGAAACTAACACAGCCCATAACATATCGCCATGCAAAAAGGTTATAAGGTCATTGCATTTTCTCCCGGAGCGCGGGGCATGGCATGAGCCGGACTTGCCGCTTGAGGACCAAGTGCGACTCGTGCCACTATCAAGCTCGTTAAGTGCATGATAAATTGATAGTTGTTGTGCGTGTCGTTGGTTATATCGATCGGTTTGTGCTGATAGCCAGTCCGCCATAACTCGGAAGGAATACTCTTTCAATTTCACCTTTCACCGTTGAGTGAGCACTATCTGTCAACCCCAGCAGTACGCTCATAACGAAAGGCAATTAGACGGCTCACAGGATGCCATTCATACGATGGAACGTATCTGAAAGAAATCGATCCAATCGCAACCAGCTCTTCTGCAGTATAAAGGCAATAACATATCAACATCAAAGGGCAAAAAAAAAAAGCATTTCCACCAAAATATAAGTCAAGGTTCAATACAGCATGAGATATAACGGCTGAACATTACACTAAACAAAATTAGGCATTTCTGCAACGGAAGACCATACACCAAGGGCCAAAGCTCGGAATGGAAGAACTTCTGATACAAAAATATATCAAACACCAGCACCAACAATAGCTTAGCCTGCCGCAATTACCGTCTTATTTCTTTCCATGATCGAATGTTCGCGGACCAGGAACTGCCACAAGAGAAGGCGGCAATTTGCTCTGCCAACCTGGGCAGCCAGCCCCAAGGTGCAGAGACTCCCAAACCTGCCCATCTCCACTTGGTCGGAACACGCTACACCAAATACCACGAGCCCCCGGTACATGGGCGACTTGTTAAGTCCTTACCATACTATTTTACAACTAGAAGCTTTGTTGGATTTCTACAAAATGCTCGCCAACGATTAAACAGGGCAGAAACCTGGCTAAAAACAAGCAGGTCATCCGGATGAAGCCACATCATTCACGCGTTTGCATGCTAATTTAGTTCGGATATTTCCAGGGAAAAAACAGAACTGCAGGTTATGGACTCATCGGATCCCCAGAAGAAACTGTGTGCATGTGCGCCTCCCTTCCGTTTGGTTCTCTAGATGAGTCCATGCCATTTGGACCTGAGATTAGAAATACCTGAATAAGATTGAGCAGATGGAGGCAGTTAATCACAAAATAGGTTACATGATATGGGCAAAAATGTGTTACCAAATATGGTGCCAATGGAGGGCCTTGTTAGCGATGAGTTCCTTTGCAGATCTGCATGTATTTATTTATAGTTTCAGAAATAACAAAGGAATATAATGACTGTCTATATGTCATGCAAACACTGAGTACATACTGCAGATGCTGGTAATTTCATGGGATGAAACTTCCTAACATGGCTATGCTGTGAAAAACTGTCATTTAACACTCCATGAAAGAAAACCGATACTTGAACTCCAATCATATCTCTTGATATATTAATAATGTCAAGAGGAGACACGTACCTGAATGTTTTAATCCTTTCACAGCATCAAAGTTCTTGTATGTATACCCCACAAAGCTTAGATCTTTGGAGTTTAGCATTGTCTGTACAATTGTTCCACAAAAATTACACAATAACTTTGGGAGTGCAAACAGAAACATAAATGTGTATACATAAGATAAACACAATGTTATGATCCTAACGAGGTAAATACCGTACAGAAAATGGCTGGGACAGCACAGTTAAAGGAGAGAAGTTATAGGAGAAAGGGTGAATCATGGACTGGGAAGAAGAACTTGAGGGAGAGGCTAGAATAACTTTTTTTTTATTGCTTAATAAAAATAAGATACACTCCTATCCTTATATAGATCGGATGGCTTGACCCCTAAGTAACTTATTTCTGTTCTCTAATATTATATAAATAGATTATCCTAACAAATCTAATCTTATCTATAAGGAAACTAATCCAATCAAATCGGGAAAACTAATCAAACCAAATCGGTGTTGCGAGTGAACAAGAGCCGTGCACTGTTCACATGAACAATACCGTGGACTATTCGCGTGAACAGTAACCGCGCACATGACATCTTCTCCCTCCCTTCACGACAGCTCGTCCTCGAGCTATGGTGGTGGCCATGGCAGCAATCCTTGAAAGCCCCACTGAGAAGAGCGGCCACGACGGCTTGCGCCAGTACATAGTAGGTAGCCGATGCTCGATGGCGGTTGATAGCGAAGGCAGGAATCTTAACGTTGCCTGACATTGACGAAGACGCCACCAATGAAGACAGTGAGCGTAGGGTAGTGCTGCTACCCTTTCCGCCACCAAATGCAATGGATGGGTGAGGAATACGATGACGTCGCGACCTCCCACACGTCACTCGCCGCATTCCACACCTCCAAAGGCATGGTGTTGGCCACCCGCATGGAGAGGTTGGCCGCTAGATAACGACCTTCTTCCTTGGCGAGGGCGTCATTAGCACGACCATAGGCAACGAGGTTGAGAGAAGCGTTGTCGATGGTAGTGGAGGTGGTGTCAGTGGTGCCAACGCAAATCGCACAGCAACAACTACTTGCGCCTTCTTCTTCTCCCCCTTTTCTATCAGCTTGGCCACCATAGCCGCCATGTCTATCAAGATGGCTTTCATGTCGTCTACGCTAACACTCATCTCGTTGAGGGTGGCCCTCATGGCCTTAAAATTCTTAGCAGCAGAAACCATAGTGTTGGCTCTGATACCAAATGTAATGAACTTTAGTTCATCGGGATAAATACCGTACGAAAGATGGCCAGGACAGCACGGCTGAAGGGAGGGGCTTTAGGAGAAAGAGGAGATCATGGACTGGGGAGAACTTGAGGGCCAGACTAGAATAGCTATTTTTTCTTATTGCTTAATAAAAATAATATACACTCCCATCTTTATATAGACTAGATGGTTTGACCCTAAATAACTTATCTCTAATATTATGAAAATAGATTATCCTAACAAATCTAATCTTATCTAAAAGGAAACTAATCCAATCAAATTGGGAAAACTAATCAAACCAAATCGGTGTTGCACGTGAATACGAGCCGTGCACTATTCATGTGAACAGTAATCGCAACACATGGCACGCAAATTCTACCAATGAGAGCAGGTGATTTTAACTACTATTGCAAATATTGTTCTGAAAACCAGCCACTATAACTTTGATAGGTAGTGGTCGGTCTACCACATATATATATATGCATAGTGAGCCAAATTAGTGGATAAGCAGTCCGTGAAACACAGAAGTGGCCTTTATTGCCCAACACCACCCCCACCCCACCCCCCAACAAAAAAAAATCCCCTGTTCTTTTTATCTGCCTTATTTCTGCTGTTTGCTGAA
Organism: Bonia amplexicaulis; assembly: GCA_036346245.1. NCBI lineage: Eukaryota > Viridiplantae > Streptophyta > Magnoliopsida > Poales > Poaceae > Bonia > Bonia amplexicaulis. The sequence continues at coordinate 37,918,268 of CM070736.1, read as the reverse complement.
GGTTTATTGTGCATAATAGTTCGCTCTATACTTCTATTACACAGACATAAGAATACGGGTAATCCTGTATAGAATAAAATTATTATCATGGCACTTTGTCCCAATATAAATAGTGTGTGTGAGATAACCATAACTCTGGAATATAAACACGGGGAAACAATTCAGCAATGTATGTAGCAACTACCAAGTTGGGAATTAGGATGCAAAAGCCAATTCAAACATTACAAATGCAATGCTCTTTTGTGCTTGTACACTAGTTTGTGAATCTCAATACCTTTCTTAAGGGTCCAGAACCTGTTCTGGCTGGAGGAATATCCAACTGCGGCACAGAATCAAGAAATCGGTCAGAGCAATGCAATTCATAGGCTAAAAATAAAACATAGGAGAAATTTAACTGTAGTGCGAATCATGGAAAGCAGGAAATGCTTGGAAATAATAGCATAATTCTGTTAATAGACCCATACAAGCAAACATATTAATGTTCCTTGAACTTGCAATTAAAAAAAAGAGCAAGACAATTAATCAAATCATGCCGGCAGACTCAATTAATAGATACCTTGCTATCCCAGAATTCCAAAGGCAATACTGTGTTGGTTAATGATTGGAAAGGATTGAACTTTGAAGAATTGCAGAAGCAGGAAACAATTAAGAGCAAAGGGATTCACTTACTTCATCAAACTTCATGAAATTCTGTGTATCCAATTCATCGTTTACTTGAGGCTTAAACGCTGCTTCCATTTCATAAAGCTTATCCCATACAACTCCTTGGAACCAAGGATGGGCCTTATGATGAAGAAAATGATCTAGTAAACGTGGGTAGACGAAACAAGACAAGAACTATAAGTAACATTACTATTTATTTCTTTTATGTGCCAGGGGTGCTACCTTTATTTGATCTGCACCTGCACTGCCAATCCTGTGGTCAACATCACATAATAACCGGCAAATGAGATCCCTTGCTTCAGGAGACAACCTAGAATCCTCTGGAAATTTCAAATGGTTTCTCCAGTGCACAATCTAAAATAATGGGAAAGCAGATATTAGTGCAGCTCTTTCCCAGAAAAAAACATTGGCATCATGAGAACGTAATGGCTTCGAGAGGCTGTACATGAAAGACTGTTAGCCATATATTATATTATCCTTAAAATGAGGAGAGAATAAAATGCAAGTCCAAACACATTTGATTAAGCTCATCGATGGCAAATCTAGAAACACACGCCATCACAGAAGAAATATCATAAAGAATTATAAATTACAACAAAGAAGAATGCCGCTATTTTCTCTTTTTGATGAGTCATTCACATTCTGAGATCAAAACAATCTTGCCCCTTCAATCCCAGACTTTGGAATTTGGATCTAACCATCATTTTCATATCTGGCAAAAACTTAAGTGTTTTACTAGGAAATCAGGAGGTGCCTTTGTACCATTTATTGCAGTTTTTTCTTCATTTTGCTATTTTACTAGTATGCGCAATGAATTCAAATACTCTGTATTACATGCAATGCATAATTAAAGAAACAACTTAAAAACAATTCAGTCAGCCTAGACTTATTAAATAAGTTATCACAACCAGCAATAACATGCAAAATACTCGAGGTTTGTTTTGACTTTTGGCCCAGCTTGAAGCTTAACTCTTTAAGATAATATCCTTAAAAGTGTTTGGGTAGACCAAGCCCATAAGCCATATAAGCTGCAGCCTGCTGTCTTCAGGTTCTCACAGCTTGAGCTTCAAAACTAAGCTAAGAAATAAAGCAGTTGTTCAGCACTAGTTTAGTCTTATTTTGATGATAAGCCTAAACTTAACCTAAGCCAAAGAAACACTCAATGAACTACTAATACGTTACAATAAAAAAACTGAAACCACATCAATGAGCGGTAATTTTTTTATTTGTCAGTTATAGCAAAATGTACTGGGCAAAACAAACCTTTCTGCATGTAGTTATTGGATCATCAGAATAAAATGGTGGATACCCAACAAGCATCTCATACATGATTGCACCCAAAGACCACCTGTGGATGAAAACAAATTACAACAGAATAAGTTATTAAAGTCAAGACACAAACATGTGTCTAAACATGAATTCTGATATATCATACCAATCGCATTCCATTCCATATCCCTTCTTTAGCAGAACTTCTGGAGCAATATAGTCTGGCGTCCCAACAGTCGAGAATGCCTGTGCATCAATATATATTTGACATAAGAAAAAGATGCCAAGAAACATTGAGATCGTACACACATGATATGATATTATCATTTTTCGAACAAGAGCCTGCGCATGATCATGAAAGCAAAACATGAAATATACAAGATTTAGGAGATGTTTGATATGAAAACCAAATAGCAGATTACCAGTTTTCTCCTGTTCATCTGCCAGTGCTGAAGCTGTTCATGTTGACTTCTCCACCTTCTACCATTTGTTGTATCTGAGAACGAACTATCAACATCCATTGACTCCCTCAGGTTGTCATCACCCATGGGTTCGTCTTCGTTCAAGGTTGAGAGCTTTGAACAATCAATTGGCTTGCACAGCCCAAAATCGGATAGCTTCATGTGACCATTCTTGTCTAGAAGCAGGTTATCAGGCTTAATATCTCTGCAAATGATAGAAGACCAGATATATAAATCAGCAAAACGGTAGAAATTGGATACTGCATTCCTTTAAACTCAAAAGATATGTAACCTGTGGATGTAGTTATGTTTATGAATGGATTCAATGGCTAGGATGGTCTCAGCAATGTAGAATCGAGCCACATGTTCAGTTAAGGTATCCTCTCTCATGAGAAGGGTCATGATATCACCACCAGGGAGGTACTCCATGATGAGGTAAAGGTACTCCGCATCTTGGAAAGAATAGTATAGCTTCACAATGCAGTGACTAGCAACTTCAGCCAACAAGTTTCTTTCAGCTCTAACATGTTCCACCTAAGAGACATGTAAATGAAACTCATAACTCCAATAACAGATAGCATATAGAAGTTTTAATGCTGTGAACTTTGCTAAACAGTCTCTTATAAAATAGAAGAGAACTTCTGACAAAAATTACTTTCAGCTGTCAAAAAAAAAGCTAGGCCTTCAAAAGTAAACAGAATTTCCCAAAAATAATCATTCTTATCTTGACCTAGTTATTTTTTTTCTTTTGCAGAATAAGGTCCGATCAAGCCAATTTCCCAGGGAGGGAGATTTCAACAACTATGATGCAGCATTTACTATGTGATTTGGACAAATAAAAATACAATTATGTTAAAGATATCACCCATGGCCAACCATGAGAAAGCAATTAGACATGAGAACAAAATATCAGTGGAACCTATGTGGCCTTCATCGAAACAAATTCAGTGAAAAGAACAAAACCAGCCTTTGTTCTTTAGAAAATTCAAGTCCAAAGCCCTCAAACAAATGTTCCTAACTACTTTATCACTATAATGGAAAAAATGACAACTAAATGCAGAAGATCCTGCACAATATGAAATACCAATATTCACTGATAAACTTTGTGAATTCACCTTTTTGTAGTTTTATTTCAATTCAAAATAACCTTGTGGTTTTGATTTCTTGATTCTATTACATAATTATCGCTTTTTGATCAATTTTAACAACAAAAGTATCAAACACATTCATAAATGCAACAAAAGTTTGTTTAAGTAAAAATCTCACAGAATAGTAAAACCCCCTAAACATATCAAAAACTCAATGCAGTCACAATAACTACAATTCAGAGAACCTGAAATAGCCAGAAATGCGAGTTATCTTACTTGACCCCTGATAACCATATCAGACTTCTTCAGTTTTTTCATTGCATAAATGTTGCCAGAGGACTTGTCCCGACACAGTCGAACCTGTTAAACAAATTACAAATAGTTAGTGAGGGGTTAAAACTAACAGAAACAGTTGCAATGCAACAAACACTTGCCATTTTTTACAGAGTAACTATAATTTATGCTGCAACTGTTATGTGGGGACTGCACTACCAGGGTAGGCCCAGGCCAGCAACAGCAGCGGCAGGAGCAACGGCAAATTTGGCGACAGAACCAGCCGCACAGGATCAGGCTTGATCCCTTATCCTTAGTTATCTTCAGTTATCAGTTATCACTGTTAGGATCTTTATTATTCGGTTGCTATCTTTATCTCTTCAGTTTGTTAGATGACATTGTTAGGGGCGCCGGCCTTATATGGCTTCTGGCTGCCATCTTCTAAATTCAAGCAATAACAAGTTGTCTAGCTCCTCACCTCATTCTCTGTTCTCTCACCCCCTGCTGCGTGCGCCGATCCCAGCGTCACAGCCCCCAAACCTCGTGGAATGCAGCCGGCCAAAGAGAGACCTGCGGCTTCCCACTCGTACCATCTGCGTTCCCAGTCCCAGGGACATAACAGCAACAAACACTTCTCAATTTCCCCAGAGTTCTAAGTCTTTATGGACATAGGAAACTATTGCAAAACAACTACATGCATCACCACCACCACCAAAACTTCTAGTACCATAGGTCTATAAGTCATGACTATTATGTCCCTTGGCAAAAACAAAGATAGTATTTAGCAGACATGCTACATATAGAAGCACATAAGTAGAAACTCAATGTGCAAACCTCTCCAAAAGCACCTCTCCCAATAATGGTGAGCAGCTCAAAGTCATCCACACAAATTTTGTGCCTTTTGAGTCGCATGTACTCAGTTTCCTTTCTCTCCAGATCTTTTATTAAATTGATTTGCTGCTCCCTGGGAACTTGAGAAGAAGCTAGTTGTCGCTCCAATCTAAAACGTCTGCAATGTATTAGATTTTATTAAATGATAATATGGGGAACAAAAGATATACTTTTTTCAAAGGCAGTGATCTCAAGGGGGGAAGAATCTGCATAGAATCAAATCATAATACCAAATGATGAGAGGAGAAGAATCAATTTGACACAAGTCACACAGCAATAGAACTTCAGTAGTGCAGGCCAGACTGAAGGCTAAATAAAGGTGATCCTCAACTTTAGTTGATATAAGACAGATATCAGAATTAACCTCCATAGCTTGTAGGTTATATACCAACTATGTGTTTTTATAAAAATTAATGCATGAAATCACATATGAAATATGTATGCCCCCGTTACATATATACCCTGCATCCAGCGTATTTCATAAAGCAAAAGGTTCTACTACTTCATCATACTTTCATCTAATGTACCCCACTGTGTTTCTTCTCATTGTTTTCCTTTCAATCAAAGGGTAACAGGGGTGTTTTGCCCTTGGTCGATAAAATGTACACCAAAGCCGGAAAAGTTACTGTGTGCATTCAAAATAAGGCAAATTGCTAGCATGATTAATGAAACACATGCAACCGTTTTAAAGTACGTCATCAACCATGTGTACATCGCCCATTCACCAAAAGATCATAAGAATGCCTAACAGTCCGCTCGCAATTCAAAACCATCAAATAACATGCTCTAATTACACACAACGATTTGTCGGCTTGCAATTTAAAACCAATACATAATGCACTCTAACTATACACACAAAAAACAAAATACCATATGCATGCGGCAAACATCCACGCCACTTTACCACCTCAAAGACAGACATGACCATAGCATCCACACATCATTTTTGTGCATTTATTCTCCAAGAATTCAAAATCCCGTTCCAACTAAGTAAGGCAGTAGCTAGTGCTATGAGCTCAGCTCAACTGCTTCTCGCGCCAAAAAAATTAATCCACACCAGCGATTTGAACCATTTTTGCTTGGTGCATTGAGCTAACGCTAAGCATTCCAAACACCTACCAGAACCAAATGCTGCCCATCCCAAACTGATATCCCAGCTAAATCATGGCACTCCAACCCCCAATTGCATATCACGCTTCACCAATTCGAGAATCTACAGCGACGTCCTACATCATGGTACACTAGGAATCCTCAAATCATGGCTGATACAGCTACTGCTACGCACGTCCCACTTCCCTGCATTCCACAAGCACCCCCAAAAAATCCCCGAATCTAGTAGCTCGAAGCCCCAAGCTCCAGCACCCCGAGCTTGAACCACTCCAAAGCAAGCTCAAAACCCTCGATCGATCGAGCTCGCGGCGCGCGAGATCTACCCCAACCGCACGCGGCAGCAGCTAAAATTCGAGCCCGAAAATCGAGTCCAGGATCGGATCGGTACCTCTCCTTGCGCTCCTGGATGTTCTTCATCTGCGAGCGGTAGTGGTTCTCGATGAACTTCTTCGCGGCGGCCACGCGCTCCATGGTGAGGGTGGACCCCACCGCCTCCGCCTCCCCCGCTTCCCCCTCCTCCGCCACCGCGGCGAGCGGCTCGGAGGCGACGGCACCGCCCATCGCCGCCGCCGGCGCGTCCGCCATCTCGCTCTCCATCCCCACCGACCCCCCTACACCTCTCGCTATCTCTCTGGGTTTTTTTTGCCTTTTCTGCCCTTGTTTTCTCGGCCTTGGTGTTATGTGGGCGCTTGTCGCTGTGCGCGCGGGGTATATATACAGACCTGGTCTACGCCGGGTTAGTTTTAATTAAACAGGTTTCCGTGAGAGACTAAAACTATATATGATAATGTAGACAACGATGTTATATAATATATATCTATATTATTTATAGATAGAACTATAATATATACAATGTATTATCTATATAGTTATCTATAATAATCACATATAATTAATATGTTATCTATATAGTTGTCTATACAATGATATAGATAGTAAAAATTATCTATAAAATCGTCTGTTAAATAGTAGATAGCATTTTTTTCTATATCACTTAAAATGCTAGGTGGCATATATTTACAAATAACTAATATGTATTATTATACATACTATAACAGACGATGTAAGCTAACGGCGGAGGGTTAACTCGGTCACCGCTGGAGACAGGTTGTCCATGGAAACAGCTCCAGTTTTTCTTTTCTTTTTTTGTCACTTAATTAGTTTGTCTTTGCATGTAACATTGTATAATCTCTTCTATCATGGTCTTATGGCGCATGTTGTCTAGTTGTATACACATATAAAAGGCAAGATCAGGAGGCATGCCTATGTACTTTGGAGTTTTTTCAGATGGGTAAACACTAATCCAGTTTCCTTTTTCAAGAGGATGGTATAAGCACTGTTCACGAGCTAACACTTTATTTTTTTTCCGTTTTATTTTCAACACATGGCATATTGACATGGCCAGTAAACAATATGGGGATTCGTGATTCGTTTTTCTACGAGTGGAGCGAACTATTATGACCTTTGGTTGTGGATGTTGCTATGATGATCTTATGATGGAATGCCTCGAGTGTGTAAAGTGTAAATAATGGCAGAATCCTCTTTGGAAAAGTAAACAATGGTAGAAGCATGCTTCAGTAATTATATACCATATCTTTTTTGCTCGCAAATAAAAGAACTTCTCCGCATAATGCATCATTTTGTGAACCGAAGTTACGACAATACGGGGAGGATCTTCCTGTTTCATAGACAAATAGAACCGTTGCATCCGTAACGAGGGCAGAAAGAGGCTTCGACGCTCTGTTTAGACGTAAGAATTTTATGATAGAAAACAGTTTAGTTTCAGTAGAATCAGCTAAAATTTCAGCGTTGAGCTTCGTTTTCCCCCGGGCATCACGGTCGAAAGGCACTCCTGGTGAATAACTGAATACCCGACTGACTGCAGTGTCCAAGAGCACATGACAGGCACACGGGGCAGGAGGACAGAATAGTTTTTTTTATTATAACTTATGACTGATGGTTTATTTTTTTAATTTGTCTGTTTGTGAGAGGCAATACGTACATAAAAATAGTTACATGTAATTTTGACTGATTTAGCTGAACTCAGTATATTTTTTATTATAATTTTTTTGTTAATTCTATATTAAATATATATATTATTTAAAAGCTAGTTAGTGTGTAGTCTCTATAAATAAAAACAGACTGAAAACTGCTGGTACCGAACCGAGCAGCCAAACCATGGAAACAAAACCGGAGCAGAGGAGGATATCGACAGAGAGAGCAGAGGAACCTGACAAAGTGAACCCATCGCCGGACGGCAACCACGACGGGCCCAATTGTCAGGTGGAAGGAGTCAAAGAGTAGGCGACAGCCTGGAGCTCGAAACGTGCGTGAGCTAAGTGTATGGACTAATGGTCCCATCTGTAAGCCTGTACTATAGGGCCTGTTCTTTTTGGCTGCGGCTTTTGGCTTTTGGCTGAAAATTTTAAATTTTGATTGTTTATGGTACAGATTACGGAGAGACCGATACTCACTTACGATTTTGGCTGGTGCATATGTTGGGCTTTTAACGTGTACTACGTTTAACTTGTAGACCCCGTCTTGAGAAAATACTCCGTTCGAAAATTAGGTACTGTAGTAAAAGCCAAAAGCCGTCCGATTTATGACTTACCAAACAGGCCCATAGGCTATAAGGTGTAAGCACTGTGTTTCGTCTGGGGCAGGAAAAAAACTAGCAGAAATCCCCAACTGATTCCAGGATCCCCGACCTCTTCCCTTCTACCAATTATCCCCAAATTCGAGTGAAGCATCCTACGATTCGGTCGCAAGACTGATAGGATCGTGACAGACCCGTACGTTTTGATTGATTGAGTTGACTCCGGGTGATGATCTGGGGCTTGATCGACCGGCCGGCCACCAGGCGCTAGCTTCTGTCGTCGTTAGGTGCATGCAGTCTCTCAGCTAGTCAGTCAGCTTCCCAAGTCTGAACTCTGAAGCTGCAGTCAGACCATGTGAATTGCCTGGTTTTTATGTGGTTTTACTAATCCCAGCATCTCTTGATGTACGTACAAGAAACACACACTAGTGCACCGATCAGCAGCAGCATCTGGTGTACGTACAAGAGAAGAACGCGTGGCCAGCTATTCTCCTAATTAAGCTAGCTCTGTCGTCGTATAGGGAACAACGAAATCCGGGAAGAAATCCCCAGCTATTTTTCTTTGGATTTTCGACTATGCACAAGGAGAAGCAGCCGAATAAATGCTCTTTCTCGTGCAGTCGTACGTCTTGGTCGCCGTCTCGCCGGTGAGTTGAAGTCGAATGGCATGACCAGGCCGGTGTTTTCGCTGTCTCGTATGACGTGTGGGACGCCGTGGAATGTTTTAAGCAGAGGACATTGCGATTGCACACGCGCGTACGATCGACGACCAAGCCTTTCTGGTATACATTGTTTTATTCGGTAGCATTGGCATACACCCTTGGACAAATCCAATGCGCCAAGGTCGTCGTTACATCAAGCTGGGCGTCTCTGTCCAATAGCAGCTAAGCCAGCTACTCCTAGTTAATTACTGCCACTACCAGTGAGTATCTTGTTGGTTTGGTTAACGAAGAGACTAAGGAGGTAATATTATATTATCAGTAGTACATCGTGGCGAGATCTACACTACAGGTGAGCTGAGCCAAGGGAGGGAGGGTGGATGGGTGGGTGCGTGGCGTGGCATGGCGTGTTGGGGTGCGGTGGAACAAGGCCTCGCGCGCCGCAGAAAAATATCGGCGCGTCCAGTCTGGTGCTACAGGCGGGGCGGCCGGGGCGTATGCACGTACGTATGCATCGGCGAGAGTGCGTGCATGCCCAGCTCAGATGCCAGGCTAGGGCACAAGAAAAGAGGGCCTTTTTTATGCCCATTTGCCAGATCTTGGAACTGGCCTGGCCTGTTCTGTTTTTTCTTTGAAGCTGACGGGTTTTTATTTTTGTTATAGTACTTAACTTTTAAATAGAGTATTTTCTTAAAACGGGAACTACAAGTTAAACGATATACCCGTTAAAAGCCTAACATTTATATCATCTAAAATAGCAAATAAATATCTCTCCGTAATCTGTACCGTAAACAGTCAAAATTTAAAAATTACAGCCAAAAATCATAAATCACAGCCGTTACCAAACAGGCCCTAGCCTCCAGCTCTAGATTCCAGTTGACCCATCCAACGTGTTAAGTTATATGCTAGCCAGGAGGCGTACTATTTCTCGTGTTGATTAATGTCATTTTCTTCCGTCTCTGGACATGGTGTGGTGTAGAGAGACCTGTAGCAGCTGTTGCTGCTTCCACGTAGTGATCTGAAGATCGACGGTCCAGATTGCCCGCGGAGTTTGAAGGCTTCTCGTTGAGGAAATGCTAATTGGTTCGTGCAGGTGATCGATTTTGCGTCCTGGCTGGGGTATGTTAGGAGGAAGTTATGGTTGACTTCTCTAATAATAAATCATTTATTTAACTATTTTATACTATTTTTATTATAACTTTTTATTTTATATCTTTTTGCTATTTATATTGATTTACAGGTTCAAATCGTCTCCTGTATAAGAGGCAATACATTATCTATTGTCACATCATCTTTTTTACCTATAGCATTTTATTTATTAAATATAACTAAGAAATATCTAAGACGATGCTATGGAAGATGTCCTTAACTTTGTCCCTCAGCGCCGGCGGTGCTTATGTGGAACCGACACGTAAGATAGGCAGCAGGAGACGGCAATGAGTGATGATGGCTACCGCTCGTTTCGGTTTCAGTTTCTGGCTTATTTTTCACTATTCATAAAATTCGTCTTTTTCTGAACTTTTGGCTTTTTTAGTTTTTTTGCCAGTTCTTTTTTTCACGTATTACTTTGCGTTGTCTGTGATGAGTTTGCATATTTTTCCGTATTAATTTTTTTTAAATTTAATTACGTTAAATAAGCCACCTTCAGCTATAGTAAAATTTCAGCCGCTACAGTGTAATTTCAACTATAAACCATAGCTTTTCAGCCCAACCGAGCGGGGCCTAAAGCCCAATTCGGCAAATGGGACCTTCGTGTCGTACAAAAGCAAAAGAAAGAAACAATTAAGGCATGTTCTTTTTAGCTTTTAAAAATCGTTTTTCGACTTTTCTATAGTAACTAGCTTTTAAATAGAGTATCTTTTTAAGATAGGATCTACTAGTTAATTGTAGTACATACTATACCGACTTTATTTATATCGGCAAAAACCGTACGTAAGTTTCTGTTACTCTATAATCTCTCGCACGAATAGACCAAAAGCCACAAACTATAGCCAAAAGTCATAAGTTTCAGCTAAAAATGCAAACCATAAACGTGAGTTCAAAAAAATAACCTTGCGTGCCAAAAACGTGAAGTGAGACTAGGTTTTGCTGGCTCAAGAGGCCGCTGAGAGCTGCCTTGACTGAAGTCTAAATACGATCTTACAGATATTGGCCTGAAATTGATCGGCAAACGCAGCCCAATAGCATGAACGTACATGGGCTTGTCATCTAAAAAGAGGGGGCCATCTCTAGCTAGCCACAGAAGGGGCCATAAATGGACAACCTATATGTTCCGCTAGACGAAAGGGACTGTTGAGAGAGATAGGGCCCTACTTGGCCCACAAAGGTATGTTCCAGTCATAGTTGGAAGCGACTTGCACTTCAAGAGGTTTTGTTGGATATTAATTTGTCGGTTCGTTAACATGTTCTGAGATTTTACATGTGATCTTGTTGGACTGTGCATCCGGTTCTGGGAGTTGTTGATGTGACCTTTTTCCTTGTGGTATACGTATTGTATGCACTCTGCCGTGAACGCAGTGTCCAATTAATAAAACGAAGCTTAATAAAATGCCCATTATAATAGTAAAAGAGAAAGGAAAGCGACTGAAGCATGAGCTTTGACGTGCAGCAGAGACAGACACTTGAGGAGCCAAGCCGTGCCCTGTGCCTGCCGCCTCCGACTAGGGAGTCCAGGAGGAGGTGCCCCGTGCGCGCGGCCCAGGGCTCGGATGCTCCGTAACGTCTCTCACCGCGCGCGCTCCCGCCGTGTCACGCTACGATATCCACACGACGCTCCCACGGTCCCACGTCGCCGACACGGCTGCTCTGACCGACTCCTCCACCAGCCACAGCAGAAAAGCGCAGAACCAACAGAAAATGACGAGAAAAGTGAGGAATCGAAGAATCAGCGAACGCCGTCCACAGATCGAATCCACCGCGCGCGCTGCGCAGCCGGTGTGGCCGGCTTCCGTTGGCACGTCACAGGCTCACAGTTACTAGCTCACGTCGCCGTCTCCAAGCCCGGTTTTTCTCTCTGGTCACGGTCCGAGTCCAAGTGTTGTGTTCTTACTGGCGCTAGTTTATCTGTTTTTTCAGCGGCTTAAGTTTTTAAGTGAACTAGTTGGTGCATGCAATTCAATATGTTATCAGACCTAAGAGGCCTTGGATTCAAGGGTTTAAGATTCAGCTCGCGCAATTAAAAAAATAATAATTGTAACTCACTTCTATTCCGGGTCTTATGTTTGAGGGAGTTTATATGTGAGGAAAAGTGTTGAAGTATAAGTGAAGCATGCAACTACGTCTACTGGGCTCCACAGGTGATAGACACGTAGTGCCGCCTTTGTGAACGACCAGCTGTTCAAAGCACCCGTTATTCCTTGTTTCCTTGTACACACTAGTATGCGCACGTACATATGAGGTCTTGGGTTCAAGACTCGGTTGGCGCGGTTAAAAAATAATAATTGCAAACCATTTCTATTCCATATCTTAGGTCTGAGTGAGTCTACATATGAAGGAGTATTGAAGTATAAGTGAATTGTCCGTTTTTTCTCGATATCTTAAACTTTTTGGTGAACTGACTGATGAATACAACTCAATAATTACCACGATGTCTACTGGGCTCCATCAATGATAGACACGTACTGCCGTATTTGTGAACGACCAGCTGTTCAAAGCACCCGTTATTCGTTGCACACACTGGTATGCTTTTACGCGTTTCGCCCTTCTAGTTTTGCCACTTGACAAGCCGGCTTATTTTTACTATTCATAAATTTCATTTTTTCTAAACTTTTAGCTTTTTTTGAGCTTTTTTGCCGATTTTTTTCCATATTCGTTTGCGTTGTCCGTATTGAGGTAGCATATTTTTTTTTCTATTTTTAAAATTTTTTAAATTTAACTACGCTAAATAAGCCACTTTCAGCTGCTACAGTGCAATTTCAGCCATAAATCACAGCCAGGGGCGTAGCCACCGGGGATGCTTAGTGAGGCTTGAGCCTCACCTCCCCCGGTGGCAATTTTATATATAGTAAAAATAGAGAAAAATTAATAAATCTAAAGAGAAGCTAGCTCTCTTTAATGAAAAGGTTAACAACAAGTATGAAATAAAAAAACAACGAGGAGGAGGAGGAGGAGAAAAAGTGAAAATCATAAAATTAAAGAAGAGCTAATCAGTCAATCAAAGAAAGAAAGAAAGTGAAATAATATATATAAATCATAAAATTAAAGAAGAAGAAGAGAAGGAGTAGCAGTGAAAATCATAAAATTAAAGAAGAGATAATCAATCAAAGAAAAAAAGAAGAAAGAAAGTGAAATATATATGAACCTTGTTGAGTCCGGGGATGACGGTGGAGAGCTCGATGAACTTCTGGTTGATCTTCTCCCTCTACCGCCACTCCGCGATGATGTGGTCTGCACGTGTTCTCAAGGCACCGCCACGAGCCCCCTGCCGTGAAAATGATAAGAACATTGGATAGAGTGTGGAAAAAGATGACGTCTTTTATTTTTATTATCTCGTGATTTAAATTAGTTTAATTCTGGTATGTTTCATATGATCTAAATTTTCATTGTCATTCATAATTTTCTATTATATCACTAATTTTGATATGTTTTATACATAAGTGACTTATCACTACTCCGCACTCATGCCGCTTTCTATTATTAAAGTATCTACTTTCTATTTCTCTATTTTTCATTGTTTGTCTTCATTTAATTTATAATTTCTATATGAATTTAAAATTTTATAAGAGTAAAAGATTAATTTTGTGTCAACTTAGTTTAGACTTATAAATAGTTCAGTCCACCCTCAATTTCATTTCTGGCTTCGCCACTGGTCACAGCTATTCAGCCCAACCGAGCCATAAATTGGCCCGAGCTGAATTGAACTTCTGTTTGAACTTGAACACGAACACACGTGCAGATGATCGAATTCGAGCCATAGGTTGCATCTGCGGATGTGCGGGTAACTGAGGTACGTGGTCCATAGTTGGACAAGCGAGTGGTGCCTGCCGTTGCACGTACTCCAGTGAAATAATCGTGCGCCTCTTCCGGAACCATGTCACGTGTTTTTTGAAGCTATGGTCGAAAGCTCATTATCTTTGCCCGTGCCCATGCACCATTAGCCCATTACGTGCTGCTGATCAGATCAGATCAACCGAGCCAAGCTGTAGTGGCTAGCCAGATCGATTTAGGGACAACGGATGCGTGGTAAGAGTACTAAAGAAATGGATAGCCAGATCAGGGATGCACAAAAAAAAACCTGTGAATAAATAGAAAGGTTGTAATAGAACAAAAAATATATATGGCTCGAGTCAAGATCTTTAGCTTCTTATAGGAAAGGGCAGGCCCGCCTGGGGCGGCGGGCCGCCCGCCCCCAAAACCAGGGGCCCCATAGGCCATACACATTGAGTACTAGTATATGCATGGCGTTACGATATGCATGGTGCATGCTCCAGCCTCCGGGACTCGCAGCTCCGCTTGATAATTGATATCCGGCCCGGCTCGACTTCTTCGAGAAATGATCCGCCGACGCCTCGACTTCTCATCTTCTTGATCGCCAAGCACCATCATGCATTCACGCCGGACGCTGGCCGTCCGGCACCGCCGTTTCGCACTGCCGCGTGGTGGTCGGACGCGTCCGGCGTCGCCGTCACCACCGGCAATCGATCGCCTATTCGCCTTGCACAGCCGGTACCTCTCTTGCATATTCTGCTGGTCGGCGCCTCTGCAATTCTGCTGCATGCATGCATGATGCATCCAGCATCCGCTATTCCGCTGAGATCTGATCCGCACTGCAATATGCATGAGGCATGATGCATGATTAATTGATTATACTGTAGACTGTAGTTTGCAATCTTGCATATTAGGAATTTTTAATCAATAATTAGTGCTTTGTTAATTGTTATTTGTAGTTACTAATTATACTATTGTTCTTTAAATTTTCGTACCATGTCATCTAGAAAATATGCATCCAGAGTGAAAAAGAAAAAGAGGAAACCAATAGATGAGTTGATTGAATCACGAGGGATCCATTGACAAATTTTTAAAAGTAATACGAGCGGTTCAAGAAACTCGATGAATTGGCGATAGTTCTTTGTGGAGGAAGATGCTAATGTGAATCTAGAAGATGAGGGCCCTACGGAAGACCATGTCAACATCAACACAGATGATAACAATTTGAGTGATCATGAGCACATATTTAATTCATCTGCTACAGAATCTGCTAGTTTTGATGAACCAGTATGTACTACAAATATTTATGATCCGTTAAATTGGGGTAATCTTGATAACAAAGCAAGAGACATATTAGTGGAGAAGGGGCCTATAAGAGAAGAAAATATTGAATTTCCTTTGGATGACAACTCAAGACATTTTTCGCATCATTACTCCGAAAAATGAGCAATGGAGAGGTACATGATAGAAAATGGTTAGTTTATTCAAAACACGTTGATAAGGTGTTTTGCTTTTGTTGCAAGCTTTTCAATTCGATAATTGCAAGAGTTCATTGGGCGTGATGGGTTTAGAGATTGAGGCATATCAATGAGAGGTCGAAAGAACATGAAGCTAGTGTCGAGCATATTTCCAACATGAATTCTTGGAATGAACTAAGAGTTAGATTAAGCAAACATGAAACGATCGATAAAGAGCTACAACAGCAAATTACAAAGAAGAAAGAACGATAAAGCGTGTTCTATTAAGAATAGTTGCCATTGTGAAATTTCTTGGCAAACGTAATTTGGCTTTTAGAGGATCCAATGAACAACTTTACAATGATGTTAATGGTAATTTCTTAGCTTGTGTTGAGATGGTTCTTGAATTTGACTTGGTAATGCAAGACCACCTCAGACGTATTCAAAGCAAAGAGATTCAATATCATTATCTTAGTCATAAAATTCAGAATGAGTTGGTTTCTCTTTGGCTTCAAATTATAAATTCAATCATAAAGACCATTAAAGAGGCCAAATATTTTTCTTATCCTTGATTGTACACCGATGTGAGTCACCAAGAACAAATGAGCTTGTTGGTTCGATGTGTTGATATTTCTGATGGCAAAATAAAAGTTGAGGAGTACTTCTTGGTTTCTTGAAAGTGGATGACACATCTGGTTCAGGGCTTTTCGATGTATTGCTTGATGCAATCAAGTCTTTTGATTTAAATGTTGATGATATTAGGGGTCAAAGTTATGATAATGGCTCTAATATGAAAGGAAAAAACAAGGGGGTGCAAAGACGGTTGCTTGATATAAATCAAAGAGCTTTGTATATGCCATGTGCTTGTCATAGTCTTAATCTTACCCTTTGTGATATGGCTAAATCTTGTGCTAAAGCTATTTCATTCTTTGGAATTGTGCAAAGGATATATGTATTATTTTCTGGTTCTACTAAAAGATGGAAAGTTTTGCTTGACCATATAGAAGGTTTAACTGTGAAATCATTGAGCAATACTCGTTGGGAGAGTAGAATCAAAAGTGTCAAAGCAATTAGATATCAAGCTCCTCAATTAAGGTCAGCTCTACTTGAGTTAATGGAAGATAGGGATACTGAACCCAAGGATAGGAGTGATGCAAAAAATTTATATGAAGTGCTTGGTAGCTTTGAGTTTATAATTGGTATGGTTATTTGGCATGATATTTTATTTGCTGTAAATACTGTGAGCAAGAAGTTGCAATCACCATCCATGTGCATTGAGTCTACCTTGTAACAAATAGAAGGCATGGTTAAATACTTTAATACTTATAGAAATGAAGGGTTTGCTTGAGTATGATCATTGCCAAAGATATTGCACTCAAATGAATGTAGAGCCATCATTTCCGTTAAGCGGCGTGTTCTTAGGAAGAAGCAGTTTGATGAAATTGATTGTGATGAAGCAGTTTTGCAAGCTGAGAAGGAATTTTAAGTTAATTATTTTTTTGTTATGGTTGATATGGCAATCAATTCATTGAAAAGTAGATTTCAAGAACTCTAAACATTCGGAAGTATATTTGGATTTTAATGAGTTCAACAACATTGAAGTCATTGGATCGAATCAATTAAAAGAATGTTGTACAAAATTTACGTAAACTTTCTCTAGATGGTTCATCGATGTTGAGTTAAATGATCTAATTTCGAGTTAAGTGTTATGCAATTGACTTTATCGATAAACCAATGTCGCTATGGAGATCTTTGAGTTTGTCGAGAAGCGGATTGTTATCCTAATATTTCTATTGCTTATCGGATTTTATTTACTATGCCTGTGACTATGGCATCAGCTGAAAGAAGCTTTTCAAAGTTGAAATTGTTGAAGAATCATTTAAGGTCAACAATGTCTCAAGAGAGGTTAAACGGTTTGGCAACTTTATGTATTGAGAAGAAATTATTGGATGAGATTGATATCAATACCATCATCAATGACTTCGCATCTAGAAATGTCAGAAGAAATTTTTAAGGTAATATCTATAAACTCTTTGATATGAGTTTTTCTTTAATACATAACATATTTTAAGTGTTTGTTAGTAAAATTAGATATATATATATATATATATATATATATATGTGTGTGTGTGTATGTAGATTTATATTTAGATATTTATACTAGAGCCTCTATTTCTAGTTTCGTCTCGGGCCCCTAAAATCCCAGGATCGGCCCTGGAAAAGGGGATCGGAGTCCCTTTCTTCTTGAAGCATAAGATCGAAGCCATTGAACAACCTGCCGTACTAATCTACTTGCCAATTCAATACCAACGAGATATTCAAGTGCTAAGCAGCAGCGTAATGCCACAGCTGCGAAGACAAATCATACATAGATGGTCCAAGACTTTTCTTTTCATGAAAAAAAAAGAAACATAAAGGGACAGAGACAGGCAGGGCAGCCACGGGCGCTCGAGCTCGGACGGACAGACAGCGACACCAGCGCGACGCGAAATGGCGAAGGCCACTGGCGCTGGGAGAGAGAGAGAGAGAGGAGACGCGTGTAGTTTTTGAGCTCGTGCAGCACACCATCACCTCTCGTCGTCAGGCCCACACGTCGCGCGGTGCCCGGCCCTAGCAGGCCGTCCGGTCCCCGTGGCCGTCAACGGCCCGGGCACGCTGGCTCCTTCGAACCTTCCGTCGTTAAGCACGGGTCAATTGATTAATCAACAGCTTGCTTAGTTGGTTTATTAATCCCAGCTCAACATAGGGCTTACTCTTTTTCTCCGAAACTGACGGTTTTTCACTTTTGCTACAGTACCTAACTTTTAAATAAAGTATTTTTTCAAGACGTGGTCTACAAGTTAAACGATCTACACGTTAAAAACACAATATCTGTACCAGCCAAAATCGCAAATGAGTATCCGTCTCTCCGTAATCTATACCGTAAACAGTCAAAATTCAAAAATTTCAGCAAAAAGATATAAACCGCAGTTGTTGTCAAACAGGTCATACATACGCGCTGTGGGGCTCTCTTCTTTAGAAAGATGCGCTGTATGGCTCTTTTTGGGAGGCTCACTAGCATAGCATGTAATAATGTCATGGGTTAATTACCATTCCGGAAGGGATACGGCATGGCACCAAAACTTAGAAACAATTTATGTCGTTCTCTGTAGATACGTTATGTAGAAGATATAGTATAACTGTCCTAACGTCTAGATGAGATCAACCATTAATGGGAAAAAAATATGGAGTTGCTTATTCGGATGTTGCTAAAGTTTAAGCTTGCCTGGCTCTTTGCTAATGACTACCATATCACTTGCTTATAATGACGTCGTGGGTTACCATTCCGGACGGAAGGCACCAATAGGTGGTGTTCAGTTGGCTGATTTTTTATGATTTATGGCTAAAATTTTACTGTAGTTGACTGAAATTACACTGTAGCTGATGGTGACTTATTTTATATAATTAAATTTTAAAAAATTAAAAATAGAAAAATATGTTAGCTCAGCACGTATAATGTAAACGAATATGGGAAAAAAGAACCGGCAAAAAGCTAAAAAAATCCAAAAAGTAAAAAAAATAAAATTTAGGAATAGTGAAAAATAAGCCGGAAGCTAGAAGTCCAAGTCCAAACAAGCAGGGGTCTGTTCATGCTCTTTACTATATGAATTCAGATCACGGTTTTAAAACCCAAAAAATATTAGTGAAAAATCTACACAGATAACCCACCAAACCTGAGGTTGGTGTAAATGGAACTCTATTCAGCTAAGAGACAACATGGCACACCGCTAGCTTTTCCTACAGTTGGCATGATATCAACCATTAATGGAGAAATTATGGTGTTGCTTATTTGGTCGCTGCCAAAAAAAAAAACACGTTTGGAAAAAAAAAAGGTATACCTGTGAGCATAAAATAAGTACCGTTGAAGAAGATATGCATGCAAAAACAATTAACCATGACACAATGCGCCACCAAATCTTGGAAACCATTTACGTCATTCTCTGTAGACACATTGTACAATGTAGTTGGAAGGTATGGTTAATGGTATTGTCTCTAAAATCACATCGCATAATGTGTATTTGAGAGATGTGGTTACTTGCTCCATGTCTAAACCAGACCAGACATTATACATTTCGTGCATTTGAAAGATATGGCTATTTGCTCCATCTCTAAACAATGTCAAATATTATTAGAGGAACTGTCGCTACCCAAGCTAGTATCTTTTTTGCCAAAAAAAAATGTGCTATAGCATAAAAGAAATAGGCAACAAAACTCTTGAACTTTAGCTAGGCGGCTTTGGTTTTCTACACAAAAAGACACGGGGGGGTGGGGTGGTAGAAGTATTTCCCGGTAGAGGTGTTTAGAAAAGCAATGGAGGTTTCGATTTTAAGATGGTCATCAAAAGACAAAAAGTACAGTAATTGTGATTAAACAATCGTTCATACTTCTATCGTTGACAGAGTTCACTATCAACCATTATAAGTAATACTTCTGTACATGTGGTACCCTATATTTTCATTACAACAATTGTATAGTGAAACTCATCATATAATGAAGCCACCTTTTCTTTTGGAAATAAGTTGAATGTACTTTGAAGTTGGTTTGTTTGAACTCATTATGAAGAACAATTTCATAGCACTTTAACGCACATGTAACGCAATCAATGATAATTACGGAATCTAGCTATCCATAATAGCGTGTTTAGCTGGCTACCTTTACAAGCATAATTGCTACATATCAATTATAAAATTTTCATGTAACAAATAGTTACACATGAAGTCTCCGAATTAATACATTCGCAGGACAAAAAAAAAGAAAGGTTACATCCTCGTTACAATCATTTGCCTAAATTATGAAACATCATGTGTACCTAAATGCACATGGTGTTTTTTTTATGACGTATCAGCAGCGCAATGAATTACGCTAGTTAGAAATCATTTACGCATATATTCCAGCATGCAGGATCCGTCGGCCAATCCATTTTCAATTTTTATCCTCGACAAACCGGCCAAAACAGCCACCGACATCGCACAGCATCTGAATAGCCCTGTCCAGACTCGTACGGAACAGGGCAGAGCACATCGCCTGTGTGTACAACGCCGGGTGACCCAAGCGACGGCGCCAGGCAGCAGAGAATCTGTAAAAAAAAAATTTTTGTAAGAACCAAAAAATGCGACGCCACCCTTTGGCCCCACCCCTCGCGTACCGAGTAGCACTGGTCGAGCGGGCCCACCACGGCAGCGCCGATACAACTACCACTAGTAGTAGTGTGGTACACGCTGCTAACGACGAAACCGACCAGTCGAACCGGGAAACCACGGGGCGTTGGAGAGGAGGCGCGGATAGGGACGTGTACTAGAAGCCTGGCTCACCTTACTCGCTTTCCCCGTTCTCCCCAGCCGCGTGAGCCGCGGTTGCCCGCCTCGCCTGCCCGCGCCACGGTGACACCGCGCGGTCAGCCCCCTTCCCCTCACCTTCCTTTTCCCGGCCCGCGATACCGCGTGGGCCCTTGCCCGTTACCTATATATTCACCCTCCCGTCTCCTTGCCCCCTCCAACCTTGCCAGATTGATCGATCTTACACTCGGTCGGATCACACCTCCTCCTCCTCATCGCAGCGATCCCCCAATCCTCCATTGATTCCATTCCCACACACACTGGAGAGCAAGCGAGCGTGAAAGGTACGTTCTTGTTTGTTTGCGCGTAGCTAGATGAGCACCTCTTACACCGAGACGCAGTTCCATTCCCTCTTCGACTTCCCCGCCGGCGAAGACCTGTCGTACCTCTTCACCAACCTGAGTAACGACGCGGCGGCACCGCTTCCGGTGCCGTTCGAGGCGCCTCAGGCCATGGTGAACCCGGGGAAGAGGGCGGCGGAGTGGCATATGGGAGGGGAGGCCGGCGGGTCGGGGTCGGCCAAGAGGCAGCGGTCGCCGACGAGCTCGAGGGAGAACAGCAGCGGGAGCAATGACGGGGACAACGAACAGTCGTCTGACGCGGTTCTGGCGGCGGCGGCGGGGGCCGGGGCGAGGGGTAGCGGGAGGCGGCTGTGGGTGAAGGAGCGGGACCAGGAGTGGTGGGACCGGGTGAGCAGCCCGGACTACCCGGAGGCGGAGTTCAAGCGCGCGTTCCGCATGTCGCGGGCCACGTTCGAGGTGGTGTGCGAGGAGCTGGGCGCCGCCGTCGCCAAGGAGGACACCATGCTGCGCGCCGCCATCCCCGTGCGCCAGCGCGTCGCCGTCTGCATCTGGCGCCTCGCCACGGGGGAGCCCCTGCGCTTGGTGTCCAAGCGCTTCGGCCTCGGGATCTCCACCTGCCACAAGCTCGTGCTCGAGGTCTGCGCCGCCATCAAGGCCGTGCTCATGCCCAAGGCCGTGCAGTGGCCGGAGGGCCCGGCTGCCGCAGCCTCCGTCGCCGCCAAGTTCGAGGCCGCGTCCGGGATCCCCAGCGTCGTCGGCGCCGTGTACACCACCCACATCCCCATCATCGCTCCCAAGGCCAACGTCGCCGCCTACTACAATCGCCGCCACACGGAGCGCAACCAGAAGACCTCCTACTCCATCACCGTGCAGGGCGTGGTGGACGCCGACGGCGCCTTCACCGACGTCTGCATCGGGTGGCCTGGTTCCATGACCGACGCCGACGTGCTCGAGAAGTCGGCGCTGTACGCGCAGCGCGGCGCGGCCGGCCTGCTCCAGGGCCAATGGCTGATGGGCGGCGCCAGCTACCCGCTCATGGACTGGCTCCTCGTGCCATACAGCCACCAGAACCTGACGTGGGCGCAGCACCTGTTCAACGAGAAGGCGGACGCCGTGCGCGCCGTGGCGCGCGACTCGTTCGAGCGGCTCAAGGCGCGCTGGGGCTGCCTCCAGAAACGCACCGAGGTGAAGCTGCAGGACCTCCCCGTCGTGCTCGGCGCGTGCTGCGTGCTCCACAACATCTGCGAGCGCAGCGGCGAGGCTATCGACCCGGAGACCAACTTCGAGCTCTTCGACGACGACATGGTCGCCGAGAACCCCGTGCGCTCGGCCGCGGCCGCGCAGGCGCGCGACGCCATCGCCCACAACCTCCTCCACCGTGGCGCCGGCTCCGGCGCGACCTTCTTCTAGGAAGGAAGCAATCAGACAATCAAGCAGTTCAATTTCTTGTTCAAATCAGGGGAGAAAAAAAAGCTTAGCAGGATTCAATTGGTAGCTGTAGGAGTTGGTTCTTTTGTCGGAACGGCAACAGCGAACAATTTTTCATTTGTAATAAGAAGGAAAAGAAGAAACAAAGGGTTCTAGGTTCAAAGGTACAGTACCTGCTTCTTGGTAGGATTAGCGATTGATTTTTTTAGGTCTGGAAACAAGATTGTAAGGACAATATCTCGGAAACCTCATCTTTTCATGTTTTGGTTGGACTGTAACCTGCATAATCTTGTACACCCCCCAGATCATCATCCATTAGTTAAACAGAAGATTTCATCTTGCCAACCAAGGGATCAGATTCTCTCTTATTTTCCATTTGTGCCCATAATTTGGCTTGATTGTGCAGGGGTGCCCAACAGCCCAAAGAGAACTTTAAATTGACCAAACCCAGAGCATTAGCAGCCCTGCTGTTCTTTTGTTTGATAAGAAAACCTGATAATGCAGCTGAGTTGTATTAGTACTGTTTATAGATGACATAGAGAATATTATATGAACCGTCTTTAGTACTGTTTATAGATGACATAGAGAATATTATAGACAACAGTTGTCTATATCATTGTACATGCCCTTATGGTATTTATGTATGCGAAAATCAAGAAATGATCGGTAAATAAGGAAGAAACCTTAGATGGAGCCTGTTCAATAAATATACAACCTGGCAAGTAGCAAGTGTAGCTAGCTTTCAATTGTCCATGCCTTTCAGGCTGACTGCCTTGAATAATACAACCAAGCTCAGTAGCATGATAAATGCTCACAGCTTATCATCTTCGGGCAATTCTTCGCATTTGAAAGCACAAACACCCACTATAGTCCACAGAGCACAGGCATTGCTGGTAATTTATAGGAAACATTTGCAATATAGTATAGGCCATCTAGTTCCAGTACTCTTACAACTGTTGGTAACTCGAGTTGAGATGGTACAGAGTTTCCATTTCAATTGCAATGTATGTTAAAGTTGCTGGCCTTCCTTGAATTCTACAATGTTTCCATTTCGACTGCAACGTATGTTAAGATTTTTTTTGAGGGGTTAACGTACGTTAAGATTGCGACACCATGATTTCCCGGGTCTGTAGCTGGTTCCTGCATTCCAGTTCAGAATTAGGACTGTCATTATTTTTTTTTCAGAGGGTGAGATAATGCAACGCTGTCAAAGCAAACAGCCAAGCAGTCTAATGATAAATTTGTACTTCTGTGCCATCAAGTAACACAAGTACTCTTTGGGGGTGTTTGGCAGGCCACAAGCCGGTCGGTTTTTCGCAGCCGCTACAGTACCTAACTTTTAAACGGAGTATTTTCTCAAGACGGGGTCTACAAGTTAAACGTAGTACACGTTAAAAGCTTAACATCTGTACCAACTAAAATCGTAAGTGAGTATCGATCTCTCCGTAATCTGTACTATAAACAGCCAAAATTCAAAAATTTCAACCAAAAGCCATAAGCCGCAGCCAAAAAGAACAGACCCAAATCGGATAGTATGGAGAGATAGTTTCTAGCACCACAAGTAACATTAGTAACACAATTAAGCATGAGTCGCGTGGGAGTAATTCTGAATGTGATTGTGGGAACACGAGCAGTAAAGTCATGTGGATGCAACCTATCGAGATCTTAAGAAATCTATTGACCGGATTTTTTTTTTCATGTCTGACCTCCTAAAGCATCGCTATCAGCAATGAAGTCATCGATCACTGCTGATCTCTCTCAGGAAAGGTGCTAGTTTTTTTAGGGAACATGCAAAAGGGTTGCATATATGTCACTGCATTAAGAGGGAAAGGAGAAGTGCAAACACTGATGGGACTAGTTGTTGATCTCAGTTCAGAATGGTTAGGTAAGTCGTACTGAAGAAATTTTGCCAGATCTGGCACGAGCATGCCACAGCCAAGGAGACCATGCCGACACTGCAGAATAATTTTAATCGACGGAACAAATATGGATATGAACTCATGATCATTTTGAACAAACTGGAAAGGCACGCCACGCTGACTACAAGCGCTTTGAAACTGGAGAGTCACCTTTAGGTTTTTTAGAGGAGAGTAGCACCTTTAAGGGCCCTCTTTGATTCACAGGATTATAAAAAAATACAGAGATAAGAAAAACGCAGAATTGGTTTGATTGCCTCATGGCAGCTTGTTGAATCCCGTAGGAAACAAACCGCATGAATTGTTCAAAAGATAAGTTTGATTGCCTCATGGGAAAAACGCATGTTTTTTTTATATTAAATGTTACTTGATTAGAGAGATAATGGAGAGAGAAAGAGAGAAGGTACATTGAAACTCTAATAGGAATTGTTAACATGAGATTAGTCCACATGCCAGAATTCCTTCAAAATTTGTAGGAATTTTTCTTATCCTATGAATTTTTTAAAAGCGACCCTACAAATCAAACACCCCTCATAGGAAATTTTTTTCCTTTTGATTAAATCTCTTCATTTTTTCAATTTGAAATTCCTTTGAAACAAAGAGGTCCTAAGTGCTATCCAAATACCTTCCAAATCGGGAGGGTGCTATGGTTTAGCAGCTAAATAAAATTATGCTAAAGCGTGGTGTTCTACGAAACCAGTGAAGCCTAAGAGAAGCCCAGAATCACCTGCTGCAGCTGGTCAAAAGATGTTGATGCATGCGTAAAAACTAGTAGTTTAAACAAACAGATGCACCACTCTCTTAGGCCCTGTTCTTTTCAGCTTCTAAAAGCTGTTTTTCGGCTTTTCTACAGTAACTAACTTATAAATAAAGTATTTTTTTTCAAGATATAGCCTACTAATTAATTGTAGTACATACTTTACTGACTTCATTTATATCGGCAAAAACCGCACGTGAATTTCATTACTCTGTAATCTCGTATAAATGTTTCAAAAGTCATGTCGCAACCAAAACCACAAACCGCAACAAAAAAAACAAACCCTTTGTCATGTGCGGACAATGTTTCAGGTCACAGGTTTTGGTGGCACCATCAAGTGGATCATCTTGAAACTGACACCGACCTGTTGACATTTCCAGACATAAGTTCGCCTTGGTCAATGGAAGCTATGTTCCCAACAACTCTATAGTAAAGCTCCGCGTCGAACAATAGTGCATCGGTTTCAGTTCAGCCAGAAGAAGACTAGCACTTAGCTCTAGCCACTCCTCTCGTGTGCTAAGTGCCAACAGCTACCAAGTAGTAACAGCCAGTACAGGGGAGCTCTGGCGCTGCTACTGTCTTGAAGTTATATGTTTGCGCTGATTGTGAGAGAAATTAAGAGAGTAACAGATATTTATGTTGAGAAATTATTCTGTTCAAAATAACTTTTACAGTGACTTCTACAAACGACTTATAGAAACCACCTTGAGAAGCTATTTCGTTTAACTCCCAACTTCTAAAAGCCCGGGGTGCTAAATTAGGCTTAAATTTGTGACTTTTGGCTTTTTTTTTTACTTTGGGCTTAAATTAGTCGTAATTACTGTAGTGATAATTAGTTAGGGTTAAATAATAAGTTGGTACTAAGTAATTAAGTGCTAAAAACGACGGTAACAAATCACTCGTGTTTTTCGGATGGGTAATCAAATTGTCTGTAATTAATGAATTATTCTATGTAGTTACACACGTGTAATCACTAAATTGCATGTTGCTTGTCATCATTTTTTGTTATAGCGCTTACCGTGGATCTGATTGTTGTTGGTTTAGATAGTCGCAGACATGAAACATTTGACAATGTTCTACGATGGTCTTGTACAGGTTGGATCCGATGGGTTGAATCTATTGACATGGCAATACAAGGTGCTCTGGGTCGAGGGGCTCAGCGTCATGAATATTCACGAGTTACGAATGTGCATCCAGAGAGAATGCTAATTACGATTAAATTAACACGGATTAATATGGTACATTCGAAGCACATACAATTCATAAAAAATTACACAATTAGGGCGACTGTGTGAGGAGGCTTCACATAAAATTTTGTTATTTTTGGAGCTCATTTGCTATATGTAATAACTTCTATAAGTATTAAAATTGTACAAATTTGTGAGCAACATTCAGAATAGATAAAATTATCAAAAAGTTACACAATGAATTATGTTGTGTCGGAAGGTTGTGCATAAAATTTCATAATTTTCAAACTTATTTGCTATATTTAAAAATTCGAATAAATATAACATAAAACTACCAATTTAGGTAGTTAATTAAGTCGACTTAATCACCTGATGTTTTGTGGGTAGACAGTAGGCCACCTGCCGTCTGGTGGCCGGGCGTCAGGCGCATGCTGTCTGATGCCACATGTCGACTGCCGGGCGCTGCCGTCCGGTGACCGGACGATAGAAACACTATTTTGTTTAATACTACATATATATAATTATTTATGTAAATACGTGTTTAAAAGCCGCTATATGGCAGAAACTCGTTTATTGCCTCATCATACGTACGATACGCCGGTGCGAGCATGCCACGCACGCCCCGGCCGGCCGCAGGACGGTGGAAAGTGGAAACCACGCACGTCGCGGGACAACCGTCGATGCGCGCGTGGTCGCCGTTGGCCAAACACCCCAAGGCGCGCGCGTCGCGGCTCGCCGTGCGCCGGATCGCCGCGACAGCCGTCGATGCGCGCGTGGTCGCCGTTGGCCAAACACTCCCAAGGCGCGCGCGTCGCGGCTCGCCGTGCGCCGGATCGCCGCGACAGCCGTCGATGCGCGCGTGGTCGCCGTTGGCCAAACACCCCCAAGACGCGCGCGTCGCGGCTCGCCGTGCGCTGGATCGCCCGTGCATGCGTCCATGATTGCTACGCTGCGCAGCCACCTCACACATACATGACGATACACGCATATTCCTCGGTTGGGCGCGCCGTGCAGAGGCTTCGACAGAGCTGCTTCAACGGAAGGGGAGGCGCGCCGTGGGCCACAGGCCACCCCCGTGGTTGTGTGTTAGGATTATGGGCCTGGTTTGCGCGCCTGTGGCCTTTCTATCTTTTCTGGCCTTATGGGCAGTTTAACTTGATGGCCTTATATTTGCTGTCCTTATGAGGTTTCCCTTTTGTGGTTCTGTGGCTCCGTGAAGAGAGTCCACTTCGAAATGCTCAGGTGTTGGGTGTTGACTGTTGAGCTCGGACCATCTAAAAAGGGTTATTGGGCTTAGTCTTGGTTCCACATGGCCTGGGCGATGTTCCGATTTTTTTTGTTGGGAAAACCTCTGCAGCATTCATCTGAATGTTGTATTGCGCATCGAACTTTTGAATTTTTATTGAATAATTTATTTTTATTTAAAAATACAAAATTATACATGCAATTTTATTTTTTTACAAAATTCGCATACCCTTTGTAATAACTCGCTCGCGCAAACGGGAAATCAATAAAGGACACCGTTTGCAAAACTCGTCTCGTTTCGTGTAAAGACACACAGAGCATACTCTTCGGAGTATAAATAAGACAAACGGAGGTGAGCCTCCGCGCGCACTCTTCGAAGTATAAATAAGATACGTGGAGACGAGCCTCCGCGCGCACTAGACACGCGGAAATGTGCCCCTACGCACTCTTCGGAGTATAAATAAGACACATAGAGGCAAGCCTCCCGCGCGTACTCTTCGGAGTATAAATAAGACATGAGGAGACGAGCCTCCACGCGCACTCTTCGGAATATAAAGCGTCGGGAACTTTTTCATCCCGAACCACTCTTCGGAGCATAAAAAAAGCAGAGCGCATAGCAACCTCTCGCGCCTACCTTTCCAAAGGCGCTTCGGCCAACCGCCAGCTCCGCTGCCGCCACTTCGAAGGGTAAGGGACGGAGCGCTCAAGCGTCTACTTAACTTAAACTAGCCGCCAGCTCCGCTGTTGCCACTTCGAAGGGTAGGGGACGGTGCGCTGAGCGTCTACTTAGGCTAATCGTTAGCTCCGTTGTCGCCACTTCGAAGGGTAGAGGACGGAGCACTGAACGTCTACTTAGGCTAGTCGTCAGCTCCGCTATCGCCACTTCGAAGGGTAGGGGACAGAGCGCTACGCCTAGTCGGGGAGGGTTGTGTCGGCCCTTCATTCCTATCCTCCGCGCGCTCGACCTCCGTGGTCGCAGCCACCTCACGCAAACTGTAACGTTCTAGGGTCCAAATCGGTTTAGATCTAACCATATTCTGGATAGATCATACACACGTAGCAGCCCGCTTGCACTTTCATTCTCGCTTCACACAAAACTGTTAACCAAAGGCAGCCCGCTTGTAAGTGTTTATCAAGCTAAACTAATAATATAGAAAGCACATGTAACATCGCGGGATGTCACGCAAGCTCGTCGGTCCGTTCCGCGCGCGTGGCCACTAACACGCACGCACGTACGACTCGACTCGACTCGATCGATGAGCGGGTCCGTGGGGCATGCCTACGACGAGCTAGCGCCTGCGCCGCGCGGAGCCAGTGCCTCTCGGCCGGCTAGTAGCCTAGTACTACAGACCTACCTACCTAGCTTGCTAGCAACGAATCGATTACCCTTACCCCCAAACTAAGCAGACGTACGTAGTCATTGCTTTTATTGGAGTCCGGTTCGATCATAAGTCAACAGGCCACCGAAGTACAGCACTACGGTAACTAAATTGGCCGGCGTTAACTTTGCGGCGCCGGGTGCAATGCTAGCTTATGCGCTCCAGATCAAAACTCCACTGCTGCTATTTGACAAGCAATTTTGGGAACGCTTTGTTCGGCTGTGATCGATGCGCATCATCTGGGACATGTAGATGTTAGATGGGTTCTTTTAGATTGTGATTTATGGTTTACAGCTTAAAATTTTGAACTCTAGCTGTTCGTGAGACGCAGTACGCAAAGAAAAATAATTACATATAATTTTAGCTGCTACAGCTGAATTCAGCACATTTTTTACTATAATATTTCAGTTAACTTTGCTTTTAAGAAACACATCATTTAAAAGTTATTGTAGTATAAAGTATAAATCATAAATTAGAAAAGAAGGAAGACGTTGTCTTTAGCCAAATAAAGACCACCGTTACCTGGCAATCAGGATGTTAGCCGTCCGGTTTTAGTTTGATATCCATCTCTTCACGGAGGATTGACAGATACTCCTCCACCACGATTTAGCTGCTAGGACAGAGACAAGTCGGCGGAAAAGGAAATTCTAGCTAGCCCCTCCGCATTTGGCCACTCTTTGACTCCACATTCCTCTCTTCTTCCTCAGCTGCAATTCTTTTCTTAATTAATTAACCACCGGGGAATCATATCGCTAGGAATAGATGCAAGCGTGCTAGACTGAGCTCAGCATGCATCCATCCATCCGTCTACTCTCTAATTGGTAGTGCACTTCTGGCTACGGCAGAGAGTGCAAAGATTCCAATTCTTCAGCTTTTGCAAAAGGCGACGATCGAGCTAGATAATAGACACATATACATATATACAGTAGCTTTCCGATCCATAAACAATGGCGGAATATATGGGAAAGGCTCTCTCTCCCTATGGCAAGGCGACAAGAGTGGAGGAGCGCCGTTCGGCTTCAGCTTCGGTTTCCGTTGTTTGTTTGTACTTCACCGTTTTTTAATTGTATTTTTTTAGTTTTTTGATTTTGTGAACTTTTTTCGTATTCATCTGCATTGTTTATGATATATTAATCTATTTTTATTTTTATTTTTTAAATTTAATTACGTCAAAAAAGCTAACAACAAATACAGTGTAAAATAAATCAGTAATAACTACGGTGTAAAATAAGCCAGCTATAATAAAAAAAAGACGATAAATCGGCTTATATAAACTGATCTGAGCGGCCCTTTGCTCGTCTAGAAATGGTATCCGGTCCCCTGTGCATTTAGTTAATGAACGTACTTATTCGTCCAGTTAAGATGGCCTGATGAGCTTTGTGATGTTCGTATAGGTTTCCTTGTATACCTTTTGTCCGTTTCCAATAATATAATTAACCGGGTACAGGAGTTTGCCCTTTTCTGGAAAAGAGAGATCCCAAATTTTCCCAATATGGGACGTCCCATTTCCACATACAACTGCCTATAGGTGTAGAAAATGTATACGAATTATTTGTATTATTTAATTACCGTATTGAATAGGATATGGATACAATATATATATTTTCATATGATTAAAATTTTCTCTTTTATTCGTATTTGTATTTGAATTCATATAAAAAATATGGATATGAATTTTTATCATGCAAAATGTTATTTTATCAAGACTATTCGTATTCATATTTGATGAAGTAATATACATATTTTATAGCAATACGACTGATTAGTTGGATAAGTTTTTTTAATTTAATGTTAATTTGTGTTTCTTTAGGTGGAGTAAATGAATTAGAAAGATTAAGCGTGGCTATACGAGAATAAAATGCCATTAATATATTCATACTATATAAGTTACGAGGATATCTAGGTCCGACCGAATTAAGTAGATATTTGATTTGAAATCATATGCGTTACAATATTCTATTTGAATTTGTATTCGGGAATATTCAAATTTGTATTCATTTACAAAATACGAATACGAATATGGTAAAGATACTATTCGATTCGTATTTGATCCGTTTCCACCCCTAACTACCTATAATCATTTGTTCAATTATTGTCACCCATTTCTTGATTTTATTAAGCATTCAGTCACCCTTTACATAGTTTTGATCTATGGAAGAAGAAACTCAGCATGTGTGTGCCTGAGAACGTACGGCTGCAACCAAAATGATAGCGTTTCCGTTTTTTAGTTTATGATTTATGCTTTATCTTAAACAAATAAATAGGACAACTTCTTCATCGCTATTTCAAAATAATTTATCAGGATAGCCATTTAAAAGCGGCTTATCAGCTTTCAATTTATTTGCACAAGCGCTCACACTAGGGCCAGAAACCATAAACCGCAGTTATAAGCCACAGCCAAAAAGTATACACACAATGCTAGTATGATACTAAATTAGTACATTTGTTAGGCATATTATTACACTCTAATATCCCTTCTTATGCGCAGTAGCCTCTGGATCGGATCAGAGTTTGTGAGATACTCACGAGCGTATACGATATCAAAAACGAAGAAGATGAATCTCGTAGAGAAAATCAAAATAATGATGTTGAAGCAACCATGGTAACTGACGAAGCAGATCACAAATTTCTTAAGCATAACCTCAAAAGAGTACAGGAGATTTGTCACTTTTTCACAACCCTCTCAAATTTTATAGGACCTTCGGATCCTTATTCTTTACAAGAATCTAATATTAAAGAATAACTTAGACTTTAATCCTCTCATGCATCTCTACCTTTGGATGAGTGACTTCTTTGTTTTGTTGCTTGGATTCTTCATGACCAACCCTCATAGCTTTATATAGTCCACTAACTCTCCTTCAAAGTGGAGTAGAAATCATACTCAAATAAAATTAGAAATCTTAATCTTATTATGATTTATCTAGAACTCCTGATTAACACATATTTTCAAATGTAAGAACTACGGTACGAGTGACCATACTCAATCCATATATTCGGACGATTTAAGTATGAAAGTGCAACGCCTATGCGTTGAAGCACTTTCGACTATTGTACTATTGAGTTGCTCGGGAATAATTCACCCGCACATGGATCTTACGGCAAACGGTTGGCTAAACCTGTAAAAAATTTGTGAGAATCTGGCTTGTTTGAAAAAACTATCATTTTATTCAATTTTACTAGCAGTATATACACGTAAAAAAAAAGTTAGTGATCGTAAAGTGTATTCTCCAAACGCACCACACTAGATAATTTAACCCTCTTGGTACATATATTATCCGTGACGACGTGACGCGCCAATTATTTGGTAGCTCGATGAACCGAGCGCAGCACTTTGCTTGGTAGAACTGCAGATTTTGTTACTGTTCCCTGGTATATTAATATTACATGCACCGAGTCCCACAGTAGGGCAAGTTGTGTGAATTAATCTGGTTAATTTCATCCTATGGCATTACCAAAGAGACTCATCACATGGCCGTTTCTGTATGGGTAGGCATGCAATCGAAACGAATACGGACAGATATCGTTTATCCTATATCCTATTCAATATTCTTTCCTCGAAGTCAAAGTCGGACACGGATAGTACCGGATATCCATTTCTCCATTCCGTATCCATTCCATAATCTTTCGGACGATCGGTCGGACGAAAATTATCCGCTTATTTGCACATGATATTGGACAATATGGTATAATCAGAGTGAACATGAAGAGACTAATTACTGAGATGTTGAAGGAAGAACACTCAGTACTCCCGCCTGTTTAGATGTGCCAATCTACCTATATATTATCTTGTTCCTAGGTGAAGTCACAACAGACTTTCTCATATCACTTGACATAGGGATATATACAGACGGATGTTACTTATCCCGCATCCTATTCCATATTTTTTTCTCGAAGTCGGAGTCAGACACGGATAGTACCGGATATCCATCTACCCTTTCTGTATTCGTTCTGCAAACCTTCAGTTAATAGATTGTTTAGATGTGATAATCTACCTATATATTATCTTATTCTTAGGTGAAGTCACAACAGACTTCCTCATATCACTTAACATATAGATATATACGGACGGATATTACTTATCCCGCATCATATTTCATATTTTTTCCTCGGAGTCGGAGTCAGACACGGATAGTACCGGATACCCATCTACCCTTTCTATATTCGTTCTGCAAACCTTCAGTTAATAGAATGAATAAAAATTATTCGCTCTGTTTGCACATCTATGTATGGATCACAGTGGTGGTAAAATGTGCAATATGTTCTTCAGGCTGTTGCTGCATCTCAGATTCTCATGAGAGGGAGGGAACAATAAAGAGGTCAGAGGAATGGCATGACCGGTGATGATTGGCTAGAAGTGGCGGTGGGCAGGATGCACATGTGGGTTAATTTGGTTTAGAATCACAAGGCGCATTGGGAGAAGTACTGCTTGCCCTGCTGTCACTTGGTTTTGACTAAAGATTCAGAGGAACAGTCCATATGCACAATCTGTTCGTATTGGCGATGGATTTTGGTTGTAAATAGATAATAGTGATTAAAAAAAAGTAAATTTTAGAAAAAGATGAACAGTAAAAAAGTGAGAGAGATACATATGCGAGATAAGAAGACGGTAATGAGGGAGTGGGGTACATGATGTGACCATGACCACATATCTTATTTTTAGAACGAGATACAAATAAAAAGAGTGAAAAAATTATTTTAAAAAACTAGATATTTATATTATCTTTTGCTTTAAATAGAAGCTTGGAACAGTAACCAAATACGAACACCCTGAATCTGGCTTCATGGACTTGTCCCGTCTACCTTTGAAAGAAAAGATCCTGTGAGGGACAAAGCATAAAAATATCGCACTGCAAACTCATCATGAACCGTTGAGTTTACAAAATAATCCTTTATCTTTTCTTTATAACCAGAGTTTTTCTATTTAAAACAGAAAATAATAACGCAAAAGTTTGCAAAGTTGTTGGTTGGATGGTCTAAGGTAGTTGGGCTTTTAGCTTCTCAGACAGTCGAAATAAATAAAGTGGTTTCTTAAAACGAGTTTTCTATACGATTTTTTGAGTCTAAAATCATATGCACTATTTATATAGCTATCTTCGTCGTCTGCTGTCATATAAAAATACAAGCAAAAGCTATTAAGTATACCAAAAGATATCCGCCGCGCAAAAGATTAGAGAATATCGTTCATGGTATGTTTGTCTCACACCGGAAGAGATGGAGGTGGAATAGAAGCTAGCTACAGGGAGCTACTACTGGGTGGTGCCAAAAAAATAAAATAAAATTCATCTCTGTTGTTACATCAATCGGCCAATGGAGGCATCTTCCCATTTATTCCATTCAAACGGAAACGCAGCTCAAGTACCCATCCTTTCCCTCTCCTATAAATACCGTACAATCCCCTTCACAACTCACCATCAAAATAAACAGTAGTGTTTTCTACAGAGATGTGTGTGTAGATTGTCTCAATAGACTATCTGCAAGACTGCAAAGGATGGGGTGATCAGTTTATCAGAAGAGAATTCTTCTTGCTGTCTTGTTTAATTTGCTTGACTTCTGTGTATTGAAGTTCTGGGGAGGAAGGGAGCGAGATGGAGGCTGACAGAAGAGAGTGAGCACACATGGTGCCTTTCTTGCATGCTGATTAATGAGAGTTCATGCTTGAAGCTATGTGTGCTCACTTCTCTATCTGTCAGCCATTAGAGATCTCTCTCTCTCTCTGTGTTTTCTGTGTATACGAAAGACGGTGCTGAAGTGGAAGTTGACAGAAGAGAGTGAGCACCCATGGTGGATTCTTTGCATGAGGGATATGCTTGGGAGCTATGTGTGCTCACTGCTCTATCTGTCAGCCACTGATCAGATCCCATTTCTTGCATGCAATCACGTTCATATATATATACACGAACGAATCACACTAGCTGTCCATGTATATCTTAGGGGTTTTGCAGTTTTGCTGAAGAGGCAAGCAAGGGGGAGCTGCGTTTTGGAGGTTTCACAGAAGAGACACGGTGGTTTCTTATCATGCGAGCGCCATGCTGGGAGCTGTGCGTGCTCAATCTCTATCTGTGTCAGCCACTCATCACGCCCATCTTTTCTTTCTGTTCATCGAGCGAGCCCTCGAGATTAATTCTTTGCCAGATCTCGCATAGACGTATGCAGATATCAATTTATGCATGTGTTTTCGAAAAAAAAAGCATGCGGAATTATATCTTTGCAGATACCTGTACATCTTTTACTCCTGAGCAGCGATTTGATTCGTGGTTTCTCTTTTCATGATTTGCAGGGCACACTGGAGTACGTAATACATCTACAAGGTTGTTCTGACTTTCAGACTACACTTGATAGGTTTAGTTACTGGTTCTCTAGCTAGCTCTCTCTCCCTCCCTCTCTCTCTCTCTCTCAGAGAAGATCATATTATATACCATTCACTAGTGTCTTTGCAGCGCCTCCTTGTCTGAATATGCCCATAATCTGAACAATTGTACTCCTTGCTGTTATTTCATGTACACAATTGTGAGACTTTAATTTGCTAACATTTTCTCTTGCCTCCTTGTAAGTAAAAATTTTTAGACTCTTCTGTCTGTTCGGTATGTACATATATGCATGCACCAAACAAATTAAACATATTTGAGAAGCTAGGTTGATGAATAAAGTTTATGAATGCAAAATTATCTATGCTCTTAATTCCTCCTGTAGGATTGTATGACGCAATCGAGGGGGTGAATGATTGCCTCTACTTTTTGATATCTGAAAACAAATCTCAATAAAAAAAAGCAATCTAAATTACCGGATGTAGATTTCGACCGCAAGACGTTCGACCGCTCGCTACGTAGTCGAAATCCCTCTCCGCTTGAAAAGATTTGACCGCTAGAACGTTTCGTCGCTCGAACGTTTTGACAGCTCGAATGAGTACAAGGCGAAGACAACACTATGCTCGTAGCATGTCGGATCACGATGCGTTAGCACGCCGCCGAGAACACAGAAAAGCAATACCCAGGAAAACACGCCGCTGATAAACTTTTCTTGGAATAGATCTGATATATTATTTCTGTATCATATTTGTGGCTACAAAGCGCACTCACAGCACCCCTAAAATCTCTCGCACAAAACCTTGCAAAACCCCGGCCAAAACACTTGGCCTACCACTGTTTTTATATGCTAGACCCCTAAACCGTGTTCGACATAAACACGAGCACGAAATCCTATCTCTTCCTCAAATCAAAGGACCTGAAACCCATCCTAGTCCCCGGTCCTCAACCATCAGGACCTCAGATCTCCCCATCCTAGTCCTCGGTCCTGCTCGTCATCGATCATGATCATCTTCACGCCATCCTACACATGCAAAGACCAAAGAAACGTTTCTCGACACAAGTTTGCACAACTTGATCGTCATCAGCACACACACTCATACCACCCTTGTCAATCCATAGATAAGAATAAAACCATGCACAACCATCAACCAGGTCATCTACGATCATACATTCCATCGCTTACTGCAAATCAGCTCCATACAACTTCTTACAACCGCTAGCTCAGCAAGTACTTGAAAACCACAAGTACTCAGGAAATTCTATCGCTCCACTCCAAACACTTAGGGATACCACGCATCGCTACCGACCAAAATGATCGAGTACCGAGCGCCAAGTGTACAACTACCAATCACCACACCATCGATCACTGAGCATCGAGTATCACCAACAACCACTCCGGCCAGATCAGTCAACCACTGACCCAACACAGATACTCAAGATACTCAAAGATCACAGGAATTAAAGTACTCGTACCGACCACAAAGCCTCACAGCAACCAATCACAAAGCCTTTGACTACCGAAGACAATGACAGCAGACTGCAAAGTCTACAACTATGAAAACAAGACTATGAAGTCTATGACTATAACAGCAGTCTGCAAAGTCTAGAACCATCGAATGCAAAGCCTTCGACTATCAACCAGTAAAATCTACGACTATCGAGTACCAACCAGATATTGTAGCTACAATCATGGAAAAGTACTGTAGCTACGATTACCTTCAGTGGCTGTTCTGTTGTGATCAAAGTCTAACGTGATCGAACTCCCGTAGTCGATATTCCATGGTCGACGTCAGACGTGGTTGAAGTAGAACGTGATCGTAGTCGAACGTGGTCGTAAACGACTCTGAGTTGTAACCAATGTGGTCAAAGTCTACCGTGATCGAAAGCTGTCGTGATCGAAGTCTACCGTGGTCATTCAGCGTGCGATCCTCTGATGCCACTTAAGTGTGGTCTGATGTTTCGATGCATCTTGAAAGTCGTCAAATGCTCCAGAGCTACTCGAATACCGTCTGATACTCCATTGCTACTTGAACGGCGTCCAATGCTACTCGGACCCGATCGACTAGTCTAAAATTATTTAGAGCAACCAAAACCACTCGAAGCCATTCGATGCTCCAGAGCTACTCAAATGATGTCCGATGCCACTCGGACCAGATCGGATTGGTTCGAAACTACTTGGAACAACAAAAAACATTCGAAGAAAACAAAAACCACTCGGAGCAAACTGAAACCACTTGAACTTGAAACCTTCGATCGCGATCGACCAAAACTTTTACAAACGCAAAATCCAAAGCAATCTAAATATCAATCATTCATCATCATTTTATTTACAACCATCCACATGGTCTAACACCCGCATATTGAAGTAATTGTTTCTTCAATTTATTATACTTCCATCACAAATTGGCCTAATTAGCACACATGCTCGCTGGATATTTTTGTTTTTTTGAGACATCGTTGGAGATCTTCGGTGATGCTCTTGTGTGAACTTTCTATGATACAACCATCTGAAGGAAAGCTATTCACCTAGCTGGCTATAGTACATATATGGGGCTACTATAAGGTGCAGTCTAAACAAGCTGTTAAAATAGCAATCTCTTATCTCTAACTCTGTTATAATCTTCAGTTAATTGTAGCATGTTCAATTGTTGCCGTTAACTCTGTTTTGCTGGTTGTTGTAATCCCGATTGAACTGGTTCTCATGTAATCTTGCATTATAAATACGGAAGCTAACCCAAGAGGTAGCTTTGCGCCAAACATCTTTCTTTCACATGGTATCAGAGCTCCGGTCTGAACCAAGATGACCACCTCCGCATTTTCCTCTTCCTTTATGAGCACAACCATGAACTCAAACTCTTCTGCTCCCATCACCATATCTTCCTTCAACCACTTTGTCACAGTCAAACTAAATCGTGACAATTATTTGCTGTGGAAGACTCAATTCATCCCACATCTTCGGGGCCAGAATCTCCTTGGTTATCCCCTAAAAAAAGAATCTCCTTGGTTATGTGGATGGATCTGCTAAACCTCCGACGCCGGTCATTACCTAGATGACACAAGATGGTGCTGCTTAGGTTCCAAATCCTGAGTATCTTGTGTGGTTCCAACAAGATCAACTGGTGTTGAGTGCTTTGCTTTCATCATTGACAGAGCAGACTCTCTCCTATATGCTATTCCACACTTCTGCCACGCATGTTTGAATGACGCTGGAGACCATGTTTGTGTCCAGGGCGGATCCACCTGCAATCTGTGCTGTCATAGGACAGCAATGCTTTTGGACCGGGCCTGTGTACCCCTGTCTCATTTTGTATTGATGACAGCAACCCAGCCTGCCATGTGACCTCAATGTCTCTCTAAAAGCAGCCCACAGCCTTTTATTTGAATAATGCTTGGCCGTGATCGTTAGTTGATAAGTTTATAGTGACACCATTGATATGAAATCCTAGATTCGTCCCTGTTTGTGTCCCGCACTAGGGCAAGAACCATGCAAGTGCGCATCCAACTTGCAAACGTGAAGAAGGACATGACATCATCTGACTACTTCCAAAATGTGAAGAGTCTTACTGATACAATGGCCTCTGTAGGCCGTCCGCTCTAAGAGGAGGAGATTGTGTCATACTTGCTCACAGGACTCGGCACAGACTATGATGCGTTTATCACCTTGATGATCGCACGGTCAGACCCAATCGGGTTACATGATCTCTATGCCCAGCTTCTCAGTTTTAAGGCAGGAGATCAACAACTCATCAGTGCAGATTGAAGCTTCAGTAAACAACGTTGTTCGCCAAAATAGCAATGCTCGTGGAGGCGGGTCGCGCACCGACAATCGAGGACACGGCTGTGGACGTAGCCAGCCAGGATGAGGAAATGGACAGCAAGGAGGAAGTAGCCCAACCTGTCAAATCTGTGGCAAACAGGGGCATGATGTTCTTCGCTGCTACCATAGATTTGATCGCTCATGTCAAGTCGAAGATCCTTGCGTCGCTGTTGCAGTCTCCTACTCAGTAGACACCAATTGGCATGCTGATTCTGGTGCGACGGATCATCTCACAAGTGATCTGGATACATTGTCCATGAAGGAGCAATACAAGGGAAATGACCAGATTCATGTCGCCAACGGGGTAGGTTTGTCAACCTCTCATGTTGGTAATTATCATATTGTTGGCTCTCATGGTTCTTTGATTCTTAAGAATGTGCTTCAAGTTCCAAACATTAGCAAAAACCTTCTCTCTGTTCATAGGCTAGCTAGTGATAACATAGTCTTTCTTGAGTTTCATCCAAACTTCTTCTCTATCAAGGATCAGGCCACGCAAAGAATTCTTCTCCAAGGCCCATGTAGGGGGGGTATATCCTCTTCCTTCCGCACTTCTTCAGTCTGCTCGCCACTCATCTACGTCAACATTTCTACCTGCTCAACATCGCACAACCTCTGTTCAGTGTCCAAGATCATCTCTGACTGCTGTGAAGATCACTCATGAACAGTGGCACTGATGACTTGGACATCTTGCATCAGCTACTCTTCATCAAATTTTTAGTTCCAATAAATTTTGGCCTAGTGAAAATAAAGATGGTCATGTTTGTGACACATGTGTCCAAGCAAAGATCCATCAATTTCCTTATGAATCTTCAACTCATGTTACAACTTCTCCTTTAGAACTTATACACACTGATGTTTGGGGCCCTGCTAGAATTTCAGTTGGTGGGTTTAAATACTATGTGAGTTTCATTGATGATTACGTTAAATTCACATGGATTTATCTTCTAAAGTGCAAGTCTGATGTTCAGCGAATTTTCCTTCAATTTCAAAGTTTTGTTGAGCGCTTGCTTGATTCTAAAATCAAATCTATTCAAATAGACGGGGTGGCGAGTACCAGAAATTACATAGTTTCTTTAACAAAATCGGTATACAACATTGTGTCTCATGTCCTCATACCCATTAGTAGAATGACACTGCTGAACGTAAACATAAGCACATAGTTGAAACTCGTCTTGCTTTCTCGGTTAGGCTTCTCTTCCTGTACAGTTTTAGGATGAAGCATTTCTAACTGCTTGTCATCTCATTAATCGTCTTCCGAGTCCTGTCATCCAAAACACTACTCCTTTCCAGCGTCTTCTCAAGACACCCCCTGATTACAGTCAATTGAGGGTCTTTGGCTGCGCATGTTGGCCTAACTTGCGAAAGCTAAAATTAAGATCTCGACAGTGTGTTTTTCTGGGCTATAGCTCCTTGCACAAAGGCTATAAGTGCCTCAATCAATCCACGTGACGAATCTCTATCTCCCGAGGTGTGATATTTGAT
Source organism: Bonia amplexicaulis (assembly GCA_036346245.1). Taxonomy (NCBI): domain Eukaryota; kingdom Viridiplantae; phylum Streptophyta; class Magnoliopsida; order Poales; family Poaceae; genus Bonia; species Bonia amplexicaulis. The sequence goes on along the minus strand of CM070736.1, from coordinate 37,877,682 downwards.
GAAACCATGTTTCCTTTTACTGCCCTTCTGAAAATGTGCATCGCACAAATTCTCTGCCAACATCCCCTGCAGTTCTTCCTTGCTCTCTCCATGTTCTACAAATCGTCTCAAACCGAGCCAGTAGTTGAGAATTATCAACTAGGAGACTTGTTTTTAACCCACTCTACAGATGTTTCTGTGTCTTCAGGATCAGGTCAGGTGCCCTCAGTTGACATTACTATTGCCGGTACAGAAGATTCATAAACCCCTCGAGAAGAGTAGCGGCCCTGCACCAGGTTCAGGAACAATATACGATAGCCATGTTAGAGATATGATAGAGATATCAACAGATTGCATTGTATTAGGATAGTTTAGATTCTTTTCATACATGTACTCTTTCCTTATATGTATTCTTTCTATATTTGCCATCCTGTACTCGTGTATATATATCGGCCCGTTGGCCTCATATGAATACAAGCGCTATTCATAACATGGTATCAGAGCTTACCTAGAGTTTTTCCGCCGCTTGTCGTGCCGCACGTCGGCCTCCGTCGCCCGGCGACTCGTACTCTGCCCGCCCGCCGCCTCTCCTCCTCCGTCTTGCTCCGCCGACTCCACCACCGCCACCTCCGCTCCCGTCCGCCGCTCGGCCACCCGGCGTCGCTGCGCTCCACTGGCGCCTCGCCGCCGCTCCGCTGCGTCACCGCTCGGCCACCGGCGCGCCGCGCTCCACCCGGCCCTCGTTCCGCTCCGCTCTGCCGCCGCGCTCCACTGGCGCCGGCCACCCGACGTCGGCCCGAGTTGCCCCAGCCGAGCCGCCCGAGCGCCGCGCCCGGCCACCCGACGCCGGGCCGAGCCGCCCGCCCGCCACCGGCCGGCCGCCATCGCCGCCGATTCCACGGCGGCCGCCCATGACCGCCACCCGACGCCGCCGCTTCATCCGCCGCGCCTCCGGAGCGGTCGCCATCTCCGCCGCTGCGTGCCGCCGACATCCGTCGCCGCCGCCACTCTCTGGCTCACGGCCAAGGCGCGACCTGGGGAATCCTAGTTCCCGTCGGTTTCGGCTTATGTGGGCGGTTCGCCCGTGAGTAAGTAAGCCAAAAACGTTGATCTAAACCGCGCCGCCGGCGCCGCTGTTAGACCTCGTTACCTTGGTCGCCGCGCGTCCCCGCCGCCACCGATGGTTTCCGTTCGCCTGAGTGGTGCTGGTCTGCTACCACTTCCGCCGCGCCGTCCAGCGCCGCCTGTTAGACCTCGTTACCTTGGTCGCCGCGCCGTCCAGCGCCGCCTACCGATGGTTTCTGTTCGCCACTGGTCTGTTTCTCAGCTTGATGTCAAGAATGCCTTTCTTAATGGCGAGCTACGTGAGGAGGTTTACATGCATCCGCCACCTGGGTATTCTGTTCCTGAGGGCATGGTTTGTCGCCTTCGTCGCTCTCTCTGTGACCTTAAGCAAGCCCCCCGTGCTTGGTTTGAGCGCTTCTCCTCTGTGGTCACTGCTGCTGGTTTTTCAGCGAGTGATCATGATCCTGCGCTCTTTGTCCACACTTCGTCTCGTGGTCGGACTCTTCTTCTTCTGTATGTTGATGATATGATCATTACCGGAGATGATTCTAAGTACATTGCCTTTGTCAAGGCTCGTCTTAGTGAGCAGTTCCTTATGTCGAATCTTGGTCCTCTTCGTTACTTCCTTGGGATTGAGGTTACTTCCACTCCAGATGCTTTCTTTATGTCCCAAGAAAAGTATATTCAGGATCTTCTTGATCGCGCCTCTCTCCGATCGACAGATTGCTGAGACTCCCATGGAGCTCAATGTTCACCTCCGACCTTCGATGGCGAGTCTCTTTCGATCCGACTCGCTATCGTCACCTTATTGGGATCTTGTCTACCTTGTCATTACTCGTCCGGATATCACTTATCCGGTTCACATTCGAGTCGATTCGTTTCGCTCCCACTCGTGTCCACTCTGACCACCTTCTTTGAGTTCTGCGATACCTTGTGGGACTATCTCTCGCCGTCTCTTCTTTCCATCCTCCACTCGTTACAACCCGTGCTTATTCGGATGCTACTTGGGCGGCGATCCTCCGATCGTCGGTCTATCTCTGCCATCGTGTTTTTCTTGGTGGTTCTCTCATTGCACGGAAGACGAAGAAAGATCGCAGTGTCCCGCTCGAGTGCAGAGGTCGAGTTGCGAGCTATGGCTCTCTTGATGCAGAGATTACTTGGCTACGGTGGTTACTTGAGGATTTTGGTGTTTCTGTCACTACACCGACTCCTCTCTTGTCCGACAGTACATGTGCTATCAGTATTGCCCGTGATCCTGTGAAGCATGAACTCACCAAGCATATTGGTGTTGATGCTTCCTTCATGAGGTCTTGTGTGCATGATCGGTGGTTGCTCTTCAAGATGTGCCTTGAGCTTGGATAGCGGATTTCTTCACGAAGGCCCGGACTCGAGCACAGCACGGCTTCTACCTCTCCAAACTCAGTGTTGTTGATCCACCATGAGTTTGAGGGGGTGTTAGAGATATGATAGAGATATCAACAGATTGCATTGTATTAGGATAGTTTAGATTCTTTCCATACATGTACTCTTTCCTTATATGTATTCTTTCCATATTTACCATCATGTACTCGTGTATATATCGGCCCGTTGGCCTCATATGAATACAAGCGCTATTCATAACAAGCCAAAGCAATACACAGATGAAACAGTGCCGTATGATGTGCGTCGTAGAACATTTTTTTGCATTAGAACCCACATCTCACAAAGCAGCCCTAGAGGATTCATGTTGGTGGGAGGCAATGGATTCAGAGTTTCAGGCTCTGCATAAGAATAACACATGGATACTTGTCTCGCCACTGCATGGTCAGAATCTGGTTGACGGCAAATGGGTTTTCAAAATCAAGCAAAAGTCAGATGGTACACTGGACCTAGTATAAAGCAAGACTAGTAGCAAATGGTTTCAAGCAACGGTATGGTATTGATTGCGCTGATACTTTTAGTCCGGTTGTCAAACCGACTACAATGTGTGTGATTCTGTCGCTTGCAGTCTTGAATGGGTGGAATCTGCGGCAAAATGATGTCCAAAATGTATTTATGCATGTTGTTCTCGAGGAGGATGTCTATATGAGCCAACCACCTGGATATGAAGATAACAAGTATCCGAAGTATGTCTGCAAACTTCAGAAGGCCCTGTATGGTTTAAACACAGGCACCTCGAGCATAGTTCTTCAGATTGAGTTCAAAATTGGTTGAGCTTGGTTTTGTTCCATCAAAGGCAGATACATCAATTTTCACTCTCAGAAGTCTTGAGGTTACAATGTATATGTTGATATATGCTGCGACATAATCATCGCTAGTTCTTCTGTTGAAGCTACTGGTCGATTGATCCAAAGATTGACAGATGACTTCACCATCAAGGATCTCGTGAATATGAATTACTTCCTGGGAATAGAAGCTACTCCAACCAAAACTGGTATGTTACTTAGAAGAAGTATGTAACAGATTTGCTCAGAAAGACAAATATGCTCGAGTGTAAACCATTGCCCATGCCCATGTCAAGTTCAGAGAAACTCACCCGGGAGAATGGCACAACTCTCTCAGAATCAGATGTTTTTCAGTAAAGTATAGTGAGTGCTTTGCAATACTTGACGCCTACAATATCATTTGTTGTCAATAAGGTTTGTCAATTTTTGCAAGCACCAACTAAAACTCACTGGTCTGCTGTAAAAAGGATCTGAGATATATTAGAGGATCCTCTACAATCGGACTGCATGTTCAAAGATCATCATCGACTTCACTCAGTGCCTTTTCAGATTTTGATTGGGCTGGGTGTACAGATGACAGGAGATCAACAAATAGTTTTGCTGTTTTTATTGGACCAAATCTACTATCTTGGAGTTTAAAGAAACAGCAAATTGTGGCACGTTCGAGCACAGAAGCCGAGTATAAGTCATTGGCCAATGCCACAGCAGAACTAATTTGGGTTCAATCTTTGTTCAAGGAGTTAGGTATATATCAATCACGACTTCCAGTGCTCTGGTGTGATAACTTGGGTGCTACATATCTTTCACTGGCAATCGTCAGTTTCCATTCTTCTCTCTCTTATGTACTCATGGCATTCTTTTCTACTTACATGGTGATCCAAACATAGGACCTGTTTGATATAACTGTAGCTTATGACGTTTGGCTGAAGTTTTTGAATTTTAGTTGTTTGCGACAGAGATTACGGAGAGAGAAATAATCGCTTACGATTTTTGATGATATAGATGTTGGGCTTTTAATATGTACTAAAATTAACTTGTAGACCCCGTCTAAAAAAATATTTTGTTTAAAAGTTAGGTACTGTAGCAAAAACCAAAAGCTGCTTTTAGAAGACACAAAAGAACAGGCCCATATACACATGCTCTGGCGATTGACAAAAACTGACACTTGTATGTTGCTCTTCTCCTTGAGCTTCTCGTATGAAACAAGCATCGAGCATTGTATTTGCATATGGATAAAGATCATCTAGTTTGTTGCATGCAGCTAGTGTGCCAGGTGCAGTGTTGAACGATGGCGCGTGGCATCCGAATAAGCTGTGTAGTCACTAGTCAGCATGCTCTTACGAACGGAGTATATATACATATAAAGCTAGATGAATTAATTAAATATGAACAGATTACTATCAATGCCAGGGAAAATTCAGCTCCAAATTAGGTCCAATTAAAGTAAACGGGACAACGACTAATTGCCATTTTGAGTGAGGTTTTTGCGAGTCAAAAAGAAGAGCAAAGGAAAGCAAATAATTGACCAAATTAGCATAGTGTAAAAGGCCATCGGATTTAAACACTGAAACAAAAGATGGCTCGTGTGCGCGATTCTGTCTTGATATGCATTTTGGTGAATGTACAATGTACAGTTACAGTTAGGGCTGTAAAAAAAAAGCTCAAGATTGTGAGTTGCTCAAGCTCGGCTCATTTTAGACTCGATTCGAGTTTCGCTCAAACTCCAAATAAGTCGAACTTGAGCTTAATCATGAGCTCGCAAGTTTTAATGAGCCGAAGTACTCGAATAGCTCATCAGGGCCTGACACATTTCCCAGCCTGCCTACATCTTTGATTCCTTCTCTTTCATATTTGTTCGTATTAAAGCTCAAACCTAGATCCAGTTTCAGGCACTAACTCAGGCTTACTCTCGCCCAAGCTAGGAAAGCCGCTTATTTATGGACCTAGTTGCAGTGTTCATCGTAGCGCTACATCCAGATGGATTCCGTTTAGCATGCACACACACACACGAAGCTTTTGTTTACTCCCGGGTGTAGTTACTCTCGATACCGTATCTCATAAATTATGAAGTATCTAACGCAACAGAGGGTATATACGTGTAGTATATGAGTATACAAGACCATTTAAGTGGTATATATACTTTTTTTAAGGTGGTATGTACAGTTTTCGAATGTACTCTTTTTTCTATACGAATATGAAATAGCAAAATATGTTAAAAATTATGTGCTCCCTTGTAAATTTTTCATGTGCCTGGCATTGGAGTATAGCTGCGTTGCATGCCGCATACACACGTATGTGCATTGAGATGGAAGGGATAACTCCATAAGAGATGATAAGAGCTAAAGAGAAGGGCCAAAAGTGTACCTGCCCTCGACCAACCATCTGCACGCCGCAAGAAGCCCCATATTCGATCTGCATGAGTAAGCAAGCATGCATGTCAGAGTCAGACTCAAGATCTCGAGTACGTACTGACAAAGAAAGAAACAGCTGTTCATCGTCATGATCATCATCATCATCTTCTTCATCTTCAATAGCAGCAGCAGGAGATATATAGCAGCAGAATTCTAGCTGCACTAGCGTCAGCGTCGGGCTACGTAGGGTTTATCAGCTCTCCTGTTTCTGTGGTCGTCGTCGTCTTCATCGCGTACTCGAATTAATAATTTTTCCAATTCTTTCAGTATTTTGCTACAAGCTTTAGCTTGGAAATACTCGCTTTTGCAGAGGCCGGCCGGGCAAAACGTACGTACATAGCTAGCTTAAAATAGGGTATATTTATATTGGTTTTTGCTTTTAGTTTTTGTTTAAAGAATTTAGAAGTTAATATGAACACTCGGTTTTTTGAAATGGTTTTCTCACTTCTCTCGCTCCCGTTCGCTCCGGGGATAAGACATGGGGTAATAGACGTATCACGTACCCTACTCTTCTCGATCCCATCTCGCGTACGTATTTTTCCCTCACTTTCCCTACCGCTCGCCCTTCCCTTCCAAAAATCACTATTTTCAGTCAAAAATCATCAGCCGCAACTAATATAAACATCATTTAGGCGTTACATGAGAAGTGAGAGTACGTACTTTCAGGAGTATAGATTCATTTCTCTCTCTCTCTCTTTTGAGCATACTCTAATAATGATTATAAGGTACTTCAAAGTGAGTTCCTAAAAAAATCCTTCAAAGTTCACTTTTTATAGCATAATTTATATATACACTCTTTTTACATATGAAAAAGGTATATAAAAAATAAAGAGCTCCGATTAATTTTTTCAACCATGTCGCATTAGAGTATATTAGAATTAACATTTAAGTATACCAAAAATGATAAAGATGTATAACACTTTCCTTTAAGTGGTATATTAGAAGATGGGGGTATGTACTGCCAGGAGTATGAATAAGGCTATACATACATACATACATACATACATACATATATATATATATATATATATAGTATAATTAACTAGGACACTACATAAAAAATACGACTTGGTGGTTGTACGTCCGTTCTCTCACCCCTTGAAGCCCACACAACCTTTTCTTTTGCGCGCCGACCGATAGGCCTGGCAACCTGGCTTGTCAACCACTCCTACCCATCTAACGAGTGCCTCTTCTTCCTCGAAACTGCTACTTGCAACTCGCGAAAATGCCCTCCCACTCCCTAGAAAACCACTACCCACTTTGTAACACCTCGACTTAACAAAAGTCTGAAAGCATCTAGACCTCTAAAAATGGTTTTGGTAATTAATGACATTACGCGAATATGGGACTAACATGTTTACTGAGTATGCGAATATGAGACTAACATGTTTACTGAGTATTTGAAAGGTTTAGTCCTGTAGCATCTCACATAACCATATGTGATACCACTATAGAACGTCATCGTCAAAATGAAGAATAAATAAGAACAACAAAAGAAATTACAAAGAGTTTAGAACTTTATTAACACTTTAATAGAGAACCAACAGAAACTAAAATAAATACTTAAAACATGGGAACGGTCCACTTCTAACCAAATAAAGAATGAATGAATCAACAAAACAGTGGCAAACACGGTGCTGAAAACTCGAGTGCTCCTACCCATGCATGATGCTATCACTCCACTGGCATTTTACCTGAGACTGAAAAGAGCAAGCGTGAGATTTGGAAATCTCAGCAAGTATCCAACAACGGTCATAACACAAGAGTAAAGATAAGTAATACAACCACGTGAAATAAATGACAATCATCAAAAGTAAACAACGGGTACAAGATGAAAGCAACGAACAACTGATATCGAAAATACTGTCATAAATGAGAGATGAATATCATAGAGACTGTATATTAAAGATAGTTATTATTTGCTCCGTTTGCACCCCTATTTGTAGTTGCTATCCTCATGGTCTTGGGCACGACCCTCTCGTCCACCCAGAGAACGTGCCACTTGCTCTTGTCGACTACCTCTAGGTACGGTGCCTCCGCCAGCTTCCTGCGAGACCAAAGACGAGAGATCTATATGCGATCCGAGAACCCCGGGGGAACTAGGAAAGGAGCTATATTTGGAGCAGATGCCCAGCCAAGAACCTGAGGGCCTTGATGAGGGGTTCTCCCGGGGAAGGAGGCAGCGGACAACGACGCGAGTGGGGGAGGCACAGGGGTCGGAGCGAGGTGGCGGTCGGCATAAAGCCTAGAAGCATGAGGGGATTGGAGGCTGGTGAATTGGCAAAGGGGAGAAGTGCACAGGGGTTTTGTGCAAAAAAGCGTAAGTGATATGGGCTTTCACCCGTACGAATATGAGCCATAAAAGATAGACCCAACAATCTTGATACGTGTTTGTATGTTACCACTGAATAGCTCATTTACATTAGACTAGCTGAATGCTCGTGCGTTGCTACGGATTTTAAAATTTGATTATACTATATGTTCTGATAACGGATGGTAAAATTTTTTAGAACATACATGCGGAGGAGGGAGGGGAGGAGGCAAGAGAGAAATCGGGGAGGAGCGCGCGGGTTCGTGGGGGTGGGGAGGCGGGCACACAGGCGTGAGAGGGGTGGGTGGGTCCACACGTCAGATAAAGTATCTTTTTTTGTCAAGAGAGATGAGAAGGGTGGGAGAGGCCGCACCAACCACTAACTCATTCTTTTATAATAGTAAAGATATGTTTTCTATATATAGAGAGAGCAGGAGATCATGGGCCTATTTTTTTGGCTGCGACTTATGGTTTTTGGCTGAAAATTTTGAATTTTGGCTGTTTGCGACAGAGATTGCGGAGAGAGATATACTCGCTTGTGATTTTGGTTGATACAGATGTTAGGTTTTTAACGTGTACTATAATTTACTTGTAGATCCCACCTTGAGAAAATACTCTATTTAAAAGTTAGATACTATAGTAAAAGTTATAAACCGCTTTTAAAAATCGTAAAGAACATATCCATATCACCCATCAGTTCCCCGTCACGGATCAGATCATCCAATCCCTTTTGTCATCTGGCCGAAAGGGTGACGGACCCACTGATGACGATCCTCGCCAAGAAAACAACCGGATGGGAAAAGAATGGCGGATTTGACCCGCAGAAAACGAAAATCAGAAGGACAACTTCTTTCGATGGTGTCAATGGCAATGTGAGATCGCCCTTTTCTCTTGCCGGTGATGATCTTCTACAGGCTCAGGATGTGTGAGATTCTCGATCTCCCAGCCGGCTGAGAGAAAAAGAAAAGTGCCTTTCTCTGATGGACAGTTTTGTTTGGTGTGGTTCGGATCACATATGGTGGCTGTGGAGGTAGCCAGCCTCTCTGTTCTCTGCTCCCAGCGTTGAAAACTTAATGGTGCTTGAAAGGTAAGGATCATGAATGGATCTTACGCCTATGTCTAATGGCTTTAGATTTATCATAACTTATAAGTGTATGTGTGAATGTACCAAATAACGATAAGTTACTTTGTGCTTCACAAAGACGACAAGAAGTTATCTTATTTATTTGTTCAAAAAAAGCTAAAAAATATCAAGGCCAGCTTTTTTTGTGATCGAGTTTGATTTCAGTCATTGGTAGATTTATGTTCACTGATGAATGATGATGTGCAGTGCAACTGTGTAAGCCATCAGACTATCCAATCGCGCACGAGTGTTGCAAAAGATTTTCAGGTGTTCGGATTTTCAGCTAAAAATATTGGCCGTGGGATGCTTGCACGAGGAAAAATGTGTTTTTCAGGTGCACGTAACATTACTTTTTAAACTTCTTAACATTAGTCAAGCACACCCCGTACCGTACCGTGACTACCGTCCAAAATGATACTAGTACTAGTACCATGTTTCCGTGCGTTTCCCTGCACGCCGATGTAAGTACGGATGTATTCAATCTGGCACGCTATTAGTATAACAATATATTTAGTTGAGACGTGATGCAACTAGTAGCACCATTGCCATGACATTAGAGCCATGGCGCCATCAATAACACCGTTACCAAGATGTGCCTAATTTAGTCCTAACTTGGGTGCTTTCGGTTCGAATTTCAGCCGGTTTATGCTTGTGTGACCTATATTAATTGGTTTTTAAACGATGTATTTTTTTAAAACGAGGTTAACAGAAAGATTGTAGCAAAAATATACTGGGTTCAGCTATATCGGTTAAAATCGCATGCGCCTATTTCCCTTTGCGTACTGTCTCTTGCGAACAGTTAGAATTTAAAAATTTAAGTCATAAGACACAGCCCCAAAAAACCCACATACACATTAACCAGGTGAGGATTACCATGCCATGTTGGATTTGTTAATCTTGCTTAAAGCCGCCCTTAACTGCTCCTTTTAAATGCAAATAAATATTAGTAAGTTTTGATGGAGATTGTGACATCCCCAGCCGTCCCTGTAAGCTCAATCAAGACAATCAGAACAACAACATGCAAAGTTTCAAATGAGCTCAAAAGTTACTCGAATGCTAGACGGAACGAACTTGTTAAACTGGCATAACGCCTACTTTCAAATTGTCAGGCTTAGGTGCTTAACCGTATCGTTTCAAATTGTCAGGCTTAGGTGCTTAACAATATGAATTTAGGATGGGTTCTTTCAGCTGCGGCTGATAGCTTTTGGCTCTAATGTAAGCACTCGTACGAACGAACCAAATGTCGATAAGCTGATTTGAAAAGTCCATTCCGATAAACCGCTTCGAAAAGACAGCAGAGAAATCGTCTCATTTGTTTGTTTGAGAGAAATCATAAGACATTAGACATAAGCCAAAAAGAACACACCCTTAATATTATCGTGTTACTATCATCTTTCGAACTACTTTTTGTATTATATTTTTTTAACAAATGGATAAATATTAAAGAAAACATAAACACCTCAACCGCCTGATCTTCTTTTATCTCTCTCTCTCAGGGATACTTTTTGGTCTTCTTTAGTTTTAGAACGATAAAAGCCTATGTTGGAGTATATCACAATCTCCAAAAAAAGTGAACTGAAAAAGTCAATAAAGCATCCGTGCACGTTTATAAAAAACAAATGAAAAAAAAAACAAAGTGTTCATGAGCTTCTGTCGTGCCTGCATCACTACTACGCATACACACACCGTTTTCTTGCATCACAAAAAAAAGGAAAAAAGAAGCACCGTTTACTTCTTTTGTCCACCAATATCTCCCAAAATATGTCTCCCACTATACGTGGGCTTATTCTTTTTGACTGCGATTTGTAGCTATTAGCTGTGGCTTGTAGTTTTTGAGTTGTTCGTGTGAGAAATTACAGAATAATAGAAACACACGTGTACTTTTTGCCGATATAAATGAAGTCGGTACAGTATATACTACAATTAACTAGTAGATTCTATATTAAAAAAATACTTTGTTTAAAAGCTAGTTATTGTAAAAAAGTTGAAGAATAGTTTTTAGAAACCGAAAAGAGTAGATCCGTAGCTTCTGCATGAAGAGACCCACAGTTTCGGAATATCTTCAGTCTCACTCGTCACTCATTGCGCTACTGATACTTCAGTTTGTTGAAGAGTCTACCAAAGAAAATCTCTCTAAAACAGGTGATACATAGCTAAGTGATATGACAAATGTTAATTGTACCATACCAAACATCACTCTCCTTTTTAAAAAACAAAATTAGAGGTAGTATTTGGTAATGCTCGTTCTTCTTATAATTGGCTATTTTTCTTGAAAGAAAAATATTTCTTTCTTTCAATAAACCTTCACCGGGAAGTATTTTCTTTAGAAAGCATGTGTTTAGTGTCTCTCAATCTTCCATGGTACTGGCCAAGAGCCTTTAATAAAGAATTGATTTTATTAATTGCGGTTCCTTAATATTCTCTTACACTTAGAACAAGAAAAGGCATATTTTGCACTAGGAACAAAAAAGGAGAGCAAATATCCAGTTTCTGCACGTCAAATAAATGATTCCAAAATGTATAAATGGTTCTACATCTCCCTCTCAAAGAAAAAAAAGAGAAATAGAAGCCGGTGACCTCATTGTAAACAAGGGGTGTATTTGCAAAACACGATGACTTTTAAGATGTCTTCCTTGAAAAGGTTCGTGCTTGGGTTACGACCTCAGCCTAGCAGCACGTGTGCACATTATCGTGTCGAGCGCGGCATGTCCCAGGTATGGCTAAGCCCAACACGGTCTGTGAGGGACTGAGGGAGGAAGGGGCAGAGCAGACATGGACACACAGTGATGGCGAAGGAGGTGGTTGGTGGGGAGGGAGGGAAACGACTGAATGGGGTGAGTGGCGGAGTGCGAAAGAAAGGAGGCGACAAGAAGAAAGGAGGTGGCAAGAGGTGGGGAGGGACGGACCCATTCGACTGTGTGGGGAGGAGGCAGTGGCCGAGCAGGCCAAGTAGCGGAGCACGAGAGAGGAGGCAACTAAGAGGGAGAAGGCGACAAGGTAGGTGAGGGAGGAGGCTCCTCCCTCCCTAGCCCCGCTACCTCCTCTCACGGCTAGCGCTCCCCTATCTGCCACTCATCAGTGTTAACGTAGATGCGAGAGAATATGCGCCTCAAGCGACAGTGGGTCTTCGTGCTAAATGGGCCATCCTTTGACCTTCATGCTATGTGTGCCCGAGCCAACATGAATGGCTTGTGACCTCATTGGGCCATGTCTGGCTCTGAGGATAAGGCCATGGGCCAGCAAGACAAGGCTTGTTTAGTTAAATCAGGCTGTGCCTATGTGAGCCTGTATCGGACCATGCCGATCGGCCCATTTGGTCAGGGCCGGATAAAATCCAATAACTTCTATCTTTTTTCTTTCTTTTGAAAAGTTCATCTATGCAGTTTCGTCAAGTTATATGTCCTTTTAACTTACAACCAAACTGTTCTCACCTGTGGCCAGAAGCAAAAAATAGACAAAACAAAATGCACGCATGAATTGTTCAAGTATATCTCATATGCACAATAAGTAATAGTGTTTTTGTTTAGATCACAAGATGTTTTTTGAAAAATGAATTAATGAATGCAATCTAATTTGTAAGAAATAACAAAGACAACGAAAAAAAAATTAAGCTAGTTAGAGATATTACCGACCTACTTTGGATGTATTAAAGGGCCAAAATACAAAATCTGGTAAAATCTAATTGGTTTCTAATACGACACACAAAGCAACTAAAAAAGAGAGCAAAAACAGACAAGTGAAAAGAAAAACCCGGGGTCTTCTGCTCCACTCGTCCTACCGCAGTCCACACACAAAGCCGAACCCCCACCTACCCTCACGAATCTCAAAGCGGATCCGACGCCCCGGCCGCCTCCTCCCTCCACTCTCTTCCCCCTCCCCCAGTCTCACATCCATTAAGAGGAAACTGGAGAGAAAAAGAGAGTGGAGAGATAAACTAAACCCAAATAGGCGCACCAAACCCAACCCCAGAACGCACGCCGCAGCCGCCTTCTCCGGCGACCGCGGCGATCACGTGTCCAAACCCTAGGGCTGGAACGAACCCCATAGCGCCTGGACTCTGATGCGTCCCAGCCCATGGCCCTCCACCTCCGCCTCCACCTCCATCTCCGCCTCCTCTTGCTAGTGGTCGGTGTTGCCCTCGGGAGCGCCGACCCAGGCTGGGGCCGCGGGGCGGAGGCGTCAGATCGGGCGGAGCCGGACCCGTACTCGATCCTGACGTGGCACGACTACTCCCCGCCGCCCCCGCCGCCCCCGCCGCCGCCTCCGGAGGCGCCGGCGGCGACCTGCGCCGGGGACCTCCACGGGAAGGGGGACTTCGACACGCGCTGCGAGGTCTCCGAAGAGGTCGAGCTGGGCGGCGACGTCTACATCACCGGCAGCGGCAGCCTCGTGCTCCTTGCCGGCGCGGCCCTGACCTGCGAGAAGCCCGGGTGCGTCGTATCTGCCAACCTCTCCGGCGAGGTGCGCCTCGACCGCGGCGTGCGGGTCGTAGCCGGGAGGGTCTCGCTAGCGGCCACCAACGTCACAATCGCCGACACGGTCGTTGTGAATACCACCGCACTCGCCGGCGATCCGCCTGAGCGCACCAGCGGCGTCCCGACGGGGACGCACGGCGATGGCGGGGGGCATGGCGGCCGCGGTGCCAGCTGCTACGTCAAGGATGGGCAGACGCAGGAGGACTCGTGGGGCGGCGACGCCTACGCGTGGTCAGACCTCGAGCACCCGTTTAGCTACGGAAGCAAAGGGGGTTCCACCAGCGTCGAGAAGGACTACGGCGGCGCCGGCGGCGGCATCGTGTGGCTGTTTGCAGAGGACCTGGTAATGAATGGCACAGTGCTCTCCGATGGTGGAGATAGCAACGAGAAGGGTGGGGGAGGTTCTGGGGGGAGCATCTATATAAAGGCTGCGACTATGTGAGTGTTTTTGGAATTTTTAATTCCGTTTTGCTTCCTTTCTACCTTTCACTAATTGAACTGACATGTCAGCATTTTAACTATTTAATTAATTAACTTGAAAATTGGAAAACAGTTTCCCAAATTGGAAACTGCGATGATGAATTGGTAGGTCCTGTTGTTTATGAACTGGTTGGGATTTAATTTTTTTTTAGAGATGAAGGGTACCCTTTGCCGATTTTTCCGTTGATAGATACATTACACAGAGAAGGTCATATTTTAATGAGCTGAAAGATCATGAAATGATACTCAGATTTCTAGAAGCGCAGTCTGGTTGGAATTAGTGTTGAAGGTATGCTATGCTTTGTTGAGATGCTAATAAACTGAAATTTAGACATTAGTTTTGTTGAAAATGTAGTCAGAATCACAGGCTTGAGTACATTACTTGATCAAGTGGATTTGAGGATTATATTTTTCCTCTAAGATCACACATGGATTGAAGAGCAGTAGCTAAATGACGCATAGAGTTAATTAGTGTATGAGTAACAAGGATTTCATTGTATCGGTAATAGCTTCACAGTAACGTAAATATACATATTAGGCTTGACGGAACCTGCTAGACACTAAAACGCTACTATAGCAGTGAAGAACAACTCTTCGATCTATTGCAGTGCACCTAGCTAGTTTTTCCAGTGGCATTTGAGTTGACAAATGTCTGGAGTTTTTTTAGCTTGATTCTGATGTTATTTTGCTTTGTTGTAAATCTGCTGGCTATGTACTTCAGTATTCAGTTAGCCCTTTGCAGGTTTCCCTCTCTGATCTTTTGTTGGTGACAGGCATGGCGCTGGAAAGATAGGTGCTTCTGGAGGCAATGGTTTGGCTGGGGGAGGTGGAGGACGGGTTTCTATTAACGTTTTCAGTAGGCATGATGATGCCCAGATTTTCGTTCATGGTAATTTGCTTGATCTTATGGACATTGATCTTTATGTGCTTACTTAATCACTTAGGGTACATTTGGATCCTTAGCTAGCTTTGCCCAGCTAAGCTAGTATAAGCTAGCTCATCCGGGCTATAGCTAATCGTGGCAAGGTTATTTGTTTGGTTCTTTTGCTTTGAAAACGAAAAATAAAAATATATTTGGGTTGTGAATAAATCATTCTCCAAATATTTGAACCATTTTTGTTTCAAAGCAACCAGATATGACTCATGCTATAACTTTACAAATAAACTAGCTGTGAGGAGATTAGTAGTTGGCTTGTTGCAGTAGAAGACATCAGCAGGTACTTGATTCCACGAGTCCTCAAAATAAAAAGATCTAGATTACATGCATATATACTGCATCTCCTTGGTAGTTAGCGATTGATTTAAGATTTTGAAAATTAGCGATGGGCACATGCATGAAGGATGATGCCTAGTCGATGTTAAAGGACGACCGCGTGTGCTGGCTTGTCGATGAGGGAGAGTCGATTTGGCTCTCCTCCATGGGCGAGAATTTCGTAGCAGTTATGGGCTACTTTGCCCAACAAAGCTAGCTTTTTTTACCACTACCAAATGCCTCTCCTTGCTAAGCAAGGCTAGAACTACCCTTGCTTGAGATCCAAACACACCCTTAATTCTTAACCTTGCTAACTTTTTTTCTCTTTTGCAAGAGTTGCTATTACAAAGTTGCAGCCTATATGCTATTACAACCTTGTTGATCTGATGCACATATGTATATTCATATTTTTAATTTATTGTTCTGTTTCTATGTTACTCATTCTGTTATTATAGTTTTTGCGCTATATGAAGTTGCCTTTTTCTAAACCCTGCTATATTTGTACTATTCATAGAGTATTGATCTTTACCTTTTGTACGTTCTTGTATTCCTGGAATTTAGGTTAGCAACTCTACATTTGCAGAAGACCTGAATGTACGACTGTCTATCTCACTCAAAACATGATATTTGTGTATTCAACTATAGAAGCATTCTACTGCTCCTTTTGTAGACTTACTCTTAGCCCTCAATGTGTTATGAGTGTTTTTTTGGCTGGATGGGGTGAAGCTCCTAGTCTGAGTAACTTTCTATTGATATATGGATGGAGCCATTGTCTAGACAACCTCATTGATTTATTTGTGTTTACAATTAAAGTGCGACACCTTTCTCAGGTGGAAGGAGTTCGGGCTGTCCAGATAATGCAGGAGCTGCTGGAACTCTTTATGAAGCAGTACCTAAGAGTCTTGTTGTTAGCAACAATAACTTGAGTACACAAACTGACACACTTCTTTTAGAGTTCCCAAATCAGCCACTATGGACGAATGTTTTTGTCAGGAATCACGCCAAAGTCGCTGTCCCTTTGCTCTGGAGTCGTGTTCAGGTACTGGGCTTTGCAATGATATCTTGATTAATGCTCTACCAATATGGTGGTGTCTTTAGACTTCCTATTTATTTTCTTTTTCTGACATGAACCCATTTAGTGCTATAATCGTATATATTCATGTTCTTCAATTCAGCTTTAAATTATCTATCCAGTATACTCTCCAAAAAAGCAGAATGCATATTTGATTTTGGTTTTTGTAATCATTTTATGTATAATCACGAATACACTACAGCTGGGTATGCTAGTTTACAATAAAAAAGCACTAAGGTCTACTTGTGTCTTCCTCTTCTGAGTGAATATAATGTGAAAACAGTACTTCAAAGTTTGAAAAATTCAAGAATGTGACGGCCATCTTGAAGTAGTGTTGGTGTACCATGGGAAATTTGTCTGTGCTCTCTTGCAATTAAAATTCTTAACATTTCCATGACTTTATGCTACATCGCCTTAATGCACATAATGCAAGCTGTGGTTCCTGAAAATAAGAAAATATCTGTGGATCTTCTTGTCTTTAGTTGACTCCATGCTTTCTTTGGAAAGCATTTGAAATAGTCCGCAACCAGTTTTTTACAATTTTTCAGGTCCAAGGGCAACTTAGCCTTCTATCAGGTGCTGTTCTAACTTTTGGGTTGACCCTTTATCCATACTCTGAGTTTGAACTGATGGCTGAGGAGCTTCTCATGAGTGACTCAACAATCAAGGTGATTTTTTTGCTGTTGGTTCTTGCTATTTGCCGTCTTCTTGGTGCATCTGTTGTACATGTGTCAAATCCTATGCACTAATTTGCACTGTTTTTTCAGGTGTTTGGTGCTTTGAGAATGTCTGTCAAGATGCTCCTTATGTGGAACTCCATAATGTTAATTGATGGCGGTGGAGATTCAATAGTTGCAACTTCTTTACTGGATGCTAGCAATTTGATAGTTCTGAAGGTCCATTGGTTGTCCACTTTCAATGACTGTTATTCTTGTTTGCTGCTTAACTTGCATGACAAATTTGCTTATATATTTATCAGGAATCATCCGTGATACATTCTAATGCTAATCTTGGAGTTCGCGGTCAAGGTCTGCTGAACTTATCGGGGGATGGAGACACAATTGAGGCACAACGCCTTATTTTATCACTGTTCTACAGCATACAAGTATGGTATATATCCTTTAGCTGATATGTTTTATTTTCTTTATCCACAACTTTGCTGAATTAGTTTGTTTTTAGCTACATGTTATTTTTCCTGCTCATTTTTTAGCACATCACTGTGGGTTCTATTTATACACAAAGACTGTGTAATTGTTTTTTTTATGTTTCTACTTCTGTCAAATATCTGGTCATGACATTCAACTGCAGGTGGAAGCTTGTCGTTGATGCAATTTACATTTTTCCATATTATTTAGGGTCTGTTCTTTTTGGCTGCGACTTATGGCTTTTAGCTGAAATTTTTGAATTTTGGCTGTTTGCGATAGAGATACTCGCTTGCGATTTGGTTGATTAATATGTTAGGCTTTTAACGTGTGCTACAATTAACTTGTAGATCCCGTCTTGAGAAAATACTCTATTTAAAAGTTAGGTACTATAGCAAAAATCAAAAGCCACTTTTAGAAGCCGTAAAGAACATGCCCTTAGCCTGTGTAGTGTTCCCCCCTCAACCCAAGAACTGGATCTAAATAGGTGTCACCGTGGCATTTATATAGATGTCCTGATTAAGATGGCTCATATTTGATGTTTCTCCACTTTTGTGATGAGTGCTCTCTGCTGCCTTTGTATGTGTGCCCTTTGTTTCTTCTATATTTGTAATTCTAAGTTCTAACTACTCCGATTGAATGTTGTACACATTCTATTTTCCCTTTTGTAAACTATTGCAAGAACTAATTACAATAATTATTTCTTTTGTAGGTTGGACCTGGCTCCGTTTTACGGGGCCCACATGTAAATGGAAGTAGTGATGATGTGTAAATACTTCCTCCTTCAACTATTGCATTGAGAAGTTCTTTTGCCATATTTCTGGTGTTGGAAAGTTTTTTGCACGTTAATGAGCTGTTGTGCATCTGTTAGGGCCCCAAAGTTGAACTGTGAAGACGAGACCTGTCCTGTGGAAATAATTCATCCACCAGAAGATTGTAATCTGAATTCATCATTGTCATTTACTCTTCAGGTACATTGGGTTTTTAACTTTCCTATGTGGTGCTTCTCAGGTTACTTTGCTGGTAAGATGCAAATTATGACCACTTTTCCCTTTAGGTATGTCGTGTTGAAGATATTGATGTCTGGGGTCTTGTACAAGGAACTGTAATTCATTTCAATAGGGCAAGAAGTGTCACTGTGCACACAACTGGGTCCATCAGTGCCTCAGGCTTGGGTAATGCGCCATCCTTCTGTTGTTTGCCAGAATGTATTGTTGCTTTGTTGCTTGCAGTTCTAAGGACAGCTTAATGTCTCCTGTGGATTCTGTGAGTAGATCAGCCATATGCTTGAAAAATACCGTGCAAATTTGCAGTGTTGCTTGGCTGCTAAGTGTAAAGAGAATTTATGCTTCTGAACTTGGGGTCCGTGATGGTGGATACAGTGGGCACACATACTATAATCTTAAAACTCAGTAATCTTCAACATATCTCAACACTAACATTTAATCTTCAACATATCTCAACACTAACATTTAACATTCACCTAGCTTGTCAAAATGTCAAGGTATATTATTTTCAGCAGCAAATACATGTTATCTTATCGGAATATATTCCAACCGGATGAGAAAAAAATTATAGCACTCTGTAATGCTGAAGATACCCCCCTTTTCCCCTGTTTTCCGTTCTGCATGCTATCCTTAGTTTCTTCATTGGAAAATCCATATAGAACAAATTGCTTAAATTTTCTACCTTTGGTCTCAGCTGAGATAAGTTGCTGCAAGTCCATTTGCAGGGCTTGAGAACTGTGTGTTTTGTTTATTTTCTGTTTGACTTCATTATGCTTAAAAATTCCTGCTTGTAATTATAGCAACATATGTTTCAAACTATTTTTTCACATTGTGATGATCTTATGTCCAGTGACATGCTTTCTGTGACTTATTGTAGAACTTAAATTTCATTCTTCTAATTTCAGGCTGTCATAGTGGAATAGGACGAGGAAGAATGTTAAGTAGCAGCCTAAGCGGTGGTGGTGGACATGGTGGTAAAGGGGGGGACGGTTTTTCTGATGGGAGTCGTGCTGAGGGTGGAGCTACATATGGTAATGCTGATTTGCCTTGTGAACTTGGCAGTGGCAGTGGTAATGACACCACAGGGTTTTCCACAGCTGGTGGTGGTATAATAGGTAACACATATGAATATATGATCCATGTTTGTTTGACCCATATTTAATCATAAATGCATACTAGATGTTAAGAATATCGTCTCTTATCATTGCTGTAATGGCACTCCAGTGTTGGGCTCATGGGAGTATTCTCTGCCAAGTCTCACGCTCTATGGTACCATAGAATCAAATGGTAGCAGTTCCACTGATGTTGTAACTAATGCCTCCATTGGACCTGGTGGTGGTTCTGGGGGCACAATTCTTCTATTTGTGCACACCTTGTTCCAAGCGAAGAGCTCCATCCTTTCGAGTGTTGGTGGCTTTGGAAGAGCTGGCAGTGGTGGGGGTGGAGGGGGAAGGATTCACTTCCATTGGTCTAACATTCCTACTGGAGATGAGTATGTTCCTGTTGCAGTTGTTCAAGGATCAATACTTGCAAGGTCTGATTTGATCCTTTCTCTAAAATTACTTTCAGTATTCTTGGTTTTCTGGATGAATTTGCAAGGCCAAGTTACTTTAAATATGTAGTATTGTTGGCAATTTAGGGCATAACATGTGGTGTTAATAATATTATGAAATTTCTGTATTTTCAGTTGTTCAAATTTAATCTTGCATTTCGTGGATTGTTTTTTTACTACTCTTTATGTCTAGTCTAATTTTATTACGATGACATTACAGGATGTTGAGGCCAGGAAAAAACTGAATAACTAATTCGTACTGTATGTTTTGATATTTTGGACCTTTAATCAGTAGCAGTGCCAGCCCTATCATCAAGTTTGTAGATCGTGTCTTTTTTAGATTTTTTTTAAATGTATTTATTTTTACCTTTTGAATGTTGAGGCTTGGGACTCCCTGCATCTTTCAGAGTTGAACAATATGGGGTATGGATGGCTCTTATTTTACTTAAGTATCATTGTATAGATATTTTAGAAGGAAGAATTTGCAGAAAAGTTGCTATTAATTACAGGACTATGTTTAGTCCTACATCTAGCATGCTGAAAATAACTTTTTGGTGCTTGAGATGCGGTGCCAGTTGACACATGCCGAGCTTTCGCAACTTGGAAGCAGCTTAGCAGGATGAAATCTGTTTTTTTATATGGTCGCCTCATTATATACCCACTTTCGTATGGTTTTTACAGCCCTTACAGCAATGATGGCTTTGTGATGATAACATGTTGTTACTTCTTCATTAGATGGAAGCTCTTTCTTTGTGGAATTCTCATCACAATATGAAATATCTGAAAATAAGCATTCTTGTTGTTCCAAAAAACATCATTATTTAAAATAGGGAAATATTTGATTGCATCAAATTCGAGATTGACCCATTATGATCAATTTTGAACGTGTTAAAATATAATTTATGTATTGAAGGAGTTTATGGAATGCTGATGTCGAAATGAGTTGTACTTTATTTTTGGGAAAATTTAGCTTATGCCATTAGTTGCGGTCCACTTCTCACTTTTGCCACTAAATTTTCCGTCGTCTCACTTACGCCACTGTTCCACAACTAATGGCATAAGCTAAACTTTCCCTTTATTTTATGCATGTTATCAGAATCTGAAATTTATGGCTGAATTGTGATGTGCATGATGCAATTTAATTTTGATTTCTGTACATTTCCCTTTCATCACTAGTATTTGTTGTCAGACGTGTAACATGACTGTAAGATGTCATATATATTATTGGTATGCTGATTGTGTATTCTTGTACAGTGGAGGAATCAGCAAAGGGCAAGGATTTTCTGGTGGGAATGGAACAGTTACAGGAAGAGCTTGCCCAAAGGGTCTTTATGGTACATTTTGCAAGGTAACTTATTTATGTCATAAATGTGATCCACCCTTTTGTCATTATTTATTTGTAACTTGTTGACCAATAAAAGTTGGTTGATTCAATTACACATAACCTACTCAAGTGTTCTGTATCATGATATTGTTTAATATGTCAGTCCATCATCTAGCAAGAAAACTGAACAATCACATTTCTAATTTCTTAGTTCTGGTGGGCTGGTGGCTGTATGCCTATATCTACTCTAGTTGCTACTTATGTGGTGGTGTTTCTGTGGAAAATGCAGGAATGTCCTTTGGGAACGTACAAGAATGTTACTGGATCTTCAAAATCTCTGTGCTTTCCATGCCCTCCAGATGAACTCCCTCACCGTGCTGTATACACAAGTGTCCGAGGTAATTCTTTCTATATATTTTCTCAGAGTGATATGTAGTGGAAGTGCAACCTAAGCAGATTACTTTAACTTCTTTTCTAAATATCTCAGCAACTAGGCATTAGAGTATGTTGTCTTTGGATTTATCTTTTTCTTGGTAATGTGCGATTTCTTCTCTGTTTTCTTTTTGGTGTTACCCTAGATTGCTTTGAATATTTTTCATTTTCAAGTAGTTCTAAGGATAAGAGGTTTCTTCTAGTTTGCTTGAATATTCTAAGCATAGCTTATGTTTGACAGGAGGTGCTGCTGAAACTCCATGCCCATACGAATGTGTGTCTGATAGATATCGCATGCCTCACTGTTATACTGCTCTGGAAGAGTTAATATACACTTTTGGGGGGCCTTGGTTATTTGGCCTACTTCTTTCAGGCCTTCTTGTTTTGTTAGCTCTTGTTTTAAGTGTTGCTCGTATGAAATTTGTTGGTACTGATGAGTTACCTGGGCCAGCACCAACTCAACAAGGGTCCCAAATCGACCACTCCTTTCCTTTCCTAGAATCACTAAATGAGGTACTTTATACATTGTGCTGCTCAAACCCATATAGGCCATATTTAAGTACCATATGAAATTACAAACATCCTGGTTTTTTATAGAAGTTTTGCTATTGTTGCAGGTCTTGGAAACTAATAGGGCTGAAGAATCACATGGTCATGTACACAGGATGTATTTCATGGGTCCGAACACCTTCAGTGAACCTTGGCATCTCCCACACACTCCACCAGAGCTGATCACAGAGATTGTGTATGTATGCTTGTCCTCAAGTAGACCTAGGCACTGCTTAAACAGATTCAACCTTTCTGGTTCTTTTGTTTAATAGTCCTCCTGTGCTTTGTTGATTTGCTGTTATGATTCAAATATCCTCTGGGTGTTAGAAGTTCTATCGAAAATTCAAAATTACACAATTGATGTTCTATTTGTTCTGTCTACATTGTCAGGTATGAGGATGCATTTAATCGATTTGTCGATGAGATAAATACCCTTGCAGCTTATCAGTGGTGGGAAGGATCAGTTTACAGTATCCTCTGCATACTTGCATATCCCTTGGCTTGGTCATGGCAGCAGTGGTGTAGAAGAAAGAAATTACAAAGACTTCGTGAGTTTGTTCGCTCTGAGTATGATCATTCATGCTTACGGTCTTGCCGTTCACGTGCACTTTATGAAGGGCTCAAGGTCTGTAACTCTGTATTTCACTATTTCTAAACAGTAAGCACTAGATGTTTGTGGGATGATACTATAAGCGTATCTTCAATCTCTAGCTTTGCTAGTGTTAAGAATTGTACCATCATCATGATTTTTCTCAGAAAATTGAATTTTTGTAAGTTGCATTCTGAAATTTATTGTTCAGCTTGTAACTGATAAATATTATCAGAGGGTGGGCATATTAAACTACCAGTAATAAAAGTTGTACTGTTAAAGATGTTACGTTGAATAAATAGCAAGATATTGTCTTGAACATTTATGTCCGTATTATCTATAGACCAGAAACATTGTGCAATAATTTTAGTAATATCAGCGGCGGTTAAATTCAAGTTTTAGAATAAACCATTCGTGAGTGACCGTTCTATAATTTTTTAGCGTCCTTCACTAGTTTGGACAATTGTAAACATATTACTCATTTTCTCCTTTCCAAAACTGAAATTTTATCTTTCGGGATAAAGGGAACGGGTCATGTGTGGCAGTCGTCATCTTTGAAATTAAGATATCGCCTATTTTCCCAATCTGCAGGTGACTGCAACTCCAGATCTTATGCTGGGATATTTAGATTTCTTCCTTGGGGGCGATGAGAAAAGGCCTGATCTTCCGCCTCGTCTTCGTCAAAGGTTTCCAATGTCTTTGATCTTTGGTGGTGATGGAAGTTACATGGCTCCATTTTCACTTCATAGTGACAGTGTGCTCACTAGTCTTATGAGTCAGGTATGATCTTAATATCTTTCAAACTGCAATACTGCATTTCTGAAGCTTCTCCTTAGAGCCTCATGTTATGTCCATTACAGGCTGTTCCCTCATCGATATGGCACCGTCTTGTAGCTGGATTGAATGCCCAGTTGCGTTTGGTTCGACGTGGAAATCTCAAAGTAACATTCCTTCCTGTCCTCAACTGGCTTGAAACTCATGCAAATCCTGCTTTGGGTGTGAATAGTGTCCGTGTTGATCTTGCCTGGTTCCAAGCTACAGCATTAGGGTATTGCCAACTTGGTATTGTCGTTTATGCTGTTGAAGGAGAACCAGTGTCTGCTGGACTTGATGGTAGCCCTAGAATTAAAATAGAGCAACATTCACTGTGAGTTATTATTTATGTTGGTGCTGAGCATTTGTCATTTTGCTTGTTAATCATCATTTATTCGTAATGGTTTATTGCATCATGCAGGGCGCAGAACATGCTTGCTGATTCTCAACTTGATCACTCAAGGATTAAGGATGCTCTTATGCGCAAAAGGATTACTGGCGGAATTCTCGATACTAATAGCTTAAGGACACTTAAAGACAGGAGAGATCTGTTTTACCCATTTTCGCTTATCTTGCACAATACTAAACCAGTTGGGCATCAGGTCTTTCTCTGCCCTCATTTGAACTTATAGAATGATTATGATTGAATTTATGACATTTTGCACTTATCATAGTTCTGTTGTTCTTAACTGCAGGATCTTGTTGGCTTAGTAATCTCAATATTGCTTCTCGCGGATTTCAGCTTAGTGTTGCTTACTTTTCTCCAGCTATATTCATACTCTATGGCTGATGTTCTTTTAGTTCTCTTTGTTCTTCCTCTCGGGATACTGTCGCCTTTTCCGGCTGGAATAAATGCTCTTTTTAGTCATGGACCACGGCGGTCAGCAGGCCTTGCTCGTGTATATGCATTGTGGAACATTACTTCACTGGTCAATGTTGTAAGGATCCTTTGCTCATCCGCATTTCATTGTTACATGTTTATTTGTGTCTACATTGTATTCAAAATCTCGGAGAACTCTGTAGTTAGCATTACCACTACTATTAATGTCTGCAATGGTATTAGCTTGTCTATACCAAGTTTTACCTTCATTGTATCTTCATGAACTTCTTCCCATGCACGTTCAGGTTGTGGCTTTCGTATGTGGTCTTGTACATTACAAGTCGTCAACCAAAAGACATCCAAGCACGCAGCCATGGAACCTGGGAACGTAAGCATCATTCTCCTTGCCAGTCCGCAAGCATTTGTTTTTTAGAACTATATGCAATTAGGCAATCAACACATCTTTTTGCCTGCCTCGTCTTCATCCTGCACATGTTGAAACTCTATGCAGGGATGAAAGTGGTTGGTGGCTCTTCCCAACTGGGCTCATGTTGTTGAAATGCATCCAAGCAAGGCTTGTTGATTGGCATGTTGCTAATTTAGAGATCCAAGATCGCGCAGTATATAGTAATGACCCAAGCATATTTTGGCAATCATGACATCCGGTGCAACTAGGTTACTGGGGTGCTTTTTACAACTCGATTTTTTGGGAGTTGATAAAAGGAAGTAGTGGGGGACAGCACGGCCTTTCTTTACTGACAAGGCAAAGAAGCAACTACAGTGCTTATAGATGCATACTTCCGTGACCCTCGTTAATCATGTGCAGTCACAACCTGTGTTTTGTTGTATATATAAAGGTGTACTTGATCCATTCTTTGTAGGATTTAGACACCACAGAGTTATGAACAACTGGAAATACAACCCGTGCGATAGCGTGATGCTGCGTAATGACGTTGCATGGGACCCCTGTTATATATTCTTTCCTTTGCTTATGAAACGGGGAGACGAATGTGTTTGGTGATCTGAGTTGGCCGGTGAAAGAAGTAATGTGCAATGAAAGAATGGAAAGAAATAGCCAACAAAAATCATCTCGAAAGTGGGATAACTGAGACATATATGTAATACTTTCTTCATTCTATAGACGGGAAACTAAGGCTTCAGAGATTATTTATGACGTCAAAGAGTTCTCAATAGACCAGGATCCATCAGCTAGCTAATATGAATCGACCAAAACAATTTGCACTGAAATGAATTAAATTACTAACCTGGTTTAGCTAATTAAAGGAAGGTAAATCTTCAACAAAATATTACTATGGTGGAAATATCGTAGAACTGAATGGCAAGAGAAATTGTCTTCCCTTTCTATACCATCATCAGTAAATACTTAACAAACAGACGCCAAAAGAGGCAATCTAGCAAACAGCTGTCCTGCGAGAAACAACATATATTTGTCGGATTCAAAATCAAATCACAGTTTTTATGTAAACTCGATACTGTTTACTTCATTCAGACTGAAAAATTTGAATGACAAACATCAGACTCTCTATGCACGATTCAGCTTGGGGCTGCATCTGTGTCAACTCCTCCGTTGCCTGTGGTGGTTGATGTGCTGCCCATGTGATCAATTGGGGAGTTCTTCTGCTTGCTTGTGGTGGTCGATGTGTCGGTGGTTCAGTTTGGGTTGTTCTTTGCACGTCTGCGGTAATCGACATGTTGGACTGATTGTTCTTGGGGCCTTTTCGCCTGTTTGTGGTGGTCAGTGTGCCCAGGATCAGTTTGAGAGGTGTACGACCGTTGCTAGCAATTAGAGAAGGTGAATAATTCTTGAAATTTTTTATCTAAAGATATTCAAAATCTTCGCTCGAGTGACTACCATAGTCACCAAGTTCAGATAACACCAACACGACGAAGAAAAACCAAGCTAGCAACAAGAGCCAACGAAATCGATAGCCTTCTACACAGGTCCGGTCAGACAGCCATTAGGAGGTTGGTTTGACCGTTGCAACCAGTTGTTCTCTATTTCCAAACCTAAAAACCTCTCAGGGTAAAAGATTAAATCTTAAAAACTTAATCAAATCTCATCCAAATACTTCTAAATTTTGCATAAGACTTTTTCAAGGTAATAAGAATATAAATCAATCAAGAATTATAATATTTTTGGGCTCAAGTTCACCAATTTGAAGAGAATTGAATCTAGGACACAAGAACACCAAAAGCCTAATTTTAAAATTACATCTTGCTTGTGAGGAGCTAAGACATGATGTTTTTCAGATATATTCTTACATTTTCTAGCAAGACAATCCAAGTAAGAGGTTGGGCTAGAACTCCCACGAACCGAAATCACGAATCTAGTTCAAGAACAAAATAAACAAAGCAAGAACATGATTGAGACAAAGATTTGATCTATTTCAGAGGAGGATGGAGTTTAAATGCCCATGGATGATTACAAGGAGCAGGCAAAACACCACCTTTTTTCTCTCAAGATATGTCACACAACCATGAAGGAGACAAGTTAGTAGAGCAAAGCCTAAGCATAGAATCCTTAAAACTACCACCTCCTCTCCCCCTCTCTAAATATTCAACACACCACTTAATGGGTTCAATCCATTAAGCTTACTGGGGAAACATGTCAACCTCGTTGACATTGGTTTTACACACTCGCACGCACTTCTCAAAGCGCTTAAAAGGATCAAATTATTAACACACTAGTATTTGATCCACACCACACAACCAACTCTATCCTAAACCTAAACCATCTCCTTTGCACCTTCCCGTGCTGCGGTTTTGGTGTAGGCCTCAAGTTCGGTTTTGGGCATTTCCCAAAATGCCCCCGACAAAGCTCTGTCTCGACAACTCGCTCCGACCGCTTGCTTATGACCGCTTGCTTACGAGTGCTCGGATTGATCACCCAGTCATTCTGATCACTCGACAAGATCTCGAATCGACCGCCTGATCATTCTGATCACTCGGCGTGATCTCAGATCAATCGTTCTGTTCACTCGGCATGATCTCAGATCGATCGTCTGCTTGTTCTGGCTGCTCTACACGATAGCGATGCTCGTAGTCATGACCTCCTTCTGCCTGATGCTCCTCCACCGTTCGACCACCACCTGATCGAGTACAAGCTAAAGGCGAAACAGAGCAAGCAAAGCGGAGATGAAAACCAGTCGCGGAGAATCTTTTTCTGAAAAGGATCTGATCTATTATTTCATCATCATATTCTTGGCTACAAAGCACCTCACGACACCCCTAAAAACCTTCTCCATGAAAGCCCTAAAAACCCGCACACTAGCATACAGCCTCCCCTGCTTTTATAACCAGCGCAGACTGTATTCAACTCGAACACCTCAAAACCGTGCCCTTAACCACCTGGACACGAGATACTATCTCTTCCTCAAATCAAGGGACCTGAAACCCTTCCTAACACGGGTTTTAACCACCTCGTACAGATCATGGACTCCATCCACAACTCCATACGACACATACGACAAAGCCTTCAGGATATCCTCTCCTGTATCTCTATCGTGCACTATCACTGCGTGCTCTTGTGTGAGTTCGATCACCTCGTGTGACCTCTAGACCGTCTAAACCTCAGATTACCCCCTCCTAGTCCCAGTCATCCTCATCACCGACCGTAACCGTCTCCACGCCTCCACGCAACATCCACCTTTGACTTCCACGTGCTCCAGCATGAGCTCGACCACCTCGCATGAGATCCCGACCGTCTGGACCTCAGATTACCCCCTCCAAGTCCCTATCCTCCTTGTTACCGACCATGGCCGCCTCCATGCCCACCTACACATGCAAAGACCAAAGAAACCAACTCCTGGCAACACACATTAGCAAAACACATCTTTGTCTATACCCAGACAAGATCCAAACCTCCTATGACCATCCCCCAGGTCGTTTACAGCCATACAAAACATTGCTGATTGAAACAGACCACCTATGACCACCCAATACGACCATGCCTCAGAATGTTTACGACTATCGCTAAGTCTATCGCTACCTCTACTCGTAACCCACAAGTACTCAGAAACCACACAACTATCGAGTACCGGCTACGAGTACCTCAAGCAATGACCATTCATCAACGACCACCACACACCGACCAATCAACCACTGTCCCACGTACTCGATCATAAGAGGGAAGCACTCGTATCGACCATGAAGTATTACAAGTACCGAGCGTGAAGCCAACGGCAACCGATCGCTAAGCCTTCGACTACCGAAGGCAGAATAGTAGACTATGAAGCCTACGAGTAGCGACAAGACTGCCAAGTCTATGATCATGAAGGTAGTCTGCAAAATCTATGACCATGCGAGCAGTTTGTAGCTACGATTACCTGCCTTGGTCGTAAAACCGAAGTCGTACTTCCGTGGTCGAAGCATGTCGTGGTCGTAAGCTGAACGTGGTCGTAGCATGCGTGGTCGTAGCATGCCGTGGTCGTAAGCTGAATGTGGTCGTAGCATGCCGTGGTCGTAAGCTGAATGTGGTCATAGCATGTCGTGGTCGTAAGCTGAACGTGATCGTAGCATGCTGTGGTCATAAGCTGATGTATGCCGTGGTCATAGTCTGTGTTTGTCGTGGTCATAAGTGTGTCTGAAGTGCTGTGATCACTCGTAACTGAGCAAAATCATTCGAAAGCAAAGACATCAACATCAAACAACCAAGACTTTCATAAACGTAAAATCCAAGGCAAACCAAATGTCAATTATTCATCATCTCTTTATTTACGACCATCCATATGGTCTAACAACTTACTATTTTAATTAATCATAATTATTTAAATTACCTTGAATCACTGAAATTAGCAGTAAAAAATTATAAAAAATGCATAGAAAATTTTGGAACCATTGTCAAATTTATTTCATGCATGTGTTACCTGCAGTAAATTTATGTGTTCCTTTTATGCACATATAGATGACATGCATCACGTACCGGGAGTTCAAGGAGCTGGCTCAGTATGGACAAAACTACTTGACTTGGGCTTCCGACATCGAAATTGTATTTGGAGCCAAGAAGCTCTGTGCTGCTATTGGGATTGGTGCATCGAAAGATGCCAAACCGTCCCTAAGGAAAATGATCAGGCACTTCACTTCTTCAAGTACCACTTCTGTCTCACTCTCAAGAATGAGTACATGGCAGAGAAGAGCGTGCTAGCCTTGTGGACTGCACTAAAGAAGCGGTTCGAAAAGGTAAAGTACATCATTCTTTCTTAGGCAGAGTAGGAATAGATCCAACTGTGATTTGCTGACTTCAAGACGATTGGAGAGTACAACTCTGTTATGTACAGAATTTGTACCAATCTTCAACTCTGTAGCAGGCAGGTCACAGATGAGTAGAAGATTGAAAAGACCCTCTCCACCTTTCACCCCAATGCAGTGCAGTCTATGCGCAATTATCGTTAAGACGGCTACAAGGAGTATGATGAATTGATTGATATTATGAAAGTTGTAGAGGCTCAGGATAAAGTTCTCCGCAAGAACTTTATCGCACAACCACCTGGAAGCTCCGTTGGCCGTGAGGCCAACGCTGAGAGCTACAAGGTGTGGAAGCCTATAATGAAGAAAAGGGGAAGGAATGGTAAAGCCGCGGCCTAGAAAGGTAAATCAAATGCTTCACAGAAAAATAAAGCTAAAAAACCAAAGCGAGACGACAAGCCCTATGATCAACAAGACCAAACATGCGACAAGTGTGGCAAGTGGGTGGCACTGGTCACAGATCTGTAAAGAGCTGTAGCACGTCGTCGATGCTTTCCGGGCTAAGAAGGAGAAGGGAGGCAAAGGGCAGCATGAAACTCACTTTGCCTTTGTTTTGGGGGAGAATTCTCAGCAGCTGTCTACACCAATGGAGATTGACCACTCCTACTGCGGTATCCCCTCTTGACATTACAGGTGCTGCTGCCATAATTTCTTAGGAAGAGCATCTCACCCCCGAGAAGATAGTAGCTGAAGTCTCTGACTTCTTAGCAGATTTAGTCTAATGTACAGAGTGCATTTGGACTTTAATTGTCATTCATTTCATGTGTGGAAGGAATAAGTTGGATTTTGCACAAATAGTTTATTTTCTCGTGATGGTTGAATAATATTAATTAATTAATTCATTTATTCCATTAATAATGGTATGATATGTTCTGATATTTGAAGTATTTTATTTATATGTTGATTGTCTCCTACTACATATTAATAAAATACTTTATATTGGAATGCGTGTGGCGCCATATGGTGGAAGTGTGCTTAGCTGACAGCGGCACAATAAATACCATATTGTGAGAGACAAAATTCTTTCAGTCGATTAGTAAGAATGCTGGCAGTCTTACGACCATCGTTGGTAGCAATGCTTGTATAATAGGCTCAGGAAGAGTCACAATTATACTCCTAATTGTCACAACTTTGGTCATTTAAGAAATCTTATTGTATCCAGAATCGACTAGAACTCTCCTAAGTTTCAAGGATATTCGCGCTAACGATTTCTACATTGAAACTGAAGAAGAGTATGATAAGAAATACCTGCTCATTACAAAGCGTGAAGCAAGTGAAAAAAAAAGATATTATGAAGACTTCCTTCATTTGAGACTAGGCTATACTACACTAATATTAAGGCACCCGAAGCCTATACTGCCCTGAAAACCATACTTAGAATCTCTGAACTCTTCGTCTCTAGCATGATAGATTAGACCACCCAAGTATTAGGATGATGAGAAATATAATTAACAATTCATAGGAATATAATATAGATGCAAATAATTTCTCGAATCAAGAAGATTTCGTGTGCCCCATATGTATCACCGGGAAATTAATTACTAGACCTTCTACTCTAAAAGTAAAGGATGAAGTTCCTGCATTCCTGTAACGCATCCAAGGAGATATTTGCGATCCTATATAGCCACTGTCAGGGTCATTTAAATATTTTATGGTGCTCATCGATTCTTCCTCGAAATGGTCACATGTATGTTTATTATCTACGAGAAATCATGCTTTTACAAAGCTGATCTCGCAGATAATTTAAATTAAAAATAATTTCCGATCAGATGCTTTCATCGTATTAAAAATTTTATTCTCCTGTCAGCTGTACCTTGTCGGAAAAATTTCCAGTAAAACTTGGAGCGTTCGTCATGGCATGTTTTAGACGATGCCATAAGATTTTTGCCTTTTTTTATCATTTGGAATTAACAGTAGTGAAGTGGATGAATAAAAGTTTCTTTTTAAACTGGGTTTTCTTATATTATTTTTTTTTTTAGTTGTAATTTTTTTTTTCTAGCTTTTTTTTTCTGGTCTTCGAAATTTCGCGGGCTCTGATTGATATTCTTTTTTTTAGATCTGTAAGCATTTTTTTTTTCTTCTTTGGTTGTTAACAACAAACGCGGAATCCCATTTTTTACATGCTTTCTTTCCTTTTCAAGGAAGTGTCCAGTAACAAGTTTGTTTATACACCAATTTGTGAGGTTGGTTTATTTTGGTAAGGGGGCGCTTTCGCAAAGACGTTCCCACGCTTTTAGTCTTTGTTCTTAAAAAAAGGGTTTTTTTTCTCTTGGAGTAAATTTGAAAACGTTTAGGGTTGTTGTTTTTTCCGTTCCGTTCGTTTTTTAAACTAGTTGCTCCCAACCCCTGAATAAGATATTTTAATTTGGAACTCTCAATTTTTGTACGCCTATTTTTTTTTAAAAATTATTTTAAATATTACTATTTTATAAAAATTTCATTTTATTAATTACTATACTTTCGCAAGAAGGAAAGAGGCAAGAGCATGAAACTCACTTTGCCATTTGTTTTGGACGAATTCTCGTATGCTCACACCAATGGAGATTGACCACTCTACGTATCCTCTTGACATTATTTCTGCCATATTTCTTAGGAGAGCATCTCACCCCGAGAAGATAGTGCAAGTCTCGACTTTTTGATTTGTCTAATTAGAGTGCATTTGGACTTTAATTGTCATTCATTTCATGTGTGGAAGGAATAAGTTGGATTTTGCACAAATAGTTTATTTTCTCGTGATGGTTGAATAATATTAATTAATTAATTCATTTATTCCATTAATAATGGTATGATATGTCGATATTTGAAGTATTTTATTTATATGTTGATTGTCTCCTAATACATTAAAAAATACTTTATTTGAATCCGTGGCGCCATATGGTGGAAGTGTGCTTGCGACAACCGCACAATAAATACCATATTGTGAGGACAAAATTCCTTCACGATTAGTAAGAATGGGCCCGCATGCCTCACCATCCGTGAGCAATGCTTGTATAATAGGCTCGGGAAGAGTCACAATTATACCCTAATTGTCACAACTTTGGTCATTTAAGAAATCTTATTGTATCCGAATCGACTAGAACTCTCCTAAGTTTCAAGGATATTGCGCAACGATTTCTACATTGAAACCCGAAGAAGAGTATGATAAGAAATACCGCATTACAAAGCGTGAAGCAAGTGAAAAAAGATATTATGAAGACTTCCTTCATTTGAGACTAGGCTATACTACACTAATATTAAGGCACCGAAGCCTATCGCCTCGAACCATACTTAGAATGCCGAACTCTTCGTCTCTAGCATGATAGATTAGACCACCCAAGTATTAGGATGATGAGAAATATAATTAACAATTCATAGGAATATAATATAGATGCAAATAATTTCTGAATCAAGAAGATTTCGGTAGCCCCATATGTATCACGGAAATTAATTACTAGACCTTCTACTCTAAAAGTAAAGGATGAAGTTCCTGCATTCCCGTAACGCATCCAAGGAGATATTTCGATCCTATATAGCCACCGTGTGGTCATTTAAATATTTTATGGTGCTCATCGATTCTTCCTCGAAATGGTCACATGTATGTTTATTATCTACGAGAAATCATGCTTTTACAAAGCTGATCTCGCAGATAATTTAAATTAAAAATAATTTCCCTGATCATCATATAAAGTCCATTAGAATGGATAACGCCGGAGAATTTACTTCAAAGACATTTGATGATTATTGCATAGCAATGGGAATTAAAATTGAGCATTTTGTACCGCATGTTGACACCCGAATGCACTAGAGGCATTACTTAAGAAAATTGAATTTATTGCCCAATAGCTTTTGCAGAATTGTAATTTATCAACTACATGTTAGGGACACGTAGTCTTTCATGTAGCAGTTCTCATCAACTTTAGACCATCAGCATATAACATACATTCACCTATGCAACTAGCGCAAGGATCAGCATTGAAAATTTCTCATATTCGTAGGTTTGGTTGCAAAGTTTATATATCTATACCTCCACCACAGCGTATTACAATGGACCCTATCTGAAATTCCAGGATATAAGTTGGTTATGAGACAACATCCATAATCAAGTATTTGGACCCCATGACAAGAGATTTGCATAACACCTATTTCACTGATAGTATATTTGATTATGATAGTTTTCTGACATTACGGGAAGAGAATCAACCCTTGATAACAAATATCAAAAATTATGTGGCAACCCACACACTAGTGAAGCAAATGGAGAAGTCCGAGGATCATTGATTTATAGGTATTAGCAAATCAACTACCGCCACTTTAGTGATTTAAAGAGTGTGACCAAGTCGCATGTGCCCGACGCAATGCATCGGAGAGGGTTGAAATATCAAGAAAATTGAAGGTATCCCTAATCTTGTCTAGAGGCCTCTGAACAAAAGGACGAGAACTTTGGCCTCTCGAATCCTAAGTAACTGGGACGCCTTGTGAAAAGGATAAAAGGACTTGATACAACCAACACCAAAGTTCCCCAAACACAAGGGAGCCAGTTAAGACCGACACTAGTATGACACCTTTTAAGGAAAGGTATACCGATTTGAATATTCCCACATAGGAGAAACCAAGATGGATATGCGCATACATTGAGTCGAAAACTAAAGGGACTTGCTTGAAGTCCAAGCTTCATTAAGTTGGTTTTGGTGACAATGACAAAGGGAAAGGGTTATGTGGCAGTCTTGTCATGTTTGGAATTAATATATCACCTGTCTTCCCAATCTACAGTTGACTGCAACTCAGATCTTATGCTGGGATATTTGGATTTCTTCCTTGGGGAGATGAGAAAGGCCTGATCTTCCACCGCTTCGTCAAAGGTTTCCAATGTCCTTGATCTTTGGTGGTGATGGAAGTTACATGGCTCCATTTTCACATCATAGTGACAATGTGCTCACTAGTCTTATGAGCCAGGTATGATCTTAAGATATTTCAAACTAAAATACTGTATTGTTCATGTTATGAAGTTTCTCCTTAGAGCCTCATGTCATATCCATTACAGGCTGTTCCCTCATCGATATGGCACCGTCTTGTAGCTGGATTGAATGCCCAGTTGCGTTTGGTTCGCGTGGAAATCTCAAAGTAACATTTCTTCCAGTCCTCAACTGGCTTGAAACTCATGCAAATCCTGCTTTGGGCGTGAATGGTGTCCGTGTTGATCTTGCCTGGTTCCAAGCTACATCATTAGGGTATTGCCAACTTGGTCTTGTCGTTTATGCTGTTGAAGGAGAACCAGTGGCTGCTGAACTTGACGGTAGCCCTAGAATTAAAATGGAGCAACATTCACTGTGAGTCATTATTTGTATTGGTCCTGACTCCTGAGCATTTGTCATTTTGCTTGTTAATCATCATGTATTCCTAATGATTTATTGCATCATGCAGGGCGCAGAACATGCTTGTTAATACTCAACTAGACCACTCAAGGATTAAGGATGCTCTTATGCAAAAGGATTACTGGTGGAATTTCGACAGGAATAACTTAAGGACACTCAAAGACATGAGAGATCTGTTTTACCGTTTTCTCTTATATTGCACAACACTAAACCAGTTGGGCATCAGGTTTTCTCTGCCCTCATTTGAACTTATAGAATGATTATGATTGAATTTATGACATTTTGCACTTATCATAGTTTTGTTGTTCTTAACTGCAGGATCTTGTTGGCTTAGTAATCTCAATGTTGCTTCTTGCAGATTTCAGCTTAGTGTTGCTTACTTTTCTCCTACTATATTCATACTCAATGGCCGATGTTCTCTTAGTTTTGTTTGTTCTTCCTCTTGGGATACTGTTGCCTTTTCCTGCTGGAATAAATGCTCTTTTTAGCCATGGACCACGGCGGTCAGCAGGCCTTGCTCGTGTATATGCCTTGTGGAACATTACTTCACTGGTCAATGTTGTAAGTATGCTTTGCTCACCTGCGTTTCATTGTTACATGTTTATTTGTCTGCAATCATGGAGAACTCTGTAGATACCATTGGCCACTACTATTAATGTCTGCAATGGTGCCTGTATATATCAACTTTTTTACTTTTATTTTCTTCATATCCTTCTTACCATACATTTTCAGGGTGTGGCTTTCGTATGTGGTCTTGTACATTATAAGTCGTCAACCAAAAGACATCCAAGCACGCAACCATGGAGCCTGGGAACGTAAGCATCATTCTCCCTGCCAGTCCGCAAGCTTTTTTTTTTGAACTCTATGCAATTAGGCTATCACACATCTTTTGCCTGCCTCGTTTTCATCCCCTTTCTTTTTTGCCGTGTCGAAACTCTATGCAGGGATGAAAGTGGTTGGTGGCTCTTCCCAACTGGACTCGTGTTGAAATGCATCCAAGCAAGGCTTGTTGATTGGCACGTCGCTAATTTAGAGATTCAAGACCGCGCAGTATACAGTAATGACCCAAACATATTTTGGCAGTCATGACATTCGGTGTAACTGGGGTGCTTTTGGGAGCTTTTTATAACTCGATTTTTGGGAGTTGATAAAAGGAAAGTGGGGACACACGGCCTCTCTTTATTGACCAGGCCAAAGAAGGAACTGCCGTGGTTATAGATGCATACTTCCGCGACCCTCGTCAACCATGTGCGGTCACATCCTGTGTTTTGTTGTATATATAAAGGTGTACTTGATCCATTCTTTGTAGGATTTAGACACCATTGAGTTATAAACAATAGCTAAGCTAACTAAAGAGACTGGGGGAGATGTGATTTTGTTGCTGCTGCTGCTGTTCTCTTGCTGCTATGTATGTCCTTGCCTCTTGATGTTGAGCTGGGCAAGGCTTCAAATGTGAAACTTTTCTTTGTATCTGACTGGACAACACAAGAACTAACACGCCTCATGGTTTTCATTAACACATAGGAGGGTTGATACTATCATGTTGTGACATGATGCTGTGAATTGTGATGCGCTTATGGATGTTTTAAGTTGCTTTGATTCGATACCTCGCGCAGTCGCGTTCCCCAGGCTGTGTATTTCCTGTGCTGTCTCGTGACGTTTTTTTCAGAGAAAGCCGATTGTAAGTGGATTTGCACATACACTCCGCTATGCCAAAACCATACCCTCGCTTGGCATACGGATAAATTGAAATGTAGGAATTGAACTGTTTAGTTTTGAAATTCTTGCGGAGGAATCGAATCCACGACATTCCTTCCTAATGCATGTGTACGCTCGCACTGTTTTGATGTATATTTCGGATCTTAACCATATCGTAGGATCCTACTGTCCTATCAGATCATTCTATTTTTGAAAGTGTTTCTATACTTTTTTTAAAAAAATAATTTGCATAATTTTTAATATAGAATTGAATAGTGATTAGTTACCTCTTGTATAGTGTCATTTTATTAGAATAGAAAGCATGAAAACACTACTCATTATTTCATGATTTTCGATTGTACAATCGATACTACAATTTCATCCTAGAAGTTGATCTTTCAAAAGAACAAGCAAATCATGAAGCTCAGCTCCGCTTCAAATAGTTTCAGCTTCTGGCTTCTCGTAGCCACTTAGAACGCGTCGGTTTCTTATTTTTGATTTATTTTTCTCTTTTTTTATATTATTCCAAAAGATATTGCAATGTTTTTTGATTTTTTAATTAAAAAAACTAATCTTTCCTGCAGCAGAAAGGAAATGGCATGTTGTTGCCTCCTAACTCTTGCTCATGTAGCTTGCTAGGATCCGACTGCAACAGTCTGGTAAACGCCACGCGGCCAGGACGACGACTCGATTACATTACGTCGCGTCGCCACGGTGATTAGATACATCGCAACCGCCTCGGCGCCATCTCTCACCTCTCTAAAAGTAAAGGATGAAGTTCCTGCATTCCCGTAACGCATCCAAGGAGATATTTGCGATCCTATATAGCCACTGTCAGGGTCATTTAAATATTTTATGGTGCTCATCGATTCTTCCTCGAAATGGTCACATGTATGTTTATTATCTACGAGAAATCATGCTTTTACAAAGCTGATCTCGCAGATAATTTAAATTAAAAATAATTTCCCTGATCATCATATAAAGTCCATTAGAATGGATAACGCCGGAGAATTTACTTCAAAGACATTTGATGATTATTGCATAGCAATGGGAATTAAAATTGAGCATTTTGTACCGCATGTTGACACCCAGAATGCACTAGCAGAGGCATTACTTAAGAAAATTGAATTTATTGCCCAATAGCTTTTGCAGAATTGTAATTTATCAACTACATGTTAGGGACACGTAGTCTTTCATGTAGCAGTTCTCATCAACTTTAGACCATCAGCATATAACATACATTCACCTATGCAACTAGCGCAAGGATCAGCATTGAAAATTTCTCATATTCGTAGGTTTGGTTGCAAAGTTTATATATCTATACCTCCACCACAACAGACACAATGGACCCTATCTCGAAATTCCGGGATATAAGTTGGTTATGAGACAACATCCATAATCAAGTATTTGGACCCCATGACAAGAGATTTGCATAACACCTATTTCACTGATAGTATATTTGATTATGATAGTTTTCTGACATTACGGGGAAGAGAATCAACCCCTTGATAACAAATATCAAAAAATTATGTGGCAACCCACACACTAGTGAAGCAAATGGAGAAGTCCGGAGGATCATTGATTTATAGGTATTAGCAAATCAACTACCTGGCCACTTTAGTGATTTAAAGAGTGTGACCAAGTCGCATGTGCCTGAGCGCAATGCATCGGAGAGGGTTGAAATACCGAAGAAAATTGAAGGTATCCCTAATCTTGTCTAGAGGCCTCTGAACAAAAGGACGAGAACTTTGGCCTCTCGAATCCTAAGTAACTGGGGACGCCTTGTGAAAAAGGATAAAAAGGACTTGATACAACCAACACCAAAGTTCCCCCAAACCAGCAAGGGAGCCAGTTAAGACCTGACACTAGTATGACACCTTTTAAGGAAAGGTATACCGGATTTGAATATTCCCACATAGGGAGAAACCAGCATGGATATGTGCGCATACATTGGAGCTGAAAAACTAAAGGGACTTGCTGTAAGTCCAAGCTTCATTAAGTTGGTTTTGGTGACAATGACAAATCTAATTATAAGACTAACTTATTTGTTGATTATGATATTACTTAATCTCATTTGGATGAAAATATGATAATCATAAGAGATATGCATTCAATATCACATTTTTATATCTTATTGCATTCCTCAGATCCAAAATATAGATTGAACTTCACCAAATAGTCTAACTTGAATATGTGCATATGATTTCATTATACATTCTTGTATGCACACATTGAGGAGTAGTTCACTTTATATTTTGATGTTTTATTAATTTTAATCCATGTTCATATTTACACATATTAAGAATCTTTACTTGAAACATATCCTTTGAGTATGTATGTTATGTATATATGGGCCTGTTTGGCAACGGCTGCGGCTTATGGATTTTCGTTGAAATTTTTGAATTTTGGCTGTTTACGGTACAGATTATGGAGAGAGATACTCACTTGCGATTTTGGATGGTACAGATGTTGGGCTTTTAACGTGTACATCGTTTAACTTGTAGACCCCGTCTTGAGAAAATACTCCGTTTGAAAGTTAGGTACTGTAGCAAAAACCAAAAGCCGTCAGCTTTGAAGAAAAAGAACAAGCCCTATAGCTTTGTAGTTCACATATACTTAAAATCAGGTTGTCATTTAGTTTCTCCATTATGTGTTAATGGTTTGATGATTAATGGCAACCGGATGAGTAAGATTTGCTTTAAAAGCTTATCTTAGAGTATACAAGTATTGTGTACATGTTGTATACTCACAAATCAATTTTTATCTCATTATTTGTTGAGATAGTCATGAATTACCAAAAAGGGAATATTGTGGAATCTAGTCCCTCCATTTATGTGTTAATGATGAAGTATGCAAGAATAAAACTTGATCATGAAGATCGAGTATCCAAAGAATAAATCCTGTAGAATAAATGAAATTGGGTGGATTGTACTGTTTTTCTCTTGACGAGTTTTTTGGAAGTTTCTCGGTCAAGATTTTTAATGAGGCAATTCGTGTAACACAACATAACATGTATCATGTACTCTTTCTTTAAATTTTTTCACAGCGTTTTTATAGAGTTTTGATGAGGCATAAACGCGTCGGATGAGTGTCTAAGAGGGAGTGTTGGAAAACCTAGGTCTGAGCTTGCGAGCCTGGCCCATGGTGGACACCTCACCATTTAATCTATAAATAGGACGTCCTAATCATTGTAATTTGTATCTTTGGAAGAGAAAGTAACAAAGAAAAGAAAATATTCACCTATCTCTTGTATTTAATTTATTATTTTCTCATATTACCCTATGATTAATTCAAATTTTTATCAAAGAGGAGTCGCCCGGGACTCACTTTCAACGGTTCCTCAACAGCAGAGATTGCGCACGCTGTTCGGCATGCACTGTGTTGGAAATGAGGACAGTCGAGCTCGCGGCCGGCGGGCTGCTCCTTACGGGAGACGGCGCCGGCGAGCTGAAGGTGTGGAGGTGGGCGCTCCAGGACCACCGGCACCTGCATAAACATCAACAGTGCATTGCCATCGAAGAATGACTGCCTGTCATGCATGAGCTCCATCACTGTAGTATTTATGTAAATTATGGCAGCTCTGAAATGCTGATGTAAACACTTGGGCCAATTCCGAGGCCTGACGAGCGATCCTGATCCATGTCCCCATGCTGCTCCATTACTACCGCTTGAGTTGCATGGCATGGCGTCAGATAGGCGTGGTCCGCGTGGAACCATGCCGTCCAAATAAGCGGCTGCTCCATATTTTATTGCGACCAACTATTGCTATTCTATAGGAGTAGAAATTTAGATTTTGTAAAGTTTGAAATTCTTCGGTGCCTTCGGCCAGCAAAACTGGTCTGACCCCTCGACGTGACTAGTCAGACCGCTGGGAAGGACCAATTTGACCGACCAGAGTATGCGGTTAGACTGGCTGAGGCTTTCATCCCAAGTGGTTTTTGGAAATTTGGAGAATTGTACCATGGAATGATTTGATTTGACATAGATCAATGCAAATGTATTGTATGAACCATATTTTGACTAACGTGGGTCAAGTTATGAAGAACTTGTACCCGAAAACGATTTCTTGATCTTTCGATATGTAGGGGCGCTCGGAGTTAACCATGGTCAACGACAGAGATCAGGGCTACGCTCATGAAGGAGTCGAGGCTCAGAACGATCAAGGATATCAGGTGAGATGACTGAGCTCAAGCATGGCACGAGAAAGGCGGAGAATATTGAAGGGAAGTTCAATCGGCGGGTTGCACCATATGGCTTGGTTGATCCAAGTGAGGTGTGGTCCGGTAGAATCGGAACATGAGAGACTTTCTGATGTGTAGCAAGCTAGTGGTGCACCTACACGTGGCAATCATAGCGATTGTTTGGCCCTGTTTGTTTGAGCTTAGGCTTTTTGGCTTATACCTTAAAGTCAGCTTTTTGGCTTAAGCAGCTTAAAAGCAATTAGCTTTTAAGCCAGGCCAGGCTATTTGGCATTCTGGCTTTTTAATAGGTTGATGGTGTAGCTTATTACTAGAAAGTGTAAAATACCCTTGTTATGTTGGTTGACAACAAGTCTGATCTCTGTCATCTTGTAATAAGTTTAATTAAGCATTGTATAGCACAACAAACCAGTTGCAAAACTGGTCCTGCTTTCCTTGAACAAAAAAAGAGGGCTCCAACTGATTGTTTCAGCTAGTCATCAACACATCAATTAGCTGGTATTTAAGTTTAATGTCTGAAACAAACTTCTTGTGAGCACAAGAATTTAACCAATAATTTTAGGTGGGTACTCTAGTCAAACGGAGATATCATACAAAGATCTCAAATCTGAATCAATTATCAACCCATTAGCATCAACCATGCGGAGCTCTAAAATCTGGATAAATTAACAACAAATTGAGAAGAACAATAGTCATTTTTTGGTACTGTTAGCACTCATATTGATCTGAACATAGAGAAATTGAACCGGAAGTCACACACACAAGCATTCACAAAAATCGAACAAGATTGTGTTGAGGTCGTCGATGGTGTGGACGGCGG
The DNA here is from genome assembly GCA_036346245.1 of Bonia amplexicaulis. Lineage (NCBI taxonomy): Eukaryota > Viridiplantae > Streptophyta > Magnoliopsida > Poales > Poaceae > Bonia > Bonia amplexicaulis. Next base: position 37,835,749 of record CM070736.1, on the reverse strand, counting down.
TGGCTTCATCATCACTGGGGCGGTGGCTCCACTTGGCCACCGAAGCCAGATCTAAATAGCAGCGCTGGGGCTAGAGGTCATGGCGACGGGTGGAGGCCACGACGGCGTCGGTGGAGGAGGACGGCGGTTGGGGGAGGAGGTCGCCGGTTGGGAGAGATGTAGCCACCGGTGGAAGCCACCATGCGAAACCCTAGTAGGGCAACCGCGTTGAGCTGGGGGCAGGACAACGGCGGCCTTCTCGAGGGAGGACGATGGTGATGGGCGCATGGAGAATGGGAAGAATTCATGAAATTACCTGGTTTGCTTGGATTTGACCTTCTCTGGAATTTTCTTGATCCAGTTATTTTTGCCTCGATTCCTTGTGTGTTCTTACTTGTTATGACATTTGAAAATATATTTAGAGCCATCTTGGTTATCTTAGTGCAATTTTGCTTGTTTCTGAGAAAGGTTTGAATTTTGACATGTATTCTTGCGATCCTTGGTTGGAATAGGTTCCTGAGACCTTAAGTAAGGTGTGTGCAAAATTTTATATCATTTAGACTTGTATTTTTGGAGTTGCATCAAAAGTTAGTTAGGCTTAGGCTGATTTTTCAAGTTTTTGAGCACGGGCAGTCAGACTGTCACCTTGTAGCGATCCAAATGATCCTCGGATTTTGTTTTCTTGAGCCATTTGTTTGTGAGTTTTGGCTTCCAATCCTAATCTCAATAGCTCAGTAGATATTTGAGTGAATACTCGGTGAATACTTGAGAATCAAATTTTAAGACACCATTTAACTCCTATATTGGCCTATCGGTCCTACGCCGTTACCAATATATAGCTTTCAGGCATCTTATTTTTAGCTTCTAAAAGCCACTCTTCGGTTTTTCTACAGTAACTGGCTTTCAAACGAAGTGTTTTTTGAAAACGGGGTCTACAAGTTAATTATAATACACATTGTAACGATTTTATTTATGTCAGCTAAAACTACATACAGGTTTCTATTACTTCGTACTCTATCGTATAAATAATTTGAAAGTCATAAGGCGCGGTCAAAAGCTATAAAAGTAAAAGAAAACAGGCCCTTCGAAGTGCCCCAAACCACGCCGTGTAACATCACTGCCTAACTCCCATTGACCAAAATCTTTTGCTAATCTCACGCAACGAAACAAACAAGCCCATAGATTCGATTAGCCCATGATAATTTTCTTTACCCCGTGACATGAACCTGGCGTTCTACTTGTTACAGAAAATGCAAATGGATGAGTTTGATGTTTTCTTTCTTTTGCTTGTTTGGTCAAGTCACTAGTTTATTTCTGCAAAATAATATTGCAGATACTAGTTCGTGCAATCAAATGATAGGTTCAAGTCTGGGCTTGCGTATATGTGGTGGTAACTAATATATAATCTATGACTGGCTTTTATCTGGTCAACAATAATGTTGCTGAGCTCGTCTGAAAAAAGGCAATATAATGTTGCTAGGCTTTGCTTGAATAAATTTCACCCTATATATATGCGATTTGTCAACGGCCTAGTGCATGCATGTGGTAAATGCCGAGAAAACAAGCAAAAGCTTTTGTCAACTATTCTACTTAATTAGCAGCCGACTTACAAATGACCCATTACCTGACCTATCGTGTTGATGTCAACTGTTAATCACCTTATTTTATAGAAGGCAACATAACACGGTGCAGCCCGGTCGATTGAGTCACCAGATTAACATAAAAAACCCCAAAAAAAATGATTATGTACCTATCAATTTACTCTTCTTATGATATAAAATTTCAAGGCTAAATTCATTATGTGTTAAGAGTAATAAAAATAATAAAAATAAGAAATATCTAACAAATGATAAATGAAAAGGAAAACCAAAAGAACAAATGCTGCTATTCACAATAAACCTATTGTTGTTTCTTCTAACACACTTGATTTTAAAGTAAAAATTTTTTAAAGGGTGCTAGAGCACGCCATAGGATATATAATCAATTCTGTTCAGGTTTTTTATGTTGATTTGGTGTCACAAGCAATCGGGTTGCACCATAAGAATGAGTTGCAGATGATATATTGCTTCATAGAAATGCTAGTGCCATCTAAAGAAACATGTCTCTCTTTTTATGAAATATATAGAAACATGTCTCGATATGTGTGAAAACTAAAGAAAAAACATGAGACGTCTATCACAAGCAAGGATTACAAAAACGGTTACGGAAAAAAAATATGGAACCTGGCCGGTTTTCTAATGGATGGTTTTAATTATTAAATTTAAAATTAAAATTTGCTTTTCACCGGTTTTCAATTAGTTACCGTCAAAAATTACTATTTATCAATTAAAATTCAAAATGTAAACTTTTTAGACCGGAATTTTTTTACTGGTACGGCCGGTACCACCGGTAACCGGTCGGTTACAACCAATATTTTACCTTGATTACAAGTGAGGATATCTTACAACAAATTAAGGAACATGAGAAGCGATTTCCCCTTATTCTTTTCATCACATGACCTTATTCTTATACACAGAAGGAGCTGCACATCTTTTGTTTCTGAGAAGAGGTACATGGATTTAGATCCGATCGCATGACCTTTGTGATTATTTACATACAGTTTGTTTTTTTTGTGAGGGTAATTATCTATGAATTAACTGCTATACAACTCCACATTAATCCAAGAAAGTGTATATTTTGATGAGTTAGTAATTAGGTGAAGATGTCTTGGCCGGGGGAGAGCAGCTTCTTGGGGTCGTACTTGTCCTTCATCTCCACGAACCGATCCCACTTGCCGCCGAAGTGCCGGACCCAGTCGCCGCGGCTGGTGTAATGCGGCAGGTACTCCTTGTACCCGATCCCGGCGAGGTCGCAGAACCACAGTATCCTCCGGTTCTGAGCCTCCAGCCGCTTCAGGTCGTTCGCCACCGACGAGAAGAGCAGCGACACGACGTAGAACACGTCCTCCGCCGGCGTCACCGCCGACATGCCGTCGTCCCACCTGAACAAGTAAAGGAGCGAATCGGAGACGAGTCAATCACTTAAACATGCATGCTCGTATCTACCATTCTACCTAGAGAGAGAGAGATGAAATTAGTTACAAGTGTGCGTACGTACTTGGATTTGTTCACTGGGTACACGACGAGAGGCCCGGAGATGTCGGTGCCCTGGAGGATGCCCCTGAAGACGCCGCGGTCGAAGTCGGCGATGCGCGACCGCGGCACGAACAAGTTGACCCAGGGGTGCGGGACTCGCCACAGCCCGACCTTGTCCAGCGCCACCTCCTCGCCGTGCACCCGGTCGAGGAACTCCAGGTAGGACGCGTCGCGCACGAACGCGAACTCCTTCTCGAAGCTGAGCTCGTCGAGCAGCGACTTGAGCTCCTGATCCACCGATGCAGCCGTGGCATTGTCGTAGTTCAGGGTGGCCTCGATGCTGTACACGGCGGTGGCGTTCCTCTCCGCGGCGAGCGCGACGATCCTCGCGACGTCGGCGTCGGAGAAGAACCCCGAGCTCTTCAGCCCGGCGGCGAGGCTGTGGTTCACGTACACCGACCCCTCGACGTAGCTCATCAGCCCGAACTCGCCGTCCGGCCGTGGCGCGACGAGCCGCTCCTGGTCCGCGGTGAAGGTGGCGAAGTCGGTGTAGACGAGCCGCACCCACCGCGCCCTCGCCGGCGCCGGTTCGAGCGCGATGCGGGCGCGGGTGATGACGCCGAACTGACCCAGCCCGCCCAGGATGGCGTCGAACAGGTCCGAGTTGAGCGCCTTGGAGCACGTCACCATCCCCCCGTAGCCTGCATGCGGGAGCGTTGCACCGAGTCAACGCAAAGGCGGTAGAGTAGAGAAATTAACCCGCGCGGGAAATATCGAGCCAGCAAATCTAATTACAGATCGGCCGGTGCGTGCATGCATGCATCTGGACATTAACTTGTACGCACTAATTAATCACTAATACTATAATTAACCTGCACTGTAGTTAACTATTAATAAAAAGCATGTCGTTTTAGACATCCAAACGTCACTCGGATCATTAATTTATTATAATATATTTATAAAATCTAATAATATTAAAATATTGTGAAAGTAATTTTCATGATAAATCTGCACTTAATTTTTTTGTATCAAATATAAATATTTAAAAGTTTCAAAATTTTCTTCTAGATGTACCTCAAAGCATCGTGTATGTTAGTATTTGTGACCGAAGGGTTCACTAAGCTAGATCAATTGTAGTTGCGAGTTGCACCTGAACAAGCTAGCGATGGATTGCAGTAATGCAATATGGTATACGTAATCGAAAGCTAGCGTTGCTTGCTAGTGTGGTGCATGGATTGTGTGCGCGAGCGTACCGGTGATGACGTCCAGCTCGTGCACGTTTGATATCTGGGGGCCATGCCGGAACGCCTGGCCGCTGACGCCGGCGTTGGAGAGCGTGCCACCGACGGTGAGGTGGAGGTAGTCCGTCCACGACAGCGGCGCCACGCCGTGCTCAAGCGTCGCACGCAGCACGTCGATCCACAGCTGCTCGCCGCCGGCGTCCACGTACCGGCCGTCCGCCGACACGTTGATGCGCGCGGCCGACGACAGGGACGGCATGTGGACGACCACGCCGCCGGGGGCGAAGGCCTGCCCCATGACGGAGTGGCCGCGGCCGCGGAACGAGACGGTGAAAGGCCACCCAGGGGTGGAGTACACGGCACGCAGGAGAGCGGCCACGTCCCCCGGGGACGCCGGGAAGAGCACGGCCGCCGGGAGCGCCGTCGTGATGTTGCCGAAGTCCGTCGAGGCCGGCACGGTGGCGTTGGGGTCGGTCCGGAGCTTCCCGGCCGCGGCGAGCGCGGCGAGGTCGCCGGGGAGCTGGCCGGAGGATGGCCATGGATGATCACCGTACGCGGAGTGTGCATGGCACGAGGTGATCAGTGCAACCAACAACACGTAAACCACAGCCATTAGCAACGTGTTTAAACAGGCTAATACAACTTAATCCGCAAGAGAGGCGTGATTTGCTGGTAACTAGCGTGTGTTGTGTTCTCACGATCTGCACTTGCACCCATATATATAGGAGATCGAACGTCGTCTACGTGTGACGTGTGTGTGAAAAACGTCTACGTCTGCTGCAGTTAAAGCTTAATTAGTAGAAAACTTGAGGCAGTTTAGTTTCGTTTTATACTGTTTGATCAGAAAAATACGTACGTGTCGGTTTCTGTAGTTATATGATTGTACGTATGCATGTGTAGATATACGTAGCTGTGTGTATACAATGTACCGATCAGTGATCAGCCCATCATACTGGGTCCTTTTGTGGTCTAGTTACTGCAGGGCAGCTGTCTGAACATTTGGATTGGGGTGCTGCATTGGCATTGCATATAGATATGGAGCAGGGCGAAGCCACATCTCGAACAGGATAGACTTCAGTTTGGAATATAAAAAATATCTAGTGTACAGTCTGGATAAATTCAGTTCACCCTAGATAATATTTTTATGGTTTAGCCTAGATAACATAGATCATTTCACCACTGAGCCCAGGGCGTAACCAAATTCTGACTCCGCCACTGATATGGAGTAAATTAATCCTTTGACCAAGCAAGGAATATAAATAGTATATTACAATAATATTTAGCACTGCAGATTTTTTTAGATTTCATGTCACTTTACCTCATCTTAAGAATTCGTAAACAGCGTCGGACAAAATGACGTATATACTGGTCAATATTTGCCTCATTTACCTGAGGCAAATGAGCGGAATCTGTTGCAGGGAGATGAGGTGGCTGCATGTCAAGTTTCTTAATAAGCAAAACCGAAGTGCACCTACCAGTACTATGTTTAATGTAGGCAAGCATATTTGCAAGGATGTTTGCTTAACTGTGAAAACTATTGAGGTGTCTGTCTGCGTCTTCACGACAAAATTTCTCCTGTCCATTTTAGTAAAAGTAAAATTAACGTCCAGTTTGACGCTTGCGTCGTTTTTACCCAGTAAAAGATGAACCTATTGCTGTAAGAACAAGGAACCACCTCAGCGGCAGACACTGACGCACGGTGTTAGTCAACGTACGTACATACGAATGTCTGTTTCTTCACAGGAATTTTCCGCTTCAGACATTGACGAACGTTCAGTAACTTCACTACTATTTTTTTTTACCGCTTTTATAAAACACGGTTTGGTTTAGTTTTAGAAGCACTGTTCAGACTCTGGAGAGAGTTTTAGGGCCTGTTTGGGACTGCTCTGCTCCAATTTTTCCAGCTCTGCTCCACCAACTCCACCATAGAGCAGCTTCACTGTGGAGTTCCTGGAGCAGGTGGTCCTGTTTGGCACGCAGCTAGCTCCAGCTCCAGGAATGTGAGGTTTCCCTGAGAAAGTTCCAATATGCCCCTGAATGATGTTTGGTGTATGTTTTGATGTATGCGGAGCATATGTAACTGAATATATTTTTTGCCAATTTAAATATGATGTAAAATATCATAATTGCATTTAATTTATTGGAGAAAACAAAAAAACAAATATTTTGATCAAATAATTCCGTACTTTTGTCCCATAAATTACAACGTGCTTGATAGATAATTAACGAAGTCCATAATTCAAATACAAATAATGTCCATAGACTAATGTCAATTTCTAGATTCACGCACTGGAGTTCAAGGTTATAAGTTATAACTGAAGCTATGTCTATATCAATATCAATATATCATGATTCATGAACAGTTGAACACTTGAACTGTTGAATAGGCAGCCTCAAATTCAAAACATGGCATTCACTCATTCAGTACTCAATTTCTAGATTCACGACGGAGTTCAACATGACATTCAGATTCGTGCATTCAATATTCCAAGTTTCCAACGCTAGTCCTCCTTCAGAGATTCAGAATCAGAACACTTGAACAGCTCAAAACACATACTCATACAATGATACAAGATCCCTAATATCAATTCGCAGCCTCAAAATATTTTTTCGACACGCGCCTCATCTCCCCACCAATGACCAATTCTTACAGTTCCTCCAAATTCCAAAACACATACAAAATCTGAAAATAGGGGATTTTCACCGTGAGGCTGTGACGGTCTGTTGATTGGGGACGATTGAGCTGTGGAGGGAGCAAAGCGAGCAGGACTGGAGCCTGGAGGGAGGGCAAAGGGCCGAGGGAGCGGAGGAGCTAGAGTACTGGAGGTCCAAGCGGTGGAGCCTAGAGCAGATGGCCGATGGGCTCGCATCGTCTGGCTGGAGGGAGGCGGTCCAGCGGCGGCGAAGAGGGGAGAGGTGCCGCCGGGAGAGGGAGAGCCGAGAGCCACCGTCGGGCGGCAGGAAGATGGGAGACCTGCCGCCGGGTCACTGGGCGCCGAGGGAGAGCCGCCGAGGGAGAGGGAGAGGCACCACCGGGAAAGGGAGAGCCGAGAGCTGCGGCGCCGGACGTGGGAGCACGAGTGACGACGGGAGCGCAAGGCGGCAGCCGCCCGCGTGAGCGCAAGGTCGATGGACGCGGCGCGCGCGAGGCGAGGGCGGCGACGAGGACGCAGATGGCGCTGGCGCGGGCGCGCAGCGAGGGCGGTGGGAGCGCCAAATCGGGCCGCTTACCGATCTGCAAGCAGCCTTCGCTTGAGATTGAGGAGAAAAAATAATCAATCGGTATGTTTGTGTAATGGCAGTGGTGGGTAATTACCCTTCAACTCCACGAGAAGATACAAAACGCTGGTTTCTGGAGTACCCCCTGAGGAGCTCCAGGAAAAACGTGGAGTTGGCTCTCAACTCCACCTTTTTTTTTGGAGCGGAGTTTCTGGAGCTGAACCTGTTTGGCTGGGTAGTTTAGGAGCAGAGCTGCAAAAGTGGGAGCAGAGCAGTCCCAAACAGGCCCTTAGAGGCACTGAAGGGATCAACGCCTGAACCGGACCTTCTTTTGACGCAGTTAACTTGGCACTCAGAAAAAATTTCTAAAATTTTTTTGCACTACAACAACAAACGACGATCGCAAATTGTTATTACGAATCTAACAGATTTTATACTATTCATAATCTACGAAAATCACAAATAGATCATCTAAGATTATCTGCCGTTTTTTCCACAAAATACAAATCATAGATAAAATTTGGTAAATACCTACAACAATTGTCATTTATGACCATGCGCTGTCGGGGGTGCCAACTGCGTAAAAAATGGGCTGAGGTAGCAGTCACCAACCGGTCGGACGACTAGACCTGCAGTCTCCTAACAGTTCAGTGATAGGTTGCAGTCGCACGACCGTTCAACGACTGGATCCTGTCGTCCAACGGCCCACCGACTGCGTTCATGTCGCGTGACCGTGCGGGTATATTTATGTAATTTTGAATAAAAATAAATTATTTAAAAAATTCCATATCTGCCAAACTGCATGTTATCTTAGCCAACTGTAGCACACATGTTATTAGTTATCATCATCTGCCTAATGTACGTGTCCTGCTAGTCCATCGGGTGGGTTCTTTTAGGTTTATAATTTAAATATTTGAATTTTGACTGTTCACGAGAGACGATACGCAAAAGAAAATAGTTGCATGTGATTTTAGCCGGTACATTAAAAAATACACCGTTTGAAAGCTAATTATTATAGTATAAACTATAAAGTATAAGTAGAAAAAAACAGAGCCATCATTTGCCCCAAAAAGACCATAGACTTTTAGCAACTCGCATACAGAAGGCTAGGGTAGTCGCTGCTAGAAATCCCCGTTTGCCCTACCGAACGTGTGAGAAGCTGTTACTTTAATTTAACGATAGTAATCTACACTCGAGTGCACATGCATCCACTATCTCTACCGTTTACTGTAGCCTCAAAATTCATGCCAAACACTATTTTGTGAGAAATTAGAAAGCAAATTAATTGTTCCATCGTCAACCCTCAAGGCCCAAATTCTCTCTCCTGGATTCAAAATTTGAATGATCCATCCACGTACTCAGATATACTCATGTACAATTACAAAATACAATGTTGGAAATTTAAAATATACAAGTATTGCACACAAAATGTACGGATGCTCATGTAATATACAAAGTTCAATGTACAATACTCCTAGCATACACATATATTTCATTGTGCACCAGAGATGAGGAAGAAGCACTGTGCACCGGAGCACCAGCGGAGGCTCACTGTACACCAGAGATGAGGAAGAAGCACAAAGGCACGGAGGAGGTGCACTGTGCACCAGAGCTCCTGAGTTGAGGAAGAAGGGAGGAGAGCTGTGCACCTCGATGCACGTAGATCTGGAGGTGTGCCTTAAGGTTTGCCGTTGAGTGGATGACGATGTGGAGGTGTAGTTGGGGCGGCGGCAACCACGAAGTAGTACATGGCACAACAGTGACCCTGGAGTAGTACATGGGGGTGGCGGCGCAGGGACCTTAGAGTAGTACATGGCGGCTGCCGTGGGGACCTTGGAGTAGTACACGGCAGTGGTGTACTCAGTGGCGAATCCAGGATGAGAATAGAGGAGGAGCTCTACTGTTGAGGCTATAGCACAACATAAATATATGAAAGCTATATCGACTAGTCTTTTGTCATTAGAATATCAAATTCATACATAAATAGGAAGAGAACAAATTGGAAATGTACGATACAATAAATTTAGTGTCATTGGAATATCAAATTCATACATAAATATGAAGAAAACAAATTAAAAATGTACGATACAATAAATTTAGTACCTTGCTAATGGATAATGTGCCTTCAATTCCCCAAATATTCATAAATATGTGAGTACCGATCTGTAGATAAAAAAATATCAAATGTAGTGATACAATATTAAATTGTGAATGTCCATAAACATTAAAAATGAAATGAAAACATACCACTAAGTCACTAAATCTGATTACGACACAATTTCACTCTACGAGTTTTTATGTCTTGAAAGCGTTGAATAATTCTTTTGTTATCAAGGCTTCTAAATATCTCTCGCTCAGTATAGCACACCATCAAGTCATTGAGCCATTCATCTGATACCTTGTTGCGCAAATCTGTTTTAATAATCTTCATTGCTGAGAAAACTCTTTCAACTCGATGTCATGTTCTTGGAAGGATCAATGTGAGCTCAATGAGACGATACACCAAATCAAAAGTTATATTTTTTCCAGTTTCAACCATCTTTTGAGCAACCTTTGCAAGATCACGGCATTCACGAAATTCAACACTTCTTCTAACATTGAGAATGAATGTTTGAAGTTGATTTCTTAACAACAAACAACAACTATGGTGAAATCTCAGATAAATCTCAGCAAGGCGAACTAGCTTTTGCACATCAAACTTAGAGAAAGAATTGTTTGGATCAAGACAAGACATGCATACCAATAACTCTGAAGAAACTTCATTAAAACGATGATTCATCTCCGCTATAATGGCATCAAGAGCAACATTGAAAATATCAATTCGATAATAGTGAAGGAGAGTAACTTTATGCTTCCGACGTGCAGATTTACCCTTTACTCCGATGTGATCATCCATACTTGGCACATCAATCTCATTTGACTCACAAAATCCTTTTACTGTGTTGAACAATGGCTCCCATCCATTGTCCCTCATCTCTTGCAAGCGCATTTTCACATCCACAATTAAACCCATAGCTTCAATAATATCTTGATCCCTTTTTTGCAAAGAAAGTGACAACTCATGTGTAATGCTTAACAAGTCTATCAAGAAATACATGATGAACACAAATTCAAAGCTCTCCATCTTTTGTATCAAACCTGCTGCTCCACCATGACCAAGGATATCTCGCATCTTTGCATATCATCTCTAACACCGCAAGCACTGATTCCCACATTTGGTATATACGAAGTAATGTTTTAAGATGTGAGCCCCATCTAGTATCTCCTGGTCTAGCTAGACCAGTTGCCTGATTCAAGCCTGTTCCTGTTCCTGTTGAAAGCACACCATGTGGGGTGTGACGGCTTCTTAAAAAGAAAGCAATAGAAACAATATGCGGCGTTCTTTTCCACACTATATTCCAACCAGTCGAACTTCTTATACCATGATTCTTGAAAGGATCTTGAAATTGAACCTTGCATTTTCTTTGGAAAATCATGACCAATTGGTTGAGTTGGACCCTTTAATAAATATGCTCTCCTAACTTGATCTCTAATCTCAATAGGATAATCTTCAATTGGTTTGCGACATGCTGGATCAGCAATAATATCATCTGGATTAAATTCATGCCGAATCTTTTTTGCTTCAGTTCTACTTTCTATGATTGGAGGGTCACTGCTAGTTGCATTGTTTGAGAAATATTTGTGCAAAGTTCGCTTCTCCATTTTTATAAATCTAAGAATAATAAACAACAATTATTTAATAACTGATTAAACAACTTAGCTAATTGGTACTGGTAGAACAAAATAAAATTGGACATTCACTTACATTGAACAGTCAACCAAACCGAAACCAAGAAGAAAGAAATTCACCGTCTACGCCGGTCCCACAGCCCACACCCCACAGGGTCACGCGTCAAGCCGTCAATGGCTCAGTGCCTCTGGTTGCGACTCACAACAAGAATCACAAGAAAGTCAGAAGCCGCCATAAGGCCTCGCACACCGCCTCGCCGCAGACACCCACTTTTCCATCCACGAAACAATGGCGGCGGCAGCCGAGCGGCGGAGGCGCGAGAGCCGAGCGCCTCGTCCCGACTCCGACTCCGATGCCGGCGCGGTGATGCGTCCGAACTCAAGGCCGCGCGCCGCGCGCCGCCCGCCAGCGCTAGCCCCACTCCGCCGCTGGCCTCGCCCGCGTGGCCGACCGCCTCGCCGCGGCTGGCCTCCGCTCCGCCGCTGCCGAGCCGCCTGCCTCCCCTCCGCCGAGACGCCGACCGCCTCCCGCCCTCCCTCCCGGCCCCTCCTCCGCCGCCGCCTCCCCTCCCGGCCCCTTCGGTTGGGCGGGCCACGGGTGGGCGACGCCGCGACGGTCTCTCTCCGACTCGGCGACCAGATCTACTATTGAGGGTGAGGCGTGCTGTTCATCTTCCTCGATCTGATCTCGTATCTACCGATCTACGGATTACTGTTGTGTTACTGTTCTCGTTGGGGTTTTGGGCCAGTATTCGCCAGGTATTTGGGCCGGCTGGCGGCTAGGGTGATGGCCTGGTGGGCCTTAAGACGCCGCCTGGCCTGCCCTGATGCGGAGTTCTGCCATCTGCCGAGTGTTCTTCAACGGCGACGGCGCGACGCGACCGAGGGGGTTCTTCTTCCACGGTGGAAGGAGGGGGTGCTCGAGCCCCCACAAGCACCCACGGTGGATTCGCCACTGTTCTAGCTCCTCCGGATCCACGAAAAAAATGGCAATCTAATCGTGTACAGATCTCTACATTGACGAACTCACTTTGTCTCTCATATTTTAGGACGATTTGGACGAACTGTGATCTCGCCATCCTCTGTATTCCGCGAGATTTCATTTCATATCAGATCAGATCGTGCATGATGACGGTGAGAAATATTTTGCTTGACATGCATCGCGATCCGGGCACAAGTTTCTTCTGAATTTATGGCCACTGGTAGAAAACATTGATTAGGAATTAACAAGACGTTGGTACACGTTTTTCTGGCTAGGAACAATGCACCACGACATAGTATTATAGTAGCATCGATGCAGTACATTGCCAAGACTGCATTTTATTCATCGAAAGGAAGAAGATTGTCAATGTCTTGGCAACTGGCAAGATATCTTAAATTGATCAAGTTGACAATTGTTACCTTCGTTATCTTCTTCGATGAACTGGTATGTCCTTATTTTGCCGGCCATTGCCTGCACGCAAAGTTGAAAGATCAAAAATGTATTATAGAGAAGCTATCCTATTTATTTGTTCAAAAGGAGCTACAAACCTTAAGCCATATGCATGTACTGCAGCGCTTGATGCTAGCTGGAGACTAGCTTAAGGAATTTTTTTTTCCGTCGAATAATGGAGGACATGCATGCACTCGAGAAGATGCGCTTTCATCAAATCAAAAGCTCCAAAGGATTACTAAAACCTTCAAGTTCCACGTCTGCACAATTTTATATGTGCGACCATCAATTTATGCCCTACTAATTCTCTAGTCATCATTTGCCCCCCAAAGGTCAACCTAATTCTCTATCATCATTTGCCCCCCGGCCCCAAAGGTCAACCCGTCGGGAGACATATTTACAAAAGGTAACATATATATACTGCAATAAAGAATGAACTACAACTTACTTAAATCGTTTCTCATCTGCATCTATTCGTGCTGTGGTTTTGTCCAAAGTTTAACCCAGTATTTTCAAAATACCCCTGAAGAAACTTCCAAACGCTTTCCCTCGACTTCATCTTCACATCAAAGTATCTCCGTATACTTTGATATATAATCCGTGACACCCAATGACTTTACCATCAAGTTTTCAAGCATTCAGTCTCTCTGGATCATCTCTACTTGCACCAGTCTAAGTTATTTCACACACCACATACACTAACTCGTCTTTTTACGATCCTTATCCTTCATGTGCCTACCGCTTGAGCCACATAGCCTCACCCGAACTTGCTCGACCGTACGGACCTCAGTTCTCCCGCCTAGTCCTAGTCACTTGCCATCGACCGCTAATATTCTCTAAGCCACCTACACATTCAAAAACCAAGCAACCATCTCGAACATAAGTTCCATACACTTGACTCGTATTAGTCATAATAATACATCATACAACATAACACAATCAATCAACGGCTCCCATGCTATGCACACACTCAAACCACTCAAGAATACCTCTCACTGTTCTCTGGCTACAGCCACCGGTCTGACTGCTCTCACCATGGTGGTCGCACCATCCACCGGTCAAACCACCAATCATTGACCGGTCAAACCGCTCACACTACCGATCAAACCGCCAACCATTTACTGGTCTTACCAGCTCAAACCGACTTAAAATATTCCCCGGTAACATAACACCGGTGTGACCGCATCTCCAATGCCAGTCGCACCACCCACCTAACTCCGATCAGACCGCCAATTAACAGCCGATCTAACCACATATGCGCTGCGGTCTGACCAATCCCACATACCAATCACACCGGTTACACTGATAGTAATACTAAAATTTGCCAAGTTTTGTAAAAAAAACAAGATCTAACTCCACAAATATGTCAATTATTTCGTCACTAATAATTCAGGACCTTCTCACATGGTCCTTGGATCAACTAATAGCAGCAGCAACGACAGTATATTACTATCATAGTCAAGCTGAGAATCAACACGGTGATTGGCTCAAAAAAATTGTAACTGCGTTTTACCAAACGGAAGTTTAATCGCAAGGAGCACAATTTAATGGAATTCCCAATTTCGTCTGTTTAATTTATAAGACATTGACTCCAACTATTCTCCATTTCTTCGGGAAACAACTCTTCAACTACTAATTAAAGTGAGATGTACCACATCCACAAGTTACTTGGAGATTAGGAATTCATTAATTTATCCCTAAAATTTATTCACATCCTCCAATATTCAAGTACACGTGATAATATTGGATAACACGTTCCTTTAGTTGATTTTTGGCACAACATACTTTTTGATGTTATTATGAGATTTTAGCAAATGCTCTAATTATACTATGATTACAGCTCAACAAATAGTGTGCCGCCGACGGTAAAATATGACATAAATAGCTGAGTTTCCCGCGCGAACTACGTGGTCAGATACTACATTACATTTATATTTGAAAATAATATAATAGACTTTGAATTCAATCAATCATTGAGGGGAAAAAAGAAAGAAGTAGGTAATGAACCTATTGTAACACCTCGGCTTAGCAAAAACCCAGAATATCACTCACAATTGCAATTGCTATCAATTTAAACCATTCATTACATATTTTCAGTAGCTAGACTTCAAATATAATTTCTTAATATGACCATGAATATAGAAATTTTAGCAATACAGAAATCAATAATTGACATTAAGATGAACCAATTGATAATAACCTGAATCAATAATAACTTTAACCAAAGGGAATTAACAAGTAGCGACAATATAAAACCATTAAGTGCCGAAGGAAAATCATTATTTATCTAAGAATTGCATGGAGAATGTGATTTATTTCTAACCATGAATAAGTGATCATTAAGTGAAAGAAAGAAATATAAAGTACAATAACAATCTTGTACTACTTTCTGCTCATGCATGTCATCATCCACGTTCACCTAAAAATAACAACAAAGTAAAGGTGACAACTCAGCAAATACATAATATAATAGTAAACAACATAAAACATCATATTAACGATTCATATCCATTCACCATTATCTCAATTTCACATATTCATTCTTATCAAGTTCCATACATATCTCATTTCTCATTTCTCTTTTCATGAATGCAATGCACATATCTTCACTTCTCTTGTTTATACCGGTATAGCCGAGTGATCATCTCTCGATAAACCACTCTTGCTCTGTCCTTTTTCATACAGGGTCTTAATTCCACTCCCGTAGAGTGTTTACCGAAATAGGTTTTTCCCACTCCCGTGGGGTGACAACTGAAGTAGGTTTTTAGTTATTAACATTAATCCATTAACATTATCATTATTTTATCTTAAGCATCATCATCATTCTACCATAAACATCATCATCATTCTACCATAAACATGTGAGCATTATAAGAATAAATATAATCATGTGAATCATCATGGCAAATATTTATTTAAACATAACAATAACTTTAAATACTCGAATATCATTCTACCATACACTTGTCTTTTTTAACTACGAGAAACAGATTGATTCGAAGATGACAACAAAACTGACGCTACTGCTCCTACAGTAAACACCCAAACTCAATAACAAGACACAACAGTACAAGAACAACATTCAAATGACATAGCTCCTACATGTTTCCCAATTCCGGGATACTCCTCCTTTACCGGACAGTCACCCCCTATTGTTCTGGTACTAAAAATAACATAACTTTCGACTCCTAAGCCCTAACATAGCAAACCACATCGGCTCTAAAATCTACACAAAATTACCTACAATTTTTTAGTTGGTAACAATTCCTGATTAGACCATTTAACACCTCGTTTTTAACCCTGAATACGGTTCTGGTAACTTACTGGACAACAGGCTTTATATATATATATATATATATATATATATATATATATATATATATATATATATATATATATATATATATATATTACATGCAAATATAGTGAACCATAGCATTTTCAGAATCTACTTATGCCCAAAATTCAATTCTGCCATCTACCAAGTTAATTTAAGAGTTTCCCACAACTGTGTACAGCAGCAACCATTTTTTGGACAGCAGTCTTCCCAGAGCCATAGCTTCTAATTTTCCTAACCAAAATTCATGCTCTTGGACTCTCTGGAATCCTTGGAAAATTACCTACACTTTTTATGTAGAGAAAAAACCCTAATTAATCCATTTAATAGTTTTAATCTACAGTTTACCACACCGCTTTCAAATGGCGACAACTCTCCAAACAGCAGGCTTACAAAAATCATAACTCTTAATCTAGCTTATCAATTGGCGTTATTAAGCACTCTATAGAAAGCTAACAAAATCATCTACAATTATCTAGTAGATGATATTTTTATATTAAGTCTAAATAGTACATGAAATCGCAATTGAAGATTATGGCAGACAAACCAATCTACTAACTGAACCTCTGATGTGAAACTTGTTAGTTTGCTTTTTAATCCTGACTCTAATCTCTACTAAATTAGCAAACCAAAGAGAGAAGGTCCAGATCGTTACACAGATGATGCGGTAGCGCTGGAGCGACGACTTCGCCAGGAGAAAAACAAAGATGGCTAGCATTTTCTGGGTTTGATCCTTCTCTCTCCCATGTCCCTTTTTATCATGGTACGACTTTGATTCGGTTTTCAACTCCTCCCGTACAAATCATTCCAGCGAAACGACTCCTCCTGTAAAATTTCAAAACATCCTATTTTCACATATCCCATTTTCTCTAATTACGTATAGGTCCTTGAAAGGATTAATTTCAGAATAACACCTATATCCCAAGATCTCACTGACATACCATGAACAAACCAATCGAAGATAAAGTAAAGAATTTTAGTATTTTTCCTTGTTATTTTATCTAGAATTGTTTTATGAATAATCTATTTTTATTCAAAATAACAGAAATATACCCTGCCGAAAAGTTTTTACAAAAATAGGCGTTAGTCGCCTAATCGTCGGGCGACTGGAGCCTATCGCCCAACGGCCACGCGACAAGCAAGCAATCCGCTGGCCGTTAGGCAAATTATTGTAGTACCCGTCGGTTAGGCTACTGCGCTTTCAGCCGCCGAAGGGTTGGACGACTGGAAGTGCAGATAAAAGGACCGCACGCCCGAGCGGCCTCTGCCGCTCGGTGAACAGAAGCGATAGAAGGAGAGGATAGGAGAGCAAAGGAGACAAAGGAGGAGAGAAAAAAGGAGAGGAAAGAAAAGAGAGGAGAGAAGAGGAGATGGAGGAGAAGAGGAGAGGGAGGAGGGGAGGAGATGAAAGGAAAGAGAGGGAGGAGAGGAGAGGAAGAAGCCACCCATGTGAGGTAATTTTTTTTGTTGTATTTTAAATTTTGTATATGAAGTAGATAATTTATTTAGTGTTAGTATGAGTAAAAAATTGTGGATGTCGACAAAATAGTTCAACTTTGATATAGAAAATTTAGTCAATGTAATTTCAGAAAATTAACAATCGTAGTAGCCTGTATTTGTGTAAAATTTGGTGAACATAGTTATAGAAAATTAACATCGTTGGTAAATTGGCATGCGTACAAAATTATAGTTGTAGAAAATTCAGTCAACGTTACGTAGAAATTAATCGTCCGTAGAAATTTGTATTTATTAAAAATTCAGTTAATATTTTTGTAAGAATTCCATAATTTGCTTTGTATAAAACAATAATACGTAATATTTATAATTAATTACAAATGAATGAAATGTCGTTAGTACGTTGGAAAAATACGTGTACCATTGTAACTGGTATATAGGCATTTAAATCGATATGCCATGTAAATTATCGAAACTGTTAGAAATTATTTGCAGTAGGGGGTAGCTCAAGTAGCGAGAAAAGAGCGGTGTCGGTGCGCGGTCTATCGATAGGAAGTTAATGCTACGAGATTAGTATAGTTGGTTACGATAGGTGAACGATCGGTGGAATGTAAATTACAGTACATCAATACTTTCATAGTGTGCGATGCGATTTGACTAGTTGCAAAATTGAAAATATATGCAGATAGACATCAGCAATGCCGATACCCACTACATTGAAAGTGCATTACGGTGTTGGAACCGTTCGTGAAGATCCGAATGGTGTGGATTTGAGCGGTTTTGCGCAGGTCACTCTGGTACACCCAGACAGCGAGAATGCTCGAATCGCAGATGTGATGCATTTGCTTACCTGCAGTTTTTCGTTGGACCCTGAGGTGTGCAGCACTGTCATACAAGGGCTTTGCAGCCGGTCTCCCACGGACATCAGATGGGAGTTGAGAACATTGATGTGCACTGTTGCGTGGAAGGGGTTTGTAAAAGGGTGTCGACGCCGTGGATATGAGTGTGTGATGCTTGTGCAACTATGCCCGGTAGAAGCTATGCAAGGTCGTGCGAACGGCCATCATCCGGGAGGTGCGAGCAACTCGGGCGGCCCGTATGTTGGCGAAAAGAAGAAAGATGCTTGTGACGAGGCCGATGCGGTACATGGAGGAGAGGGAGAATGGTCACGCCATTGTGAGGGTACAAGACAAGTTGATGAAGGGGAGCATATAGAGTACATAGTGCATCAGATGGAGTATGGTGACCAGACGGCTTGGGCTAAAGAGGAAGCGATACAGGAGGATGACGAGGACAGTTCGGATGAGGACGAAGCTGTCGTCCTGCAGGAATGGAACCGGTTTGATACTAAGGGTGTTGTCGCACATGATGAGCACGAATCACCGTGGGAGTATCATGGGACAGAAGTTTGGTTGCATTCAATGTTTGTTGACAAGGCATCGTCGCAGGATGCTATCAAGCTGTGGGCCATGTCTATGCAGTGGGCTTTTTGGGTCATGAAATCTAGCCAGGAACAGTACACCGTAAAGTGTGAGCATGCCGGTTGTTCTTGGAGGGTGCACGCACGTAGACCCAAGTATGAGACTCACTGGATTGTGTCGAAGGTGAAGCAGTACTCTTTCATTCTCACTAGTGTTTTGGCGAGCATCGTAATCTAACGTCCGCTTTTATAGCCAATCTGATGTATGGAGAGATAGTGGAGAAGAGAGACATGAAAGCCACGCACATCGTGGTAATTATCGAGAAGAAATTCAAGTACAAGATTAGCTATGCGAAGACGTGGCGTGCGAAGCAGAAGGCATTGGAAAAATGGTTTGGGTCTTTTGAGGTGGCGTACGCCAATCTTTCTTGTATGCTTCAGGTGTTGCAGGACAGGAATCTGGGCACGTATATCATTGTGAAGGACAAGCCTTCTACAAGGCCGCGAGGATATGCGGTGTTGCAGAGGGCCTTCTTAGCATTTGGTGCGTGCATCGAGGTATTCAGACACATGATGTCCGTGATCTTAGTTGAAGGAGTCTTTTTTACCACAAATACATGGGCCAGATCCTGACGGCCATTGGCGTTGATGACAACAATCAAATATTGCTACTGGCCATCGCATTCATGAAAAGTGAGAATTACGAAATCTTGTTGTTGTTCCTTAGACATGTGAGGGTTGGAATTATCGACGCTCGTCTTGGTGTGTGCGTAATCCATGATCGCCACACCAGGATTGTGAAGGCCATAAGAAAACTTCAGGAAGACCCCCGAGGAGGCCTTCCCTTGCCCGGATATGAGGAACAGATGGAGGCGAACTTCTTCAAGCAGTTCCCGAAACAAACAACCATTGATGAAGCTATTCAAGAAGCTAGCTATGTAGAACCAGCAGAGAAAATGTGATAATTTATGGGTGTTGTTGGACGAGCACAACAATAAGCATGTCGACGAGAGGAACAATAGGCCGGTCATGCTTGGGGCGGCACAACCGGAATGCCTGACAGCAATCGATGAGCCTAACGCAGCTAGTTCGAGGAGGAGGAGCTCACGGAACATCAAGTGTTTCTCGTAGTGGATCGAGGGAGAAATGGTCGCTGCTGCACCACACGGACGGCGTAAGGTACGGCATAATGACGACTAACCTTGCGGAGGTGTACAATTGGGTTCTAAGGGGCTTTCGTTCTCAGCCCCTCGTCACCATCATGGAAGTTGTTTTGCACAGCACAATCAGCTACTTCAGGGAGAGGCATGCGAATGCTGCACTTCATACGGCCAACCCACGAACATTGTACTCATCGAAAATTATGGTATATATGGAGACGAAGGCACAGAAGGGCTAATTGCACACGGTGCACGTCATGGGCAACAGGGAGCATCGTTTCGACGTGGTACTCTAGGATAGAGCCGGATTTGGGACGGCTCGTGCCCTTGTTACCCACGAGGTATGCCTTGAAGATCATGTAAATGAACCTAGCTGCTCGTGCAACAAGCCAAAGCTATTACACAAGCCATGCTCTCATGTCCTCGTTGCATATGGAACCGTGGGCATGGATCCTTCGAACTTCATCTCCGAGTACTTCTTCAAGGAGAGGGTGATGCATGCGTGGTGTGGCGAGCACAGGGGGTTCAGGGTTGTGGGGAACTTCGCCACCTTGGATATTGTAGGGATGACCGTTTGTACAATTGTTGTGGTATTTTCCCCTTTACATGTAGTGTTTTTTGTTCCGTATAAATGCTAACTTTAATTCATTTTACAAGTATGGCTCGTGATATTCGCGGATCAGACTGGCCTTATGGTTTATTGGACGAGCACGTCGACTGGCTGCATCGCGCTTCCCGTCGTGTCTCACCTCCAGGGAGCGCAGACGAGCCAGCTGATTTGGGAGTGGTCCAGACACGCACACCTCGAATCGCCTGGAGACTAGACCCCCACTGGACAGTGATGAGGACATCACGATTGGATCGATTACGCGAGCACAAGCTAAAAAGATAATCAACATGTGAACTCGCACTTAATTAAATTTGATTTTAATTTACATGAGAATTGGCTACTACCTAACGTTAGAATTTTTAGTGGTCTCAGGTTTTTGTACGAGGAGATGTTAAAATGCTGAAACCAGAAGAAATCAGCCGAACAAGAAAATCATACATGCGCATGTGAATCGAGACAAAGGAAAAAAACGAGAGAACTACTAACACACGCATGACTAAGTCATGTATCAAGAAGGAGCAAATCTACATGCATGCATGAATCATGCATCAGAGTGCAACTACATGCATGCATGCATGACCGAGTCTTCACGGGTACAGCGGAAAAAAAAAGAAAACAAATGACGTTGGCGTGGCTATTACTACCGACTTCGGTTTTGGTCAAGACAACGCGACTGCGTCCTGTGCGTGAGTCTTTAAAACGGTGACGTTTTTTTCCTTTGAGGGAGAGACCACGAACAGAAAATAGATATATTATTTTTTCCAGAGAGCAATACGATTGTTTTTTCTAGAGTTTGACATATAATTACAACCTAGAAGGAATCAGATGTTCTTCCCCATCGTTCTTGTGTTTCTTTGTGATTGACCGGAGCGACGACGTGTTTACTTGGTGATCGGGTAGATAGGATCACGAGCGTGTGGTTGGGCGAATTTTTTCATCGCGGTTGCTGTTCTAACAGTGGTTGGCGCCATCGATTCGTCAGGTTATACGGATCCAAATTATCTCCATCGATCCTATGCCGTGAAGATCGGGCAATCCCCCACATCATCTTGGTATCAGAGCGCGGTTGACATGGTATGATTAATTTACCCGTAGTTCGATTTATTTTTTCCTATACCCAAAAGGCCAAAAAAATCTAAACCCTAGTTTTTGCATCTGTTATTTTCGTGAGTTTTGTTAAGTTTTCGTCCATTAGAGTTTTGTTTAGGCCATGGCAATATGAGAAAAGTGTGCAATATGATGGCCATTCCAATAGATATGCATTTAAGTGGAAGGGAAAGACGAAGGAGCCTAATCCAATGACTCCTAGTCAAATACAGACTGAATTTCAGCAAAGGAAGCTTGCTGAAATGAGGGTAAAAAGAAAGAAAAGAGAGATTTCCACACATCGGTGAGTGAGAGCCACAAGCCAAATATGAGAGAAAAAAGTAAGAGTGAGGGAGGGATGGTTATGTTAGCTTCAAAATCAGATTTGAGATATGTAAGCAATGACCTATCAAAGATGCACTTTGTGCTTGTGTACAAAGATGCAACTGTTTTGCTTTCAACTAATGACTTAACCTCTCTTTCTAGTGGTGTTTCCTCTCTTTTGCATGCATTTGAGGACGTGTTTCCGGAGGAGATACCAGCCAGACTTCCACCATTACACGGAATAGAGCATCAAATTGATCTAGTTCCCGGTGCGTCACTTCCAAACCGTCCACCATACCGCACCAATCCGGAGGAAATCAAAGAAATTTAGCGCCAAGTGCAAGAGCTACTTAAGAAGGGATACGTATGCAAAAGTCTTAGTCCTTGCGCTGTCCCTGTAATTCTTGTTCCTAAGAAAGATGGTACATGGAGAATATGTGTAGATTGTCGTGTCATTAACAACATCACTGTTAGATATCATCATCCTTTCCTAGGTTAGATGATATGCTAGATGAACTTAGTGGTGCTGTTATATTCACTAAAATTGATTTGAGAAGTGGATACCATCAAATTGGGATAAAACTTGGTGATGAATGGAAGACTGCTTTTAAAACAAAATTTGGATTGTATAAGTGGTTAGTAATGTCTTTTAGTTTAACTAATGCACCTAGTACATTCATGGGATTGATGAATTATGTTTTAAGAGCATTCATTGGCAAATTTCTTGTGGTATACTTTGATGATATATTGATCTATATCAAAACCATGGACGGACACATTGATCATATTAGACAAGTATTAGAAGTGCTTAGAAGTGGGAAATTATATGCTAATTTGGACAAATGCACTTTTTGTACCAAAAAAGTTGTGTTCTTAGGCTATGTTGTTTCTGGAGAAGGCATTGAGGTAGATGAATCTAAAACTGAAGCGATTAAGAATTGGCCTACACCTATGAATGTTAGTCAAATCAGAAGCTTTATGGTCTTGCTAGCTTTTATCGTCGTTTTGTTAAAGATTTCCGCACCATTGATGTCCCATTAAATGAGTTAACTAAAAAGGGTGTTATGTTTGAATGGGGTGCATCACAGGAAAAAGCTTTTCAAGAATTAAAAAACGATTAATTGAAGTACTATTGCTCGTTTTGCCTGATTTCACTAAGACTTTTGAAATTGAATGTGATGCTAGTGGAGTAGGAATTGGTGGTGTTTTAATGCAAGAAGGAAAACCGGTAGCATACTTTAGTGAGAAACTAGGAAGTGCTCGATTGAACTATCCTTTGTATGATAAAGAATTGTATGCTTTGGTGCGTGTGCTTGAAATTTAGCAACATTATCTTTGGCATAAAGAATTTGTTATTCACTCTGATCATGAAGTCTTGAAATATTTGAAAAGCCAAGCTAAACTGAATCGTAGACATGCTAAGTGGGTAGAATTCATTGAAACTTCCCCATATGTTGTTAAGTACAAGAAAGAAAAAGAGAATGTGGTAGCTGGTGCTTTATCTAGGAAGAATGTGCTTTTAAATCAATTGGATGTAAAGGTACCTGGATTAGAGAGCTTAAAAGATTTATATGCTTCCGACCATGAATTTTCAGAACCATATTCTAAATACAAAAATGGAAAATGATGGGATAAGTTCCATGTTCATGATGGGTTCTTATTTCGTGCTAACAAATTGTGTGTTCTAGATTCGTCTGTGCGTTTGCTTTTATTGCAGAGATCTCATGCAGGTGGATTGATGGGACACTTTGGGAGAGAAAAGATCTTTATGATGTTGAGTGATCACTTTTATTGGCCTAAGATGAGGTGTGATGTTGAAAGGTTTATACAGCGATGTGTGACATGCCACAAAGCGAAATCTAAACTTAATCCACATGGTTTATATACTCCATTTTCTGTTCCTAGTGCACCTTGGGAGGATATTAGTATGGACTTTGTTTTAGGATTGCCTAGGACTAAGAGCGGGAAGGATTCAGTTTTTGTTGTTGTGGATACTCCACTTCCTGTTCTTAGTGCACCTTGAGAGGATATTAGTATGGACTTTGTTTTAGGATTGCCTAGGACTAAGAGCGGGAATGATTCAGTTTTTGTTGTTGTGGATAGATTCTCTAAAATAGCATATTTTATTCCCTGTCACAAAAGTGACGATGCGTCGCATGTAGCTGACTTGTTTTTTAAGAAAATTGTGAGATTGCATGCCATGCCAAGGACAATTATTTCAGATCGTGATATCAAATTCATGAGCTATTTTTGGAATACTTTGTGGGCCAAACTCGGAACAAAGTTGTTATTCTCAACAACTTGTCACCCACAAACGGATGGACAAACAGAGGTGGTGAATAGAACACTTTCAATGCTAATACGAACGATGATCAAGAAGAATATCAAAGAGTGGGAAGGTTGTTTGCCGCATGTGGAGTTTGCATACAATAGGGCGGTACATTGTACTACTCAATTGTACCCGTTCGAGGTGGTGTATGGTTTTAAACCAATCACGCCACTTGATCTGCTGCCACTTCCACAAAGTGAACAAGTTAATATGGAGGCATCAAAACGTGTTGAATATGTGAAGAAGATTCATGTCAACACTAAAGAATAAATTGAAAAGAATGTGTGTTACTATGCTGAGAAGGCAAACAAGTCAAGAAAGAATATATTCTTTGAACTAAGTGATTTGGTTTGGGTGCATCTACGCAAAGAACGCTTTCCGGATAAGCGCAAATCCAAGTTAATGCCTCAGGCAGATGGTCCATCTAAAGTACTTAAAAAGATCAATGACAACATATAAGATAGAGCTTCCAGGTGATTTGTCACCGTTCTTTGGGCCGAAAGAATCAGAGTCGAGGACGACTCCTTCTCAAGAGGGGAAAGATGATGAGGACATCACGATTGGATCGATTACGCGAGCACGAGCTAAAAAGATTAATCAACATGTGAACTCGCACTTAATTAAACTTGATTTTAATTTACATGAGAATTGGCTACTATCTAACACTAGAATTTTTAGTGGTCTCAGATTTTTGTATGAGGAGATGTTAAAATGCTGAAACCAGAAGAAATCAGCCGAACAAGAAAATCATACATGCGCATGTGAATCGAGACAAAGGAAAAAAAACGAGAGAACTACTAATACACGCATGACTAAGTCATGTATCAAGAAGGAGCAAATCTACATACATGCATGAATCATGCATCAGAGTGCAACTACATGCATGCATGCATGACCGAGTCTTCACGGGTGCAGCGGAAAAAAAAAAGAAAACAAATGACGTTGGCGTGGCTATTACTACCGACTCCGGTTCGGTGTCTACACGTCCGGATGCATGCACGGCGTGGCTATTACTACCGACTTCGGTTTTGGTCAAGACAACGCGACGGACACGGCTTGGTTCTCGTGTGTGTGCGTCATGCGGTTTCAGCTTGTGCGTCGATCACGTCATCGTTGCTCTTTGGCCGATGTGAATTCTGCTCGTGTGCGTGCGTCCTGTGCATGAGTCTTTAAAACGGTGACGTTTTTTTTCCTTTGATGGAGAGACCACGAACAGAAAATAGATATATTATTTTTTCAGAGAGCAATACGATTGTTTCTCTTAGGGTTTGATATATGATTGTAATTTAGAAGAGAATCAGACGTTCTTCCCCATCATTCTTGTGTTTCTTTGTGATTGGCCGGAGCGACAACGTGTTTACTTGGTGGTCGGGTAGACAGAATCACGAGCGTGTGGTTGGGCGAATTTTTTCATCGCGGTTGCTGTTCTAACAGTGGTTGGCGCCATCGATTCGTCAGGTTACACGAATCCAAATTATCTCCATCGATCCTACGTCGTGAAGATCATACAATTCCCCGCATCAGACAGCTAGGTGTGCACTCCACCAGCGTTGTACTGTTGCTATAAGTAGGTTTCGTGCTGATCTTTACTTGCTTCGCAGGATGCAGGATGCCAGGCTACTCCCTCTCGTCTGGATGGTGCAGGCCACAGACGAGGACGGACCGGACTTGCCCGCGGGCGGGGACGACGGTGTGGAGCGATCGCGACGCTTCCCGTTCGACCGCTCTCTGCTCACAGCTTTGGTGGACTACTGGCGGCCAGAGACGCACACTTTCCACCTCCTATTCGGGGAGATGGCGCCTACTCTACAGGACGTGTTCCTGCTGCTCAGCCTTCCCATCGTGGGAGCTGCTACCTTCCTACCGGAGGCCCCGGCCAGGTGTCGCGCGAACCTGCTCGCCAAATTCGAGGGGGTCCTTCCTCCTGGTGCCGCGGAGGAGTACTATGTCTTCCTGTCGGCTTAGACACACGGGTCGTCATTGAGGTGGCTCTCACGATTCCGGATACGTGCCTGGCTGTTGGTGATATGCCCTAGAGGTAACATGGAGATGTTGAATATATCACATACTATGTTTATGATACATTGCTTTGTTCCTTGAAATAGACATTATCATTATTGATCAATGAGTATGTGACTTGTTCATGAGACTCTTAATGCCAAAATGTTGCTATTTCTAAATGATCCCTGATTATATTTCATATGAGGAACAAATATGATTCAAAGATCAGCATATGTATTGATTGATGATCATGTCTCATGGATCATGGTATAGAGATACCAAATCAATAATATGGACATGTGTTAGTGAACATATGTTGGATAGACCCGCCATGAGACATCAGAGATTCCATGTGTCATCGTTGGTCTCAAGTAGTGTTTATGTGGAATCCTTAGACTTGAGATCATCATGGTTCCCAAGATGCGTAGTAACTTATTTTGGGACTACTAAACACTACTCCGTGAATCGGGTAGTAATAAAAGTAGTCTTTGGGTTTGCCATGAAACATGTAGTGGGATGTGAATGATCCAGATAGAATTTGCCCCTCCTTATGGGAGAGATATCTCGGGCCCTCGATGTAATGGATTATTAAAGTGCATGGCCATGCCAAGGTGATTGAGGAGTCAATCACGAGTTTATAATCCATCACGAATCGAGAGAGTGATTGAGCTATTAAGAGGATGACATAGGTCTCGCCTTGAGCTTAATCTATATCGTGAGGCAAAGGGATTAGTACATTAGAACATTACAGTTCACCGATATGATCTTTACGTATACTTTGGGGTTAATATGTCTTACTAGAGGCCGCTATTAATGTGGTGACCGGAAATGTGTTTCGGTCGCGACCAAGTATACGTGAACCTCTGTGGTCGCACACTTAACGGGTTGGAACACTAATTGAATGTGATTCGGATATGTGCTCAATTCGGATAGAGATCCGGATAGACTCCTATTGGGCCTCGGTCCACGAGGCCCAAGTGAGGAGGTCTATATATATGGAGGCGGGCCGAGGGACGATCGATAATCCCGAGCTAATCCCTAGCCGCCACCTCCGAGCCAAACCCTAGCCGCTCATGAGTCCGGTACACTCGCGATCGGCGCCCACCGGACGTGTGGATACCGGTGAGGCGCGCTCGTTGCGGCGTTGATCGGCATCAACAACCCTGATTGGATCCGCCGTGGTGTGGTTGATCGCGTGGAGGAGACGATCGGTTCGGGACGATCGACTACTTCCACTACTACCTCGACGCGCGTGGTTGGATCGGCTTCTCCAACTCTTCTTCATTGCGCTGCCTAGTGGTAACGATCCATGATCCCTCCTTAAGCATGATGTCCTTGTGTGCGCGGTAGAAAAGTTTGTTTTCTGCTTGCGTAGCCTTCGCGCGATCCATTACTGGCGCCCTTTCTGTTCGATCCTGTATGCTCTCATTTCTGCTATTCTGTACTAATAACTTCTTGGATTGCATTCAGGTGGAGCGGATGGATCCAGAGGCAAATGAGCAACAGGTCTTGCAGCATTTGGAGGCATACTTGTTGTGACTGTTTGGTTGGGTGCTCTTCATCATCAGCCATGGCAACACCGTCGACGCGCGCCTCATTGCTCACGCTAGGGCCATTGCCAAATCAGCTGGGGTTCGGCCACACTTGCTATGACCTATCGCGGCTTGTGCGATGTGTGCGCAAGGACCAATGCGAACTCGGTCCTCGCGGGGTGTCCGCTGCTACTGCAGCTATGGTCGTTCGAGCGCTTTAGCCTCGGACAGCCCATGCTCGAGGATATGACTCCGTACAGGGCAGAGATTACCCCGAAGGCGACGTCCATCGGCCTACGATGGGATCTCTCTGGTGTCATCGACGGGCAAGTAGTTTGACAATCAATTATTTCTTTCGTATTAACGATGGTCTTACGTAACAGCTGTTGTTCCTTGTAGGTACAGTTCGCGCACGTGCAGGTCACACGGGCATATCTGCCCTTTGTGAGGCAATTCGAGCGCCTCACAGCTGACAACGTGCGCTGGGAGCCGTACTCACCTGCGGCACTGCAGAGCCATGCTCCTGACGGGCTGTCCTCGCTCTGCTGGCGCGATAGGGCTTTCTGGCTTACGCGTCAGAAGCTTGTGTACAACGTCTTCGTCGAGGACTACACGGCGCATCATATGATGTGCTAGTTTGGCCTACGTCAAATCGTTCCAGTAGCAGTCGGACGACCGGTGTCGCATAGCGTCCACGCGTGAGTGACCGCCTCTCAGGAATCTCCTTGTACTGCCTATTCGTTTAATGACTACTAACGAAATGGTGCTATAAGCAAGCACTCTAGAAAGGGAGTAAAACGCGGCAGGGACTAAACGGCGAAGATGGAGGGGTGGACAGTGCAGTGGGAGGGCGCGCTTGACGACTGTGGGGAGGAGGCCACCCCTACGACCGCAGCGTGTACGCGGAGTACCTGCGCTGGTACCAGCCTCGGACACATACCAGGCTCGTACATGTTGTTGACCAGTCCACAGCACACGTCGCCGCACCGACAGACACCTACCCCGCGCACCTCGCGCGGGACACTCACGACACGGTACGTTACATCAAATTTGTAAATATTCCCTAATGGCAATGTCACTGAGATGATTGACCATTTCGTGTTTTTCCTGCAAGCTGACGTCGGTGCTGCGATTTGGAGGGAGTCTTGCACCATGGCAGCTAGGATTGCCAATGGTGCGGAAGTGACACAGGAGGAGGCGGTACACGCTTGGCGTTGTGTGTAGGCCTTGAGTGCACGTGTAGTCGCCCTGTTGTCTTGCACGAGACTACCAAAGGTCTGCACGCCAGCGCCCGGTGCACACACGGTGCGTCCACCAGGGCCACCCCGACCGGCATGGCACCACGCGAGGGACTCTGCTTGGACACGTCCCACACCATCTCAGCCTGACGAGGCCGGAGGTCAGCCTGGGCACGGGCTCCTACACTGCTAGGGAAGCAGTTTGCCCGTCATCCGTACATCTCCGGCTTCCCCACGCAGGGGGCGTACTCCGTGTTGTACATCCCTCCAGATGCCATGGCGCTAGCTGAGGGTACGCTTCGCCTCTTGTCGGTTTTATCTGACGAACTAACGATATTTGCATTGCAGATCTTGTCCTCCCGACTGTGGATGGGGATTTCCTGCGCCAGACAACACGGACCAAGATTTTTCGACCCGCCCAGCCAGCGACAGCTCGCACCTCGGCCACACCCCCAAAGGTGACACACAGGCGGCGATGTAGTCCACTACACCAGCTCAGGGACGTGTGCGATGGTCTCCTGATAGTCTTACCACACTTGGTAGCTTTGCACAGTGACGAGACCACACGGATATCTTCATGCAACGAGAAGGCCACAAGGGGCCCTATAAAAGGAGGTCGGAGAGATTTCTGAGAGAACACTACACAAGCAAACCCAACACTACACCGACACTTGCTTCACCACACCGGGATGGACAAGAGGCAGAAGAAGCAATTGAACAAGATGATGAAGCAATGGGAGGAGACCCGCGACCTAGCAAGGTCAGCTGCCACCCGCGATAAGAAGGCAAGGGCTGCTACGGCTCGGGCAGAACAAGCCCAGCGTGCTACGAGATCAGCTCCCCACAATGACGCCACCCGTATATGGCTACCGCAAATGGATCGATCTTGAGATCCACCTAGAGGACCAGTAGGCTCTTGACTTCGAGCAGTGGAACGTCATAAGGTCCTGCGAGATCTGAAGGGAGGAGCGCCGCAAGGGCGAGCAAACCGAGCGTATACAATGGGAGATGAAAACTCATCTCGAGGCGTGCACACGTAGAGAGCGTGAGAAAAAAGAGAAAAATAGCGACCAAGACAAAAGAGGTCGCCGAGGAGTTAAACGTCGAGCTCGCAAAGAAGGAAAAATAGCCCCGGTCCTCGCAGTAGATCGTACAAGCAGTTGGGTTGATTAGTCGCACAAGATGTTCTATGTTATACATGTAATCAAACCATATGCGGCATGTTACTTCCAAATGTATTATCAAGTCTATTTTAATTCAGACAAACCAATGTTCAAGAAGGCGCTAGGCGCTAGGCGGACGGTGAGGTGGGGCCTAGCGCCTAGGGGGCCTAGGCGGGGAATAAAAAATGAGGATAACAGGCAATGATAAACAATCATATATATATGTATTTGATATTTAAATGAGGAAAATTGTTACCTTGAGCAACAATAATAGCTCTCTATCCATTGATGTAAATTTTTGATGTAAATACTTGATGTATAATTGTAAAACCTGCACATTAAGCAATGTATGAGTTTTTTGGTATTGAATAACTATTGTGCATTTGTGCTTCAAACTTGTAAATTGAAACTAATAAAAGAAATGATAGCAATATAATAAGACATACATAAATGAACTAAGAAGTTCATAACAAAACA
The DNA here is from genome assembly GCA_036346245.1 of Bonia amplexicaulis. NCBI lineage: Eukaryota > Viridiplantae > Streptophyta > Magnoliopsida > Poales > Poaceae > Bonia > Bonia amplexicaulis. Next base: position 37,804,943 of record CM070736.1, on the reverse strand, counting down.
CACATAAGCATTTTTCTCAAATCTCAAATTCACGCAATTAAACACACATAAAGTGATAAACATAGTTCTTCTCACAAATTACAAACAAATAACATAGTTAAGGTAGCAAGTAGCAAGCATGATAATGTGAATATCAGAATATGTGATGATGAAATGAGTCAATCTTCATCCTCTTGTCCATAATCTTTGGTTGGCACCACTTCATCTTGGTCGGATTCAAATTCAACATTTTGAAGATCCTCATTGACCTCTTCTTCTTCGGATTCGGAATCGAAATCATCTTCATGAAGCTCTCTCACTCTAGTGCTTCTACGAGGTTGCATGGTTTCATTAGCTCCCATCGCCTCATCAATTAGATTCCATGAAAGACCTGTTTCGGGATCAACATCATCATCCCCCCTTCAATCATCCACCCTTGAGCATTTGTAGCATGTGAAGCTAGAAGGACATCAATGTTCTTCGTGTTACTCTTTTCTTTTTTGTTCAACAATCTCGCATTGAATTGAACATAAACTAGATTATTGAGACGATGAGCATCTAGTTTATTTCTTTTCTTTGTATGTACCTACAAGTTACATAGTGAAGTTTAGTGCTATACTTTCTTGACTACTTGAATTAAAATATGTATTTTTTTAATAGCAAGAGTAGAAAGAATGAAAGATACCATGTCAAAAGTGCTCCAATTTCTTTCACATCCCGATGCACTTGAGGTCAAAGAGAGGATTCTTATGGCTAATCTTTGCAAGTGGGGAACATGACATCCATACTTCGACCACCAATTAGCTACATAATAGTAAGAATGAAAGATGAGTTATTAATAGCTAATAGTAAGAATTAAGAAGTAAGAACAAGTTTACTATACCGGGAATAAAATCTCTTTTTTGACATCCAAGTCGGGGGGGTTTTCCCAAATGTCTCTTTTTTATCCTTGAATAAATCAAAATCAACATTGAGTACTTGATCCATTGCTTCATCATCACCATGATAAAATATTTCAACACATTCAATAAACCCATCCATAATATCTTGTTCCAAAAAAATAGATCGATCACAATAGCTATAATATGGATTTAATAGATATGCTGTCAAATGCAATGAAGAATCAAGTCTTCCCTTCATCTTTCCATCAATAGCATTAATGATTAGGTTGTAATTGCTCTCCGAATTATTCAAGGCCTCTTTGATTTGCTTCTTTGCCTCTAAAATTTCTCCATAAAGAAAGGTCATAGATGGACCATCCCCATCAACCATACGAAGAACCTTCACTAACGGCTCAAAAACCTTCAAGCAATGTAACATAACATGTTAGCAAATTGAAAAAAATCAAATACATAACATATTAACATAATGGCAAAAAGTGTTCACACCATACCTTTAAAGCATTGTTCACACCATTCCAAAATGCTCTACTAATAAGTGTTATGTTGCCGTGACGCCTTTGCTTTTTTTAGTGTGGCCAGATTCTTCCCATTCCTTACTAAGTGCCATCGCCCTTAGTTCAGTCTTATTTTCAATTAAACTTTACAAAGTAAGAAAGGCTGAAGCAAATCTAGCCACCTCCGGTCTTATTATATCTTTTCTCTTTGTGTGTTTTCTCATCAATGCTAAGGTCTTGTAGTGTGAGTAGATAAAAACCGTCAATACATTTGCTTGTTTAAGCATCTTCTTGTACTTTTGGCATATTGTCAATTTCTTGTAGCATAAGGTTGATGGTATGAGTTACACATGAGCTCTAAACGATATTTGGCCTTCATTAATCCCTTTGCTCTCATGTTGTTTGAAGCATTGTCTGTCACTATTTGAACCACATTTTGGGGACTAATAGTGTCAATGCATCTATTCACATACTCAAAGATATACTCACTTGTGTGCGCATCTACCGACGTCTCCTTTGATCCTATGAAACTTGTCCCTAAATTGCAATGAACACATAAGTTCATGATGTTTCTTCTCTTTTGATCCGTCCATGCGTCGGTCATGAGGGAGCACCCAGTCATGGCTCTTTCTTCTTCATGTGCTTTCAACAACTCATTAGTTCTTAACACTTCCTCTTTCAATAACGGCTCCCGAACATCGTATTGAGAGGGACCTCCAAAGCCCGGGCCAAAGCGACCTACGACCTCCAACATTTGTTTGAATTCATCGTTATTGATGGCATTGAAAGGAACACCTAAAGAGTAAAGAGCAAATGTACAAGCCACAAGGTAATTAGGTAAGGTTAGCAAAGAATGAATTAATGGCATACATAATAATAACTAATAAGAATAAAATGAATGATAATTACGATCTTTACGGAAACATAAAGCCATCTTGCAACATATTGCTTCACTTTGTGATGTCTCTCTTTCCAAATTGTTTCTGTAATTTTTTGTTGCCTCTTCAACTCTTGCGTGCTCAAATTGCTCTCTTGAGGACCAATCGGATTCACAAATCTATCCATAGGTCCTAAGTTTCTTGGTGTCGATCCTCCTATCTCTTCAAGTTGTTCTTCATTTTCATGACCACCTATTATGCTCACATTTTCTCTAACATCATCTTCTTGCGCTTTCTTGCACTTCTTCTTGTTTTTTGCCTCAATAGAATTACGGCACTTTGTTTGGTCTTCTTTTGTAGATTTAGGACATCTTGCAACATTTCCCTGAATATGTGCAATATGTTGCTTGATCCTATAGATGCCCCCGGAAACAACCTTTCCGCACAAGATACATTTCACCTTGTCCAAATTATTTGGATTCACTAACACCCCATAATCCCACCCTATGTCACCCGACTTTCTCTTGAGACTATCTTCGGTACTCACATCAGGAGCTAACACGGCGGATGACATCCTAGTTTATAATATATACATGTTTATGAGTTTATCTATAATTCTATATACAAATTAGTGCATTATTCAAAAAAATAAAGAAGTGCTAGTTGAACAAATAATGAAATAATTAGTACTAGTACCTAAATTTTACTGTGCTGCCGCTACTGCCGAGTGCCGACCGAGTGACCGATGCAGCGATGCTCAACAGCTCGGTTGATCAAGACGTGTCGACGCCTCGAGCCTGAGATCGGGCGAGAAATCCTCGGCGTCGGCGGACGGATCCCCTCCCTCGGCAGTCGGCAGATCCCCCTCAGCCCAGATCCTCCTTCGCCAGAGATCCCGTCCCCTCCTTCAACAGCGGCGGAGCGGCCCCTCCCAGATCCCGTCCCCTCCTTGGCTTCAATGGCGTGAGCGTCTTCAACACCGATCCAGCTCCCAGATCCGGTCCGGTGCTCCCTTCCAGCTCCAGCCTCCGGTCCTCCCTCTCCCAGATCCGGTCTTCAACAGCGGCGGAGCGTCTTCAACAGCCGATCCCAGCTCCCAGATCCGGTCCGGTGCTCCCCCTCCCAGCTCCCAGCTCCTCCGGTCCTCCCTCTCCCAGATCCGGTCTTCAATAGCGGCGGAGCGGCCGGACCGTCGGAGCAGCTCCCCCCACACCCACAGGCTGGCGCCGAGCAGGTGGAGGCGGCGCGGCGACGGCGCGGAGGAGGCGGCAGCGGCACACACAACCCTAGCAGGTACTGTCGACTCGACTGTGGATATGCTACTGTGGAGTGTGGACTGTGGTTTGTATGTTGTGGTCCCATTTTGGTCTTTTGACTGTGCTCACGCCGTCTCAAGCCGACTCGCCGCCTCACGCCGCCCGCCGCCTAGTCGCTCGCCTCGCCGCCAGGCGGCCGCCCACCGCTCTGGCGCTTCCTCCCGCCCAACACCCTAGGCGAGGCGGTGGGTGGCCGCCTAAGCGGGGCCTAGCGCCGCCACCGCCTTTTAGAACACCGAGACAAACTTATTTCCTCGTCTTTTCGCATTCAATTATTCTCATAGCAAGTCATCCAACAATATTAACAGGCCAGTTCTCCTCCGTATACGAATTCCCGGTAATATCACAATATCACTTACCCTCGTACTTACCGATCGTTCTTAGTTCAATCGTTCTTAAAAAAAGTTTCACGAATTTTTTGCACTACAACAACATACAATGATCATAAACTCTTATTACGAATCCAACAAATTATCTCCTAGTCATAATCTACAAAAATCACAAAATAGATTAACCCACACTGCATCTTGTCTGTAGTCGCCCACGCCCAAGCGATCGCAGATTGTTGCCGCTCGTGGTCGGGCGACAGCTCGCCGCCTAACCGCCGAGCGATCGGGACCGTCGCCCAACGGTTTACAGACAGCTTTATTGTCACGCGACCGTTGGGCGATAGGCTTCAGTCGTCCGACTGTTAGACGACTAGAGCCTATTTCTGTAAAAAATATTTGCGCGGGTATATTTTTGTTTTTTTGAATAAAAAATATTTTATCTATCTATTTTTCCATTGAAGAGCACCAACGGGTATAGGCTTATAGCAGCCCTAATTCGTAGTCAATAAGTGAACATCTGACAAAAAAAACTTGTGGACTATACTTTGTTAATCTCCAGCGCTTTGGCCATCCTTTGTCTTCATGCTCTAATAAGAATAGCTTCCAAATTTATAATCATGATCTGTTTCTACAGAGGATATCGTCTGTTTGAACGAATCAAATTATTTATCCGAGTTCAAAATGAAGGGAAATTTTGTACTGGACTCGGAAGGATCAGAGGTGCAGCACAGTAATTTAGCCATCTTGTAGGACAGCAAGCAGGTAAGAGCAGCAACTGAGAAGAGGGCATTGTTACCTGAAAATAAGCCTCTAACTTGTGTTTAACTGCGGCATGATCCCCCTTCATCTTCTGCAGTGACCTGTGGCATCTGAACGAACATGGAATGGAACGAAAGTAAGCTCATTTCATGAGAATGAAAAAGAGATAGGGAGTACGAGTCCTTCAGGAATCCAGATTCTTGCTATTGCAATAAACAAGGGAACTACTCAGCAGATAACACCATAACAATACTATTCCACATAAACAGTGGCTCTATACATTTCACATTCTGTAAATAGGTTCCTAAGAGGAACATGTCAACCCACAAGATTTGCATTCGCATATTTCTGATTTTATGCTTCTACCCGGAAAACTTGAAAGATTGTAAAAACCGAGCAGACAGATGTGATGAACCATATTTTTCAAAAAAAAAAGGATGCGACGAACCAAAGGAATTTGCAGGCCTGCTGCATTTCCCCATCTCAAATGCACTAAACTTTCTTGCAGAAAAGGCTAACAACAATGGTTGGATCTGAAAGCAAACCATCAGATAGACAACGCGGGCACCCAAACTGAAGGAGAGCAGAGAAATAATGACACCGCTGTGAAGAAACCTTTCTAGTAGCTACCTCGCATTTTTCCTCTTTTCGGTTTCAGTTCTATTGTTCAGGACCCATCCACTACTTCTACGAAAGAACGGGTGTGCTTAACTGGGGGCAGTGATGAACATCTTCTTTCTATGACTACTACATAGGCAATAAGAGAACCTTGACAGATTCAGAAGTCAGTAGTTGTGCTTGCAAGAAATGCAACATTTGTATCAGGAATGATCTCCTTGTGGAACCACTACAAGATCACCATCCCTTGATCATCAAAGGCTAATATACCAACCCCCTACACCCAAATCATTCTATCAACGGGGATCAAAGAGATGTGCCAACTTCCCAACAAGTTTTTTCTAGCAACATAAATAAACCCACCTATCTGTAAATTTGTAATCAGAAAGAGGTCATATTTCTAATTGTAAAAAAACATGTCTAATTCTAAAAACATTTATGTGTCAAAAACTACAAATCATTTTCTCCAAAGCATGGAAGATGTATCCGAAAAGGCATATGCATATAGCATCCCAACAAGCAACAATATAGTCAGATTAATGACAGTCAAATGATAGGGTACTTTCATTGACATATGTTTCTCTAGTTTTATCAATGACAAAGAGCATAAGGTGATACATTAACTTAGAAACTGTTACAGAAGTACATGCTCGGAAGCTTACGCAACATTATAGGGTATTAGGATCATTAATACAATCTGTAAGACTTGACCCAGCAGGCATATTCCATGCTTCCTCAAACTGCATGAATTGGACTGTGGTTTCTCTTACTTAGGTCAGGTCTAGTCATTGGTGGGTTCACATGAAAAGCTGATTGCCTTGTATTTGTCGACCCGGTAAGCTGAAGGGAAAGAGCAGAGGGTTCCATGGAGCCAGAGATACCTTCACCAATACTGAGCTTGGACATACTGACAACCTCATCATCCTTAATCACCTCCTTTCCATTCACAGGAGTGGGCTTTAGGATTTCATGGGTTGTGCCTTCTTCCTCTACGTTAGCAACATTTGGAGGCCAAAGAGTTAGTGGAACAGATATCAATCCTGGGTAGAATGCTGGCACTGTCGGGACAGTCGTGACCTTGAATGATACAGCGGGGCTCATCTCCATATTTGGTGCTGGTAATGAAGGTTCTGTGAATTCAGATTCCTCATGCTGCCTTACTTGCAAACTTGGTGGCTGTTTAGAAAACTCTGCTTCGTTGTGTTGCCCAAGATGTAAGATTGGCAATTGATTTGAACTTGTGGCTTCATCTTGAGTACTGTGGAGCATAAGCTGTTCCATGACAACTGGGGACTCGTCCATTGCCTGCAGGTTGATGGGGAAAGCACAAAGATCAGGATGCAGTTAAACATGTTGAGAAGATACCCTATCATGACAGAGCATTGCAAGTAAGAATCGCGTACCATTTCCGGGACCATGTCAAACAAGCTTGACCTCCTCTTCCGTCTTGACGAGTTTGTTTGTCTAATAAAGTACTTTTGAGCATGGCTGGCCACCTGAGTTGGGGTCCTGGAAACAACAAAGTTACGGGATATCCCACGCCAGTCTCCTTTACCAAGCTTCTGCAGACCTATCAGAAACATTCTATGCTCTTCTTCAGTCCAAGGTGTACCTGAAGAACAAAAGCGGTCCTTGAATTAGAACTGGACTGAGCACATCGGATTGCTCTGAGAGAAATAATACAGAAAAAAACATTTATTAGCCTATATTCATTTCAACAAAGACAAATCATCAATCATTTCCTTTGAACTTGACCAAAATCACAAGCTTTGGGCTTTCAGGCATTGTAACCTAGGGCTGTACAAGCTGGTTTTGGCCAACCCGTTTGAAACCGGTTATGTACAGCCGCTGCTCCCACTCCAGTTTTGGCCACTCCTGTAACATATACGAGTTGGTGCTCTTCCGGTTTTTGTCAAACCCATATGAACCAGGTTTGTATACCCCTATTGTAACCAACATGTTGATGCTTCTCAATCTAGTGATATTAGCACATCTTCTGTCAATACACTCTTCTCTGTAGAATAATGTGCTAGAGTCTACAACTGATTAACATGAGATACCATATCTCGAGCAAGACCATCCCAGCACAACAATAGTTTCGTAAAGTGAAATGGTAAAAAAAAGAATGCCTCCCATTCAACATTAATATAGCTCAACTCTGGATATGCCTATTCTTGGAAAATAAGTTGCCATATTCGAAGTTTTGAAGCAATAGGCCGGTCCAGCAAAACAAGAAAAGTTTAAGGGGAAAGACAAATAAATGTGCCTCCCATTCAACATTAATATAATTGAACTGTGAAGATGCCTAACCTGGAGAGTTTAACTGTCAAGGTGAAAGGAGCAACATGTTAACATCTAACACTCACTAACCAATAGCGAATTAATGTACTTCACATGCAGTCTCCACACAAATTCTCGTCACAATAAACATGACAAGAACAGAATTTTGCTTAGGCAGTTCATTTTGGTGATGTATTTGTCTTTTTCTTTGAATCCCAGTGCATAGTTGGTGCTAATATATAAGATTTCTATTTGAAGCTCCAGTTAAGAAGGTGGAGTACATTTATGAAATGTTGGTATACAAAGTTTTCTTTTATAAGAGCGGGTGTATCAAGTTTAATATGTCTTTAAATAGAGAAACTGGTTTGAAAATTCTTCAGGGCGTGAAGGACTTCTAGCTTCTGAACATTTAACGTTATCTTTCTAAGGGAGACTCTTTGCTGAATCTGGTAGGAAGATGTGACTGCCGTATACTTCAAGTTTGAGATGAGATGAAAGAGAACAGAAAGGGTACGAGATAGAAGAGTATCTGCTCATGAAGCTGAAAATACACCTGTGAGGTAAGCAGTGAAATGGCACTCACACACTACTATAATCTTAAAGTTTTTGCGTTATTACCTGTCTTTCACCTCAACTAACATAAAAACTATTGGCTATAGAGTCCAATGCATGATAGGAAAATAGGACATGGAACAGCACTTCACCTAATGCATATTATTGTTCCCACACAAAATGAGATTAATTTATCCTGAAAAACTGAGATTGTTTTATTGAATCTGTATCCCTATGGACAATTCCCTCTTTTTTATTCCTAAGAGGCTAAGAATATACTGCCCCTCTGAATTTTCCAAAACAGGATGCGGCCCCTGAAAGTGTCAATTTATTACTTCCAGAAATATTGAATTCATAAATGTACCATGCTGCAGGTACCACCATGGCAACCACAGATATAGGCTAACGAGGACAACAGATCACTTGTATTGGACGCCCAAGGTTCGAGACCTTCCAGATATAATAGCCATGAAAATAGAATGGTCCAGCAAACATGATAAATAATTCAATTTGCAAAGTCATAACCATTAAGTTTTACTGCAGAATCACATGATGTTGTCATGTAAGCGATAAGCATTTTTATTTAATCAAGATGTTGCCCGTACAAGGGAACTCCATTGAAACTGCCTCCGTTTCTGGTCAATTTTTGTAGCAAGACAATTTACTCCATTTCATAAGCGCAGCTGATTCAACACCAAATACAATATCAAAGAAAAAGAAGTGATCTAACACTCTACCTTAATCTATAAGCAAACTAGATAGGCACTTGGCCCCTACAGTCACTTTGAAGCCAAGTGCCAATAATACTCTCTTCTACTATCGTACCAATAAAATAGCATATCACTACCAACACAAAATCAATAAAAAAAAGTACATTGTGCACACCTAGGACTGGTCAAAACAACTGGAAATTAATATGGGTAGATTCTTTTAGTATCAGGTGATTAAATTAAAGTTCAAAGAGACATGAGGGGGGCACTTGTGGGGCTCCTTAGTCGTGGCCAGTCATTGTCTCTCGCGGAATGTGATCTATACAGGTCTTGTGATGCACGTATGCATGTAACTTCATCAGGTTGGAAAAGATATTTAGCTAAGTTGATTTGTGTCGGCCATTCTGGACGGTTCCTAAAAATTGCATCCTCAACAATGATAGCGGCAATAACTTGAGTGTAGCAAATAAAATAAAAGAAGCGCGATTCTTAAAGCTTGTCATCCAAAATATTGATATCCATTAGAAGATAGTTTCTTTTATAAAAAAAAATCCTGTCAAGCGCTTGTTAGTTTCTTGATTGGAACCTTCAGAATCCTTTGGTATCAAAATGATACTTCATTTTTTTAGTTTTGAAATTATTTATCGTTATTGTGGCCATTTTGGTTGCATATGAATATTGAAACAGCAGGGGAATACAAGAAATGAAATTGGACATACCACATATCCCGATAAATTAAAAAGAAGAGCACATGATGCGATTCACCCACAAAATATTCTGTTTTTCTCGTACACAAAATGTGATACCTGAGGAGAAAAGTAGGGAATTTGGAGCAATCGAACCTTTTAAAAAATGGGAATGGTAAAAAAAATCGTATCTTTTCTTCTCCTAACAGCAGAAAAAAATTAAAATCTATTCGTACCGCGTGCTCCATGAGGCGGTAGGTACATGGAACGCAATGAATTAACCAGAAGCAAACAAACATACAGAAAGGAGTGCAAATGGCAGGACAAACGCCACCTTTCTCGCTCGCTCATGGAGGTAATTCACCAAGGAGAAGAATAATCAAGAGAGGAAAGGTTCTACCGCTCAGCGCCGCATTTTATCGAGCAACATAAGCAAGATACAAGCAAAGGAAATGAAGCGACTGAAACAAAGAAAAGATCTTACCTTTCTTGCGCTCGGCGCGGCCATTCGTCGAGCAGGAGACGTGCGTGGGGTCGTCGGACACGTACCCGCCCCGCCCTCTCCCCTCCCTGCCTCCGCTTCCTCCTCCCGCCGCCGGCGACGAGCCCCAGACACGGCCCCGAGCGACGACGCGATGCAGCTCATGCTCGCGCTCTTCTTCATCACCGCCTCCGGCGGCGACGTGAGCCGGACGCCGAACAGCCTCACTCCTCCGCCGCCGCCGGCGCGGCCGGGGCAGGTGCGCGCGTTGTGGCCGTTGTTGCTGCAGTGCGAGCACCGCCTCGTCATCTCGGCCGTCGGCGCGCGTGTGGTGGCGGCTCTAGCACGTGTGGCCGTGCGCGCGTCCGTTGGTGCGTGCCAGCGAGCGTACCAAATGCGTCGCCGTGTGCTCTGGTTTTTGGCCGTCTTTCTCTCTGTCTTTCCGGGGGAGGGGAGGTGATATTTTTGGGTATTTAAATGGATGCGTTGGCACGAAATGACAAGAAAGGCCAAGACCTTCGTTAACGGTGGCGCTAAACTAATGAGGCGGTATAAAGATTCCCGATCTCCGTGATCGACGACACGTCAGCCGGTATTTGTCAGTGGGTTTTTTTAGACTAATAGTTTATAGTTTATAGTTTAAATATTTGAATTCTGACTGTTCACGAGAGTTAATACGTACAGAAAAATAGTTACATGCTATTTTGACCAGTTAAACTAAACTTAATATACTTTTTACTATAATTTTTCTATTGATTCCGCTTTAAAAAACACATCGTATAAGTTGTCTTTAAACCAAAACACCCACCCGTCATCTTCCTCGGGGCATCTCCAACATGTCACCTCAGCCATCACTTCCCTACCACATCACATAAAATTCTAGTTAGGGTAAATATAGAGGGTGTGATATCTCATGCACAAAAAAAAGACAAGGCAAACCATCGCAATTGTAAAGGTATCCACAGTGTATGAAAATAGAGGGTCCTAAGGCACCTTAAAATCGACCTTATACATTACAAGGGTGACTTTAAGCAGGCCATAAGCAAAAAAAACTTAAGATCAGTCCTCAAGCTAAAGACATGACCACAAGCATTAAAATACAATTTTTCTTTATCTGCCGAGTGGGACCATCTTAAGGCCTCTTGGGTTATATACATTAAAGCATCAGCCTTAAGGTTTAGATGGGATCCATTTTAAGACCCCTTGGATTATATACACTGTATATGTCCTAAGGCACAGTGAGGTGGTAGTTAAGGCGAAATAGATAAAAAAAAATAGCTAGAGGAGTGATTCCAGAGACAAATTGTTAGAGACAGCCTCTAACGCGATGTGGGTGCCCTGAGGCCATGTTTGCGTGGAGCTTCAGCTCCAGCTTAAAGCTGGCAGAGAAACTTAAACCTCACTTTGTATCGAAGAAGTAAATGTACTCTAGATCGATGAAGCTAGGCTCCTAAGAAGAATCTAAAAGTAAAGCCAGTCTTCCGTCCTAAATTCAGTCCGGGTCGAACGGGGATCGAGATCTGCACCAACTATACGTGCATTTTCATGTCAGAGCAACTACTTATCTTCTCCGTTTGGCGCAGCTCCTGCTCCCGGGTTCTTGGCCGGAGCAACTCCAAACACGATCGACTCCGGGAGCTGGAGAATCAGGAGTGGCGGGAGTTGGTAGTGCATAACACGAAGCAGGAGCAGATGGACGCCAGCACACGGTAGGGAGGTCGGAGACGGCGGTACCGCCCGTGGGAAGGCCCACGGGATGGGTGATGGTGAGAAAGAAGGTGACGATCGAGGAGACCGGCGAGGACGGAGAAGCGGCGGCGCAGGCAACGGGAAGGCTGGTAGTGACAAGAAGGTGGCAGGGAGACCAGTGGTGATGGAGAAGGCGGCGTCAACAGCGGGGAGACCGACCGGTGGTGACGAAGAAGACGGTGGCGCCGATGGCGAGGAGGCCTACAGGAAGGATTTTCAAGGCTATCTTTATATCAAAACGTTTCTCAGTTCACTTCTAATTCTGTCAGGATCTAAATCTTTAGATAATCAAATCAAAGCAAAATCTATCGTATCAAAATCTAGAACTCTACCCAACAGTCCTTAAGTTTCTCGATCGATAATGCTGCTGCGTCGCGTTGGGAATTTGGGATTGGAGCCATGGATCCCAGGCTTCTGGCAGCCACGTGCATTGCCCAAGACGAGGGCCATGCCATGATCGAGGACGCCATGTACTAGCTAGTACGTGTAGCGCAGCATTCTTTTGATATTTTATCCTCCTCGCCGTGCATGCACTTATCTCTGTTGGAAAGATCAATCAAAGAGGAAAAGGAAAAAGAAGCCGAGATAGATCAGATGCATGCGTGGTTCCGGTCCACACCATGCATCTGCACTTCTTTTTCGTACAATGATCGAAAGCTAGACGCATCTCTGACTTCCCGGCATGCTTTGATCGATCCATGCCACCTTACGTTTTTGGATGCGTATATTTTTAGAGAAAAATTAGGGAAACAGCGTACCAATCCTATCATGCCCCCTCTCTCTCTCCCTCGGGTTCCCATCCGTCGCTCCCTCGCTCTCATGCGTCGGTCGATAGGAAGCCTCGCCCTCATCGATAGGCTCATCATGCCTCTTGGATGTAGAGGAAACCACCAACCGAGAAAACGGTAGTCCGACGATGAGCGGTGGCAAAGGAGGCACGACAAGGCGACATATTAAATATTAGGTTTGGAGGAGTGGAAGTGATGAGGTCACCGCTGACTACCGGGGGTGAAGGGAAAGAGGGTGGGGAGGAGAGCGGCAGGAGGAAGACTATACTATTAAGGAGTTCATGACAGTATAACGTGATGTAGATACTTTTTATGTTTTATCTTTCTCTCAGTTTCGTGTAAATTAAAGGGCAATTTTACGTTATACTATTAAGGAGTATAACGTGAGGCGATAATAAAGTTTGTGGATAGCACACCTACGAGACCGCCCAGTGCACTGCTACTTCGTCGTTCTTCCCTGCACTGACACTGCTGCGTCATCCCTGCGCTACAGTAAGTTCCAATCGCCACCAACCCTGCGGTAAGTTCAACGAGAGAACTATATTGCTTCCCTGTTACTTTGTTCTTGTTGTGATTTACATACGTGAAAATTGCACTTTGATAGTTCTGTTATTTACATCACTAGTTAATTGTGAAATTTGCTTCCTATCGATTATTGAAATTAAAATAACCCCTATATTTTCCAATACCGGAAACAGCCCACAGAAATGGATCCCTACCCATGTCGAATCGAGACTAAAAAGGAAGAAAATTTGATATCTAAAAGAGTATAAATAAACATGTGCTAGCTTACGTCCAAACAAAGGTCCTGGCTAGAGATGGTTCTGCTCATATTAATTCTGATTAGAAAAGATAAAAGTTAATATGAACATCTGTTTTCTTGAAACAATTTTTTCACTCCTCTCACTGCCGTCTCGCTTTAAAGATAAGCCAGGAGATCACGTGTGTATCACACACCCACTTCTCTCATTCCCATCACGTACACATATCTCTTCCTCGCTTTCCCCACCACTGGCGTCATCCTTTTTAAAGTCACTTCTTTCTACCACTACTATTTATTTTCAACTAAAAGACATCAATCACAGTCAGGGGTGGAACCAGGTCTCGGACATGGTAGGCTTCAGCCCGGAGCATGAAAAATAGCTAGTGTATAGCTTAAATAAATTCAGCCCAGTCTAGAGTAATATTCTCATGATCCAGCCCAGATAACTTAGATCATTCTATCATTAAGCCTGATGCATAACTAAATTCTGATTCCGCCACTGATCACAGTCAAAAATCATTAGTAAAAATTAATATGAACACTCCATATATACGAACCTGCACCTCTTTCCAGCATATATCTAGGAAAGCCATCCTTCTTAAAGTCACTTTTTTCTATCACTATTATTTATTTTTAACTAAAAGATATCAATTACAATAAAAAAACGATTAGTAAAAGTTAATATAAATACTCCATATATCATAAACCTGCACATCTTTCTAGCATATATCTAGGAAAGCGACTCACTTGTTCACTCCCGACGTCCATGTCGTTTTCGTAGCCTATCCTTTGGATCTTATGTACAGGATCGGATCTCGCTTTCTCGTTAATCATGTGCCTGTTGGTTTTTTATATTATCAGGTACATACAGGTGTTAAGGACATGGGTAAAACAGTCGGGAGTAATCATATGCGAATCATTGAGGTGCAAAAGTTGAGATCGTGAGTCGTAGGGCCAACTCCAACCGGCTTAAAATTCTTCAGTTTCTGGATTTCAGTTTTTAAAAGCCAAAAACTATTTAAAATATGTTGACGAAATACGTCGACTTCTTAACTTTGATTTTTTATTTCTTTATATTATCTATGATGATATAACAATGTCTTTCTCTTTTTATTTTTTAATTGAATGATTTAGAAAAACCTAACAGCCGCTACGATACAATTTTATCTAGAAACTATAAATTGGTAGCCCATTGGAGCGGCCCTGTAAACTCCGTGATAAGGTTGAACATGGTAAAAGGTCGTTTGGAATGCAAAATTTCCGTGAGAGGAGGCAGTTCAATTTCGGTAGGAATTATAAGAATTTTCTACATTTGGTCTAAAAGTTACTTCCTCTGTTCTTTTTTAGTTACTTTCGAAAATCTATACCATCAAATTTTCTAAAGCTTGACAACTAATAAATTTTAAACTATCTATATTTGCAATAAGAAAAATTATATTATTAGATTTATTATTAAAAATACTTTCATAATATTATAATTTTACTATTATATATTAATATAAAGTTATAAAAACTAACGATCAAAATTGTATCTCGAAGATCGTGAAAAGTAAAAAAAATATCAAACAAAAAAACGGAGAGAATTATCTCATCCACCATGTACAAGAAACTGTATCTTCGACGAATCAATGTCCACTTTTAATCAAACGGGTTTAACCAAGGCTGCAACCGCATGAAAATCGAAGTCGATCTTTCTTTATCGACGTACAGGACAGCAAAGCAAAGCAAAGCAGAGCTTCAAATTCGATTAGTAGCAGTGCTGTCAAAAGTAAAGATGGATCAGTCCGCTAGTGAGGGCACGGCACGTGCACTGCCTTATCGACTAAGGCATGGACTAGACACAAAATAAAACGCATGAGAAGCACTAGTGCCCTTCTTCTCAGCAAGAAGATTCTCTTTGCTTTGATGAAAAAATATTCTAAAGGAAAGAAAGAAAGAAAGAAAGAAAGAAAGAAAGAAAGTGATGGATCATGGGAAAGAAATGTGAATGTGGTTGTCGCGTATTCCGGCCCAAGAAGAACTGCAAATTTCATGCCCAGTTCGGCCCAATAGGCCTTCTGTTTAGAGGGTGTATGTGAGTGTAGAGAGTATTCGAATTTTGAGCCATCGGAATTGGATTCAAAGGATACAATCCCTCCTCAATATATATATATATATATATATATATATATATATATATATATATATATATATATATATATATATATATATATATATATATATATATAGAGGAAAATGTTCTTTACTCACTGGAAGTACGTACTCTCACTTCTAATATACCCCTTTAATAATATTATTATACCTCTTTATCTATTTGAGCACACTCTAATAATAATTATAAGATACTTTAAAGTGAGTTTCATGAAAATTTTATGAAAGTCTATTTTTTACAGCATAATTTATGTATGTACTCTTTTCATGCATGAAAAAATATATATAGTAAAAATCAAGGGTTTCGATGAAATATATATAGTGGAAAAGCGGATGATCCTACTTAAAACCCTGTGATGATGATCCTATTTTAATACCAAAAGGGCCAAGAAAGGATAGTACACCAGGTTTTGAAGGCCTAAAACCTAGAACATTCTATGGCAACACATTACCAACCTACAGAAGCACAGGTGTGGACGATCATCTCCTTATTTTCCACTGTAAGAAAACTGACATTGACATGAAAAAGAACACTTCCGTGTTCATGTTAACTGGCTTTACCTACAAAAAGATAAGGGAATAAGGCTTCGAAGACGTATGAAATCTAACAAAATTGCTACCATTTCCATTGCCAAACCTAAATTCTTGACAAGCTACAGGATAAGCATGATTGCATGAGCATACCAAAGTTGATTTGTCACAGCAAGCAGCATGAAATATTTATGGCATCCCGTTGAAATAACAACAGCTTTGAAGAGGATAAACATCGTTAGTACTCGCAGTGCCCCAATTCCAATTACTGCAAATGCGCGAGAGAACAACAAAGTGCAAAAATATTGCTGACAGGCTAGCGGACAACAAGGCCTTGTAAAAAAAAGCTGAATAGGTCGGTTGCTGCGAGCCTGTGAACAGGTCTCAAATGTATGTGAAATGGTAAATAAGGTGTTTTCAAAGGCATTGGGCAGGGGTTATGAAAGCAATATTGCTACATGAGCCTCGGTTTTGCAAATAAATAAGGGGGAATGCAAGAAAATTTTCTTTTGGTTACCATGTCAGGCCGTTAGCAACCAGGTGTAGCAGAGCTAATCATGAGGACATCAGGAGTGTATAAAATCGCAATGGGTCTTAAGGTCGGCTCCACCTAATTGTTAAGGTCGACTCGTTATGTTTGAGGCCACCGCTCGGTTGTAACAAGGGTCCCACTCGGCAGTAAACAAATTGTATTTTAATGCTTGTGGTAGTTAGTAGTTAGCTGGTGGGGGAGAGAGAACAACAGGATTAAAAAAATTGTATTTTAATGCTTGTGGTCATATCTTTAACTTAAGAACCGGTCTTAAGTTTTTTTTGCTTATGGCATGCTTATCAATCATGTAATGTATAAAGTCGATCTTAATGTGGCTTATGATCCCCTATTTTTATACACTTCGGATGGCCTGAATAAGAATTAAGAAATTTTAGACAGACAAAGCATTGATTAGCGACCACGGGAAAAGGAAAAGGTTGTATCGTAGTGAATCAAAAATCCTTGTATATGAAATGGCAGCCTCAAAATGTACTAAACATCAAACATGTATCGGAGAAATATATGTACATTGTAGAATAATTCAGTGATATGCCAGTACAGAAAACAAAGAGGCTATACTTACATAAAAATAAATAAATAGCTGCATGTCAGCACCAAATGAAGATCTGGTGAAGAGCACAAATCCGCAACCGCATTGAAAACTCACTCGAGAAAATTTGAATCGGGGGAAAATTGAATCAGCAAGAAAGGTAAGATGTAAGACCAAATTGAATTCGGGCTGACGGGTAACAGCAACGGTTGAAGGCAGGCGGTAGCGAGGGTGAGAGAGGCAAAGCGACGACCCTCCTCACCGCATCGCTAGTGATACGGGGAGTCCAACCTTCAGACGGCGGGTCGTTTTTAAAGGTGACTAGTGCGGCTATTGACGAAGAATTCGTGAAATCTGATGAACCGAACGACGCCAACAACAATATAGGTAACCGAAATCTGTGACGCTTGAATTCAATCAATAACATGAGTTGATTCTTATCTACTCGCTACATAAATAAGTAGACGTGCTCCTGCAATATCAAAAAAATTCACAAGAACAATAAAACATACAACAGATTGGAACTTTCTATTCTAGTGGAAGTAACATACCCACGGATCAAGAGTACTTTTATGTCTAAAAATACGACAAGGAGTTTTATAGCCAGCTTAGCTCTCCTAATCGCACAGCACATGCACACGCACACGTTCGGTTCCTTGGTCCACACACGGACTCAACCTTGATTAAGCCCAGGCCCAAACTAATTAGTTCAACTAGTTAATTTAACTAGCTACAGCCCATGCTAAATATTCAGCCCATGCGGCTCATTTGGCGGACTGCATGCATGCGAGTTTCATGCACTTTCTTCGTGCACACACATGGCTCCTCAAGTGGTGATGCCACATATAGCTCCTTTTGTGTATTTCTTGTTGTTCAATATTGGTATCACTCCCCTTTGTGTTGGCCTCGGCCTCCCTCTCCTCTCTCTCGGTGCTAATTTCCTTTTTACCTAAAAATCTAAGAATTAACAAAGTAAAAGTATTAGATAGTACGATGTTCTTATCAGTGTGGAAATAAAATTCACAAATGAGCAAGTTGACCTATTCAAAAAGCTTCTTTGCTCTTACACGAGTAATTGGTCCTTTATACACCTCCTTAAGCTTGTCATTGCCAACATCATCTTGAATTGGTGTAATTTGAGTAGAATTGTTGGGGATGTCCTCATCATTTGGCTTGGGCAACACCATGCTGAGGATCGGCGTGAAGATTAACGGTAGCGCTGTGTTTTAGGGCAAGCTGGATGGGCCTGAGGTTGAGGGTAGGAAGCGAGGTGACAGGTAGATCAGCAGTGCAATACGGTGGATAGACAGTGGCGACTTAGTTTTAGGCGACCTAGGATTCTTGGCAAGGCCGAGGAGGAGACCGACGGCTGAGGCGGCGGTGGCAGAGTAGGCAATCGAGCATAGCGTTGTAGGCGAAGTGGAGGGAAGGGGGAAGACAAACTGAGGGCATCGACAGCAAAGTACGCGAGCAGTGGGGGTGGGCGAGGTCCAATTTAATGGGGCTGCAAGGGCTGAGACGGGGGAGGAGGGAGCGGTAGCGACGCAGGCGGCGTGGGAGAGGATGGGGAGGAGGCGAGTCGAGGCCAGAAAAGCGAGCGGTGGTGGTGCAGACGGAGTGGGGGAAAGAGGAACGGGCAAACTGGTAGGGAAATAGCGGTGGCACGTAGGGCGAGAGCATGAGGGAAGGAGAGAGCGAGAGGAGGCGGCGGCAGAGATTCGAGGGGAACAGGAGAGGAGGTAGGGCACGAGGCGTGTAGCGTGCGCATGAACGACGGAATCTATGCCATTGCGCGATCGGACTGGCGAAAGCTTATAGAACATGAACATAATTGTACGAAAGTACGAGAGGTGTATGCAAAAAAATCCACGTTTAAACTCACAAGGTCACAAGGTCAGTGCGATGTTCGGCCAGGATATTATCATGATTTTGATAAATTCGATAATTTTTTTACAAAATAGGTGACGTGGAAGCGCTGAAAGCCCGACGATTCCTACCGCTTTAAAGATAGTAATATTCCACAACAATTCGTTCGTGAACAAAAGTTTTCGCTTCTTCGCTAGCATGGCAATACCATTATTATCTTCTCTAGCCGGTCCTTTTCCAGAGCAGAGAAGACAAGAAAATTCGCTGCCATCAAATACGACCCATCCATAGTCGATTAGACCATCAGATTCCTGAGGACGTAAAAAAAACAAAGTGCTTAAAGCTATATAAAGAGGGGGAATTGAATAAATAAATTCCATAAAGAAAAGGAAAATTTCTTGGTCCAAAGACCGAGGCCCTCCCTGGGCGCCACCAAGACACCCCTTTGCTTTGCCTTTTTGGCTTTGGCAACCTTTTCTCCTTCTCCAATTTCCACCAACTCTGCAACCTCCACCGTATATATCATCATCCGTCTCCAATTGGACGATCCCATCATCTGCGCCGCGCGCATCAAGGAAGGAGGCGCCTAGACACCGCGGGCACAAATCAAGGCGGCTACGAGAAAAGTCTAAGAGGAGAGGCAGCAGCAACCAGGAAGCAGAAGAGAGCAAATCCAAGAAAGAGAGATTTAGAGGGAGAGAGCGGCATGGAGAACTCGATCTCGAGGACGAATCTGAACTGCATCAGCCTGGCGGACCCGGACATCCAGAAATCGGTCTCGCTCCTCAAGCAGGTCCTCGGTTCTTTTCTTGATAATCGCGAATTTTAGTCCATAGATTTATGGGCATGCCTAGATGTTTGCATAGCGGAAAGCTTGTGAGCTTTCTTTCTTGAAAAATACGATCACGGTCAAATTTTCTATCTATTTTGGTTATTTATCTGTGCTCAGAACTAATTTAATGTTTAAGCAGAGCATGTTCGTCATTTTCTTTTTAATTTTTGTAAGAGGGTAGCAACCGATGGTTCTTTTGTTGTTCGTAAGGCAGGTCAATAGATTGCAGTTAACGCATAAGTTCTACAAAAGCATGGGCTTTGCCCCTGTTTTGGCTATTCTAGTGGTTATGCCGTCTTCAAAATATTTTACTAGTATTGAATCGTACTGTCATTTGTCAATTGTTGCTTTGACCTCGTACATGATCTAATTATGCTTTCAAGTTTGATGCTTTTTTTAAGAGATGTTTGCTGCATTCGGAAACCAAGGATCATTAAAAGATTATGTTGCCGTTAGTGACCTGCGATCTTACATTTTGTTAAGCTGTTTAATGTTACTAGAAAAGGCTGCATGCCCCCAAGTATATTTGGTCCTCTTCATTAGGTGGAATATTAGGAGTGCTTGGATAAACTATTTGTAGTAGTATACATTTTTCAAGAAGAATCCCTGAGGCCTGAAGCCAAAATCAGCTCTTGGAACCAAACTCTGTATAAAATATTGAAATGCATATTCTGTTAAGGGGGTAGGTGTCCAACTGTCCATGTTATTTTGAAGGCAGCGATCAATATGGCATGCATCAACTAATATGGTATATTGGTATTCCCAGTTTTAGAAGTAGATCATCAAAGTATACCATGGTGTATGCAATATTTCTAGTTGTACATTAGTTAAATTCCAATATTATTAGTTCATCTATGCCATGTTGTCTTGACTCTTGAGTAGCAATAGTTTAGTCACTGGCCACTCAAATCCAGAGTATATGATACCTTTAACTTTTATGTGTGAAGATCTTATAACTTTGTTCTTTTGCTTCCTATCATATTACAGTTTACATGGCCAGAAGCTGATCTAAGTGCTAAATTTCAGCTATTGCAAACTATGGTCTTGTTCTGCGGTTTCATTACATTATTTGCCAGTACAAGAAATGTATCTCTAGGCATTCTTGTGTTGTGATCCTTTGTGGCACTTATTGTTGAAAGCATGACCATTGTGTTCTGCTGGCTCTATTTCTTTTAAGAGATTTGAACCGTATTGTTTTTGAGACTAAATGTTTCATTTTTTTTCTCAGGCATGTCTGGATTCAGGCTTCTTCTATGTGGTGGATCATGGAATAAGCCAGGAGCTAATGGATGACGTTTTTGCCCAGAGCAAGAAGTTTTTTGACCTTCCTACCAGTGAGAAAATGAAGCTTCTCCGAAACGAGAAGAATCGAGGGTATACACCCATGCTAGATGAGACTCTTGATCCAGAAAATCAAGTGAATGGTAATCTATTTGACTCCAACATTTGTTGCTAGACCTGAATTTGCTCTCTTTTTTTACTCATCAACATGGTACCTAGTAGCTGCCATGCAAGTGTTTAGGGGCTCTGCAATTTTTTCATCACTCTCTTGGATGAGAATTCAACGAGTTATTAAGGTTGGTAGCAAGAGTAATTTCAAAATAAGAGGTGATAAAACTAGGAAATAGTTCTGCATGGCCATGTATCTCATTTCATTATGGATTTACTTGATTTATATCTTGTGAATTTTCAGTTCCAGGTTTGTTGCATTCTTACGATTCCAACTTATAATCTGTTTTCAGGTGACTATAAGGAAGGGTATTACATTGGAGTTGAGGTACCTGCAGATGATCCAGAAGCAAGGAGACCATTTTATGGTCCAAATCAGTGGCCTTCTGAAGGTAAGTTGTTTTCATTTTCGAGACATGTTCTTAAAAAGGACTCTTCTAGAACCGAATGATTAATGAATAACATGGTGTTGTATCTAACATGTTCCAATCTATCATATGCTTGAAAATTGGTGACACTAATGAGCAATAGATACATTGAATATCTTCTTGCGGCTCAAATATTATATGTAAGTGTTTGCCACCTAAGACATGTTAATTTTTTGTCTTAATGTGAAGGGGCGGAAATCGTGACGTTACATGGTCCTATTTACCTATTTGACATACATTTTTTTCTTCTGTTCTTTCAGAAGTATTGCCCAAATGGAGGGAGGTCATGGAGGAATATCATACGGAGGCATTGTAAGTGTACATGCCTTGAACCTAGAAATGACAGTTCCTTTGCTAATTTTAAGATAGTCGAAGTGATTAATGATGATCCAAGAAGTTGTAAATAACTTAATTGCCAAGGATTTCTTAAGTGGTGTAATGTGCCTGACACTGCAGCTAGATAGTTCACTTCCAAGTATAAAAAAGAATCTCTTTTAGATGTGTCCATCAGTAGTCCTTTGAAGTTTGTTAATGATGTTTTATTTCTTGGATCGAACGTCATACTATTCTGATTCGATCCTCATTTGAAGCATTTCAGGAGAGTGGCAAAATCAGTTGCAAGGGTCATTGCTCTTGCTTTGGACCTAGACATGGGCTTCTTTGATAGACCCGAAATGCTTGGCGAGCCTATAGCCACATTAAGGCTCCTGCACTACGAAGGTGGACAAAAAACAGGTCATGCCTTCGAGTCAAATGGCATTTATTCCACAAGAAAACATGACAATTCTGTTGTTTGATGTCCATTTTATCATCAGGTCAAGTGTCAAATCCTGCAGAGGGCATATATGGAGCAGGAGCACATTCTGATTTTGGCCTGATTACCCTCTTAACAACTGATGATGTAGTCGGCCTTCAAGTAATATGCCTTAAAGCGACACTTTTTCCTGTAGTTGTCTTGACTTTGTTATAACTGCGATTTTCTTCTGTAGATCTGCAAGGACAGGAATGCCCAGCCTCAAGTATGGGAATATGTAGCTCCTGTGAAGGGGTAAGCCTGTTAATCTAATTAGATGTATATCTCATAAAGTGTTCTATGCCAATTGTTGGTGAACATCCTCACATGTTTGGCCTTTACTTTCCAGAGCCTTTATTGTCAATCTTGGTGATATGCTCGAACGGTGGAGTAACTGCATTTTCAGGTAGGCCAATCTATCTCTTAAAGCATGTTCTTAGTTCTTTTCATACCTGCATTCGAATATAATTGTCATTTGTTTATTTTTGGGAAAATCAAACGGTGTTGCTTCCAGAGTGAGCTGGTAGTTTTGGGGAAAAAAAGCTAGTAAAAATGTTTTGTATGGTTTTTGCTTATTATTGCTTTCTTATCATACAATACAATTGTTTCCACACTTGTAGGTCAACTTTGCATCGAGTGGTCCTTGATGGACGAGAACGCTACTCTGTAAGTTCCTCTCATTTAAATTTGTGAAAATAATCTGATTTTCATATCTGACATGAGCTGAGCTGGTGACTGATAACATAAACTCCTTATGTTTTTCCCCTTTTTTCATTTGTGACGAATTTAAGCCAAACCGGTGATGCGCCGTAAAGAAGCTTGTTTTAATCATTGTATTTTCCTTGCTTGGAATAGATCGCCTACTTCGTGGAACCAAGCCATGACTGCATAGTCGAGTGCCTGCCAACATGCAAATCCGAAACAAATCCTCCAAAGTAAGTTTTAGCTCCTTGTGATGTCTAAAGTTGATCATGTGCAGTACTTTATTCATCTCATCAGGCCTGGTACTCAAGTAAATGTTTGCAATTTCATTGTCTGATCAGGTTCCCTCCAATAACTTGCTCCGCGTACCTATCCCAGCGGTACAAGGACACACATGCAGATCTGAGCTCCTACAGCAATAGCAAGGCCTAAAAGATGCCCTACTTTTTGCCCTCTTATGTTCTGCCCTGTCATCTATCGACCATCACACGTAACTTGCAATAATACAGGATGGAGGATGCTAATGTGCTGATAGCCAAATAATATCAGTATAACCATAGTTTCACAGATGTCATTGTTCATGAAGAGGACAATGGCCTTTGTGTATGTGTAGAAGTTTCAGAGTTTATGCTTTTTTGCTATCGAGTTCCCGTCGCTTTTGGCAATAATAATAGCTTTCGATTGGGCTGCAGTCAACATCTGGATAATTCTGGCGTCTGCATCTGTTTGATACACCAGCACCGTTTGTTGTGGTGGAGATTCGTCGTACGCCAAAAACTTTGCGAAATGCGTGATGTCACGTTATCGCGAACGCTGCAAGAGACTAGTGTTCATCCGGACTTTCTTAAGGCTTCGCAACTTGTGGATTTTGTACTGATTTGCATAGACTTTCAGATATAGCTTAGGCTCTTAAACTGCCAATTACTGTGAGAACTGGAACTATACGTGCTTATTACACTCGTTATAACCGAGTGAAAAGAATCACAAACATTGGTACACAAGACGGTTGCTCAACTTGCTGCCGTCACGTTACAACAGACATTATGTATAACATGTCCAGCAGCAGCAACAGCGACGACAACACATCGCAGCATCCTGCTTCTGGTAGGTTTTATTACCACAAAATCGGTCTCCGCAGCCTTACCGGTAGCTGCGGTAGACGGGAGTGTACATGCAGCTCTCTGCATATTTCTCCAAATCTTTCGGGCGAGGCAGCCGGGTCGCCAAACCTGCAGAGGAAGATAGGCGACGTCAAACGCCACAGGTTTCGCAAGGGAGACCTGAACGGACACGGAACGATGTGTGATGTCTACAGAGGGGAGGTGTTGGACGAACATACCAAGTTCATAGGCTTTTGCAGCCACACTGGCGGCAATGCGCGCGGATATCTTTCTGATGTTTGTGAAGGGAGGGAAGATCGACCCCTTGTCGAAGTTCTCCTGAGTGGACTGTTCAGCTAACGCTTCCGCTGTTTAAAGGAATGAACATGGATATAGTTACGACAGAAGTACGCTCCTAAACCTCCCACAATATGAAGAGCGTTTTTTCAGGGGGGGAAATGCTCAGGAGTTGGCAGTGATAAACGACAGAAAGTTTGTATGTTCTTCAGTTCACTTCGAAGGTACTTACCGGCGGCAAGGAGCATGTCCTCATGGACACGGATTGCTCCAGAGATCACGACCCCAAGGCCCAATCCAGGGAAAATGTAAGCATTGTTTGCCTGTTGGGAATAGCTCGGTCAATTAGGGATGAAGAACTTCTCATTTGACTTAGCAAGTTTTTAGACTAGCAAGTTTACTACTTCGCTTGGAAAAGTTGTAAAAACAAGTAATACCTGGCCAGGCACAAGAATCTTTCCATTGTGCTCCACAGGGTCAAATGGACTGCCGCTGGCAAACACTGCACGGCCCTACAAGGATGGAGATGCATTGGCATAAGTCACACTACAGGGTAGCACTTTTTTTTTCTCGTGTTTTAGCGAACCCTTATTTTGTGCCAATTATCTAATTATGTTGCATCAACTACAGCAACATGTGTACAGAAGAAAACAAACAAGGAACATCTTTCATTATTCATTGTTGCATTTCAAACGGCATAGGAGTATGCACCTAGCTGTTATGTGTTGGGAAAGCTCACCTGGGTCCAGTTGTATGCTTCTTCAGCAGTACATTCAGAGTGTGATGTTGGATTTGACAGCGAGAAAATGATAGGTCTCTGCATTTAGAAGTTTTGATATCACAAGTTAGCCAACCATCTTTGGCAATACAACAAAATTGCAACTTGAACAAAGATGTCCAAATTACCTCGTTGAAGGAAGCCATGGCCTCAACAACTTCTTTTGTGAAAGTTCTGCCAACTCCGGAGGTTCCAATCAGCACGGTAGGTTTGATGCACTAGAGAAAGAAGAAAGAAACTTTAGTACGATACAATGAAATACAACATTAACAGAACAATCTTCAGTGAAGGCATCAGTCACTAACTGACTTAAAATATTAAATATGCATGAACAATGAATACCTGGACAGCATCTAACAAGGTCGTCAAAGCTTCATGCTCATGTGCCCAAGGTTTTTTGAATGGCTGAAGGGAGTCTTTCCGGGAGGCAACAATCAAGCCCTAAATATATAATATAATATAATATAATATAATAATAGTGTCAGGCTGTCAACTGCAGAGGTGAAGATATTGTATTAACAACAATGAATTTTGCCTTTGGATCCATACCTTTGAATCGACCAGCCAAACCTTCTTGCGGCACTCTTCAATTGGAGCCTTTGTCTACAAATTGATAAAAAGCCAGCAAGTCTTAGCAGTAAGCACCAGGATTAAAACTGTCCTACACCACATTGAGATTGTGAAACATTATAGTTACCTGTTTTGAAATCTCAAGAGCAATGAGTTCTGCAATACCAGTTCCAGCCTGCAGTCAAATGCATCATCAAACGAGTTTCAGAGAATACATCACGTTTCAGCAGTTAGCAAAAAATAAACTAAGAAGAAGTTTTCACTAACCTCACCAGCACCAAGGAACAGATAAGTGTGCTCTGCTAGGGTTCCACCGGTCACCTTCATTGATGCTAACAGACCTGCAAGGACCACAGATGCTGTTCCCTGCAATACATACATTTCAGATAAATACAGAAGTCAACAAAATTGAAGGATAAGGATACTGACTCAATAAGGACCTTCTGGTAAAACAAAGTATCACGGCACGAACAAAACAAGTAGTTCGTTTACCTGGATATCATCATTGAAAACAAGATGACTCTTGCTATATTTTGCAAGCAAATCAAATGCATTGTGATTGGCGAAGTCTTCAAACTGGCACAAGGAAGATCCAGTCTCACTATTCTTGTGATAATAAGTAAAAATGATCAATATATAACAAATAATTTTCTGGGAGTCTGGACTGACCTGGATGAGAACTTTCTCACCATAGATTTGCTTAACAGCATTCATAAACTCTTCCATGAGCTCATGGTACTCCTGCCATCAAAGACAATGCACAGATCAGATCTTAAGTGTGAGTTATTTTGCCAACACCTTAATTACTCCCAAGCAAAGTTTGTACATGTACATACCTCACCAGTAGCACGTCTTTGCCGGAGCCCAATGTAGAACTCATCATTAAGCAATTGCTCATTGTTAGTACCAACATCAATTGTAATAGGTAAGCACTGCAAAGTAGAAATTTACAAAATTGAGATGATTTTGGTTGTCTTTGCAGTTTGCTGGTAGCAAACATACTGGGATCATTAAAGGAGGGCTGCAACAGATGCGAATGATTACAGCTGATGGGCGAACTCCTCCAAGGGCAGTGTAGAGAGAAAGCTTGCCAACAGGGATTCCCATTCCCTATAGAAGAGCGTTCCAACAAATATAAGTAAAGTTCCTGACGCGAGCAGCTAATTCGACAAACATACCTGACAACCCAAATCTCCAAGCCCCAAAATGCGCTCACCATCAGTAACAACAATAACTTGAATGTTCCTCTCAGGCCAGTTCCTTAGCACCTCAAGGACCTTCCCCCTATAATACACCTCCGGTCAGTCCCAATCCAATAGGCAGAAGAAAATAAATACATAATTCTTGTAAATTCAAGAAAAGCTGGGCAAACGTACTTGTCCTTCAAACTGACATACAGACCCTGTGGGCGTCCAAATATACTCCCATATTTCTGGCAAGCCTCGCCTACGGTTGGTGTATAAACCACAGGGAGCAGCTCCTCCACATTATCAATTAATAGCTTGTAGAAGAGCCTCTCATTCCTCTCCTGAAACACAAGGCATAGCACGATGTTGCAATCAATAGATCATTTTAATTGCAATATATCAAATATGTTGGTTGGATTTTATCAGATCTTCAACAAGGCATTTCCCGCCTTGAAGACTTGATCTTCGTACATTATGAACAATTCAATATTTTGTATAAGTAACCATATTAATTTGGGCTACCTGAAGGTCCATCATGGCCACGTAGCGCTGCAAAGGGACCTTGTACTGGCGAATGTTGTGCATGAGCTTTTTTACCTGCATAAACATTATGGAGAGCTTAGAAAAAAGAAGACCAAAATAATTACAGTTAGAGGTTATTGTAGCTAGTGAAGGTTGCCCATACTTGGAGCTCCTGAGACACAATTGCTGGAGGAAGAAGGCCACGCAAGTAGTGCGCATCCCGCTCCTTCTCAGTAAAGGCGAGGCCCTTGTTGTGATGTGGATCCCTCAGGAGGGCGTAACCACTGTTGCACAAGATCGATTACATCAGCATTTTGTTTCAAAATAGTGAACAAAAATATTTGGTGCATTGCACGGAATTATGGCGGTTCATTCATATGAAACAACCTTGCAACCAGATCAACATTCTACAGCTGCACAGGTTTTTTTGGTTATCATGGTCAAATTGGTCCTTGGCTTCCACTGCTAGCTCAGGTTTTTCATTTGCTTTCAGTTAAGTAACAAGTTTATTTGCTATCAATTACCATATGGTTGCCAATTTAGTAGTATCAACTTGCAGTCAAATTTCAGTCAGGGGTAGTGGAGAAAACAAGAGACGGAAATATTGCGGTGGGCCAGATTAGAGTATACTCCACCCACAAGAATGCAAGACATAGAAGAAACCAAAACGAAACAACCAATTCGTTGTTTTGCTCAACTACTCAAGACCTACTCAAAATCCGCCCGGCAGTAACACAAATCAGATTTCAAATTTCCCCAAAACCCCACCAAATTGAAAATATTATAATAATCCTAGAAATTCTGATGCGGTCAGCAAGATAACTCCAACAATACTGGGTAACCCATAAGCTAAGACAAGAAAAAAACAAAATTCAGCTCAACAGATTATATAGTACAGTTCACGAGAAGAACGCTGCGAGAAATTGCGCAAACAAACAAAAGAAAGGGGCAGTTCCCGCTTTGGTGAATGCCTCACGACACAGAAATTTACTGAATAAACACACAAAAACCACCACGCTGTTAGATTTGACTCGAGGCAAGTAAGCAACAAGATAAAAAAAACAGCGAGAATGGGCACGTCAAAACTATAAAAAAAACGGACTAAAATATTAGCTTAACCAAAGCATCACGCGGGCGAAACCGTACACCTAACCCAGATCAACACACGCGCTGAAATAAATCAGTAAAAAAAATAAAACAAAAAAGTTCTAGATCGACGCATCCAAACGTCCGCCCCACCCAGATCCAGCCCACGGCGATCCGATCCGATCCGACCCCGCTCACCTCGCAACGGAGAAGGACCAGGGCGTGACGGGCAGCTCCTCGCCGGCCGCGTCCTCCACCCCGCCGTCGGCCGCCGCCATCTCCTCCTCGGTCTGCGCGGCCGACTCCATGGCCACCGCCTCCACCCTCCTAGGCGCCGCCGCCCGCACCGTCACCGCCGCGGCCCTCCTCCGCACCTCCCTGCAGCTCGTGCAGCCGTTGCCGCTGCCCCCCTCGGCTCCTCCTCCTCCGCGCTTCCACTGCAGAGCCAGACAAAACACAAACAAGCAAGCTTGCTTACTTATATATCCCCAACAAAGGTGGCCAAGGACCAAACTACAAATTACACGAGTCGAAAGTCGAAACGAGCGGCGAGCGAGGCACCGGAGGCGCGAGCGCGCGCGTGATTAGCGAGAAAGCGAGGGGGGCAGGCGCAAAAGCTTTCGAGGCGCCGGCGTACCAGGGAGGAGGCGGGGGACGCGGCGGCGGCGTGCGTGGAGAGCATGGCGGCGAGTTCCACGGAGCAGAGCGGAGCGCGGTCGGGTCGGTCGGTCGCTTCCCTCTTCCGTCCGGAGCTCCTGCGAGAGGGGAGAGAGCGCGCGCGTGGAGAAGGGAGCTGGGGACGGAGAAGGTGGAGGGAGGCGGGGGGGCTATAAAAAGGAGGGAGCGGAGCGGTGCGCTTCGTATTTTGCGGGGGCCGGGTGGGCGGCACACGTGGACGGGGCGGCGGCGGCATATTTAATTCGGCGCGGTGATTTCCGCACGTCGCTTGGGTTTTACGGGCTCTTTCCCGTTTACAAACGGGGGTTGTGTGTGTCTGGAATCACCGGTGTCCGGTCGGCAACGTATAGGAATACCTTGCTGAAACGATAAACGTTCTCCTATTAAGATATTATGTATAGATCTATCATGCTATATATACTTTATTTTTACCCGAGGTAACAATTTATCGTTTGAAGTTTTGTGGCTTAATTCGAATTTGTTGAAGGCTAAAGGATGAACAGTGCTATGGCTTTTCTCTAGGAATACCTTGCTTGCAGAAATTTTCAGGGTAGATTCTGAAGGAACAGGATGCTGAGACTAGCAGACAACACTAGTTAAGTTTAAAAACGGAAGAATATTATTTGAACGAAATTTGATCACATGAACAACTTGAAAAGTGGTTCCTATATAGGTCAATGCATTGCCAACATAGACTTCATTGAACAGGTCTCTATCATATGGTTAGTAGCAGTGATTTAAATAGCCCGCTATAGCTTTTTGAGACATAAAACGCTACGTGATTGAATAGAATTCAGCAAACACAGCTACATACAACCTCTGTAGCCGCTAAATTGACCGTTATTTCCGCTATTTTTTGTAGCCGCGATAGCACTGCTATGCTATATATGTATCAATGCTCTTTGAGTTTCCAAACATTAATTGTGTTTTTATGCTCTTCCGCGGGGGGCCATCCTGCAAAGTGGAGGGGCTAAAAAAAATTCCAGGGGTTTTTTTTGCGAGAACCAAGGACCTGTACGTAATTTGGAGAAAACGCAGGGGTTTTTTTGCAAAACGCCTCCCCAGACCGTACGAAGAATCGCGCGCGACGCGTCAGGCGGAGCGGCTGCTCGGGCGACGTGGCGTCGCTCTCCATCCGCGAAGTCCCCCGGATATAAGAAGGTTATTATGTATAGATCTATCATGCTATATATACTTTATTTTTACCCGAGGTAACAATTTATCGTTTGAAGTTTTGTGGCTTAATTCGAATTTGTTGAAGGCTAAAGGATGAACAGTGCTATGGCTTTTCTCTAGGAATACCTTGCTGAAATTTTCAGGGTAGAGTCTGAAGAAACAGGGTGCTGAGACTAGCAGACAACACTAGTTAAGTTTAAAAAAGGAAGAATATTATTTGAACGAAATTTGATCACATGAACAACTTGAAAAGTGGTTCCTATATAGGTCAATGCATTGCCAACATAGACTTCATTGAACAGGTCTCTATCATATGGTTAGTAGCAGTGATTTAAATAGCCCGCTATAGCTTTTTGAGACATAAAACGCTACGTGATTGAATAGAATTCAGCGAACACAGCTACATACAACCTCTATAGCCGCTAAATTGACCGTTATTTCCGCTATTTTTTGTAGCCGCGATAGCACTGCTATGCTATATATGTATCAATGCTCTTTGAGTTTCCAAACATTAATTGTGTTTTTATGCTCTTCTCATTTATCATATTAATAATATTTAAAGTTAATTAATCTGGCTCATAAATAATAGTTAATATCCAAATCCATCTCCTTAATTTATACAATTATATAGATTATTTTTTGTTACACATTGTATGACTAATATATAACGATCAATATAATATGTACTCTGAATTTAAATATAGCTCATTATATATTAATTAACTGTACCACATACTTGAAATGTTAAAAAAGATATATATTATAGTAAACTGTAACATGTAGCATAGCTTTCATGATAACTTGTCATAGTTTTTTTTTATATGTCTCACCACGACTGGCCGTGAACTGCGATCTAATTAAATCCTTGGTTAATAGTATTTAGATTCCGGTAGGCACATGCCTATCAATATTTATGAGCTAATTAATCAAGATTGTTGTTGCTATAATGCTGGATGATTTCACTGTTTAGCTAGCTAGTCCACAATAAACTTAGCTGAACCGTGGATTAATTCAACACAGGTATATCAGTCAATCACACATCGTGTGTTCTTGTGGACTAGCTTATCACGCCAACGCCCATCATCAAAGAATCATTTGTCAATTCAAGACCGCTTTAGAGACCGATATTGTGGTCCTGGACACTAATCGCATAGTTCTTAAGAGTAGCAGTAGCTCCAAGCACCCTTTTTTTCTCTTCTTTAGCAGACTAAAACGAGCTGTATCTTTTGGTGTATATACTACAACAAAATCGAGGAAACATCAAAAAGAAGGTTCTGCATGCATTTCCGGGAATATGCATGCAGTCTTCAAGCTATGCCTACAAGCCCCCGCCCCGGGGAAACGAGAGGGTTTCGTACTTGAATTAGCCTTCACTTCAACTAGCGGGCTAAAAAAAAGCCATGCCCAAACTGTTACGGTCGGATGGTCTATAATAGCATATATTAAATTTTTCGCGTAAATTAAAAAAAGCTATACGAGTAAAAGATTATAAATAATTACCACTAAACACACAGTACAGCAGAAATAGAGTTGAAACAGCAAGTTCGACGAAGCACACATCGGTGTAGTGGAAGTAGTTGAACCGTCTCCTCCCCGCGATCATCCCAATCAACGTCGCAGTCACAGCAGGACCTGTACCGAGATCCACACGTTCAGGAATAAAAATGTCATATGTCAATGTGCTAGCAATAGCGCACACGGCAGGGGTTATGAGATGTGACGGTTAGGGTTTTGATGGGTGTGTCTCAAGATATCTTCCTCAGTCCCCGCACCTTCCTTTATATAGCTTCCAATCGAATTCTTATCTGATACGATCGGATATTATATCCAACTCGGAAAGTCTTGGACTTTATCTTTATCCAACATAAGTAGAGATCATATCCCACTCAAAGTCTATCATCCGGACCCTTATCGTTTCGACCTGTTAAGTGCGTGTGACTATGTAGGTTCATGTATATTTGGCTATAGGTCAAAAAAATCATTTATGGTGCAGAAGTCGGTAGCAGTCCCTAGCAGAACACAACAACTTCCAAATATATATATAAAGATTATATCGCACAAAGCTATGTAGTGTTTATGTACTGATCACTTTGAGTTATGATAAGAGATCAAATTCAAGGCGAGAAACGTGTCATCCTATGATAGCTTAATACTTCACTCGAAGCTGTAGTGGATTACTCAATTGTAATTGACTCCTCAACCATATTCGGTATGGTCATACACTTTCTTAATCCAACCACATCGAGAGATCCAAGATATCTCTCCTGCTATATAGGAAGAGCAAATTCCATCTTGATCGCTCTTATTTCTCCGCATGTTTTATAGTAAACTCAAAAATTACCTTTATGACTAATCAGTTACGGAGTAATGTTTGACAACCGCTAAGTAAATTGTTACACATATAGCAAAATGTGATAATCTTAGGTCTAAAGATCCTATATACACTATGTATGAGACCAACTGATGATGACACTTAATAATATAACAATTCCCGCGGTGTGTCATGGTAGGTCATTCTAACATTATGTTCTCTAACATATTTCCATATTATTGATTTGATATCTCCGTATTCATGATCCGTGAAACATGATCGTCATCAATACATGTACTGATATGTAAATTATAATTGTCTTGTATAATGATATAGGATCAGTGATAATTTAGAATAACAAAACATAGATAAAGAGTTTTACAAACAAGTCACGTATTTGTTGATTAATATGAAAGACATTTATTTAAGAGATAAAATAATATATTATTATAAAATATAAATATAAAAGTGATTATGATTGCATCTGTGATATATCACTGATACATGCTGCATGTGGTTGCATGATTCGAATCAAAGGGGATCGAAGTGCAGTACTATAGCCAGACGGGATGTGCGGCCATTGGAGCAAGTGGAATGCAGTCGGGTGTGGAATTTGGATGTTCGGAACATGCACATGGTTTTCCTTCTCCGAGACCAAATGTGCGTGCGGCAGCGTTGGCTGACGCTGATCTGGCGACGGAAACAAATGGAACAGAGGAGTACCAGTTTAAGGCCGCCAGATTTGGTCCGGTCTGGTTGGCCATGCCCATGAGAGCCACCGTGAGTCGTGACCATTTATCGAGCCATGTTCCTTTTTACTCGGTCAATTTAGTCAGTCATTTTTTCCCCTTTTCTGAGCTTAAGACACTGACCAGATCTTTTTTTTTCGAGGACACTGGCTGGAATTTTGAGAAGTAATTTTACTGTAGACCCGGATCAATGTGACTTCTGATCGTTGGTTTTTAACATTTTCAGTATTGTAACAGCTATTAATTTTTTAAGTAATTAAAATTTTAAAAATTAAAAAATTATATTATCATAGATAATATAAAAAACAAAAAATATAAAACTATAAAAAAACGAAATTAAGAAGTCGGACGCTAAGCCATTTCGAGTGGGCCTAAGCGAGTCATTCGTGCATTTCCAGGTACATTTTTCCCTGCAGAAAATGTCCTGCGACGCAAGTACGGTACATTTTTATCGCGTAACGTCATGTGATTCACGTGAACTTTGATGAGCAAAAAAATTCCCAGCACCAGTGAACAAACCAAACTGGGGCTCTGACTTTGTTTGACTGACAATCTCTGTCAAGCGGCACAGTACAGGTACAGCAATAAAAACGCGACGTAAGCGCGCTGCGGTGTGTGGCCACCTGCGCGCACGCCTTGACGCCGACCTCCCCTCGTTCGACACCCGCGTGCCGACAGCTAGCCTGCACGGAAACTGGGCCCCATTTTCTGATTGACCCCTTATGTCAGTGGGAAGGGTGCGACGGGCGTGCGTAGAGCAAAGGGCCAGCCGGAGACAGGAGTTGAGACCTTCCCTAGTTGCGCCTTGCCCCTTCCATTTCACCTACCCCAGAAGCTGGGACCCAGTGTCAGCCGTTTCTAAGGGCAAGAACTGTGGGTTGTTTCCTTCGCTGCTTGTTCTTGGTATTGCGTGCTGCTCTGATTGCTAGTCCATCCGTCCCGATATAGGTGCATCATTATCTTAATTATTTTGTAGTTATATTAAATAAATAAAATTTTACAAAAAGAAGAGAGAAGTGGAGAGATAATGTATTATCTTTTATATAAGAGATTACTTGAGTCTGTAAATTAACATAAATAGTAAGAAGGTGTGAGATAGAAAGTTATGGTAAAATAATATAAAATAATTAAAAATAATTTACTGTTAAAGAGGTTATCTCTGGTGCTGTCTTTAGTGAGATGAAAGACATAGAGACAACCTTAAGAGACGGATTATCATACATCAGACTATTATACATGCTCTAAACAGCTCACTATGCAAAGAGAGAAAGGAAATATTAAATTTAAAAATGTTAATACTATTAGATCATTCATGTATTTATTAAATGATATATTATAATAATTCACTTATTTTTATTTTAAAGTAAAGATATATGATAAAAATATTTAATAACTATACATTTGTTCGCTGTAATGGATTATCATTATGCGATGACGCTTCTAAAAAAATAAGGACCTATGTTGCAGAAGTATGTTAGTGGGAAGATTTGTTTCTTACTATGTTTTTTTACATTATACGTAGAGATATAGTGATGTTTTTATTAATTTTTTATTTTCTTTAATTAATACCTAAAAAACTAATGCCTGTTACGATGATATTTCCGACAAAATCCAAAAAAACAAAAGACAAAAATACCTCGGAACAGAGCCAAAACCACGGCTAGAAGACAAGCAGATGGTCGGAACCTTGCACATACCTGCAGATAAATATAGTACGATAATTCCCTTGCCCCTTGGTCACCGGTGTCAAATACTCATGATTGGGGTTTAGAAGCCGGTGTCAATTACTCGTGCCAGTAGCTAGATTGGCTAGTCGCCACCCACCCGCGAGACCCACGGGAAACCACACAAAAAATCGGCGGCCGCGCGCGGTGTTGCGTGGTGGTGCGCAAACAGACGTGCCATGCCCCACCCATGCGTCGTGTACGTGCTCCGTTTTCATTAGCGCCCCGTACACGGCACCTCGATTCGATCTGACGCGGTCGGCCCCATGGATCGGTGGGCCGTGCTCGTGCGCGCCCCATGGAATGGATCGCGACCTGCACGGCTGCACCGCACCGGTTCCCGGCTGGACGGCTGGTGCTGCGCCGGGAACGGTGCGTCGGTAAAGGTCGCTGCCACCCTGACACCGAAAGCAAAGGCATTGAAAAAAGTAGCCACTGTTTGGTAGTCAGAGCCGCTCGCAGCATCGACGTTCGTCCCGTTGTTAGGGTCTTTACTTTTGGTTTTTACTTTTTTAAGTAAAAATATATAGGACGGTTTTTTAAAATAAATTCTTTAAATAATTTTAAATTCCAAAGCCATATATATGTTCATATCAATGATTTTGTTATACGTTATTATTTTGAAAAATATAGATAAAAGTCATCGGTCAAAGGCATAAGAATATCATTCGCTTCTCGGGGATCTTGAGGTGAATTTTAGTAGATTATGGCTGAATTTTCACGGTAGTTAGCTGAAATTATACTGTAGTTGATAGTGACTTATTTGACATGATTAAATTTTAAAAATTTAAAAATAGAAAAAATAGGTTAGCCCATCGCATATAATACAACTGAATATGAAAAAAAAACCAGTAAAAAAGCTTAAAATAAGCCGAAAAATCAGAAACAATAAAATTTAGAAGTAGTAAAAAATAAGCTGAAAATCGGAAATCCAAGCACAAATGAGCGGATCCTAAAGCGGGTGCGTGTTCGCTCCGGATCCGGTTTTGGTAATTCTGGCCGTTTTAGTCCTGGTACAGTTACAGTCTCAAGGCTTTGTAACCGTCCGATGTTCATCTCTCGGACGATGCCGCTTCCGTTCCTACTTCCTACGCTGATCGAGCCGCGTACTTATGTTAGAGGTGAAACTATAAAGCTCCTGTATAAATTGAAGTTCAAACAAAAAAAAAAAAAAGCCAGTGCACAGACACGACCGGCCGCATGATTGGGAGAGGCGTCGTTTTCTCCGGTCCTGCCGATAGATCCTGCATTGTGTGCTTTGCTTGGAGGAAGTTTCACCTGTCAGGTTCAGCGACGAATGAACCTAAGAAGGAACAGCGCAGGCTGAAGTTGATTGCAGAACGGGTACGTACAGATACGATGCAACCTCTGAACTTGGACGTCTAAAATCCAATGCCCCAAGGCGAATTCGATCTAGGAGTCATCAACAAGGCCAGGGACCAAGGAACTACAGGCAGGGATATCCTTTTCTCGCCGTCGAAATTCCTGTATACAACTAAAAGAAAACGCCATGGGATGTGTCTTTGGTTTTTGGTTTAAGGCGGAAACAAAATTGATTGTATTGTGCCTACCAAGGACCTGAAAGGTGTCGTTTACTTGTTTCTGCACGCAAACTACAAACGGTCATGAATCATGAGGCGTACACCTAGTTTTATTTGCGTTCATTAGTCGTCAACTTGCGCATTTTACGTGTATAGTAATTGTTTCCATGTGTTTTTAGAGTTTGCAGAATCTGTATTTGTTTTTAGCTTATATCTTACAGCTTATGATTTATATCTTTCATTGAATAAATAAACGAGATAGTTTCTCCATTGTCGGGCTATTCTTTTGGGTTTTTGGTTTATACTACAGTAAATAGTTTTCAAACGGAGTGTCTTTTCAAGACGGACTCTACAAGTCGATTGCAGTAAACACTATACCGACTTCAACTATACCGTTAAAAATTATACACGAGTGTCTCTTTCTTCGTACTATCTCTCGCGAATATCTAGAATTCAAAATGTTCAGCTATAAGCCATATCAAAAAGAACAACGTTGTTTCAAAATATCTTATTGGGATAGTCTTTTAGAAACAGCTTATCGACTTTCGATTCATTTGTACGAACTCCCGTACTAGAATAAAAAACCATAAGATACATAAAAAAAGCGCACCCGTCGGCATCTAGACTCACTGGATTGCTGAGTGCGTACCGACTACTCGACCATATCTTAAGTCTTGTTTGTATTGGCTTCTAAAAGCTGCTTTTATATAGTAAATGATCTTTCTACCGTATATAACTTTTAAACAGAGTTTTTTCAATGCGGAGTCTACTAATCAATTATAGTTCACACTGCAGTGAATTTATTTATATCGGTTAAAAATCGTACGCAAGTACGGAGTTTATATGTGCTGCAACTCCAGCAAACGCACGGCTCACGCAAAACGTTAGGTTGTACTAACTGACGGGTCCTTGGCTCGTTGCCCCTCTAGGACCGACTCAAATTAACCTGGTGACCCTGGCTAACTGATTGCTTGAAAAATCCAAACTACTACGTGAGCGAGAGAGAGTCGCCTTGTCTTGTACCTGTATATACAGTTCTCGGTACACAGGTTAGCGTAGACGTCACCAGCTTAGACTACTAGAGAAAAAAAAAAACGGTGAAAGGATCTGCAAGAAGAGGATCCTTTGTGCGAGGTGCCCCAATTAGACGCCAGTATCGTGCACTAGTATAATTCTACAGGCATGTGCAGAACACAAGGTCAAGTGGTCAAGCCATGATGAATCCTATGGACGCTGGACAACAAGGTACGAAGCTGACTAGCACAAAGATGATGGGCAGCGGCTTTTGTTTTCTGCTACAGTACCTAACTTTCAAACAGAATATTTTTTAAGACAGGGTCTACAAGTTAAACGTAGCACACGTTAAAAGCCCAATATCTGTAGCAGCTAAAATCGTAAGTGAGTATCGGTCTCTCCGTAATCTGTACCGTAAACAATCAAAATTCAAAAATTTCAACCAAAAGCCATAAGCCGCAGCAAAAAAGAACAGGCCCGCAAGCAGAGGAGTTCTACTTTGTTGTGCCGTGGGAATGAGCCGAGAACTTCCATGGCGACATCGCTTGAGATCGCCAGAGTCAAAATCTATAGCCCTTTTGAGAAAGTTTGTTGGGTTGAATGAAAAACTAGCAGCCTGCTAGTATCCATCCATTAGGCCCATTGTTTGCTGAGAGGCTCGAATTCGCTTTATTCGATTCCGGCCTTGTATTTGTAAAACCTCTCATCTTTCTCCAATTTTTTGACTGGGCTGCGTCCAGTGGGCGAGCTTCCCGTGGGTTTTGTTTGTACTCGCGAAGTCGTTACGTAGCAAAATTAATATTATTTCCCTTCTTTTTTTTTACTTAACGTTTAAAATTAATGCTATATTTCTTCTTTTTTATTTGATGTTTTTTATTTTTTACGGTCTTTAAGATATAACTTTGATCGCTACTTTTTTATAACATTGCACTAAGATATAATAAAAAAAACAATATTATGAAAGTATTTGTAATGATAAATCTAAAGACATAATTTTTGTATAGCTAATTTAGACAGATTAGTGGTCAAACTTTAGAAAATTTGATAGCAAAAACTATAGAAAATCAAGTAAAAAAGAATAAAAATAGTATAAACGAGATGACATTACAAAAAAACTTAACTAGGCTGCCACACGCACCTCACGGTCATTCCAGTCTGAGCATACGTGCTTAATGCATGTTCCGAATTAAGAAAATTCACAAAAAAATGTCGACTAACTAATATTTTTCATGGAAATCTTTGGCAATCTTCTATCTATCAAATGTGGATCATAGTTATGGAACGAATTCAGGCAAAAAAAAAATGCAAATTCAGATAATAAAAGGATAAATCCCTTACCTTCTCCAACTCTCCCGACAAAAGCGATGACAGTGGCAGGATAAGGGCTGCGATGGGTTCAACAGAGCCCCCAATTGTTGAGAGAGAGAGGGAGACGACTGCTCGATGATGGGGTGGCGGTGGCATTGCTAATCGTAGGTTCGGGGAGGGTGGTGGGCGGCACGACATGGCACACACAAGCCAACAGAACATTAGGTTAGACGGGGTCGGCATGATGGTAGCGGGGAAGAGAGGGCAGCACAGTACGGTGGCGTGGGCATATAATAATAATCACATAATAAAAACTTGATTGGTTGATAATCTTGCGTGAGCTATGTTATAATACTTCTTTAGGATAATTCATATATTATTATCATCTTATCGTTGTTCCACATGGCCCTCATATGAGGAACTATGTCTCTCCATTTTCAACCCTAGCATATCTTTTCACTTCTCATAACTTTATCGTAGGCTTATCCTCGTTATCTCTTAATTTCCTTAAATTCATATTATATGATTTGTTCATGATGTATCAGTTATCTTATCACCATATTATCATCCCCTATCGTCCTCATATCGGAAATTATGTTTCTTCATTTCCAAACTTAGCAAATCCTTTCACTTTTCTTAATATTATCTTAACTTTCTCTTAGTTCTTTAAATACACGCCATATAACATGTTAATAATATAACGGTTACCTGACCTGGGATTATCCATATATATGGGAGATTTTCACCCACTTGGTAACGTACGGGGGGTCGTACACTCTCGTTACTCAGGATATTACACCCCGTCTGCTGTTATACAGTCGAGGACAACGTTGTGCCTGACTATTCTCGTATAACCGGGTATGTGGGAAGTAATTGCCAGTGCCATTACCATAACTAGCTAAATAACAATTTTCTTTAATTACACTATTTCTACGATCTCCATCTCTGATCTATATCAATGTTGTCAATAACCTAATTTCATTGCATTTAACTTGTGTCAATTGCTTGTTTACTTGTCCTTTTCTGCCGTGTTGCGACCGTTGTCTTTTCATTCTCAGGTAAAAGGCTAGTGGAGTGATAGCATCATGTATGGGTGTGAGCACTCGAGTTTTCAGTACCGTGGCTTGCCATTATTTGTTGTTTTATTTGTTCTTTATTTTGTTAGAAGTGGACCGGTTCCATGTTTCAAATATTTTTTTTAGCTTCTATTGGTTCTCTATTAAAGTATTTTTAAAGTTTATTTACTTGTGATTTCTATTATTTTTTTATTTTTTATTTTTTATTTTGACGATGACGTCTATAGTAGTATCTCATATCAGTACGTAGGATGCTATAGAAAATCTCTCGGCAACGAGTGGTACAAGGAGAGGAAGTACATGGAGGCACTGCGGCCGTGCAGTGTCTCTGTGCCCTGAGGGCGCTGCCGTCCGGCTCGACCCCGCTTACTGAATATTTCCCATTGATTGAGGAGGGCAAAATTGAAAGGTGGTTGTATATCAAGGATACATCACACATTCCAGATATGCTCAAGTTTGAGTATGATAACGCAAGGGCAGCAAGGAAGAAAGTTGCTACTGATTGAGCATGTAAGTCACAATATATCTAACTTCATTTCGCTCATTTAGCAGGTGTTGCTAAGACATGAAGCACAGTATCTGAGAAGGCGTCCCAATTGCTGAGCAAGGATGATCCACCGATTGTTCTTGCTATATAGTCTCTGTTCTGGTCATTTATCACCGTGACGAAGTCTTTCTATCAGATTTATATATCTCATTAATTTACCGATTCATATTGCAGTCCTAAGTGAATTCTATGCGCCCTGGTGTGGACACTGCAAGCAGTTGTCACCTATCTTGGAGGAGGCAGCTACCGCCCTTCGAAGTGACGAGGATGTCGTTATCGCTAAAGATGGTAACCTCTCTTTCTGTCAGTGTTTACCATCAATCTTAGTAGTCATGCATCCGTCTATTGGGGTTTCTGTTCTTTTCTATCATAAGCTCAGTTCATCATAATCTACTATTCCACCGGCACCGAGTCTCTTAAGGATGAGCTCTGATCAAGGTTCGTGCCTCGATTTTGTATTGCCCTTTACCACAAAAATCTTGCGTATATTTTGGTCCTTTGATATTGCGGTTCCTCAATGCATTGTGTTGATTAGCATCCTTGTTTGATGTTTGATGCGCAGTGAGGATGCGTAGATGCTTGTGGCTGTAAACAAACATGGAGAGGAGAAACTGGCGCTTGTCTGACAGCTCCGGCATGTCTGTATTCCATTGAGAAATACTGTCGAGTGTTGAGCGTTGAGCTGAGCTTTACAATACATAAGAACGTTAAGCTAAAAAGTATAACACACAGAACTATAAAGATATAGTTAGTATTAATCATTATATTTCATATGTACATATAAGAATTAAAAATTTATGTGCTTCTTTAGAGATAACTCGATGGATATATTATTAAAGAGATTGTCTTTTGTTCATTTTTTAGGTGAGATAAAGAATTTAAAGAGAATCTAAGAAATAAGTTATTGGAGATACTTTAACAAGTAGAACACCAAGTTACCATCATCAATGGCAAGTGGCCCTGTCCTCGAGCTTCACTGAACAAGTCCCACATGGCACTCCACCTTCTTCCCACCCTGTTCCATAACCCGTCCACGTTCATCCAATCCAAGCCTCCAAGGATCATTCCAAATTCCCAACGAATCCGGACACACCCAGAAGCCTCATCTCATCACCCCTCTCTCACTCAC
The DNA here is from genome assembly GCA_036346245.1 of Bonia amplexicaulis. Taxonomy (NCBI): domain Eukaryota; kingdom Viridiplantae; phylum Streptophyta; class Magnoliopsida; order Poales; family Poaceae; genus Bonia; species Bonia amplexicaulis. The sequence continues at coordinate 37,763,032 of CM070736.1, read as the reverse complement.
TCGCGCCACACCACCGAAGGAAACCAAACCCTAATGGCGCAGGCGGGGAGCTTCTTCCAGGACGCGCGCCTCCCGCAGCAGCGGCTCGTCGAGGGCGTCGCCTTCCCCGCGGTGCTCGTCCCGAGCCGCGACCCCCCGGGAGACCTCGACGAGTTCCTGGCGGCGGTGCGGTCGGAGAGGGTGTCCCGGGTGGAGCCGCTGGTGCGGGCGGCCGGGGCGGTGCTGCTTCGGGGGTTCCCGGCGCGGGCGGCGGCGGACTTCGACCGCGCCGTGGAGGCGTTCGGGTACGACGAGCTGCCGTATGTTGGCGGCGCGGCGCCGCGGACCAACGTCGTGGGGCGGGTGTTCACCGCCAACGAGTCGCCGCCCGACCAGAAGATCCCCTTCCACCACGAGATGGCGCAGGTCAGCGTCCCAAGAGGCCCATTAGCCCGGCTTCATCATCCGGACTGTTCATTTTTTTTCCTCGCACAAGCAGCAGAACGAATCAATTCAAGCATCACACAAAATCAAAATAGACAAGTACATATACTAATCCTAGGACATTTGAGTGTGAAATTTATTTATAGTTATGCTAGTAGCTTTATCAATGTTATAGGGTTGGTAGTTTGAACACTTAATATTTAGCTGTCTTTTTTTTCCCAGACAATAGTTGCTATTTAATTGCACATAATAAAATTTTAGAATAAATTAAGTACTGAGCTTTAGAAACAAGGTACAATTTAAGAAAACACTCCAATTTAATTTTACTGTCCTGTTTAGGATCAAGTGTTATCCATACAAACTTCAAAAAAGTTTTCAAGAGAAGCTCATTGGGGTTTCATGATCGGAACTCACCCTACATATACTTTCCTTAGGTTCCAACATTTCCGTCGAAATTGTTCTTCTTCTGTGAAGTGGAACCGAAGAGTGCTGGGGAGACACCAATAGTGTTGAGCCATTATGTTTATAAGAGGATGAAGGAGAAGTTCCCAGAATTTGTGGATAAATTGGAGAAGTATGGACTGGTATACACAAGGGTCTTAGGAGAGGGTGACGACCCGTCTTCTCCAATCGGTCGTGGATGGCAATCAACATTTCTCACTAAAGATAAAGCCATCGCCGAGGAAAGGTCTGTTTTCTTGTTTGTTTTTTTGGAACATTGCTAATACATTATGGGAGGTACTTCAATGCTCTCCTCAAAGTGATTTGCATAACTTTTAAAATAGAACTAAATGGTGGATAGTGATTTCTTAGCCCTTCGTGTACTTTAAGACTAGTGCCATTTTTATTAGAGTGGAAAGCATAGAAGAACTACTCATACATTATAATTTTGTTATTAGTTCTGAACTTTTACATTTGCATTTCAGAGATCCACTGAACAACATTGGTATTTCACTAGATATGCATGAATGACCTGCAATGCTTAGGAAATATTTATTACAGTAGAACTTATGGCATTACGCACAACTTGTGTAGCAAGCTGCAAAGTTTCTAAAACCAACACTAACTGATTACTTCTGAGTTCTGGAGGATGCCACTTGCCTACTCCCCCTATGCGCTCCTTCCACATGGCAACCATCTACTGGCTAACGATTGCTTTGTTGGTCCCACAATTTTTCTCTAAAAAAATTGCTGAGAATCCCCAAAAAGGAACGGTGCTTTCTTACATCCTTTGTTCAATCAATCACTGGCAATCACAAAAGGCACATTTGCTCTGTACACTCAAAGCACGGCGGCGGCGGCCGTAGTCATGCAAGTTGCCTCACGCTCCGTCTTAGCCACCACACAGCTGCGGTGATGAGCAGTGCACGCGGCGGTGGCCATGGCCACTTGACCTTCTGGTGCCTAAGCTGTTCTCTCTGGCTAAACTATGAGGCAAAGGAATGATAGGCAATGAGAATTACCGGCATATGGACTGTATTTACTCAATCCTAGCACAATTCATCCAGGTCCAGCATGATGAGGAGGAAAAATAATTGTTTCTGGACGAGAATTCGTGGATAAATTAGTCAAGCTCTCGTGACGGAGCACTCAATGCATGACATTTTACTGCAAATCGAAGGATTAGAACTAATCGTCATGGGTTGGCTAGTGCAGCAAAGGAATAAAAGGCGACAAATCCATCGTCGTTGTCAGGACCTTCACTATGAGTCGGGCAGTCGGCCGTTGCCGCATCAGTCAATTGAGTCGCCGCAGATTCCCCAGAGTCCCTTGTCGTGGTTGCATCGGAGTCCTCTGACCACAGCGAGTAATCTGGCTTAGTGTTTGCCTTTGTTAAGAACGGAAGGTTGTAGGGCCTGCCACTAGTACTGCAACCAACAAATCTATGCCACGTGGAAGGGAGCACTGATGGGAGCACATGGAGGGAGCAGGCAATGGACGTCCACTTCTGAATAGCTGGTACAAGTGTTCTGCGCTAATCAGTCCTGTACTGGTTCTGGTGGACTTGGTTAAAGGTTGAAATGGGTAGAAATTATTGAATCAGTTGTCTGGCCAGTTTTTCAAAAGCTGCTCAGTTTTTCAGTGTTAATAAAAACCTTCATATGAAATCTGTTGCCTGGCCAGTTTTTCAAAAGCTGCTCCCAGTTGGGATTTCCAAAACTAGATGGGCGGCTTCTATCATCCTGCACCTAGTATAGACAAAACTTGTATACGGTGAGCATCACTTTGATTTGTATAACTTGTGGTGAATGCTGATCGCTGATTGGAAGTTTATTACAAGTTGCATCTAGATCTCAATATTGTACAATCAATCAATCATTGTCTTAGTTTCATCCTAAGAATAGGAGTCTGCACAATTTTCAGGTACTGGGATGCCCTTCAATTATTAAACCCATTTTAGTTTCTTCCAAAGGCCTTCCGTCATGATGTTGAGCACCACATTTATCTTTCATCTTGTAATCAATGCAGCACGTTGCAGGCAGACATATATGTCATTTTTTGGTCCAAAACGGCAAAAGTTTTGACTTTTGAAATGTCAATTGAAATGGAGTTTCAGTGAGACCTTTAGTGTAGTTACCATGCTGTTCTTAACTGAATTTTGATCCAACCATCCTTTGTAGGGCTGCAAAGCTTGGAATGAAGCTGGAATGGACCGACGACGGAGTTAAAACAATAATGGGTCCGATACCAGTGGTCAAGTGGGATGAGAACCGAGGGAGGAAAATATGGTTCAACAGCATGGTCGCTGCCTACACCGGATGGAAGGACGCTCGGAACGATCCTGTCAAGGCGGTCACATTTGGCGACGGCTCGCCCTTGCCTGCCGATGTCATAGACGAATGTGGGAAGATGTTAGAAGAGGAATGCGTTGCCATTCCATGGCAGCAGGGTGATATCCTCCTTATTGACAACTGGGCAGTCCTGCACTCTCGGCGGTCTTTTGAGCCTCCTCGGCGCATACTTGCTTCACTGTGTAAGTAGTCTGTAAGCGCGTCATGAGGCATGAGCCCGTGTAAAGATTTGGTCTGCCCTATGTACGTAGCCTGATTTGCAGATTCAAGCTAAGAAAAAATTTATGCATCTAGAAGAATCTTGTATTGGCACAGAGAGCTTATTCTGAACCTTGATAATGCCACACAGCAGTACAGCACATCTTTGATAGCAAAAGCGCAGAAATATTCTAGCTATCGTTTCGTCTTCCATCTGTTAGATGTCTTGTGTGGTTACTACTATGGGCCCATAGCGAGCGCCACCGGCTGGGGAGCCAGTGAGGATGGTGGTCGCCGCCGCCGCCGCATCCTTGGCGGGGACGAAGGAGAGGACACGCTGGAGCCCATCGTCGGGGAGGCCCGATTGGCGGCGACGGCGGCTGTGGGAGACTGGAGAGCCCAGAGAGAGCTGTAACGTTAAAACGTGTTAGTGCAGGGTCTCTCATGCAAAACAGCCTCCGAGCCTGTTCTTTTTGGCTGCGGTTTATGGCTTTTGGTTGTGGCTTGTGACTTTTGAGCTGTTTGTACGAGAGATTACAGAGTAACATAAACTTACATGCGGTTTTTGCCAATATAAATGAAGTCAGTAAAGTATATACTACAATTAACTAGTAGATTCTATCTTAAAAAAAATACTCCGTTTAAACGCTAGTTACTGTAGAAAAGCCAAAAAACAGCTTTTAGAAGCTGAAAAGAACAGAACCTCTGCTACTTGTCCCTCCTCGATCAGGGCCGCCGAATCTTTGATCGGACGGCGGATGGGGAGCTGCATTTCCGCCGCACTGAATCTATGCGATCTAAGGGTCGTTTCAAATAGTTTCTTATAGAAGCCGGGTGGAAGGAGTGACTTTTTCGTTTGTAGCAGTGATAGAAGACGTTTTGATTGGTGTGGTTTCTCAATGTGTTTTTTTTAATCTCTCTTATAATCAGGTAAAAGAAAAAAAAACTACATCAAAAAACTAAAAGACACATCACTTATGAACAAGGCTTAAATCGGAGGGGGCGCAAACGATAAACCATCTTAATGCAGGTGCCCGTGTGGAAGACACCGGCGGCAGAGCAGGAGGCGGCGCGCCGCCCACCACGAATCCGGCAGCGAAGTGTGCGTTCGGCACCGGAGCGGCAAGCTGAAGCTGTTGCTGAGCTCCAACGTCGGCTTTATCCTCCTCTCTGCTGCCTCCATAGCAGCACAGCCAACCATGGCAAACACCTATCACTAATAATTTTATATTATTTTTTAAAAACTAACTTAAAAATAGATGGGGCTCTCATCTTATAAGCTAGCTGTTGCGCCTGAGAAAGCCTGGCCATCCCGTCATGCTATTGCTACGTGTGAAGCCATCATCTCACACTTGCTCCATTTCAAGTGGCTTCGGTTTCTGATTTCTTTTAATTTTCAACTTTCAAAAGCCAGAAATTACTTAGAACGCATCGACTTCTTAATTTTTAAAATTTTAGCTCTTTTTGTCTTTTTTTTTGTATTGTTCATAAAGATATAACAATTTTTTTTCTTTAATTGAATGAATCAGAAAAAACTAATAGCCACTATAGTACAATTTCAGCCATCAGCCGAAAACCACAGCCATTAATCAGATGGAGCGGCCCCTTACACTACTTTCTCTCTCTCTCTCTTAGAGAGCAACAGGAGAAAAGATTGCTTGTTTGCATTCAGCATTGTACTAAATTTGCTCTTCGCTGATGTCCTTCGCTTTTGCAAGTGTTACCTGCAAAGTTGGAGCGATCTCCTCCGCACCCTACGAGGCAGTGAGGCACCAACCACGATAATGGTAGGGATTTGTTGTTCAACACGCCTACATCATGGTTGGTTGAACTCATCATTAATCGCATGGTGGTGCGAAGATCGGCACTAACATTTGTTTGATTCATTTGGGCATGCGAAGTGCCAAACCTGGAAGGAAAAGATGATGGGCATCTGGAAAAGCTGACGCAATCCATTTTCCGACAAGATTGAGGAAGCTCGTGTTGGTGAAAGAATAGCAGTCCGGTGTACGCATCATGTTTGATAAGACGAGGACAGGGCAATACCGCCACTTGGATGGTGAGTGAGCTAAGCCGCCGAAGAGCCAAGAATTGCGGCATGTGGTGCATTGAACGTTCGTCCAAAAACGTGCGGGGGTCCCAAAGAAAACCGGCCAGAAACGGGCTTTTAGAGGCTGAGAAGAACAAGCTCTAGGTTGGCAGCACGCCTGAACTCAGAACGAGTCCATCCAAACTGACAATGTTATAGGTGTGTTCTTTTCGATTATGGTCGATGATTTTTAGTTTTAGCGTGAACACTTATATAAACAAAATAAATACTAATAAATTGTTATGTCGTTTCAAAAAGACTGTTTTGATAAACTATTTTGAAAAAACGATGTAGAAACTTTGTTGTTTATTTATTTGAGAAAACCATAAGCCGCGTACTCCCATCTCCCTCCCTCGCCGCGCGTGATGTGATGCCGGTGCCGTCGAGTTGGGAGTTGGTTCGTGTCCGCTTCTAACCCTTGTTTCCTTTTCCGCTCGCTGCCTTCTTCTCTACTCTAGGGTTCTTCTTCCTACCTTTTTCCCACCTCTGTTTCTTCCTTTCGAGCTAATGATATTATTTCGAGAAATTTGACCGATGACTCAAATGGCAATTTGGTCATTTTCTATGGTAATTTAGCTTTATAAAAATAGAAAATGTCTTGAAAATGTAAAGAGAATAAATGATCAACTGAAAATTCAAAGATGGGGTAAATAATCAATTAATATCAACTATGGGGCAAATAAGCTGCTTGCAAAGAAAGGTGGGGCAAATCATCAAATTTCTCGTATTATTAGAGATGTCATAAGAGATAAATTATTGTACATGTTCTAAGAGACAATATATTATCTCTTCTCACCTTCTCTCTCCTTCATATAGGATTTTAGTATTTTAATATACCTAAAAGACAGCTAAGATGACACTATTGAAGCTACCCTTGTGCAATAGTTAGCGTCCTCCACCGAGGCCCTAACCGACATGATCTGGTTAAGTTTTACCTTGAGATCAATTAGGGTAAATAAGTATTTTTTAGGGTCATTAAGATAATTTTCATCATGCAAGTATACAAGATCGAGTTGAGTATAACAGGACAAGCAAATATATATATATATATATATATATATATATATATATATATATATATATTTCTTTGGAAGCTGAAACAGATAGTTTTACAAGTGATTTTTGAAACTGTTTTTCAAACAGCTCTATTGTCTGCTATCGTATCGAAAAATATAGACAAATACCAGACCCACAAGCGGTAGAATGAACCATATAGTCCTGTAAGCGGTAGAACAACCATAGAGTCCTACCTAGGCTGTTCATACCGGTTTTTGACGGGTTGAAAAAACGGAAGTAAATAGTGACACACCTCACCGTAACCGCTCCACATCGACGGGTTGGCGGGTTGGCAAAAAACGATAATGAACAGCTCTGGTCGTCCCATGTAAACCGAAGATTTCGTAATGTAGCCTAACATGCGGTTAGTAGGACCATGTATCTTCTTGTTCTCTTTAGGCCCCGCTCGTTTTAGCTTGTGCTCGGCCTCGCTCGATTGGACTAAAAAACTGTGACTTTATGGTTAAAATTGCACTGTAGCGGTTGAAATTTCACCGATGGCGAAGGTAGTGTAACGCCCCGCTTCCGGGCGCGCGACGGACACGGCATTCGTGAATCGCTCACGCATGAACAGTTAGGAGTGCCGCAAGAGTATACCATTGCACGCTTACAACAAAGTCCAACATATATTTCACATATGGATTAACATCCAGAGTTTAACAGCGGGGCGTGCAAGCCCAAAGTATATTTACATCACAGAAGTTCCAGAATCCGCTTGAGCGCGGCGAAGACCTACAGCCACGGGTCCTCGTCGAAGAAGAGGCCCTCAGGGACTTCCTCAACGGGGAGACCTTCACCTTCTTCTTGATCTTCTAAAGAATTTATTTAGCAAGCCGTGAGCCAACAACCAGCTCAGCAAACCGCAAAGGAACCCTATTTTACTATATGCACGGATCAACAAAGGAATGGAGTATACTTGGTTTATTAACCTTGAGTGGATGCAGTTTTGTTTGTAAACTCTTTTGTAAAACTTGCCAACAAAACTACTCCTTAATCAACAGGGGTTTTCATGAAGCGTTAAATAACCATCTAACCAGATTAAAACATTCAGAAAACTACTTAAGCTTTGCTGATGGAATCACCAAGTGACACAGCCCAATAACCGGAGCACGGCGATCCGAATACCATTTAATTGACTCTGCAGAGTTTGCTCAACTTTACCCACACGATCCCTTAACTCCGCGACGAGTTAAGAGAGCCGGTCGTTTCACCGCTCAAATCTTTATATAGGCTCTACCGGTAGAATTCACTCGGGTCTGGCACAAGGAAACTCCCGTCCGCTTCGAGTGAACCCTACCGTTATTAGGTATCCGCAGCACGGCATACCTAATTCAACTACCCAACCTCCGGCCTCCTCAACACCTGTAGAGTTTCAATCGAGTTGAGCAGCTACTAAACCAGTGTTGACGAGTCAACTCCTGTGGTTGAGCGGTTGCTATGACAATGCTTTCAAAGATAAGGGGTTTCGATCCTTATATTTTCACATGGCCCGCAACCTCTCCGGTCCGCGGCCACAACCTAAGGGTAAACGGTGGGCGAAGACCGACTCACGGTTTCCCACAACACTCTTACCCTTCCTTGCACACCGACACTCTCCGCCCTAGGATGCGGTGTCCCATACCACCCCACCCTAGGGTCGGGTTTTCAAATCTACTGGCCCGCAACCACGACCTTATCAATAAAAGACTTTGCATGATAGTAATAACCTATAGTGATCTAGGTTAACAGATAATTATTCCTAGGGTTACAAGGCATGGCTACAAATTGAATCGGACATTTTCGGTGGTAGGACATATCTATATCACATGTTATTCTAAACATTTTATTTTACTTTAAACTAGCATTTCACAACTAGCATAATGCAAATAATGTAATAACATAACATGTAAAGCATGGGATTCAACATGATCAAGGTTTTGCGACTTGCCGTGAACTGAAACGATCTCGGCAAGCTCGAACGTCGACGCTTCTGGATCCGGAATTTGCACCTGAGCTTCCGGGATCTCCGAAACTAGCGCAAACACACAAAACAAAATAAGTCCTAGCTTGAGAATAATCAAGCAAGGGAAAATAAACTATAAAAACAATTAAAAAGAAATAAAATTGCATAAAATATCAAATGAAGAGGGCTCTTTGAATTTTCGATTTTTCTCGGAGATGAATTTTGGAAATTGAGTCCACCACTGGGTTCGATATAAAGAGAGGAGCAATGTGGTGAAATTTGGGAATTTTGGGATTTTACGGATTTTGGAAAAGAATAAATCTCGAAAACCGGTGAGCAGTCTTTGGTAGGCCCATCTTCTGATGCGGCCCGATCCATCGCCTTGTGACCCGCTGCGGCCAAGGCCAGCCATGCCCAGCCAGACGCCTCGCCCGGCCGATGGTCGACGCGTGGCGAGGGCGGCGGCTGCGATGCGGGAGGGTGGACGGCTCGGATCTCGGTGTTTAATAAGATCGGACGGTGAGATTAGGCGGGCGGCGGCGATGCGGTGGAATCGAGCACCGAGGTTAGATATTACGGAGGAGATGGACGGTGGGAGGAGCCACGTCGCGGGGAGGGGACGTCGTCGTCACCTCCACCGCCTCTGGCGCCCCCGGCGAGCTACGACGGCGACGGCGATCTGGGCGCCAGGGGGCTCGCCGGTGGTAATAGAGGGTACCACCGGGTAGGGTTCACTACGGAGAACCCATTTTTGGGGCTTGGAGACGGGGAGATTCAACGGAGAAGGCAGGAGGGGGAAAGGGGTGCTTCGGGTGTCTGGTGGCGGAGAGGGTCACCGGCGGCGAGGGAGTTCAATCGGGGGCGACTACTCCGACAGGGGACCCAGAGGCTCACATTGGCGGCGGCGGAGAGCACTGAGGGGCTTCGGAGCGAGCTGGCCACGGGAGAGGTGCGACGGCCGAAGAGGAGCTTCGACGGCGGCGCTCCTCGGGCAAAAACCTGTCCCACGGCATACACCAAAGGGGTCAGCGAGGGGAGGAGATGCTCTCGGCGAAAGCAATTGAAGAATGAGGGAGAGGGGAGGGAGTTCGGCTCCGGGGTGCCGCCAGCTTACACGACCGCAATGGGGGAGCTCCGGGCGGCGGGGTTTCAATCGTTGCTCGGGAGTTCCTCCGAGGCTGGGAGGCGAGTGGAGGTGGTGAATCGGCTTGGGAAACAAAGAGGGAGCGAGGAGCCGGAGGGGGGATTTTATACCCCGAGCGGAGGGAGGCGGCTTCCGGGAGAAGGCAACGAGGGGCCTCCGGGTCAACAGGCAGGTCGGCCGTCTCCTCCATGGGATGGAGCGGTGACCGGGTGACGCCGGCTGCGCAGGAGTAATGGCGACGGACGGGAGAGGAGTGGGTGAGCTCGGGCATGGGCGAGGCCTGGCCGCGGGAGAGGGAGGAGGGGGTAGTGGTGGCGGGCGGGGTCCACGGGAAGGAGGCGACGAGCGTGGCGCGCGGTGTTGCCTCCTTCGGACCATGGGCGCTGGGGCGCGGGTTGTCCGAGCAGTGGGGCTGAGGCGGTGCGGGCGCGCGCGCGGCGTGCGCGCGAGGAGAGAGCGGGGAGGCGGCGGCGCGCTGGTAGGGGAGGCAGGCGGCGCCAGGAAGGGGAAAGCGGGGAAAGGAGGGGCGGCCGCGGGAGGGAGGCGGAAAGGAGGAGAAGGCGCCAACGGAGGAAGGCGGGCGTCCGAAAAGGAAAGCGATTCAGGGAGAGTTTCCGAATTGGGAAAGTTTTCAAAATTCACCAAAATTCAGGAAAAAAACCAGGAAAAATTTGGTTTGAAATTTTGGGGTCTTTCAACCTACCCCCCTTAAAAGAATCTCGACCCCGAGATTAACTTGGTCCAGGGAGTAAGTTGGGAAAATCTCGCTGCAAATCCGATTCTCTTTCCCAAGTGGCCTCGTCATGTGTGATTCCTCCACCGCACTCGCAAAATCGGCGCCTCGCTTTCGATTTGCCTTTCTGACGTTTCAAGTATTTGCAAAGGTTCTTCAGCATATGAGTAGTCATCCTGCAATTCAATATCTGATAATGGCACTTCATCTATTGGTTGTCGCAGACACTGAAGCGAGATCGTGGAACACATTGTGCATTTTGACAAGTTGGGCGAAGTCGCACTTGATAAGCTACTTCCCCAACTCTTCCGATAATTTGAAACGGTCCCACATATCTCGGAGCCAATTTGCCTTTGACTTGAAATCTCTTAACTATTTTGAATGGAGTGACTTTGACGTAGACGAAATCTCCCACTTCAAAGCTCAAATCCTTTCTGCGGTTGTCTGCATAGCTCTTCTGTCGGTCTTGTGCCATTTTGAGTCTGTCTCTGACGATTCTAACATATTCTTCTGCGTCTTGAATAATCTGAGGACCAATAAGTTGTCGCTCTCCTGTTTCTGTCCAATTCAGAGGGGTCCTGCATTTTCTGCCATAAAGTGCCTCAAATGGGGCCATCTGGATGCTGGCTTGATAACTATTGTTGTACGAGAATTGAGCGAATGGCAGGCAAGTATTCCATGCTGCTCCATACACAATAGCGCAAGCTCTCAACATATCTTCTAAAATCTGATTTGTTCTTTACATCGCCCATCCGTGCGGGTGATATGTCGAAATGAAATTGAGATCGGTGCCCATTGCTTCGTGCAATTTTTCCCAAAATTTGGATGTGAACTGTGCCCCTCTATCTGACACAATCTTCTTGGGCACACCATGAAGTGTCACAATTCGTGTCAAATATAGTTCAGCAAGTTTATCCTTCCCATATGTCTGCTTGATCGGGAGGAAATGAGCCACTTTGGTCAGTCTATCAATGATGACCCAGATAGCATCATATCCTTCACGAGTTTTGGGAAGTCCAGTAATGAACTCCATGCCGATACTATCCCACTTCCATTCGGGGATCGGTAAGGGCTGTAACAATCCTGAGGGCTTCTGGTGGTCAATTTTGATCTGCTGGCAGACGTCACACTTGGCTACGTATTCTGCCACTTCTTTCTTCATTTGGTTCCACCAATACTTTTTCTTCAGGTCTTGATACATTTTTGTGCCTCCTGGATGGATCGAGAATTGAGAAGAATGAGCTTCGGACAGAATCAATTCTCTCAACTCCTTTTTATCGGGTATGCAATAACGACCACGGAAAGTAAGGATTCCATGTTCGTCTATCGCATATTCTGATGAATCTTCTTCTTGGGCTCTCTTTTCGCTTTTGAATCTCTTCATCTTCATCTTGGGCTGCCTTTATCTGATCTGTTAGCAACGGCTGAAGTTCTAGAGCTGCCATACTGCCTTGTTCAGTGATTACCAAATTTAGTCGCAGTATGTCCTTCTGTAATTCTGGCGGATATTCTGCGATAGTTGGCTTGCCTTGTCGAACCTTTCGACTAAGGGCATCGGCAACCACATTGGCCTTGCCGGGATGATATTGAAGGTCAACATCATAATCTTTAATCAGCTCCAGCCATCTTCGTTGTCTCATGTTCAACTCTGGCTGTGTGAAGAGATACTTCAAGCTCTTGTGATCTGAGAATATCTCACATCGATTTCCTAGCAGGTAGTGCCTCCAGATTTTGAGTGCATGCACCACGGCTGCTAGTTCTAAATCGTGTGGGATAATTTTCTTCATGTGGCTTCACTGTCTTGAGGCATAAGCAACCACTTTTACATCTTGCATGAGTACACATCCCAAACCTGCTTTGAGGCATCACAATAGACTTGAAACTCTTTCTCTGGGTTTGGCAAGATCAGCACGGGTGTCGTTGTTAGCTTGGTCTTTAACAACTGAAAGTTCTCTTCGCATGCATCTGTCCACAGGAAAGGCTTGTCTTTCTTCAACAGTTGAGTAAGTGGACGGGAGATCTTTGAGAATCCTTCTATGAATCGGCGATAATAGCCCGCCAATCCAAGGAAACTCCTTATTTACATCATCGTCTTGGGTGTTGCCATTCCATAATCAATGGCAATCTTTTACGGATCAACTTTGACACCATCTTTCGATATAATATGACCCAAGAAAGCGACTTTTTTTAAACCGCATTTGTCAAACTTGGCGCAACCGATGCTCTCTCGCCCGGTCAATGCCATGTGCAAATGCTCTTGGTGCTCTTCTTCATTCTTTGAATATATCAGAATATCATCGATAAAGACTATCACGAATCGGTCCAGTTGGTCCATATGCACCAGATTCATAAGGTTCATGAAATAAGCCGGTGCATTGGTTAAACCAAAGGGTACGACCGCGAACTCATACAATCCATATCGAGTGATGAAGGCTGTCTTTTCTCGATCTTGCTCTCGGATCTTGAGTTGATGATAACCCGAGCGCAAGTCGATCTTGGAGAATACTTTGGCACCCTTGAGTTGATCAAACAAATCATCAATTCTGGGCAGTGGGTACTTGTTCTTGATGGTGACAGCATTCAAACCTCTGTAATCTACACACATTCTTAATTCTCCATTCTTCTTCTTCACAAATAGAGCGGGGCCGACCAAGGCGAAACGCTTGGTCTTATGAATTCTTTTCTTGCACTCATCTAGTTGTTTCTTGAGTTCTTTAGCTCACCGGTCGACATCCCAGATTGATGCTTGGCGATTGGTTTTGTGCCCGAACCAATTCTATAGCAAGTTCGACCTTCCGTCGGGGTGCACCGTAGTTCCTCCGAAATACATCTGGATATTCTTGTACCACTGGTACTTGCTCTGGGGTGACTGCCAACATGTTGATCATGCGTTTTCTTGCACTTTTCAGCACTTCTCTATCTGTTTTTATCACCACTTTCTGGTCTTCAGAATTGATCAAAGATACTGTTTTGTCCTCACAGTCTACCTTGCCTTTGTTTTTAGCTAGCCAGTTCATGCCCAAAATGGCATCTAAACCCGACATATCTAATTAAAAGAATCGCCTTAAATTCTACCCTTGGATGTTTATATTGAGTCCGGCACACCCACCGTGGGACTCCATTCTAACCCTGTGGGTTTCAACCACATAAGGCCTTGGCAAAGAAACCGAGGGTGGCGATTTTTCAGACAAAACTCTTGAGATAAATGAATGTGTTGCTCGTGGTCAAATAAAATCAATGCGGTATGGAGTTGATTGGGAACATACTGGCAATGATATCGGCGCTCCAATGACATCCTCTCACGACACATGGTTCACTCTTGCATAAAATGTAGGCCTAGCACGGCCTCTGCCTCTACCGCAGTGAAATTCGCCGTTCCGCAGTGATTGCGGTCCCACGCCTTGATCCGCAAGTATCCTCCTTTGGGGTCTTGGGGCTGCTTGTGATTTTGACTCTGCTGCCTTTGTTGATTCTGCATTTGAAGCTTTGCAAAGATCGGAGGGCAAGTTCTTTTGGGACACCGATCTGTAGTGTCCTATTTCGCCACGATGGAAGCAAGCATTGGATCTGCGGGGACAAGCTGGCCGGCGAGGTGGTTTCCTCCACAAGTGGGGCATCCGATTGCCAACGGTGAAGGGAGTTGTATTCTTTGGGATGGTCTGACGACTTTTCGGCAAAGATCACATCGCCGAGGAGGTTGGGGTCGAAAAGACGACGACCCCATAGTCTTGCTTCGCTGGCTTTGGTGGGAGGAGGACTGTGACTTGTGCGTTGCTTTACGCTTTCTGTAATCCTCCATCTCGCTACGGACTTCTTCTGAGGTGATGAGGCTATCCACCATGTCATTCAGGTCTTGGAATTTGATAGCTGAAATGTGGAATTTCAAGGACTGTTGTAGCCCAGCCCTGAATTTGCTCATTTTCTTCTCTTCTTTATCAACATCTTCCGGGCGAACAGGAAAGATGGTTGAACCGTGTAGGTATTCCATAATTGTGCGACCTCCTTGCTTGAGCGCCAAAATTCTCGGCGCTTTGCCTCCATAATGCCATCAGAATATGGGCTTTGCGGAAAGCCTTGGAGAATTCTTCCCAATCAATCTCTCGGTCTCTCGGGTACGCCGGTAGTTGATCCACCATGTTGCGTGACACCGCCTGGCGATGGGATGCATATAGCACCTTTTCTTTGTCATCGTGATGCACGGTCGAAGCTTCCTTTCCACGTCCACCGCCGGTCCTCGGCTACTAAGGGTCACCGAGGTGGTAAAGGTCGCGGACGGGTTTCGTGAAGTCGCCCATCGGTGGAAGCGATGCACCATCCCAGGGATATTGCCTCCACCAAGGCACGGAGATCTAGTCGCTATCTGCTCAAGCATACGGGCTTGCCGATCAAGCACTCGTAGGATGTTCATTCTCCTTCTGGCGGTTTTCTCTAACATTGTTATTATGTTGGCTAGCGTCGCTGATCGTGGCGGTGCACCGCCCACCTTGCGCCCCGCTCCGTCCGTGTGTCGGATCAATCGCCAATTGGGGCGGGAATTAGCTTTGCAGCGATCTTGGCAACCAAGAGTAGATAAGTAAGATTTCGAATTTTTCAAGGTAAGTATAGGACGAAAAAGGTAAGAACAAGAGCGAAGGGGACAGGAGAAAGTTTTGAACACGATGGCACCGATAATTAAGCAAACAACATAAAGATTAATGAACATAATTTTACAATATGCGGTGGTACATGACCACTTAGGGTTCATGGTTACACTTGCACTACAATACAAAAGTCTCGCTACTAAAACAAAAGGTCGGGCTACACTAGCGGTCGGCGTCTACTCCTCCATATCCTCGTTACTGGGAGGGCCAAGCGGGTCATGGGCGGAACCGAGACGCAGATGCTGCAGCATGATCATCGGGCGCTGGGCCTAGACTGCACTGAAGCACAGGAGGAATGGACGCTGGGCGACTCTGCACTATCTGAGCCCTCTGCTGCCTCCTGGGCCTCAAAACGAAGAAGGGACTCCCGGAGGCGCCGAACCTCCTCACAGGCGTCCCAAAAGCGCCTCAGAGAACTCGGCCTCACCGACCGCTCCGTCGTGGCGGACGACTGCGGCGTCATGAGGGTGGCGATGCCCGCCAGCGGGATCGTCATCCTCACCGAACCTGTGGACTAAAAGTCCCCAAAGTGCGGACGCGGCACCAGGTCAAAGGGTGTCCCTGCTAGCTCCTGGTGATAGTAGTCTCTGAGGTAGAGTGCGGCCTTCTGAGCCACATCCTGAACAGCATCCTCAGCGCTCACTCGACGGGTAGTGAACCTCCGCTTCCAGTCCGGGCGGACAGGTAACGGATCAAGGACCACCCAAGCCTCGTACTCGTAGGCGGTCTGGCGGCTGTCCCACGTGGAACACCGGGTTGAAGTTGCCTCTCGCTCCAAGATGCTTCCGCATCTCCACACCTTACAGGCCCAACCGTCCATACGGTCGGGGCGGGTCCTCGTCGAAGAAGAGGCCCTCAGGGACTTCCTCAACGGGGAGACCTTCACCTTCTTCTTGATCTTCTAAAGAATTTATTTAGCAAGCCGTGAGCCAACAACCAGCTCAGCAAACCGCAAAGGAACCCTATTTTACTATATGCACGGATCAACAAAGGAATGGAGTATACTTGGTTTATTAACCTTGAGTGGATGCGCTTTGTTTGTAAACTCTTTGTAAAACTTGCCAACAAAACTACTCCTTAATCAACAGGGGTTTTCATGAAGCGTTAAATAACCATCTAACCAGATTAAAACATTCAGAAAACTACTTAAGCTTTGCTGATGGAATCACCCAAGTGACACAGCTCCAATAACCGGGAGCACGGCGTATCCGAATACCATTTAATTGACTCTGCAGAGTTTGCTCAACTTTACCCACACGATCCCTTAACTCCCGCGACAGAGTTAAGAGAGCCAGGTCGTTTCACTGCTCAAATCTTTATATAGGCTCTACCCGGTAGAATTCACTCGGGTCTGGCACAAGGAAACTCCCGTCCGCTTCGAGTGAACCCTACCGTTATTAGGTATCCGCAGCACGGCATACCTAATTCAACTACCCAACCTCCGGCCTCCTCAACACCTGTAGAGTTTCAATCGAGTTGAGCAGCTACTAAACCAGTGTTGACGAGTCAACTCCTGTGGTTGAGCGGTTGCTATGACAGCTGCTCGCTAAAGATAAGGGGTTTCAGTCCTTATATTTTCACATGGCCCGCAACCTCTCGTGTCCGGCCACAACCTAGGGTAAACGGTGGGCGAAGACCGACTCACGGTTTCCCACAACACTCTTACCCTTCCTTGCACACCGACACTCTCCGCCCTAGGATGCGGTGTCCCATACCACCCCACCCTAGGGTCGGGTTTTCAAATCTACTGGCCCGCAACCACGACCTTATCGGAAAAGACTTTGCATGATAGTAATAACCTATAGTGATCTAGGTTAACAGATAATTATTCCTAGGGTTACAAGGCATGGCTACAAATTGAATCGGGCATTTTCGGTGGTAGGACATATCTATATCACATGTTATTCTAAACATTTTATTTTACTTTAAACTAGCATTTCACAACTAGCATAATGCAAATAATGTAATAACATAACATGTAAAGCATGGGATTCAACATGATCAAGGTTTTGCGACTTGTCAGGAAGTCAAACGATCTCGGCAAGCTCGAACGCCGACGCTTCGGATCCGGAATTTGCACCGAGCTTAGGGATCTCGAAACTAGCGCAAACACACAAAACAAAATAAGTCCTAGCTTGAGAATAATCAAGCAAGGGAAAATAAACTATAAAAACAATTAAAAAGAAATAAAATTGCATAAAATATCAAATGAAGAGGGCTCTTTGAATTTTCAGATTTTTCTGGAGATGAATTTTGGAAATTGGAGTCCACCACTGGGTTCAGTATAAAGAGAGGAGCAATGTGGTGAAATTTGGGAATTTTTGGGATTTTCTGGATTTTTGGAAAAGAATAAATCTGGAAAACCGGTGAGCAGTCTTGGGCGGCCCATCACTTCATGATGCGCCCATCCACCGCTGCCCAGCGCTCGCGCGCCTCGCCCGGCCGATGGTCGGACGCGTGGCGGGCGGGCGGCTGCGATGCGGGAGGGTGGGCGGCTCGGATCTACGGTGTTTAATAAGATCGGACTACCGAGATTAGGCGGGCGGGCGGCGGTGCGGTGGAATCGAGCACCGAGGTTAGATATTACGGAGGAGATGGACGGCTGGGAGGGAGCCACGTCGCGGGGGGACGTCGTCGTCTACCTCCAGCCTTCTGGCCTCCCGGCGAGCTACGACGGCGACGGCGATCCGGGCGCCGGGGCTCGCCGGCGGTAATAGAGGGTACCACGGGTAGGGTTCACTACGGAGAACCCATTTTGGGGCTTGAGACGGGAGATTCAACGGAGAAGGCAGGAGGGGAAAGGGTGCTTGGGTGTCGGTGGCGGAGAGGGTCACCCGGCGAGGGAGTTCAATCGGGGCGACTACTCGGCAGGGGACCCAGAGGCTCACATTGGCGGCGGAGAGCACCGAGGGGCTTTGAGCGAGCCGGCCACGGGAGAGGTGCGACGGCCGAAGAGGAGCTTCGACGGCGGCGCTCCTCGGGCAAAAACCTGTCCCACGGCATACACCAAAGGGGTCAGCGAGGGGAGGAGATGCTGTCGGCGAAAGCAATTGAAGAATGAGGGAGAGGGGAAGGAGTTCGGCTCCGGGTGCCGCCACCACACGACCGCAATGGGGAGCTCCGGCGGGGTTTCAATCGGTGCTCGGGAGTTCCTCCGAGGCCGGGAGGCGAGTGGAGGTGGTGAATCGGCTTGGGAAACAAAGAGGAGCGAGGAGCCGGAGGGATTTTATACCCGAGCGAGGGAGGCGGCTTCGGGAGAAGGCAGGGGCCTCCGGGGTCAACAGGCAGGTCGGCCGTCTCCTCCGCTGGATGGAGCGGTGACCGGGTGACGCCGGCCTGCAGGAGTAATGGCGACAGGGACGGGAGAGAGTGGGTGAGCTCGGGCATGGGCGAGGCGCGACCGCGTGGGAGAGGAGGAGGGGTAGTGGTGGCGGCGGGGTCCACGGGAAGGAGGCGGCAGCGTGGCGCGGTGTTGCCTCCTTCGACCGGGCGCTGGGGCGGGGTTGTCCGAGCAGTGGGGCGGGCGGGCGCGTCGCGCGCGCGAGGGAGAAGGCGGGGGGCGCGGCGCTGGGTAGGGAGGCAGGCGGGCGCCAGGAAGGGGAAAGCGGGGAAAGGAAGGCGGCGCCAGGGAGGGAGGCGGAAAGGAGGAGAAGGCGCCAACGGAGGGGGAAGGCGGGGCGGCCCGAAAAGGAAAGCGCATTTCCGGGGAGAGTTTCCGAATTGAGAAAGTTTTCAAAAATTCACCAAAAATTCAGGAAAAAACCAGGAAAAATTTGGTTTGAAATTTTGGGGTCTTTCAGGTAGCTTATTTGGCATAATTAAATTTAAAAAATTAAAAATAGAAAAATATGCTAGCTCATCACGGACAACGCAAACGAATACAGGAAAAAAAGAACCAGCAATAAAGCTAAAAAAGACAAAAGTTTAGAAAAGACGAAATTTATGAATAGTAAAAATAGGCGGAAAGTCGGCCAAAGCAGCGGGGCCCCACGCCTGTTCATTTTGACTTGAGCTTCTGGTTTATTTTTCACTATTCATAAATTTCGTTTTTTTTCTGAACTTTTGTTTTTTTAGATTTTTTGCCTGTTCTTTTTTTCCCGTATTCGTTTGCGTTGTCTAAGATGGGCTAACATTTTTTTCTATTTGTAATTTTTTTTAAATTTAATTACGCTAAATAAGCCACCTTCAGCTATAATGTAATTTTAATCTACTATAGTATAATTTCAGTCATAAGTCTCTATTTTTCGGCCCAACCGAATGGGCCTTGGTTTGCCAACAAAAGAACACCAACTAAAGGGATCCCATTCAACTGAGTTTCTGCAGAACACGCTAATCGATCTGGCATGACATCACTTCAAACTCCCCCTCAAATCCGCCCATTCTTTAATTCAAGCTCAGCGTCGATTTGCCATGTTTTTCCCTAAGGTTACAATGATAATACGATATTAAGAAAAGTGGAGCCACAGTAATAACCAAATGCTGAGCTTATCCAATCCTCTCGCGGTCTCGCTCTCTTTATCCAACACCGGCATTTTGGTCACTTTCACGGATGCATCTTCTTGTCAAACATGACCCACTGCCCACTACAATTCCACTGTTGAAAACTATGCCACGGCCTCAAGTGTCTGGGGATAAGCTAGCCATCGCTTACTTTTGTGCTAGTGTTTTCTGGTGATATGAAAACCAAGATAAGTCTTTTGTTACTACTGTTATCTACAGCAAATTAAGCTAACGATTTCATTTTCCTTCTCTTGCAAGATATTTTTTTTAACATGTATGGCAAATGATTTTCTAAGGACATCATGCACATTAAAATTAAAACATATCGAAGATATGTTTGTGCCGTAGAGGGAATCTCCATGCAACAGGTCATAAAAGAAGAGTGTTGATAAATATTATCTGGATGTTTTCTTCCTAACTATCATCTAGATTTGTAATTATTAGATTAGAGATCTAACGGCCATAAATTCTCCCCCACCCCCTCCAAAAAAATCTCCCCCTTCTGAAAAAAAAGGAGTCGTTGGATCTCTAATCTAACGGTCTCAAATCTGAATGATTATTAGGAAGAAAATATCCGAGTGATATCTAAACACATCCTAATAAACGCAACAGTGTCGTTAAACCGGATCGCCACTTCTGCTCCCATTTATAAGGGCCAAGAAGCGCACCGCAACACACACTCGAACTCTTTGGTCTCGGCTGGCTCTGTGTGTGTATGTGAGAGAGAGATGGTAGTAGGCAGCCGTTGCTTGCTCGCCTAGCTGCATGCTTCCTCTGGCGCGTACCTGCGCGGGTAGATGCTCTCATTTCAGAGCGCTCAAACCTTGCCCCTTTTCTCGCAAATCCTTGCCGCCTTTTGGTCTCTCTACCTGCTGCTTGCTCCTCGGGCGCCGCGCGCGCAGCACCTGCTCTGTTTCCTCCTGCTTTGTCATCTTCGATTATATGTTCCCTCCCCCCTGCAGCTAGCTTGCTTGCTTCTGCGCAGAGGAGGAGAAGAGACGTGTGCCTGTGACTCGTGGGAACAGAACACCGAGCAGAGGAGACCGGAGAGAGGCGAGGCGCTCAGCCATGGCGTGGGGCGGGTTCAGAGAGGCGGCAGGGGAGAGCGGCCTCGAACTCAGCCTTGGCCTCCCCGCCTACTTCTCCAAGCCGTCAGAGCAAGCAGGTCTGGTTTGCCACGTCCTTGTTCTTGCTCTGTAGGGTCTGTACTTCTTGATTTTTTCTACTTGTAAAAATGCCCCAGGTTTTGATCGTTTTTGTTTTGCTCTGTTTGTTTGGTGATCTCAGGTTTGGACGGGGAGGAGCCAGGTGGCGGTGGTGGCGGTTTTGCTCTCCAAGCCGAAGGAAGCAATGGCTCCAAGGCAAGGTAGGCGCTGATTAGCCTGAGCTAGTTGTAGCGTTGGTCTCTCTGTTTCTTTCAAGTGTATTGATAAATAGCATCTAGATGTTTTCTTTCTAACTATTATTTAGAGTTGTGACCGTTAGATTAGAGATCTAACGGTCACGAATTCTCCCCGGCCCCTCAAAAAAAAAATCTGCCCCCTCCATAAAAAAGAGGCCGTTGGATCTCTAATCCAATGGTTCGAAATTTAGATGATTGTTACGAAGAAAACATCCGGGTTATACTTATACATACCCTTCTTTCAAAAGAAAATTCTAATTTTTGATTGTTATAAAATATATAGCAAAAATAGATAAATAAAAAAGTATGAGACACGACTTTATCGTGAAAAATCTTTACGAAAAAATTACGGACGTACAAAGATGGAACTCACTATATGATAAGTATTGAAGTATAAATGAATTGTTCGTCTTTTCTCATTAGCTTAACATTTTGGGTGAATTGATTGGTGCATTTAACTTAATATAGTATCAGAGCTAATATATCTTGAGTTCAAGACCTGATTGGCGCAACTAAAAAAATAATTGCAGTGCACTTCGAGTCCACGTCTTAGGCTTGTAGAAGTTTACAAGTGAGAGGGGTGTTGAAGTATAACTCAATTGTCTGTCTTTTCTCATAAGCTTTTGGGTGAACTGATTGGTGCATGCAACTCAATATGATATCAGAGCCAAGAAGACCTGAGTTCAAAACCCAGCTGACGCAATTACAAAAATTGCAACCCAGTTCTATTCCATGTCTTAGGCTTGAGAAGCCTACACGTGAGGGAGAATGTTGAAGTATAAATGAATTACTTGTCTTTCTTCATCAGTTTAAGCTTTTTGGTGAACTAGTTGGTGTGTTAACTCAATATGGTATCAAAGCCCAGAAGTCTTGAGTTCAAGACCCAGTTGGCGTAATTAAAAAATAATTGTAGTCCACTTCATATAAGTGAATTGCCCATATTTTCTCATCAGCTTAAGTTTTTGGGTGACTGGCTGGTACATGTAACTCAATAATAAAATACTATAAGCACGAAAAACTTTGACATATCTAAACCGTGCGGCTACAAGGATATATATATATATATATATATATATATATATATATATATATATATATATATATATATATATATAGGGTAAAAACAAGAGTAACTCAATAATAAGATACTGTAAGCACAAAAAACTTCGACTATCTAAACCATGTGACTACAGGGGTACATATAGGGTAAAAAATAAGAGTTCCTAACAAAGAAGGAAACCGAAACAGAGTCGGATACGTCTGTCATTGCCACGTCTAACACAGCTCGACACATGCACCACTCAGCGCCACGTTTCGGATCGCACTTTAACAATCTGCATATTAAGACATTCGCTACTGTAGCCGAATATAAAATCCCCTCAAAGTAAGTCTTCATCATAGACCTTGCGCCTCGAAAGTCCATCAGACTAATCTTCAACAATCATATCAAAACACTTATCACGAAGCAAAATTGAGTAAATCACTAACAATTCAAACACATAGCTATCAACAAAGCAGACGAACAAATCTGGATCTTTAATAGTTCATAATACCAGTAAAGCTTGAGTCTATACGATGACTTTTTCAAACAAATATCCAATCATTAGACGACATAAGTCAAAACATCACCTATGGTGTTGAATAGATAGCGAAGAACTCATATAGTGGAATCTGATAAGCTCAACCTGGAATACAAAACTCAGCAAATAACGTTCATTGAAAGAGTTACTTGCACGTATGACCATCATATATATCAAACTGTCGACTTCAAAAGTAACTGAATTGCATGACATGATTCAGACTACTCATGTAAAATTATCCGGATGAAAGAAACTCTTCTGCCGTCAATGGAGAGTAAACTATAGTAGACCTCTCTTATTGAGCTACGATAACTAAACAAACACTGTGGTATCCACGCAAAAATAAATTTTCTTTTGCACTTAAATTCTTCACATCAAATTAAAATTAGAGCAAAATCTTCACCTTAAAACAACAAAACTCTAGAGAGCATCATTCTAGCTGTCATCATGGTGTCATCAAACTTCTAAAATTAATGTTAGCAAAGCCTTCATAATGATTGCACAAGTAATCCAAATTACAACATATTCAAAAAGTGACACCTTCCGTCGCCACTTCTGATATGACTCTGTATATACACTGCTCGGCATCACGTCTGACATATTATTCGACACAAACACAATAACGAATTTGGATTATACTTTAGCATTATGCTTTGTGCGCGTAATCCTCCACCAGGCCAGCAGGTGCTCCGGTTGTGGGGTGGCCGCCGGTGCGATCGTTCTGGAGGAACCTCGCCTCCTCCTCGTCCAAAGCGTCGCCGCAGCCGTTGTCGCAGAACGGCAGAACAAGCAAAGATGACTACGTAGTTAAGGGCCAGAACGGCCTGTTCGTCAAGATCAACATGGACGGCGTCCCGATCGGGAGGAAAGTCGACCTCAAGGCGTACGGCGGCTACGCCGAGCTCTCCGCCGCCATCGACAAGCTCTTCCGCGGCCTGCTCGCCGGTATGTATGTATACAAGAACAGCATCGTAGATCACGCCACGCCACCTTGCTAGTTCGTGCTTGATTGTTGTCTCGTGCAAATATGCATGCAATTGCGTGTAGCTCAAAGGGATCCGGCCGCCGCTGCCGACGGGGAGGTCGTGATCTCCGGCATCATGGACGGCAGCGGTGAGTACACGCTGGTCTACGAGGACGACGTGGGCGACAGGATGCTGGTGGGGGACGTCCCGTGGGAGTAAGTCGAAAGAACATACGGAAGAGACTATAACAATTCCATTGAATCCGCTAAGCTTCGTGGCCTGATTGATCGATCAAGCGTCAACCTCTGCATGCAGGATGTTCATCGCCACCGCGAAGAGGCTGCGGGTGCTCAAGAGCTCCGATCCGCCCGCCTCCGACGACATTGTTCAGCGCTGAAACCCATACCGTGTTCTGCTTTTGCTTTCGCAGCTGAGGGCAGTGAGCAGGAAGAGGGCTGCAGCTGGCTGCTGAACTGTGCCGTGCTCCCATGCAAAATCTTCCTGTAAATTGCCAAGTGGAGTCGCGCGAAGCTTGGCCTTGTGTTTTTGATGCCTTTCTATTTTGACGCTATCACTACTGTTATTACTAGCAATTTGTGGCCGAGACCGCCCCTGCGTTTTTGAGGCCACGATGGTTTAATTTGGGTGCATGTGTCTAATCAGTTGTGTTCGTCAGCTAATCTAATTAGTATCTGAAGTCAAATAATGATGATATCGGCACGAGCCTGAACTCGGTTTTGCCTGGTCTTAGTTTCTGTGTTGCTGCTTGCGTGCTCGCTTTTGCTGGTGTCTCTTCACCTCCCACTTCTGATCGAGAGATCCGAACAGAACTGAAACCACACACACACAAAAAAAAAAGAAGCCAGACGCTTGTGCTCTCCTCCCCAGCACACATCACCACTGCTCACGCACATTGTGTACGGACAATGTCACTGGCGAGTAGCCAGTAAGATTTGGTCCGAACCTTATTAGGAACGGATGTGTCTGGTAACTATTAGGATATTTTCTTTTAAACAATCATCCAAATCATTCGGATATTAGTAGAGGTCTAATCGGAGCAGATACGAACGGATATTGCTTATCCTTTATTCTATTCCATATTTTTTTCTCAAAGTCGGAGTCAGACACGGATAATGTCGGATATTTATTTCTCTATTCCGTATCCGTTCCATATTCTTTCAGACGGTCGGTCGGACGGAAATTATTCGCTTCTTTGCATAGGACATTGGACAGTATGATATAATCAGGACAAACATGAAGAAACTAATTACTGAGATATTGAAGGAAGAACACTCAGTACTCCCGCTTATTTAGATATGACAATCTGTCTATATGTTATTTTGTTCCTAGGTGAAGTCACAACAGACTTTTTCATGTCATTTGACATACGGATATATACGGACGGATGAAATCATAAGTGACCCTGGTCTTCGAAAATAAATTTATGAGTGTTTCCCGAAATTCAAGACCAAGTTAGGAGGGTATACATATTGAAGGGCCCAACCCAACCTAATGTAAAATTTTCTTGCAAAAATAAAAGAGGCTGCAAACATTGTATAAGAAGTACGATTGGATAGAATATAACAAGCCCCAAGATTAACATATCGTTGCTATTGCTTCCTTTTTAAGCAAGAAGGAACGACAAAACACTTTGGTTATGGTGTCTTCAATAAAATAGGGTTTATTGATTGGAAGCTTGTGTATAAATCATTGTCTTAATATGTTGGTGGTGTAAATAATGCCCACAAAATGTTTCAAGCATTATGATGATTTTAAAAATTAAAGACAAAGTGTTTCAAGTGTGTTCTCTAATGCAAGTCAGGTAGCTAAAGAATTATATAAACTTCATTTGAGTTCTTTTCTAGAGTATGCAAGATTTCTCATAACACAAGGCATGGCTTTTCGTAGCCATGACGAATCTTCTAACTCTTTAAATAAGGCCAACTTTTCCGAGATGATAGATTGGTGCAAAGATAAGAATGAAAATGTGAGACATGTGTTTGACCGTGGTGATTTAAATTGCAAGATGACTTCACTCAAAATTCAAAAGGATCTCACAAGATGTTGTGCACAAGAAATCACCGAGATGATTATGGAAGAGATTGGTGATAGATAATTCTCCGTGCTTATCGATGAGTCACACGATATATCAGTAAAAGAGCAAATGACGGTAATTTGAGGTTAGTAGACTAGTGGTTGATTCATTATTTCATCTATGCATTATCTCTGTGTTGTTCCGTTTAACTTTATTGTATTTTTATGTTGCTAGACTTAGGATACTAGATAGGGTTCACATCACATAACTTTAGTTCGTTTGGCCCAAATGTGGAACTCTTGATAGAGGTGCTTGGCATGGCTAAATGAAGATAGGCGTGCACCATCTCAAGCGGTAGGTTTGATTGAAAAAATAGACCTTCAAATTTGTTTTCATTTTGAGGCTTATATTAAAGTTGCTTGCTGTCACAAATGAGCTTTCGCATGTCTTGCAAACAAAGGATATAAATATTGTTCACGTCATAGAATTAATTGATGATGTTATAGCTCGGTTGGCCACCATGAGAGATAGTGGATGAGACGAATTCTTGGACAAGGTTCAACAATTTTGTGCTGTCAAAGGAATTCCGGTGCCAAATATGTAGGATGAAAATCTATCTAGGGGTCGTTCAAGGCTTCAAGGGCATACTATCACTAAGCTTCTTTATTATCGTACCGAGATTTTCTATGCTGTTATTAACCAAATTTATGCTGAGATAAATCATCGGTTTGGTGAAGCATCTACAAATATACTAGTATGCTTCTCATGTATTGATCCAAAGAACTCTTTCTCCAAGTTTGACATCGAAAAACTTGCTCGACTTGTTGACATATATGATTTAAAAATTTCTAATTGTGAATGTGCAATTATAAGAGACCAACTTGAGACTTTCATTCTTCACATAAGAATGCATGCTTCATTTCATACTTGTCAAGATCTTGCAAGTTTGGGTACAAAGATAGTTGAAACTGAAAAATATTTGGTCTTTTTAATGGTTTACAAATTCATTGAGTTGACATTGCTATTGCCTGTGTCAACGGTATTTGTTGAAAGTCTTTTCAGTAATGAAAATTATCAAGACTAAATTGCACAACAAGATTGAGGATAATCGGCTCAATGACATGATGGTATGCTACACCGAGCGGAAGCTATTTAAATCACTTTCTGTTGTTACCATTACCCGATGGTTTCAAGCTATGAAGACTCGGAAATGAATTTGCCTCGTAGGCGAAATTAGCTCATTTATGATATGTTGTGTTTCATTCTCTATTTACCTTTAACGTGAAAGCGCCAGACGAGCTTGCCGGCTCCGTTGCTGAAGAACCATTGGGTTTCCCCACCCGCCAGCCCAGGGCAAACACACGTATCCTCCGCTCGTTTCTCTCGGCCAACCCATCGGCTTCCGCAGAAAACGGCCCAACTCTACGCTCCACCACCACACCCACGCCTCTTCGCGTGGGCTTTCTCTTCGCGCAGGCCGCGTCTTTGACCCAATCCCGTAGTGCGCCTGGCGTCAAGCGGGCCGCCGCTCGCACGGCCGCTGCGCGGCTGCGCCGCCGTTACGTCCGTTTGGGCCGTAGGTAAGGGAAGGTCTCGTGACTCTCGTCCGCTCGACACGTCGAGCTCGCTCTCAATCCACGTGCTTGGTATCATACCTTTTGTTATTATAACTAGGTTTAAATGGTACATCTTTCAAAACGTGATCTATAGAATAATTATAGTAGATACTATATTAACCTTAGATATATGGATTAAAATAATATACAACTATCTCTTTTTATACTCTCAAATAAACAACCATAATTAAAACCATAAACTAGTATCCGTCCACCAGAATTCATCGCCATCAGGGACGAACGGACCGCTCGCGCATGGATTTTAGCCGCCACGTTCTCGTAGACCGTGGCCGGGGGCAGCCTTCAATTCCTCGTAACCACGCTCCACGCACAGCATTTCCGGAATCAAATAGTAAACTCGCTCACTCTCCTTTGGCTTCGGAGAGAGACTGGCCAAAGATTGTCTCACCCTGAAGGTCGTTTGACCGGAGCGGTGTCCGTGTCTAGCATGCAGGAGAGTATCTCCGTAAATACGACGCTTGCGTAGGGGCATAAATATAAAATACGCATGGGGCACGAGAAAAAAAGGTAAAAGAAATCAAAGGATTTAAAAGGAGAGCAACAAGGCAGGCAGCTTTAGACCATCGCCTCCCCTGCCTACGCTTGAAGGGCTCGGATCGATGTTTTTGGCTCAAATTCATGGGGGTGTTCAAAATTTGCATGAGTGGCCTTTGATCCTTTTGTTCAAGCATATGATTCGCACATCACGTCTGCAGTGCTACATGACAACAGATAACTGCCAAGAGCCTCAAACAGATCGCTCCGAAACGTGCATGCCAAAACCATCTCATATATCCACATGCAGCTTTGCAGATGAGATTTTTTTTTTCAGGTTTCGACCTTCAAGCATAGCCTTGTGCGACTCGAAATTAAACTTGGCAGGTCAAAGCTCTTGGTCGGGTGTTTGTCTCGGAAAACGATTGTTCCTGCCAATCCGTTTCACAATACCAGCAAATTAGCGATGGGGTGGTGTGTCAGTGTGTGGCTTCGGCTGGGTTCGGATGGACTGAAGGCCCCTGGATTTGGATTTACATTATAGCAGCTAACTTTTAAACGGTGTGTCTTTTTAAGACAGTGTTTATAAATTAATTGTAGTA
The DNA here is from genome assembly GCA_036346245.1 of Bonia amplexicaulis. Lineage (NCBI taxonomy): Eukaryota > Viridiplantae > Streptophyta > Magnoliopsida > Poales > Poaceae > Bonia > Bonia amplexicaulis. The sequence goes on along the minus strand of CM070736.1, from coordinate 37,734,820 downwards.
GACACTATATCAACTTCAGCTATACTGATCAAAATCATACGTGGCTATCTTTCTTTGTAACTATCTCTCTCTGTACTCTATGAAACAAACAACTAGAATTCAAAAAACTATAAACCAACACCTAAGTCAACTGTTTACTTTCCAGCTGTGTACCCACACTGCTACCTGCTCTAATTTATGGTGTGTATGCAGTGGTTTCGATGCGTGAAGCAAGTCAAGAGCCACTCCGGTTCTATAGTCAAGACACACAAAACTAGTACCAGTACTTGCAGTAAAACGGGTGTTACAAAAGTGCACCCTTCATCTCAACCTGAGTCAGCAAGCACCAGCCTGCCCAGTACTCCAACTGGCCTGGCCGAGTTGACTCGAGAAATCGAACAGTACGTCGAGCCTTCACAAGGTGTCACAAAGATTTGAAGGTATCGGTCGTACCAGCCCCTGTACGAGCTCCCCCGCAGCTTGGTGCTCCCTGCCATGCGCGCACTGCCACTGCAATAGTTCACTGCATGTCATGTTAAAATCACGCGCGGCAACAGTGGTAACATTTTTTTCGTAGATGCAGAGGCGACACACCTGATCCTGCACGTGTGACTTTCGAGGACATGACGTACATGCTCGCACAGACCCATGCCGTGACTCCACACGTAACATCAGCAGCAGCGGCAGCATCGTGTACGCGCGCGAGATCACGAACTCAAATTTACAAACCACGCCACGGGCGGCTCGATCTTTTCTTTTACACAAATGGTTTCTTTTCGTAGAATAATCTTTCTATTTATTTATATAAGAAAAGCTATAAATAAAACTCGGCTCCCTGGTGGAAGCTTTCGGGTAGGTTTTAGAATCTTTTTCACGGTGGGTTCTTACTCGTTGCTGCGTACGCATATTCCCTAGACCCCACGCTGTACATCCTTGTCGATCCAATACCTTTATCTCGGTGACGTCACCGCAAAGATCCTTTGCACCGTCGTCGCAGTGTTGTGTCGTGGCTCCCTTTTTTGCCACACCGGCCTAGCTAGCCTAGGGGCCGTTGTCCGTCGGGCATGGAATAGGAACTACAAGTCAAAGTGCTATTCACGAGTGCTCGAAGCAAAAGCTACTACGGCCGCTGCTGCTTGCTTGTGTTGATCCTGCTCGCTCTGAGATGGACAGCATGGTCGCATCGATCCCTCGTTGATCACCGTATGTTACGCAGTATATATATATATATATATATATATATATATATATATATATATATATATATATATATATATATATATATATATATATATATATATATATATATATATATATATATATATATATATATATATATATATATATATATATATATATATATATATATATACACACACACGCTCCCCATCTCTATCTACGTATGTACCCCTCTATCCTCTTTAACTTTTTTTTGGTGATCTCTCTCTAGATCTCCTATATACGCAGGGGCGAATCGACATCTCGGACCAGGGTAGGTTTTAGCTTGAAATATGAAAAAATATCTAGTGTATAATTTGAATAAATTTAATCTAATTTGGATAGTATTTTCATGATCCAGTCCAGATGATCTATATTATTCTAATATTAAATTCGAGATGTAACTAAATTCTGGTTTTACCAATGTAAATACGTATTTCATTGGTGATCTCCTGTTTGCTTCTTACGTACGTGTGCGTTGTCTTGTTGCGATGCATGGCAGGAGGGAGGAGCGGGGGGAGAGGCGGAGGGTGGTTGGCCTCTGCGCCTGCGTTTTTTTTTAGCCCTACCTGGCACGTACTGGCAAGGTTGGCGCGCTGTGAGAAGACGGAAAAAAGAGGCCGAAAACTTTGTATTTTTCACCGTCTTATGCTTATTCGCTCGCCATGGCAGGACTCTACAACGCCATGTTTACCCAAAACTGCGTCACTCGTGGAGTACAAACCACAGTCGTTTGCTTTCCAGCTGAGTGCACCACTAGATACGAGTAATAGTATTTTTTTTTAACTTTATCCTTGATGACACTGACCTTACAGGTTCACAAATCACAATGTGTGTGTGTTAGTGTGCGGATTATCATCAGTCACAGCTTTACGGCCATAGGATGTGCCGTAGGCCATAGCTTCCTCCTATCTTTTTGAACTCGCCCTGCCTCTTTTCGAATGCTGAGCTGAGCAGCGAATCCCCTGCTTGTTCTCATGCTCTCATGGCAGAATGCATGCCATCGCTTGGCTGCTAGTAATCCATCCGTTTAATGGCGTGCATCTAGGTTGTGCAATGTAACTCTCCGTCATCTACGAGTAGCATTTTGCTTCTTTCCTGGGCATTGTTTTTTGTCCTGTGATGGCGCCTCATTTCTTTTTAGGAGTAATTATTGTACAGATGACTATTTTTTTCTTTATCTTCAATTAATTTTTTATACTATAATTTTAGGTGATTTAGAGTGTAATTTTAGGAGGAGATAAATTAGTACACTGTAACTTTAGATGACTTTTTTACACTATAATTTGAGGTGGTTGAGAGTGTAATTTCATGAGAAGGTAAATTAGTAAACTGTAACTTTAGATGACTAAGAGTATAACTTCAGATGACTAAAAAATAAAAAAATTTAGTCAACTGTGCAATAGCAAAACCGATTCTTTTTATTGGAAACCGACTCCTTCCCACTTCCACCTCCAGGCTCCGGCCGTTTCCCTCTCTTATTTCAAACCTGCGCATTTTTAACGCCACTTTTTTCTACACTCAATCCTCACGCGTTCTCCGCTTGGGAGTGTTACTACTATTTTGTTTGGCTTAGAGCGCGGCCTGTCTCGCCGGCCGGAGCTGCGAATTCCGGCGATGGGCAAGGCGGCGCGGTGGCTACGCAACTTGCTGGGCGGCGGGAAGAAGGGGCAGGGGAAAGAACAGAGGCGGGCCTCGGCGAATGCCGCTCCCGGGGACAGGAAGCGGTGGAGTTTTGGCAGGTCGTCGAGGGACTCGGCCGAGGCGGCGGCGGCCGCTACGGTGGGAGGTAACGCGGCGATCGCGAAGGCGGCCGAGGCGGCGTGGCTTAAGTCTTTGTACAACGAAACCGAGCGGGAGCAGAGCAAGCACGCCATCGCCGTGGCCGCGGCCACTGCGGCTGCGGCGGACGCGGCCGTGGCCGCGGCCCAGGCCGCCGTGGAGGTCGTGCGCCTCACCAGCCAGGGGCCGGCCTCGTCGGTTTTCGCCGGCGGAGGCGCCGTCGCGGACCCCCGCTGCCGCGCTGCCGCCGCAGTCAAGATCCAGACGGCCTTCCGGGGCTTCTTGGTGAGTGACTGAACTACTTCTGCTTGTTACAAGAACAACACTGTTTAGTTCTGTTCTTGATCTGTTTTTTTTTCAATGCTCTCATTTCTTTTCTCACTGTTCAAATAGATTCTTAACTTTTGCAAAGCGCCATATTGCAATCATTTTGCAAGTTTAAGCAAGGATTAATTTCGCAGGCGAAGAAGGCGCTGCGAGCGCTCAAGGCGCTAGTGAAGCTGCAGGCGCTGGTGCGCGGCTACCTGGTGCGGAAGCAGGCGGCGGCCACGCTGCAGAGCATGCAGGCGCTCTTCCGCGCGCAGGCCGCCATCCGCGCCGCTCGCTCGCGTGCCGCGCTCCCGCACCTCCTCCACCACCCTCCCGTCCGGCCCCGCTACTCGTTGGTACGTACGGCCTCGCTTGCGAGCGAAGCAACGTTACCTCAATGTCCTCGTCCGACGTTGTTCTATCCGTAACCAAATCTGTGCGTTTCTTGGGTTCGCAGCAAGAGCGGTACGCGGACGACACGCGGAGCGAGCACGGCGTGGCGGCGTACAGCCGCCGCCTTTCCGCGAGCATTGAGTCGTCGTCCTACGGATACGACCGGAGCCCCAAGATCGTGGAGATGGACACCGGCCGGCCCAAGTCGCGCTCGTCCTCGCTCCGGAGGAGCCCCCCGGTGGTCGACGGCTCCGGCGTCGGCGAGGAGTGCTACGCCAACTCGGTGTCATCGCCGCTCCTGCCGTGCCACCACCTCCCCGGCGCGCCCTTGCGGATCTACGTGCCGAGCGCGGGGCGCCACTTCTCGGACTACGACTGGTGCGCGCTGGAGAAGGTCAGGCCGGCGACGGCGCAGAGCACGCCCCGGTGCACGACTTACATGCCGGTGACTCCGGCCAAGAGCGTGTGTGGCTACAGCCCGTCGCTGAACTGCCCCAACTACATGTCGAGCACGCAGTCGTCGGAGGCGAAGGTGCGGTCGCAGAGTGCGCCGAAGCAGCGGCCGGAGCCTGGCGCCGTCGTCGTCGACGGCGTGCGGAAGAGGGTGCCGCTGAGCGAGGTGATCCTGCAGGCTAGGGCGAGCCTGAGCGGCGTCGGCATGCAGAGGTCGTGCAACCGGGTGCAGGAGGCGTTCAACTTCAAGACGGCCGTGGTGAGCAGCTTCGACCGCTCGTCGGAGGCGGGGGCCGAGAGGGACCGGGACATGTTCTTGCAGAGTAGATGGTGAAGCATCACTCAATCGCTCGATCTCGCCGGTTCGCCACCGCAACATGGTGGCACGCAACGTTACGGAGCATAACTAGCACTAGTAACAGGGACTTGCTTCTTGATTCACTTGTTCTCCGTGTTCTTGTTACGGCTTAATTTCTCGGTGTTCATCTTCTCTTATGCCTGCTTAAGTTTTCTACTGCTTCTTGCTTGTGGTTTGTTGCTCACAAGCGTGTGGGATGGAGGGTGAATTTTATCCATAGGAGTGCACTTCTGATGTACATTCTTTCTCCTATCAAAATTACTTCTAGCTAATGCTCGTCGAAAAAAACAACTGCTACGTTCTTTTCTCTCTCTCTCTCTCTCTCTTATCAACCAGTACGGATATTTACTTCACTATGTTGTCGCAGAGAAAATTCCATGTAATCCAATCACTCGCCAGACGGAACAAGGCTAGCTAGGTTCTAAAAAATTCTCTGGATTCTACCATGATCATCATCATCTGGAGCCTAGAAATGGTTAGCTAGCCGCTACATAAAACTCCAAAAAGGGCGAGGAAAGAACAGAATAACTAGGGATTTGAATGCAGGGTCTCGACACGACGTGTAGGGGATCGATTGTCCCGTCAAAGGAGAGGAGGAGCGAGATTGGATTCGGAGGCGGGCGGGAGTGGCGCGCATGTGACCCGTCGTGCGACTGCGATCGATCGATGTGGGCGCCGACCGGGGGACTGTAGAGGCATGAGGGCGCGGGTGGGGGCGGCGCGGATCGGCGGCCCCTCTGCGCGCGCGGCTGCTCCCTCACCGTCGGAACACAGCGGCGACGCCTCCGCCCGGAAGGATTTCTCAGGCGCACTGTGCCGCTGTCAGTGCATGCACGCCGTGAGATGCCTGCCCCTTGCTTGCCTGCTTGCTTTTGTAGTTTTGTTTGCTTGCTTGTTCTCTTCGCTGCTTCCACCTGTTTGACATGTCATTTTCTTTCTTGAACCAGTTCGTACTGCTGTTCCCTTCGATTCCTGCTAGCTAAGCTACCTGTTGGTGCGGACTCCATCACTAGGCTCGTGCAACAGTAAGAGACCACGTGAATATGTCTGTAATGAACAATTAGCATTTGTTTGAATTGAATTTGAAATTCATAAAAGTTTTAAAAAATTTAAATTTCGGTGTTGCTATCAAGGGCGGTCTGACCGGCCGGGGTTAGCGGTTCGACCATAGGTCCAATATGACCAGATTTTGGTTGGCGGTAGGACCGCTGGTGCGGTGTGATCTAATTCTAGTTGGTGACTATTTTCCAGAGAGTGTGTTTTGGAATAAGACACGTGCAGTCCGACCGGCCAGCGTTAGCAATTGGACTGAAATTAAGTTGTGTGGTGTGACTGGCATTGAAGATGCCGTCACATTGGTGGGCCGGTCAAACCGGCTATTAGTTGGCGGTATGACCGGTACAGTCCAATCGACACGGGGGAGCGCAATCAGACCGGTGGGTGCAGCCAGAGAGCAGTGAAGTTTATTTTTGAGTTAGATGAGTGTGTGCACACTATAGGTACCGTTGGGTGGTTGTGTGTTGCATGATGCATGGTTTTAACTAATGTGAGTCAACTGGATGGAACTTGTGCTCAAGATAATTGCTTGATATTTGGATATACATGTAGCTTGAAGAACGTTAGCGGTCGACGGCAATGGACCGAGACTAGGTGGGGGAGCTGAGGTTTGAGCAGTCGTGTAAGTCCAGGTGAGGTTGCATGGCTCAAACGGGAAACACAGAGAATACAAGGACCATGAAGAGGCGGGTTGGTATATGTGGTGTGCCAAGTGACAAGACTGATGCACGTATAGACGATGCAGGGGAGATCGAATACGTGAATACGCGATGACTAGTCATTGGGCACTATAGGCTATGTATCAAAGCATGTGGAGACGATTTCAGGTGAAGCTGAAGATGGGGGTCAAGGGAATGTGCCCGTAAGTTCCGTCGAGGGTATTTTGGTAGTTGGCTAAACAATAGGTTGGTGGCTTGATTAAAACTATGGCGTGGGAGGCGTAAAAGTGGTTTAGGTCAAGTAGAGTTGGAATTGTTAAGTTGATCCATCGTTAAGGTCAGTGGGTTGAGTCTTATAAACGATTCGAGAAACGTGCGTGGGTGTGTAAAACCCGTGTTAGTAGGGTTAACAGGTTCCCCCGTGTTTTAATGGGTTGGACCTATTAAGGTTGTTGCTGGTTATTAAAAGGGGGAAAGGAAGTGGTAGATCGTATGATTATAGGGTTTATGTTTTTGGTCTAACACATTGTCTCCTTCTATAGTTGTGAGAGAAAATTTGAGAGAGGAATGAGTGGTGCTTTGTTTGCATCTTGTAATCATCTATGAGTATGTAAACTTCATCCTCCACTATAAATAGAGCAATCCTTTGTCTCAAGCATGTTCTTATTTGCATTCTTGCTTGGTTTTGCTTGCTTTTATTTGCATTCTTGCTTGGTTTTGCTTGCTCATGAGTTAGATTTGTTATTTTGTGTTCATGGGAGTTCTAACGTGGTCTTTTACTTAAATTACCTTGCTAAGACATGTGAAAATAGGTCTGAAAGACCTCATATCTTAAATCCTTACGATAAAAAAGTTTGAGTTTTAGGGTTTTTGATGTTCTTGTATTCTATATTTCATTCTCTTTAATTTAATGAATTCGAGCCCAAGAACCATATGATTCTTAATTGGTTTAGATTTCTATTACCTTAAATAAGTCTCATGTACAATTTAAAAGTGTTTATATGAGATTTGAATAAGCTCCTGATATTTGAATTTTGTCCCAAGATGCCTTCAGGTCTGAGAATAGGGGACCCGATCTGAGTGTTTGTTTCCACATGACGAGGGGGAGGAGTGGCTTCATAGAAGAGTCGTATTCCCTCGTGACCCCGTTATCAGAATCTTTGAGGTGATCTAGCTTAGATGTCGGATTATTTCTAGTCCAACAACGCTAGCTTCTACATAGAGAGGAAAGCTCGGACGTAGTCAGAGCTTGACTTTCCTAGTTCCATTGTTCTCTGTACATCTACGCATGGTTTGCTGGAGGATTTCTTGCACTTGACCTGTAACTCGATCATATCCTAGAGTTTTCGACAGAACAGGATCTGGGTTATTTAAAATATCATGGACTCATTGCAAAGTTCTGAATAGTTATCGAGAGTCTTGAAGAATTCCTATTGGCGGAAGATGTACTATGACTTGAGTTTCCCTCTAAGTCTCTTGCTTGTCCCGTTCGACCCGTCACGCATGGTGGGGTAGAAACAGGTGGATTAGCTGATTGATATCCACTAGTTCCATTACCTCCACCGTCTCGGGGTGATACATGAGCATTTGCACCATTTCGACCAAAAGGTCCGGGTGGGTTATGTCGTGAAGAATTATGCACGACATCTCGATCGGTATCACCGATTATGTTTATTTTGTGCCTCCAGCACGAATCTCATGATAAGCTCCCATCGAAACTAAGGGATACCTTTCCACCTCTTTGGCAAGGAACCTCCATAATGGGAAATAGTTGGAAATTACTATCTCTGGTAGGCTTTGTGGTAGACTCAGCCTCATCCAGCAAAATTGCTGATCGGATGCTAAACATTATCATCTTCACCCGGCTTTTCACTAGTGGTAACTTCATTGACACCGCGACCAGGTATCGGTCAACTGCTGGAATACGTAGGTGTCGTCGGTGAATAGCATTCGCACATGATCGTATCAAAAATACACTAACTCTCGGATTGCGGTGTTGAGCTTTTGTCGCCGTTTTTGCTGATCAGAAGCACCGAGCTTGCAACAGGCATTTGGGCATTCGAATCTGGTCAGAACAACCAATTCCTCTAGGAGTGGCGCTGATGGGGGTAGCAAATCTTCTTCCATTCGATCGATATCGCCGGTTTCTACGAGCCATGAGACTGGGATGGAAGAGGATGATGACGACGCATCATGTTCTATGGTGCGGATGCATGCATCCATGTTCAGGTGGGCATAGTCCACTAAGTCGAACCAGTTCTCATCGTCCTAAGTCCCTGTCATAATCGCATGAGCAATGATAATAGAGACAGAGACGGATGAGGATTGCTGAACAAAGAAGAACTTCAAGGATTCACCGTCTTCTTTTGCGGGGATGACGCTAGCTGTCGATGATTGAGTTGCCGATCTTACAAAATAATATGAGAAACTGCTAAAAGAGCTAGTCCATGGACGAAATGAAAGAGCTAGTGAAGGTGGTTGTTGCCAGTGGAACTGCTGAGGGAAGCGACGAGTACTACTATGCGAGTTAGCTTTTCTTGCACGTCCATTACCGTGAGATGTTAACTTCATCACTTTGGAGGGCCGACTCAACTGGCTTTGGAGGAGCTAGACGGACAGGGAAAAGGTCAAGTGTTGGAACCTTGTGCGCAACAACCGGTCGTGATGTGTTTTTCGTATAATATGTTCGTTTCCATGTTTGTTTGTTTGTTTGGGCACAACAACATTTGGCCCTTATTACAATTTTCGATTGTACGAACTATCCTTGCCTATGTCCATCGTGTGTTCTGTTGTGTTTCATTTCTTAGTCTGTATTCCGCAGACACTTGGCTATTTATTGGAGTGTGAACTACGTTCCGCATCAATTTGTGTTCATGTGCATGGTGCTTCGATTATGCATATCCTCTGTTCTTTGCTTCCATCTCATGGTTTTGATTAGGTTCATCACGAGCATTTTTTGTCGCCTTACGAGCAATTGAAATCGTCGTAGATGTCATCATCGTTTTCTTTAGAACTAACACGATCAACTTAAATAAAGGGGGTGTTCGGCAGGGCACAAGCCGTCTGGCTTTTGGCAGCCGCTACATTACCTAACTTTTAAACAGAGTATTTTCTCAAGACGGGCCTAGAAGTTAAACGTAGTACACGTTAAAAGCTTAACATCTGTACCAGCCAAGTGAGTATCGATTTCTCCGTAATCTGTACCGTAAATAGTCAAAATTCAAAAATTTAAGCTAAAAATCATAAACAACAGTAAAAAAGAACAGACCTAAAAGCTACCGTAGATACACCAACTTCTTAAAATCACTTTTTACAGTACTACTAATTATTCTCAACAAAAAAAAAACCATCTCCGTATGCAAAAGCGATCGGCAGATGCGAAAGCGCCCCTTTATTTGTGCCTGCACATCGATAGAGTAGCAGTACTACTAGAAACCGTGCGGCGAGCTGACCACATAATGTATTGATGGGATTTCACTGTTGGCCCACACTCGCCGAGCCCATGGATATCCTACTAACGGAAAAGGCGACGCTCACAAGAACCATACCCAATTAAACTGCCTTGAGTTAATGGCGCGAGCTGCGCCTGGGCGTAGTAGTAGCAGTAGTACTCTGCCTAGTAGTAGTGTACTGGACTCTTACAGTCTTTTTCCCCTGCACAGAATGGTGCCCATCGTCCAGATGCAGAGCGATAGACCCCCTTTCTATTAACTGCAGCAGGTCCAAGATTTCTCTAACGCGGATGGAGACTAATAAATTATGTACTCCAGCAATCGGCCATACGATTTATGGGTGTATTCTTTCATACTGTAATTTATATAATTTTAAAAATTCTAACTGTTCGTGAGAGACAATATACAGAGAAAAATAGTTGCGTAGGATTTTAATCGTAAAACTGAACTCAGTATACATTTTACTAGAATCTTTCTACTGACTTTACTGTAAGCATATGGTGGTACTACAGGGATCTGGATTGAGGTTTTCAATTGGGTGGGTGGGGGAGGGGGTGTTTGCAAGATCCGAATGCTTTGTCTCTTGCTGCAGAGTGGTTCAAATAGACATTTTTCCTTTGCGAGGAATTCAAATAGACAATCTTGAACAGTAGAGGAGTTCAATCTTCCATGAGGTGATCCTTAGTTGAACAGTGGAAGAACTCGAATAATAGTACGCGTGCCATTGATTTAGTTACATTGCTGGGGTGCTAATGGGTTGGATTTAAACGGGTTAAACGAGATGAGTTCTTAATCGGATTAATTTTGGATGGATGAAAACGGGTTGAAAAAACGAACGGATTGAGTTGGGTAACCTCATAAAAAGGGTATGTTGGAGTAGGGTGGGGTGGGTTTAGAAATTTTGGGTTGAGATCGATTGTGAATAGGTTCAACCCGTGGTGTGGTCTAATGGAGTGGCACTTGGATTATCCATGGGTTCGGACTACCATACTCAATTATAGATTCCTACAAAAGTATACGAGAGCCACTTATGCACTTGTACCTGCTAATTACACATAGAATTGTTTACAACAAACTTCAATCAATTTCGTAAAACTTTTGTAGTATGAACGTGAGGTTGAAATTTCAAATACCAAAGTTTTACAAAAGCTTCCTATAAAAGTATGTGGGATTCACGTGTGCGTGTACCCTTATCATTTTGCATAGAGCAACTCCTATATATGCAGAATCATCTTAATAAATTTTAATTGATTTGAAGAAACTTTGGTGGTGTGAAAGCGAGATTGAAATTTCAAATACCAAAGTTTTTCCTATAAAAATATGTAGGGCCCACGTATGCGCCTAGCCATGTTAATTTGCATAGAGTAGCTCCCCTACATGTAGAACTATTTGCAACAAATTTCAATCGATTTCGTAAAACTTTTGTAGTGTAAACGCGAGGTTAAAATTCTAAATACCGAAATTTTATAAAACTTTCTTTAAAATCATGTGGGGTTCACGTGTGCGCGTAGCCCTGCTAATTTGTATAGAGTAGCTCATCTATAGTCAGAATTATCTTCAATAAAATTTAATTGATTTTGAGAAGCTTTTGTGGTGTGAACGCGAAGTTCAAATTTCAAATACCGAAGTTTTACAAAAACTTCATATAAAAGCATGTGGGGTCCATTTGTACGCCTAGCCCTACCAATTTGCATAGAGTAGCTCTCCTACATGTAGAATCATTTACAACAAATTTCAAAAGCTTTCGTAAAACTTTTGTAGTGTTAATGCGAGGTTGAAATTTCAAATGCTGAAGTTTTACGAAAACCTCCTATAGAAATATGTGGGGCCCACGTGTATACCTAGCGTTGCCAATTTGCATAGAGTTGCTCCCTTATATACATAATCATCTCAAATAAATTTTAATTTATTTTGATAAACTTTTGTGGTGTGATCGCGAGGTTGTAATTCTAAATACCGAAATTTTACGAAAATGTCTTGTAAATCCTTATGGGGCGTACGTATGCACCTATCCTTGCAAATTTGAACAAAGTAACTCTCATATGCGCAAAATCATTTGCAATAAATATCAATCGATTTTATAAAACTTTTGTAGTGTGAACGCGAGATTGGAAATTTAAATACCGGAGTATTACGAATAAGTGATAAATTGCTAAATGGGTTGGGAAGTGGGTTAATCCATAGGTTCAGGTTGGATTGGGTTTAAGTAGAAAGTTGTTTGGGTTGGGTTTAAATGGAAGGTTGTTTGGGTTGGGTTGAGTTTAAGTTGAAGGCGATTTAGATTAAGTAGGGTTATGAAAAATCTTTTATAGATTAGATTAGAGTGAGAAGTTGGCTTTGTATTATATGGATTGAGTCGGTTTTAAGTTAAGTTTTAATCTATTAGTAGGCCTAGTAACATTGCACAACCAGAAACCTAGCTAAGCGCATGTACTAGTACTTCGCATTAGCATGCACGGCCCTTTTTGCCCTCGTTACATAGAGCTAGTACGCCACTTTGTCGAATGATCGGTCAAAACGGCGTCCATCCCACGGTGGCAATAAAAGAAATTCATATCAGCTGTCAGGTCAACCGGGTGAGCTCATGGCCTCTGCTGCTCCATAAACAAGGTCTGGTTTAGGTGAGCTCATGGCGCCCTGCAACCAAGTCCCAAGCCCAACGCATTGCGCATGCGAGCAGCGAGAAGAAAAAAAGGAATAGTACTCATCCTACTCGTAGGCTCGAAGAACAGCGTGCGTGTGTGTGTGCTGAAGTGCACGTTTATTATATATAGCTTAGCTGGTATCTCCTGAGCGGTAACATGAAACTTCCTCATTCTTCCCCGTCTCTTTATATTAGTTTCGACTTCTTTATAAATCAATTAAACATCTACATAATTTTTTAAAACAGCCTTTTTATTTATGTCACTTTCGTTTCACTTTAAAGATAAATCAATGGATTATGGATATATTATATATCTTATTCCTATCTTACACACGTATCTCTTCTTTATTTTTTACACCACTTATTTTTTCTTTCAAAAACTATTTCTTTGAGCCACTAGTATTTAGTTTTTGGGCAAAACTGTGGATCGCAGGAAACAGCAATTAGGTGGTGATCGGTTCGGCTGAAAGCTTATGACTGAAAACACTGTAGCTGGCTAAAAAAAACACTGTAGCTAAGAGAGACTTATTTAACATAATTAAATTTAAAAAAATTGAAAAATATAAAAAATTTGTTAGCCCATCACAGACAAAGCAAACGAATACGGAAAAAAAAAGAACCAGCAAAAAAAGCTCAAAAAAAACTAAAAATTCAGAAAAAACAAAATTATAAATAGTACAAAAATAAACTTATATCATAAACTTTAAGCCATATTTGACGCTGCCTTAAAGCAGAAGCGAACGCCCCGACGGCTAGCTTTCTTTTCAGCAATGATTAGGTCTGATTTCATAGGTGAGTAGAGCACTCGATATCTGGTCAGGGCCTGGGCCCTGTGTAATGCTACTACAACCCATAGCTCCTAGCTACGCTCTCCCTGTCTCGTCTCAGGTCAAGTAGTGAAGTCAAGTACCTCTCTGCTCTTTACATGAGCACTTTCATCTCGTTCTACCCTCTGTTTTGGCTGTGTGTTGGTTTTGCATTGCTGCCTGTTGCAGTGGTGCTCAGCGGGATTTTGAGGCTGAGGCTCCGCTCTAATAAGTTTAACTTTTATTTTTGGTTTATTTAAGTTGAAATTTATTTAAAACGTGTCGGTTTATATTTTGATTTTTAAGTTTTTTTTGCTTTTTCACCTATTTCTTTGCATTGTCCGATATAACAATTTTTTCCTTCATTTTTTATTTTTTTAATTGAATGATTCAAAAAAAACTAACAGTCGTTATAATACAATTTTAACCAAAAGTCAACAGCTAAAACCATAACTTAAACTCTTTAGAGCGGGCCAAGTTTGAAAAAAATAGTGATCTTGATATGAAAACGACTTAGTTTTGTGCATCAATATTACACTATCTCTTCTTTTTTTACCTGGCATTCTAATATCCATACCATCAAACATTATAAAGTTCGATCACCAATATATTTTAAAGTATGTAGATTGACTATATGAAAATTATATTATTAAATTTATCGTTAAAAATACTTTCATAATATTATAATTTTATAACTATATCTTAATGTAAAGGTGTAAATAACAACGATTAAAGTTATATCTTACGGACCATAAAAAGTAAAAATATTAAATAAAAAAAGAGAGAGTAGTATGCTTCAGTAGTCCCTCAATAACAAAAGAATGTTATGGAATCAAATCTCGATTTACACGAGGCCCCACCAACCAGTTGGCTAGCGTCCTGAGCTGAAATTGGTGGGTCGGGAGGGTTCGTAGGAGTGGTATGAAGCGTTCCACAGTGGTCACAAGGCTTATAACGCAAGGAATGTCGGTAGCCACGGAGAGACGGTTCTAGAGTGCGTCTCTTACGCGAGAACAAGGAGATAGAGCGAGCTCTGCCGCTGCACAGTGAACAGGGATGAGATGGCATTGTCCCTCTGCAGAAGATGGAATTGGTTTGACCCCCGGGCACGACTTGAGCAGCAAGCGAGCAAGTTGTGCCATGGTGAGAGGAGCGAGTGCGCGAGTGGTGGCGCGCGAAGCGAGGGAAGAGCAGGAGCGCGAGGCTGACCGGTGGAACCACGTTGATAGGAAGGTGTGAACGCGCGGCTGCAAACCGGCGGGCGAGGGAGCGGCGCGTGGACGGGTGAACAGGAAGGCGGTGGAGCGACGCCCTTGCGTTGTGGCGCCAGGAAAAGGAGAAGGCGGATTGCCAAAAAGGGAAAGCAGATTTTGAGGCTTGCCAAATTGGGAAGGAGATATTCAAATAAAATTTCAAATAAAAGTTCGAAAATTTTGAATTTTTAGATTATTTCAGCCTCGCTATTGGCAGAGGCGGAGGAACAGGATCACATAGGGAGAGGTACGAGCACACTGCACACTTGCATGCATGCATAGGAAGCCGGACCTGCAGGAGAAAGATAGGAAAAGAAAAAGATCTCGGCCGGCCTAGGCAGCGCCGACCGGACCCGTGCGGCTGAAGCGACGCGGCTTGTCCCGATGTGCCGCCGAGCCATGCGTCGGTCGAGCCATCGAGCTCGCAAGTACGTACGTGCGTCTCGTCCCCGCTTCCATATGCCACATTATTCTCCGACGAGCCCGGCAGCGCATGCATGCAGCGGCAGCGGCAGCGGCAGAGAAGCCAGGCGACGAACTGACCAGCGGCGCAGGCCGCGAACGCCTCGATTCACCCAACCAGCAGCAGCTGCCATTGCTGCGGCTTCGTGGCGTGTGACTCGCGACTTGACCGGCCCGAACACGCACGCACGCACGCTTCTCGACGATATGCGCATATGCGGCCTGGTCCTGCGTCTGCATGCATATGCGCAGACAGACGTACGTCCAGCGCGTGTACGTACGTACGTACGTACGTCGCGTAGTTCCATTTGCATAGATCGTACGTAGCCGAGACTACGGGACCCTCCTTACGCTCCGTAGCATATGCATGCATGCATGCATGATTCCTGCTAAATTATCAACGCCATCAGCACTGGATGCAAACCAGCCTACCAACGCAGTATCCTCCAAGATCGTGCTTCTCAGAGAGCGTACGTCTGTCGTAAATCAAACTGAACAGTGGTTCGCATGAACACACATGTAAAGCAAAGCAAGCATACGCCGATACACACGCAGCAAGTTCCTGTTGCCGGTCGATGGAGGAGCGAGACTCGCGGCGTGAGGAGGACGAAGGTACACTGACGCTGAGATGGGCATATTCCATCCCATCCTCTATTCTCATCGGTATCATTAAACAACGAAACCCTATCTGCTGCCGCGCTGCCCCCGGCCTTGTCCCTCTCGTACTCACATGTATCTAACGGTCCTATCCACAGGACCCTTCCACACCCAGCAACAGCTACCTAGATCGCCCTTCAAATTTCAAAAAAAATACTACTAGCTAGTGACAAGATACCGTAGTACATAAAAAAACCTACGAACCACTGTAGTATATCCCCGTTCCTCCAATCATGAACGTAGGTTAGTAACTAATTAAAACTCGTCGGCACCGCCTACTCACGTGCTTGCAGCAATGTAGGACACAGGGCACGACGTGCACAATATATATTAACTGACAGGTTAGAGTTAAATTCTCACAAACTATAGGTTAGACGAGTTATTTATACGCGTTTCTCACTAGCGTTTTAAGGTGGTGATTATTTGGGCTTATTTTTGGTGGTTTATTGAAAAAGCATGGGAAAAATTTGCTTAACATAATTAAATTTAAAAATTAAAAATATAAAAAATATGTTAGCCCATCACGAGACATAACGCAAAGAATACGGAAAAAAGAGCCAAAAAGCTCAAAAAGTTAAAAGTTCGAATTTATGAATAGTGGCTCAAACGATCACAGCCTAAATTTGAACGTGTAGCCCGTGTGCTGAGGGGAAATGAGCTGGGTCGTTTTCACGGCAGACCTCCATTTCTCAGGAGCACTGGGCTGCGACACAAAGCAGGACAGACGAAAAAACAAGCCCTCCTAATTGCATGCCCAGCTGCATTGAGATCCGTGGGTGTCGGACCAGAGATGCTCGCCTCGAGATCCACGCGGGACGGTGTGATGTACGTCACATGCAGTGCACGCTAGCTAGCTCCTGGATGCCACAAACAAACAGGGCGTAGGAACCTTCCGTTTTGGGGCACGTTACCACGCACATGAACATGCATGCGACAATACAAATGTGCAGCGATCTAGCTAGCTTCTCCCTAGTTTTGCACACATATATATATACGCCAAAAATCTATAGCCCGGCCGCACTTATGACCATCAAACATGGCCGGGATCGTCACAGCGCTGCTGATTAATCTATGATACGATTCTGATCTTGGCCTTGTTTGCTTGTTGCTTGCTTGATTTCGTCGTATTGGCCCTTGTTTTCAAACAAACGAAACATGGACAAATGCTCTCAGAGACGCATGCCACTGAACTTCTGCATCGAGCCCAGCAACGCTGCATGCCAGTTTGTATTCGTGTAGTGTCGGTGCAACCATTACAGGGCCTGTTCTTTTGAGCTTTTGAAATCAGCTTTTGGCTTCTGCTACAGTACCTAACTTTTAAACGGGGTATTTTTTAAGATGGGGTCTACAAGTTAAACGATCTACACGTTAAAAACCCAACATCTGTACCAACCAAAATTACAAGTGAGTATATGTCTCTCCGTAATCTGTACCGTAAACAGCAAAATTCAAAAATTTCAACCAAAACCATAAACCGTAGCCGAAAAGAACAGGCCCACATTATGATTCGAGCGATTGAAGAGTAAAGCTAAGTACTTTGTACTACTAGGTCTAGTTCATATTTGACTATAAAGTACGAATTTCTTTAGCAACAACTTACGTATATGTGCTTTTTAATTTATAGCAATCCAGCTTTTCGAGTTACCATCTGGTCAGGGAAAATGCATAGGTTTAGAACCACTGTACTACTATTAATTACATTTTATCAATCAGTTACACCAATCATTTGCACATTTCCCTGGGTAAAATGTGAAAAGGCCGCCTGAAATTCATACGACACCTCCTTTTGAAAATACTCCTCTCCCTACCCTCACTCTAATGAAACTTTCTACTGCTACTGATTTAATTAGCACGCTAAACGAGACGGCTTTACACATAGCTTTTGCAGCCTTTTGTCATTAGGTACTCATCTTATCTGCGTCCTAAGCACTACGACTATACCCAGCACTGATTAAACAATTAAGCAGTAGCCAATATTTTTTCACAAAGTTTGAATGCTTTTGGGTCAAGTGCATGTCTCATTAGTTTAAGTCTGAGGAAGTAGCATCAATCATATTATCAAATGGATTGGAGAGACAGTCTCTCATTTGAATTTTTGAAGTTGGTGTTGTGATCCCTCCCGATACTCCTACTACCAGCCTGATAAACATATGCATACTAGTAACTAGTGGAGTGTAATTCCAGTATGGTTTCTTAGTTAATAAAAATTGGTGAAGATTTAATTTGTAGTTCTTATTATAAAATTAAGACAATTATCTATCTGATTATGTACATTTTCTTGATTGATGTGAATGTCACCGAACAGAAAGATTTAAGGGACGTCTATTTTGAACCATTAGAGTAAAAACGTTCTGCAATGGCGATACCGTTGTTTCTGTTGGTGTCTCCTCACGTTTGGTTGGGTCCCAGCTGGATGTTGTAATTAAGCAAGTAATTCCTTTATGTTTCTTTGGTCTATTACTTGTGTCTGATTTGGTTAATGTTTTCTCGCATTTGAGCCAAATGCGATGCAAATTAAGGTGGAAGAGTATATATAGTTGTTTCCATGGCAATTGTTTGCTGATCAGTTTGTTCCAACCAAGATTGTTCTTGAGTTTGATTAGGAACGACTGGATTCTAGGGTAAGTTCGTCCACTTTAACCTCAAAAAAGTTTATTTCTAAGTCAAGGTTTGGATAGTAGATCGCCAACCACGCTAACCGTAGATGCAACACTCTACAACCACATTTACCTAATTCCAGCTAACTGAAGATTCTCGGAAAGTGAAATAATCTCAAATTTTCAAAACTTTTGATTTCTTTTTTTTATTTTTGTTTGAACTCCAAACCCTTTCCCAATTTAGCATTTCACCTTGAGTTTGCGCCTTTCCTCTTTTGCCTCCCTGCTTACTTCTCCTGCCGACGCTCCTGAGAAGCCGCCTCCCCACTGCCGCTCTATTCACCCACTCCACGCGCCCGGTTTTCAACCGCCGCCGCCCAAATTATGGTGATAATCGCAGGCCTCCGTCGATATCGATAATCGAGGCGGTTTTAACAACTGTCCTTCGACTTTATGACTTGAGCCACCAAAAGTACGCCAACTCTCCTCGAATCGTGAAATATCGGGCTGTTCCAATGCGGTTGACGGGATGTCGCAGCACTGTGGATAGGGATATGAATGTGCGTATATATGTAACGTGATAAGTATGAAGTAAATATGGAAAGATTGATAAACCTTGGAATTGGTGATCCTCGAGGAATCGAGGAGTAGGTCCGTATGGTGGCAAACATAGAATCCACATGTGTTGCCGGTGTGCTTGGTGGCACCGCAAAAATAGAATGAGCAATAATTCAAGAGGCATTAATCTAATCTTGCGATAGGATTAATTAATGTGTAATAGCGAATACCTTAAAATCTCGAGTATGTCTCGGGCCTTTGGCCCTTGCTTTGAGACACCCCCATTTCAACGTACATCGCGAGCGCCCTCGTGATTCAAAAAGTTAATCCTCCCTCGCGTTCACACACCGCACGTCGCTGCCGCTAAAATCCACCATCGGTCGCCACGCCCTCTGCCTCTCCCTAGCCCGGCGTTCGGAAGAAAGAGTACAATATAGGTATGTATGGAGAAAATAAACTTACCTATCGATTACTTGGGCGACAACGTGAAGTCCATTTTGTCTTACTTAAGGAATCAAGGTAATATACCTTGTTCCATTTTGGTACAATGACTATTAAAATCCAATGAAAGTTTTGATTGTAGGGCATAAGTATATAATCCTTATTGTGTTGAGCCCGCAGCCGATGCAATGTACCCTCGACGACGGACATATCCTCGCGATGGTATACTGGCGACCATTGTGGGTCCAAGAAACCAACCGATGATGACGGATGTTCTAGCTTTAGTCCACATGTGTCTACATATCACACACGAAAGCAACAAATTATATATATATGACATTTATCGGATGACATGAACGGACGTGATTGTGCCACACTTACGCGGCCCAAGATCGAATGAGTGGCGTCGCCCTGTGGCGTGAAAAGATCGAATAAGTCCTCCCGGCGACCACGAAGACACCGCTTGAAAATTGTGATGGAAATGCTCCACGAATTTGACACGATACCGAGCCCGTTACTCGACTTCATGGATTTATCCATGTACCACTTGTGCAATTCCGGCAACTAATTGGTAGGTGTTGAGGCCCTTTTCTCGAGCATCGGCTCGCCACAACGCAATTCGGCCAATGCGTCGGCCAATATCTCATTGCTTCGGCCTGCCTTGCTTTTGCGCCTTTTGCCTCCTGGCCGACTTTATGGGTCGACTTTAAATGTAGTCAGGGCAAGTTGCTCTGCAGAAGAGCACTTGGAGATAGCACCGGCAGATAGCGGTGGTGGAGACAAGTCTTGCGAGTGGAGATGGCACCAGTCGAAGATCATCCCCACGGAAGAAGCCTCGGAGATGTCCTTAGGTCCATTGGATAATTTCCAATGGACCATAGGCAGATCTGTGATTAGTCGGTTTGTTAGAGGCGACTCAAAATTAACATGCACACCATCCACATGACTTTCTAATACTGGCGTAAAGCTAATAGCAGCCCTATACGGAATGCTGCTTGTTTTATTGCAGTACAAGGAACTGGGACATTTCCTTGAAATCGAGAGTGCTCTACATAACGCATCCTTTGAATACTCACCAATAGGCCTACAATGGACAACATTCAAAATAATATTACTGCTAATCCGAAACTCCACTGGTTGCTTGTATTGGTACCACTACTATTTTTATTTGGGACACCAGTTGTTTCCAATTTTCTTAATATCCAATCTTTAACTCATCCATTTTTCCTCGATACCCATAATCTATGCATTAACCTTACTTTTGGCATCATTATTTCAGTTTTTAATCTTCAATCCTTACTATATCACCATAACATGTTTCCATAACACCAGCCTATTGACTTCGTTCTTTCTTATTTCCAAGGAGAATATATTTATCTCTTTCTAAATTACACTCAATTTCATCAATTAACTCGCTAGGTGAAATGTATTATCCTATACCAACAATGGAGTTAATTTCTAATCAAAATCATTCTCCCTCTCCTAGCTTCGCTCGTCGACAGACGTGGCTTGGGCCGAATCGGGTGGCCCATTTGGCCAGGCCGGTTTAATCCCGTGCGGGCCATGCACTATTCATCTCAGGCCGACCCATTACTGTTCGTCACTATGCAAAATATTGTTCACCTAAAAACACTAATTTCTAAAAATACCCCATTTCGATCATTTCGACCCTCCCTGAATCCATTTTTGGCATGCAATCCACCAAATTGAGCTCCAAATAAAATCTAAACCCCTCCATTTGATTTTTATTGTATTTTATTTCTTTTTCTTTTAATTCATTTTCCTAGCTTGATTAGACTTAAGCACGGGCTTATGTTATTTTATGTGTTTGCGCTAGCTTCCGAGCTTTCTGAGACGACCGTGCAAGGACCAGAACTGGGCAACGAAGTCTTTGAGATAGTAGAGTTTGCAGAGCAGCAAGGCAAGTTACAAGTTTTTGATCATATTGAATCCCATGAAATTTAAATTAATTTAATTACAATATTTGCATTATTGTTATTTACGCAAAAGTTATTTGTTTAAAATAAATGTTTAGAATGACTTGCTAATTAGTTATATCCTACTACTGAAAAATACCATGTTTAATTTGAGGCCATGTTCATATTGACAGCCTTGGTAATATTTAATTATTGTATAAGTAACTATAGATTATCTCATTCAAAATCTTGTACTATTAAGTGACTTGGTATTTAGCCGGTAGAATTGTTAAAATGGATCTAGGGTAATGGGAGTTATGGAAAACCACAAGATGGCATTCGTCCACGATCTTACCTTAGGGTAGAGGCTTGAGCAGATGGGTGGTAGCACCGTCGAGCACAGACGATTGGAGATGTGGTTGGTAGCCTCAAGTGAAAAGTAAGGATATAGAGCCTTATGCTGAGTAAAGGACACAGTGATCACTCAACCACAAGTGTTGACTTGTTAACCCTGGTCTAGTAGCTGCTCAACTCGATTGAGGCGCTGTTTGTTTTGGATTTTAGGCAAACTAGCTACTTCTAGTAGCTAAAAGCTCTCCCAAACAGTCCAGCTTTTGGGCCGCCTCTCGAGAATCAAAACTGGAAGACACAATTATACCGGGATCGAGAAGCTGCAATAGCCGAGCTTCTCACAGATTCTACGGGCTAATGCCACTTAAAGTTGAAGTTATTTAACCGTAAATGCCATTGGATAAAACCCCAGACACCCCGGCCTCCCATTTCGCCCCGCACCCCGCCTCTCTCCTCCCCACGCCTCTCCTCCCTCCCGCCCCGCCGCCTCCTCCTCCCCTCCCCCTCCCCCCCCCACCCCGGCCCCTCCCCTCAGCCCCTCCCGGATCCCCCCGCGCCTCCTCCCTCCCTCCTCCGCCGCCCCTCCTCCCCGCCTCTCTCCTCCCCTTCCCCCCTCGGCTCCCTCCCCGGCGCCCCTCCCGGATCCCCACCCCCCCTCCCGGCGCCTCCCGGATCCCCATAGCCCCCTCTCAGGGGCCCCAGTTTTACTATCTGGAATCCTCGTGATTTAATGCACTATTCCTTGGATCAGTAGATAGTGCTCACGATTCTAAAATGAATATCAAATACATACCATGCGGAAACATAACTAAAATAGTAAACTTACTCATGGGCGATTAGGCGAAATCGATAAGTGCGGCGGAAGAAGCGAAGCACACGGTGGGACCTTCAGACATGCCCACAGCGACCAAGCGGAGGTTCGCGACCTAGTCCTTGGCATCCTCTTCTTCTTTGTCATTGTGAACAATAGTGTTGCTGAAGCGTAGTGGACTGAATCCTGATTCTGGATTTGTTATGAGAGCGAGTGTGAGCACACTAACCACCGTGCTCCGCGAGCCAATACACAGAATGCAAATAAATAATATGCAAGGCTTATCAAGGGAAATGCTCGGGTTGTTTTATTTGCCAGAAATTTGCTTTTGGGTAACATTATCGTTATTGAATCATAGAGTTATTGCTACTACCTAGAACTGCACACGGCGATTGCCATAATTGACTCACTCCACCAAATGCCATAATTGACCTAATCCATCAAAGACACAATTTCTTTACTAATTGCTGTCTAAGACTCCCAACAGCGAGTGGCATTGTTTAGTTAACCCGCCGATCATATATTTTCTATATATTTATTTTGAATCCACCAATACTTTTTGTATTCCAATTTTCTTAATAATCCAATCTTGTAATCGTCATCCACCAGCTCCTCACCTCTGAATTCTAATGATTCTCTAACCTGGCTACTTTTTAATCCGCCGAAATTATTCGTACCAGTACTTTCTAATCGTTCAATCCTTTCTGCTAATCATCCAAAACCATAATATGCTTTTTCCATAATCAGCACTATTTGTCACTAATTGTCTTTACTAGTTCTTCAATATTTCCCCACCGAGAATATCATTAATCAGGTTTATACTACAATTATCATATCTCCCAATTTCCTCAAATTCAAATCCTCCGTCTAGGTCAAATCCTACTAATCCTATTACCCAACAATTACCTTTACACTCTTCTAATTCTCCAAAATCATTGATCCAGATTATACTCCAGTAATTATTATTATTCCTCCGATATACCCAAAATTCAATTCCTCCTTCTAGTATTTTGATCAAATCCTATCAATCACATTATTCCCAGCCTCTTCCAAGAATTCATACTATTTGTCCGTATCGTAATCCCGTAATTTCCCTTGCACTTCCTAATTCTCCAAGAATCATTTAAATCATCTACCTAGCCTATATATTCATTTAGACTCCACCCACTTATTTCTCCTAGACTCCTTTCTGTCATTCCCTTTTTATAATCGACGTGAATCTACCAATCATCGTTATGTATTTACCACAACAGTCATCCTCTTTTCCTACGACTCTATTTATTCTTCCTGTCACTTTACTTTGTAAAAGAAGAAGCTTTATCATCGTTTAGGAGGTTGTGGCCGTGTGTAGCGGCCCGGCGAGGTGGAAGGGGACGGCGACGCCGGCATGGAGGGGAGCGGGATCCGTGGCGTGAGCGATGAGGGGCGTAGAGAGCTCACCGTCGTCAGTCGGTCGGGTCGGGAGGGCCAGGCGGCCGGCGGCGTTGGCTGCGGTGGCGCGGAAGGGCTCACGCCGCCCGGCCATGGGTGGACGGCGGCTGGGCGGTGGCGGGATGACTTGAGGCGTCGAGAGGTCCACCGGAGAGGTGTGGGCGGCGGTAATAGGGGCTTTGGCCGGAGTCGAGAAGGAAGGCCGTCCGGTGAGCTCGGTGCGAGAATTCCAATTAGACCGTGGGGCGCTAGAAGAGGCTTAGGGCGCATTCCGTCGCGGTTGATTTTGGATTGTGATCGGACCCGTGATAATGGCTCGGCGCAGCGGTGGCAATGGGAAGGAGGAGCGGTGTTAGAGCCAAGCATGGGGCATAGGGGAAATGAAAGGGGCTCAGCTCCTCTATACCGAGCGTGCAGGGGGGGCAATGGAGCCGAGCGTGAAGTAACGGCATCAAGGCTACGGGCGGCGGACGCAGGGCCAGAAGTAGCTCGGCGACGTGACCAATCTTGGCGATGAGGTGGGACTAAGCGAGACACGGACAGGAGGATTGGCGTGCATGCTTGCGTCGGCAAGAGGAGAGATGAAAAGAGGAGGCGTGGAGAGTGCGCGACCAAGGGAAGGGAGGAGGCGGGGAAAAGAAAGGGGCGCGGTCGCACGGGGAAAAGAGAAAGAAAGAAGGAAGAGAGGAGCGCCGGCCTGTGGTCGTGGTGAAGGAGGAAGGGAGCGCGAGCGGGAAAAGGGAGGGGCCAGTGGCGGAGGAAGAAGGTGGGTGGGGAAAGAAAAGGAGGAGAGAGGAAAAGAGTGGGGCTCACATGTAAGAGAGGGAGAGTGAGAGGAGAGGAAAATTTGAGCATTGGGATTTTAAGTTTTATTTCACATTTTAAATTTTATGTTTGATTTCTTGATTTCAATCTTTGCATGACATTGAAATTTAAATTTTCATTTAAGTTTTGTGTCCAACTTTTGGATTCGAGTGCAAGTTAAAATTGGTTTAGGATTCATAATTCATTGGTTTATATTATTACTTGGATATTTATCTCTCAATATATCTATTTGCATGCCACCCCAAAACTCAAAAGAATTCAACTAAATATTCAAAATAAATTCAAATGCCAGCAAAATGCGGGAAAAGATTTTAAACTCCATATTTTGAATAACCAAATTTTGGGACGTTACACCCTCCTCCCTGCCGCCTGGCCCACCCTACCCCTCCCCGACGCCTCCCAAGATCCCCTGCCGCCCTCCTCCCCGCCCACCACTACTCCCTCCCCGCGCCCCTCCCGGATCCCCCACGCCCCTTCTCGGATGTCACCGCAAAAAGGTAAAGCTAAAAAAGTGTTGAATTTTCTAAGATGAGGAAATAAGCTCAAACTAAACCTCAAAAATAGGTTTTGCTCCAGTAAAAAATCTGACAGCGTCCACATATGCTTCTGTCTTGATGCATTTGTTAAGCCGAGTTGGCAAATCATATATGAACTGCAAAAAAAATGATGCAAATCGACATTATCAAAAGTTCTCATGTTTGTTTGGCCTATACATTGAAGAACTCACTGGTAGTACTGATACTCTGAATAGATATATAAAAAATAACTACACAGGGTAACTATGTCAAAAAGAGTTGACAATACATCAATAACAAGATAATGCATACAGAAGGAGAACTGTGAGCTATCAATAGCACTAGCACCTCAAACTCAATATAGAAGGAGAACTGTGAGCTATCACAGTCAAGGAAATAGCATCACCTTTTTATAGTGTCCGTTGCATTGATAAACTTGTTAATTTGTTATAATTCTCATACTAGCATCTGTAAGTCTGTGTCCAGGTTCTTGATCTCGGCAGCCATCTTCACATGCCTATGTAGAAGCCCTTCCAGATTTGATTGTTGCACCTAAAAATACACATGGGAAGTCAGCATTCTCCTCTTAAATGTCAGAACTAACAAACCAAACTCTGATTTCATGTGTCACACTGCCCTACTTTTTCAATAATCACTAGCAATAGCAGACTAAGTTCATCTAGAAGAACACTCAAAACCATTTCAGCTTTCATATAAAACCATTCACAGATAGCCAATACTTAACTAGGTCATAAACCACCAATCTTGATAAAGCAATCTGTGATGGTTTTGCATTTTGTTACTTGTATGTACATATACAATAACGGAGGAGCTATTTTTTCATTGTTTTCTCTTGTTATGGGCATTATTAACCATATTTTGTTGTTTACAGGCTTGAAAGAGATGCTTACCATCTTTTTAGGACACTGCGACAAAAGTATAAGACAAGTACAGATCGTGACCCTGTATTTGAAGAGGTGGCATCTTTATCGAATATATTGCGAAGCAGCGTGTATACATGGAAGATGATGTTAGCTCATTTAGGGATGTGACACATCTTGTATATTTGTATGAAATTTCAGAAGTTACACTGTGTTACTAGGCAAGGAACGATCTCTATGCTTCTTGTGTTGTATACTTGAATGAGATATACTCTGTGATAAGTGATATAGGAAGTATATTAGTTAAGTGATATCTAACTGCAATGCTTTTGCTTTTTTCAAAATATTGTGTATCATGTTATATAGAATATTAGAATCACCTTCATGTTTGTTCACTGAATAGTTTTATTAATTAATCCTTTCATTAACAATATTGAATCAGTAAAAAAAGAGTTAAGAAGCTAGCAGAAGTAAAAAAGGATGTAAATGAGATTGTGTCGAGCTGTTCTCTCTTTTGATGGTGATATGTGCGCCTTATATGCCTATGAATCTCTACAAGAGGCAGGAGTGTGGATGATGGGGAGTTGGTATGCGAAACGGTAAACCATACCGAACAACGGTAGGGGCCACTCAGGATGGACTTAAGTGATTAGATTTAGCCAGTTATAACCTGGTATGAGTGGATCTACTGGGTAGAGCCTATATAAAGAATTGGGAAGAGAAAACCTTGTTTTCTTAACTCAGTCGCACGCTAGCTGAAGCGTGCCTATCGCGTGACATTGAGAGTCTGATAAATCTTATGGGGAAAGCTGGGCAACTCTGCAGAGTGAAATAAATGGTATTCGAATACGCCGTGCTTCTGGTAAATAAAGTTGTATTTAATGGATGATTCCAACAGTGAGGCATAAGTAGATTTCATTATATTTTAATCTGAGTATGCTGAGTAATTAACTGTTGAAAGAAACCCTCTTAATCTTAAGAAGTTCTGTTCTTTGATTTCATGTTTAAAAATATTTGCAAATAAATTGCATCCACTCAAATTAATAGAACCAACATATTCCCTTCTTTGAATAATCTTGCAAGTAGTTAAATTAGGATTTACCTTTGCGACTTGCTAGGTATGGTTATACTCATTACTTGCTAAACAACAAACTGAAGAACAATAAAACTATGATGATCAAGCAGTAGAAGAAGCTCTAGAGAAACCTTACTATGTTGAAGACGACTGGTTTTAAGTCTTAGCCGCGCTCAAGTTGACTGTGGATTCTTCTTTTGTGTTACAAGATAACTTTGGGCTTCATGCCCACTGCGTCAAAACTAGTTTGTTAAACCATATTTTTGTATCAAAGCTTGGTTCTTTTATTATAAGCATGTGTTGTTATGGTGCACACACGATATCTGAGACTCTATAATTGAGCAGGTCCTGAGCATTCTGGAGAACTGCTCGATTATGGGATTACTAGCACCTCTAGAAATAGAGGCATTATAGAAAGATTATTTCTAAGTCAAGGTTTGAATATTAGATCACCAACCATGCCGTAGAAAAGAGCTTTTGGTCGGTTAACTTGATACACATCGTTCCACTTTTACCTTAAAAAAGTAAGTACCCTAAGGTGGTGGTGTGGATTTATATTTGAATATCAAATCCTAATATTCTCTCTGATATAGATGAATATATTTACTAAAATTAATCATTTTTGTTTTTTTGTTACAGTTATAATTTACTAATGCTTGTATTAGAAGCAAGTAGCAACTGAAACATACAGCAAGGTGGTTGTAGAGTGTTGCATCATTTTGTTTCTCTTAGAAATTACAAGGCGTCTATGTCACTGCAAGAAATCCTAACTATTGGGACGAAAAGATTATAGCGAAATGTATTTTGTAGCAATAGTTAAATTTATTGCAACGAACTATTTGTTTGTTGTGATAACTTGTTGTATTGCCACAATTCTAAGCTGTTTTGATAATTTTTATTTTTGTTGCCATAAATCGATTGTATTGCAATGAAAAATAAATTATTGCATTAACTAATTACTATTGTAATAATTTCGTACCGTTGCGATACATATATTCTATTGCAACGATATATAGGTATAATATATCTTAATTAATTATCCCACCAAATTTGGGATTTTCCCACCACTCACGTACAGGAGTTTCCCACCAAATAGTTATGAAGCCCGGCGAAAACAAATTTTGTTTCCTCCTCTGATTCGGTTAGTAGTCATTATAAACAATGTAGTACTGTTTAGCCTTGAGCCAATCCATCTTGACTGCATGTATGGTCGTCTCGTTTCTCAACTGTGCTTTGTCGTTTACTCATGTTGCCATAATCTGTAACCAGTGGCGAAGCCAGAAATAAAATTGAGGGTGGGCTGAATTATTTATCGAACTAAACTAAATTGGCACAAATATAATCTTATACTCTTATAGAATTTCAAATTCATACAGAAATTATACAGTTGGAGTCTTGAAGACAAACAACAAAAAAACAGAGAAATATAAAGTAAATACCTCGACAATAGAAAATACATACCTAAGAATATATAATTATTCTGCTGAGTACAAAGTAGCAATAAATCGCTTGTGTATGAAACAAGGTTAGGGATAAAACCTTTCTCTCGCATCTCCTTGATAATCTCCACTGCCCTATCCACTGCACCTGCCTTGACGAGGCAATCTATCACCACGTTGTGAGTTGTCACACTAGACAAGAGCGAAATGTCGAATTGTCAAGGAGATACCCCCTAGTGTTCATCTTCACGACCCCAATTGCCTCTTTGGCCATCTCGTTCTTCGATAAGCAATACAGCACAGTATGCCACGCACATGGGTGCAGAACCGGCTCACATCCTAACTACTCACTCAACATCCCATATGCCATGTCTCTTCCCAAGCACCGAAACACTCCATGAACCAACGTCCTGTACGTAGCCTCGCTTGGCGCCACACCCTTCTCCTTCATCTCATCCAGCACACAAACTGCATCCTCCACCCTACCAGCATTGCAGAACCCATTGACCAGCATTGTGTACGTGAACACATTCGGCCTGATCCCCGCGCCCTCCATCTGCCTCACCAGCCGGAGCGCCTCGTCGACGATCCCGCGCCGGCAGACACCGTGGATGAGCGCGTTGTAAGTGAAGCAGTCCGGCAGACACCCGTCCACGGGCATCTGCTGGAACCTGAGGTACGCGGCATCGATGGCGCCGGCCCTCACCGAAGCCGCGATGACCGTGTTGTACACCGAGGTGCTAGGCCTCAGCCTCAGCAGCGGCATTTGCACGAACACCTCGTGGGCGTACGTCGCGAGGCCCAGCTTGCCCCAGCTGCCGATCAGGGCGCAGAGCAGCTCCTCGGAGACCTCGCACCCGCACGCCCTGACCTCCGCCACCAGCGCCGTGGAAAACACCACCGGCCCACGCCGCCACAGCGCGTCGCCGAGGGCACGCCACAACGAGCTGTCCCGTGCTGCGATGCCCAGTCCGCAGGGGGATGCTGCCGCCGCGGGGAGGTGAGGCTCAAGCCTTACTAAGCCTCCCCGCTGGCTACGCCCCTGTCTGTAACCATCAGTGTACCGTCTCAAAATCACACGCATCCCAGATGACTTAGATTGACTTGTCACTACGGATTTATTTTTGTATCATGTAATTCTATAAGTTTGATTACTGAATTGGTATTTTCTTTAAACACAGGCCTCGCAAGTCACCAAAAAGGCAAAAAAAATATTATATCAAGCCTGAGCTAAGTAACCGGGTTATCTGGTGCCGGTGGCTAATGTAGATGAGGTACAAACCAATACGGCTGACTCTTTTTCAATATATGAATTGGAAGTCACTACTTTTAACACATGCACAAATCTAAGTTTAATTAAATCTTTCTTAATTATTTTGTAGGTTGGCACGGTTACCCATTTAATTTGAGTTTGGTCATCACCATGGAAGCAATTTGTATCTTGTTGATTTGTAGTCAATAGAATGCCCTAATTGATTGTTTTTCAGAACATGCACTGGCTCTAGCAATAGGATTATGTCCAGCATTCTTATTTTAATCTTTTGTATATATTGAGTATATATTGTAATGTACATATAAACAAAAAGAGGAAAATGTCAAGCATTCCTGTTTTAGTCATTCGTCTTCTGTTGAGCGTATAAAATGATGTTGAAAATTAATGTGAAATATGTTCATATATGTATAGTAATGTAAATTTAATTTGTGGCAAAATCTAGTTCGTTGCATTAAGATATTGCCACACAATTTAGTCCGTTGTATTAAGTTATTGCCACGAAATTCGGTGCGTTGCAATAAGTTATTACCATAAAATTTGGTGTGATGTATTAAGCTATTGCCCTAATATTTAGTGCGTTAAGTTATTGTCACAAAATTTGGTGCCTTGCATTGAATTGTTGTCATGAAATTCAGCGTGTTGTATAAAGTTATTGTCACGACATTCAGCGTGTTGTATAAAGTTATTGTCACGACATTCAGCGTGTTGCATTAAGCTATTACCACGAAACCCAGCATGTTGCATTAAGTTATTGCTGCGAAATGTAAATCATGGCAATATGTATGTGTCGTAATATTTTCTTTTCGTGGTGATAAAATGCTATCGTAATAATATAATCGTTGCGATACCATAATTTATCACTACGATTAGTTTTTTTGTTGCAATGGGCTATTACCATAGGATTTATTGCAACACCTAGCAACGATTTAATTTTATTACAAAATATGCATATTGCAACGATTCAGGTTTAATGCAACAATTAATTTTATTACAACAATATAGTTTTCTTGTAGTGTGTCCATGATGGCTCCATTGCTCATTAATAGATTTTGTATTCCTTTAGAATCACAAAGGCTTGAGTCTCTCATCCCAAGTGCGATTCAGGTATTCGTTTGGTCCTTGATATGCTTTTATTTTCTAGCTCATCTGTGGTAAATTTCTGCTTGCTACTTGAATTCAGAGATTCACAAGATATATAAATGTTTTCTCATAGTGAGCCTCTGAGTCCATGTATGCAAACAGATAATTCCTTGATAATCTGTTTTGCTCATGGCTTTGTGCCCTTGGAGGAATATGATAATTGCATCCTTTGTCATAGAAACATTCTTTTATTTTGAAGTCACGGAAGCATTTACCATTGGCTTCTTTTGACCCAATGGTGACAATGATTTTATAATGTTTTTGGAGCTTTTAATTCTTGTATTTTTAATATTTTTTTAATCCGTAATAATACACGGGCATGTAGCTTGTGTGTGTGGAAGAGTAGGTTAGTGGAGCGTTGGTAATTCACAAATCAAATAGGCTACTGGTTCCGACTAGGGATTCTCTGTAGTCAGCGAGGTCCGTACGGTATGTAGTATTTCTCGTGACCGTTGCGAAGAAACGGCTAGAAATAGCGCTAGTTTTAGCTTATACTTGTAGGTTTTTCAGAGAGAGGATTCGAAAATCTGTATTTTGCATTTGTAAACATCGGCAGAATCGGGATTAGTTGATCGGGAGCTACTATAATCACCAGCAAAGGCGCAGCATTGGATCATCAAACCATGCACAGTTTTTGTAACATCAGTACTTGAAGTATTACTTTCTTTTTCTTTTCCGGTGTTCTTGACAATGCAAAGCTCCGCTCGTTTCGAGTTCAAACACGGTTTCGGTTTTCTATTCATAAATTTCGCATTTTCTGAACTTTTGGTTTTTAAGCTTTTTGCGGTTTTTTTCGATTCGTTATGCTTGTCCGTGATGAGCTAGCATATTTTTGTATTTTAAATTTAATTATGTTAAATAAGACACCTTCACCACAAAGAAAATTTCAGCTACAATATAATTTTAATCATAAGTCATAACTTTTCAGCCCAACCGAGGGAGGCCCTAAGTTTCAGACGCATGTGCACCAAAACGCCGAAACGGTTCGAGTGTGTGGCCGTGAGTACGCAACGGGATGTTTGAGGTCTACGTGTTGGTGTGTGTGCGTGGTGTGAGTCAGGGCGTGCCGTGCAACAGAACAAATACTTGCTAGGTATGGTTATACTCATTACTTGCTAAACAACAAAGCGAAGAACAATAAAACTATGATGATCAAGCGAGAAGAAGCTCTAGAGAAACCTTACTATGTTGAAGACGATGGTTTTAAGTCTTAGCCGCTCAAGTTGATGTGGATTCTTCTTTTGTGTTACAAGATAACTTTAGGCTTCATGCCCACTGCGCAAAACTAGTTTGTTAAACCATATTTTTGTATCAAAGCTTGGTTCTTTTATTATAAGCATGTGTTGTTATGGTGCACACACGTATACAGTACTCCATAATTGAACAGTCCTGAGCAGTTGCGGGAGAACTGTTCAGTTGCGGGGATTACTAGCACCTCTAGAAATAGAGGCATTATAGAAAGATTATTTCTAAGTCAAGGTTTGAATATTAGATCACCAACCATGCCGTAGAAAAGAGCTTTTGGTCGGTTAACTTGATACACATCGTTCCACTTTTACCTTAAAAAGTAAGTACCCTAAGGTGGTGGTGTGGATTTATATTTGAATATCAAATCCTAATATTCTCTCTGATATAGATGAATATATTTACTAAAATTAATCATTTTTGTTTTTTTGTTACAGTTATAATTTACTAATGCTTGTATTAGAAGCAAGTAGCAACTGAAACATACAGCAAGGTGGTTGTAGAGTGTTGCATCATTTTGTTTCTCTTAGAAATTACAAGGCGTCTATGTCACTGCAAGAAATCCTAACTATTGCGACGAAAAGATTATAGCGAAATGTATTTTGTAGCAATAATTAAATTTATTGCAACGAACTATTTGTTTGTTGTGATAACTTGTTGTATTGCCACAATTCTAAGCTGTTTTGATAATTTTATTTTTGTTGCCCCCCCCCCCCCCCCCCCCCCCCCCCCCCCCCCCCCCCCCCCCCCCCCCCCCCCCCCCCCCCCCCCCCCCCCCCCCCCCCCCCCCCCCCCCCCCCCCCCCCCCCCCCCCCCCCCCCCCCCCCCCCCCCCCCCCCCCCCCCCCCCCCCCCCCCCCCCCCCCCCCCCCCCCCCCCCCCCCCCCCCCCCTTTTTTTTTTTTTTTTTTTTTTTTTTTTTTTTTTTTTTTTTTTTTTTTTTTTTTTTTTTTTTTTTTTTTTTTTTTTTTTTTTTTTTTTTTTTTTTTTTTTTTTTTTTTTTTTTTTTTTTTTTTTTTTTTTTTTTTTTTTTTTTTTTTTTTTTTTTTTTTTTTTTTTTTTTTTTTTTTTTTTTTTTTTTTTTTTTTTTTTTTTTTTTTTTTTTTTTTTTTTTTTTTTTTTTTTTTTTTTTTTTTTTTTTTTTTTTTTTTTTTTTTTTTTTTTTTTTTTTTTTTTTTTTTTTTTTTTTTTTTTTTTTTTTTTTTTTTTTTTTTTTTTTTTTTTTTTTTTTTTTTTTTTTTTTTTTTTTTTTTTTTTTTTTTTTTTTTTTTTTTTTTTTTTTTTTTTTTTTTTTTTTTTTTTTTTTTTTTTTTTTTTTTTTTATTACAAAATATGCATATTGCAACGATTCAGGTTTAATGCAACAATTAATTTTATTACAACAATATAGTTTTCTTGTAGTGTGTCCATGATGGCTCCATTGCTCATTAATAGATTTTGTATTCCTTAGAATCACAAAGGCTTGAGTCTCTCATCCCAAGTGCGATTCAGGTATTCGTTTGGTCCTTGATATGCTTTTATTTTCTAGCTCATCTGTGGTAAATTTCTGCTTGCTACTTGAATTCAGAGATTCACAAGATATATAAATGTTTTCTCATAGTGAGCCTCTGAGTCCATGTATGCAAACAGATAATTCCTTGATAATCTGTTTTGCTCATGGCTTTGTGCCCTTGGAGGAATATGATAATTGCATCCTTTGTCATAGAAACATTCTTTTATTTTGAAGTCACGGAAGCATTTACCATTGGCTTCTTTTGACCCAATGGTGACAATGATTTTATAATGTTTTTGAGCTTTTAATTCTTGTATTTTTAATATTTTTTAATCCGTAATAATACACGGGCATGTAGCTTGTGTGTGTGGAAGAGTAGGTTAGTGGAGCGTTGGTAATTCACAAATCAAATAGGCTACTGGTTCCGACTAGGGATTCTCTGTAGTCAGCGAGGTCCGTACGGTATGTAGTATTTCTCGTGACCGTTGCGAAGAAACGGCTAGAAATAGCGCTAGTTTTAGCTTATACTTGTAGGTTTTTCAGAGAGAGGATTCGAAAATCTGTATTTTGCATTTGTAAACATCGGCAGAATCGGGATTAGTTGATCGGGAGCTACTATAATCACCAGCAAAGGCGCAGCATTGGATCATCAAACCATGCACAGTTTTTGTAACATCAGTACTTCGAAGTATTACTTTCTTTTTTTCTTTTCCCGGTGTTCTTGACAATGCAAAGCTCCGCTCGTTTCAGTTTCAGCTTCTGATTTCTGGTTTTTTTTCTATTCATAAATTTCGCATTTTTCTGAACTTTTGGTTTTTTTAAGCTTTTTTGCCGGTTTTTTTTCGTATTCGTTTGCGTTGTCCGTGATGAGCTAGCATATTTTTTGTATTTTTAAATTTAATTATGTTAAATAAGACACCTTCAGCTACAGTAAAATTTCACCGTTACAATATAATTTTAATCATAAGTCATAACTTTTCAGTCCAATCGAGCGAGGCCCTAAGATTCACACGCATGTGCGCCAAAACGCCGAAACGGTTCGAGTGTGTGGCCGTGAGTACGCAACGGGATGTTTGAGGTCTACGTGTTGGTGTGTGTGCGTGGTGTGAGTCAGGGCGTGCCGTGCAACAGAACAAATACCACTAGTGTCACGTAATTTTTTCGAGGGTACTCTTCTGGGATTATTTGTCTCTAGAAAAAGCTTATTTGCTTTTAAGCTAGGTTCGAAAATGCAAAACTCTCGATATAACTTGAAATGAAAGATTTTTTTTGTGTGAATTGAACTACTTTTCAGATGTATGTATGTCAGTGCCACAAAATTTCGTTGCAAAAACTCTGCTTGTACAGTAAAAACCGCGACATCCTCGAGTTTTCAGAGATGGCTGCTACCTGCAAGAGGCTGCAAAGGAGGAGTATTTGCTATCACTACTAGAGTACCGCCACACCGAAGGGCATCACTAATGGCGATTCATAGTTTCATATACCCAAGAGACCATGTAGAGTTCAGGAACCATACATGTGGGAGTGAAGCGCTAGTCGCTGCTAGGGGTGGAAACGGATCGGATACGGTCGAATAGTATCGAATACGAATACAAATTCATATTTTTAAAACGAATACGAATCACATTCGAATATTCTCAAATACGAATACGAATATTCTCGAATCGAATACGGATATTTTCGAATCACGGATTTTCTCGGATACGAATATCGGATAAAGCGGTTCCTAGCTATTTTGCCGATTTTCACGGTTTTGACCGTTACCGGTTTTAAACCACCTAAATTCAAATTTTGAATCACAAAATTTGTCAATTTTCATGGGTTCTAAAACGGATCGAATACGAATCAAATAGTCTCGAATACGGATACGATACGAATATTCTCGAATACGAACGATACTGAATACTCTCAAATACGGATACGAATATTCTCGAATACGAATCGAATATTTTCGAATCGGATTTTTGCTTACCATATTCGTGTTTTCTGGATACGAATATCGGATATCTGAATTATCCGTTACTGCTTTCCACCCTAGTCACGCTCTTGGGCGGGAGGGCTTGTTCTTTTAGCTGCGCTATGACTTTTGGTGAAATTTTGAATTTTGGTGCATTTCTGATTACGAGAGATCGATACTCACTTACGATTTTGGCTAGTACGATGTTAAGCTTTTAACGTGTACTACGTTTAACTTGTAGACCCGTCTTGAGAAAATACTCGTTTAAAAGTTAGGTCATCGAGTCGCCAAAAGCCGACGGCTGTGGCACGAAGAACAGCCAATTCTTCGCTCACGGGGCCGCCAGGGGCGACAACCCCGAAGGTCGAAACCAACGCGAGGCGCGTCGCTGAAATCATGTGTGCGTGCATGATTTATCGTGGCCGCTGTCCTCAAGACGTTCACGGCCGAAGAGCGCCCACTCGTCAGCGTCGCTTGCCTGCTCGCATGCCCGGCCTTATGGCCGTAAGTAGCATGGTGCCGGTGAGTTTTAGCGGATTTAATGTTATTTTCGATGTACTTATAAAATTAACTATATACATAGTATATTTATAGAAATAATATTTTATCGTTTGATGGATGGGCGCAGACGGGAGACGACGGGTGACACTGCCGCCGTGCTGAGCAGACAGCGCTCGCCGCCAACTGGATAGCAATTAGCGGTTTAATTATTGTCTAAATTGTAATTTTATATTATATTAGTTTGAATTTTAAATATAGCAAACGAGTTTAAAAATTACGAAATTTTATACACGACTCGACACAACGTACTTCATTGTGTAATTTTTTACAATTTTATCCTTGCTGAATATTGTCCAAAACTTTGTATGATTTTGATATTTGTAGTAATCTATATATAGCAAATGAGTTTCAAAATTATAAAATTTAATGTGGAGCCTTCCAACACAGCTTGACCTAATTATGTATTTTTGAGGAATTTTATATGCTCTGAATTTGCAATGTTAATTCGTGATAATTTAATCGTAATTAGCAATATACGATGCTCATGCATCTTTTGAAGGTGTGACCTCGTCCTTCGTACATATATATCATCTTGTCGCTATCTTTTCTTTTCACCGCGTCCTTTGCACAAGTGTCACCGCCTGCTCGCCTCGCGCCTCCTCGTCGCCGATGTTGTTATGGTCGTCTGTTCAACCTCGCCCGCTCCATCGTATCCATATTTATCGGTGTTACCATGCCGTCTCCCTCACCGAAGTGCGCGATCGATAAGGAGTCCTTAATTTGCGGGTGAGTGCACCGGTTCCCTTTGCGCCGACCATAAATCACGAACCTCTCGTAGTTGGTCATCGGTCATCTCGACGCTCATCGATAAGCTCATTCTCGTGGTCGTCGCTCAAAATTAAGAGTGCGTAGCTAATTATTTAGATAAGCATAATGCAACAATTAATTTTATTACAACAATATAGTTTTCTTGTAGTGTGTCCATGATGGCTCCATTGCTCATTAATAGATTTTGTATTCCTTCAGAATCACAAAGGCTTGAGTCTCTCATCCCAAGTGCGATTCAGGTATTCGTTTGGTCCTTGATATGCTTTTATTTTCTAGCTCATCTGTGGTAAATTTCTGCTTGCTACTTGAATTCAGAGATTCACAGGATATATAAATGTTTTCTCATAGTGAGCCTCTGAGTCCATGTATGCAAACAGATAATTCCTTGATAATCTGTTTTGCTCATGGCTTTGTGCCCTTGGAGGAATATGATAATTGCATCCTTTGTCATAGAAACATTCTTTTATTTTGAAGTCACGGAAGCATTTACCATTGGCTTCTTTTGACCCAATGGTGACAATGATTTTAGAATGTTTTTGGAGCTTTTAATTCTTGTATTTTTAATATTTTTCTAATCCGTAATAATACACGGGCATGTAGCTTGTGTGTGTGGAAGAGTAGGTTAGTGGAGCGTTGGTAATTCACAAATCAAATAGGCTACTGGTTCCGACTAGGGATTCTCTGTAGTCAGCGAGGTCCGTACGGTATGTAGTATTTCTCGTGACCGTTGCGAAGAAACGGCTAGAAATAGCGCTAGTTTTAGCTTATACTTGTAGGTTTTTCAGAGAGGATTCGAAAATCTGTATTTTGCATTTGTAAACATCGGCAGAATCGGGATTAGTTGATCGGGAGCTACTATAATCACCAGCAAAGGCGCAGCATTGGATCATCAAACCATTCACAGTTTTGTAACATCAGTACTTCAGTATTACTTTCTTGTTCGAAAATGCAAAACTCTGGGCATAACTTGAAATGAAAGATTTTTTGTGTGAATTGAACTACTTTTCAGATGTATGTATGTCAGTGCCACAAAATTTCGTTGCAAAACTCTGCTTGTACAGTAAAAACCGCGACATCCTCAAGTTTTCAGAGATGGCTGCGACCTGCAAGAGGCTGCAAAGGAGTATTTGCTATCACTACTACAGTACGGCCACACCGAAGGGCATCACTAATGGCGATTCATAGTTTCATATACCCAAGAGACCATGTAGAGTTCAGGAACCACGCGTGTAGGAGTGCAGCGCTAGTCGCTGCTCTTGAGCAGCGAATTCTTGCGCTCACGGGGCAGGGCGACAACCCTGAAAGGCTGAAACCAACGCTGAGAGCGCCGCGCCCACTCGTCGCGCGTCCGTTTGCTCGTGCCGCGTCCGTTTGCCTGCCTCTGCATGCCCGGGCCTTATGGCCCGTAAGTAGCATGGCTGCCCAGGTGAGTTTTTAGCGGATTTAATGTTATTTTCGACGGTACTTATAAAATTAACTATATACGGAGTATATTTATAGAAATAATATTTTTATCGTTTGATGGATGGGCGACAGCACGGAGGAGACGATGGGTGACACCTGCCGCCCCGTGAGCAGACGGCAAGCGCCTGCCGCCCGCCCACTGGATAGCAATTAGCCGGTTTAATTATTGTCTAAATTCGTAATTTTATATTATATTAGTTTGAATTTTAAATATAGCAAACGAGTTTAAAAATTACGAAATTTTATACACAGACTCCTGACACAACGTACTTCATTGTGTAATTTTTTTACAATTTTATCCTTGCTGAATATTGTCCAAAACTTTGTATGATTTTGATATTTGTAGTAACTGTTATATATAGCAAATGAGTTTCAAAAATTATAAAATTTAATGTGGAGCCTTCCAACACAGTTGACCTAATTATGTATTTTTGAGGAATTTTATATGCTCTGAATTTGCAATGTTAATTCGTGATAATTTAATCGTAATTAGCAATATACGATGCTCATGCATCTTTTGAAGGGTGTGACCTCTGTCCTTCGTACATATATCGGCTGTTGCTGCTATCTTTTCTTTTTCACTGCGTCCTTTGCACAAGTGTCACTCTGCCCGTGTCGCCCCCCTCGCGCGCTCCCTCGTTCGCACTGATGTTGTTATGGTCGTGCTGTTCAACCTCGCCCGCTCCATCGTATCCATATTTATCAGTGTTACCATGCCGTCTCCCCTCACCGAAAGTGCTGCGCATCGATAAGGAGTCCTTAATTTGCGGGGTGAGTGCACCGGGTTCCCTTTGCGCTCAGCCATAAATACGAACCTCTCGTAGTTGGTCATCGGTCATCTCAGTCGCTCATCGTATAAGCTCATTCTCGTGGTCGTCGCTCAAAATTAAGAGTGCGTAGCTAATTATTTAGATAAGCAAGTTCATACCTCATTAAGGATGTGATAGGAGGACACGGTTGTGCTGATTGCATCTCCCGAAAGACAGGTAATTTTTTGGATGGGTAATCAAATTGTCGGTAATTAATAAACTATTTTTATGTAATTACACACATATAATCAGTTTTGTTGTAACGCTTACTGCGGATCTGGTTGTTGTAGATTCAGATATCGCAAATATGGAACACTTGACAATGTTCTACAACGATGGTCTTGTACGGGTTGGACCCAATGGGTTGGATCTATCAACATGTCAATACAAGGTACTTTGGGCCGAGGGACTCAACGTCATGAATATTCATGAGCTACGAAGCTGCATTAGAAGGGAGTTCGCCACGGAGGCATTGGAGATGAAACTTGCCATTGAGGGGATCACCTGCATCAATAGCGCGTAGGAGCTCATGAAGGTGAATGACACTTCAGCATGGAGGCAGTATATGCAAATTGCCTCTCAGTCTGAGACGGTCATTTATGGGGGGCCAATGATGTACCTAAGTTTTACGCGCCGAGAGTTGAAAAACGTTGATGAGCCTGGCCCCTCGACACCTGGGAACCACAAGCGGAGCTTCAAGATGATACCATTAAATATGTTGTATCGGAGGGAAGACTCGCCCCTTATTTCGTACGAAATGATGGGACGGGCGTGTGGTGGTTAGCTCGAATTGACTGCCACGAGTATCTACCGAACCAACTGCTCGGGTTGGAGTCCGACGAGGACACTGACCTAGGCCCCGATGATACCGAGGACGGCGCACAGTAGATGGCTGGTCCACCCGGGGGAAATAAACAATTACATAAATATTTATTTTATGGCAGTACAATACTACAAATAATTAATTACATGGTTATTTATTTCATGGCAGTAGATTACTACAATAAATATTTATTTCAAGGCAGTATAATACTACACAAAAATTAAGATGGAATAATGACAATATAATAATATAAATTAAAATTTACGATAAAATAAACAATACATAAATATATGTATCTTTAGACTTCACAACCCACCAAAACCCACCAATTCATGGCATGTTGGCACCCTACCTTTACATTCGAGATTGATTTTTGTATGCTAGCTATATTTTAAGCTCCACTAAAGAATCGACAGTATGTTGAGCTGTTAACTTCATTATTTTATGTGTGAAATTATTAAACAACCTAAGACCAGGGCCTATCGAGGAATTACTCAATGATGAATCTTCTATTTTAAATCTTTTTATTGCATTGCTTCTCATATGAATTATTTCTTAAAGATGACTTAAACATACATACACCTAGTCTAATATAGCTCTCTATGTCAGTAGGGCCACTAGACAACCAACCAAGAATCTAAAATTCAGGATTTAAGTGTTATATCCAACATAAGTTTTTCTTGTACCATTATGAGAGAAGACATAGTTTATCGTGATCGAAAAACTAGAGGTAAATCACTACAAA
Organism: Bonia amplexicaulis; assembly: GCA_036346245.1. Classification (NCBI taxonomy): domain Eukaryota; kingdom Viridiplantae; phylum Streptophyta; class Magnoliopsida; order Poales; family Poaceae; genus Bonia; species Bonia amplexicaulis. The sequence goes on along the minus strand of CM070736.1, from coordinate 37,694,224 downwards.
CTTTCTCAAAAAGTTTGAAGACAATTTTATTAGTCCGACACTACAAGCATTCATAAAAACATGTATATATAGATACATATACATATACATACATACATATGTGCGCATGCACACACACACATATATAATGACAGTACAATACTACAAATTAAAAATTATGATAAATAAATAAATATTACAAATAAATAATTACATAGTTATTTACTTCAGGGCAGTACATTACTACAAATAAATATTTATTTCATGGCAGTACAATACTACATAAAAATTATGATGAAATAAATAAATATATATATAATGGCAGCACAATACTACAAATTAAAAATTAAGATGACAAAAACAATTACATAAACACACACACATGTATATATATGAATGTATGTATGTATACACACACATAGGTATTACACAGAAAGTACCTGCTAATACTATTGCTAACCAGCTGCGAAGAATTGCGAGACTCTAAGAGCGACTGCGAGAGAGTTTGCTAAAGAGAGACTGTGAGAGCAACTGCGGGTAGTTTGCTAAAGAGAGACGGGGAGAGCGTCTGCGAAGAGCGCATAATTTATAGCACGAGCAAGAGCGCACTCATGCTAATGAAGCGCCGATAATGACGGGAGTGAATTGCACGCGGGGAGACAGACGCGATGCAAGTGACACTTTCGGTGGTCTATTTCTTGCACGAGAGCTCAATTTCCATATGAACCAAATGGCTACAACCCATTCCATTTGTTCGCATGTATACTAAACAAAGCAAACAAAACCAACCCCTATCCACCTCTGCCATATGGTTCCAAAGCCTGCCGCCCAGAGGCAGAGCTCCAGGTGATTAGCAAATGATTAGCAGGGGTGTTTGTACTATTATATGTATTCCTATAAATATTCTTAATGTATAATTTTTGAAAAAATAGACAATTACTATGACTGTGTCAGGAGACCGCACGTAAAATTTTATAATTTTTGAAGCTCGTTTGCTATATGTAACAACTCCTACAAATATCATAGTCGTATGAATTTTTAGCAACATTCACAGTGGATAAAATTTCCAAAAAATTATACAATCAAGTAAGTTATGTCAGAAGGCTGCATATAAATTTTTATAATTTTTGTGAATTTATTTGCTATATTTAAAAATTCAAATAAACAGTATAAAAACTAAGCAAGATAATTAAGCTGGCTAATTAGCCGACTTAATTACTTGATGCTCGGTGGTGGGGCGGTGGGCACCTGGTGCCTGGTGGTGGGGTGGCAGGTGACACGCGTCAGCCCAATGGCATCGTCGCCCGGCCACTGGACGTTAAAAATGCTATTTTTACTAATACGATATGTATACAACTTTTTCTGTAATTATAGTAGCAAACAATGTTATATATATCAAAAGTCAGGGAAGTGAGGCACCACCCAGAGTATTTCCAAACATACACTCCAAAGGTATTAGTAGTAGCTATCTAAAGTGTTACTAAACCCGAGAAAATTCTTCAGGGGGGACACCTGAATCAATGAATTATCCTGCGCTGCGCTCTCTTTTATCGCTCTAGCCAGTCACATTAACTCAGAACTAAAATCTCAGGAAGTGGCCAACACTAAGGGCTTGTAGTTTGTAGCATGTACAATGGTATAGATAACTGATGTCTATAATATCATCTATGATATCTATAGATGATACTAAAGACAACTTCTACAATGTGTTATCTTTTTACATATCTCTATAAACAATATATTCATGATATAATGTGTTTTGTTTTTTGTATTACAGTCGATTGCTGTATAAGAGACGGCCTTATTCTCTATACTCTCTCTTCTCTATATCATCTTATGTCTTATATGATAAAGCTTATAGACAGCTAATGTTGGTCGGATCTCCTCACAGTGCTAGCGGAAATATTTGGCGGGAATGTTTCAGAGAATTGTTCAGACGAGCATATATTTGAATCGCCAGTACCCCCAGTGCCTCTCTGAGTCACTGGGGAGCTCTAAATTTGCTGCCCACAATTCAGAAGTAAAAGCTCAAGGAACTCCCGTACGCTACGGTCTGGGCCTCCTCGTCAGACCACCCCAAAAAAACATTTCTTACAGATTTTGCAGCAATCTCATCCACAAGACGAGCATTTCTTCAGAAATCAGCAGCCCCAACAAATCCTCCTCAACACCAAAAACACCCTCTTTGTGATGAATTTCAAAAGCTCAACAAATTTTCACCGTCCGTGCTCACAACCTTTTCAAATGATTACCAGAAACGACCTCTAAATTTTCAAAAGAAATTCTTGGAAGGGTGTCTAAATAAGCCTTCTTTTCTTGGATAAGATGTGAATGACCCCCTCTTTGTGATGAATTTCAAAAGCTCAACAAATTTTCACCATCCATGCTCACAACCTTTTCAAATGATTACCAGAAACGACCTCTAAATTTTCAAAACAAATTATTGGAAGGTTGTTTAAATAAGCCTTCTTTTCTTGGATAAGATGCGAATGACCTACAATTCTGACAGTTTTAGTTGGTTGTCAACATTTCAGAATTAAAAGAAGTTAGACAAGGAAACAAATACAGTGCAGTAGTACAAAGGAGTAAGGGGGAGAGGATTTGCTCACTGTTAGTGAAAGGTAAATCCATCACAAGTGGCTCTGAGAATGTCAGACTGTGGTTTGCCTCAGTTCTTTCGTTCTATCCAGGAAAGGGAATTTACTACTCCAAAGCACAAGTTCAGTCTATCTCAGGGCACACAATTTCTCTCCCTGTTTGAATCAAAAACATACCACTGGCTGCCACATAAAGGAATGGTCAGTGGTTACCAGAATTCAGATGGTGAGGTGATTCATGTGACTCTGCCCAGGGAGGATGCAATTCGTTTAAGTTGCTGAATTTAATAGGCATGGTACGACGAGGCGGCACGAGCAACCGAAAAGCAACATGTCATCATCGAAGCATGTAATAAATAAGAGCCTGCACCGACATTCTTGTAAATGTTCTGGTATGAATAGGAAAGATTTTGCAAGAACATGGCTAGGGAATGAAATGTTTAGAGGTGTCAATATACTTCCAAGCTCACTGAAATGTTAAGGTTTGTCTTGTGACATGTAACATCCCATTTTGGGAGTTTAAAAAGTGCTCGAAAGAAATTCGCAATTTGAATTCAAATTGAAGTTCAACTCAAAATTCAATCCATTTTTCAAAATTTTCGAAGCTCAAATCGTCCTTGGGCCAAGCCCAGCCCGTTGTTAGATCGAGAAGGCCGATTAGAGGGGGTGGATAGGCGGTCTAAAAATTATTCTCTAATTAATTATCAATTTTCTATTTGGCTAAACCAAATAAATAATGTGAAAACTTAACTAAAAAAGGATTAGCACAAATAACGTCTAAAACAACTGGATTCACCTAAGTGGACCAACAAAATAAGCCTATGTCAAGATTTGCAATCTTAGGATGACAAACAATCAATTTAATTCTATGAAGATAAATTGCTTCAAGGTAAATTGAGCACAAGAAAACAAACTACAATTGACACGATTGCTTTTTACCATAGTGATCGGAGACTTGCCGGTCTCTTTTAGTCCACGTTGAGGTTAGCCCAAATGAATTGGATTGGCTCCACGAATTAAACCGAAACATCTCAATTCACTAGTGGTATCTTTTTTCCTCTCTTGGTAGGTGAGCTTCAACCTTCACAACTTTGCCGGGTCTTCTCACATATTCTTTGAGAAGATCACCGCGCACGACGCCTCCAACGTCGTCTAGAAATCGGTAAACTCCAAGAGTAATAAGTTAAGCCCCGTGCTTTACCCTCACCACGTGCAACGAATGCACACCGCTCAAGTGGATACACAATCCACCTCTAAATGAAACACATGCAATCTAGAGCCTTCCTTCTTGCTCACATAGTGTAACATATGCACAATTGAGAGGAATACCTCACACTAGCTCAAGAGAGTGAAATGTACTGCCAAAAGTTATACTCCAACCGGCCACAAGGGGGTATATACACCCACACCTTGAAACTAGCCGTTGGGACAAAAAACAGGATTTCCAGAAGTACCGCAGACAAACAACTGATACTTCTTCTCCCCTAAACAACAGTAAGAAAACTAGCAGTTGCAGGAAAATCCGATAGTTCCATCGTGCAAAGTACGATACTACCGATCATCGAAAATACCACAGTGTCTCTTTGGAAAAAACATACTGCTACACAGGCTGAACGTTCCACAAATCGAAAGTACTGCTCACACAGAGCTAGGGATGGCAATCGGGCGCGACGGGTACGGGTAGTGCTCGCCCATACCCGTACCCGCGACCCCGATTTACGCCCACGGGTATACCCGCGAAGGACCACGGGTAAAAAACCTCGCCCATACCCGTCGCCCACGGGTATACCCGTTTACCCGCGAACTGAGTACATGATATTCAAACATCACCAATGCATCACACATTCAACTACAATGAAAATACAAATTGACATAGTTCACACATTCACACATTCGACTCAAAGACGAATCCACCAAAGAAAAGAAAGACTTCTGTTTACGTTTACGCAATTCACCCAGCTATATTGCTTTTATACCTACATGATAGATTTAAGCTGATAAATATAGGATATACCATACCATAGCAAAGGAAAGAATATAAGCACGCTGCACACCTATCCTATAAGATATCCATAGAAGTGAGTAACAGTTGATGAGCATACATGAAGAAACATGTTAACTTAGGGCATGAACAAGGCTGTGGTTTATTATTGATAATGTAAAACAGCAACAAAAACAAACGATATTGATACAGAGTGCACAGTGCAGATTCGTCTTGTTTGCAGCAAATGGTAAGGTATATTGAACTGTTGAAAGTACTAGGTGATGCAATGCTAGTAATGATAAACTAATTCTAGCTGCATCTACCATTTCACAGTAATGTTTACATTTCAGAAATTTGGTGGACATTAAATCTAGATTTGCATCAGTTTTAGCATCAATACTGCTCTCACCTCAATCCATGCGCCACAAAACTCAGTAACTGGTGATCGATAAACCTTCACTTGACCATCTACAAACGACCGACAAACAACGAAAAGTCTCTCCATATGCACCAGACCAAGAGAGGAAACATGTACAAAGGAACATCAAACATCAAACGGATAGAGTGAACTGATCCCAATTCATTTCTGCCATGGTCATAGACTCATATATACGCTCCCATTGATTATCTTGCTGTCTTGCACCTTGCAGAGGAGCAAGCTAGCTAGTAGTCTAGTAAGTAGTAAACTATATGAATCGTAAATCTTGTGTGCAACTGTGATTCAATACCTTCTCTGCTCACCACTCCTACAGGCGTCAGTTGGATCCGGCGTCTCGGCGGGTGGAGAGGACGGCGGGCGGATCCGGATCCGGCTTCGGGGGCGTGGCGGCGGTGGGCGGCGGTGGTGGGGCTGTGGCTCGATGTGGCTCCATTAGGGTATTTGCCCACGGGTAGGGTTAGGGTAAGCGGGCACGCTTGCCATACCCCTACAGTAGCCGATAGTACCACTCATTAATCGGACCCCTCACACAGAGCCGATCGGATCGCTCACACAGAGTTGGTCGAAAGTCTCGATCGTCGACTACCCTAGTCCTCGACCACATTGGATGGTTCGACCACTCAAGTCTCCGACCACATTGTCTAGTTCGACTACACAGGTCTTCGACTACGCTGGGCTTCGACCATGTTGTCCGGATTGACCACACAGGTCTCCGACTACGCTGGTCTCCGACCATCGCTGGACTTCGACCACATTGTCCGAATCAACCACACAAGTCTCCGGCTACACTGATCTCCGACCACATTGTCCGGATCAACCACACAAGTCTCCGGCTACACTGATCTCCGACCACATTGGTTTCGACCACTCAGGTTTCGACCACATCGATCATGTCGATTTTTGACCACGTCAATCTTCGATTACACAGATCTCGACCACCACATTGATCTTTGACCACGTTGTATCAATCACATCAGTTCAACCACGTCGATTTTGACCACACAGGTCTCGACCACGTCGGTGCGACCACGCTAGTCTTCGATCACACATATCTCGACCACGTCGGTTCTAGCCGTCTTGGTTCGACCACGCTACTTTTCGATCACACAGATCTTGACCACGTCGGATTCGGCTGTCTTGGTTCGACCACGCTAGTCTTCGATCACGTAGATCTCAACCATGTTAGTTTTGACCACACTAGTTTAGATCACACAAATCTCGACCACGTCAGTTTCGACCACTTCGATCTTTGACCACATTGTTTCACGACCACCTAGGTCTTCTGACCACCAACAGATGCGGCAGTTCCGTGATTACAATGTCGATAGTTCCGACTAGAGGTAGTATTGCAAAATACACTGTGGTAGTTCGATTTCCCTGAGAAGTGCATATATTTAATAGATTTTGCAAAACATATTTGTAAACTATAGTATCATACACACAAGGATTATCCATGATTCTCAATAATTTACAAAATAAATTTGCACACTTTTAGAATCATAACACAATGATTATATATACGAGTTTCAATATTTGCAAAACACATTTGTAAATATAAGCCTCATACTATAAAGAATGGAAACATGTACTTCAAACACTTGCAAAACACATTTGCAATGTATAGTCCCATGTTACAATGATTCAACACATGAGCTTTAACTATTTGTAAAACACATTCGCAAATACAAGCCTCATGCCAAAGAAAGTTAGAGCAAATGAGGTTGAGCTATCAATACATGATGAGACTCAAGCTACTAGACATGACCCCTCTTAATAGTACGCCAATCTATACTAGCAACCCGGTCTTGCAATCAAACACCAAAACCGGTAAATGACTAGGAACACATCATTAACTCTAGTTAGCCTTACCTTTGTCTTAAGTCATAGTCTTGATATGCATCAGTTCATGATGCGTCCTTTACTTCAACTGCATCAACATATGATAGATCTTTACTTGACTTGATGATCAACACATGATCATCTCCTCTTGGACATGCATCAACTCATGATGCATCCTGCACTTCACTTGACTTTATGATCTTCAACATATGAAGTCACCCCAAGTCTTCTTCATTTGTGGAACCTAACATATTCAGCCAACTCATGGACAAATGTTAGTCCATAAAATAATTATCATCAATTGCCAAACTTCACCATTAACTCATAATAGAGAGACTATATTCTATAGTCTTTTCTTTTTGCTAATTCATGACAATCTCAATAAATAATGAGATAAAAAATGAATTACGAGTATACAACATGTACACGGCAATTGTATACTCTAGATAAGTTTTTAAAGCAAAGTTTACTTATCCGTTTGTCATTAATCATTCAACCATTAACACATAATGGAAGAACTAGATGATAACTCGATTATGAGTATACATGAACTATATAAGTTATATATACCAAAAGATATGTTTCAAAGTAAAGATCCTTAATATGTAAAAATAGAACATGAGAACCACAAAATATAGAGTGAACTCCCCTAAATGTGTTCATACAAGAATGTATTGTGAAAGCATATGCACATATTCAAGTTTGACTAATTTGGTAAAGTTCATTCTATATTTTGGATCCAAAGAATGTAATAAGATAAGAATGTGATATTGAATGCATACCTCTTATGTTTTTCATCTTTTCATCCAAATGAGACTAAGCAATATCATAATCAACAAATATATTAGTTTCACAATTGTATTTGTCATTATCACAAAAACTAACTTAATGGAGGTTGAACTTACACCCATTCTTTCCCTACCCCGGCCTAGATGGCCTTGATGCTGCCCACGCCACCGAGACGCCCTCCCCACGCTGTTTGTGCCTGCCGCGCCAGCCATGGCGTTACTGCGTCGTGCGCACCCCTGACACGCACCCGCTGCACACGGGGTTAGTGCCACCTCTTCCTTTGTGCCCTTGTGCGTCACTATGTGCCCTTGTGCTAGCCAGCGTCATGCCACCCTTGCCTGGACCCCTTTCCCCTCCTTCCTCTCTATGCCACACCGTGCCACACTACGTCCCGCGCGTGCGTAGCCATAGCGCCTTAACTCCCACGTCGTACACTAGCTTCACTTTCCTTGCTCTGTTGCCCTTGGTTTCCGCGTGGGCCTTAATGCCCCCAACATCTCTTTCCCACCTCCTCGACTATAAAGCCTTTGGTCGGCCTTCCCATTCCCTCAATTGCTCCACCGCCACCTCCCTCGCCACCGAGAGCTCCCACACCTTCTTCTTCTTCGGTTCCAGCCATCTCTCCCAACGCTGCCGTCGTCGTTAATTCACCACACCTCCGTTCAATTCACCACATTTGGATCACCGCAAGGAAGTCCCGAAGACATCCCAAGCTTCGTCGACCGTCTTCAATCCCTTCGACGAGCCTCCTGCATCAACTTCCTCACCGTCGATCTGGATCAACGCCGCCAACTCGTTCACTTTTTCTCGAGCCCTGCCCTTGCCTTTGTGAGTCCCTCTCTGCCCCTAGATGCTCCCCTAGCTTTTAATTGGCTTTTGGTGCCGCCGCCTAGCTCCCCACCGGCCACTGAAACCACCAAATCAACCCGCGTTGCCTCACCTCTAGGTGTAGTTCAGCACAGGGGTTCTATTTTTTGCCCTTACCGGTGACCCCCGCTGCCCGCTCCGCCGGTGGCAAGCCGTGGTCTTCTCGGTGGGAAGACGAAGGCACTATTCACATGTCATTAGGATTAAGGCACACAATTAACTTAGTTAATGATCGGTGTTTAGTTTAGTTATTCCTTTCGCTCACATGCGAGCCCCACTCATTAAGTTAACCTTTTAACTCTATAGCATGTGGGCCCCTATCCATTTAAATCCTTATTAAAATCCGATTAAGTTGTTGTGAGCCACTGACAAGTGGGCCTGGTTCACTGCTGAATAGTGCATGGTCCCACCTATCAGCCCCTCAAGCCTTTTCCTTTAAGCAAATATTTCAAAAATAAATTAAAATCCATAGGTCCCACCTGTCAATCTCGGTAATATTTTCTAATTAAGAAATAATTCAAAAATTAAATAATTATCAGTGGACCTCACCTATCAGTGAGAGAGTACTCTCTATGCTCTATTTATTTTTGAATTTAATCCAAATTTAAATTTTGGAGAACCCGTTCTCACTCATCTTAACTCCAAATTTAATGAAATTTGTTTCTAAATTCATGTAAATTCAAGATCTATCTAACAGTAGTGGAATTATCTAATTTTATTTAATTTGTATTTTTTTTGCTCATGCGTTTATTTACTTTCTGATGCGATTGTTCGAGTAAAGTACAAGTACATGGAAGAGTCGGAGTCCGAGCCAAGTCAATATTTTCAAGACCAACCCGCTTGTGAGCCAGGCGAGTCAATGCTTTGATTATATTGAATTTGCATTTTATGCAAATTTATATTTATTAAAATTATCTACCTGCATGCTATTATTTGTTATGCAAATATATGTTCAATTTGAGGTTATAGATACATGCTTACTTGACATTTTATTATTATTATGCCATCCTTTGGATACTTAAATCATATAATCCTTGTCACCGTAGAAACTTAATGGTAATCATACTAGCTATAAGTTGTATTTAAAGGTCATGCTTAGTTTTGCATAAGTACAAAGGTATTAAGTTGCCGTCTCATCATCTTTTAATCATGAAACTAGTTTTGAGCAGCTATTGGAGGGAAATGGCTGGTATGTTGAGATGATTTAGTTTTGTATTTCTCAAAACCCTAAAACGTGCTTTTCGAAGGACTAAATCCTATGATGACCTCCCAATGTAAAATAGTACAACTATAAATCTATAATAAATACGATCTGACTAACTAATTTACATCCACCAGTGCAGGTTGCACCATTAGAGTGACCCACAGGCCGTGTCATTAGTTTTAAACCATTGTGGACACGAGTTGTGCCACTGGATTTAAACTGTCGTGTGGCGTAAGAGGAGGATCTTAGTGCAGTGGACATAACCTCACTAAGATGAAATCTTAGCGTATAACTTACACTAGGTGATGTATTGTTAAGGTCTTATGGTAATATGCTTGATTCATATATCCAAGAAAATATGTAAAACATAACAAGTTGATTATTTCTTGTAGGTAAAGTGTACAATCTCTGCAGAGTGTAAACTATTCGAACAATTATGTTCACGGTCACGTGGTTTCACAGATCCAGAGAATGGTGCAGTGGTTTCACAGAGAATTCTAGATTGGCTAAATCTAGGTTCGACATGACATTTCCGCAAACATTTCTAGAAAGAATCAAGGTGGCATTTGCATTCCCGTGGTGAAAATTGAAAATGGAAGCAGCATATCAGTGACAGGAGAAACTGGGTAGTCAGCAAAAATGTCACAACCACCATGTTTAAAGATTACATATAAGCCCCATGACATGTAGGAAGCAATTTCAACATAACGAGGAACAACCACTTGTTCAATAGATATCCAAATTTGTGCTAATTATTCATGGGATAGATGGTAGATTTCAGTAGACATAAACCCAGTTGCGCCACAGATCCTGTGTTCAGAAGCCCTGTTCAACAAGGTAATCACCAAGTCTCTCCACAACCATGTTGCACTGGCCAGGAGTCATTGGTTCCTCATAGATTCCAATGATGATGGATAGATTGGTCTTCTTGATAGTAACCCCTCCAGATCCCTGCAAACAAAGTAACAATGATGGGATAAAAGAAATTATATTTTGCTAGGGATATGAGGCAAGAGCCCATATCAAAGAATCTTACAGGTAAAATCAATAGCTTTGTTATACATGAAATACTTTTGCGCTCATGTTAGTGTTAGGAGAAATAAAAGTTTGATTAGTCTACTTTCAGGGTAAAATGGGTTTGATCATATAAACTAAATTATTAACATGTCCCACTCCCCATAGTGAAACTGTTTAACAACCCAGAAGTCTAGATGGTTTTTAAGATGCTACAAAAGATTATCTTTTGGCATCCGGAAAGTGCAATACATTGAGACCAATTAATGTTTAAAGAAGTAGTTTGGCGATTTCACCTTAAAATGAAATGAAGATTTTTTGCTGTTTCAGTGGACTTCTGCATGTGTATAATCCACTTTCAAGTCTTAGGTGCAAGGTTGGCGATGTTTTCCATTCTAGGCAGTGTGAAGTGTGTGGAGGGTTCTAGTAAAGGCATTCATCATATCCGGTATAGGTGCTATGCCAATCAGTATAATTCCTGCTGATCGTATGAAAATTGAAAACCTTGGTTGTAACTTGTAAGCACATAATGTCATCGCATTATTAGGTGTTAGCAATAGAATGACAGTAATTGGGGAAAAGAAACTATAGAAGCTTGTCAGGTTCCAAAACATATGCTAGACTCAACATTTTCTCAGTAGTTAAGACTTCTCACTGGATACCAGACAATGTTTTATTGTCCTAGAAAGGTTATCAGTTTGAGTAGTTTTACTTGCATCTCAATTTCCATTTACAAACCTTTATACATAGTAGGGGCCTTCCTACTGTTTCCGTAAAAAAACTTCTAATTTACGACGTGTATAATCAAAGCTTCCTACATAACATCTCCAAGTTATGATTTTAACACACAAGCAGTGATATTGTTGTAACTTTTGTCATTAATTGGGAATCATCAAGCAATTGCCTTCCTATACGCTGTGGACACAATATGTTTGTAGTTAACTTTTCACCTCCAAACAAATCAGATTTTTGCCTTGATTACTGATTAGGAAGAGGTGGCCTGTTCATTATGTGAAATGGTAACAAGAGGAAGCTTTGTTTGATGGGAGTTGATGCCCTTATGAGGCCATATGGAAGTAAGAAGACTAAATTGGCCGATGTGAACAATGCCATAGACTGATAGTCTGTAGGGCTAATCTTTACAGTGAAAAAAAAGAAGCTGATCGAGGATGTAATTACACAACTGCAGAAGCTAGTAGATACAACTAATTTCTATGCCCAAGAGACCTCTAAGACCAAAGACTGCAGGGGAGCAAGAGGATGTCTATGTTCTGGTGTTCATTGTTATTTCTACATGAATTGGTATGCCTTGTAAACCAATAATGAATTCGTTCTGTTCTGCTACTGGTGAAGGAACCTTGCAACACTATGGTTTCTTTAACAGAAACTAGCAGTAGACCCTTTGCTTCGAAAAAGGAGGTCATGAATTTCAACTAAATACATCATAAGAGATTTTTTTCTCAACACAGTCAGAAAATGGAATGCTAACTCCTAACCTTCTTCCCTCGAATGACAGCTCCAGGTTCACCTTGGATAACCATGTATTTTGTACCACCAAGGTATAATCCAGTAGGTGCCAGAGAGCCTGGCTCATTGAAGTCGTTCATTATTGCAGTGATCTCCTCAGGTTTGACCTGTGCAATGTAGAATAAAATGTTCATAAGAGTGTTGCAATGAAAAAGAGAGCAAAATTTTGAAAATTGAACAAATGAATGGAACTATAAGCTCCCTTGGAATCATGAAAGAGGTTTTGCGGCACAATTGAGAAAAAGCATTAAGCATACAAAAACTCTACAAATATTGCCAACATTTTAGATCCTGTTTATAGAAATTTTTGGCACATATAACTTGCCCAGAATACCAAAGTAATCATCAGTGTTGCGAAAAGCATATTGAGCAGTGGAACGAGCAAAATCACAAGGAAAGACGCCACTGCTTTGCCTCTTTGTTTTCAATGGCAGGATCTCCCTTTACCATTTGCTCAGATAGTCCGGTTATTGAAATAGCAATCTTTATCTTCTTCTAAAGTTGAGTGCAAAAGAAGAGCTAAGAAAGCGCCACATCGTCCTCAAATGCTGAAATGCATCCAACAAGCTAAAATGCATCAATAGAGTTTAAAGTATAAACCCCACCACAAACAGACAAACTTCTAGAGAATTCTACTTCACAAACTATGCTCGACCATAAACCCACAAACTTCTAGAATTGCCTCCTTTAGAGTATAGGCTCCACCCGTCGACCATAAGCTTTCTCCATATATTTTAGAAAGTAAAGACAATTCTACACACATACATTTACCAACTGTTTTCTATTGTAAACCCGTTCCAAGGCACGGGGTTTATTCTAGTTCTTATCAAGGAGGAAATTTAATGCAGATAGAAATAGTAATTAGCGCAGCAAACAAGAAGTTTTGAGCTACTGAATTGACTACAAAAAGGACAGCTTTAGTAGCCGGTTACTTGCTATAATTCGATGATTCAAATGGCTATATACGAATTGAATCAATTTTACGACAAATTGTACACCTTTTCTTTTGGTGATTATGTTTTTAGGGCTAAACGGAGCATCGCGTGAATGCCCCAGAGTATATTAACCAGCAATGTGTCAAAATTGTTTTTATCTACAGTTTTTCATGCTTGAAACAAAACTCGCAAGTCGCAAGATCACAAGCCCTGTTCTTTTCAGCTTCTAAAAGCTGCTTTTCAGCTTTTCTACAGTAACTAACTTTTAAACGAAGTATTTTTTCAAGATAGGGTCTACTAGTTAATTGTAGTACATACTTTACTGACTTCATTTATATTAGCAAAAATCGCACGTGAGTTTCTGTTACTCTGTAATCTCTTGTACAAACAGTCTAAAAACCACAAGCCGCAGCCAAAAGCCACAAGCTGTAGCCAAAAAGAACAGGCCTGAAAAAGATCAGGCACATGTGTACTTATTACTCGGTACCTAGCCTCGCAACCGATGAACCCAACCACAGGTAGAACCAACCAACCGATGGATTTCAATATACTGCGATCTACCTTACTGACTACGATTAGAACAAGCAAGCAAGCGGAAACGAGACGAGCCCAACAGCAAGATCGATCTCCCACGGATCGAGCTCCTCTGACATTGCCACGAGCGCCCGAACATGCAAGCATGGATTGACCGGACAAATTCCACGGGTTAGATTGCGGAATGACTCTGACCGCGGCGTTTCTCAGTGGGGAAGAAGAACAGCCGGGGAGAGAGATAGATAGATAGGGACCAACCTGGGGGAAGTTGTCGGATTGCGCCCAGACGGCGCCGTCGTGGCCGAGGATGGCGGCAGCGGTGAGGCGCTGGCCGTCGATGTCGCAGAGCAGGTGCTCGTCCACATACGCCTGCCACGACATGCCGCCTCCCCCTCCTCCCTTGCTCCCCTCCCTCTCCCTCTCCCTCTCCGCTCTCGCGCCGTTGCCCGGGCGGTGGCTCCGCGAGACTGCGACACCGCGCGTGCGTTGCGTTGGCTGCCTCTCGGTTCGGCTCCTCTCCCCTCTGCTTATGTGAACTTCCCAACGTTACGTGGGTTATCGCTTTTGGTTTCCACTTATTATGGCTTTTAGATTATTTGTTTCAGATATTCTAGAGTAATAAAAATTTATATATAATTTTTATTGATATAAATAAAATTGGTATAGTATATGCAATAATTAACTAAGTAGATTTTATATTAAAAAGATACTTCATTTAACAACTAGTTACTATAGAAAAATCCAAAAACCAAAAGGCTAAAAAAACAGAGCCGTACAGCTTGAGTCAAGCTGCTTGACACAGGTCCTCCATTCAATGTGGGAATCATTCTCATCCGTGACAACCAGCTCAAGATTTGATTCGAATCCTATCTGGCGTCATGAATTCTCTCTTTCCTCTTTGACGTCAATTGGTAAAGACCACCAGCTGCAGCTTATAGGTTACTAGTTATCTGCTCGTATGTTGTAATAAAATTTATTAGATATATAGTGAATTATGTTATGAAAGAGGATTACTCTGATCATTTAAAAAATGAAGAGTAATGAGAAGTTAAGAATAGAATGATTGGAGGAGAAGGGATGTACGACCATCAACTAATTCTTTTATAATAGTAATGATAATTATGATTGATGGTTTTTTATTTTAATATAGATGTTTGTGCGAATGAATCGGATACCGATAAAGTGCTTTAAAAAATCTATCTCGATAAACCACTTTAGAAAGATAACGAAGAAATCAATCTATTTATTTATTTAATATAACTTATAACATATAAGCTATAGGTTACAAAACAGCATCTAAGGGCATCTCTCCATCTCCCTCTCTTTTCCAAGATTTGGTCCAGCTCGCATCGCATCAAAATCCCAGGGCCTCATCTGCGTAGGTGTCACGTTGGTTGCTTTGTTGTGGTGCCGCCGTGCTGGCCGCGCAAGTGCGCGTGGATGGCTCCACGCAACGCCTCGTGTGCGGAAGGGAACACGCATCAAAGATTCGGCCAGAAATGTACACCCTCCTGAACCATAGAAACAGTAAACAAAGTGCCACGATTTTATGAATAAGATATGCTCCGTGAATAATCTGCATTGCCTTTTTCGTATTCTTCTTTTGCTTCATGATATTTGATCGAACTACAGATAAAAAACATGTTATCTATGAACTATTTAATATTTTTCTGATCTAGTAATAAATAACTCCATGTGATCGACTTTTCGATCACTCGTGGCATGACTATACACCCTTTTATCCGACCACGTAAGATCGATCACGGCAATCAGAGAGGGATTAATGATTGTAGTCGTTATTTTGTATTCAAAACTCTAGGACTACTACTCTGGCAAGGGACCACTCCCTACGATCTAAGAACCAGGACAAACGAGTGGCAGGCAGCAATCGAAAGATGATAAGATGTCGTTCCACGATTCGAAGTACACCATTGACCACATCTATGGAGGATCCTCGGCATATGAGTTAAAGTGATAGTACAAAGTTGTTGAGCAAGAGTTGTCAGGTCCCAAGGGAGTGATCACAGTACGCTACGATAAGAAAATGGTGCTAACATACGACCGCAAGTCTCTCGAGATGATCGGCCAGTTACCGACTAGAGCAGATACCAAGGCGCAGCCTTCGACCAAGCACTCGAAGGCTAAAACCGCGTTGAAGCCGAACGAGGAAGTCAAGAAGGTTCCTCTGAACTCAGCGGAGCCTTTGAAGACCGTTCGCATCGGGGCTACTCCTGACTCCGCATAGGAAGACGTCATCGTCACTTTCCTTTGGGCAAACACAGATGTGTTCGTGTGACAGCCATCCGACATGCCCAGAGTCCCCAAGGAGGTGATCGAGCACAGGCTAGCTCTACAGCTCGATAAGAAGCCCGTAAAACAAAAATTACAAAGATTTGCACCAGATCGACGGAAGCTATCATATTAGAATTGGACAAGCTACTCAAAGTAGGCTTTATAAGAGAAGTCAATAATGGTCCGAGGGCTGGGATGGTCCTTGAATCTCTCGCGGAAGAGACCTTAAAGTATGTCATTCAACTAATAATGTGGCTGAATACGAAGCTTTGTTGGCCGGCATACGAGTCGTGAAAACGCTCGGGATTCATTGACCACTCGTGAGAGGAGACTCTCAACTAGTCGTAAATCAGGTCGAAAAAGAGTATCAATGCTCTAATTTGATCATGTCTCAGTACTTATCGGAAGTCAAAAAGCTTGAGAAGCACTTTTTCGGTTTTGAGTTACAGTATATCACTCGGAATGATAACTTTCTTGCGAACCAATTAGCTCGACTAGCTTCTTCCTAATCACAAGTACCATTATGGGTCTTCTTAGAGCAACTCCAGAAGCCGTCTCTGGTCGAAGAACTGGAGACAATTCCTAATTAGGAAACCTCTCTAGAGTACGAGGATACCTGGATGGCTCCCATCTACGAGTATCTTCAGAAGGATTCAGTACCCGACGACGATCTTAAAGCAAATCGTCTATCGTACAAGGCCAAAATGTATACTTTGGCCGATGGGGTACTCTATAAACGGAGTACTCAGGGGGTTCTCATGCGATGCATATCACTAAAGGAAGGATTACAACTCCTTAATAACATACATGGGAGTATCTGTGGAGCACATGCTTTTTATAAAACGCTGGTCAGAAAAGCCTTTCAACAAGGTTTGTACTGGCCAACCGCACTCTAGAAGATCTCTACGACAACACAAAGGTGCAAGATCTAGTAGATTCCTTCAGTGAGTTGTGCTTAGTGGCGTCGAAGGAGCTCGACTCTTTCACTGAGGCTGAAAAACAAAAATATTGGAAGGAAGGAATGCTAGAAGAAATCAAGCCCATAAAAGAGAATAAGACATGGCGCCTTCTTGATCTCCTTGCAGGGCATCGATCAATTGGCATGAAGTGGGTATCAAGATTAAGAGAAATACTCAAGGAAGGATTGTGAAGCACAAGGCATGCTTGGCTGCAAAGGGGTATGTTCAACAACACAGAGTTGATTTTGAATAGGTGTTTGCTCCCGTGGTGAGGATGGAGTCAGTATGATTGATGCTAGCAATTGTAGCCAAACAAGGGTGAGAATTCCACCATATAGATGTGAAGTCCATATTATTGAATGGAGAACTTCAAGAGGGGGTATACTCGTGTCAACCTCCAAGCTTTGTGGACAAGAACAACCCTCATAAGGTTCTTCGGCTTAGCAAGGCTTTGTATGGGTTGCGGCAAGCACCAAGAGCTTGGATGCAAAACTCGATGGAAGTCTTACATCACTTGACTTCCAAAGGAGCTCTTCTGAACACGCAGTGTATAGGCTAGGTGAGCCAAGTTGTGCTTGTTGGTCAGTGTATATGTGTACGATCTCATAATTTTGGGCCCTCGCCCTAGAGAAATACAACAATTCAAGGAGGAGATGAAGAAACTTTTCAATATGAGCGACCTTGGTATGTTGAACTACTACTTAGGCATGGAGGTTCATCAAGCAAGAGATGGCATCACCATGAACCAATCAGCATATGCACAGAAAGTATTGAAGAAGGTTGGGATGACCGACTGCAACTCATGTCAAGTTCCCATGGATGCAAGGCTCAAGATGAGCAAGGTCAATAACCATCCTCCAGTCAATTCTGCTATGTACAGAAGCCTAGTTGTTAGTCTCAGGTATTTGGTGCACACTAGACTAGATATTACCTATTTGGATGGGCCTGTGAGTCGTTTCATGGAGGCACCAACAACTGAGCATATAGCGGCAGTAAAGCACATCTTACGCTATGTCAAGGGAACTAGGGATTTTGGTTGCTTCTAGGAGAGAAATCCAAAATGTGTGCTAGACCTACTTGGTTTTAGTGACAGTGGTATGGTCGGGGATATGGATGATTGGAATAGCACTACAGGAGTATTGTTCATGTTAGATGGAGACCTAATCAGCTGGCAATCATAAAAACAAAAGGTAGTTGCTTTGTCATCCTGTGAGGTGGAGTACATTGCAGCTACTAGGGCCGCATGCCAAAGGATTCGGCTTGCTCATTTGCTTGGTGACATGATGAATGAGAAGCCCAAAAGCATCAAACTCCAAGTGGATAACATATCGGCCATTGCCTTGTCAAAGAATTATGTCCTTTATGATTGGAGTAAACACATTGATACACGTTATCATTTCATCAGGCAGAGTGTAGAAGAATGAAGGATCGAGATCGATTTCATCAGTTCTGAAGGCCAACTCGCAAATGTTCTGATGAAGCCACTTGGGTGAGTTCATTTTCTGGAGATGCGGAGCAGGCTCGGAATGATAGAGGTGCAACAAAATTAGGAAGCGACTGTTGATGTAATTTCGCCACACGACATATATGTTTCCTGTTTTCTGTTTCATGTTTTGCATTACACGTTTACATGCCATAGAAGTAGGGAGCATCCTAGTACTTAGTTGTTTCCATTCGGTGGCTAGCAGCAATGTGGTGGTCGTGGGTTGGCACAAACTCTCCGAGTTGTGGCATGGTTCAGAGCAAGAATCAGGCTACCACCTGCATGTAACTAACTTTGTATTTGTTGCTTAAAATAAGAGGAAAGACAACAGAAAAGGCGTAAGGTTGTTGTGCGGCACAAAACGTGTGTGTGTATGTTTTGTTCCATTGAGAAGCAGAGTAGTGTTGTTCAACTATTCATCATACGACAGAAGGGAATAGGAGTCACAACATTTACTTTTCTATCACTCCTGTGGGAGGACTATAATGTTGAGGAGCTATTGCAGCGCATGGGCTTCTGGGGCCACCTCCACTACCAACTACCGCTACTGATTAGCTCATGGGGGCGTCGTGGTACTACTGCTGCTACTACTCGTTGTCAGTGTCATCGAAGACAGAATTGAAGATGGGTTCGACAATTTTAGGTAGTGTTCATTTGGGCTTAAAAGCCAGGCTTCTGCCTTTTTTTGCATTGTAGTGGCTGAAAATGCATTATAGCTGCTATTAGCTTTTCAATGTAATTAAATTTAAAAAAAAAAAGTTAAATAATCATAGACAATGCAAAGGAATAGGGAGAAAAAAATAAAAGCTGAAAAAGCCAAAAAGCTAAAAAAGATGAAATTAAGATGTTAGAAGCCAAAAACAGAAACTCGTTGGAGCAAGTCCTTAATGGATACCCGACCTGGTGCGTACAAAACCTATAAAGGTGGTTTGGTTGGGTTGGGTTGGCGGGTTGAGCAAGTCAAATCCGAACCATGAACACCCCTAGTCGCTGGGTAGGGGTGACAAAGTGGTTCGTGGCTCGTGAGCCAGATCGACTCGTCTTGGTTCGGCTCGTGGCACTTACGAGCAGAGTTGAGCTAGCTTTTGAGCTCGTTTCATTAACGTGAGAGTCGAGCCACCACAAGGCGCTCAGCGGCTCGGCGAGCTCGGCCAACCGGCTCGACCCAGTCCGACGAGGCGACGATCGACCCAGTCAGACGAGGCGACGGCCCGGCCCAATGCAATCCAGTGAATCCACTGCCACCCCTACAGCTCTCATTCTCCACTGCTAGGCAGACACTCAATTCCATGGATTCGACTCGACCTGATTCCCCTTATGAGCTCTCATTCTCAACCCTAGCCCTTCGCAGACCGCACAGCTGCCGCAGACCGCAGAGCCACACCTCGTCATTAGCCACCTCCGTTGGCCCCTCTCCTCCTCAGCGTTCGCCTCCGCCACCCATCCTCGTCCGCATCGGCCTCCTCATTGCCGTTGAGCATCCGTTTCCTCGCCGTCTACGTCGGCGTCTTGTTCAGCATCTACGTTGGCGTCTTGTCGACGTCCTGCACATGGAGCAGTGTGCATAGGCGTAAGATCGAGGAGGTTTACTAGAGGGGGGTGAATAGGCGGCATAAAATTTCTCTAATTATTATTGGCAATTCAATATCTTTTCTATTTGTCTAAACCAAGTAAACAATTGTGGAAACTTAATTCAATTTAGTTTAACATAAACAATGCATATATCAATTAAGTTCACTTAAGTGCACCAACAACTCTCTCTCCATATGTCATATAGCACCAAGAATGGAGGATACCACTTGTAAGCCTTGTGTGCATAATAGGTGGTTTTGAACCTTTTGTGATTATTTTGCTTTCAATGAAAATTCACAGACGGTTATTAACATGAATCGTTCGTGAAAGTTCACAGACGGTTATTAACACAAACTGTCTGTGATGTCTCAATTATCACAGACGATTCGTGTTAAGAACCGTCCGTGAAAGTATCACAGACGGTTACTAGAACAAACCGTCTGTGATATAGCCGTTCAGTATAGCCTCTTTTGTAGTAGTGTATGTTTCATGTATTCTTTAATCCCGGTGTCTAACAAGATACTTCTTTTATAAGAAACGGATGGAGTAATATACATCAATCATCATTAACGTGAAGGTACTCGATTTTGGAAGAAGAATTAACACCCGTATAGATCGATCGTGGATGCACGTACATAGCTAGCATGCGAGCCATGCGCATTGTTCCCACATAAGAACCCTTTATTCGATGTGTCCCGTACGTGAAACAGCAGAGAAGCTTCGTACGTATATACTACTTGCAAGGTTACATATGCACTTTGCTCGATCGATCTCCCCTCGAAAATCAAAGAAAATTACAGTACCGATCGTGCTAAAGATACATCTTTTTCGCGCGCGCGTACCTCGCGGAGACCATGGATGCATGGGCATGCATATGATCGATCCACAAGCAACTTGCATGCACGTTGCTGCTGCTGCTCTCTCTCTCTCTCTCTCTCTGCATACAGTAAAAAGAACTAGCTAGCACATTGATCTTCAGAACAAATGCAATACTACATTAAAAGCACTTTCCGGATGGCAATAGAATCAATGTCAGGATGGATAAATTAAGGTTTTTGCTTCTCGTTGCCGAGCTTTGTATAGGTTTTGAGTACTTCACGGTCCCTATAGCCTATGCTTTATATGTGTGGTCCACAAGAAAATGAAATTAATTGATGAAAATGACTCAAAATGTACTGGCACTGCTCCTCTTAATCTTTTCTCACTTTAGTCGGCACCAAATTAGTTTAATTGTTCTAAACAATATGCAATATGAAATATAATTAGATGCATGATAATAAATAGCCTTGTCGAATGCCGATATGTTAGCGATATGCATTATAAGTAGAACATGCAAACGCCAGCCAAAATAAAAAATATACATACGTGCGCATAAGATGTCTGCAAAACCTACACAGGATCGGTCAATGGATATGATCGAATATGCAAGCTACAACCTTAAAAAAGGCAGATATACCACCTTTCTTCTTCCAATATTCATGCTGCACTTTTCTTACAAAACTAACTAGGTATGCTCTTTGTGGAACAAAATAAAAAGCTTCGCATATTATATTAGTGATACAAGCATATACATTACACAAGAAAGTTTGCATTGGAAACACAGTTCTAATTCGACGCATGAGAACAAACAATGCAATGTTTGAGTTTATTAGTTCATTCTGCTTTTCTTTTTGGAATGCCATGATGGAACACCTTATCGATGATTGGTTGGTTGCTGATTTGTATTTCCTATAATATAATATATAACACTAAACTCAATGTTTCCCTCAAAAGTAGTTGACATCAGTAGTTTTTTTGGTACAAAATAACAAATCAATGAAAATATGTGGTAAATTATTTCATCGAAAATGACATGGTATGTGTAAAAGTGTTATATATGAATCAATTAACGATCTATATATTTGCAAACCTTCTTGTAATTTCTACTTGCTACATTCTGCAATGAACCTTCAATTGACACAATGGACAATACACATGATACATGGAGAGCTCAAATTAAAACAATGTACTCAACTAAATAAGGCAAAAAAAAAGAGAGAGAGCAAGATTAATGTACATGCAAACAATACTACTTTTACAATTGCATAATATCTAATGCACAGCAAAAGTCGTGATTAACCATGATGCGATTATAACTTCGATCAAGGTGCACTAATATTGATTGCATCTATGCAAGTTAGACTCCATTCTGATGTCAGCTCAACAAGACCATCCCCCCATCTTTTTTTCCTTCAACACCTTTGTCTCTTCACTAGTGAAGGTTGTGGTTAGTTTCCTTTGGTATTGATCGTCACTATTAACCAGCCTTCTACTATCCACGATGATCTTGGTTGTCAGGAGGCCAGTATGGGTAAGGCCATTCTGTCTCTTGGGAGTGAGGGATTGAAGTTTCCTGCGATAGAATAGGAAAAGGGGTAAAAAAAGGAACAGCTCCGGTGAAGTGTAACAGTTGATTCAAGTGAGAAATATACGGCATGACTTGAAAGAGAGCAGCACGTATATGTCAGTACGTAGTGAAAAGAATTCAATTGTATATATGTATGATCGAGATATGAGCAGATCTTCCAACCATTTAGTATCCCATTTACATATATACCAGATAACATCAACATTTATTTAATAAAAAAGAGGTGGCCTTGTATGGATTTGACAAAGGATTACACGTGAGAGATAATAACAACAGTTTGTTCTGTTGGGATATTTACTCATTTAGTCATTTCTGTAATTCAGATGTGAACACAAAGGAGGAATAAAACGTAAGAGAACTCATTCTGGCCATTCTTTTTAGAAATAAAACATTTTTTTAGGAATAAAAGACTCTCTCCTATGAAAGGCACTTCAGTATATTGACGAGATCAACATGTCAAGGATATAAATAACCATGCAATATATCATTCTTTTACCATTTGCTACACTATATAATCGTCAAAGGGAATTCTGACTTGAACCTCATGTTCCATACATATGTATGTATCTGAATTG
This sequence comes from Bonia amplexicaulis, assembly GCA_036346245.1. Classification (NCBI taxonomy): domain Eukaryota; kingdom Viridiplantae; phylum Streptophyta; class Magnoliopsida; order Poales; family Poaceae; genus Bonia; species Bonia amplexicaulis. Next base: position 37,671,228 of record CM070736.1, on the reverse strand, counting down.
ATATCTTGACCAGACTATATCCGGTAAGCCGAGAAAACGAATTCACAATAATGATATAACAGTGACAAAACAAGTTCATGCAAGGTTTCAGCGTGAATTCATTCATATAAAAGTGAGAAAGAACAAAGAACAAATGATATTTCCCCCTTTTTCCTTTGCTCTTTTCACAATAGATATTGGTAAACAACTATAGTATAGGCCACATACTCTGAAAAGCGAGGAGGGCTACCGACACGGAGAAAAAGCTCTCGTTTTCACCTATATGGCCATGAAAGCAACGAAAGTATGGTCTTGTTTTTACTCTGGTCTTTGGCTCCCCTTTGGCACTCAAAAGCAAAGCAAAGGGTGGTCCTTGTTTACATATATTCATGATGTTTCTTCTATCTCACTAACAGTACTAGCACCTAAAATGACAAATTTATAGATGTTATAAAACAAATGACAGAATATGAAATAGTAAAGAGTAATCAAGGGACAAAGATTTAACGTGGAAAACTCTTAGAAAAAAACCACAAACGCACAAATAGTAAAATCACTATATGAAGGAAAAGTTACAGAATGCTCTTGCGTATTACATGTAGATAATTGTTAGACCATATGGATAAGTCATGAATATGGTGACGATGAATAATTAACATGGGTTGAATTGAAATTTGCGTTTGTGAAAATTTCGGACGATGCACTTTTGCGAAAACTGAAAAGTACTGAAATATTTAGGTATTACGGTCTAAGATACGCACGGTGTTCAGACCAGTTTTTCAGGGTGGTCTCGGGTTGATTTTTGGAAAACGTGTCAATTGAGTTTGTGGATGGATCGGTTCGTGTTTATGGGTGAATTATGTTGTGTTATGCATGTGTGGAATGATGTTGGTCAAGTTGAAAAGAACTTGTGTCGAAAAATATTCTTTGGTCTTTGCATGTATAGGTTGGGCATGGAGGCGATCATGGTCGATGACGAGGTGGACTGGGATTAGGATGGGAGATCTGAGGTTCAGACGGTCGAGGATGTCACCAGATGGTCGGGCTCATGCTTGGGCACGTGAAGAACAAATGTGAATGATGCGTGAAGGAGCTACGGGAGGTGCGGTCCTAGAGGTTTCGACACGTGACAAATTAAAAAGTTGGAAGGGAAGAGTTTGTTTCTAGGAGTTGTAAATTTGAAAGTCCATAGTATGAAAGTTGTATCCTGAGAAAGAGGAGAAGATTTTGTAAGAGACTTGGAGTCGATTAGGACTCAAAGTTGTGATTCATTAGAAGAGAGGTGTCAGAGGATATAAACAGAGGTGTAGGGGCATAGTAAATGTACATGTTTTTAGAGAAGTATTGAGGAGGCTTTTGTTTTGACTAGGCTTTTAGGGGTGCTTTTGAGGACACTTTTGAGGGTAAATCGGTTGAAGTTTGAGTACATGCAAAGCGGTCAAATCTTAGGAGTGCTAAGCAGTTGAAGCTCAGAGTGTGAAACGATCGTAGTTTACGAGCGCAGAGTGGTCAAAGTTTATGACTGGTAAGAGTTTATGATAGCTGAACGGTCGAGCCGAGCGGTCGAAACCATCATCGAAGTTTACAACTGGTAAGAATTTACGATAGCTGAGTGGTTGAGCAAGCGATCAAGCGTCGAGTGATCAAAATCTACATCTGGTAAGTTATATTGCTATTGGGTTCCGAATAACGACTACAAACATTCACCTCTCTAATTGTTGTGTTCGGTCCTACAATAACTTGTAGCATGGTGTGTGTTATCTATTATAAGGCTTATAAGGTATAAATAATATTAGAAACAAGAGTCCCCGACAAGGATGGAACAGAGCTCTAGTCGGTAATGAAACAGAGGCTTGCTCGGAAACTGAAACAGTAACCCGCTCGGAGACGGAAACAACACCCTGCTCGGAGATAGAATAGAGTCTCAGACAATGATAATGAAGCGTTGTAGTCGGAAGCTCCTTGAGTAGCCATGTCTTGCTGCAGTCGGCATAAACACCTTTGAGCACCACGCCTATTGCAACTCGGTGCAAAATCTATCACAAACATAAAAATATTCCAATTACAACGTCCGACTAGTTCGCATTATTGATCAGTTATACTACTCAGAATATATTTTTAAGGGAAACCTAATTAGATTCTTCAAGTGGTCAGATCCGACTAGATTCAGATCACAAAATAACAATAAATTAGGAAACAAATGGAAGGAAAAACGGTCATGGTGAAAGGCCTGTTTCAGAGTGCTAGAAGAGACTAGAGGGTACACTGAAGTTTCCTAAGGAGCAGTCTTTCGTTTCTAAGCCCTCACCTCGCCTGTACGACACAACTTGCAGCTTTCCCACCTATATATATAACGATCAAGATAACCAAATATAATATTGTATACTAACTTACTAGGCACTGAAATGTACTTAGCTAAAACCGTGTCAGAAGGTCACATGAAGCTCATGCTACATCTATGTACATATTCATTTGAAATTTGCTGTCATGCTTCATGAATCGAGCATGATAAATTACGTTCTTATGTTTTTCTTATCGGTTTTGATCCATACTGAGGAGGCAATCAAATATAATTGGAAGAAAACTTACTCCTCTTGTGCTTGTAGACGTGCAGCCCATTATGAGTTCTTCCAAGCCGGCAGATCTGCGGTCAAGCTTTCGCTGTTGCTGGTGCTGTTTTTTTTTTTTGTGTGCATGTTCTTTGTTAATAGTGTTGGAATGGAACAGTAACTAAAGCATTCTTTTAGCAAAGAGCAAACAAAAAGGTAAAGGAGCTAGAAAGACCCTTGTGTCTTGCACAATAGAATTGATATACACATCAACAATAGATTTAGATTAAATGAAATCACCAAGGAAATAAAAATGAGCTAATTAACATTGCATTAATTAACATCTTCAAATGAAAGAAACATGATCTTCAATTACAAATTTACCCAAGTATGAACGATGGATATACAGAGCAATTATTTGTATGTAGCTTACGAAAACAGTAATTGCTCAGATTATACATGTGTTCTGAACATGCTATATCACAAAGAATCCTTCCAAAACTGCCTATGCTATATATAGTCCTGAAAAAAAAACTATTTTCGTAAAATTTTAGTGCAAATTCCTCTCCCCAGCCGCTGGAGTATACAAAAACCTTTACAATTCATCTTACAATACAAATCAAGTTAAGCGAGCATCTATGTACAATGAACATTACAAAGTACCCACATTTAAAAAGAAGATATTATTTTATACAGCATGTTTATTTATTTAACTTAATGTAAATATTTTGTACTACAAAACAAGAGACTATTTACAACCTTTACAAAAACATCTGTGAGTTTTTTTAATTTATGTACAGTCTGGGAATAGTTTTAAAATGTTTTTTAGAAAACACTAGAGGGCCCTATTACAATAATTGATTGTAATATTAAGAAAGAAAAATGGCAAATTTACATGGGAAACTAACTAGTTTCAATAACAAACAAAGCAAGTTTTCAATTACTAAAAAAGCTGCGCTAAACTTATATAGACAAGAAGGACCATATGTATAGCTAGTAAGCTATTCTCCTTAATTTGAACATTCTCAATATGTGAAGAATGGACATATATGTGTTCATATATGGTTGTTAGGCAAATGTATAAAAGAAAAACAAGCAAGACAGATGAAATCACCTGAAATTTGTCATGGTGGAGAAGGATTGCTGGCACATGGAACTGATCATGATCGAGAATGACAGACGCGCGCTGCATTGCTGGCGGCACTATAGTTGAGACGGGGTTCGTCGGCCTACTGAGCAGGAAGGCGGCGGCAGGCAACGCCGTCGTTGCAAGCACCGGCCGGTGTGGCTTCTGCTCCTGGCCGGCATGATGCTGCTCTGATCTTCCAAGCTGATCGAATGGCACCTGATCATCACCTATGCCAACCTGTTCCATACATATATGTATAGATGTACTCTTTTTTCTTATATATAAGCATCCAAATTTATATATAAACATATTATAAAATGCATATAGTTTCTCTCTCTCTCTCTCTCATTAATTGGTTTCCCTTTTAGTTATGGTGTTACATATTTGAGCTTTCAGTTATGCTGTTGCATTTTTTTTCTTAGGTACGGGAGAATGTGACGCATCAATTATTCAAAAGAAATATATTGGCAGTTTTTGCTTTCACGGTGGGTGGATGGTTTCTAGGGTTGCTTGCAAATTGAGTAAAATGATGTGATGTTCGAACTAATTAAAAGGGTCCATTCTGTGTGATGTGTAAGCTCATCTTTCGCTTTACATTGGCACGTCCTACACATTTGGTCAGCTACCCAGACTGCTCATCCATACGCAACAAGGAAGCTCATCTAATCAAACAGAAAGTATATATATCTGCACCTGAGAAACAAAAATAAAAAGGAGCATGCATGCGTGCATGGGAATGGACCGAGGGTAGTTTGCATGATCTGCATGATGTGCACCTGGACCTACCAGCAGCTGTAGCTATACACACAATCCATCTCTTAAGAACACACACACATATATATATAGTGTGCTAGTATAATAGTATGGAAAAAAAAGTCATTAACATGGATGGAAAGTCTTAATTATGGATGAAAAATCTCACTTATAGATGGAAAGTCTCACTCATGGAGCCTGACATTATGGTGCCCTTGTTATATATAGTATAGTATATATATATATATATATATATATATATATATATATATATATATATATATATATATATATATATATATATATATATATATATATATATATATATATTGCACCAGCCGTTTTACTTCGAAAACTAATGAAGAGTGCTGCGAAGAAAGAATGCATGGTTACCTCCTCGAAGCTCTTCCTGAAAGGCGCGAAGCTGAAATGGTCTGCGGACTGCTTCAAATGCTGCCTCTCGACAGCCGCGGCGACCGCGTATCCGGCCTGGTACGACGTCGCCGACACCTCGTGGTCCCTCGACGAGCAGCTGCCGCTGTCCCTCCTGCGCTGCTCCTGCACCGTCGTCGCCACCGCGGCGGCACCCCGGTCGGAGGACCAGCTGCACTGCCTGGGTTGCGTCTGGTAGAAGATCTTGCACACGACCAGCTCCCCTTCCTTCTCCTCCTCGAGGTCGCCGAGGTGGTACTGGTGCATCACCCAGTTGGTCTTCTCGGGCTTGCGGTGCTTGCCGAAGTTGGTGTAGAGCACCAGTATCTTCTTGCACCCCTTCTGCCGGCCGTTCACCATCACCGGCCTGGTCTTGCCGGTCTTGTGCCATCTCGTCTCGCCCTTGTGCACGTCGCACTCCGTCTGTATCTTCCGCCTCTTCCTCGTGCCCGTCGTGTAGGCCTTGGACGGCCGGTGGAAGAAGTGCTTGCTTAGGCCGTCCCTCGTCACACCTGATGATCATCAGCACAAGGCATAGATGCAAGAATGGTGTGAGATGGTGGGTGGATGGCCTATGTTTCTTGACAGATGCAACAAACCTCTGACAAAAGAGGAGAGAAAGGAAGCAAAGAAACCTATTTGGAAACTTCAGAAGCATCTTACCATCATGACAGAGAGGAGATAGTGAGATGAGGCTAGGCACAACTTTCCATAAACAATAATTCTCTTTGCATATACCCGAGAGCACATGTAGAGAACACTAAGAATAGAGGGGAGAGCACATCAAGAACAACAAGCGAATATATGCCATATGCCATATCCCAAATCCAAACCACAACCCATAATTCACGGTGAAATAGTCCCGGCATACAATATATCACTCCATGAAAAGCAAGGCTAAAGTTTGCAAAAAACAAGGAATATATCTGTGTAAGTAATTAGCTAGTTAGTTCTTTCACTCTCACCTGGAAGTTTCTCCGGATGGGTGTAGCATATGCCGTCCTCCCCCTCTATTGTGGGTATGAACTCATCGATTAGAGGGTGAGATCTCGAACCTTCTTCCCTCACCTTCGCCTCGAGGTGCTCAATCAGCACCTGGTCCGTCGGATCGAACTTGACGCCGGCCGGCAGCCCCACCCAATCCTTCTTGCAGTTACACCAATCAATTCCATCAAAAGAAGTCGCTCCAAGAACCCTCATGCCTAGCTAGTGCTACCGAGGTGCAACTGTTACAAAGGCAAAACGAAATTGACAACTTGATATATACATACCGGTTTGCAGTCCAGCTTGTGGCCGCAGCTGGGGCAGTGTTTGGCGGTGGAGATCCGGTGTTCCTCGAGCTTCGCGTCGATGAGCTCCGAGCTGCTGATGTGCCCCCTATTCATGTCTGATTCATAAGCGGCCGGCAGAGGCTGTGTTCATGCATGTGTAGGAGCTTCTTGCTAGGTATATATAGCTGCAAGGGATCAAACAAGCATATGGTTAATTAATAAGCACAATTCAAGAACAAGAGATTGAAATCGAAAACAAGGAACAGAAGGCAAGAAGAGAAAGAAGCAAACCGAACAGGACAAGTAGAGTAGTAGGAGAGCAAAGGAGAGAGTAAGGAGTGAGGGAGAGGTGACATATAAAAAAAATCGAGGCAGGCAGCCTGCTGCTTTCACCAGTTTAATACAAGAGAGAGCAGAATTCCTGCCTACTTTAACTGAAGCCACACACCCTTGAGGAAAAGTTAAAGGGCCCCCTCCTTAGCTCCTCTCTCTCTCTCTCTCTCTCTCGCTTAAGCATGACACAAGGCACACACATTTCATCTATGCTAAATTAAACTGCCTGTAAGATGATGCCGCTGCCGCACCATGCACCTTTGGTTTAGACGTTTAGCGTTGACGCATGTGTATCTATCTTTATATTATTAAAGCAAAGATAAAGGAGTCATTCGTTCCCTCTCAAGTATAGAAATTTCTATGTTAATAGAAGAAAGAAGAGAAAGATTCACACTGTTAACCGTGATGAGTCTAGATTAGAATGAACTAGATTAAAAAATCCATGTTAAATATAATCCAAATAATAACTGAAATTCAAAATAAAATAAAATAAGCAATTTAATTTCAATACGAATTTATATGTTAAAAAATCCCTAAATAAAATAATGCAAAATAAAAAATTAGCTACTAGATTTGTATATTAATTTCAACAAAAAAATGAAATTCGGATTTGTAAGATGATGCCGCTGCCGCACCATGCACCTTTGGTTTGGCCCTCAGCTTTGGTTTCTGGCTTTTTGGCCTAACTTTTTTTAAGCTAGAAGCCACTTGAAACACGTTTATTTCTAATTTTGATTTTTTTTTTTTCCTCTTTTTTCTTTGCATTGTCTGTGATATAACGGTGTTTCCTTTTTTCTCTCAAATTTTTTTATTTTTCAATTGAATGACTAAAAAACTAGTAGCTGCTATATTACAAGTTTAGCCAACAATCAGAAGTTGTGGCCGGATGGAGCGGCGCTCTAGACGTTTAGCGTTGATGCATGTATATTTTATAGGACTTCAGAAGCTGGCTGGCTAGCAGCAAGCTAGTACAACCAAAAGGAAAAGGCGAGAAGGAAGAGCTCCTGCCTCACCACACCACAGCTGCTACTGCAGATTCCACACACACTGCACTCACCCACACGCAGAGAGAGAAAGAGAAAGTGAGTTTAAGGCTTCACCCCCCAAACAACTTTAACTTTTGATTTCTGCCATCTTAATTTCGTTTTTGTTTTTTAGCTCTTTTATTTTTTTCTTTTTCTATGTATTATCTATAATTATATAGCATTTTTATTTTTAAATTTAATTACTTAGAAAAACCAATAGCCGTTACAGCGTATTTTCAGTTACTACAATAAAAAAAAGCTAGAATCCAACAACCAAAAACCACATTGAGCAGGGCAGCCCCTATGAAGTATGAATTGAGGGTAGCTAGGAGCTAGTAAGACAAGGTAGCATTGCCATGCATCTCAAACTGTTAACAAGCAAAAGAAATCAGATGCACAACAAAAAAACTTTTAATCTAGATTACTCAGCACACAAAAAGGAATTACGATGTGAACAAAGTAAACATGTGAGTATTGGGCAACGGAGGTATGTTTCTATTATTTTCTCTTGCATAGAATGATGAAAAATGATATTTCTTTCCATGCAGAATAATGAGGTTTGCAAATTGCAGTAGGAAAAACATGAGGTGATAAGAGGTGTCACATGGGCATATGAAGGAGGCATTCTGCTCAAATGATGATCCTTTTTGGCATGGGAGTCAGTGATGTTGGGGGGCGGGGGCGGGGGCGTGAACCCAGAGCTTGCTTCCCACCCAAGGCAAATGGAGCAGTACAACACTTGATTGACCCCTAACAGCTGACACCTAGCTTCTGTTCGAAACAGTTTCGGCTTCGATTTCTAGATTCTGACTTTTAGATATCCTGCTTATTTCAATTCAAGTTTCTAACTTATTTTTTACTATTTATAATTTTTATTTTTATTTTAATTTTTTTAAATTTTTTGAGCTTTTTACCGGTTCTTTTTTCCTATATTCGTTTGCATTGTCTGTGATGGGTTAACCTGTTTTTTCTATTTTTAAATTTTTTTAAATTTAGTTATGTCAAATAAGCCATCATCAGCTACGGTATAATTTTAACCAGCTACAATGCAATTTCAGTCATAAGACAACTTATTTCATCCCAACAAAGCAGCATCTTAGAAGTCAGAAGTCACTTGAAACACGTCAACTTTTTAATTCGTTTTTTTGGTTTTTCCTTTTATTTCTTTGCATTGTCTGTGATGATATAACAGTTTTTTTTTTTTTCTCCTTATTTTTTAATTTTTTTAATTGAATAACTCAAAAAAACTAACAGCCACTATAATGCATTTTTAACCAAAAGCTATCAACCGCAGCTTAAAAGCTATTTGGAGCAACCTCATAGACAAGCTGAAGCTAGAGCAATGTGTTGGATCGCATGCCAGGCCAGGGAGAGAATCCTTCTCTTGCAGGCACAACCCTAGGTGGTTATATTTTTTAGCTACGATTGATGGCTTTTAGTTGTATTTTTCTAGATGATAGTAGATGATAGAAACACTGATGCGGACGATGCACGTGCCAGTGAGTTCGGAAAGTCGTTTGTAGAGCTCATCCCGTTAATTTTAACTTCTAGAGAAACCGAAACAAAAGCAACTCTAAAAGAAACGGCTATATGCAGGCGCCCATTTGCTGGATCTCAAGACATCCAAAACCATTCGTCAGTACAGCACGGGCCAAAACCATTCGTGAGCCAGTACAGCACGGTTGTTTAATCCGGTCCATTGATATGATAAAATTAATGGTAAATGTTTCGTTGAAAATGGTCCTATGAGGTAGAAAATAATACACTTGTTAACTTCATGATTAGTGCTGCCATATGGCATATTAAGGGTCCATCCTAACATGTACAAGACTCTGGTCTCTTATAGGATTATTCTCCTATTGAGGTTGGGTTTAAACTAGTACTTCATCCAGTCACTAATAAGTGCTGCTTTAAATATTGATATGGTCTTTAAAACATAACTTCGGTAAGCAATTTCTATTATAATATGTTTTTCAAACCTAATAAAGTATACTATTATGAAAGTATATTTGGAGTCAAACATATCCATATCATTTCTATATGGCCCATCTAAATATTTATAAAGATATTTTTAGTCAAAGTTAAAATACTTTGACTGCACGCATTAGAAAAGGATAGCATAGCTGATTTTGGTCATTAATTTGGTGAAGCCATCGGCAATATAACTTTAGAGTGTGGTGAAGTGTGCATGACAATGAACCAGACGTGCAATGGTCAGGAACAAAAGAAAAGCAAACCTGTATCTTTCGGTTTTTCCACCGTGATCGATCCGAAGCGTACAACGTCGATAAATATAGGGCTGCACGGCTTACTGCAGTCTGTCTCGGGCAACAGTAGATCCGCTTCCAATTTCAACACCCCTTCCATGTTTGTCACCTTCGATGCTAGCTTCGGTGGCCACACCCTAAGCTCATTGTTGATGTCATGGTGCGACTGAGTCCACCATAGCACCCACTAGTTAACCTGCTAAGCATTACTAGTCCTAATTAATTGAGTAATGCCTTGAAAAATCCCAAAAAACCTGAAAAATTGAAACAAAAAAAGGCTTCGTTGCAGCAGATGAATGTCATAATGTATTACATTATCTGTACTAACGCACGCATTCGGTACACATACAAAAGAACACCTCAATAGATTTAAGTCGTTAGCTTCTGCTCCCAACGAAGTCAATCCCCTGTACTAATGCATACATACATACAAAAAGACCAGATCAACAAAAAAATATTTCACCTTCAGACTCGAGGTATCATATCTATACCAAACAATCAAGAAGTCAAGAACCAAGTAGGTGTAGAGAGATGGAACAACTAACTAGGGTCCTAAAGGAGGATTGACAGGCCCTGCAATGGAGGGTCCGTGACGGTCGCCTCGCCGGCTGACGGTCCACCAATTCGACGTGCCAAAACGTGGACAACTGACAAGAGTGCAACGGAAGAAGTGGTGAAGAAAGTGAAGGAGGCACGACCAACAACAGAGATGGCGGCGGTCAGAATTGTTGTGTTGTGTGACTATATGATGAGAGAGATACGAATGTTTGCTGTGTTGTGTTGTGGTCTTGCGGTGTCCAACGGTATATATGGACACCGCATATATGAGATCTGTTCTTTGTGGTTTCTAAAAATAATTTTTGACTTTTGCTATAGTACCTAACTTTCAAACGGAGTATTTTTTTAAAATAGGATCTACAAATTCATTGTAGCATATGTTAAAAGCTCAATATCTGTACCAGCCAAAATCACAAGTGGGTATCTTTCTCTCCGTAATATCTGTCGTGAACAGTTAAAATTCAAAAATTTCAACTAAAATTCATAAGCCGTAATCATAAAAAAACAGCCCTTGGGCTGACCCACTTGTAGCCGCTTAAGCTAAGCGGTCTTTGTGCAAATGATTTGGTAGGCTCTTTGTAGGGTGGGTTTGCATTTTAGTGGGTAAGCCCGTTTCACTTGCACCCCTACCTGGAGTGGACCCAGGTGAGGATGGTGGGGTTAGCTCGATTGGATCGACATGCCCAGCCTGGCTTGTCCCCAAGTGGGCCCGACGGCCACGGCGGCGTCCGCACGAGAGAGATGAAATGCAAATAGTGGCGATGAGGTTAGGTTCAACCGTACCTGGACAGTGGACACCTTCTCTTCTCCCGGGTCAGCTCGATCGTCTTCACTTACGCCTTATTCCACATTTCCAGGGAAAAAAACTGCCTGCTCCGAGAGATCGAAGAGTCCAGTCCAGTCTCTCGATCAATCTACCTCCCCGTGTGTTGCATTGTGCCTCTCATGGGCAAATCAAGCCATTATGACCTGATAACCCCCAATGTTGACACGACATCTTGCAGGCTGCGAGAAAACTCCAGCCCGTCCTGGCATGTGGCAGCTAGGGGATATTCATCATCATCATTCGGCATATTAATTAAATTGTATGTGTGCCTCATTGTCAGCACAATGATACAGTAGTAACACCTCGTAAGGCTTTTGAGTTTGTTCATATTAACTTTTATTTTTACCTTCTACTTAGAAAAATAAAAAATTAATACGAACATATAATTTTTCGAAGTAGTTTCTCTACTCCTCTCGTTCCGAAAATAAGGCAGATATCACAGACGCATCACACATTCACTCTTCTTATTTACGTCTCACGTGTGCATCTCTTTTTCACTTTTCTATCACTCATCCTCTCTTGCTAAACATCATTTCTTTTGACTATTAATATTTATTTTCAATCAAAATCTTTCACTATAGTCAATATAAATAGACTGTAAGAATCATCCTTACTATCTGACTGTACATAGTTATATACCGACCAGACTTGGATTTTAATCGGCACGAGTTGTTTGGAAGAAAATGAGGTTTGTCTGTATACATACATACACTTGGAGTCGCAGTTCTGGCCGACCGACGGATCTTGTCACAACCTCACAATAATTGCAACGTACTGCTTGGTATACGTGCAAGATCCGATGCTTAAGGTGGTGTTCAGTTTGACTTATTTTTGGTGGCTTATGGTGAAAATCATGGTGGTGAAAAACATCATGATGACAGACGCTTATTTAACATAATTAAATTTAAAAATTGAAAATATAAAAATTGTTAGCCCATCACGATAACGCAAACGAATACGGAAAAAGAACCGCAAAAGCTCAAAAAAGCCAAAATTCAGAAAAATACGAAATTATGAATAGTATAAAAATAAGCCAGAAGTTCAAGCCATATTGAGCAGTGCCTAAGTCGCAGCAAATATGTATGTGTGACGACCTGTACTTTTATTACCTAAGATAAAAGTACTAATACGTGGATTATTACTCGACAAAATCTCATTTTGTCAAATAATAGACTACATCAGATATTACAGTAGAGAAATAATTAGGAATACCTTTATGTCCAACCTAACAGCCTTAAAACAAGGACTTTTGAGTTATTTGCTGCCGCATTTGAAGTGGTACAAAATCCTCCAATCTCCGTTCATCATTTTTAAACAATAGAATTAATAGCAAGAGCAAATACTTTGGTACTCAGCAAATCGAATATTATAAAAGATGCATGCAAGAATAATCATCTATAGCATCATCTTCCAAGTTTCATGATTTTTGTTTGGAAAAGGTTTACTTTGAAAAGAACATTTAGAAAGCTACTTGTCACGTGTACCGTGGGGTAGAGCAAGCCACTGGTAGGCTCCCGTAGCATTTAATTTAGGGGATGTATGTGAATTCGCGGTTTATATATATAGCACTGCATAGGTTTATACCATTTTATCTATAACTATTTTTATTACAAATGGTTCTTCGCCTAATATTTGTTAAAATCCACTGTTGTGACCAATATTTGTTTTGCCTAAACCGACTTGGACTTGAGCCTACAAACATATATGCGCTCGACTTGGTCCATCACAGCCCACTCGGCCACTTAGTCCGCTCCACTTTCCTTTTTATATTCTAGCTGGAACCTATGGTTGGTATGCATACAGAGGATTAAAAGAGCATAACTCTAAATCTAAAGTGTGCCAATTCTTACATCTTGGATTACGCAAATTTAACATGTCAATTGCTTTGGTTCTATAAACATATCGTATCTGCAAACATTATTCTAATACTATTCTGATATTCACCTTCACATTAACTTTACATCATTGATCCAATTTAATACCTGCTCCAACTCCTTAGCTTGCACACCCCAGGCTGAAGTCGGCCCAACTGAGCCCAGCCGCTGCCCCACGCCAGCCCAACGTGAGTGGGCCAGGCCCACATGTCAGCCCCCACCTCTCTCCATATCTCTCTCTCCCCTCCTTTCACTCAAGGCTCCCTGTCTCTCTCTATGTCTCTCATGTCTTCTCTCTCTCCCTTTACTCACTACTAGTTAGAGACCCGTATATTGCAACGGAGTCATAAAATTGATGAAACGGAACTTACTATCTGGTCAACTTCACACATCAAACATTGGTTATATATTCTAGCATTGTTTTTATATTCTAGAACATTATTGTAACATCGCTACATATTGGACTATGTACTATTATGTATAACATTGACACTGAATATTGTAAATTTTCTTTTTATGCCAATGAAACGATGATATATTCCGATTATTATTGTAGTTAACTGATTAATAAATGATGATTTTCTGCATAATTATTATTTAAGAATGAGGTTACAAATCTGGGTCGTTTCAGTATGCTAGCTACTAGCCATTAACAAAAATGTATCTAACCATAATGTGTCAAGAGTAAGATAAAAGTACCTGAAAAAACTTGGAATTCTGGATCAGCTCTTCCGTTGAATTCCATGGATTCAGTCACATTCACACATACAAATTGAACAGATATCTTTCTAAAGAACTGACCGTTCACCTGAAAATGTAGACAAATAGTACAAGTCAGAAGAGCGTAAAAGTCATAGCTTCTTTGCGCAATGCAATCTGTACACATATAGTAAAAGTCAGATAATCAATCTCAACACATTCCTTGAAAATAGATAGCCACCTAAAGGGGGGTGAAGGAAGATGAAAAATAGACATCAGCTCCAGGAATAAAATGTTAGCTTGTTGCAGTTTTACAGTTGCTCAAGTAGTTAACCTGTATGCTACAAGAAAGCGATAGCAAAGACAGGCAGGATGAAGAGGCTAACTAAATCTTGCGGTGAGCTTTCATGGATGTCATCTAATATCAATTACAACGCATAACAAATTCATTTTCAAAGGAATGCGAAGGTCATATAGAAAACTATGCGGTTTGCACCTGTTGCAGTCATGCTCATAGCACAGGTAGTACAGATCCCCTCCCATGCGCCATGAGGACTTTTAAACATCATCAAGCACAAGCATCTCGCACATGCTTCCCTTGATGGTTATTTAAGTTTTTGCCTATTTGATGAAAAGGGGGGCAACAATCATTAGCTGATTACACAACAACAGTTGCTTTATTGTGTTAACATGATAGGCCCAATAGGCAATATATATAGGGTACAAATAAAACATAAAACTAAACCATAATACAATAGTAAATACCACTAATACCCTTAACACCATCCTCAAATGCAAAATGTATGCAATAGTTTTGTATTTGAAAAAGGTTGATACTTAAATAGGAAAAATCTAAATTCAAAAAATATGTCGAGTCGAAGAGGAATAGATAGAAACATTACGGCGCAGATCGAAACCCAAGACGACGATGGCGCGGTACAAGAAGCGCAACATAAGCACAGTGTAGAAGAAGCGCGGCGGCCTTAGAAGCTCAGGACGAAGGCTTAGAGAGAAGTGATGGCATCCTAAGGACTTCTACGATCTGTATGTGGCTCAAAGAGAAGAGCGACGATCGTTACCATGTACAAAGGAAATTCCTATGTTTCTATGGTGACAATAAATTTGTGAACTCGTACAGCTTAGATGAACTGAAAGATAGAGGCGATGGACTTGAATGAACGCAACGGAAGAAACGACCAAAAAAAGAGGACTCAAACTCAAAAGGCTACAGATTCGAGCATTCTTAGCTCCACCATTAGCCCACCCAAACCTCTCTCTCCAGCACCTCTCTATTCTTCTTCCTCCTATTTCTTTCTTCCTCTTTTTTTCTCCACTGCTGGCGGACCACACAACTGACTCTGGGCGAAGAAGAGGCGAGCGGTGGCTCAAGCACCGACGCAGGCAAGGAGGAGGCCAACGCAGAGCCAAGTGCCGCCATGGAGGAGGTCGGAAGGTGGTGGAGGCGGTGGGAGGCGGCGGCATGGGCCGGATCCAGCCCAAAGACGGGCGGATCCGAGAGAGGCGATGGCGTGGTGGCCAAGCCTCGACCTGCACATTCATGGCGGCCTGCTTCTCGGCGAGTGCCTGGCGAAGCACGTCCTCCGACGGTGCGGTAGCCATAGTGGGGCGGCGGCATGCGGCGGCAAAAGGGGAGCCTGGATCCGTCGGATCCGGCGAGGAGGCCACGCATGGCGACGGGATCCAGCGGCGGAGAGACGGCGTGAGCGCACGGGCGGCGGAGAGACGGCGTGAGCGCACGGGCAACGGGGCGGCCTCCGAATGGCGCGAAGACGGCAGGGGAGCCCGAATCCGGGGGCGGGGAGCCATATCCAAGCGGTGGTGGCCGGATGCACGCGACGGCCTTCGAATGGCTCGAAGACGGCGAGGGAGACCGAATCCGGGGGCCAAAAACCGGATCCAAGGTGGCGACGGCCGGATCTAAGGCGGCACCAAGGAGGCGCGGTAGGATTCGAGGCGGTGGCAGCCAAGGAGCATCCCTTCGAAGCTTTTAAGGACGACTATGCATGGTACTCTTGGGAAGGATCCACTGTATGCATTTACTTTGGAGGGAGGTATTGTGCTCTGGTTTATCGATTCTTGCTTAGGCGGGGACCTTGTGCGAGAGGGGGAGGAAGGAGATCTTCTGTGTTGGTAGTGGATCAAGCTCGGAGCGGCAAGATCCGGGAGTGGCGTGGTGAAGATCGGTCTGTGGCGCCCGGGTCCAGGCAGGGCGCCGGCCTCCGCGTCGCCGAGTACCAAGCTAGAGGTGGCCAGAGGTTAGCCAAGCTGGGTTGGAATAGAGGTGGCCACCCCCAAGAGTGGATATTACTCCTCCTAGGGGGCGCGGCCGCGACGGTAAACTCTAATACAATAGGAAATACCACCAATACCCTTAACATATTGAAAGAATCAACATTACATGAGGAAATGCATGGGAATAATAGGTAATTGAAAAACAGGGATAATTTACCAATGCCAGCCATTTTCTTCCTTCTGAAATACTTATAGTAAAAAAAACTACACAATAACAGCAGTTAAGTGGGTGTGTTGTCTTATAAACATGTCCAACTACTTCAAAAATATTGTGTTACCTCAAGCGATTTAAAATTTTCTAGCGAAAACAGGGGAGTTGGAAATGTTTGTTCAAGGAATTGAATAGCAATATCTTAAAGTTGGACTTCCAAAAAATGACACAAATGTTATGTCTGAGCACATATCAATGGAAATGAACAGGGGGGCAATGCAGACTCCGAATGCAAGAGGATCAACTCCGACAAAGTTGTGTTCATACATGATCATCAATTCATCATCAACGGAGAAATTGTCTTGACATTGCACAGAAACCAACATTAGTAAACTAGCATGTCTTACTATAATGGGCAGAGGCTAACTAGCAGCTTGTGATTAGCAGCATTCCATATTGGCACATCACAATCAAGCAACAAGTTGAAAGATTGGAGGTCACTCTGGCAGTTCACCAAAACACCTCACCAAAACACCTAGCATGTTTGACTGCTAGGATTACCATGTATAGTAGTATAGGTCTTGATACCTACTTAATACTTGCATGAGTAATCTGTATGGACCTTGATAAGATAGCATGATCTAATCAAAGCAATAACTGCTGATGAAAATACGATCGACACAACTGAAGATCCTATACCTACGCTCGACCAAGCACCCTCCATACACCAACCCTACACAGACACCAAACACATGGTCAAATTCAGCGCAGTCCATGACAAGTCGACCCGTATCATCGTAGCTATCGATCTCCAAAACCTACCGCCCAACAAGCAGCTTGGACCACCTGACAACCTTGTACGCGACAAATGTCCAGGCAAACCGGAAGCTGCACCGGCCTGCTAGTACTACTCTTTACGAGCTGAGGCTGGCATTTCATCAAGCAGGTGGTCGACGCTGTACACGTGCCCAACGCGATGGTTTCATCACAGAAGCCATATCTCTCGACTTGGCATACTGCTATTGAGGAACTGGTAACCATCATCTCTCCATTCATGGAGCAATTTTGCCAAACGCATTTGCAGATGCAACAAAATCAACAAGGTAGCAAATGCGGCAAGTAGGGAGAGGAAATACAGGACACACGCACAAACAAACAAGCCCGGGGGCTACGAAATCCCTGATCGGTATTTGATCAAACAGCACACCTGCTGGGCGCCATCGGAAACCTCAAAGCTCCCCCGCGAAGAGGTGCAGGTTACTCCCAATGGCGCGTGATCGGCGCCGCTCCCCGCACCCAGCGTACCGCAACCACCAGCGCCTCACGCGGTGACCCGACCTCCGCGTTGCCGCCGGCGCCGGTGATCGGTTGACACATTTCGACGAGCGAGGGCGCAGCGCGGCCGTTGGGTCGATGCGCGGTGCGATGACCACGAGGAAATGGTCAGGTCGGCCCAATAGTTCGCGCCGGCCCGACGCTATTAAACGGCGTCGGCCCACTTGGCCCAGTTGCACCGAAATGTTTGCGCTGCGGCCTAATACGAGGTAGGCTGGCCCATACAAAAAACTGACCTCGCAGCAGCCACTCTCTGGAATTGTCTCACGGTCTCTCGCCTTCCCCATCTCCGCCTCCTACGCGCCGCCGGCGACTCCTCCGTCGAGCGACTCCTCCGCAGGCACCGGCCACCATGTACCGCGCCGCCTCCGGCCTCGGCGCCCTCAAGGTCAGTCGCCCCCGTCCGAAACCCTAGCCTTACCTTCCCCCCATTTCGCTGGATCTGATGGCTCCATGGCGCTCTTCCCGCCGCGATGCATCCGATCTGAACCTCCCGCAGCTTATGGTGCCTTCGCTATGTGTGTTGGATTAGCTATGCGTGGTGGTTGATCGTGCGGACTTTGTGATCGTGCGGATTTGATATGGGAGAGTCGGAGTAGAAGCATTTTAGACGTTGTAAGTGACAATCGTTGTCTGAATGTTTGCCCTGGCCTATTGAATTGGAGACGCGCAGGTTTGATACGTGATGATGAGTGGTTCTGCTAGTTTGCTGTGTAGCAATTAGCATAGTTTTGTGTGAATGCGAGGGAATAGGGGATCTCTGTGGCCGTTTGCAAAGCCATGATAACTTACGTATTAGTGGAATGAGTTTGTTCAGATAGGGACGGGTTGATCATTCTCTCATTGTTGCACAGTTTCTTGAGATTAGCAGCTAGAATTTTTGTGAAATCACGAGGTTAGTGTTATAGCTTTGGTTCATCTTTTCAGTGTATTAGACATAGGACGCTTTCGATCCCTACCAGAGTAGCACAATTGTAGTACTTGTTTTCTGTTTTTATTGGCCCTTGTTTTATATGTTTTGAGACGCATGTGGTCCAATGTATGATTTGGAAGGGCTTTGTTAGTCTCTCTTTGCATGGTTCATTTCCTATTTCATCAGTATCATAAATGGAGATAGTCTTCTGGAGCCATCAGTATTTTCTTGGCATGCTCATGATATATTTGCTCAATACATGTGTTTGAAATCTTTTGGATGTTTGATGTCACTTAAGGGCAGTGTTATGTTGATGAATGTTCCATCCAATCATCCATTACCATTATTGAACCTTTTGGTTTCTAATCATGGATAGAGCCACCGCTTTGGATGTAGATAACCTTTTTTGTGTGAGCATGCAGATAACTCATCACTGAGATTTCCATACATGGTAGTATTGCTCTGATGTGTACTGTTTTATTGTAATATTCGGCTAGCAGAGATAGTTTGATCTTGTTGGATTTTTAATTGAATTTGCCCATATTGGTCTGATCAACTTTAGCGTAAAATCATAATATTGATTATTTACCATTTGATTCGCAGTGGCATGGAGTAGATGCTCAAGTATTGAATATTGCAATTAGGTCTGCTAGCACAAGTGTTGCACAGAGGTCGTCAGGTGGCTTCTGGAGCTGGCTGACAGGTGCACGCTCAAATGCATTACCTCCTCCAGATTTTACACTTCCAGGAGTCACCATTCCTCCTCCACTGCCTGACCATGTGGAGCCTGGCAAGACAAGAATCACAACACTTCCAAATGGTGTAAAAATTGCCTCTGAGACATCTGCAGTATGTGCTCCTTATTTTTATTATCTAGTTGTTTCATGCATGTTCTTGTGGACAGTTAGCAATATTATTTTGCTTTGCATTTTCCATCCAGGGATAGCAATATTATTTTTCTTTTCATTTTCTATTCAGGGATAGCAATATTATTTTGCTTTGCATTTTCTTTCCAGGGATCATCTTGTTCTGTTGGAGTTTATGTGAATTGCGGTTCTGTATATGAAGCACCGGAAACACTGGGTGCTACTCAGCTGTTGAAGAAGATGGCCTTTGGAACCACTACAAACAGGAGCCAATTGCGTGTTGTTCGTGAAATCGAGGCAATAGGTGGCAATGCCAAAGCATCCGCTAACCGTGAGATGATGAGATACAGTTATGCAGCCCTGAAGACTTACATGCCTGAAATGGTTGAAGTACTTATTGATTGTGTGCGCAATCCTGCTTTTCTTGACTGGGAGGTCAAGGAACAGGTATTTCATCTTAATATTATACCCTTCCATGTCTGTAATCTAGATTAGTGTAACATGTTCTTTGCTGACTTATTTCCTTTGTAGATAATGAAACTAAAGGCAGAGCTTGCAGAAGCTTCAAGTAACCCAGAAACTTTGCTTTTGGAGGCTCTTCATTCAACTGGCTATTCTGGTGCTTTGGCAAACCCTCTGATAGCCTCAGAATCTTCAGTTAGCAGATTGAATACAGATGTCCTAGAAGACTTCTTAGCTGTGAGATTCATCTCCAAAATCCGTTTACTAATTTATCTGTGTAGGTAGTGCTATTAACATGCTATGTGTGTTTTTTATTGCATGTATGTCAGGAGAACTACACTGCTACCCGAATTGTTCTAGCTGCATCGGGTGTTGATCATGATGAATTGGTATCTATTGCTGAACCACTTCTGTCTGACATTCCCAATGTAACTGGATCAACAAAACCAAAATCTGCCTATGCTGGTGGAGAATATAGACGAACTGCAGATTCATCGGTAGGCATTATGATTTATGCCACATATCAAGTCATTTATGCAATATCTTCTGTCACCTAGATTCTCTCTTCTTACTTTGGGTTCATCTTGAAAAATAGAACACAGATGTTGCGTTGGCATTTGAGGTCCCTGGTGGCTGGCTCAAAGAAAAAGATTTCGTCACTGTATCAGTTCTTCAGGTTCATGAGACAACTCATTAAGATATCGGCATTGACAATTTTGTTAAACAAAGCACTTTAACTGAATTCGCTAGAGCATTCTGGTTTAATTCAGCAAGAACTATGCTATCTTTTACAGACACTTCTGGGTGGTGGTGGCGTGTTTTCTTGGGGAAGACATGGAAAAGGCCTGCATTCACGTCTAAGTAAGTTGCACATATGTTTATATTTTGGCTCTTTAGAGTGCCCGCTAGCATGGGCTATATCTTGGGACACTGTTCGTACTTATGAACAAATCGATATATGATGAAAATTATATTGCCAAACTGCAATTATTCAATCATCTGGCTGGCTGATAGTTCAAGTAGGATTTGCTGATTTGACAGTTATGAAGATCTAACAGGACAAACCATCATACATTGTACAGATATTGTTCAGCTTTTAGTCCACTCCTTTTTATGGTAAACATAATAAGTATTCAATTGTGCAGTGTCTTGCCCAAATGCTGAAACTTTTAATTAGTCAGATTCTGATTACACCAGAAATGCTCTTTCATCTGCATTTCCATTAAATAAGACTGTTGCCATAAGCTGAAGCATTACAATATAATTCCACTAACAAAAGCTGTCGAGATCTATGTATTTGACATTTTGACTTGACTTGGTTTTATATAATTTGTGGGATCATATTAGTGTCTGAATTGTTGTGTGCTTTACTTTACGCAGATCATCTTCTAAATGAATTTGACCAAATCAAATCGATCTCTGCTTTCAAGGATGTTCACAGTAACACTGGCATTTTTGGAATTCATACATCTACTGTAAGTATTGTTTATAATTGCATGAGCAAGTCAGTTATGCTTGGTGCATCTCCTTTGATGTGGGGAAGATTTTTTTGTTCATTTTTTTTAACTATTGTATACCTCTTGGATGGGAATAATCATTTGGAAATGGTTAGTTTGGCAGCTTATCCATTTATGGGCAAGAAACCATGCAGTTGCACTGAACACTATACTGGATGAGTTCAACAGTTGTTATACGCAAAAGCATATTGTTTTCATAGTTTTGTTTTACACTATTGTACCATAATGAAGATATTATTTCCTAATCAGGATGCAGCATTTGTTCCCAAAGCTATTGACCTGGCAGCCAGAGAGCTCACTTCCCTTGCAACTGCTGGACAAGGTGTCTTTAACTCTCCTATCTTGGATCATTACTCATCAGTTGTTGGCAGTTCACTTACTTACCTTAAACTTTATTTTTAATTGCAGTTGACCAAACCCAACTAGATCGTGCTAAAGCATTAGTTAAATCAGCAATATTGATTAACCTAGAATCAAAGGTATATATACTTGCATCATATATTTCATCAATTGTGCTGATGGTCCACTATTAACAATTCAAACTCACAGGCATCAACAACTGAAGACATGGGATGCCAAGTATTGTCATTTGGCGAAAGGTAAGGTGCTGTGAGCCTGTGACTGTTCTAGTGTTGTGCTAAACCTTGTCTATGAATCTATTCCTTGCAATGTTCCAACAGAATATTATAATGTGATAATTTGAGAGAAGACATAAGTTTAAGCTGTGCTCCAGATATTGTAGAATTTAGGGAGGGTCAGATCTACTATGCGATTTTAACTGGTATGCAGAATAGTAGAGTAGCTTGAAGCTAACCATGGCATGGCTATTCCTAGCACATATAGTAACCATATTAGATACTAGGGAGCCTTCTTTGTCTTGGAGATTAAGTTGGAGGTGGCTCTTTCTCTGGAAGACGATGAGGGCATGAGGCATACTTGGTTTCTTATTGGTATGACAAGACTACAAATGCAGAAAAGCAGGTGTTTGCACGTGCCTGATCTTTTCTAGCCAACTCGACAGTACTAGCAGAAATTATCTAAGGGGGCGTTTGTATTGGTTTTTGCTGATGACTTTTAGCCATGGCTTATAGCTTTTTGTTGAAAGTGAATAGTAGTGGCTCAAAAAAGTGACTTTTAGAAAGAGAGTTGAGCGGTAGAAAATAGTGAGGAAGAGATACGTGCCCGTGATGGGAGCAAGAGGAGTGGGGTGTGTGATGCACCCGTGATCCCTTGACTTATCCCCGGAGCGAGACGGTAGCGAGAGAAGTGGAGAAGCCGCTTTGAGGAACCAGGTGTTCATATTGGCTTTTGGTTTTTCTAAGCAGAACCCAATACGAATAAGGCCTAAGCTACTTGTCGCAAGTAGGGAAAATAATTGTTCACAAATCTCTAGTGAATGAGGAACATTTCTTCCCATAATATTCTTGAAATATTTCTTTTCCCTCACTGTGCTCATGTGTGCTATATGATCTTCTTAGTATGTAATGTATTGTAACAATACGAGCTACCGCTTATGGCTTTTAGCTGCGGCTTATTAGTATAATGAATAGTAATTGCTGAAAGAATCCAAAGCTAAAAGCCGCTAAAAAGACAAAAAGAATAGGGCCTAAAATGTGTTCTTACAATATCATAAACTCGTAATGCATTCTTTGAAGCAAATACATTTGACATGCATTACCAACAAGAACTTTGTTCATGCAAGTTCATGTTCTGTATACCACAAGTTAGAAGAAAATGAACTCCACAAATGGTTTTTTATTAGTTCTGTATCCCTGGAATCCATTTAATCTTTGATGCATACAATTTTGCGCTGTCTAATCTTTGCCGTGTAAAACTTTGCAGGAAACCTGTAGAGCACCTTCTTAAGGTTGTTGATGGTGTTACTCTGAAAGATGTATCATCCCTTGCTGAGAAAGTTATTTCATCACCATTAACAATGGCATCTCATGGAAACGGTTAGCTCATATTTCCATATAACCAGTTATCTGTACATAGTGCAATATCAATTGCAGTATTAGTAATTCTGCTCTTTGCAATGTGCAGTTCTGAATGTGCCAACTTATGAGTCCGTCAGTGGCAAGTTCCGCTCGAAATGAGTAGCATTTTGCCGTCACTTTCCCTGCCTTCTGGACATGTTAGCTGTTCATATCTTTCCTCCTGGACCATTCATGGTCACAGTTTCAGAAAAATAAGGAACTTCATACAATTTTGATCATCAACTCTCCGGTATCTTATGGAATTATATTTTTCGCGGAACATATGTCTGCTTGTGTTGGTGGTTTAATGCTGTTCTCGTTAGTTATTTGATTGTAAATTTAGTCAAATATGCGGGTCCTCTTTCGGTGGCAAGGCCTTAAGAGTGTACAAAATGTCATGTAGCCTTTTGTTAAATCTTTGACACGAGTGTTGGAGGCTTGGAGCACATGAATAAAGATCTTATATGACATTGAAGTTTTGCACGACATTCTTCCAAAACATTTGGTCAGTTTGCGTCTTGGTCTGAATTTTGACATGGATCGTTTTTATCAGGTTGAACGGCAGCACAAAACGGTGAGCATCTGAGCACTTGGCATGACATAGTTTCGAGTTTACTTGTTTGGTTTCTTTGATTGAACTGACACCCCGTTTGGCTCCATTGAATTGAATTTGATTCATTCAATTGGATTCCAAATCCTGTCCTAGTAGAATCTGAATTTGATTCAGGCAAATTTCAATTCATTTTTTCTGTTTGGGTGCTATTCGGAATTGAAATCATTTTCCTAAGAATAATCAATCTGAGTACGAAGCATAACACGGTCGATAAATCCAAAACCAGTAGGCCACAATTGAACCAACGAACACAAGAAACCAAAAAAGAAAAATATCCAAGCTGCAGAATGAAACAAAACCGAATTTCAAAATAAATTTGAATTTGCTTTTGAGTTTGATTTCATTTGGTTCTTCCTCCTTTCTCCTTAAATCACCACCGTTCAAACCTCTCCCTCCTGTCTCTGCTTCTGTCCTTCTTTCTCTGTGCACAATGCGGCGGTAGTCACTGTTTATCAACCGAAAATATCGCCGCCGCAAAAATCTTGGTTAGCCACCGCCTTCTTGATTCAAAGGTCGTACCTCTCGATGGTAGCGTCTCTAACACCCCATTAGTGTCCCCTACCAACCGTCGAGGTAGCCAAAGCTGGGAAAACAGCCGTCGTCAGTTTCTCTCTGCAGACCTCTTCCGTTGCAACCTTTAGTCGTTTCGATCCATTTCTTCGCTGGCACGCCTCTACCACTCACCCTTGGTCGTACGCCTCGCTAGCCCATCCCTAACACCCCTTATTTACCCCTTGATTCACGGCGAAGCTTCCAGGCCATATCTGGCCGCCGCCTTTGCTCTCTCTTGTCTCATGACCGACAACCCCACCCCACAAATTCGAGCACCCTGGAACCCACCTCTGCTAGCAAGAGCCACCATACACCCCCCTCATTCGTGTTGTGAACCTTACCTGGACCAGCACCGTAGTCGTTTCACATCCCACCGCCTCGCCGACCTCTCTGCTCTCTCTGCTCTCATCCTCTCACAGCCAACCTAACACGTCTTTGACCACTTTTGACCGTCGCAATGCCATTCTCGAGGCACCATGTACCTCCCTCGCCGGTAGCGCTATGCCTCCCACGCCTTCGACCTCGCCCGGCGTCAAACCGCCTTAGCCCGCCGTCTGCCGAACCGCCATGGGATGGCTATAAAAACCCGAGACTCCCTCCAGACATCGCATAGGTGTCCAGTGAACCACCCCCACACCCCAATTGAGCCCACGATCGGAGCCTCACCAGCGACCACCCGAAGATCTCAAAGTAAGTCAAGTTTCGATTCCGTCTATTCAATCAATTACTTTTCAATTGCTTTCGGTCGTAGCACCTTTATGCTCTCAGGAATACCACCGAACCACTGCCTTAGCTCCTCGAGCCCCTTACCACGCTGGCGACTATCACCGCCGCCCGACCTTGAGACCTCACCGTGGATAGCTCGGCTCAGCCATCCCTGACCCAAACCATTACTTACATGAGCTTCCTCTAACCCCATAGGTGCCCAAACCCTAACACTATTATCCTCTTAACCTGTCATTAGCCCTTGTGTCATTCAAAAGTCCCGAGAAGAGAAGACATCACCACTAACGCTCGCCTGACTTCCAGCCGCTCCCAAGCCCAAAAATGGAATCCTTGTGGTCCCAGGAACCCACCCGTGGTCGCTAATTGTTATTTCGACCACGAAATCTCCGACCTCTCCACCGCTTGAACTCTACGACCAATTGTAATCGAGAAGAGCTTCGACCGCACCGCTTCAAGTCCTGACCAACGCCACTTACGCCGTCCGATGCTCTTAAGTCACTCGAACACCATTTGATGCTCCTAAACCGCTCGAATGTTGTTCAATCTTTTAAGCCACTCGGACGCTTCTGATTGCAACAGTGTTCTTCCGACTACGGCTTATGACCATGGTACCTTTGACCATGGCGCGTCATCTCGATGCTACGACCTTGGCTTCTTGCGTACATAGTCTTCTACTGTCTTTGTGCTCGAGTCTTGACGCCTGCGTACTCGGTGTCGGTGCGAAAGCACGGTGACTCGGAGCCTCGACTTCGATTTCGCGGTTTCAACCACCGCTTCCACTATGGCTTCGACCACGGCTTTGAGTGTGGATTCGCCCACAGCTTCTACGACCACTTACAACTCATCAAAATTAAATCTAACAATCTCCGCAGCTACTCGGACGTCGTCCGATCTCAATAGCAACTCGTACATTACAACGTCCGATCTCGTCGACTTTGCACTCGAAATCGAACCTCGACCGCCCACCCAACTTCATAGTCGTGCCCGAAACTGCTGAGTATGAATACTCAAGAGTCATTACGACCACGTTGTCGTTATGACCACATTGTCGTTACGACCGCGCTGCGGTTTACGACCACGCTAAGGTTTACAACCACATTGAATACTCGGTCTTAGTAATCGTAACTCAATTACGACCATGTCTTCCAGCTCCACAAACACCTCCGCTCGTGAGCAGGATTTGTGCCAACAGAAATCACCGAGTACTCAAAACTTTGTTCTCCGAGTACGCAACAACAACTCGATAAGGACCAAACCCTCTATGAACAGTAAAACCCGTGATGAACAGTACCAACCCTTTACTGTTCATGAAACCCAAAATGCATATATACATCTATTTCGATCATTTCGAGCCCGTCTATCCATTCCTCAGCTCTGTTTTCCCATACCAAACTCCTATAATCCTCAAACCTATTTTATTTGATTTTGCTGGATTTTATTTCTTTATTTTCTTTTATTCCTAGCTCAGTCCTTCGAGCATGGAATTGATTTATTTCTTTTGCTTTGTGATAGCACACGGCGTCATAAACCAACCAACATAGAAAGGAGAAGCTCAAGTACAAGCACAAGGCTCGGAAGAATACGAAATCGTAGAATACATTGATCCGTAAGGCAAGTCACATGTCTTTGATCATATTGAACCTACATTCCTCTAATTATTTATTTACTGGTATTTTCTTTACATTATTTGTGCACTGTTATATCTTATACAATAAATATTTAGAATGATGTGATATTAGCTAATGTCCTACCACTTGAAAAAGCCCTATTTAATGTGATGTCCATATTCACCTTGACAAGACTTAGTAATACTAAATATATATTATTTAAATAATCATGGTAGACCGAGCATTCAACTGTTTTTTACTACTAAGAGACTTGGCACTTTGTCGGTAGAATTTCAAAAGTAATTCTAGGATAAAGGAGATATCACGGGAAGTCACGAGATGGTTGGGTCTCATGACTTTATCCTAGGATGGAGGCTTAGACTGGAAAGGTGACGATGCGGATGGGCACCAAAACAGTACGGATAGGCACTGAAAATAGTGCGGATGGGCACCAAAATAGTGTGGATGGGCACTAAAAAGGGTGGGATGGGCACCAAAACAGTGCGGATGGGCATTGAAACAAGGGTTTGTGGATGGAAGTTGCCTCGGTGAAAATATAAGGACTAGAATCTTATGCCATGTAAAGAACATAGTGATCGCTCAACCACAAGCGTGATTCGTCAAACCTGGTTTAGTAACTGCTCAAGTTCGATTAAATATCTACAAAGGGTGAAGGGAGATGGGAGAGTTTTTGTGGTATGGGAGGGGGTATAACCATACTTCACAACAATAGAACCGCTTCAAACCATACTTCAACAGTTAGATTATAGTAGATATTATATTGAGTTTAGTTGTATTAGTCAAAATTGCATGCTATTTTTTTCTTCTTTATATTGTCTCTCACGAACAACCATAATTCAAAAATCATAAGCCAAATGCTTAGCCACAACCTAAAAGAACCCACGACTACGCATAGCTTTTGGTACAGATTATGGCTTTTGAGTACATTCGTGAGATAGAGTCTGATGTAACATAAATTACGCGTGGTTTTGGCCAATTAAATGAGGTCGCTACAGTGTGTACTACAATCAACTTATAAATCCTGACTTGAAAAGACATTCCGTTTGAAAACTAGATACTATAGAAAAATCAAAAAACAGCTTTTAAAAACTGAAAAGAAGACGCTCGTAGTCAGACCTGGCCAATAGGGTCGTCTGGCAAGGTACGACAATGATCCGAATAGGGCATTATCCGATTAGATTCAATACAGCTGATCTAAATAAGTTATCGTGCCATGTTTTACCAGTTTACATGCCGGCTCTTCGACCCAAGCACGGCACGAAGAGGAGTCAGACCGTGCCGCGTAAACCTGGTACGTGTAGTCCAACTGACCACCGATGGCTTGTTAAGCATGATCGTAAGTATTTTACTACCAGTCATAAGTAATTTTATTGCCAAATAACACGTCCGTGCTTATAAAGTACAATAATCCTAACATAAGTAATTTACTGTCAACCGCAAATAATTTTATTGTACTACCATAGAAAAGTTACTGCACTACCACAAGAAAGTTATTGTACATGCCATGCTGAGGTGCTGGTCTAAGCACGATACGTCAGGTTGGGATGAATCGTTACCGTCCGTTTATTGTTCGTGTCATACCGTGTCATACGCAGGGCCAAGTACCATGTCTAGATGCAGGCAGGCCGGCCCGCAAAAATAGCGGGAAAATTGTTGTGCAGGCCAACCACTTTGTTTAAGCGGCTTAAAGCGAGTGCAACAGTAACCGAACTGAATTAGCTTTATCGCTAGTCACTGGTATCAATCCTTAGCTTCTCATAGAACTTAATTTAAGCTTCCCTTTCTATTTGCCGCTTGCAACTGGTATCAACAGTAACTCTCAAGCGTTAAACTCTCCAGCTTGTCAAAACTGCAATGTTGGACAACTGAAATGTTTAATTCCAATCAAAACACTATGCTAGAAACAAGCACATGCTGCAAATTTGCAACAACCTTGTTACTCCACGCCTTCTGAGATGGCTATATGCCAAGTATTTCACAGGTCTGAGCTTCATGTGAGCTTTGCTACTTTGCTATGATAATAAGGGATAAAAGCAGACAACACAGGCAAGTTAGCAAACGGTGCATTCTAACAAAGGTATCTGAAAACTAGGTCTGATATCATATATAGACCAATAAGATGGTTGTCCAATGAGAAATACAATTAGTACAGGGCGTTGCATATAGACCACTGCCCCAGGCATCACAACACATACACTCTACCATGTAGCTTCTAATCTTCATCGAGGAAAGCTGAAGCTCGAGCAGACAACTACAGATTTGGGCAGGAAGCCATAACAATAGTGCAAAGAATGAAGCTCCCCTTGAATCGAGGAAAGGGCCCCCTTGAATCGAGGAAAGGGCAAGCAGCACGCGGACCTCTACCCTCTGTACACACCGGAGGGGTCGGCGTTTTGAACTATCCAAGGGTGCTCAAGGAGCTTGTGAAGGGGGACACGCTGAGCCGAATTCTTCACAAGCATCTGCAGATCAAAACATTTCTGGGGTTCAGCAAAGGACATATACCTAGTAACCATTTCTTCTTGCGGAAATGTGTACAGGAACCTCTTACCTGTGAAATAAGGTCCTTTGCAGCAGGAGAAACAAATGGTTTTGGTGGAAACTTCAAGTCGACTTTCACTATCCTGAATATGAATAAAGACAGCTTCAGAAACAACCGTTGCTTACAACTTACAAATCGCTAACAAGAAGGCTAAAATGGGTCAACGGGTGCTAAGTGGAATTGCACATTAAGTGCAACTAACTATAGTCACTCAATCATGATGAATGTATGATAACTTTCAGTAAGTAAAACATAGGCTTTGATCAAAATAATCCCTGTTGGAGTCATGCGAATCTATTAGTGATGGATTCAAGAAATCAAGGAAATAAAGCAGGTCTTGCTGTAGTGCTCAATACAGTGTTTCTCTCCTATACACATGCACCATTCACAGTATAGCTCACAAGTCAGAAGAAATAATACATAATACAACATCTAAAATGAATGAGGTAATGAGGTTCATAAGGAAAACAATGCATCAAGAGAGACACATATGGACAAGGTAACAACAAAATCACTGCATCCTGGAATTCATCATGGAGGAAACCTCTCCCGGGGGAATGGCTAGAGTGGGGACATCCCACTTAGTCGACCCGGGTTCGAGGCCTCACCCAACTTAGGAAAAAAATCAGGGGGGTCTCTCCCCTTGGTCTTTCCTGGAATTTATCATGAGTTACCTTCGGTATGTCTCGGAGTGTTCTTTTGCTTCAAAAGGAGGGACCCCATAAAGGAACTCATAACACAGGATCCCCAAGCTCCAGATGTCGACATGGTAATCATGTTCTGTCTTCTCCACTGGACAAATTGCAACAAATTGAGAGCCAAGAAAAGCAGCTAGGCACTAGAAATTAAAACAGTTGTGGCATTTTTTAGCCATGAATCAATTTGTGACATGGAAAGCGAAAGTACCCATTTCAGGTGGTAGATAATCTAATGTACCACACATTGTCCTTCTTCGATTGAAGGTGTGCACAGACCAACCAAAGTCTGCAATTTTGAGCTCACCCTGTTCGTGGAATCATATAGCTATGTAAATACCAGAGCACATACAGTCCCACATCATTAATACCGAAACAAAATAATGTACTACCTGGGCTCCAATTAAAAGATTTTCTGGTTTAATGTCTCTATGGATTACATGCTTCCCGTGAAGGTAGATCAGTGCATGCGCCAATGATGCAACGTACTAAAAACAGGGAAATCTCAATTACTACTTTTGGAATAGCATAAAGGGGCAAAAGATAAGTTTACCAAGCATATGTGCAAAGCATCTACTTACAGTTGCTGATCGTCTTTCAGAGAAATGCTTGCACCTCTGCAGCTCCTTGTAAAGTTCACCTTTTGCAGCATACTCTAAGATTAGGTAAACACGGGTCTGCAGAATCCATATGACAGAGAAATGATGACCAAAAGACCTCAAAATGAAGCAATAATAATGATATATTACAGCTGTTTCTGTCTGGACCTGATCATAAAAGTACCCATATAGGCGTAGAATATTGGGGTGCCGGAGATGACTCTGTATCTCTACTTCACGGCGCAGCTGATGCTCCACCTGAGATTGCTTAAGTTGGCTCTTGAAAAGAACTTTCAAAGCCACAATGTGATTACTCTGTGTCCATAGAAAGCAAATAGTGTTGAAGTCTTAAATGATCACTGGAATGATTATGAAAAACAGGAATGGACAAGCATTCTGAAACATGCATTTTTAGGTTACAAATATCAACAGTTGCAGACCACATCATGTTTAATGATCCAGAGGGCCATATGAAAGTGCACCAGAATTCAGTGATATAACGTTCCTGCCATTCATGATATAATGGAATAGTAGTATTTTCAACATGCACGTTTACTATGATCCAACTATTTCAGATACTGGGAAAAACAGATACATGTAGATGAAAGTGCACAATGTTACAATAGCACCAATATTATTCAATGCAATGCAGAGCAAGTAGATAGCTACAGTAGTAGATCTCTTTCACATTCGACATGTTTACTATGATCCAGATAGGGCCATATGAAAGTGCACCAGAATTCAGTGATATAACGTTCCTGCCGTCTTTAGAATATATTTCGCATGATATAATGGAATAGTAGTATTTTTCAACTTCCTTGCCATGCACGATACCACACCACAATTTCTACAATGAACTAAACTCAAAATTAGGGAGTCAGATTCTCCAACTATTTCATTGTGACAAATATTAAGCTACTGAACTCAGATAGAAAAACAGATACATGTAGATGAACGCATGCTTCCTAGTTCCTACTTCTAAACCACAATGTTACAATAGCACCAATATTATTCAATGCAATGCTTAGTCGTAGAGCAAGTAGATCTGAGCTCTAATTACATCATTAGCTACAGTAGTAGATCTCAAAATGTTATACTAAGCTGCCAGCACATAAAGTCCTTCACTTAAGTTATGATACTGAATTAATCAGTGCCTAGTACATAGGAAAAGGAAAAATGTAGAATAATGAACATAATAATCTGTACTGACTGATGAGAGAAGAAAACTAAACATTTTCCTTTTACTTACCCTCTTCTCTCTGGCCAAGTAAACATGGCCAAACTTGCCCCTCCCAAGTGGTTTCCCAATGTCAAAATCGGACAATACCCACCGCTTCTCCTCCTGCAAATGCGGCGAAGCCTACAGCAAGGCAACAAAATGACATCATTATCGTTTCATTACACTATAATGCCCTCAAGATGGAATTTTAACCACCAGATCGAGAGGAAAAATGAAGCACTGAATAGTGAATACAAATCAGATGATTCTGGTGAACCCAAAACATATGCCATAATTGATGGATTTATTCACTTTATTGAACCCCAAGATGCAATCTTTGAACAAACAAGAAAAAAGGGCACGGATTCTTGCAACGGTTGAGATAAACGTGCAAACCCTAACCATTGGGCCACCAAAAAATCCTGCGCTAGAATCGATTGCACAAACGAAAGCCTAGGAACGCGGCTAAGATGGAGCAAAGCAGAAGCGTCTTGTCGACCGCGTCGCATCCACAAGCTACAGGACCCATGAGGGGGGGGGGGAGGAAAAGCTCCCGGGTTTGCCAAATGGGACCAAATCGCCAACAATAGTCACCCCAAGAACAACACCGCGCCGATCCCTCGTTAAATCCCAAGAATCCACCACTACGCACCAAAACCCCCCAAATTCCACCGCAAGAAACGCACAGAGATCCGAACGGGGACGCGCGGGAGGGCAAATATCAGGCATACCTTCTCCTCGCTGCGCGAATCGGTGGAGATCGCCATGGCCGGTGGAGCGTAGGGGGGTGGGGAAAGGGCGAGAGAGAGAGAGAGAGGGGTGGGGAGCGCAGGCGAGTTTGGAATTTGGGATCGCAGATTTGGGGCTTTATGACTTGGGCGGAGACCGCAACGGTCGAATTCTTCGCCTACTGTACTGCCTGCGTGCCGCTCACGTGTGCGGCGGCGATCAGTTTATGATCGACAAAGCGGAAATGGACTTACATTTGGGCACCCAGGTTTAGAAATCTAATAGGCCGAGTTAGCATATGGACCACTATGCTAGTTGGCCGTTATGGGCCCAGCCTTCTATAAGAGCCTGTTTGGAACGTAATATATAAAGCTATGTTTGGATCGTATGAGTTTCACGGAAGCAAAAACACCGGTCAAAACGTCCTTTGGGGATTAGGTAATCTGGTTTTGGCAGTTCATGGGGTTAAGAACACCACCCAAAAGATCAGCTCGGTTAGTCGATCACTTACCAAAAGATCACGAAAAATAGTGAGGCGAGGACGCCCAGGAGAGCTATAAGGCCGAGCCTGGAGCCGGAGGAGACTAAGCGGCGTCGAGGCGAAATTACAGGTTTGCTATGGTGGACATATTGGCAAAATTTCATTAGCATAAGTATTTTTGGTGAAGCGTATTTCTTGGTAATTACTTTTAGACTTTTAGTTTTTATAATTTTATATATTGCAATTTTATAGTTTCATTTTATAAATGTACAATAAATTCTATTTTATGTAGATTTGTGTATTTAAGTATTAGTTTTGATAGCTTGTAAAATTTTATGTACATTATAGAATATGTAAACTAGCTTGTTAAAATGAGGGTACTTATATTTTACCTCTCTAGAAACAAATGATATGAGGTTTGTTCAAATTCAAAATGAAGATGGCTTAGCAAATTGTTGGCGTAATTAAATTAAAAATAAAATAGAAAAAATATGTTAGGTCATCGGGACGACTTCGCCCTACCGCAAATGAATACGGTTCATGGGGTTAAAAGCGAAAAATAATGATCTATCGACGAAAAAACTCAAAAAGACAAAAGTCGGAAAAGCGAATAAGACGAATACCCGATTTTAAAGGTCAAGGGGTTAAGTGGCTACTACGCCATAGTTCACAGGTAAACTGGACTCAATCCTTTGGAATGTATGAATTTCACCTGAAACGGTTTGGTCCCATTTGAAACTTGGGATGTTTTTCTTGATTACGAAGGAAATAACTGTTATTTATGAAATTCATGCGTTCGGAAATCTTTTCGCCGTCACTTCTTTTAAAAAAATTGGGCATCGCTTACTTTAAATACTTTTTCATAGTGCATAACACAATCATTAGCTCAAGCCATCCTTATGGATCGAAGGAAGTACGCACCCGCGGCCTGATGACGCTTCACAAAACACACTATGTACACTGATGCATGTATCCCGCGGAAAATCAGTATACACGCAATCCACAGGCATAAAAAAAGATTAAATTTACGTGCAACTTGTGCGTATATATTCGCGCTTGTATTGGTATAGTAGCTACTGCATGCAGGCCAAGAATCTCTATATATTAAAGTCTAAAAAAACTATATACACTACATGCATTACACCCCACAAGAAGCTGCGTATGAACCCATAGCACAAATGATCTTGTAGCAATTTTTTTGCAACTTTGGCATCTGTATGTGCGAAATTGCAAAACTAGTCTCCTCCGTAACCACGGTAGCAACAACGGATGACACGTGTTATCTGTCACGCGCGTTGCTCCACGCCCCACCGCGGCACGTTGCCCAACTCAGTAGGTGGCAAACGATCGTGGCAAGTGGTAGGACTCATCGGCCTACCACGTTGGGTGGGCTCGATAGCAATTGCTACTGAGTTGGGTCAGCTCGGCAGGTTCCTGCTGAGTTGGGTCGGTCGGTGGAGCTCGATAACTTTCTACCCTAATAGGATAGCGTGGCAGGTGACACATATCGATTGTCGCTGCTTTTATGGTCATGGAGGTGGCTGGATTTGTAATTTGGCATATGAGTTTCAGATTTGCAAAAAGGATTCTTCAAGGTCAGATATACGATGAACTCGCTACTTATCCAGTTATCCCGCCCACATAATGCCATGACAAAGTTGGTCGCAATCTAATTAAGAAGTTGCTCCCACCTTATCATTCTGCAGGCTAAGACAGACAGCCAAGCTCCGGCTAACTTAATATATTCTTCTGATTGCAACGGGCAAACAGAGTTTCTTGGCAATTTGGAAGGTTCCTGATCCTTGACTTAATCATCTCCCAAATTATATTCAACTTTCTTAAATCCATGCAAAAGTTTCGAAACAAGGGCTAGCAATTGGCTGGAGATGGTCTGTTCTTTTTGACTGTATCTTATGGCTTTTGGTTGCGGCTTGTGTCTGTTAGACTGTTTGTACGAAAGATTACAGAATAACAGAAACTCATGTACGGTTTTTGCTAATATAAATGAAGTCAGTAAAGTATGTACTACAATGAACTAGTAGATCTTATCTTGAAAAACATTTCGTTTAAAAGTTAGTTACTGTAGAAAACCGAAAAACAGCTTTTATAAAGTGAAAAGAACAAGACATCATTCAGTTCTTTTTCTTACAAGGGAGATGATCGATCGAACACGGCACAAAGAGTATACACAATCTACATTGCAACTTGAAAAAAAACATGTACTGATCTGAAGTACAACCTATTTCAAGTACTAAAGTTTTTTTTGATTGATTCGACTTCAGCCAAAAGCACTTATTGCAACTATTGAAATGAAAACTACACTGATTCTAAACACATGTATTTAGAAAAGTTCTACGGATAGGCAATATATGGTCGCCCATTTTAGCGCAAATAGAAGACCTGCTACAGTAGAGCCAGACTAAAAAGATCAATGAGGAATTTTCCTCATTGTATGTTATGACTTACAAATTAGAAAGGTCTTGATGCGTAACTAGTCGAACCGTGACCTGTTACGAAAAGACATTTGGCTTTCTCGTGCAGGAATATTCAGAAAACTAGCGTCGGGACAAGAACATTGCGATGGAGCTTCGCTGTCGATGTAAGGACAGCGTTCAGAGGCTAGTAGCATCTAAACTGGGGGTCCCACTGATGGTCTCTTAACGTAGCATAATTTCTTACAAATTTTAGCAGCTTTAATTGCCTTTAAAGTGAGACTCATGAATGAATAGGTTAAAATATTTTAAAAATATTCCCTCGCTCATTTGTGACTATTTTCTTTTTTATTTTTAAAAACTATTTTTCTGTAGTAAAGTACTTTTCTACAGTACTAGGTTTCAAACAGAGTATTTTTTAAAATAAGGTTAATAAGTCGATATATCTGTTAAAATCATACATAAATCTCTATTTTTTAGTACTCTCTTATGAATAATCTAAAGTTATAAATCTAACTCAAAAAAGCAGATGGAGTCGAGCTCGGAGGCAGTCTCTAGCTTGGATGTTGCTGCCATTTCCCCTGCGGTGTTTGCAGGCATCTTCCACGGGGCTCTCCCTCCTCTTCGAGGCCCAAAAAGCTAGCACAGTGTAGACGCTCTAAGTAAAGTCGTTTGCTTAATTAACACTAAACTAAAGCAGGGCCACTTGTCCCGATCCGTGTGTCATGGAGCCAAAAGTGGCTTCCGTTTTCATGCATGATCAGCACGACCTGTCTTAAAATAGGGTATTGATGTTCTCAGTGGATAGGATTAGGGGATTTGGAGGGAAATGCATCCCAAGAATCAAAATTATTGGCTATGCTATTTGATATCTTTTTTTAGATTAACTATGCTATCTGATTTGATGGGTGTGGCTGCTAGTATTTCTTTTTGTAAACACACTCAATATAACACAATGACGTTTATACACATACAGACCACTATACACACGTACTCATACACACGACGCCTATAGAAGACTGGACGAGTGAAGCTTGTAGAAGAAATAACGAAGTCACCACAAGCATCTCGCTTGCGACGGATATATTGCATTCCGCTGAAAGAAAATCCTTCTAAATAAGACACGTAGAACAGTAGATTTGCTTGGTTGGATGTAAAGTAAACTGTAGTCTTCTGTTTTTTCTGGTGCATTGTTTCCGATATCTAGCTAAATGAAATGCTTCGACTTTATGAGTACAGAGTACTAATCTATATAAGAACGGATGGTAAATTGGTAATAGTTACACGCATTTTAAGAGAAAAACAGTAGCTATATCGAAAAGTCAAACTTTTCAGAGAAGTCAACGAAGGTGGATGTTAAATCCATTCTAAACAGCTTTTTCGCTTCTGTCCTTTAGCTTTTTGTAGTCAAAAATTATTTAGAATGTGTTGGTTTTTTAACGTATATTTTCTCTCTTTATTTTTTTTATTTTGTATTATCCGTGAAGATATAACGGTGTTTTTTATTTTTTAATAAAATGCCTGAGAAAAATTTAATATGTGCTACAGTATTATTTAGCTAAAAGATAAAAATAAAAACTATTAGAAAAAGATAAATTGAACGGGATCTTCATATGTTATGGACTTTCCTCCGCTGGCTCTTTTGTTCTCGTGATCAAGCCTTGTTCCTTCCATTCTCTATTTTTTTATATATCTTGGAAATGCAGAATAAGCAATTAAAATGGTTTATTCAGGAGAAAAGTGGAAAATGTAAGACAGCCAATGGTAATCTATCCCATTGCACAATTACACTAGGGATTATGTGAAATTGAACCTTTTGAGTCTATTAAGAAGTTAAAATGTACACACTTTTTTCACGGTGACAAATTTTTTTTAGAGTACAAGAGATGTACATTCAACACACCATCCACTCGCATACATGTATGCGTGTTCCCTATATATACTAGAAATTTATCGAAGGTACAACATCGAGTTTTGGGTTTAAATGCCGGTGGACTGAATGCGCACACACATGCTTAGCCATCTGGCCACATATCAGCTTCTGATGACAATGGAATTATGGAGGGTAACCAGACAAAACCCCTCCATCCACACATAGTGACGGACCCAGAACCAAATTTTAGAGGGGCTAATGAGACATGACCAACTAGAGATAAACGAATAAAATATAAATCGAACTATCTTTTGTAATCTAAAGTTATACATAATTAGAACAGTGACATAGAACCGACCTTATGACTTTAGGCCTCTCTAGCAGTCGGCTTACAGCTTCAGATCATCACAAGACCACAGTCGATAGTCCACACTCCAGTTGTACTAAGTACTCCACAACCACCAGCTCACCGCACGTCGCACGGAGGCGGGCCCATGGATACGGAGCATGTTAGCACGGTCCACACTAACCACACACGACACTGCACTGTCTCCACATGACCTGACGAGTGATGACCACACCGACACACACATAGTGAGAGTGAGAGATAAATAGATGCAAGACTACAAGTCCCCTCCAGCCCTCCCAGACCAGAAGCAAACAAGCAGTGGCCTACAAAATATCTATACCGACTCGGGCGCTCGGCAAGCGGCGGCTCCAGCTCCAGGCAGCCTCCAGTCCAGCCCCTCCCTTGCTCCCTCTCCCGTTGGACGTCGTCTAGTCGTCCCTCCCGGCCCCAACAGCTAGTAACTACTAAGATTCTCTCACCTTCTTCTCCCCACCGGCTTCCTTGACTTGACTACTTAAGTGCTTCCTCTCCTCACCACCTGAGTTCGTTAGCCATAGGAGTCGCCCACTACAGATCTGGTGACGGTGCAATGACGACGAGGCACCCCACCGTCATGCCCGTCCAACACATCTGTCGGCCACCACCCGCACAGCCGCACCACCACGGGTCCACAACACCAACACTGTCACCCGGACCAGATGCAGAGATGGTTCGATGAGGAATTGGTTTTGGTTGGGAATGGATTGGGGATGGATTAGATTAGGGATTGGTAACATTGGTTGGCTATTGTTGCTTGATTGCTTCTGGCCTAATTGGTTTAATTATGGGCTTCGGTATTTGGTGGGCTTTGTTAAGGTGTGTTACAGAGTTGGCCCAGCATGGATTAAAAACTTCTTTATGTGCATCCCATCTCTTCTTCGGTTCTTCATTTCTTTCTTCTACTGAGTACCAACGACTGGACACAAACTAGAAGACATGAATAGGAAGACTGAAGGCATGGCATGGCGGTGGCACTCCGCGGAGCTAGAGGGTACCCACTGTCCGATCGATGGTAGGGGCGCCAGCCCCCCTTGACCCCCCATCCGGTCCACCACTGTCCACACAGAGGCTAGTGTAAAATCTCCCACCAAGCACCACATGAAAATTGAGGGAGCCAGGTATTGAAGCTATGACCTTCGCTCCATTTGAGTTGATACAAGCTCTAACCATCCGGTTGCCTATGTGAGCGCTAATGGAACCTATGTTTGTTGATCAAGAAATACAGTTGTTTTAGTCGTTGGCGAGAGACAGGAAATGGGAGGGCTGGCACCCCAATCTTCTACTAATATTTTATTATGTAGTTAATTACATGTGTTTAATTAGTGGTTTAGCTCCTCTAAAAAATGCAAAGTACAATTCACCTAATGATCCTGCTGATTTCTTAAGTCAAGAATATTATCCTCCCAAAGTAAAGTGGAAAAATATTATCCTACTGATTTCTCAAGTCAAGAAATAGCTCAATTGGAGTATCAATTGCCACATTTTCAACTTGATGTATGCAACCATCCGGACCTAAGTGCATTACCATCACTTGGCGATCTAACAAGTGGACTAGTTAAGGCGGTAAGATTCATCTTATCCTATGGTGGACGGGTTGTTAAGATTAGTCTTAACTCTTCGGTTTCAACGCAACCACCGAGAGATGTTTTTCAGCTATAAAACTTGTGAAGACGCGACTTCGAAGTACAATGAGAGATGGATTTCTACGAGATTGTTTGTAATTTATATTGAAAAGGAATTGGCCGCAAAGATTAGTAATGATGATATTATTAAGGCATATGATCTTGCTGGTAGTCGTAGAGCTAAGTTTAAGTTAATAGAGATGTAATTTTCTTTGTATTGTAATTTGCGAAACATATTTTTTAGATAACGGAATAGCAATATTTCGGCCTTGATCATTCCATGGGAATGACTACGGCCAAATTTGTGAAACATATTATTCCGATATGTGACTATTGGATCGGTAAATCCGGTATGGTTTATTGGTTCTACTCTACTTGTTGTCCATGTTACCCCCCTATATCCAATTCCTAGCTCCGCCCCTGGTTTTAGTGGTGTTCGTATTAGCTGCGGCTAATGACTTTTAGCTGAAAATGAATAGTAGTGACTGAAAGAAGTGGTTTTTAAAAGAAGAGAGCAAGAGAAGGAAAAGCGAGAGAGATATGTGTGTGCAAAACAGGAGCAAAAGGAGTGGATGTGTGATGTGTCTATGACACCTGACTTATCCTTGAAGCAAGACAGGAGCGAGAGAAGTGAAAAAACTGTTTTAAGAAGCCAGATGTTCATATTATCATCTGACTTCTCCAAACATAAACCTAAAATAAAATTCAATACGAACTGTTTGATGAGTTTTTGAATAAATATATAAAGTCAAAGCAAATACAGTTGTATGTTTGGAGCTCATAGAGATTACGTGGTGAAGCACCGAAGCTTTAGGGCGCGCAGACTGCTGCAGAG
Organism: Bonia amplexicaulis; assembly: GCA_036346245.1. Taxonomy (NCBI): domain Eukaryota; kingdom Viridiplantae; phylum Streptophyta; class Magnoliopsida; order Poales; family Poaceae; genus Bonia; species Bonia amplexicaulis. Next base: position 37,631,066 of record CM070736.1, on the reverse strand, counting down.
AGCAGGTGAAAGCATGGCAGCATGCAGATTGCAGAGGAAAGAAGGTACGTACGGCTCACAGCCACACGGCATCCGAGCCGTCCATCGCTGGATGGACGCCTGCGGCTTCGTCGACATGGGCTGGTTGCAGCAGCGGGAGGATGCAGAGACGAGGATCGCACCCTCTGCCCGAAATTGATCCTCTTGACACGTTCGAAACGGCCCCAGTAATTCTCTGCTCATGCCAGGTAGACTCCGAATTAACCAGAGAATTTCGCTGCTATTTCGGTTTAATCTTGTCGATGTAATTCTCTTCTTTCTCTTCATGACTCTGGGTTCGGTCATATTTTTTTTTTGTTTAATCCTCAAGTCTGTCAGGCGAGCAGGGGTTAAAAAGACCCTATTAAAAAAAAGCAGAATTCTACTCACCACCTGCTACAGACAAAGTGTGATCAATCAAGCTAACCCTCTATTATCACACAGGCGTCTCGCTAACCATATACTAGTAGCAGTACTATCCCTTTGCATGGACCCCATCCATCCAGCTCTGTTCCTCCCTGTGGGCCGCTGCTGTCTGTCCGGCTTTAAGGAAAATAAAAACGAAAACTTTCGTTACTGCCCACTTGGAGAGCGGTGCACATCGTGCTCGAATCTTCAGATCGATTATGGCTCATCACCTTCAGCAGCCTCCGTCCCCATGCAAATTGTGTGCAAGGAGCTAGCACGGCCTTCCACATGCATGCTACACATACGAACAAGCCGGAGCTAGTTCTTTAAGCGCAAATTGAGAGCTAAGCTACTACACCAAACCATTGCTTTTGCAGCGCACAGGGCCATTCCAGATATTTCAGAGACCCTAAAGCGAGACAAAAGTGAAGGTCTAATAGTGCTCTTCATATTTCAAAAACCCTACTTCTATTCAGGCCGATAGATACTTTCATGATCAAAACCTAATGTGTACCAATAACAAATGTAAATACTTCTTGATAACCAACATCCTACTATATGAGCAATGTTATATATGCTAAATTTCTTTTACAAGTTGCAAGAGACATATAACTTAAATGCCCCATTTGAATCTAGAGAATTTTATGGTGTTTCTTATGAAATTCATATGTTCCAAATATGCCCTTTAGGAAGGAAACCACATAAAAAACTATTTCATGAGGTTTTTCAGTTAGCCGAAATATATAACTAAGTAGTTATAAGCCACACTAAAAGGCAAAAACATCAGCCTTCAAAAAAAACTACAATCCTTCAACTGGTACGTAACTTTTCGTTAGTCGCCAAACACAATCATATGCACTGAAAATCTAGAGTTCTAGGATATCAATCTTGAACCAAAATTTTTTTATATACTTGAACTGAAGATTTCAAATATCTAAGAAACCACCGATTGTTAAATTCTCGGTTTAATTAGCAAGTAAATAAGATACAAGCTAGTTGAGTCGAGCTAGGCATTGATCTTATAAACGAGCATTCGTTCGTTTAGTCACCAGTGATATGCCAAATGAGGTGTTTCCAAATTGAGTCGGACACTTGGCTACCTAGACAAGTTATCGGTATAGTTGCTAGTTGTCTTCTTCATGTTGTTGCTAGTGGTTGTCTGAAAGTTAAACGATATGAGCTTGTACCTTTATATATTTTGGTTGGTCCTTTTAACTAGGTGGTTGCTCTGTCGTCCATGTCCAATACCAGCCCTGGCAGCACAGTTCCCAATTTTGAGATGAATTTGGGTAGGTTCTTTTTGGCTGCGCCTTATGATTTTTGGTCCTAGTGTGAGCGTTTGTGTGAATGAACCGAATGCTGATAAACCACTTTAAAAGACTGTTCCGATAAATCGCTTCGAAATATCGATGAAAAAATCGTCTCATTTATTTGTTTGAGATAATCTATATAAGCCTTAAACTGAAAAAAAAAAAACTTGGCCAAAAGTGGCACAAAGGCTCTCTGGCCTTTTCATGTGCTACCGGAATAAAATAGATGGAACACACGATACCCATCTCAAGCACAAGATGTACACGTTAACATGCATGATGCCCAAGAAACTGAAGAGTGATTGCTGCAAAGCTATCCAATAGCTCAAATTGACAAACTAGGAACCACACTCGGACACAAAAGCTAAGTTATTATTGCAAACGAACTACACTTAGAATGTCTCTTTTTCAAGGTTTAATTGGACATGATGGATATGCTCAGGTGAGGAAACTGACCAAGATTTAAGCACACAATCAATTAATAGCATAAGAACACGTATATCCTGAATTTTGCTAATTCAACACCATATTTAAGACCACAAGCAAAGTAGGCACCACCAGGAAGGAGACTCGAAATTATGTAGCAACCTTGAACTGACATGTACACCGCATTTGAAGCACGAGGAACAGTTTTTTTTTTATCTGATAGCAACTGGATTTTATTATGAAGGCAAGACACGTTTTACCTGCATTGCAGCATCCGAAGAAGCGATCTGATCGAATACGTACTTTGGCTAAACATGTTTGATCGATCATAAGAACATGCACATGTGACACATGTACTGATCCTACGTACCACTACTGTTTAATTGAGCACAGAACCTATACAAGTGGCAAGCTCGGATCGAGAGGGTAGTAGTAGCCACCGAGGAACTGGTCCGCCGCGCTGGCAGAGCCGAGATCGGAGCCCATGCACAAGTCCGGGAAGAGGCCGCCGCCGTCGGCGGCGCCGTTGTCCGCCGACCAGTTGGACGCCGATGACCCGGTGGAGGCCGACGTCGAGCCGTCGGCGTCCGCGCACCAGGCGAACGGGTCCTGGAGCTCGGCCGGCACGAGGAAGACGTCGGAGGTGTACGTCTCGGTCTTCACGGTCGGTATGGCGAGCGGGAGCAGCGACGGGTGCGTGGGCACGGGTGCCAGCACTGGCGCTGGGGCCGGCGCCGGCAGCGGCCGGAAGGACGGGGTGGGGATGGAGGACACCGCGGCGGCCGCGGCGGCGAGGCGCTTCTTGAGCTTGGTGTTCCAGTAGTTCTTGACGTCGTTGTCCGTCCTCCTCTCCAGGTGTGACGCTATCAGCGACCACCTGCAGTTGCAAAAGCGCGCGTTTTGGTCATCACGGCCATGCCAAGAAAAGAGAAGCTCCTTTTGCTTCTTGCCCAGTGAGCGAGAGAGACCGGAGGAGTGCTCCTATCTACTTACTTGCCCCCGAGCGTGCTGTAGAGGGAGATGATGATGGCGTCCTCCTCGTCGGTGAAGCCGCCGTGCCGGATGTCCGGGCGGAGGTAGTTGAGCCACCGCAGCCTGCAGCTCTTGCCGCACCTCCTCAGCTCTACACCAACACAGCACATCCATCCATCAGCAAGAACAGGAGAGGTGTGCATCATGCTTGCATGCAACGCATGGCAGGACCAGTGATCGACTAGCACTCACCGGCTTTCTTGGGGAGCGACATCCAGCTGCCGCCGGTGCCGTGGCGCTGGATATAGGCGCGCAGCGCCTCGTCCTCCTCCGGCGACCACGGGCCCCGCTTCACGGCCGCCCTGTCGCAGCACGGCGACCTCCCCATGGACACCACACCACCAACCAGCCCCTTCGCTTCCAACTCTGCTCCTGTCTGTACCACGCGCAAGAAAGAAGCATGAAGACAGGAGGGGAGGGCAAGGGACAAGAGGACTGGGTGTTGTATTTGGGAGCAGCTCAAGTACTAATAGCTCCTACTACTACTTGTATCTGTCCTTGCAGCCGATTGGTGATTTCTTTAAAAATGAAATTCGTGGGAGAAGCAGGGTGAAAAGAGCGTTGGAAAAGGGGCATGCACTGACCGAGGTTGCAGTGTGGCTCAGGCTCTCCCATATCGATCTTGATTCTCCCCTGCCGGGGCAGTTGCTCTCTCTCTCTCTCTCTCTCTCTCTCTCTCTCTCTCTCTCTCTATACAGTCTTCTTTTGCAGGGTAGGTGCGATCAAGATCAACTTTTGGATCACATGATCACGGCTACAAGAATATACCAAACCAAGAATGTTAATTTACTGACAGATAGTGTTACTTATTGACTTATTACCCCTGTTTTGTAAGAGGTCAAAAAAAGTCTGTTCTATTTTAACCTATCTTGTTATAACAGGTACTGGTACTGAACCAGTGAAATGGAAGAAGATAGCAAATGAGGCTGGAGGCACAAGGATATATATAAATCAGGATCAAAATGAGCAAAGGAGATGGGTTTTCTTTTATAGCAAAGAATCCAAGAGTTCAAGAAATGAAACCTGCATGGTGTACCGTTTGGAGACCGTGGCACTGGCAGGCGCAGTTTTGTCACCCGCTCAAAAGACCAAATGCACGTTGCGTGGTCTCATCATTCCGTCGGATATACGAGCGTGCCGTCGCTGTTCTTCCTTCACCCATATCGTGCGTATCGACACGCCTGTGGAGTTGCAGCGTCTGCGTTCTGCTTGGTCGAAAATTTTCGGCTGCACGATCCCTTTGCATGTAACGATTACGCCATACTGCTCGCGGTGCTTTTATCCCGCTCATTTCAGGACCAATATCTCATACATAAAGATCATGATTAGAGGCATAGTCATGTGATTCGCTTTGGATAAGTCCATAATTAATCACCATAAATGCTATCCCCAAAAGGCAAAAGATGATTAGGACGAGCAAAGGAAAATTCTGTGTAAGAGAAGGAAGAGGAAGCTGTGGGCCCAGGGGCTGCAGGCCGTGGAGGCTTGCGGGCCAGGGAACGGACGGCCCCGATAGCGACACGACATGGGCTAGCTTTCCACGTACGTGCGATCCCTGGAGGCCTAGGCGACGTGTGGTCGGGCCCGATCTGGGCCGCGGCCACGTCGGTTTCTTCGCGTCGATCCACGGTCTGGTGGTGGGCCCACGAATTGCCGGGTCGTCTCTGTTCTATCTTGGGTTCTCATCCAAAGACTTTTCATGAGAGAAGAAAGCTTGTAGCAATTTAGCGATGATGCTAATTGGCGTGTTGTTTTACCTGGATGTGTTGATGTGATTGGAGGATTAGTACTGGTGAATGAATTAATGAAAAGTCGTACTTTATGGTTTGGTTAAGTGAAACTCCTCCTAACATGCAATCACCTTGGGCTAGACTAGAGCTGGGAGTTGGACCGTATTTTTGGGTCACCCAAAGCAGCCGACAGCCCAAGCACGGCCCGACGACACGTGACGGACGTCTTGCGTGCCTGGCTGCTGACGACGGGCCGGCGGGCTGGAAAACCGGCCGTTAGGCGGCAGCACTGATGAATCGTGCTTGGTGCTTGGGCGTCAGACAGCGGGGAGCACTGGCGAGCACGCAGGCGGGCGGCGGACCAGGCCGTCTGGCGGGCATCTGCGGCGCCCGGCCAGCCGGCCGCCTCGGCTCTACCTCGCCTCCCAGTCTCCTCCCGTCGACATCTCTCACGGTCATCCAGATTCCCACAAGGCCACAACCCATCACACATCACAGGCGAGAGAGGAGTAGGGGAAGGAGGTGTACCGGTCATCGAGCTCGGACGGTCGGACGAGTGGACGATGGTCGCAGGAGGAGGAGGCGGTGTGGCCGTAGCGTCTCCGGCGAAGACGCCCGGCGGCAGCGCCTCAGAGCGAGCCATCGATGGCGAACTCGTCGTCGGCGCCCGATCACCGCCGGGGCATTCGCCGTAGTGGGCTCATTGTTGGAGTAGTCGAGTCGCCGTCGTCGTCGCTTGGAGGAGGAAGGGGGAGGAGGGCTGGGGGAGGAGGGCGGTGGGGAGATCCGGGAGGAGGGACGGTCGGGCTAGGAGGGTGGTGGGGAGATCCGGGAGGAGGGGGTAGGGCTAGGAGGCGGTGGGGAGATCCAGGGAGGAGGGCGGCGGGGAGAAGGGGCGGCGGGGAGGGCGGGCGAGGGGGGTGGTGGGAGATCTAGGGTGGAGGGGGCGGGGAGGGACGGTAGGCGGGCGGTGGGGAGATCTGGGGAGGAGGGCGGCGGGAGGGACTACCGGGCGGGCGGTGGGGAGATCGGGAAGGAGGCGGTGGGGAGATGCAGGGAGGAGGGGGCGGGGAGGAGGGAAGGAGGGGCGGTGAGGAGGAGGAGAAGGGACCGAGGGAGGCGCCAGAGAGATCGAGGGAGGAATGAGTTGGGCGGCGGCGAAGGATTTTAGGGTTATGGTTTTTTTGCGATTTAGTCCTTCCGTTTTTCTGAAATCTATGAATAGGTTTTTATCTATTTTGATTTCTTATGTTCTAGCCCTCGTAAATTATAATTTCATCACGAAAAGATCCTATACATCTGTTATGACATGTACATCTATAAGGAGCAGTCCTTAGAACGCCAAATTTGAAGATTGAGTTAGGGTTTGGAGATCTGAATGTGTGATGTGTATATATATGAGATGAGGAGAAAGATGAGGATTGTTGGATCTTAATATAATGAATGAAAAAAGTGAATGAGATATGTTGTGATTTAGGTCGAGTTCATTTTTGCACTTGTGATATGATGTGTCTTTTGTTGTTCTTCATTTTTGCACATGTAATATAACGTGTCTTTTATTGTTCTTTCTTAAGAAATATCATCATACGAAAATAATGAGTATTTTCAATGTCGCTCCTCCTTAGGTCACCACCACCGAACCCTAGGTCGCATTCTCACGACTTTCTTGCTTCTTTGTATAAAATCGTAGGGCTAGACTGCTGGAGAAGAAGATCAATCAAATCAACATATTCTAACATATATTATAATTTGACAACATAGCTCACCCCATTGTGATTTTATTTTTGTAAGTAAATTACTACTACATGCGCTTCTAATTCTAACATAGCTCCCTTCACCGACTTCCTTTTTAATTCGAGCATTTGATGAGATAACCACCCCACGTATGTTACAATTAACCATTATGTAAACAGAGATAGACTGTTATTAGTGTGTGTATTCCAAGTAGTTACTAAATATTCCAGAAACTATTTAAAATTGATTTCTTAACTATAGTAAGCTGCACTCTTGACTCTCCTTGAGCTTTTCTATTTGACTAGTTGGGCAGCCCTATGCTAGATTGTCGGGCGATGAGCTAGATGTCCACGTACGCCACGGTCCAACTTGCACCAAGATATGCATGAGACAATAGTATCGAATTTTAAGTAGGTTTTTAATAAGACGGGTACAAGAGAAAGGAAGATGGCGGCCACCATTATCATTGTCGCCGTCGCTTTCGTCATGTATAGTTACTTTGGGCTAGGCTTGGTGGCATGGCACGAACAGCAACACGGCGGGCTTTGGGCGTGCTTGGGCTGGCCAAAGCGAGACAGTGGCACGCGACGACGACGACGAGATGACTAGGCCGGCCAAGGCACGACGCAAGCGGCGGCTGCGGTGGGCTTGGGCACAAGACGACCCAATTCCCATCTCTAGGCTGGACGGTATAGGATTTGCTGTAGTCGCTCCACAGCTAACAGCGTGAGTACTCGGATTAATGGACTTCTTTCCGACTTATATCTTATGATTTTTCTTGAACAAATAATTAAGATATATTTTCTGTTATAATTTTAAAGCAGTTTATCAAGATAATCTTTTTGAAGCAGCTTATCGACATTCAGTTCGTTCAAATAAGCGCTCTAGCTATGACAAAAAATCATAAACCGTAGTCGAAAAAACCCATTCAATGAAAGCAGCCGTAAAGGCTAGGATTTCTTTTGCTCTCAGCACACTCCCACCTGACATTCAACTAGATGGTGCACCAAATGTGTAGTTCCCACACTCAAAAAAGATGTGCCGATCAGGATTAAGTAATGGTCAATAAATGTCTACAGTACATATTTGGCTTCGGCTTCCAGCTGAAATTGAACTATAACGGATATTAGCTTTTTCTGGAAAAAAAATGAGGGAAAATAGGGGGAAAATGAGATTTTTTAAAAAAAACCATTATATCGTCGTGGATAACGCAAAGGAATAAGGGGGGAAAAGCCAAAAAAGCTAAAATAAACCGAAATTAGAAGCCGATGCATTTCAAGTGGTTTCTGGTTTAAATAAGCTGAAAGGGAAAAAATCAGAAACTAAAACCGCTTGGAGCAAGCCAAAGGCTTATTCAGATAGTCTAAACGTATACCTCTGGTTAGGAAGAATATACTCAAGTTAACCTAGATATTGACTACCACTGGTTGATAAAGCGCATCATCAGACATATGGGCCCTACCTTTTCTGACTAGATGCATCTCCACCGCAATCAACCACGTAGGTAGTCAAAAGGAAATGTGTTCTACTGTCTCTTTGGCATAACTACACATATTTAGCCTTTTTGTCCCTGATAATAATCGTCCAACGAACATGCATAGAGGAAGTCTCACTGACAACAACAACATCCATCCACACGTGGATTCGAGGAACCAACTATGCGTTTCTCAGTAGACAGCAACTGCCACCCTTTCGATGCTATATAAGGGGTGGCACCGAATGATGGAAGAGATACCGATAAATAGACCAACACCACAACACATTGCCCTGTAGTTTTGACGCACATTGTTCATCGTAATCATTGTGCATCTTATTATAATCTCTCTCAATACAAGAACATAAGAAGTAGAGGAGGAGACCTAAAACTTTATAAAACACAATCCGGGGTCATGAGTTCTGAATAAAGAAAGCATGCTGTTCTTGAACGAGGCGATGCCCTGATTCCATGTTTTTGCATCAGGTCTCCTCTGTGCGTGATCTCCAGACTAAAGTGTTGTAGCCTCCTAACCCATTAATTTCCATGGATCGACACTGTTTACCAAGCACAATGGACTCAAACCATCGGCTCGCCCTCGTGTTAGCCCCCCTGGCCAGACGCGAGACGCACGCCTTCAGCCCCCCGGCCGATTTCGCCGTCGCCATCCCGCTGGAACTCCGGCTCCGCCCTCCAGCAACGCCCTCCGCCTTCGGCTCCAGTGCTCCGCCCCCCTGCTTCGGGTCCGAGCCACGCCTCTGCCCTCCGCGGCCGGCTCCGGCAATCCGCCCCTTCGGTCTCCGGATCCTGGGCTCCCCACCACCGCCATGGGTCACCGGCCGTCTGCCCTCCACCCTCGGCCCTCCTCCATCCGCCCTCCGGTCACCGTTTGCTGGTAGTATTCCTTGATTTTCTTGTGCTATTTGATATTATGCGAATGTGAGATGAGAATCAAATAGTTTACTTACTTTAATTAGAAGTGTTTCCATGCTTGATGTATGCAGTGACTGCAGTTGCTATTTAATAGGATTGCATGCTATCCTGACACATGTGAGTGTGATTAATAGTTTAATACAAGTAATTAGAATTGTATGTTGCTATTTGATAGGATTGTTGTTAGATTGTTGCTAGAAAACACCATTCCCAATTGTTGGGATACAGCACGGTTTCTGTGGATTTTTTGAGGATGATTTATCGGAAGTGCCAGTAAGAGCTTTTGTACTCCATCAAGTATCTGGAAACACTGATAAGCATATTGATGGTAATTTGATGGGCTCTTTTCCTTCATTCAGCTCAATAGACATGTCGTCCAAAATATCAATCTTTCTGGTGGTAGCTTCTTAGGAGTTTCTCGTGTTGGGGCAAACATTTCAGACATCGTCGACAGCATCCAGGCATGTATATGTCATTCTGGTACTCTGCAAAATTTGTTTGCATTAAGTTGGTACGTGAAACTTATCAACTTGATTTCTGCAAACCCCATTCAGGCCAGGAGGCTTGACATGCTCTTTGTACTAGGTGGAAATGGTACTCATGCTGGAGCTAATTCTGCTATACATGAGGAGGTATGTTAAATTCTGTCTTCATTGCATCAGAACAAAACCTATCTTATCTTGTGTTCCTAGATTATAATAAGCAGATAAATTATCTGACCTCCACAGCTCCACTCATTTATAACATTGCAGTTTGGAAATATGGAGTTATGGACTAATATAGCATATGAGTGAATGGTTGCATGCTTACATCTCTCTTGTCTTTGGCAAAACTTTTAATCCAGTGCCGTAAGAGAAAACTGAAAGTGTCAATTGTGGGCGTCCCAAAAACCATTGATAATGACATACTACTGATGGACAAGACATTTATTCTATGTTGACGGTGCCAACATAGCATGGAGACCTATCATGATAGTTTCGTGGAAGGACTCTTCCTTAATTAGGTATTTATTTTAACTAGAATACCTTATTTACATGTTATTAGACTGTTTCGCTATAATATCAATTGTTATGTCAGTGCTATATACTTTTGCTATGATGTAGTTTAATTGCAATCTAGTGATGTTTCTATTCTATTATAAGTTATCCCCTCTTTGCTTCATTTCTGAGTCCACCACTGTCTCTCACATTTACTTCATAAAATCGACAGCAATTCGTGGACATGTGTAATTTTTCGGGAAAATCTCGTTGTAGTCGCTTGAACAATGATAGTAGATCCCGTGCGGATTGGGAGTATGGCGCACAAGACTATCTGAACAAGCCTCTGTCCGGCCAGTGAAGGAAGAGGCGGGACACTGCATGGAGTTCCGCGAGGCTGAGGGGGAGGCGGACGGGTTAGCCGGTGCAGGAGTACAGGAGGTCTTGCCGTTCCCGTCCACGTCCGCCTCCGCGCGGTGGACAGAGCGATCGAGCGTCACCCAGCCTGGGAGGAGGCCATGGCGGACGGCGGAGACGGGGCAGAGGGTTTGCTGATCTCTCTCTCTCTCTCTCTCTCTCTATTTTTTGGAGAAAGGAGGGTCTGTTGCTTGGTAGCATTGGGATTTGATGGTCTAGTAATGCCTAACATATCAAGCTTCAGCGTGGGCTCTCCGGCCCACAGGATCGGAGCCCGTGGGCTCGAATCCCAAATACGAGACAGCGAAATTTTGGGCTCGCTCACGCCTTCTCTTTCCTTCCCTTCGCTGATCGCTACAACTCCGAGAGGAGCTTCAAATCTTCAACCATAAACTGGCTAAATGAAAAACTCATCCATGCCAAAAAAAAAGTTAGCAATAGAATAGGTACAGTGCAATTTTCAATCATGAACTCAAAGCAAAATTAAAATTGGCAAGTTTCTGGGGAGGAAAAAAAGATAAAGCCTTTTTTATTTCTCCCAGCACCGAGCACAATTCACTCTGAAAATTTGTAGAATGTCGAATAGCTATATTCCCCGTCTCCATGGGTTTTTTTCCCGATTTTTTGGCAATGATTTCGTCTGTAAAGAAATAAAAAAGGTCAGGGCCGTCCCGGACGTGATACCGAGTAACGGCCACCAAAGTGCCCAAAAAGCATAGACCGAGTCAACATCCAACAGCCCGACATGCAACCAGCGGTCAAAGCCAGTCCAATCGAACGTATCAAACACGCGCGGTGACAGCCCCATTCCAAACAGGTTTCATGTCCTAACTTATAGCTGTTATGGGCACTTTTGATTTTTGATTAAAATTTTAAATTTTAACTATTTATGATATATATTATGGAAAGAGATATTTATATGTGATTTTAGCTGGAATAGATAATGGGTTTTTACTATGTATTATAATTAACTTGTAGATTTCGTCTTAAAAAATATTCTATTTGAAAATTAGTTACTATAGTAAAAGATAAAAGCCGCTCCTAAAAGCCGAAAAGAACATGCCCAGTTTTTCGTCTTTTCCTGGTTTTTAGATCATTTAGGGTTTTTTTGTCTTTTGTTTTTTTGTCTTATTGCTTTATATTATCCTTACTAACATAATGTTTTTATATTTAATTGCTTCGTGGAAAATTTCTGTGTTCTGAATGGATGCTAAGGCTCGTCGTTTTGACTTACCGCCACGGTTTATTTTTACTATTCATAATTTCGTTTTTCGAATTTTGGTTTTTTGAGCTTTTTTGCCGGTTCTTTTGTTTGCCGTATTCGTTTGCGTTGTTTGTGATGGGCTAACATATTTTTTATATTTTTTAAATTTTTTAAATTTAATTATGTTAAATAAGTCTCTGTCATTCTGATATTTTTTCAACTGGATGCTATAAACCATCAAAAATAAGCCAAAATGATCACCACCTAAAACTATGACACAAAAGAGACGGGCACCAAACATTTTGGGCTACAGCGTGCCTACTATCCAAAACCACCGAGGCCTGTATAACTGTGTATTCTCTTGGTTGGCCGTTGCATCATACAGTGGATTAGTACTGCTACTATAATTGATCTGACATGGTGTAACAGTTGCGTTGCAGCAGGCTAAGAAAAAGGGGCAGGAATTATTGGAAGCAACCGGCAGCTTCGCATCCTACTCCGTCGCCGGGGTACATGCGTCCTCTGAACCCGGCCACAAATGGACGGCAGCGGTCAGCTCTACAAGCACAAGGAGCCTCCATATCATTGATGCCTTCGACGCGCGCGGGGATCCGGCCCCCACGGCCCTGGCCCTCGCCGGAAAGCGACGGCAGCCAGACGTCGACGGGAGCGCCACCGCGGGCGGAGCAGCTGGCTTATAGTACCGATAATGCAAGCCGTGCCACGCCAAAAAGTACGAGATGGGATCTTGCAACAGTAGCTATATAGGTCTTTCCTTGAGTGTTTCCGAGGGCAGGCTTCGTGGCATATTTCTATCCACAGGCTCTTTTGTGTCCTCTCTGAAACTCGATTTTTTTTTGGAATTGCTCACTTTCTTCTGACCAATTCGTGTTTGCAGCTGCATATATGTCTGAAGATTTAACCTTTCATTTTATTTCTGCGAGGACTGAAGGTTTGTATCTGCAAATCTACATAGCCATCCTGCATGTGGAGGAGATGGAACTACGTCCACTCGCTCTGTCACTACAGTACAACATAGCTGTTTGTGCAGTCTACTCACTTGCGAGTAGCCATACATTTCTATCCATTTTAATTGTCGCTTATATGATGGATAGCTCTCACACTTCCCTTCCTGGACTTAACACCGTGATAGCACTCGGCCACCAACCTGTTCCTATTACTGATGGTCGTTTTCGTCGATCTGTTTGTTTCTCTCTTGCTCACCCAGGATGGGTTGTCACTTGGGATACACCTCTGAATGACAGTACAAGCCAGGTTCCTGTAGTCACAAGAGGTGGACTTCTGCCACTATTTTATCTGTTTTTTTTACTGCTGCTAAACATTTTTAACTGTGACTTGATGAATTTTATCTATACTTTTTAGGATGGTGGAAACACCAATGTGAATAGTACAAACGGTTTTAAACTTAAAAAATTGTTTCTTTAAACGGCTTCGATAATCCGTTTAAAAAAATAGCTAAAATACGGAGCCAAAACCAAGAAGCTAAGAAATAAAAAAGAACATGGTTTACCACCTGGCACTTTGATGCTGCAGCAGGACCACCTGGAGGCCGTCTACCATGTTCTGGAATGTGTTGGCGTATATGCAAGTTCACTGACGCCGTGACGCGGCAGCTTCCATGTCGCATGCGGCGAGGGTTCGTGCGACCGGACGTGCGTTTGCTCAGCGGCGGACATTACTGCTCAATGCTGGTGCGTATGGCAGGGACACTTCCGAAACACCGAACTGCAGCGCGCGCTCACTCGCTGTGCTATGTGTGGATTCGGTAACCGCAGCGCAGACAAGCTAACTGTTCTCGGCGAAAAAAAAACAATTTTTTTTACTCCTGGTAAGGTGGCTGCAATGCTGCTGTTGGTGCCTGTGGCTGTTCATGCAGGGCACTCACAACCTAATCCACCAGCGCCACCATTCTTCGGACATGTGAACGCAAACGCGGGCAATTTTTACCAGGATTACCGCAGGAATTGATCAGTTTCACCGGGAATTTCTGCTTTCGAAAGCAGGCCCTGTTGAAAACTAGGTAATATTTTAATTCTATGTTTATTAAGTAAATATTATAAATAATTAGAGATATATAGCTTATAACTATCGGTATCAGTCGAATATTGTATTTCAAATATACGCAAGAACAAAATTATATCAGAGTCGATTGGTTGCACGAACGACTTATAGTAGGTCTGATGAAGACAAAGAGCAGCACATGCTCGATGCAGTATGAAACGAAGATGAAGTAGCAGAACGAAGATGAAGTAGCAAAGCGAGCGGTCGCAGATGTGCGTTGCCCAGAAATCTTATTGCTGCCCTCATGTAGGTCTTCATGGCAGTAACGGCTTAGAGATACCGCTCCCCTCCTTCACAGTACATGCTGAAAAGAAGAGTCGATGAGGTACAGACGGTGTAACATAGCAGCACAAGTTTGCACGAGGAAGGAAAAGAAATAGAGGATGCAATATTTTGGACACCTTTGCTCTAGACGTCTATAACTATATATATAAATCTCAAATTTAAATGTTCGAATCTCATTCAAATAGAGAGATACACGGTTCAACAAAAATAAGGTTGACTTAATCTGCCAAGTGGCACGGTTGAATCTCATTCAAGAATAAGGTTGATTCTCGTTCAAACATAGAGATATGTACGATCCAGCAACAATAAGGTAGATTTGGTCCGCCAAGTGAAGTGCCACATAACAGCGTGGTCGCGCGTCGCAAATCACAAGTCATACGATTTTCCACGCGAAAATAAGCGAATACAAGCATGCGTGTGTATGTGTATGTTTAGCCAAAGTCCTTTGTGTTAAGTGCTATATGTTCTGCTTCAATGATTGACTTCATCAATATAGTCTGTGTTGGATCGAATACTACAACAGAGGAAGCGTGAATGATTGTCGCCACTTTTTAGAGTCTCCTGACAATCAATGACATTTTCAACTGCTTGAGGATAAATCGAGTGATCAAATACCGAGCATATGACCACTTGAATGACTACTCTACCCAATCACTTTTGAACGTGGTCATAAGATCCAAATATTATGAACGTGGAGGATAAAGCCTCCAGGATAGCACCTCCTGTATCTTCATCATGCCTCATTAATTTCTGTGTTGAAGCATCACCTTTGATCTCCACGTGCCCCAACGTGAGCCCAACCACCTCGCGTGACTTCCTCGATCGTTTGGACCTCAGATTTCTCCATCCTAGTCTCGATCCTCCTCATTATCGACCATGGTCATCTCAACACCAACCCGCACATCAAAGACCAAAGAAACGTTTTCCGGCGCAATTTCTTCCCAAATTGATCGTCATCAGCACACACACGTATAACACACTCGTCTATCCATAGACAAAAACCAAACCAACACAAACACCAACCAAGTCATCCACGATCACATTTTCCATGCACGGTGCACGCCGGGAAGAAGAGTTGATGAGGTTCAGCCAACGCAACAGAACATCACAGGTTAACAGAAGGAAGGAAAAGAAATGCATGGGCGCAATTTAGGCACCTCTGCTCTAGACATCCCCAATGATATATATAGATGCATACTATGAACTGATGCGATTAATCAATCATTTACCCACTGGTAACTGATGCAATTAACCAGTCATTTATCCACTGGAATTGTCTGTCATCAACACCCAATAAAGCCTTACATTCAAATATTTAAATCTCATTCAAACAGAGAGAGATGCACGGTTAAACAAAAATAATATAGACTTGGTTTGCCAATTGGCACGCCACATCACGGTGCAATCGTAGGTCATAAGTCTTGTGATTTTCTACGTAAAAATACGCAAATACGAGTGCGGTTGCGCGCGAGTCTGTGTTTAACCAAAGTCCTACTCATACCATCCATATCCATATATTACATATTTTAAGGAGTAGCAAGGATTACACATTATAAATTATTTTTTCTCCTTTTATCTTGACAATATGGTACTAAACTATGTATACTTTAGAATTATCGGAAATAGGCTCACATTCATATAGGCCTAATTTCTAACGGACCCTAAGTGGAGTCTCGTGGATTATACAACTTTACCTTACCATACGGTACTTATACAAATCTTCAATATACAGTAAGGTTTGGAAAGTATGAAATTCCTTCTATTTTCTTATTTGTATTGAACTGTCTATCCTAAAATCTTCACAAAATATAGGGTTTATTCGGTTTGAAGCCAAATCTTGTCATACGTTAACATACATCGAGCTAGGTAAATTTAACCTCCGGAGTTAAGTGCCCATTTGGTTTATAGTCCCACTTGTGGCAAGATTACTTTTTATCATTCAGGTCTAATGCATTTGTGACTCAAAAAAAGTATGGCAAAATTTCTTTGGCTTGCGAAAGTGTGGCTTTAATTTTGATAAAGCAAACTTAGACCAATTTGGAAAAAAAATAGCAAAATACGACAACCTTAGAATACGAAAAAAAAGACACTTATGTTACCAAGAAAGACACCGACAGATGATGACCGTACTCCCCGACAGATGACACCGACAAAAAGAAACGCCGCAAAGTCAACAAAAAAATGGCATGCATCGCAGAAACAGGAAAGGGACACGCACAGGAAGATCTGATCTGCCTGATTTATCACGGGATAATTAGATATACGCCACTCTAATAACAGTATTCCAACTTTTAAAAACACTAGTACAACTAAATACCTTTGGAAAATACCACTCTAATAATGTAAAATACTCTCGAAAAGTACCTGTGGTGAGCCATATATCAGGTCTCCTTTCTGCGACTTCGCGGCAGTAGGTTTCGATTAAGGTGACTTATTTTTGGTGGCCTTTCTGCGAGGCTTCAACATAATTAAATTTAAAAATTGAAAATATAAAAATTTGTTAGCGATAATGCAAAGAATACGGAAAAAAGAAGGCTCAAAAAACCAAAAATCGAAATTATAAATAGTATTCGATTAAAGTTGAAGAAGCAACCAAGAAATACGTAAAGAATTATCGCTTCTTTTGATGCCGGTGTGTGTGACGTGCTCGCGTCTCATCGAGTGACGCAAAAGTCAGTACTTTTGTGCAGTTTGGGATTTCGACGCTGCCAGTGCACGCTATTGACTTCTTCGTCCTGCTGGTTTATGGCTGCCACACCGTCCTGCAGTATGTTACAGTTGCCCAATCGAGCTTGTGAGCCCGACACAAACTAGCAACAGTAGTACTACTTACTATTTTACACGTTGGAACACGACAATTCTCCGGAATTCTTGCCAAAAATAAATAAAATGTTTTGTTTAAAGCATGCGGTCATGACGGAGTGTTCAGACTGCCGGATATCGTACCACTTCACTTCTTTCTTGCTGCTGCCTGTTTTAGCGGGCTATGCAGCCCATGCTAGCTAGAACTTGGAGTACTCGTAATTCTAGGTGCTGTTTGATGCTTTTCAATCGGTTTTTAGTTGTAGTTTTGTTCAGCAATTATCATTTCCTATAGTAATAAATTATAGATAAAAGTCATAAACCATAGCCTAAAAATTCCCTTTGTATGTCTAAGGAGCAGTACAAGATGTCTATAATAGCCTCCAGTTCAATTGTTGCCATGCTGCTACGGGTAGTCCAAATACCTAAGTAATGTTTATAGTATTAATTAGTATGCTAACTAGAACTTATACTAAGGTGGAGAGAGAATTAAAGAAGATAGAGAGGAAAGCAGTGTCTCGTACAAGATATTATTTAGACACACAATCCTATACAATTTGTGCGCCCCGCAACATTAACACTCCTATCTTTTTCACTTAGGCCCACCACGTCATTTGCTCCACGCCACCGCCGTCGACCTTGTAGGGGCACTCCACTCCACGCGGGAGCTCGTCGCTCGCCATCACCCGCACGCGTCACCATCGCCCGACTGATCCACTGGCCACCACGCTCGAGCTCCTCGCCGCGCTTGACCTTATCGTCGCTCTAGTCAACGCGGGCCGCCCACACGCATGTTGTGGCGCGGACCGAGGCGGCTGTCACCACGCTCGATGTCCTCGTCGCCTGCTGTGCCCAAGCTCATTGCCATGCTGGCCGCCCACTCGCCGGTCGTCACCCCCTCGCAGAGGCCACTGCCACACCATGACCACCGTAGCGGCCACATCTCATAGTCGATCAGATCTAGGCGCTGTCGGCCCAGATCCAGCTAGATCTAGGAGGTGACGGGTGAATGAGGACTGAGGAGGGGGAGGTGGCGGGGGGAGACCAGGATGAAGGACAAAGGACTCGGCTAGCCACTGGCGCTGATGAGGAGGGGAGAACGAGGAGTAGGTGGAGGAGTGGGAGACGGACGACGATATAAAATAGAGAGAGAGAGAACATGGGTGTGGGAGAGAAGATGAGTATTTATTGTTTGGACCTATGGATAGTGTAAAACCATGTGGAGACAGCCTCATCAGAGTGGTGAGTATTTGACACTACTTTTGCCTTGCTTTTGTTGCTTGAGTTTTATTTTGAGAATTTGCATTTTGAGTTGCCGCTGTCTAAAGCTGACGGTCATACCAGAAAGGGTGCCACGGTATGACCAGTTAAAGTGGTGATACTAACAGGGGTGTCACGGTATGACCGGCCGAAGCGGTAGTATCGACTTGTGGTTGCCGATAGATATTTTTTAGAGGGTATCTTTGTGGAGTTTTTGGGTTAAGCCTAATGCGGTTGTACCGGCCTGTGGTTGTTGATAGATATTTTTAGAGGAGATCTTTGTGGAGTTTTTGGGCTGAGACCTAGTGCGGTAGTATCGGCATTGTAATCGCGGTATGATAGAGGTGTAGCGGTCTGATTAGCCTTGGCAAGGCTATCTGACCGGCATTGGTGCCACGGTCAGATTGGCCCCTATGACGAGTTGGTTTGAGTTGAGTTATTTTGGTGGTGTTAGTCACGGCGTGTGTTGTGCAGTGTTAGTCATGGGTTTCCATGCATGGGTTAGTCATGGCGTAGGTCCATGCATATGGTTTGCTAATTGAGAGTCAAGTGCTTATCATTTGTGTTTAGATCGATTATTGCAGCCAGCAGCAAGACCGAGGCTACGGAAAGGGTCCTGAGGCTATGGTGTATCGTGTAAGTTCGGGTAGAGCAACTTCTCAATAAGAGAAGTATGGGAGAAAGACACCATATCAGTCTTAGATGACAAAGCCTCCATCTTATAGGTTTTCAATCTAGATTACAGATCATCCATTGTCAGAGTACCTAGATCGACAGTTTGATTAATAGTCATGACGACCATCAACCACATAAGCTTTCATCTATGTTTTGAGGTTTCATAAGTATTGATTCAACTTTTCTTTAATACACATATTTAGTATCTTTACTTTTAAACACATCTTTTAACTATATATAGCTTGTGTAGTTCATATATACTCATTTGCAATCGGGTTGTCATCTAACTTCTCCATTATGTGTTAACGGTTGGATGATTAATGACAACCGGATAAGTGAGCTTTGCATTGAAAGCTTATCTTAGAGTATACAAGTGTTGTATACATGTTGTATACTCACAAATACAATCTTTACCTCATTATTTGTTGAGTTGTCATAAATCACCAAAAAGGAAATATTGTAGAATCTAGTCCCTTTATTATATGTTAACGGTAAAGTTTGGTAATTGATGACAATTGGTTTATGGACTAATATTTTTAATGAGTTAGATGAATATATTAGATTCCACAAATGAGGAAGATTTAGGATGACTTCATGTGTTGAAGATCATCAAGTCATGTGGTGGATGCATCATGAGTTGATGCATATCCAAGAAGAGATGATCATGTGTTGATCATCAAGTCAAGTTAAGATCCATCATGTGATGATGGAACTGAAGTAATTGATGCATTATGAGTTGATACATATCAAGACTATGACTCAAGGCAAATGTTTGGCTAGATAGGGCTAAAACAAGCAAATAATGCGAAAACATAACACAAAAAGATTTAGCATAAATAATGCCTAAAACAACCGGGTTCACCTAAGTGCACCAACAAAATAAGCCATTGTAGGCAAATCCGATAGTTTCGTTGTGTAAAGTCTAGAACTACCGATCATCGGAAGTGCCACAGCACTCGTACGAAACTATCGATTTCCTCAAAGACCATAATACTCCACACAAGTATCTCTCTAGAAAAAACATACCGCCACACAAACTTGTTGTTCCACAAATCGGAAGTACTACTTACACAGAACTGGTAGTACCGCTCACTGATCAGACTGCTCACATAGCGCCGATCGGCCGCTCACACATAGTTGGTCGATAGTACCAACCGTCGACTACACTGGTCCCTAACCATGTCGGATGGTTCGAGCACTCAGGTCTCCAACCACGTTGATCTCCAACCAAATTGTCTGGTTCGACCACGTTGACATCTGATCATGCTGTCCGGTTTGACCACACATATCTCTGACTACGCTGGTCTCCGACCATGCTGGTCTTCGACCATGTTCTCCGGATTGACCACACAGGTCTCCGACCACAATGGTTTTGACCACTCAGGTCTCCACCACATCGACCATGTTGATCTTCGACCATGTCAATTTTCGATCATAGAGATCTCTAACCACCACATCAATCTTCGACAACGTTGTATCAATTATGTCAGTTCGACCACATCGATTACGACTACACAGGTCTTGACCATGTCAGTTTAACCTCGCTGGTCTTCGATCACACAGATCTTGACCACGTCATATTTGACCGTCTTGGTTCGACCACGTTGGTCTTCGATCACACAGATCTTGACAACTTCGGATCCGACCATCTTAGTTCGACCACGTTGGTCTTCGATCACACAAATCATGACCACGTTAGTTTTAACTGCACTGGTTTCGATCACACAGATCTCGACCACATCGGTTCTGTGATTACAACATCAATAATTTCAACTAGCGGTAGTACCACAGAATACACTGCGGTAGATCTGATTTCACAGAGAAGTGCATATACTCCAACATATTTTTGCAAAACATATTTTCAAACTACAAAATCATGCACACAAGGATTATCCATGATTCCCAATAAGTTGGAAAACACATTTGCACACTTTTACAATCATGATACAATGATTATATATATATGATTTTGTACTGAGTCATTCGAGTACTGTTCACCGATCACCACCAGCCAGTCATACCGCTGACCTAACACAAGTATTCGAAGATAGCAAGAATTGAAGCACTCGTACCAACAATGAAGTCTACAAGTATTGATCGTGAAGCCTACGGCAACCAATCACAATGCCTTCAACTTCCAACCACAAACTCTACGGCTATCAATCAAAAAGTCTAAAGACCACCAACCAATAAAATCTACAACTATCGAGTACGACCAGTAAAGTCCACGAGTATCGAGTACCAACTATCAAAGTCCACGACTATCGAGTATCGACTAGGCACTGTAGCTATGACTATGAAAAAGTAATGTAGCTACAACCAGTTGGCTGGTCGAGATCGAAGCTTACCGATTACCTGGCGTGGTTATTCTGCCGTGGTCGAAAAGGCGTAGTCAAAGGCTGCCGTGGTCGAAGCCAGATGTGGTTGTAGTCGGACATAGTCGAAGTCGGACGTGGTCGAAGTATATTGTTGTCGAAACCGGACGAGATCGAAGTCAGACGTGGTCGAAGTCTGCTGATCGGATAAAGCCGTTCGGACCACTAACTACCAAACATGGTCGATACCTGCTAAAATCCATCTTCCGTAGTCGTACTGCTGTGATCAAAACTTGACATGGTCGATCTTTCGGTCATACCGCCCTACCATGGTCGTTCATGCTCGGCTGCCGTGGTCGAAATACTGTGGTCGACCTGTCTTTGCTTATTTACTATGGTCAACAGTCCATCCTAAAAGTTTTAGTAAAACAAGTGTATTCATCGAAATTTTTATAAAAACAAATTCCAATAAAACCAAATAATAATTATTTATCATCAGCAACATGCACCACCATCATATGATCTCAACATGTTGCATAGTGAGGTGATGAGTATTGACAATAGCTATAGGCAGCGAAAGGTTGTTTGATTTGATAGAGAATGAACATGAAACAAGGAACCCAGCGTGTCTGGTTTCACTGGATTCGCACGGTGAGGTGAAATTTTAGAAACGTATTTTGTCAGTAGCTGACTTGCAGGTGCAGTAGAAGCCCATGGTTCCTTGGAGTCGTTAGAATCACTACCAAAAACTTGTTGGTTGATTCTTATCATCTTATGATCGCCACAAGTCAGAACACGAGAGCATGCGCAGTCAAACCCTGCAAAAGTGCATGGCACAACTGCCATCCTCTGATGATCTTATCCGTTGCATACCCGCCGGCCCTTTTGCCAGAGCCCAACCGGCCGGCTGGCCGGCCGTCCGTTTCCACAGCGGCGCAGCCCGCTTTCCGTTCACCTGTCGCCTCCCTCGCTGCATGTGGTAAATCCTTGCTCGCCGTTGAATCTGCAGATCTGTGCACACTATCCATTCTGCGCCGTTGAATCTGCAGTTACTCCAAATCAGATTGTAGGATCAGGGAGCGGAGGTGGTTTTCCCGGCCGGGGAAACCAACGGGCGGCCGTGGAGACTGTTAGAGGCACGGTCCACGAGACAGAGTGTTCGTTCCTAAATGCCAAATCACGATATAGTGTCCACGAGACACAGACATGCTTGCATGGACGTGCTGGTGCCTCGCTAGGCCCGGTCTTGCCGCACATTGATCGCTTACTCTCTACTCCTACGCCTTACTCTATCTTTGTGCCTTTCTCGCTAGTCTTACGTATGGTTTGTCGGATGTCAAGCGGCAAAACATGCCTGGCCACAAACCCACATAATTTGTCAACTGGCCGGGATCTCGACTGTACTATCTTCCCTGTTTCTTGTCGCTACTGTGTAGTATGGTGGCACGCTCATGTTGAATCATTTCTAATGTTACAAAACAAAGAAAAATATCGATCACGTTCGCTTTTCAGAGTTTGAAATCACTGCGTTAATTAGGGAGAGAAAAAAAGACGATCTGCACTATTTGTTTTGGCGTGTCCAAACTATAACAATGTAGATCAGTTAAATATATGTGAGGTATAAAAGTACATCCTCAAATCAACAGTGTTAGAGTTGAACAACAAATAAAACTTTACGAACTCGGTTTGTTAGATTGGAATCAAAATTAGACTTACGTACGTCTCAAAGCTAACCCTATACTAGCATAGTAAGCGACCGGAACCTACGCTTTTTGACACCAACAAAAAGACGAGACCAATATCAATGCAAGAAGCAAATGCTTTGATAAACGATAACGAAAAATACTCGAAACTAGTAGGCCTCCCCTCGATGGCGTCCTCAGCTATTCTTTCTGTTACAGCCTTTACGATTTCTTCAGAATCTCTACGATCTTCTTCTGGCCGCTATAACCATCTGCTATAGTCGTATGGCCACATTGTAGTGACTATAACCATCTCCTGTGTCTTTTAAGTTCAGAGAGAGAACCATTTCTTAAAAAAGAAAAGAGCGACAGGAGATATCATTACTATTATAAAAGAACGAGTTGGTGGTCATATGTCTCTTCTCCAACCGTTATATTCTTAACTTCTCATCACTCTTCACTTTTCAACTGATCAGAGTAATTATCTTCTATAATATAATTCTTTGTATATTCAATAAATTTTGTTACAACGGACTACAGTGACTAGCTTTTGGAAAAAGAATAAGTTTACTAGAGGGTCATATTCGGCTTGGCTTCTGCAATCTGAGAACACGGTGATTGTTCGTGACGCAAACATGAAGGCTCGAAAAGGACAGTTTTTTATATAAAAAAAGAAAGAAAGAAAAGGAGAAAGGTTAATTCGAAACAAATAAAGAAAAAGGGAAAAGAAAATAAGGACGCCCCCTGTCTCGTAAAACCGGACAGGCCCTGCTCATATTTCCTCCACAACAAGGACACGGCACCACGCAGGATCGAAGACCCGCAGTGAAACCAAAACGAGCTAGTACACTAGTAATCAGCTAAAGATAACTGTTGGCGTCCAAAAATTCGTGACAGCAGCAACTTAGGGTGTTCTTTGGTAGCGTATAGGATGGCCCAATCGATTTATTTTAGCAAATTAACAAAGTCGAGGATAGGTAAATCTAAATAAAAATTAATTTTAATAGAGGATAAGTATAACTTATAAATTAATCAACATATCGATACAAGATAATATTGTTTAAAGTCGAATTAGAAGTGTAATATTCTACTGGCTACGGCCTATAAAAGTAGATGTAAAAATATAGTAAAGATTGATGTGTACGTGTTTTCCCATCAACCTGTATAGGGTGTTTATAGCCCAAAATATTTGACTAACTCAATCTTAAATTATGTTTCAAATCTCCCCCTACATATTAACTTAACTTTTCCTTTATATATCTTCAAATCTTCTTATTTCTATTTTTCTATGGAAGATTTCTTTCTTTACATCTGTTTGTTCTTAGTTGGTATTTTTCTAGAGACTTCTTAGCAAGACCAGTGATTAATTATGATCTCGCAAATTTTGATTTTTTTTATATAATTACATCCAATATCGAAAACACCCCTTGCCGACTATTTTACGTGCCAAAATGTGAGGCAACAATGATAACAACGCAATAGTAGAGGCTAGCCAGAAGTGAGAAGAGTCGCCGTGATCCACAGACATCACATCAACGTCAGGAGCGGCTTTCTCCCACTCCACACCGGTCCATCATTCCTTCCGTCAAGTGAGACTCGCTTCGCCCCTCAGATTTGGGTGACACGACGTCATCCGGCCCCCACTCCACTCACTCTAGTCTATCTCCGGCGTCGTCTCGTTCCGACGAAGACCAGGATTTTTAGGATATTTGACACTATTTATCGCTGTATTTATAAAAATAACTATATATCTAGTGCATTAATAAAAAACGTTTATATCGTCCGATGATCGTACGGTAGAGCGGGCGGGCTAGCAGAGCCGCTCACCGCCTGCGGTGGGACCGCGGTGGCCGACCGACTTATGGTCTGTCGGCGGGGGACTGCCGTTCCACGCTGCCGAACGTGATTAAGGGACTACCGTCCCACCATTTTTGGATTTGCTCATGTACAAGGGTGATTAAGCTAGCTGATTAGCTGACTTAATTACATTTTCTAATTTATTTTTTTGCTTACTATTTGTTTGGATTTTTAAATATAGCAAATTAGTTGAAAAAATTATGAAATTTTATGTACAGCATCCTAACATAACGTACATAGCTATGTAAGTTTTTGGTAATTTTATCCACTGTGAATGTTACTTAAAATTTATAAGATTTTGATATTTGTAGGACCAATTACATAGAACAAACGAGCTTCAACAATTACAAAATTTTGTAGTAAGTCTCCTGATCACGTTAATTCATGTTAATTTAATCGCAGAAGCTCATTCTCGTTGTCGTCGCTCAAAATTAAGAGTGTGTAGCTCATTATTTTGAGAAGGCGATGCATAGCTCATTAAGGGTGCGATAGTGCTGATTGCCTCTCCTAAAAGGTACGTAATGTTTTATCGTCCTAAAAGGTACGTAATGTTTTATCGCATGCTTTCGATGTTATTCCCGTAGTCGTAGTTAATTAGTATTAGTTAGTTAGGCGTAATTAATATAGTTTGTATTTCAAAGTAAGTAGGTCGTAGTAATTTAGATGTAGTTTTTACTATTTTGTGTATGTACGATACCCATAATTTGTTATTGTATGGTAGCATGTAATTAAGCGGTCGTAATTACTGTAGTGGCAACTAGTTAGGGTTGACTAATGAATTAGTGGAAAGTAATTAAGTGCTACGGATGATGGTAATGAATCACTTGTAATTTTTTCGGATGGGTAATTAAATTGTCGGTAATTAATGAATTATTCATATGTAATTACACACATGTAATCACTAACTTGTATTATTTTATTGTCGTTGCCAATCTTCGCACTAAAATTTGGTATATCCCATTTGTTGGAAGGTATGTCGTTACCAGAACTTCTCGAATAGTTCTGCGATGAGAACCACCGGTGCCACTGATGGATGACGGGTAACACGGCTGGCCCTCGGCCCTTCAAGCTACGGAGAGGGAGAGATCATTGGGAGCTAGACAAGCGCTACATTCCATTCCTGTAGCCCTTTGTGAGGCTGATCTCCATCAGACGCTAATTCACTATCGATGGCAGCCTGCTCGCGACATTGGTGGACAAGTGGAGGCCCGAGACACACACATTCCACTTTCGGTGGGGTAAGATGACGATCACTCTGCAGGATGTCTTGTTCTTGACTGGTCTCCCTCTCCAGGGTGACGCACTTGTTCCAACCTCTGCACAGGCGGACTGGAAGGAAAGGCTGGCGAACTGATTCGGCCTGTCTATCCCGGAGGGTTCTCGTGGCGTCCCCTACGCTTAGATGAAGAATTTCATTATGTGCCCGCAGGATGCACCACTCGCATACCTTGTTCACCTTTTTTTGTTGGAGCATATTTTCGGTACACACGGCGATATTTGCAACGCCGAGTTCATCCACCTCGCCGAGTCTTTGGTTGATGCAGAGTTTAGGGCGATGCCTCAGTGTAGCTGGGGATCAGCCGTCTTATGCGCCACATATTAGGAGTTGTGTGACGCTTGCCCGTGTGGCACTGCTGATAACTGCAACCTGTGTGTGTTACACGCTAGTGCACCCGTTTGGCTAGTTCACCGACCTGATAGATAGGCCCGCTGTGGGATTTCAATGGACTGGTGCCCGTCTGCGCTGGGCCAAGGGAAAACCATCGAGGTGCTACTTGCTGTGGCACAACGAGTTCGAATCGTTGCATGACAACGACGTCATTTAAGGTCCATAGACTGTAGACTTCGTGGAGCATGTATCGACGTACAGGCTGTCCCTGCAATGCCTGCAGGATGCGGCGCTATGGGCCATGACAATCCATCTGGTGTTCTCGTACATGGTGGAGCCTTACGTGCCTCAGCACGTAATGCAACAGTTCGGTTTTCACCAGATTGTGCCCCCTCCAGACGGCATGTTCCTATCGCGAGCCGTACACCGGTGAGTCAAACTCTATCTAAGTAATGTTTATACTTTGTATGTCTTGATCTGTAACATCGATGATTCTGAAAATGCAGGCAATCGATAGCTGATTGGCATGGTACAGACTGGCGGCCAATGCAGCATTAGTGGACGACGGCATGGATGGACAAGGCGCACCTGACTATCGTCAAGGAGTAGCGTCGGTATGACGTCCTGACATACGATGAGTACTTGGAGTGACACGTACCTCGATCGCGCGGCGAACTCACCGTTAAATCCACCGGATCGCCCGGCGATTACGCGATGACGATCGTCTACAATGCACGATCGATCGCCACAACACTTTGCGGCAGCATGACAGCGTAAGACAGTTGCAATTTCTAAGAGATTCATTCACAGCATTCATACTGGACGTTACTAAACCTGTTTCGTATGCCACTTCAGTTGGAGCGGGTGCAACGCATCGTAAGTACACCCTAAAGCAGGCCAAAAAGATAGTGCATAACCTGAGCTACAACCGTTCAACAGATCACACCGTGCACCCAGAGGGGGCACCATGCTCACCCGCTAGGTCATCGCAACCTAACGATTCCGACCGGCCATCGCAATCTACAGAGTTTGCTCGGCGTCGTAGTACTAGTCGTCGATCATCCGTGGGTCGTATTAATGAAGAGGTAACTTACGTACAAATCTATGTTTTGTTTTTCTGTTAGGCCTTACGTTCTAGTAATATCATGGCGTTCTTCCATCGCAGGTCCGTCATCGAGATGCATCAATTTTGACGTCTCCACCACCTACACAGACTACCGCTCCCTGTCGTTTATCTTCGCGAATGTTGCTCAAAAATTCATATAATTTTGATATTTTTACGAGTTTTTACATTTAGCAAACGAGCTCAAAAAATTACGAAATTTTATGTGAAGCCTTCCGACACAGTCATAATTATTGTGTAATTTTTTTGTATTTTATGGGGTTCAAATTTGTTATGTTTATTCGGGTTAATATAATCATGAATTTACGAATATTTCACGATTTTTTTACAATTTTATACATTACCAATCTTGTACAATTAAACTTTTAATAGTATAAAAATTGCATCACACTGGATGTGATATGGCTCACCCATCTGAGCCATTGCTATCTTCTCACTGCGTCTACCTCCCCGTACGTGGCCTTGTCTTCCATTGCGCACGAGCATGCCAGTTTAATTACCTGCCGCCCCTTCACCAGACGGCAGGCTTGCCTGCCGTCCCTTCACCGGGCGACAGGCTGCCTGCCATGTGGTGAGGGGGCGGCAGACGCCTGCCACCGACGGCCTCGCCACATGTCGCCTTGTCAGCGCTACCGTCCACTCATCGAACGATAAAAGTGATATTTTTGTAAATACGATCTGTATACTGCTATTTTTATAAATACGATGCGTAACAGTATTAAATCTGCCTTTGGCTCGAACTGTACATACATGTACACTCGGCGTAGTTGTAAGAAGAAATAAGAAACAGAAAATTTTTTGAGGTGCTAGGGGATTTAAGTGTTTTTCGAAGCACTTATATTTTTTTATGTATGTAATAATTTTTATTTATATTTACAATATTTTTTGCTTATATATGTAACATTTTTTCTTATGTATAAAATATTTTTCTATATATGTAATATTTTATAGTCAAGAAATATATAAATATATATATATAAATATATAAATATATAAATATAAATATATAAATATATAAATATATAAATATATAATATATATATATATATATATATATATATATATATATATATATATATATATATATATATATATATATATATATATATATATATGAAAAATATTGCATATAAACAAAAATATTATAAACATAGACGAAAAATGTTACATGAAAAATCCGAGTAAAAAAATACCAAAGTTGTTTAGCAATTCCTAAGATTTTTTTTAGAAAGATTTTAGTATGAACTTCCTAAAAAGACAAAAGCAAAACGTACTGGCTAAGCATTTCTACGAGCCCTCCAATAAAGGAGAGATCTTTTTGTAGCATGTGCAACGGCGACAAGGCCGATGCGCCCGCGGCCGTGCCAATCTTCCTCATCGACCAATAAGGAAACGACCGGCCGGCGACTCCGCTGCCGTCGCGCTCGCCGATCTCCCTCACGGAAGGTTCCACAGCCACGTCGCCCACACTGTTTCACGCTCAACCATCACAAACAAGATTCATTCAGCTCTGGTACTCGCAAGCGGCGAAGACAGTGAAACACAAGGCATGAGACACCATATTATTTAGGATGATAAAGATCATTTACTGGAGCAGAGGATTACATACATTACATGGGGGCTTCATCACCATTGGTAGATGAATCGGAGAAAATATTTATGCTGCTACGGTACAAAATATGCTGTTGGTGGATCCTTAATATAACATTAACAAAATGGGAAATCAACCGGGGGGCGGGGGGGGATTGAAATCAATCCATCTTCGGCTAGTCGATGATGCAGAAACGACGACGATAAAACAAAATCAAAATCAAACTAGGATAATCCGGAATCAACAGAAATAAGCAGCACCGGTGGTCGCCACCGTGCCCATGCCTCCACGGCGGTGGCGACACCGAAATCCGGCCATCTTCCATCTTGATCGTCACCATCAGCTTCCATGCTTCACCACCACACCCTATGCACAGAGGACACAAGCCACCTCCCAATTCCATCTCTACACTCCTTTTTCTAATCTTTTTTTTGGTATTTTTCTACTACCTCAAGAATCCCAAAACAAATCCACCCTCCTTCCATTCCATCTTGCCTCCCTTCCACCGACCAAGAATATTCACATGGTGGTAAGTAGATATGTACAGGAATTAGCAGGAACTGGAAATAACAAAAGAAAATTCGAGGATTTTTTTTGTGCCATCCTTTTCTTCTTACCGCCAGCTTCTCCATTGCCATCTTACTACTCACAAAAGGCACCTCCAAGAACTACTTGCCGCTGTCTCAGTTGATGAGCTCAGAGACCCAGCCAACGTCGGGGCCTCCACCTCCGGCGGTGCTGGCCGCGTTGCCGGAGACAGCACCGTCCCTGCTCAGCCGCTCGAACACCTTCTCGCGGAGAGCTCTCCCGGACTCCACCCTCTGCACTGGCTGCTCCTCGTCGATGAGACCGAGGTCCAGTGGCTCCAAGTTGGCCATGAAGCTTGAGGCGGTGGTCACGGTCGCCGGAGTAGCCCTCGGGGTGGAGGGGAGGCTGTAGAGCCCGGTGGCCTTGGGTGACCCGTAGGCGACAGCTGAGGCGGGGTAGCCTGACCACCCGCCGGACGGCGCCGACTGCACTTTGCTGAGGCGGAGTTGGCGGAGCGAAGCCAGGACGTCGCTCACGGGCGACCCTACGCCGGGCCAAGAACCGTAACGGATGGCGGCGGCCCCGTCCGGCGACAATGGCGGGGACTCCGACGGGGGCGACTTGGGCGTCGACATCAGGGTGCTGCTCGGCGACGACACAATGATGCTCTTGGTGAGGTAGGTCTCGAACGCCTGGCGGCGCAGCGGCGAGCCGTCGTAGGACTCTGCCAGCGGCGACGAGGCGGCGCCCCTCGGGCTGGACTGCTGAGGCGGGAGGACGCGGAGCTGGTCCGGGGTGTGGGCGAAGAAGCAGACGCGGCGGCGGCAGGCCGTGCCGTCCTTGCACGGCTGCGTGCGGTAGCGCGCGGGGTGGAGCCAGCACTCGAACACGCCGTGCGCGTACTCGCAGGCGTCCCCACGCTTGCAGTCTCCCTTGCGGAAGTCCGGGCACGCCGTGCCGGAGTAGTGGTACTTGCGCGGGTCGCGGCGGCGGGCCTTCTCCCCGGGGTGAGCGAACGGGCACTCGGTCCAGTCGTGGCTGCGCCCGCGCGCGCACCGCCGCACCTTGAACTCGTACATGCGGAACTCGTCGCACGCGTAGGCGTCGACCGCGGCGGCCATCGCCGCCGCCTCCTCGTCGTCTTCCGCGCACACGCCGATGTCGTTGGACGGCAGGAACTGCCGCAGCGAGGGAGCAGGTAAGGCGTCATCTCGTCGCCGGCGGGGGCACCGCCGCCGACGTCCACGCCGCCCACCGGAAGGCTCCCCCACGGCGGGACACTCACCCCTTCTCCCATCATCATCATGGCTGCCGCGGCTAGGATGTCTCTCTGTGTGGTCTTCTCTACTGGTCTACGGGAGAATCTCGTGGACTCGGCTTATGCGAGTGGTGTGGGCTTGGGACGGATTGCGAGGAGGAACGCGAAGCGGTGCGCGCTTATAAACTGCTCCTCTAACCGTGGTCACCACCCTCGTCCACCTGGTTAACCGCGGTTACCCTAACCAGCGTTAACACAGGCGAGTTGACGCCGTTCGCGCCCTATACGGCGGTGGGTGCGCAAGAACTCCACTCAACTCACTGACAGCCATACCCTACAGTATCTCGTAGCCCACCGTCAGTGAGATAAACTGAATCAATTCCGGGATAAAATGTTGGACGGGAGCAAGACACGTGGCGGGCGGGGAGGGACGGTGCCAGGCATGAGGAGGGCGTGGTGGAGGGGGGGCGCAGGATTTGGGACACGTCGTGAGGTACGGGGGAGCCCTAGGATTTTCTGGGGGCAGTTTGGGGTTCGTGTCCGTCCGTCAGGTTGAGATATTCGTGTAGGTTGTAGAAACCTTGGGTAGGGACTGGGGACGGGGGGCTCTGCTGGGTGTGTAGCTTGGAGTTTTCTGCTTCTGCTTTATGTCTAAAGAAACTATAATCTAATATCTGGTTTTTAAAATAGTTTTTCTACACTTTCTATTTCAATCTCTCTTCGAAAATAACGGACATATCACATGTTGCACTTCTCTCCCTCTCACCTCATGCTCGTATCTCTCTCACAATTTCTCATTGCCCGTGCACTTCTTTCAAAAGTCATTTCTTCGATCACTACTATTTATTTTAAAATAAAATATATTAGATATAGCCAAAACCAACGACTGTACTTAATATAGGGCATGTTCTTTTTGGTTGTGACTTATGGTTTTTAGCTGAAATTTTTGAATTTTAGTTATTTGCGACAGAGATTGCGAAGAGAGATACTTGCTTGCGATTTTAGTTGATACAGATATTAGGCTTTTAACATATACTACAATTAATTTGTAGATTTCGTTTTGAGAAAATACTTTTAGATGTCGTAAAGAATATGCCCATGAACATGCCCTATGAATTGGATTTGCCTTTCCTAAGCATAGAGCCCTGTCCTGCAGCTGCATGTTTCAATCTTTGGCTGCATCCCCATTTTGGGATATGGCAAGAATAGAATTAACTTTTAACACAGCGAAAATACTAGTATTAGCTAGTAAGATAATTGGAGCGACGCTTCAGTTGTGGATAATGATTCTGTCGGTGCACTATGATTTTTAGTTTGCCATTGGATTGTTTTGGTTGGGAGTCAACTGAAAATTCTGGATTGTTCTTAAACTTCTACAAGAAGGCAAATTTGGTTTGTATAGCATTTATCTAATTTGCCCTATTTTTTTCTTTTGGATTTACTAGCATTAGGGTGCCAGATAAATTTCACAGTCGATGTTTATGAAGTTACTAACATTAGAGTATAACAAACTGACAATGACTCTGTTTTTTTCAGCTTTTAAAAGCTGTTTTTCGGTTTTTTTACAGTAACTAACTTTTAAATAGAGTATTTTTTCAAGATAGAGTCTTCTAGTTAATTGTAGTACATACTTTGCTGACTCCATTTATATCAGTAAAAACCGCACATGAGTTTCATTCTCTGTAATCTCATACAAACAAATTAAAAAAAACTGGCCATGTTAGCCATGCGGTAAAAAAAACAGCCCATTAATGACAAGGTTGCATTTACCAGAACTTTTTTTTTTGTTGCATGTATATCAATTACTCTAGCTGTTTCAAGAAGTATTTGGGATAAACATGTACTAAATCAGAGGTTACAAAACATATTCGAAACTTGTACAAGAAATTCGTGTAGTCTTTTTTTTTTAGAAAAAGAGTGAAAATGGAAGCACAATCCAGCGTAACAGGGACCGGCTAGGCGAGCAGCGCCCGCATAGCGGCATCAAACGGTGGTCCCCGGTTTGGGAAGTCACGAGCCACGTAGGCACGGTGCCCGTAACAGCGCCCACACCACTGAGTGAGTCGCGACACTGGCGGCTACGTGGCGTTGGTGCTGAAATCTTCGGAGAGAGAAAAAAAAGAACAGGTGTCAACTGACAAGTGGATCCCCGCGTGTAATCGTCTGAGTATATAAATTTCATCTCCTTATTAGAGGGATTAAAGCTTTATATCAATTATGTTCTTATTTGAGTTATTACTTGATTGTTTTTGCTCTTAAGTTAAATTTGTGATTTGGGTTTCGTAGGAGCTCTAGCCTAATTTTTTTGCTTGGTTTATTTTGCTAGGACATGGGAGAACAGATATGTAAGATCTCATATCTTCCATCCTCACGAGCAAGAACCAATTTAAGAATTAGGGTTTTGATACTCTTACGAACTAGATCTAATTCTTTTTCTGGTTGGT
This sequence comes from Bonia amplexicaulis, assembly GCA_036346245.1. NCBI lineage: Eukaryota > Viridiplantae > Streptophyta > Magnoliopsida > Poales > Poaceae > Bonia > Bonia amplexicaulis. Next base: position 37,597,892 of record CM070736.1, on the reverse strand, counting down.
TCAAACAAGGCATATATATAACCTAAGGGTCGAATTATAAAAACACCTTTATTATGACTTATAATGCTAAAGGTTCAAATATTCGTTTGTATACTTAATAAGCCTCTTGGGCCAGCGGGTCAAATAGGTAAAGGTGAGGACAGCTCTTCTAACGGGACTTAAACAGGGTTTTTAAGTTACCCTGGTTTACAGTGCTCACTAACAGCGAGCAGATGACCGGCTATGATGGGGATCAAGCAGAAGAGGATAGAGGAGAGGGACGGGGACAGGGGGGGCGAGGAAAGAAAGGAATCAATGGGAGGCGTGGAGGGGGCGTGGGAGGCCAGGGAAAGGCGTACGACGTCGCTCCACGCGGCGGGGCTCATCACGAGATGTGGCGCGCGCGCGTACGGCGTGGTACTGCCGCTGGGCCGCGCCGCCCTCGAACCACTCCTCCCCCCGAGCCCCGACACGTCGGGGCGTGTTCTCCCAGCGCCACTACACTACAACACTCCCATCTATTGCGCTGCGAGTACTTGCTACTGCTGCCCGGTTGGTCTTGCCTTGGGGCTGCTCCAATATGCCTCTAAGTCGCGGCTTTTAGTTGTATCTGATACATTTAGGCTAAAAATATAATGGAACGACTATTATTTTCTATGAGTTACATACTTTAAAAATTAAAATATAAAAATCATTATATTACTATGGATAATACGAAGAAATAAAAATTAAAAAATAAAAATCGATGTGTTCTAAGTGATGTTGTACCCGAAGTCGAAGCCCTCGTCCTTCCTTTTCTTGGCCTCTGTTGTATCGTGTCGTGTTCGTAAAATGAAAATCTTACTCTACATAGTTAGGGGTGCAATCAGTTCTGATATTTTCCGCCTGACCGCCAGATCGAGTCACTCGGATGGTATTTTGGAAAAATAGTCGGTAACCGAATGATTTTACCGAATATAGTATCGAAATCGGATAGTGATTGTCGAAATCGGAATCGAGAGAATACTTTCTGACGGATAGGAGAATATCCGGATATATAATCGGTAATATCCGATGCTAGTTATACGGTAATACCCGAATTGGCAAAGGATTTAAATTTTTTTATTTTGGATTTTGATTTTCAAAAAAGCCTAGAAATTAAAATAAAAGCTAGAAAATAGCAGGAAACTCCAAATAAATCACAAAAAATTCCATAAATTCAGAAAAAGTAAGGAATCTAAATAAAATAAGTTCAACTTGTTTTAGGCACAATTACTCGACTAAATTAATAACTTGCTCTCTAGGCTTTAATTAAAGATTTAAGAAAAAGGAAATTAATTTCTAAAGAAAATCCAAATAAACCAATTAAATAAATAAATAAGTGAAAACCCAAAATTCTGGAATGCTACAGTAACACTCTTAGGAAGTGGTTCCAGATGACTATTCTGTTCATTATTGCTGGTATGTATACAAGATGCTCTTTGTACTCAACTTTCAAATGCATGATATTTCTATATTATATTTAATTATTTATCCTGATATGCAAGATCTATATTTTATTATTTAGGATCTTTGTTTTCGCATGTTATCCGATGAAATATAGTTACCGTATCAAATCTGCTCCGTATTCGTTCTGTATTCGTGACAGATACTATCCACGTTCGTATTCGTATCCGACACTATCCATGTTCGATTCGGACTCCGAGAAAAAATACGATATATAATACAAGATAAGCAATTACCGATCGTATTCGCTCCGATTATATCTCTAACCATAGTGTACCTGCCCTTTATATCCATTCATAGGTAATATCTCGTAATTTTCGACTTCTCGCATGCTGGGGTACCAATGTACCATAACAGAGTAGAAACTCATTTTGTACACCTTCGCTACTACGAGCATGCACGGCGCAAAGCTAGCACAAAACATCAACTCTAATGCATAATAGCTTCGTAATGGTTCCACAAAATGTAGTACTACAAAGCTACCCCTCTTAACTCCAATACATAGTAGCTCTATCAGTTCATAAATCTTTTTTTTGGCCAATACACTTTAAAAGGAGTTACTCTTGAAGCTTTTCTAATTTTTTAGTTTTTTTGACTTTTTATCGGCTCTTTTTTCCGTATTTATTTGTATTGTCCTAATGGGCTAACCTAATTTTTTTTTTAAATTTAGTTACGTCAAATAAATCATCATCAACTACAGTATATTTCATCTAACTATAATATAATTTTAGCCATAACTATCTTATTTTAATCTAATCAAACAGCACCTTAGCTAGACACACACACTAGTTAAAGTTGTCCCGAAGGAACTGAAGCCTCGTTGAAAGCAATCGTCCTCACTGATGTAGCCTCCTCCTTGGAAGTTCGAAGCGACCGACAGCCTACGGTGCGCACCGATGCTCTAAGAATAGAGACTTGCAAGGAAAAATGTTTTCCAACTCGCTCTCATTGCCATGCCCAAATTTCAGAGTTTCCAGATCCGTTTCAGACACTTTTCATGCGCGTGGTCGGCCGGCCTCCAGGACACGTGCGAGCTCCATGCCTTCGGAATTTGACAGGTTTTCTTAAAAAGAAATGGAATCTTTACTATTATAAAAATATAAATTGATGGTTCATCTATTTTTCTTCTTTTTTCTCAGCCATCCGATTTGATTTAGACTATTCGTCTCTCCTCCTGTCTCTCTCAGGATATAACCGTCCATCCCTTCCACTTTTCCTATCTCTTCGCGAATTCTGACCACCCTTCTCTCTCCGTCTCATTATTTTTATGACTCCGTTGTAACGCACGAGTCTCTAACTTGTAAAACAGAAAAAAAAAAGTATATATTATTAGTAGTAGCCTACTACAGTACTACTGTGTGGTTCCATCAGAGCTTTTAATAGACACGTGCTGCCATAAATCGGGCCATTCATGATAAATGTAGATTGATGGGGAGCAGCAGCACGCAAATTAAGATGGGCCATGTTACCGCAGATCTCTCCAATTTGGTGCGCCATTAAGCTCGCTGAGCTCACCGCGTGTCAACGAATCCTGGCTTGTCGTCACTGTGTCGTGACTTCCGTCGAGTTAGATGCGATTTTTCTCGCTTCTTCACAGGGGGAAAAAAGAAAGCGTAAATATCCGCTCCACATTGTAGAGTAGTTTTCCGATCAAAGGACACAAGAGCATTAGTTTGCACAATGTACGTGTTTTCAATGCATATACACACATACATATACATATTTAGAGACACACTTTCTACATACATATTCAACACTCCGCCTTTTATGGTCAAAACGCACATCCCATGGCAGTCAAACTCTGGTCAAAGAAAATCTCCCACCACCTCCGTCAACTCTTATATCACTCTCCACCCATTTTTTTCATGCTCAGATGATGCAGTAATTAACTGTCTTGGGTACAATAAATTTGAGCTTTCGGTACATTAATTGCTTTTTACAAAATTAGAACATATTCATCATTGATCACTTTTTGTTAAGCACGTTTTTTCCAACAAAACACTTCAGATGGATCATAAATAGGATAAATGGTTAGGAGATATCATCGTTCAAAGTTTACAATCAATACATGTTTCTCTCTTCACTCAACCCTCTGCGCTCAGTATGGTAGTAAATCTCTGATAAAGATGCAGTAAAGACATAAGAAATACATTAATACTAAATGTGATAGTGTTTATCTTGTAAAGACGTAGAAACAAACAAGAAGATCACAATAATTTCCTTTAAACAAAGCCACGTTGAAGTATTTTAGAATTAGCATCTAAGTATACCGAGAGTGATAAATAAGTATAACACCGTTCGTTTAAGTGGTATATTGAAAGTGAAAGTACGTACTCCTATGAGTACAGAATACACACACGGCTGCGCTAATGAGCGCATGCGCATATGTTACGCACAGGTCGCTGGCTAGATTCCTAGTGCGGTTGGTGCGTAACTCGATTGATGCATGAGGTACTAACTTTGCAAATGTAAGTAACTTAAATGAAATAAGGGTGAAAAGTTTATGTTAAGGAGATGGTAACCTTCTGTAGCATTGCAATATGAAAGTTATCACATGAGAACTATAAGTAACTTCATGAATTATCGATGATAGCTTTATGTTCAGGAGAGAGTAACTTGATTTGCATGCATTTATATTCATGAATTATTGATTTTAGGTATATGCTGATTATATATATAAATCAGCAAAGTATGTGATCCAAATTCGTTCAAAACTTTGAATTTGAGTATATTTTTTCAAACTTATACGCTTCATTTGAATTGTTATAGATGAGTATATATCCTAAAACTGATATTTTCAAAAAATATACCCGGATTTAGATGAAATTGGTGTATTTGAAATTATGGTGTCCAGACATCATAGTGCTCTATTTCAGCGATATATATATAATCTTTTTTCTACTTCTGAATGTAATTATACTTTATGTCATATTCGAACACCCTAGCAAAGTACGGTACCTAGCAGCTGGTGCCTTTTGGTCAACCTTAGAGATGGCAACGGGCACAAACCCGTTGGGTTTTGCTATCCCAAACCCGTGCCCATGAAAGTTGGACGTGCCCACTAAAAAACCCATGCCCGTGACGGGTGTAGATTTTGCCCGACCCATGCCCACCGGGTTAACGGTACCACGGTCGCCTGCGTGCGACAACTTGTTGTGCAGGTTGCGAGCGGTGCGATGCTTAGCAAGTCAACAATAAGTTCAATTTATATGCTACTATACATGAAACAAACAACGACAAATTCACAATGCACATCACTAGTTCACTCCATCAATTATCAGTTCATAGTTCACTGGTATAGCATATCATTACAAGTTCACGATTCACAACTCGGTTAAAACCAAAGGAGACATCAACGCTCTTTGTACTTGACTAATAAGTTTGGTGGTTTGCACGGGAGGTGGGAGCACGAGTTTATGACTCCTATGGATCGGGTTTATATTACCCATGGGTTTACGGGTTTGGGTACTATAGGCGTGCCGAACCGGCAGACCCGATGGGTTGGGCTTTTGCCCATTAAGAGACCCATGGGTTAGGAAATTGACCCGCACCCATGCCTAATAGGTAAAACCCACCGGGTATCGGGTTTCGGGTACCCATTGCCATCTCTAGTCAACCTTGAGCAAGCTGGCTAGCCGTGTCATGTCCAGCAGCAACAAGCAAGGCACCTTTGCTTGGCTTGGATGGCTTTGCTCGCTGCCTAGGCTGTTCCCTCGTTCCCTAGCCAGCCATAGCGACTACTCATCATTCCAACCGCAGCTCAGAGCTTCCCCTTCCCTTCGCATCAATCTCTTTTCCAGTCTTTATCCCCTGCCGCACCTGAACGCACCGGTCGGCGATCTGCAGCTTGAGACCCAAGGCTGGTGACGGTACAGGAGCGCATTTTTCGTTACAGGCAGGTGGTTGCTTGTTTCGAGCTGAGTTTCCGGAATCTTCTTTGCCCGGACGTTTCAGGGAAATTTCCGGCCTTGTTCACCACGCGCGCACGTTCTTCCTTGCTTCAGCAAGATAGCTAGCCAGCAGTAGCCAAGCGATAGATCTCACACCTTTAAATTCCCTCTCTCTCGTTTTCTCTCGAACGCCATGTACTAAGGTCAGGCTTAGCCTTCTGGCTTATTTTTAATTTTTTTTCAGATTTTTTTGAGCTATTTTGCCGATTCTTTTTTTCATATTCGTTTGTATTATATGTGCTAGGATAATCCGTTTTTTATTTTTCATTTTTTTTAAATTTAATTATACCAAGTAAGCTATCATCAGTTATAGTGTAATTTTAATCAGTTACAGTGTAAATTCAGTAAATTTAGTCATAAACCACAAAAAAACCAGCTCAACTGAGCACCAATCACAGGAATCCCACCCCCGGCGATTTTTAAGAAAATTAATCTGCTAATTACTTATCAATAGCGAGTTTTCGGCAAGTACTCCACCAGTACTGCTACTAGTACTACAGTAGTACGTGCGGTGGTCGTTCTTACCGGCGATGGCTTTTGGTTTTATTCTGATCTTAACTTTTGAACGGAGTATTTTTTCAAGTTAGGGTCTACAAGTTAAACGATCTACACGTTAAAAATCCAACATCTGTATCAGTCAAAATCTTAAATAAATATCTATCTTTTTGTAATCTGTATCGTAAATAGTTAAAATTTAAAAAATTTAGTTAAAAATTATATGTTGTAGTTGTTGCCAAACAGGTCCTCTGTTACAGGGTGGTTGTTGGTCCGATGCAATGCAAGGTGCGCGCATACGTGTATGGCTCATGTGCATGCACCATACAGCATTAATTGCATGGGCGCCTCACCGGCAGCCGTTAGGTGTGCGATGCACGGCCCGCACGTACGTCTGCGTAAGCGCGACACCGTGTCTCGCGCAGCTGGGACTGGGAGCAATGCACGGCGACGCGACGCGACGCGATGCGGTGCGGTGGGCCAAACCAGAACCGATCGGGCGATCCAAGTACAGTGCTCCTGCGCGCGCTTTATTCAGGAGTGGGGGTGAGCTAGCCTAGCCATGAGAGGCAACGATCAGACCTTGGCTTCGAGCGATGCTTGCCCATATTTGTTCGTGGTTATCCGTCGAGTAGTAGCAGTACTAGATCGACAGGGATGAGATGAGAGGAGAGGAGAAGGCTTTTGGGGCATGCATCAATGGCTTTCCACGAGTAGAATTGATTCAACTGTTTTGTGTATGAGTGGGCCTTTGTAGGCGTAGGGCACCTACTCGTGGATGTAGTTTGCACTTTGCAAACAAAGGTCTTTACTTTTTTTTTGTTTTGTTGTTGTTGTTCTTTGACGAGGTACAAATTCAGTGTGTAAGATAGAAAACATAATTGATTTTTAAAGAAAAAATCGTCACTGTTTATTCATATAAGAAGAAGTAAAGATAAAAAAAAGACCGAATATAACAAATATAACTTCAAAACCCTAACAAGAGAACAAAAGTCCAAAAAAATATAATTAATAAGGGTGCCCTTATGTAGCCAGGCTTGTCCTCACCCGAAGACCTGCCGAGAGCACTCGATCTGGCCCTTGCAGGTTCCTACTTATATTATGGAGGGGTTTCCATAAGCTAGCTAGCACCTTTTCGCAAGGACGGACATGTGAGGTAGAGCGTTCGTTCCCACTCACGCAAGTTCGATCCCTAGGACACGTGTATATTTCTAAACATCTTGTCCCTACCATCTCTCTCCCTCTCCTACTACTGATTCAGAGATCCCTAGTACTAGTGCACAGGTTGTGGAGGATTCAATTTGAAGATTAGCCAAGGTGCTTAGAGCTCAAGGTTTGACCGGTTCCTTCCTTCCCAGTAGTCGATAAAGATCAACTAGCCTCTGCCTTGGTCTTTTTCGGCCTCGTTGCGCATCACATGGCCCTGCACCTTCCTCTGCGTGCGTGCTTAATTTACAACGACATGTGTATCACACACTGAGCAAAGCAACAGGCCGTCCCTCGTTTACTACTAGTAGCACTAGTACTGGCTACCGCCTACTACTACTAATTTTGTAGGCCCAAGCCGCAGTAGAAACCATCCATCCATCCACCCACCTGCCGGTGGCTTGCTTCCGCTTTAGAGGTGCAAACGGATCGAATTCGGATAGATATTGCTGTTACCATATTCTAACCTATATTTTTTTCGAATTCGGTACCAATCGGATTCGGTCCCAATCGGATTCGGTGCCGGATCGGTCGGGATTAACCCGAGTTGTTTACACCCCTACTTATTTGTAAGGAATGCATGCAGTACAACAAATGGAGTAGGAGGACGCACTGTCAAGAACTTAATGTTACTACTTAATAGCTGATGTGGAAGATTTTATTTTACCATTGCAAAAGAAAATGAAACGTCAAATAGTAGCACTAATCTGAAATCAAACTTGAAGACGTATCGGATTCGGGACGGATATTGCTGTTACCATATCATAACACATATTTTTTTCGGATTCGGTACCAATCGAATTCGGTGCCGGATCGATCGGGATTAACCCGACCCATTTGCAACCCTATTCCGCTTTGAGATTCTGAGGCTGCGCGTCCGCACGGCATGTGGGGTTTAGCTCACTAACGCAGATTCTTCCTTATCCTCCATCCTGGTCTTAGTGGTCTACATCTCTATCTTATGGTCCATGCGAACTCATAAAAAAAATACCCAGCGCAGTACTGTCTGTCGCTTGGTTCTTGAATGACACGATAGATTAATGGAAGGTCGCACTTCTCGTGCTAATATATACTATGAGCTACTGATACAAAGAGATGTTCTGTTAAAAGTTCGTAGGAGTAGCTTGAACTTTTTGCACAACAAATGGAGTTGTTTTGTTGGATTAGGGCCTGTTTTTTTAGTTGCGGTTTATGATTTTTGGCTGAAATTTTTGAATTTTAGCTGTTTACGGTACAGACTACGAAGAGATCGGTACTCACTTACGATTTTGGTTGATACAGATGTTAGGTTTTTAACGTGTACTACGTTTAACTTTTAGACCTCATCTTGAAAAAATACTCTATTTAAAAGTTAGTTACTGTAGCAAAAGCCAAAACCGTCCGATTTTTTGTCTGCCAAACATACCCTACTACAGTTGCCAGTGGCAACCATTCCTCCACTGAGGAGAGGAGAAGAGAACACACACACGCCGATCTGCGCGCGTCTCGGTCCGATTACATAAAGTGAGGCCCGTGATTTAGGGCGTTATGGTGTCCAATCCAGGCATGCGAAGTGCCCGGCGGCTGCTTCCATTTGTGGACGCGATTGTGCGGAGCTCGTCGATGTGGGGAATTCTGCTGTTAGTGAGGACTTAATTGCGCTTTTCCGGCAGCACGGAGGAGCTGAGGTGATGGGTAGTTGAGGACTTAATTGCGGATCAAGTAACAGCGACATGCCGACGTGGCCGCATCACGCTCGGCTTGATCACGATTAGGCGAGCTGTCTTAAAGAGATAAGCAGTGGTCGTCCCCCGGGGACAAGGCTGTGTTTTCAATAATTTGATTGCTACTACGGAGGAAGACAAAACAGAACGTCAACTATATACTGGTAAAATACCCAGGCTAGCTGCACAGACAAAGCCGAATTTGACACTACTTCTTACCGTATTTATAAAATTAGTCGTATGCACAATACATTTATAAAAATATCACTTACGTAAATGCGGTGAGAGGCGGCGGCGCCGCGAGGCGACACGTGGACGCCACCGTGATGGCGCTGCCGCTGGGGCGGCAGGTGATTAGCCGGCTTAATTACCTGTTATAATATTTTTTGTTAAGTATTTATTTGAATTTTTACATATATCAAATGGGCTCTAAAAATTACAAAATTTTATATACAATCTTCTGACATAATGTACTTTATAGAGTAATTTTAGGTAATTTTATCCGTTGTGAATGTTGCTAAAAAATTCATAAAAGTTTGATATTTGTACAAGTTTTTATATATAGTAAACGAGCTACAAAAATTACAAAATTTTATGTAAAGCCTTCCGACACACTTATAGTTATTGTGTACTTTTTTGGGAATTTTATGTGCTCTGAATTTGCCATGTTAATTCGTGATAATTTTATCATAAGTTTCTACGGAGGGAGAGCAACCCCGCGGCGCCTTAAGTTTCTCCGAGTGGATTTGTCGACACGCTCCTGAATTACAGAAATAGTCCCTTCTCTATGACATGGATGGTACGAGGTATGCGATTATGATGACCAGCATATCTGAGGTGTACAACACCATCCATAAAGGCGTGCGGTGTCTATCTATCACCGCGATCGTGGAGGAGACATGAACTCGCACTGTCGGTTATTTCGTCAATAGAGCCACCGTAGCCAGGCGTCAAATAAATGAAAGCAAGAAATGGTCCAAAAACATGCAAACAACCGTACCCCACAACATAGTGTTCATGGGGAGGATCGATCCAGCGGACGAAGTCGCATTTCGCCATCTGCTGCAAAAGAGAGTTAACATGCAAGCTCTTTTAGTAGTAAGAGAAAATAAATTATTAGCTAATTGTACCCCAGAGTATGAGCATCCGAAGAAACGTCGTCCGCCATCGAAATGGCCTTCGACGACCTGCACGACCGCGTACTCCCTATGTCTACATTTTGGCTATATCGGTTGAGCTCCCTATTTGGTATCAAGCGGTAGTTACGGTCGAAGTCCTCCCTCCTTTCCAGGGGAAGGTCTTCTTTTGGCGACCCCGCTCCGACTGATCCCTCGGTGTCTGCCATACTATGTTACTACATGACACAGAAGGTTATTTTTTCTACAAGAAACGAAACATAGTTTAGATGAGCGATTACGAGAGCTTTGTATTTCAAGCGAGCGAAAAGAGAATTCGGTGCGTCGCCACTGAAAATTACAGACGCATTGTTGACATGCACCACCACGGGCGACAGGAGATAGCATGGTAAAAGTGACATATGTGCGCACAAAGGAGTGGTCGAGGCGGGGCGACATGGCCAGACTAACATTTGTGCGGATGAGGAAGCGAGTGAGGAAGGCTGGTATGTCAAGCCAACACATGTCCGAAGGAGAGAGCGGACAACGATGTACAATATGGACAGACTAGTATTTCTGTGGGCCACATAAAATTCCTAAAAAATCACACAATAACTATGAGTGTGTCGAAAGACTTCACATAAAATTTCGTAATTTTTGAAGCTCGTTTACTATATGTAAAAACTCGTACAAATATAAAAATTGTATGAATTTTTTAGTAACATTCACAATGGATAGAATTATCCAAAAATTACACTGTGAAGTACGTTCTGTCGAAAGACTATACATAAATTTTCGTAATTTTTGGAGCTCATTTGATATATTTAAAATTTAAATAAATACTAAACGAAACAAATTAGCGCAAGTAATTAAGCCGGCTAATCAGCCAGCTTAATCACCTGCCGCCCCCTCACCGGACGGCGGGCCTGCTTGCCGTACCCCCGGCGGTGTCGCCACGTGTCGTCTCGCGGGCGCTGCCGTCTGCTCACTGGACGGTAGAAGTGATATTTTTATAAATACGTTACGTATACAGCTAATTTTGTAAATACGATGTGAAACAATGCTAAATCCGGCTTTGTTTCTCAGCTGCACTGAGACAGAAAGATATACAGTGATACGGAAATGCTTGTGCCTGTGCGAGCCAGCTTGTTGCTAGGTTCGACCTGACAGTGTAGAAGCCAGAGTACAATGCGTATTACGCTTCCATAGGTAGGGTGGAGGTAGAGGTGCAAATGGGTTGGGTTAATCCCGACCGATCCGGTACCGAATCCTGTCATGTACCGGATTCGTGAAGAGAATTTGGTATCCGATCGGATTCGGATAATTCATGTCGGATTCGGATTCGGGAGAGTTGTTATCCGACCGAATAGTATCGGTATTCATATACCGGATAATTATCCGGTCGGATATCTGGTAAGAGCTAAGAATTCGCCTTTTATTTTGCTAGTATTTATTTTTTTGTCATGTTGGTTGGTTGAGGTGTGTAGTGTATAGAAAGTTTTCCTGGATCGTGCAATCTTAAGTTCTCTAAAATGAATATGACATTCAGTTGTGGTAACTATAAATATACAAATACTAAAATAATGTTTTATTTCTAATTCTGCTGCTTGTGCAATTGGAATCCTAAATTTGCTCATTAAGATCACTCTTCCTAGGTAATGGAATGAAAATCATGTAATCAGAGTATTATTAAACGATGAACTTTGGCATGCTTCAGTAAATGAACAGGTAAATTTGTCAAAAGTCTATTATCCCAAATTGTCTACTGTCTCTACCTTAATTTAGTAAAATTTCTTTAGCCTAGAAAAAGAAAATATTGTCCATCAAGAATCAAGATTTATCTTGAAACGCAACACCTCAATGGGCAATTTTGGGGGAAACGCCACACCATCTTCGGCTAATGAATTATAATCACTATTATGTACTTATGTCTAACAGTTTAAGCCTTAAAGTGATGGTGGTATGATTTAGCATATATTCCTTTCCGTATGCATGTATTATCCGTCAACATTATCCGTTTTCGATCCGAAACCGTCAAGTATTCGTTCCGGCGGCACCGTATTTGAAATTCGAATACTCCGAATTCGTATTGGTATCCGGTTTTACCATATCCGACTTCGAATCCTAGAAAAAATATAGGATATGATATGATATGACCAATATCTGTTCGAATTCGATCAGATTGCATCCCTAGTGGAGGTCAACTGGACACAATAATATAAGTGCCATAGCGTATTTTCCTGTCACTGTGTGATACAATTGGGGACACTCATTGTTGAGGACTTGACACACCATCTCGTTACCTGGGCACCATCTGATGTTAACAAACCAGTCGATAATTTCGTTTTATCCTCATCAGCTTCCCTATCCCCGGAGATCTTCCGTGCCAGCTTCTGTTGGCAACTGCCTGCTCGCCGGCCGGTCAATCCGTTCGCGTCTGACAAGCCAATCCCACCTACTGAAAACCGATGAGTAAGAACGTCCCGGCCGACGTGGCGCCGCGTGTGTACCCCATGCTCTGTTCCGGATAAGATCCTTGGCGTGGAAAGCTAAGCCCTTTACGGTTTCTAAAAGCAATTTTTATTTTTTACTATAATATCTAACTTTCAAATTAAGTATTTTTTTAAAATAGAATATACAAATTAATTATAATACATGTTAAAAACCTAACATCTGTATCAACTAAAATCGTAAACGAGTATCTCTCTCTTCGTAATCTCTATCGTAAACAGCCAAAATTTAAAAATTTCAACCAAAAATCATAAGCCGCACTAAAAAAAGAACAGATCCTAAGTTAATGTAGCCTAGAAACTGATTAGGCATTAGTATAGTTCTTTTTAATGTGCTTTTGATTTTAGATTTTTCAGTAATTATTATTTATTAAACTAATAAATCATAGTAAAAAAACTATAAACCGTAAACAAAAAACGTCTCTATAGCAATACGCAGTAGAGCACCATTATGGATTGTAACCCAAGCAAAGCCGCCGGTGTCTCAACCTCACGGGATTGATCCGTCCGAGTTTACTGCGACGAAACTTATTTAATCAGTTAATTGAAAGCAGAGACGGCGGGCGGATAGATAAGAGAAAGCGTCAACTGGCCGGCTAGTTGCAGATGGAATGTGGAGTTCCTTCTCTTAGCTTTGTCGCCGAGACACGACTGCTGGTTCAGCCACGTACGTACGTCTCTACAAGGATAAAATACTGGATTAGTAGTACACGACGCAGAACGGAACGGTCAGTCGAGGCTGGTCAATTTAGGGCGGTTTGAAGTCGGTGGTGCACGTATCGGAACCCAAGATTCGGGGAGGCAGTCAGCACGTAACACGATGAGTCAGCGGCCGAGCGAATTTGTTCTCGTTGGCCCCGCCCCTCCCCTCGTTATTGGCTCCGCCCGTGTCAGCCACCACCGCCGTCGGTCGATTTTTCTTCTTCTATGTTCATTTAATCTTTTTTAACCTCTATTATAGATTTTCTTTAATTTCCTTTTCAAATCGTACCAACCAAAAAAAAAACAAAAGTCAACTATCGAATTGAGCACCTCTACTTTTAAACTTTGTTTGTATTAATTTTTTACTTAGAAAAGCTATAATCTAATATGAACGTCCAATTTGTCGAAACGACGTCTCCACTTTTTTCACTGCCGTCTCATTACAGCAATAATATATAGGGTCACGGATACATCACTCACACTATTCATCTTCTCCCACCATACGCACACATCTCTCCTTTATTTTCTGCACCGCTCACTCTCTTTCTAAAAGCTGTTTCTTTCAGCCACTACTATTTATTTTTAACCAAAAGTCATAAGCTATCAGTAAAAACCAATACGAACTTTCTTAGGACCTGTTCGCATTGGTTTCTAAAAGTTGCTTTTCTACAGTAAAGGACTTTTCTATAATATCTAGGTTTCAAACAGTTGTCTTTTCAAGGTAGATCTATTAGTCGATTATAGTACACACTGTAGTGACTTTATTTATACCGATAAAAAATCGCATGTAAATTTTTCTCTTCATACGACCTCTACAAGCTATTACTATTTATAATCTAAAACCTAAATTATTGATAAAAGTTAATATAAAGAGGCTCTTAGTCACAGCCAAATTGTACAGGCCGAAAGCCATAGGCCTACGGACCAGGGACCACATGCGGCTTTGCGACCGAGGTGAGGCGGCCCACGTCGTAGGGGATTCTGGAACACGCAGGGCTACGTGTGTGGGCCGCGCGTGCGGATCTCGGCATCACACCGGCACACGGTAATGGATGGTCTGCCCATGCACGCGCACGGTGGAATGAAGAAAGCACCGGCACGCGTGGCCGTGGCACGTGAAACTAAAAACGGGGCGCACATGCGCCAGACATGTCGCGTGCGTGGTGTACACAGTGCGCTGCCGGGCTAAACTCTGGAACACTGTGTTTGCTAGAAACGGGGCCGCTCGGCCGAGCTCTAATTAGCTGGCTAAAGGATATATTTTTTGCCTATAGGTATGAAAATAGGGGGAACTCTCTGCTCATCGGGTAGACAGACATGGATATGGGTAAACTATACCGTATCCATCTCGCCCGTTTATTCGCGACATATATACTGACAAATGGACTAACACACTTAGTACTACAAAGTTAGTAGTAGTTAGAAACTCTAGTCCCGGTCGGCGGTCAATCCCATCCCGGTCCCTTACGCTCCCGGTGGCACCCGCCGCCTCCCCACCCGACCTTGCCCTCCTCCGCGCCTTGTCGCGCATGCACGCCCCCCCCCCTGCCGCCCTCCCTACCCTACTGGCTCCTCCTCACCGGCAGATCGGATCCCGGCCGGCCGTCGCCCCTCATCCTCCTCCCCGCCGCCGCCCCTCCTCGTAGACGCCTGCAGATCTAGATCTCGGCCACTGACCGTCGCCCCCATCCTCCTCCTGGATGGACGAAAGCTTGTAGATGGCAAGGACGCCGCTGAGGCGGAGGCTGCACGGGGCCGAGGAGCAGCGTGCGGCGCCCACGGGGGCATCGCCTAGGAATGCGCGGCGAGCGAGGCAGAGGCTAGAGAAGGAGATCGAGGCGGAGGAGGATGCCGCGAGGAGAGCGTGCAGGAGGAAGTCCATGAGGGCTGCGCCGAAGGTCGCACCGACGGACAAAGGTGGCGGTGGCAGAGAAGGAGGTGGACACGAGCTTGGCTTTGATTCCCACTCGTACCGATGCTGTTACTCACAGTGAGCGAAACTAATTTTTTGTTGGTTCTTGTTAATTACTGATTTGAAGAAATCACTGCGTTTGAAGAAATTACTTTATTAAGGATATATATTTGATGTGAATGTGATGCTTATATGTATTTGCGAATGTGAATGTGATGCGATTATATTTTCTAGTAACAACTGTTGTTTATATGTATCTATTATTAGTTTAACTCTTATATAGTGACTTTTAGTTCACGGGTAAACGAGTATACCCACGGACGGTAAGTATGATGAGATTTTTCATCCGTTATCATTCACGAAGAACACCTGTGACTGTAAATCAAGATCGCAAACATGAATATAGGCAACCACTATCTATACCGACCACGCCCGATTGCCGTTCCTACGCCGACCTGCTTCCCGGCTAGAGACACTGCGACCGGACGGCGTGGCGTAAGCAGTACTACTACAGCTCTCGATCGATCGAGTGCCCGGCCATGCACACGGCTGTGGGCAATAACCGATGCCAGCCCAAGCTAGAGAGCTACTACTTCTGTATCACTATATTTATTTATAGTCTTGAGAGAATCTATATATTTATTTATTAGTCTTGAGAGAATCTATATATTTATTTATTGAGAAAATATAAAGCATAGTCACTGTAATTTTTTTACTCACTGTCTCTAATTGAATGCTTTAAAATATTAGGTAGCTGTATTATGTCATTTAATAAATGTGAAAGTGATTAATTCTTATTAACTATTTATAAAATTCAGTGCTTTATCTGTACATACGGTAAGTTACGGACAAATACAGCTAAAGGCAGGGAGTAGCGATTGAGGCGCAGGATTTATTTCCCCTTGAAACGTGACAGGAGCAAAGCAATAACCATTAACCAACTATCTCGTGTCGTGTCGGTACAACTGGAATCATAGTGTTTGGCAGCTTAATCGGCCCAAGAAAAATAAACCACAGGCCCAGTTGAACGTTTTCCCTTTCGTTTGGTTTTCACTTTTCACAATAGGAATAGCCCGTTCTTTGTATCGTCAGGTGCCGTGTTGGGCCCAACCCATATATTCATCGCGCAGCGATTACATTGGACCGACGATCGCTGCCAGGCACACGCATCGGGCACGAAGATCTGCCACGCCCACGGGGCCGCGCTTCCGGGAGGCCCCCGCGGCCCGCAATGATCTCCGCCAGCCAATCACGTCCCTGGCTCCGTTAGCCTTTCCAAGGGGACCCGGCCATCCAGTCCTGGTCCCTGCGGAACTCAACCCCGTGTGATCTCCACAGAGATTAAAAAAAATAGGTTAAAATAAATTTAAAAATAATAATATGGCTTTATATATTAATTTATATATATTCAAATTTTAGTTTAAATATACTGGAAAATAATACAATATCATATATTAAAAATTATAGTATATTATTTAAAAATATTTTTTAATTTTTATCGAACCTCCGTAGGGCCCAGTGGGTAGAGGATGACTCCACCCCTGTTCCCCCTAGGGGAGAGCACCCTCCGCCCTTGATAGGGAAATTCCCCACGGGGCTCTGTCCCACTAGGAAAATTGCCATTCCTAGTCACACCCATGATAGGTCTACGGCCCTATTCCAAAGTGTAGCTCTTAGCTAAAATAACACTGTTGCGGTTAGTAGTTTTTTTTGATGTATTCAAATAAAGGGAAATAAAGAAAAAATGGAGAAAACAATATCGTTATATCTTTACGGATAATGTAATAAAAATTAAAAACATCGTGTTAAGAAGCTAACTTGTTTCAAACGGATTCTGTTTGGAACAAGCTTGATCCCTATGCTTCGCACCGAGAAGGTTTCTTCCTCCATCTGAACCTTCTTCAGGAATTATTTCTGTTGGCCAATGCTTATATCTATGCTAAATGAGCAGACACCGTGAGTTGCAACCTGCAGTACTTCCCTGAAAAGTTGAGATGGTGATGGAATCTTCTAGGAGATTTATCAACGCGCGAGCACTGCAATTCTTTCTTCAGTCATTCCGCATTCACTTTGCATCGCTATCTGATGTCAATGGAGCTCCGGGCTCCCAGCTCAGATGCAAGGGATTCCACCAATTTGCAAAAAAAATTGTTGTAACTTGCTGATGTCAATTGTTGAAGCATTGATGGTTCTATCCAGTTACTGTTGCACAATTGACAGTAATCTGCATCCCCATTACTGCTACAGGGTACATGCTAATCATGCCATATCCAGTCTTAGGCACTAATCAATTGTTCTACTTTTGTGTTGCTCACTATACATCCTCCTGTTGCTCCTTAATACTAGTAACAACCACCCTGAAAACAACAGTGGTTCAGATGTCCCGATCCTTGAAAAATCGCCTTGTTTCGTGCACACAAGATGGATATATCACATTTCCCTTGTGCTAAAGGAAATGTACTACTCTGAATTTAACACTCGAAGATTGACTATTTACTGGCCAGCAGGTCCTAGAGCATGGCTTCTTTGCTCAACTGTCGCCTTCATATTCCTCTTCTCCGCAGGAATATTTACTTATTCTTTGCGGCGTCGCTCTTACAGTAATCAGTAATGTTTAGGTAGATATTTTAGCTTAGCGCTGTCATGCATACGAACAAGAACTTTCTATGACGCAGATGGAAATAGTTGTTGATAAGTTTCTTCTCTTCAAGCACAGATTGGAGTACCGTGCCCTGTATTTTCAATAATGGGCTGAGCAATTTCATTTGTACGCAGGGTCGATGAAAAACTCGTTCTCTGTACGAATATACATCGGAAAAATGAGAACAAGATGTTTCTCTCCCCTCAAGTTAGTCTATCTTTCAAATATAGACGCAACTAACACATGCTTCGCCGAACGATCGAACTGTCGAAGCAACACAAAACAAGAAGGGAAAAAAAAAGTCAAGCATGAGCTTTGTAGGCATCTGTTCATGAGCTTTGTAGGCATCTGTTTTTTCTTCTGCAAAAGATAGTGCTTTCAGAAAGAAGCAAGCTATCATCGTACAGGATAAGCCACAAGTCACAGTTAGAGACTACTTCCTTTCCTGAAAAACTGGTCTTCGTTTTTGCCGTGTGACACACTTGCAACAGAAGTGGATCTGACCGCCTCTGCTGGTTCCATCAGTCATCACTCCCCAGACTTTGCCCAAAATTAGGTTGCTGATCACATCCCCAGCTCAGAAAGTCTCAAGGTATTAAGTTACATGTGTCAATCAGTTTATCTAAAAACTTAAACTTATAAAAATAAGATGGATAATATACTTCAATACGCACGTCATGCAATATCTAAGGAAAAGCTTGAGCTTATTTGATCTTTGGTTCTACTTTTTCTAAGCCATTATTCTGTTATCTTTCTATTGTGAATGAAAAAAGAGTCAAGCTCTAGTGGGCCCGGTGTGCTAGGCTCGAGCTCGAACAAGCTTGAGTTGACGGTCGAGCTTTGAGCTAGGTCCGAGCTTGACTCAGACAAAGCTCGAGTAGGCTCATCAACACATGACTTTATCAAGAAACAAGCATTCACACGAGGCAATCACACAACAATATAGTAGTAGCTTTCACATGCAATAATTTTCAACAAGAAAACAGAGTTATCATAACATAACATGTATGTCTTACTTCACAGGATCAATATGACGGAAAGTATCTAATAGGACTACATTGTAGCACAGATGATAGATCAGAACATAACAACCATCACATCGTAAAAGTTCTTAATGGGAGCAAGCATGCCTTAAACAGGTAGACATGATATCACATAGGTTCACTTCTACATTCTAATCTACTAGTCAGCCAAAATGCACCTTAGTTTATAAATTTGGCAAGCAACAATTTAATAGCAAGATCATTACTCAAGGTATTATGAAATGTGATGCTAGCTACCTTATCCTTAATTTTTCATGCAGTCAAACAATCAGAAATGGCATTACAGATGACTACATCAGTGTGGGAAGGCTCTAACTCTAAAAAGTTAATGACATGACAACACATTGATCAATCTGTACCTATGTAGTGAGCAACTAGCTTCATATAACACAGTGTTTGGTTAGATGTTCAAAGATCGCATGTGAGGCTTATCTTCTTAATATCCATAAAACCTTTTTTCAGTAGTTCCTTTTTAGATTCATAAAGCTTCATGTATTCATTTCTGCTAGTGACTCTAAGCACTTTTTTGTATGTAGTATTTAGTGACTTCAGCAAAACATTAAACCAAGTATACTCCACAATACTAAATGGTAACTCATAAACAATGATCATCTTGCAAATAAGTTCACGAATTCTTGCAGGATCATAATAACCAGAGGCAGCAACGTAAGGAGTTTCAGTATCAACATCACCTTCCATGGTGCTACAAAAATTGATGGTCGTTTATTGCTTGGATTTCTGTTGATGCTTGTAATAATCACACGGATCAAGATGCCTCTTAAAATGTGATGTAGTACCATTGTTGTTCTTCATTAGCAAACCTCCGCATGCCTTGTACTTCACCTTGCTTTCCATCCTCCTCTTTTTTCTTCGATGGAATTTCACATTTCTCAAAGAAACCCCATATTGGGGGCTTATTCTTTCTAGTGGATTTCGTTAGTCCATCCTCTTGAACCTTCACTTGCTGATCTTCTAATGCTGTTGTTGTTGCCATGTTGTCCTTATACCTTGCCGGTGAATCAATAGATTGTTGATTTTGAGACATCTAGAACAATTCATATAGTGTCATCAGAAAAATGTGCAAACAAGAATAAAAAATAAATTTCAGTAATATCTAAATCAAGAGAAACAACCTTGGCACAAAGCAAGAAATCCTCTAGGCACTGGCAGTCACAGCAAGCAATCTTCTTGAATGGAATACGCAAAAGTCCAGGAAGAGGAATAACCCAATTATCCATAAATTTTTAGTTCTTCAAAACAACAAAAGAAAGGAGAGGTGGAGGAATACTTTATACTCGATCTGCAGTGGGATTTGGTGTCAGGGTGGATGTGTGGAGCCGAGGAGGCGGTGGAGGAGCAAGGCATCGGTGGCAGAGGAGGAGAGGTGTCGATGCCTTGATGCTCGATGCATCTCGTTGTCTAGCCGTGAGCTTGGCCGCCCACGTCGTCGCCTCGTCGCTTGGAGGCAGAGCAGGAGAGGGCTCAGGGTGGGAAGCGAAGGATGGCACACTCTGCCATAGTCGGTGGGCGGCGGTCGGCTAGGTAGGAGCTAGGAGACGTGAGGAGCGGTGGCGTGGTGGACTGAAGGAGCGGTGGCGTTGATGGGAGCCTGGTTAGGAGCCTAAGGTTGGGGGAAGGGAATTTAGAATTTGAGGTTAGGGAATGGGTGGGCCGTAACTCTCTAAGTGAATAAGGTTGATGACTTGAGGTGTCATGTGAGAGAGATTTGAGTTAGGGTGACCGGGGATAGTTTTGAATTTGGACCTAGGGGGCAGCGAGACATGTGAGTAGGCTACGCAAAATAACAAGGCTAGTCGAATTATTCGAGCTCGGCTTCTCAAGTCTCGGTTCGTTTAGACCTCAAATTGAACTCGAATTGAGTCTAGAATAAGCCAAACTCGAATAGCTCGCAAACCACAAGCCAGTAGTTGCTACCACGTGGTTCTCAGTTGTTGCGATTGTTGTTGCAATTGATTTTGTAGCGGCAAAAAGTGTGTGAATGAAGTATATTTATCGCAACTCAAGCTTATGTGATCCTACATGCTACAGGTAGTTCTGTAATTCTAAAGCCATGCTACTTTAGAACATCGGATTTCTCTACGCGTTGGAATTAGCTTTGATCCCAGGTTAGAAAAAGACCTAAAAGAAGCCTATCCTTCCATATCCCTGTGGATCAAATGATCAAAGATTAAGACTTACAGCACACCAGCTTTGTCTGGTTTTTCTTTACTTACCGCTTTATCTCGCCAACCATTTCACATGTTAATTAACAATACTTTCTCAGCATGTGCAGGGGCCTACGTGCAGCTCCGATTCCAATCTGCGGTCTGTATCTTAGCCTTTGCCTTCACTCTACACCATATGATATCCCAAGCTAATCTTCTTCTGTCTTCATCTGCCTGATGCCTTTCTATCCTCCTAATGGCGCCATTTTTTACTCTCAAATTGGCGACTGAGTGTGCTTTGTTAGGTACATGGCTTTGATAATTACCAAAGCAATGAACTACTAGCTAGAATAGAACAGAATTGTGTGCGCCTTGAGATGCATCCGTTCGGGAAAGCGACGCATGTTGAGAGCTCCAACCACCAACGTTGTCGTGCGACTTTAAGCAACAGACTCACGGCTGCCACCCGTCAGGTTGGGCGAGTTATCAGATATTTGTTCCGGGATCCAATCCAATCTTCGATGACACGGACCTGACTAGTATTTCTTGAGGAACCATGCTGGCACTGGCAATAAGAGGTTGAATAAATCCCAAATGTTTTTAAAGGTATTTAGAAGCTTCACTCAAGTGATTATGACAGCCACAAATTTTAGATTATACTAACTAAGCTAAGCAAAATAAAGCTAGAAACAAAAACCAATAAAATTAGCAGCCTACTGTTTAGGTTCGGTTAGACTACTGGGTCGGTTTGATGGTCGGTCTAGAGGCGGTTTTATCAGTCCCTTGTTCTCAGATATGAAAACCTCTCGGATCAAAAGCTCAAATCTCAATAACTGTCTAATTCTCATCCAAACAATTCCATGTTTTGCATGAGATATGTTCAAGGCAATAGAAACCTAAACTAATCAAGAATCACATGGTTCTCAGGCTCGAGTCCACCAAATTAAAGAGAATCAAAACTAGTTCACAAGAACACCAACAACCCTTAAATCAAATTACTTCTTACTCATAAGAATCTAAGATATGAGGTCTTCAAGATCTATCTCACATATTCTAGTAAGGTAATTTAAGCGAGAGATTGGGCTAGAACTTCTACGAGTTCAAAATCACAAATCTAACTCAAAAACAAGCAAAACTAAGTAAGAACACAAACAAGAATACGATTGAAACAAAACTTTAATATACTTCAGTAAAGAATGAGTTTTACATACTCATGGATGATTACAATGTACAGCCAAAGCACCACTATTTTCTCTCTCGAGTTCTCTCTCATAACTATGGAAGAAAACAAGATGGTACGCAAAAAAAATCTCAACCGTAGAATCCTTAGATCTCTCACCTCCTCTCCTCAATTCTAAATAACTAGCAACAACCCTAATGGCTAACCCATTAAACTTACCAAGGAAAACTCTCAACCTCATTAATACGGGTTTTACACATTCACGCATGCTTTTCAAAGTGTTTATAAGACTTAACTAGCCAACTCTTTGGTGATTGATCCACTTGTCAATTTCAGCTCTCCTTGATTTAAACCACTTCTCCTCTGTGCCTCTCTATGCCGCGGTTTTAATCAAGGCACCAACCCCATATTTGGCCAACTATCAAAATACTCTCTGTGTCGCGGTTTTGATCAAAGCACCAACTTCATATTTGGCCAACTATCAAAATACTCTCGACGAAACTTTCAGGCACTTTCCGTTGACTCTGCCTTCACCTTCACTTCAAAGCATCTTCACATGCTTTGACACGCAGCCCGTAGTGCCCAATGACTAGATATCACACCTTCACGTATTTGGACTCCACTGAACCGTCTCTACGTGCATCAGCCTCATCACCTATCATACCATATGCACTAACTCGCATCTTCATGATCCTTATATTTTCTGTGCTTTCTGCTTGCACAACGTAACCTCACCTGGACTTACACGATCGCTTGGACCTCAGCTCCCTGCCTAGTCCCGATACATTCACTACAACACAACAACGTCATAGGGACATTTTATTATATGCTAGAGATGTGTTAAACCATCTCCAAGGGATTGTAGAGTGTTTTGTAAAGCATCCTAGAGAGCGCATGAACTGTGTCAAAGACTATAGAGATGTGTTAAAAAGCATATGTAAAGACATGAGACGTTTTGCAGAGACGTTAAATTTCATGTCGTAAAGACGCTTTCCTAGCATCATTTGCTACGTCCCAACAAACATGGAGACGCTTTTATGGATGCATCTACTTATGTATATAAGTTTTGTTAAGACGTTATATGGCGCCACAAAAGTTATAGGGACGCCTTTTTTTCTTAAATAGAAACATTTCATGGTGATATACGAATATGGATGCGCATCATTATATATTTATTATTAACAATTTATCTTATTTCACACCTCTATAATGAAGCCATCTCAAATACAACATCATATTTCCACCGTCAACGAACCAGAAAATCTAGAGGAATAATGCACTCAATCGTAGGAACAAATTAATAATTATATTAAGAGGCAAGAGTTGTTAACATATGAGTGAAAACCATTAACAAAAGTGCATACACACCACAAAAAAGTTGCAAACTTTGTACATGCAGTAGTTCCGTCTTCATTGCATAATGTAGATTTTCCTCTAGTGTTCTATTATCCTGAAAAATAAGTCATTTGAAAAAGAAACAAATTCACAAGATAGAAACTTGTCGGTGTTTTAATACCGATCTTACATATGATTTCTTATATTCGGGGGAACTCTTGAAGATTGGACTACAATCACGAGAGGAGAGATACGAGAATTTTTATATAGGTTCGGGCTTTCTCCTGGGAGAATAACAACCCTACGTCATGTGTGGCTATTGCTCAGAGATTTGATTACAACTGAGAGAGTAATGCGAAATACCTTGCACTATGTCTCGCTTGGACTGGATCTGATCTTCTCTCGTCTGGTCTTCTCCTTCTCTTCAACGTCAACCTTTATATAGTTGGCGAAGCAGCGGCAATGTTGTCCCATGCCAAAAGACAGCTTAACGCTTCGAGTGATAACCGTTCGATTTGAGTTATTGTCAGAGAGATGTGATTGCATGTTCGCCGTGCGGCGGTTGTTGTCAGAAATAGATCATGCGTAGTTATTAAGAATAAATGCACATTCTAACCGTCTTGTCAGATAGACCCACGGTGTACTAGGTCATTGTTGACAAGCCAGTCGGAGATAGATTGGTCACAAGAAGGTCCACGATCACGAGGTGGTCGTAGAACAACTTACGACCATGTGGTCGTAGAAGGGCTTACGATAATGAGGTAGTCATAGAATAACTTACGACTATAAGATTATAGAAAATCTTACGACAATGAGGTAGTCATAGAAGAATTTACGACTATAAGGTCATAGAAAAGCTTACGACTGAGGAATGATTGTGGAAGAATTCACGACTATGTGGTCGTAGAAAAGCTTATGATCACCCTGCAAAACCCCTCCCTTATCGATAAGGGGTATATTCAAATAATATAATGATGTAACACTTTGAGTATTATTATATTCTTGTCATCTAGCTCCCAACTTCAATTGAAAGTAATTTACTTGAGAAAGAGAGGTCGTAGACGAAAGATTGAGAGATCATGTGGAAATGATCCCATCTTTGTGATGAGTATTTGACTGTTGTTTGGAGGGAAAATTGAGTTTGTTTTGGGCTTTTATTGCAAAGTCTTAATTCTGGTCGAAATGAAGTCGGTACGACTTGTCCCTGGCTCGTACGACCATGTAGCATGCCATATGACCACGCTTGGTCGTGGTCGAATTTCGCTCAGAGCGCACGACCACGTTGAGGTGTTCTCGGCAAACCGGCGGTGGTGGAAGGCGTTACGACCACGTTGGCGCATATCGGTGGCGACGACCACGTTGTCGAGTATCGGGTTCCGGTGAGCAACGTCGAGTTCTTTGGCCGTGGTCGGAAGGGTTTACGACCACGTTGGCAATTGGGAGCGTTCGATCACGTTGTAGCGCTCGAGCTTCGACCACGCTATGAGCCCTCGAAGATTTGACCGTGGTCGGCACCGGCGCTAGGGTTTACGACCACGTTGTGGGATCGGAGCCTCGACCACGTTGGGCGGCCGGGCGTTCGACCACTTTGGCCGTGGTCGGTGGCGTCACGACCACGTTGTGGGAGCTCGAGGCCTCGACCACGTTGTGGGAAAGGAGCCACGACACGCCAGGCACTCGGTGGTGCGACCGCGTTATGCGCCGGAGAGCTACGACCACGTTAGCGAGAATTGAGCGTGGTCGAAACCGCGTTCGACCACGTTATCGATTGGATGACCATGGTCGTGCGGGATCACTAAAATTGGTCGTGAGGTGCATTTCATGTCCGATTACGGTGAGGTTTGGTCGGTTGGGTTCTTTGTGATGTTGTGGACCTTGTAGACCTGGTTTGTTCTACGTTTTGACAAGGTTTGGTAAAGTCTAATTTCGTGGAAAAGAGACTTGAGCTCGTGAGTGTCGCAGTATGGATCGATGCTATGTGACGGTTTGCTTGTCCGTGGTGGCTTGGACTTGAGCTATTTCATGGTGAGCGTGGGAGGACCGGACTAGGCACGGAGGTGTTGAGGTCCAGACGGTCGGAGACGCCAAGATGATCGAGGTCGGTGAGGTGGTTGCAGCCGGAGACGAGGAACCGGAGCTGAACTGCCAGAGCCGAGCACGACGGGCAAACGAGGAGGACCGGACTAGGCTCGGAGGAGCCGAGGTCCGACGGTCGGGAGGTTGGGTGCGGTCGCAGGCGGCGGAATAGACCGAGACTAGACTCGGAGGAGTCGGAGGTCCGATCGGTCGGTTGCGGTGTTGGGAGACATGTCTTGGTGAGGCTTAGGAGGTCGGGACTAGACAAGGGAGTTGTTGAGGTCGAACGACGTGGAAAAGTGAAGAGGACGTGTCGTGCCGGTGGGGTGACGGCATGGACAGCAAAGCGGTGGAGGAAGCTTCACGGAAGGGCGGAGGGCATTTTGGAGAAATGTCAAAGCTGGGAAGTCGTCCCTCCGTAAAGCACACGAGAAAAGAAGTGGATTCATTGGCACTAACGGGCAAAGTGCGGGTCTGTTGGGATAGCAGCAAAGCATTTGAGTTAGCGGGCAAAGTGAGTGTTAAAACCCGGTGTTAGATGGGGTTTCGGGTTATCCCAGTATGGACTAATGGATGGATCCATTAGGGTTAGTCTCGTGTGAGGCTATAAAAGGGAGGGAGGCAAGTGTTCGAGTGAGTTGGTCGGCTAGGCCTTGGAGGCGCCCTCTCCCTCCCTTGGGAGTGTATCTGTGTGTGCTCTAGGGCTAGAGCTTGTCCTCCTGTGGGAGTGGTTGCGAAACCTCCGTGTTATGATTTGAGAGGACTCATCTCTGCACTTGTTAGAGTTTATCTATGAGATGGGTCGTGTTTGTGATCCAGGTTGAGAGGTCGTTCTTGAGATGTTTTCATTGATTTATTTGCCATCTCTTCATTCTTAGTTCCTTCGTATTTCCTTTGAGAGTTGGCTTATTTTGTTTTGCTCGAGCGGGAATCATCTCAAGGCTAGTTGGCGTTCATTCCCGAGAGCGAAGTTGATTTGGAAAAATCCACGTGTCTTCGATTCTGCCTTGATGAGTCTCTGTTCTATTTTTCGATTGCATCAATTTTCTTTGGCGAAACAAAGACTTTCCTTTTCTTGGTAAATTCACTTCTAGAGATCATATACAAGTTAGAGTTCAAGTCTCGGTTGGTTTCGACCTGCGTGCAAAAGATTCCTCAAATTTTGCTCTGCGATCGTGCGTTGACAAAATAGAGTATTCATCATTCGTCATCCGATTTTTGGTTTTACGACCAAGGTCGTTGAATCGAATCTTTCGGTTGTGTGGTCGGCGACAGTCGGATTCGATTGCAGATATCTTCTCGGCTTTGGTTATCGACCACAAGTTGGCGATCGCCACCGCTAAGACCTCACGACCGATTCTATTTTCGGTTCTCTGTTGTCAAGTGACTCGGTCCCGGTCGGTATCGATCATGGAAAAGACTTAGTGTGAAGTCTTTGGTCTTCTCGGGTTTCATCGGTCGTTGGTTTTCCTTTGGAGATTTGACCACGACTTGCGATCACGAAGTCTTGGCCTTCGCTCTTCTACGATTTTCGACCGACCAAGACATAGATCATCGCTTTCTTTTGCACCGGTTTCGAGTGCTTGATGGTCGAGATCTCGTAGTCGTGTGCCCCACGGTCTCATGAGGTGTCTGCGATCGCGATCGGTTATAGGTGCAAGTCGGTCTTCGACCATGTTGATCGCACGACCATGCCATTGGCTTATGATCACGACGGTTCCGACCGGACTCATCTTCGATCTTGTCGGTCTTGTTTTGGTGGCTATCGACTTCATTGAATTCATTTGATCATCGATTGCCTACCAAGATGCTCTTGGTCGAGTGGTCAAAGTTACGACCACTGTACAGGCTATCAACCAAGTTGTCGGTTTCGACCATGGTGTCGGTCTAGACCACGTTGTCTTCCCAACAAGCGTCGCTTTGTTACCGAAGCGCCACTGTCTCTGCGAGTGGATGTATTCGACTACATTTGAGCTTCCGCCAGTGGTCGTAATCTAACCACACAGGTGCTCGATTTGGTCATTAGATAGTCTGAATTCCTCTGTCTTCTACTAGACCTCATATCTTGGATCTTCATAGCTTTGTAGCTATTGGAGAATAAGGAATATGTGAATATTTAGAGGAAAAATTTATGGGCACCATTCACCCCCCTCTGTTGCCTCATCCGGTCCTACAATTGGTATCAGAGCGAGGTTGGCTCTGAATTGGATCTTAACCGATCTTGAGCATGCAACTAGTAGGGAATCTTGTGAACTTTTCTTTGAATCTTATTGGGGTGGTTTTGCCAATAATGTCCTTTGAGACAAGAGGCTTGATTTCGGCTAGAGGATGATTTTATTTGCAAGAGACCACAAGTGTGATCTTTGTGGTTCATTCTTGTCCTTTGGTTGATCAAGTGCGGGAAGGAGAAAGCCTTGGAGAACACACGGATAATAATGATAAGCGTCGACTTATCATGAGCAAGGTAAAAACTCATTATGACCTTGGCCTTGTCCAAATGATTATACTTGCTCTTCGGGATATTGTGAGGTGCCTAGATTATAAATTGCTAGATTGTTCTTGCTAGGTTGAAATCTCATTTCTCATGTGTAGGTTGTGAGTCTTTCTCTCAGAGCGGTGAAAATTTAATTTCTACTTGAATGTTAAAATCTGCAAATGAGAAATTAAAACTTTGACTCACTTGCACATGTGTAGAGGGTGTGAGCTTGCTAGAGTGTAGTAAAGTCGAGTTCCTCTGCGTGTCGTCGTTGTAGTCGTAATGCCTCACGACCACAACCCGCTTCTCGACATAGTCGTGGCTGCATACGACCATGTCTGTGGCGGACACTTCCGCTTGTTACCGTGGTCGAAAGTCCCACGAGCACGATCGCTGGTCCGAGCGGCTTTGCTCGATTGTCGTGGTCATAAGCCGACTTACGACCACACTGCGATTCCCACCGTGGTTGTAACGACCAACGACCACATCTCGGCTATAGTCATTCAAGACTACGCCTCGTGCTATGACCACGCTCATTTCTTCTCAACCGTAGTCGAGTACCGAACGACCACTCCTTTTCTGGCGAGTGGCCGTGTGTCAAGTCTTGGAAGCCCAAGCATTTGCTTACTAACCCTTCGGGATCCAAGACTTGGGCACTTTGTTCTTGTCTTTGTAGGTGTCCGGACGTTGGATGGAGAACATGAGATCGAATGGATTTTAGTCTTCTGCTTCATCACGTGACTAGAACATTTGTTGGTTCTCCACTTCATGGCCTCCAAGAGGTATGTACCTTCACGTTTGGCGTCTCCACCTACTTTGTGAGCTACTCTATACCCTCGTGCCCTTATACTCATGTTTGACCATAATTGGCATGTTGTGCTTGTTCATGCGCTCACTTGTTCCATACTGGCATGTTTTTCTCTCAATGCTTTCATGTCATGCCTTTATGTGTATGTTGCTTAAGTATCCATGCACCTTGTTGTATTTGATAGATGCTTAAGCTTTGACTTGACTTCATGAGCTAAGTAGAATGTGTGTATTAGAAGTCAAGTATCATCATGACCTTGTGCTCGTAGTATCTATCATGGTTCACATCTTGCTCCTTATGTTCATTCATCATTATTTATACATGTTAGCATACTTTTCATGATTTTGATTTGTCATGTTGTATGTCTACATGATGTATGCATATGTATGGACGATGAGCTTGGGTATATCTTGGATAGTTTCTACGTGTCATGATCTTGCGTTTATTCATGCCTTTGTATATTTTCTATTATACATGCTTTTATCCATGCTAGCATATGCTTCGTGACATTCTCACACCGCTATGTGTATGGTTGTGATTCATTGTGATACATGTATATCTTGATCTTATTCATTTAAGTTTTGGCATGAAATAAACTGTACAACATCTTTGTAGCATTAGTCGTGCTTATGCTTAGATATCATGAGATTTGTGGTTAGGTCACAAGCTTCTTCTAGTATTTGGTGGCTCTAGGCTTGCTTGCTCTAGATGCTTTTGTTGAGGGCTAGATTGAGCTTGTGGCGGTGCGTGTTCTCATGTGTTCTATGTCTTTAATACTAGTGATGCTCTTGTTGTTATCATTTGTCTCAAGATCTTGGTTCCATGTTGTATATCATTTACCCCAGATTAGGACACCGCTTGTTCCCCTATGTTTAATCCGCAGTTATGAATGAGGGAGAGTGGTACATTGTTCTGACCGCTCCCTGGTCTTTATGACCACGTCGTAGTTTCTACGACCACAGTATGGACTCTCGGCTGAACCCATACACGACCATGAGCCGGATTCGACCACGACTACGATCCGGACTCAACTTCGGCCACGACTCAGACTCAACTACAATCGATCCTCAGCCGCGAGTTCGACCACACCGAACACGACTCCGACCATTCTCAGACTCGTCTCGACCACGGTCTAGACCCAAGATCAATCGCGACCCAGAATCATCTCGACTATGGTGCGGACTCAATTTGGATTCATCTGCGACCATGGTGAACTCGGACTCGACAACGTCCAAGACATGACTTCGATCGCTTGATGAGGTGCGAACACATGTACGACCTCGTCCGGACACATATTCGACCTCGACCACTACAACAACCTCCCGAGCAACAGAACCGAGGTTTGCTCCCTGTGATCTTTAGTGTTTCGCTTCCGCCTCTCGGCTTTGCATAGTATATGTCCTCTAGTGGTAGGAAGGGTCGGTTTGGTCGAAGAGGAGCTAACTCTAGGTGATGTTGTCTCAATCACACTTCTCATCCAAATGGTTCTCTAGGATTATTTACTACCTAGTTTGGGCTTTGGTTCTCTAGGATTCTCTTCTACCTAGATTGAACTTTTCTTGGCCACTAGAGTCTTTTGCATTGAGATAGTGTGCCTTTGCTCAGTGGTATGAGGTTATAGGCTAGAGACCATGAGGATAGAGTGTGTTTGAGGATCACCTTCTTGAGTTAGAACCTTCCCTTTTGGATTTTGTGCCAAATTTTCGGTTCTTCTCAATTTGTCTTCTCTAGGGAGTTGGAGTCTTTCGTCATTTGGCTATGTTTCGTGGAGAGCTTAGGTGGTTTGTCCTTATGGACTATTGTGAGAAGGAGTTTCGTGTTTTCTCGCTTTATTCATTTATCTTGCTCCTGTTCTCATTTTTGTTGCCTTGCATCGGGTGCATTTGGGTTAGTCCTCTAGCATAGATTAGAGCGTTTCTCTCGTCTAGTTAGACTTCTTACTCTTATCTATGCTTTAAGGATCACTGCTTTCTCTTCTCTTTACCGACTTCTTGTTTATTGCTTTGGTTCTGTGGGGAGTTCATTTGGGAACTTCGAGCTTAATTTTGACTTAACTCAACTTGAACTAAAAGTCGCATCACATGTTAAGGGGAGTGGATTTTTGCATTGCATTCGCATTGTAATATAACCACATTGAGCCTTGATTATTATCCGGTTATGACATGCTTTCAATGCTTTACACCTTGCCATGATTTGTGCTCCATTGCTAGTCGATCATGACTTTATATGTGTAGTCAAGTCTTTGCCATGATAGGTTAATTAAAATGCCAAATTTGACCTAATTCATGTCATGTTCATATTTGAGACTAGTCGACCTTGTGTTATCCTTTTATGATTCTCGCCATGTCAAATAGGTGAGTTGAGTCTTGAATCTTAGTTGAGCAATAGATTGAGCTATACAGTTTCTTGATGACACATAAGTTAGTACAATCTATTAAAAGCAAACAGATCTCTTTGTGCGAAAAACCGATCTCACCAATTCTTTCTCATGAGACGGCTTGCCATTGCACAAGGCATGAACTCAGGGGAGTTTTGGATGACCAAGATCATTTCCTTAAGCTTCTCGCTTGGAATGATCGCATAAGGCTTGAGGTCTAGCACATGGTCGAATAAAAGATGGTTGAAAACAACCATGTGATCTCTAAAGAAAAATATCAAATGTGCTCAATTGCTAAAAATGTTCAATGTACTTCAACAATTGTATCATTCTTGAACAAATAGCACTCTAGTTTGCTCAACACCAGCTTCTTGATTCCATTTAGCTTATTGACATGGCTTGCATCATTTGTGGATATCATTAGCTAGACTAAAATCTTGTTTGACTTGACTTGCTAAGCACTTCAATTAAAATTCGAATATACCTTATTTTGCTTAGCTTCACTTTACATACATAGTCATGATCTTTGTAGCATACTTGTATGTTATGGCTTGGTGTAATACATTTTGGTCATTTTGGATAATTCTCATGGCTCTGCATACTTTGAATAATCAAATCAACCATTTCATCCATCATCATGACTTATTCTCTCTCTTGCATACTTGATGTGTTTATTGCCAAAAGGGGGAGAATAGATTGGAGAAAAAGAAAAAAAAGAAATTTTTCTCGAATTCTGGGAACCTGCTAGAGTTTTGAAGATCAATTTGCTCTTTATTTATTGCTCTAGTGTTCCTTCTGGCGACATGGTCATTATTTCATTTTCTATCTTTGGACCATGTCGTCTTCTACAAACTCAACTTCATATTTTACGGTGTTTGTCAATATACTCATCAAGGGGGAGATTGAGAGATCATGTGGAAATGATCCCATCTTTGTGATGAGTATTTGACTGTTGTTTGGAGGGAAAATTGAGTTTGTTTTGGGCTTTTATTGCAAAGTCTTAATTCTGGTCGAAATGAAGTCGTGTACGACTTGTCCCTGGCTCGTACGACCATGTAGCATGCCATATGACCACGTTTGGTCGTGGTCGAATTTCGTTCAGGAGCGTACGACCACGTTGAGGTGTTCTCGGCAAAGCGGCGGTGGTGGAAGGCGCACGACCACGTTGGCGCATATCGGGTGGCGTCGACCACGTTGCCGAGTATCGGGTTCCAGCCGAGCAACGTACGAGTTCTTTGGCCGTGGTCGGAAGGGTTTACGACCACGTTGGCAATTGGGAGCGTTCGATCACGTTGTGGCGCTCGAGCTCGACCACGTTATGAGCCCTCGAAGATTTGACCGTGGTCGGCACCGGCGCTAGGGTTTACGACCACGTTGTGGGATCGGAGCCTCGACCACGTTGGGCGGTCGGGCGTTCGACCACTTTGGCGTGGTCGGTGGGCGCCACGACCACGTTGTGGGAGCTCGAGGCCTCGACCACGCCAGGGAAAGGAGCCACGACTACGTTGTGGCACTCGGTGGTGCGACCGCGTTATGCGCCGGAGAGCTACGACCACGTTAGCGAGAATTGAGCGTGGTCGAAACCGCGTTCGACCACGTTATCGATTGGATGACCATGGTCGTGCGGGATCACTAAAATTGGTCGTGAGGTGCATTTCATGTCCGATTACGGTGAGGTTTGGTCGGTTGGGTTCTTTGTGATGTTGTGGACCTTGTAGACTGGTTTGTTCTACGTTTGACAAGGTTTGGTAAAGTCTAATTTCGTGGAAAGAGACTTGAGCTCGTGTTGTCAAGCAGTATGGATCGATGCTATGTGACGGTTTGCTTGTCCGTGTGGTGCAGGACTTGAGCTATTTCATGGTGAGGCGTGGGAGGACCGGACTAGGCACGGAGGTGTTGAGGTCCGAGCGGTCGGAGACGCCAAGATGATCGAGGTGGTGAGGTGGTTGCGAGCCGGGAGACGAGGAACCGAGCTGGGCTGCCAGAGCCGAGCACGACGGGCAACAACGAGGAGGACCGGACTAGGCTCAGGAGGAGCCGAGGTCCGAGGCAGTCGGAGGTTGGGTGCGGTCGTGCGGCGGAATAGACCGAGACTAGACTGGAGGAGTCGGAGGTCCGATCGGTTGGTTCAGTACTTGGGAGACATGTCTTGGTGAGGCTTAGGAGGTCGGGACTAGACAAGGGAGTTGTTGAGGTCGAGCAGCGTGGAAAAGCCGAAGAGGACGTGTCGTGCAAAGTGGGGCGACGGCATGGACAAGAAAGCGGTGGAGGAAGCTTCCGAAGGCGGCGGAGGGCATTTGGAGAAATGTCAAAGCTGGGAAGCTGTCCCTCCGTAAAGCACACGAGAAAAGAAGTGGATTACATTGGCGCTAACGGGCAAAGTGCGGGTCTCATTGGGATAGCAGCAAAGCATTTGAGTTAGCGGGCAAAGTGAGTGTTAAAACCCGGTGTTAGATGGGGTTTTCGGGTTATCCCAAGATGGACTAATGGATGGATCCATTAGGGTTAGTCTCAGTGTGAGGCTATAAAAGGGAGGGAGGCAAGTGTTACGAGTGAGTTGGTCGGCTAGGCCTTGGAGGCGGCCGCCTCCCTCCCTTGGGAGTGTATCGTGTGTGTGTGCTCTAGGGCTAGAGCTTGTCCTCCTGTGGGGAGTGGTTGCGAAACCTCCGTGTTATGATTTGAGAGGACTCATCTCTGTACTTGTTAGAGTTTATCTATGAGATGGGTCCGTGTTTGTGATCTGGGTTGAGAGGTCGTTCTTGAGATGTTTTCATTGATTTATTTGCCATCTCTTCATTCTTAGTTCCTTCGTATTTCCTTTGAGAGTTGGCTTATTTTGTTTTGCTCGTAGCTGGAATCGTCTCAAGGCTAGTTGGCGTTCATTCCCGAGAGCGGAAGTTGATTTGGAAAAATCCTGTGTCTTCGATCTGCCGCCTTGATGAGTCTCTGTTCTATTTTTCGATCGCATCAATTTTCTTTGGCGAAACAAAGACTTTCCTTTTCTTGGTAAATTCACTTCTAGAGATCATATACAAGTTAGAGTTCAAGTCTCGTTGGTTTCGACCTCGTGCAAAAGATTCCTCAAATTTTGCTCTGCGGTGCATACCGACAAAATAGAGTATTCATCGTTCGTCATCCGATTTTCGGTTTTACGACCAAGGTCGTTGAATCGAGTCTTTTGGTTGTGTGGTCGAGCGACATCGGATTCGATCGCAGATATCTTCTCGGCTTTGGTTATCGACCACAAGTTGGCGATCGGCCACGCTAAGACCTCACGACCGATTCTATTTTCGGTTCTCTGTTGTCAAGTGACTCGGTCCCGGTCGGTATCGATCATGGAAAAGACTTAGTGTGAAGTCACTGGTCTTCTCGGGTTTCATCGGTCGTGGTTTTCCTTTGGAGATTTGACCACGACTGCGATCACGAAGTCTTGGCCTTCGCTCTTCTCGATTTTCGACCACCAAGACATAGATCATCGCTTTCTTTTGCTTGGTTTCGAGTGCTTGATGGTCGAGATCTCGTAGTCGTGTGCCCCACGGTCTCATGAGGTGTCCGCGATCGCGATCGGTTATAGGTGCAAGTCGGTCTTCGACCATGTTGATCGTATCGACCATGCCATTGGCTTATGATCACGACGGTTCCGGCCGGACTCATCTTTCGATCTTGTCGGTCTTGTTTTGGTGGCTATCGACTTCATTGAATTTCGCTTGATCATCGATTGCCTACCAAGATGCTCTTGATCGAGTGGTCAAAGTTACGACCACCGACAAAGCTATCAACCAAGTTGTCGGTTTCGACCATGGTGTCGGTCTAGACCACGTTGTCTTCCCAACAAGCGTCGCTTGCTACCGCACTGCCTCTCGCGGAGTGGATGTATTCGACTACGCTTGAGCTTCCGCCAGTGGTCGTAATCTAACCACGGTGCTCCGATTTGGTCATTAGATAGTCCAATTCCTTGTCTTCTACTAGACCTCATATCTTGGATCTTCATAGCTTTGTAGCTATTGGAGAATAAGGAATATGTGAATATTTAGAGGAAAAATTTATGGGCACCATTCACCCCCCTCTGTTGCCTCATCCGGTCCTACAAAGATGGTCGAAAGCAAAACATTTTCGATTCTCTTCGACCAAAAGCGAGCTTGGTCAAGAAGGTAGTATCGCTTAAGTTGTGAAGACAAGCGGGCTTCAAACAGAGGAATTAAATAGTTCCAATTGACTTTAATAACCATTCAATTTCTGAGATGGGTAACCGGTTCGCACGGTTATAAGAACTTACCGTAGGGTAACCCTTGAGTTTTTTACTTTCCCCTTCTACTTCAATCCCTTTTGAGATTTCTGCCGCCAACCAAATCATCTTCTTCCTCCAATTTCTTCCGAATCCAAACCAACCACTCGGGAAAAATGACTAAGTCCTCATCCAATTGGCCGGTATCGGAGATGGATGCTGCAAAATTGAGGGCATTGGAGGAGGCTGGGAAGATTCCTCCCCAGAAATTCGTCAGATGGATCAAAGCTGCCAGACAAAACTGGCCATCGAGAGGGATTGGATAAATCCCGTGTTCCAGGTGTACTGTGAGTGCGGCTTTCGACTTCTAGCTCATCCCTTTCTCACAATCGCACTCGAGGACTTTGGGGTCGAATTGGTGAACTTGGTTCCCAATTCGATCACTATGTTAAGCCTATTCGTGTACCTATGTGAAGCTTATTTGGGGATTTTTCCTAGATATGTAGCTCTTTTGGTACTACTACGAGATGAGTAGGCAAACCGGAATTGCCGGAAGATATGGTCTAAAGCTCCATGATGGCAAGATAGAGCAGTACATCCAGATGTTCACTTAGTCTTCATAGCCGAATTGGAAGAAGAGGTGGTTCTACCAGAGACAACGAGTGAAAACAATCTTCCTTTGTGGGGAAGGGTGATGAAAAGATTTCTTCCTAGAACTCGGTCCTAAAAGACCTAAGTTGGATAGCCCCTATATCTCAGTCATCAAAGAGCTGAGGGACAAGGGACTCACCGACTGGCATGTGGTGAAGGACTTCATCACTCGTCGCATCAGTCCCCTGAAGCGATGAGCACATCCCATGTGGATGTAATCGGTACAGTCTATACACATACACCACTTACCATTAGATTGTTTACAATAACAGGGTTAACTAATCAATCTTAGTGATCAACTTCTCTTATGAAGCTACTTTTAGTAACTTTTTCAATTCTGATATGGTAACTTTTCGTCGATCTAGGGTAAATTTCTATAATTTTTGTTTTATGGGTTTCTTATCAGGCCGTAGAGCTAGCCTGTGCTCGATCACCTCCCTAAGGACCCCGGACATATTGGTTACTTGCCACACGAATACATCTGCATTTGCCTGGAGGAAAGTGCCCTAAAGCAAACGACAGAGAAGGAGATGGTGGTAGGCTTACCCAAGATTGACCACCCAACACAACTATGTGAAGGTTGTTTGGTGGCCAAGCAAACCAGAAGTCAATTCCTATCATAGGCGCATCATCAAGCGGAGAAGTTGTTGGAACTTATACACGTGGATTTATGCAGGCCCATAACTTCACATACATATGCCGGTAACAAGTACTTCATACTCTCCATTGATGATTTTAGTAGATATATGTGGGTACACATGTTGAAATCCAAGGATGATGTTCTCAACGCATTCAAGAAGTACAAAGCACTCATTGCAAACGAGCTCGGGCTCAAGGTGAAGGTTCTCAGCTCATATCGTGGAGACAGGTTCTGTCACATGAATTTGCACGTTCTGCGATGCCGAAGGGATAGCGTGGCACTTTACATCATCGTATTCACCACAACAACACCACCATTATCAGGTTGAACAGACCGTTGGAGACGGTTTGACCGTCGACACCATGTCGATCAGACCGCCTCGTCAGACCGTAGGGCACTAGCCAATCTGACTGCTTAACTATATCAGAAAGCATCTTCTTTGGAATTTTATTTAAACTCTGCTTAGTTTCAGCTCCAATTTTCAATTTCATTGGCACCAAATGCAAACTCAACTCCAAACATGCCAACACAAGTGTTTAGTGTTTATTTTTTTCAAAAGTACATGGTCGATCTGACAGCTTGCCCATGACGGTTTGATCGCTGGCCATCTGTCGGTTAGACCGCCAACCCTATGACGGTCAAACTGACTGAACCCTGAAAGCATAAGCTGAAAGTTGAATTTTCTGAAACTTTAATAAAACCTAAATTCAACTCAACTAAAGTACCAATTATTTATTACAAACATGTACTAGATCTTGTACACGGTCTCCCAGATTTGCTCATGGAATAAACATCCTATCAGGAGTGAAAACGTACCGGATCGGATAGTGGTAAAACCAAATTTGTATACCATGATACGTGAAGTCATCAATAGATAAGAGTCGAATGCGTAGATAAGTGTTTCAGGTTACAAGTTCGGCTCTATCTCCTACCTTCTTTTAAAGACGAGTAGTCTCTCCTTATTTTTCTCAAATCAACCTCGGGCCGGATCTCTTTTTGTGGTACACAAGAAGTAAATTTTACAGTAAAATGAAGACTCAAAAGTGGAGTAACCGCATTATATACCCTTCGTCTCAGGTAGTAACACTTTTGAGATGATGCGGCCCATGCAGAGCTTAGTCTATCAGGACAGATAAACCATACCATACTGCTGCAAAAAAAAAAAAAAGAAGAGAAAAATAAAAGGATCTGCGCACTAGCTAGGCTAGTGATTGCTTGTCCTCAGTAATCCACTGCAAACTGAATAAGTGAATATCGTGAGCTCATCTTTCACCTTCTCCAGCGCAAAAAAAAAAAAAAAACACTCTGCACTGCCTTTGTCAACATAAAGAAACCATGGTGATGGCAAGAGAGAGTGGCAGCGGTTCTTTATTTTGCAGGACTAAATTAGGCCACTAAAGTTTCATCTCCTGATCGATGATACATGATGGACGACATTGTTTTGCCAAGAACAGACACATACACCACTGACAAAAGCTCTTCTAGGCACAAGCCTTCCAATCATCTGTGGCATGGTCTTCGGATTAGGTGACCCTGATAGTCCCCAAGAAAGGTGTCCTCGGCGACGAACCGGTCTGATCGGCCTGCCGGGCAGTCGAGATCTTCAGCTCCAGGTCAGGCGTCTGGAGCTGCACCTGAGGCTTCACCATCAGTAGGGAAGGAGTGAGTTTTGGTGCAAGGTTTGGCGATGTGCTGCTCACCACTGACGAGCAGCTTGGCATCAGGGTGAGGCACGGAGGCAGCACAGCTCCTGGCTTTGGCCTGCTGATACCTAGAGATAGAGCAGGGAATTTCATCCCAGACACAGAGCTGGTCTCATCTTTCAGTTTCAAACGTTCGTTCACACTTGTTGCCTTCCCACCATTTTCAACCTGAAAAAGGAAAGAGTTCATTCATGGCAGGTTACTACAGCTCACATCACGTACGTGCATGATGTCTCAGAGATGTTGCATGACATGAACGTACCACATCGAAGAGGCTAGACCTTCTCTTCTTCTGCGTGAGGCTGCTGTGCCTGAGAAAGTACTTCTGAGCATGGCTGGCGACCTGCGTTGGGGTTCGCGTCGTGACGAAGTGCCTGGAAATGCCCCGCCAATCACCTTTCCCGAGCTTCTCAAGGCCTGCTAGGAATTTCCGGTGCTCGTCCTCAGTCCATGGAACCCCTGAGGACAATTCACTGAGGAGCTAAGTATGGACGAATTTTTTACACCTTCAAAGGTAGAACAAATTAGCACTTAATTCAAGCAAACTGAAACGGTGATTGTGTGTGTGTGTGTGTTAGAAAGGACATTGATAGTTGGAAAATCTATTGTTAAGAGTTTAAGACTCTGAAAGCCAATTATTATTAAGACAACTAGGCTAAAGTAAGTCCTTGTTTGTGGCAGAGACAACAAGCTTAATGTTACCAAGTTGCTCTAAGTCAGCCATGCATATCCCTGCACCAAGTTGGAAGAAAAATAGACTTCTATGGCAAAATTGGAGAAGAGGATCCAAACAAGTCAAATAGCCACTCAACTACAATAATCTTCAGAATCTTTTCCTGGTCAAACCTTAGACTTCATGGTGATTAGAGCACTGCCAGACTATATCTGCTAAATTAAGCATAGCAAATCAAGCATGTAACCGTGTTATATCAAACCAACGAACTGTTATGAAAATCACCATGGTTTGATCTCACCCTTCTTCCTCTCCTGAGCCCTGTCCATGAGGCCATCGGAGAGGTACCCGTTGGTCATCTTCTCGGCGCTCTCCTCGATCGACACAAGCGACGACGACGACGACACGGACGGCGAGGAGTTGGACGCAGCGACAGCAGCCGCGTAATAGGCCGACGCCGACGACGACAGGCACTCCATGCTGAAGCACTTCTTCAGAGGGGAAGAAGAGCCTACGTGCAGCTGCACCCCGAACAGCCTCAGGCCACCGCCGCCGCCGCCGTTCTCCAGGCCTCTGTGCCCGCTGCAAGTTCTCGAGTTGTGACCATTGTTTCCGCAGCTAGAGCATTTCCTAGCCATGGTTATGGCACAAGGAAACAAGAAGGTGTAGGAGAGAAGAAAGAAGGAAAGGAATTCTATGGCCTTGAGATAAGATGTTGCGAAGATGTAGCATATGGGGGCTTAATAAAGGAGAAAGATGTGGCAATGGACTAGTGAATTGTTGGGGAGCTCACACCTGTGCCACATTGACATCATCTACTTTTCTGGTATTGACAATTCAATCCAGATGCTGGCCTATTTAACTGCAATTAGAATCCACAGGTATATGCAGTCTTGGATGCTAATAACGTTATTGCTGTCACTGCCATGCTGTGTATATTATTGTATGTACGGTTCATACCAGGAAACCTTTGCTTATTTGCCACTGCTTTTTTATAGCGAAAAGGTCAACTGACTGGAAAAGGCCTGTGTTTCCTCATAGCCTGTATTACAAAATACTTTTTAATCTTTATTATGATGTACTGAACGTGTATGCCATGCCACAGAAGCTAGATGATGATTTTTGTTTGAGCTAGAGGCAAAAGGGTCTCGTCCATATTTTCAAGATTGTTTGAGATTGTTAGAGAGTCATTTTCTGGAGTTTTTATTAATCCTAGCTAGTATCATAGTTTAGGTCATCTACTACTTGAAGGTATCTCATTTTGAGATGTGAAGGTAGCTTACAATGTCTGAGTTGTTGCTCATGTTTTTGGAAGGAACTGTATGCTGATGTTATTATCTAGAAAAGTAAACTTAGTCCAATGTCTTTTTATATTTGTGCTACTTCTAGCCTATCTTGATATAAGAAGATCCAATTGAATGTCAAGAATATTAGAGCAGTAGCAAACTGTACCCTGATTCCTGATAACATTATGTTCTTTTGTTTCCTGCCAGAAGCTTGTTTCATCCAGTATGAAGTGCCACCAAATCTACAAACGTAATGAGAGTGATTGGAATTGGGAAGTCTATTTTGTCGGCCCGTGTAAATCAATAAATCACTATGAAAGACATTTCAACCTAACCTAACTGCCCAAGAAAAAAAGAAATCAAGATTCAGTTCCAACAAACAAGAAACAAGAATGATACTGTTTTGCTCTGTCTTGGGACTTGGAATCTCATATTCTAATGCAACTATAAGAAAATTAACGAGGAGATTTAATGGGATAGGATGTGACAAACAAAAACAGAATATAAAGTAGTTAATGTTGGTGAAGATTTCTAATGTGGTTCTTTACCTTTTCCTTTTTGAAGGATCAAGGACATTGGCCAATTAACAGGAAATGAAATGGAGAACGAAGAGCCCTTACTATGCAAGCAAGCATAGTTATCAAGGTTAGGTGCCAAGATCCAAGATTGGACAAAAAGGTCATCACTATAACAACCACAAAACGGAGATACGCCAGTACTTTGTACCTTCTAGACTTACATAAGTATTAGAAAATATGTGCTAGTTTTTTTAGTTCCAAGAAAGAAAAATTCAGACAACTGTTTGTTCTACTTCTACTCCCTTCCTTTTGTATTATAAATATATCTAGATGACTTATAGTATAAAACGGATGGAGTAATCTCTATTGGGAACATTTGTGCTGTGTGCACTGAACTGTTGGTAGTGCCAATTTTCTATGTTTTTTCATGAACTCCCATCTTTGTTCTCATTCATTGGTAGACCCAAGTAGCCAACATCAGGTCTCTCTTTAATCTGTACATGACTACAAATGGACAACAAGAAGTTTGCTGTAATCCCCACCAAGCAAAAGTAAATTAAAGAAAGTGGCAAAAGGAAGGTATCTCATTCAGATTAGCAGTTCACTTGCATTTAAAATTTCAATAGTACATACGAAAGGACCAAATCCAGAATTAATTTTACCGGTCAGTTAAGCACATTTGTGCTTTACTGACAAGAGCGATATTTCAGCGTTCTTGGCTTATGCCGTACTATACATGGGAAATTCTTGCCAGTTGTGTGTCTTCATTCATAATTCAAGTTCTGAATGGCATCATGCATACGCTACAGTACCCTACTGAAAATGAACCATTCCAATGATTTGAGTAGCACACGCACTACTTCTCTAAAAGAACTTATTAGAGGTGTTAGGTGTTAGGATCAACTGTACTGAAAAGAACCCTTCCTATGCTGTGAAACATCCTTCTCCGTTCATACTAGACGAGATGCTATTTGGATTTTATTGGTGTAATCTTAATAGTATTATATGATACGGTTAATTGGTGTAATCCTAATAGTATTATATGATACGGTTAATTGATGTATTGCAAGTGCTCCTGGGCTCTCAGAATGAAAATTGTGCAAGTTGAGAATGACATGGAAAAATCTCAATGCCATGACCTCTTGTAGATTCATCATCCGAAAGAAACAAAACATAAATATTCCGTGCAGCAATCCATCCATCCATCACCGAAGCACCAATCTTGTTTCTTGCAAAGTATCAGCTTCAGTTTCAGACTTCATGGACAGGACACAACAATGTCTTCTTCATTGAGTGATTCTGCCCTTGTGACTGACTGCACACGAAAAGGAAGTTGTGACAAGGTGGGAGAGGCATCTAAATCCAAAGCGGATGGCGAGTGCGAGAAGTTGTTCTCGGTGAATTAATTGCAAAGGAACCAAACTAGTACAATTCAGACAGATATCCAGCAACAGAACCCTGCATCTTTGTGGTTCTCCTACTTGAAGTAGTTGTAGGGATCATGGATAGAAAAGCCGACGGTTATCAGCTGGTAATAGGAAAAATCGGTAGAAATCAGTAGCATAAAAACCGGCTAAAATTTTATAAATATAAATTTATATTTATGACTGCATAAATGCACTTTCTAACTTGGTTTAGACCTTTGCTTTTACTAGATTATCTATTGTATGAACTAAATATGTATCAATTATTGTACTCCCAAGTTTTTTTATCATTTTTCCCGGTTTTAGTGGCTTTTCATTTTTAGCAGTTTTTCCAGTAACCGAAATGGTTACCGGTTTTAAATTAGTCTGAATTCAAAATTTGATATTTGAATTTCAACTGAGTTTTTTCCGGTTTTGGGGTAATTGGCCAATTACCGTTACCGGCCACCGGATGAGAACTTCTCTAGTACTGAGATTTCTCTCCTT
The DNA here is from genome assembly GCA_036346245.1 of Bonia amplexicaulis. NCBI lineage: Eukaryota > Viridiplantae > Streptophyta > Magnoliopsida > Poales > Poaceae > Bonia > Bonia amplexicaulis. The sequence goes on along the minus strand of CM070736.1, from coordinate 37,555,128 downwards.
GGTAGGGATACATGTATGCTACACTAGTATAAATTAAAATTTCTACCGTATAAAACAGAAAGTCATGCGAGTAAGAGATACAGAATCGTTGCCACCATGGTTATTAAAGCGGTGCGGTGAGGCGCAACGACTCACCACCTTCACACAACAATATCGTTTATGGCGCACGATGTGGCGACATCATATACACATCTTAATTTAGTTTAGTAGCAAATTAAATCGATGATGTAGTGGAAGTGTAGAACATACATATCTTGATTTTATCTATTCTTGAGCCTATGTAGCACAATCATCTACCCATGTATCCTTCTCCCATATGGCACCCATCCCCTTATAACTTGCAAGTTACATGTAGCTTGTTACAGTATATTACAATAATGCATATTTGATATTACATTTAATTGAGTAAATATGAATTGAACGACATACCTTGTTCATACTTGATGATAATATGCCATATATTCTCTAACCAACAAGCTACATAAAAATAGTCCAACATGAAATGAACAACTAAAAATTAAAATATAAATTATATGAAGTGGACAATGAGCAACATGACAAACATAACCAACTCCACAAGCACTCTATGCTCTTCCCTTTTCTTCTTTTCTCCACCAACAACCACATTGGCTCCCCTCTCTCTTTCTTCCCCTATTTCTCTTCTCCATCCGACAGCCACACTCCAGCTCTCCTCTCTTCCTCATTTCTCTCCTTCTCTCTCCATTTCTTTTTCCTCCACTATCGAGCCTGCTCCTTCTTCTTCTCTTCTCCTTTCTTCCTTCCTCTTTTCTCTTTCCCCACTAAAGCTCCCTCCTGCTGCTACCTCCTCCTGGCTAGACACCAGCTCGCATGCGCCATGCTCGCCTCCAACTTACATCCTCTGGCTCTGGCTAGCCTCTAGCGTCAACCCGGCTCGCCTCCAGTCAGCGCCGCCTTCGTCAAGCTGCCTCGGGCTGCACCTCGCCCCTGCGCTGCCTTGGCCCTACTCGCCTCCGGCCGGCGCCCCTGCGCCTCCACCTTGGTAGAGGAGGAGGACCGGCGGAGGAGGAGCTCAGCAAAGCCATAGGCTCGAAGTAGAGGGAGGAAAAGTTATGTGAGGAGCTCATGGGAGGAGGACCCATGGAGGAGGAGGCTTGGCAAAGCTGCAGGTCTGAGGCGGAGGAGGCGGAGCTGCAGGGGAGGAGCTCAAGGCTAGATCTGTTGGAGCTACGCTGGAGAAGGCCCGATTTGGCCGGTGGAGGAGACCGGAGCCGACGGTTGGAGCCCTTTCTCGATTTCTCTTCTCGGTATGACAGTTGTCTCTTGCCCTCTGGCCTTCAGGCTTTTAAGTCCCTAAACCACGCCCACCCCCCAAATCTATGTCGTCCACCGCACACCGCCACAACGTTGCACAGTGCCGTGGCATCGCCATGGCGGACAACATACCTATTTGGTGGATGCCATACGCCCAGTGCCCATGTCGTTCGCATGCCGAGCGGTGCCCAGCCGCCATACCGATATAGCAACAACATGGCGACGATATGGCGATGCCATAACAAACATGGTTACCACTAGACACGCAATACAACAAAAGAAGAGTTGAAGCAATAAAGTCCAATGCAATGTGTGTCGGTGTAGTGGAAGAAGCCAATCATCCCGATCAGCGCCACAGTTACAGCAGCGCCTCTACCAAAGTCCACACGTCCAGGGAGGAATGTTGTGCATTAGTGTGCTAGCACCAGCGTGCATGACATGACCTTTGTGGGGCGACGGCTAGGGTTTCGATGGGTGCGAACTGGGATACCTTTCTCAACCCCATGCCTCTCTTAATATAGCCTCTTGGTGGAATCTTACATTAGAGGCCCAACAAGATGCGAATCCCACTTGACCCATTAGTAACAAATCTAATCCTAATTAATGTGTTCCATCCTTTTAAGTATGTGACTATATAGCTTTATGCATATTCAATCGTGGCTTAGGAACTCCTTTTCGGTCTATAAATTGGTAGCATACCCTAGTAGGACATAGCGACTCCTAAATATGCATAAAGATAGTATCGAACAAACCTATATAGTGTTCATATATCAATTCTTTTGCCTCCGGATACCAAATCAAACTCAAGACGAGAAACATGTCATTCTATGATAGCTTGATCCTTCACTCGTTCTTGTAGTAGATTATTCAGCTGCAGTTGACTCAATCACATTGGCATGGCCATGAACTTCTTTAATCCAAGTATATCGAGGGGCTTAGAGACATCTCTCTTATTATATAGGAGGGGCAAATTTCATTTTGACCGCTTATATTGCTCCGCATGTTTCATAATAAACATGAAAGCTACTTTTATGTCCACCAAGTTACGGAGTAGTATTTTACAACCCCTAAGTAAACTATTACACATGTAGAAAACTACGATGATATTAGGTATAAGGATCTCACATATACTATGTATGAGGCCAACTGATGATACTTAAAAATATGATAATTTCCACATTATTTCATGGTGGGTCAATCCAATACCGTATTCTCTAACATATATCAATATTATTGATTTGATATCCCCATATCCGTGAAATATGACCACCAATCAATACATGTACTGATCTATAAATCATAATTATCCCACATAATAATATAAGATCATGGATAATTTAGAATAATATTAAAATATGCATAAAGAGTTCTACGAACAAGTTACATACTTGTTGATCAATACAAAATATATTTATTCAAGGAACAAAATAACATAACATTCAAAAGATTATAAACATAAAAGTGATACAATCATCTCTAAGATATATCAATTCCTTTTCCTTCTCTTCTTGGACAGAAAAAAGGGTGTTGTGTGTGTGTGTGGGTTGTTCATTTCAGCTGCCTTTTATGCCCTTTAAATTAATCACATCATCCTTTTTCCACAGCCCGAAATACAGAAATACTACCCAAAAAAGTGCAGCACCTCAAGCTGTGTTTGCACACATTATGCTCAGCAGTTTAAGTACGAGATAAATCAATAGAGAACTGCATTCGGTCATGTCCAAATAATGTAACGTCACCACTGATCCTGTAATTAATCATGTCCTACTCTTCCATGTTTCCCATGGAATGCGATGTTTGAGCTGCCAAGAACAGTTTAAGTGGTCACATTTGTCGTCATCACAACATAGTTTGCCCATTGGAAACATCACACCACAGTAACATATATATACGGCAGCTGATCTTAATACATCCGTTAAGATCGCCCATTGAAGGGTCAATTCAATGAGCAACGCAGGTCCCAAACAAAGTCGCGACTGTTTTACAGGACAAGAAAGGCATCAAAGGACGTATATGTGTGTGATATCACACACTACTTTCCACTTGCTTCGTACTGCACAATCTCTTCGCTTCTACCACTTGTGATATCTCTTGCTTCGATCTGCTGCTTGCTGCAATTTTGTGTCTGTGGAAACGATGGAACAGCCGGTCGGTGTCCGACGGAGAAAATGGCGAGATTAATTAAAGTCCCGTCCAAAACGGCTTTTGCTGATGGTTTTTAACTGAAATGAGTACTATAGCAACTGTTAATTTTAGACTGAAACATTAAATTATACAAAAATAAGGGAATCTCTATGACAATACAAAGAAAAAAAAGAAAAAACTTGTTAAAAAATTAACACGTTTAAAACAGCTTTTAGCTTTTAATTTTTGGAAGTCGGAGGCCCGTTTTGAACAGGGCCTAAGTGACGTGGTACAGCAAGTACGCACGTACCTGATACCGCCGGTCGATGAAGTGAATTCACATGCATACACATGTATGGCATGCAACAGAGCACCGGCCGTGAAAGTCTAGGGTCACCAAACCGTACATACGGCAGGGACAAGAAGGACTCAAAATTTCCTGTCCTAAGAAACTTTAGCTTGGACTTTGAAGCTAAAACTTCACGGCCGCGAAAGTCAGCCAAGACCATCTGACAGTCCCTGAGCCTGACCTAACAATTGAAAACATTCGAAGTTGCGAGCTGAGCTCCGAGCACTCGGACCAACCGAGCTAGTGCATGCGAAAGAGGCAGATGAAGCTAGGTTAGGTCTGAACATATCAGCTGGGTTAGCCAAACACGGCATGCACTTCCGTGGTCATGATTAAAATGGTTTGCACTCCTTGGTGCGTTGATGAATACTGGCATGCATGCAGATCTTTCGGTCTCCTATACCTTGTCGGTCCCTCGTTCATTCGCATGGAAACTTCCGAGGACGCGAAAGGTAGCAGCAAACACACACCAGTCTCCTTAGGTTTAGATCTGTTCTTTTCGGTTTCTAAAAACTGTTTTTCGATTTTTTTTACAGTAACTAACTTTTAAATAGAGTATCTTTTTAAGATAGTATCTACTAATTAATTATAGTACATACTGTACCCTTAGACGTTGTGCTCTGTCTGGCGTTCGGACCACGGGGCCCAGCCCAAGAAGCGGAGGAAGAGTGGAGACGCCGTTTGGGCTCCCCGCCCAGCCGGGCCGGCACGGAGGAAGGCCTGCTTCTGCGCACCATTCCTTGGGCCTCTAGCTGTGTTGCCCCGCCCGGAGACCGCGCTGCGGCGCACGGCCTAATTCCCTCGTCCGACGCGGGCGCGTCCCGGGAAATTGGCGCGTGTGCACGCGCCAGGTCCAGCATTCAGGATGCAGGGGCCGGCCCGGACCTGAACCTGGTGATTCATTGTAAAAAGAACGGGTAATGGATTGATCCTACTAACTCCTGGCTGAAAGATAGTATTACTCAATAAGGTCTGTGGGTCGGCCCCTCGTGGGAGAGCCGGAAAATGCATAGCGCCAACCACCGCAACATTCATGCCAACATCGCTCGACTCGACGATGCTCCTCCACATGTCGATGCAAATTTCACGTCGAGGCCGTGTGCCTCCGTACGAGCCGCCATGTCATCACCGTGAGGCAACACACGTGCGTCATAAGCTCGATGCCTTCACCACACACCATCGCGGCCGTTGAGGCAAAGCCGCCATGTGTAGCCGCAAGCATCGCTATCAGCTTGAAGCCATTCACACGCGTCACCACCACTCCATCGAGGCCTCGATCTGCCATATTCGGAAGGAAGAGTGAAGATCGAGGTTTCTGCGAGGGGAGACTTGATATGAAATGGTTGAGGCAGTAGATTCCATTTTAGTTCAACATATGAGGAGTTAGATGGTGAGGAAAAGGGATCTCGGGACTTGGGAGGCTTCGGTAGACTTGGAGGCTTAGAGTAGGAAGCTTGTTCTCTACCATCCTCCATGGGCGAATGTGAAGAAGAGACTCGGCTTGGAGCAGGAACCAATATGGCGTTATGCGCGTGTGGCTGAGAGGGTCGACCCGCTCGGACAAAAGGGCCATTAGTTTCTTCGGCCTAGTTGACCCCTTATTTTTTAGGGCCAGCGCCATGCCCATTTGGTCCATATTTTGTGGGCCGGGCCAGTGGGGTCAATGGGCTGACCCGTCCCCTTTGCATCCCTATCTAGTAGGGGTGTGAACGGGTCAGGTTTTTCGACCAATCCGGTACCGAATCTGGTTGATATCGAATTCGGTAAGCTGGTTTTGTATCCGGCCGGATTCGATATGGTAGCCAGATGTTTAGATGCGGATTCGGTAATGAATTTGGTATTAATGATACCCAACCGAATTACTTCGGTAGTCGATAAATTCAGTAAATATCTAGGCGGATATTCGGAAGAAAGCACAGCACTATGCCTACAGCAGTGAGTGCCGGCCCAGTGGCCCATCAGCGGGCAGCGGCGCCCCAGTGGCCCATCAGCGGGCCGCAGTGAGTCCACGGGATGATGTCCATGAGGATGACATTTCACAACTCTTTTGATGGTTTCAGTTGGTGTGCAACTGGATGATGGTTTGATCACATCTTGGCAAGTTCTTTGTGAGTTTGTGCGTGCATGTGTCAGTTGACAGTTGCAATGGAGTTGCCTGTGGGAGCAGGAGCTCAGGTTGCTGATGCGCGTGTGATAGTCGCTGGGGCTGGAAAGAGGAGTTTCAGATTTTTAGAGTAAAATCTCTTGTTTTTGTACGAGAGAAACACTTCCGAATTATGATGCCTACTTAAACATATTTCATAACTGGTGTGAGAATTGAGATCAGCATGACATGAATTTTAGACTTTTGAGTTACTGAGAAGGCTTCAAGATCTAACCTGTCTAAACGATCAGGATTTAGGAAGGAGAAGTACTAACTGTGAGGATAAAGAACAGCTGAGTCAGTGGTAATGTGCCAAATTATGACCCCGTAATGCGTAATACAAATGTGGTGAATTATTTGTTTCGTTTTGTATATGTGCTATCCATCTATATTATCCGTTGTTTGATTCGAATCTATCAAGTATCCATCCTAACATTACTGTTTCCAAATCAGCATATTTCAAATTCATATTCGTATCTAGGCTGATCGTATCCGATATCGAATAAAAAAAATGAGTTATGATATGATACAAACAACACCCATCCAAATTCAACCCGATTGCATCCGTACTATCCAGCATTATCACACGGGCATGTGGCCACGACCCAGGCGCAGGCCCAGGCAGCAACGACCGCGGCCCGTGTAATGACGCGCATTTCGGCAGCCCACCCTCCCCGGACTGCAGCCCGTTATTCGGCCGGCACATGGCCCAATTCCACGCAAACGGCCTGCCGCCTCGCGCATATATATGAGGCGGCCTCCTCCACCACCCCACACCCCTCGGCCGTCGCTGCCGCGAAGAAAGAAAACCTAAACCCGGTTGCGCTTCTTCCCCAAATCCATGGCGCCCTCATCCGCCTAACGCCATGACAACGTGGTGGCGCATGCTTCCTCCATTAGCTGCTGCTTCTTCTTCTCCGCGAGTTTTTTCCTCTTGATTTTTGTTTCTAAGACGGTAGGTATCGCCTCTGAGAGAACCGGATGGCCTCTTGTTCGTGCCATCTCGGTTCCGTTGCGGGCGTACACGGATCCATCGCTCTTCAGATCCATCTATTCTTGTCCCACCCATCACATCTCCCCTTGTTTGTTGGGTGGCAGGGTGGCTCTTGAACATTCCCTTGATTTCTTTGTGATTCATTTGGATTTGTTTGGGTTTTTTTCCTGGATCGGGCGTGGCCATCGACAATACCACACGAACTCTCATCCAATGTTCGTCAGATGCGCACGAGGCGATTTTGCCCCACCCTGATTCTTTCCTCTCCGCGAGGCTCTCCGGCGTGCTGATCTTGCGGCCGCTGATGGAGATCTCTCCAATGCTACTGTTGTTGGTTCTTGATTAATACTACTGCTTCGTTTGTGGTTCGCGAGGATTCATGGCCTTCATAATCCCAGATTAACTCGCTTAGCTGTTCTTCTGATTCATGGGAGGCCAAGATCAATGATTGGGAGTTTCGCTGATAGCGCCTCCTTCCTCACTGGAGGTGCTTCATTAGTAACTCGCCACACAACACATCGTCAATCCCCCAACATGTTTGGGAGGCCGGATGATCCATCGTTTCCTATGAGCGCCATCTAAGTTGGAAACAGATAACCGTGAAGCTGCGATGAAGACGCCGAACTGTTCCTGTGTTTTAGCTTCAAAACAATGGAACATCTCTGCATACGAACGGAAGAAATCTTGACCTCAGAAAGCACATTACAGCTGCGATTACCAGATAAATTACCCTTTTCTTCCCAGCATCTGGTCTTACCCTACGATTCCTGCAACGTCAAGATCAGACGTTTGGAAAAGCTAGGTGGCGCGATCTTAATCTGATTGTAGGAAACTCAAAACATATGAATAGGAAAAATGTCATGTTCCCCCAATCCTACAGGAACAAAAAACTTAAGAAAACTTCAAAAGAAATGTTTGGATACAATACATGAAAAACCAAGATTGCAAGAGACAAAGGAAAGAAAACATAAGGTATGACCTCACAAAATTTTCCTCCAAAATCTCTATAGAATAGTCTATTCCGTAAGAATTCCAAGGGAATTCGTGGGTTCAATCCTTTGTTCCGAAGGCCTTTATAGGAATTTTCTTGTAGGATACTAATCCTCTAAAATTCCTATGTTTTTTCTTCGTTCCAAAGAGGCCTTTAGTGTGTTGTAGTAGAGAGCATGCCGCGAAACTCGAAGGATTGTCACAAGGGAAAAAGAAGGTGTTCATCAATTCATCTACGTCGCCAACGGCAAGGGAAACTATTGCCTATCTCTGAAGCTCGTCCCCATCAACCCTAAGGCTGTGAAGGCCGAGATCCACGGGTGGACCGACGTGGCGGAGCTTGAGACCATCCTTCTTTGACTTGTCGGTAGGTCAGTAATACGGATCATATCTGAGCAGAGCTCAAACTTAGCAATAAGAACTAGCTTTGTCATCATATCAGTTGGATTATCATGAGTATTTATAAACTTTAACAACACCTTGAGAAATAACTCCTCAGATGAAGTGATATCAATGTACTTTGCTCTCTCATGGAATATTTGGTTTTCTTGTATGACAAATAGCATTCTGACTATCACAGTAGATATTGGTACAAGATGTACTTTCATAAAGATCAGTGTATAGACCTCTTAGCTAAATAGCTTCTTTATAGGATTATGAAATAGCCATGTACTCATCTTTAGTAGTTAAAAAGCAGCAGTAGTTTGTAGACAAGCTTTCGAACTTACGGCACAACCTCCAAGAGTGAATATACGACCAGTAAGAAATATCTTCTTATCTAAATCTCCAACAAAATCAGTATCCACATATTCGACCATTCCAACACTGGTCTTTTCAAACTGCAAACACGCATTAGAAGTGCTCGTCAAATATCTAAATATCCACTAAACTGCTCTCCAGTGGTCTTTCCCTGGATTGGCCATATATATGTGACAACACTTAAATCATGAGATAGGTTGGGGCGAGAGTAGACCACGGCATACATAAGTGATCCGACTGCACTTGCATACGAAACACTTGACTTGTATTCAATTTCTTTAACTATTTACAAACTTAATGTTGAAGAGAGTTTGAAGTGTACAACTAACGGAATACTAGTCAGTTTGGCTTTGTGCATGTTGAAACAACGAAGCACTTTTTCAATATACCCTCTCTAACTCAGGTATAACTTTCCAAACCGACGATCTCTGATAATTTTTATGCCAAGAATCTACTTTGCTGCACTGAGATACTTCATCTCGAATTCAATTCTTAATTGTGCTTTTAACTTTGATATTCCAGTCTGTCTTTTACCGCGATCAGTATATCATTAGCATATAGGAGCAAGTATATAGTTGAATTATTGGTGATCTTCAAAAAAATATAGCTATCATAGTCAGATCTATTGAAGCCTTGAGAGATTATAAAGGAGTCAAATATCGTGTACCATTGTTTGGGTGATTGTTTTATCCCATGAAGAGACCTTTTCAATTTGTATGCAAAATTGTCCTTTTTCGGAACAACAAAATATTTTGGCTGCTCCATATAGATGTCTTCTTTCAACTTCCTGTGTAAGAACATGGTCTTAACATCTAATTGCTGAAATGTCTGAATAGAACTATGTTTCATGACCAGGAGAAAACATATGTAAAGTCAATTCCTGAAATTTGATTATATTCTTTAGCAACAAGCCTTGGCTTATACCTAACTTGATCGCTCAAAGATGTGTTTTCTTTCTTTTTGTAAATCCAATTGCAGCGTATGTATTTATTTTCAATTGGGAGCTCGATCAACTCCCAAGTGAAATTCTTGTCGAGGGATTCCATTTCTTCATACATGTCAATCATCCACTTCTCTGATTCATCAGAGCAAATGGCCTCTGAATCAGTTGAAGGTTCAGTGGTATCTTCAATGTCTTCTTCCATGTTCAAACAATAAGCCATAATCTTGACTTGTTCAATTAGCCTCTTCGGATGCTAGATTTTCCTCCTTTCCCAACCAGTTGCAATGGATTGTTGGCTTGATCAATTTCTATTGGAAGATTACTGGTCAGAGCTTGAACATGGATATCATGTGTATTCTCCTTGCCGGCCTCTGGTGAGAATTTTGAATTAATAACATGTTCTATCTGCACGCTAGTTTTCTACTGCTTCTCAATGGGAATATCGCTGGTCCTACTTCCTGTTAATAGAGCAAACTTATCAAAAGTAACAATTCTACTCATGATCATCTTTCGGGTCTTAGGATTCCACAATATATAGCCTTTAACTCTAGGCTTATAGCCGAGGAAGATGCACATAATGGCTCTTGGCTTAAATTTATCTTTATCAGTATGAGCATAAGTAGGACAGCAAAAAAATCATTTTGCTCGAGTTGTCTATAGGAGAACCAGACCATATATCGATCGAAGTTTTCTTGTCGATGACAATGTTAAGTAGGACAAGCAGTAGAAGTGGTTTCAACCAAAAAACAACTTTTTGACACACTAGATATGGATGTCATGCAACACACTCTTTCCATGATAGTTCTATTCATGTACTCGACCACACCGTTCTGCTGAGATATGAAAGGTATTGTGTAATGCCTTCCGATCGTCATAAGGTTTCAAATTCTCCCGAACAGAATTACAGGTCATTATCTATTCGAAGTTTCTTGACATGCTTGTCAATCTGTTTCTCGATCATAATCTTTCACTCTTTGAATGTTTTGAATATATCAGACTTGTGCTTGATGAAGTATGCCCAAACTCTCCGAGAGTAGGTGTTGATGATGGCCAACATATAATTTGCGACTCTAAGGGATGGAACGTTGGACTTACCCAGAGTGAACATAATCCAATATACCTTTTGAAGAGTGGTTTGCAGAACTAAAATTCACATTCTTTTGCTTACCAAAGACATGGTATTCACAAACTTTAATCGGTCGATGCCTTGAGCATCGAGCATATTTCTTTTACATAATTCCTTTAAGCCAGTTTCACTCATATACCCAAGATGTATGCATATGCCACAGACTTATCCAATCAACATCAGACAACCTGGTCGAGGCAACAACAGCCTTCTTGACCAGCGTAGTTGTAAGATCGAGGAGGCCGACTAGAGAAGGGATGAATAAGCGGTTTTAAAATTCTTTTGGATATAAACAAGTTTAATAATGTGAAAGTGTAAACAGTTTGGTTTCGCATAAGTGAAGCCTAAATTATCTAAGTTTGACTAAGTGCATCAATAATTTAATTCTAGATCAAGGTATGCAATCTTAGGTTGCCAACCAAACAATTCAATTTCTATAAATGTAGATTGTAAGGAGTAAATTAAACTCAATAAGGCAAACAACAATTTGACGCACGATGTTTTACCGTGGTATTCGGAAACTTACCGATTTCTCCTAATTCACATTGAGGTAAACCCAAACAAATTGGATCGGCTCCACAAACTAAGCCAATCACCCTAAATCCACTAAGGTTACTCTTCCTCCCCCCCGAAGATAGTAAACACCACACCACTCACAACAATTCGGGCATTCTCACACGCTTCTTTGAGAATATCACCGGACCACCACGCCTCCAAAACCTTCTAGGAGTCGACAACCTCTAAGAGTAACAAGTCGGAGACGCTTGCTTGAACAAATCAAGTATCACAGCTCAAAGGACACAAAGTCCACTACCAAGTGCAATACATGCACAAGGTTATGCCTCTACACACTCACTAAGTACAACACATGCACGAAAGGAAGAGATGACTTGCTCTTAGCTCAAAGAATGAAAGAATAGCACCAACCCCTTGCTCTAATTGGCCATGAGGAGGTATTTTATACCCCTCACCAAGAAACTAGCCATTGGAGCAAGAAAATGGCAAGAACTAGCCAAAGGCCCGGTACTACCGCCAACTAATGGCCAGTATTACCGCGACCTTCCCAACGGCTATAAACTAGCCATTACGTGGGCTACCGGTCAGACTTCCCACACAGGGACCGGTCTAACCGCCAAGTCCGGTCAGACCACAAAAATACCAATCTAGCCTCCAAGAAAAAACTCAAGAGAAACATGCCTTTGGAAAAAGGTACCGCCATTATAAAATCGGTCGGATCAGAAAACCGATCGAGCCGCCATTTGAACCCTGGTCAAACTACTCTTACGGTTAGACAACCATTTACATGCCAATTAGACCAGTGATGACGGTTAGACCGCCACCTTGGGGCTGATCAGACCACAAAGACTAGCTGGACCCCCTTTTTGGCAGACTGTTTAACCTCTAGTTGGTCTAACCGCATATAAGATGCAGTCAAAACGTTTTTCCAGGGCAAGGTCAACGAATGCATAAATCTTGAACAATTCACAAAGACAAATTTGCAATTACAAAATCATGCTTCCAAGGTTAGAACATGACTCACACCAAGTTGTGAAACAAATCTACAAACTTTTAGAGTTATGCCACAAGAATACATGTCATGTACTTGAACCGATTGCAAATCACCTTTTCAAACTCAAGTTGCATGTAACAACGGGTTTTCCACTAGTTTCATCATTTGAGAGACACATTCACAAATGTTAGCATCATGCCTCAAGGAGGAGGAAATATGGACTTCAATAATTTGCAAAACACATTCGCAAATCTTTAAGTCACATGTCACGGAGGATTTACGAATGAGCTACAACTATTTTTAAAACTCATTCAAAAATATAAATATCATGCCACAGAGAGAGCTAGAGTAAGCAAATGAGCTATCAACATGTGATACGTTCAAGCTACTAATCATGACCCTCTCAATAGTACAACATCCTATACTAGCAACCTGGTCTTTCAACTAAACACCAAGACTGATAAAAGATTAGGAACATATTCTTAGCCCTAGCTAATCATACCTTTACTTTGCGCATCCTCTTAAAGCTTGATGATAGACATCTCAACTTCAAGTTCGGGTCTTTGACTTTATTCATCAACACATGATGTCTTTTCTTGACTTGAGGATGATCAACCACATGAAGGTTTCTCAAGTCATTCATCACCGTGGGACACATTTTATTCATCAATCTTAGTAAACATATTAGTCCCACAATTTGATTGCCATTAATTACCAAAATATATCATTAACTCACAGTGATGGGTCTAGATCCTTCAATAGTGTCTCGAAGATGATAGAGGTTTGCAACCTTCATATCATCTTTCATCACAACAAGAGAACCTTTTAAGATCTTCAAAACTTCACCTCCACCTGAAAATTGGTACCCTTTGGCATCAATAGTACTTAACGAGATAATATTTCTTTTCAAATTTGGAATATGTTAGACCCTCGGTAAGGTTCTAATGGTATCATCAAACATCTTGTTCTAGACAAAACTAATACCTGCAATCTTGCACGGAGTATTATCTCTCATTAACACTAATCCACTCAAAATAAACTCATAAGTAATGAACCAGTCACAGTTTGGGCTCATGTGGAAAATGCAGACTGAATCAAGAATCCATTCATCGCTAACTTTGGAATCACCAACAAATGCTCGACCTTTGTATATGCAAACAAGGTATCTGCTTGACCTTCCGCCGTTGGAATCACTAGCCAGAGACCTCTCGACTGGTCTGCCCCGAAATGACAAACCTTCTGCATACGAATCGAGCTCTTGCTCGAAATCATACTTTTCACCTTTTCATTGGCATACAGAGCTTTATAAACCTTATTCAGAGTAAGAGTATCTCGACTGTAGAGAATTGTATATCTAAACGTAGAGAACGAAACAAGCAACGAACAGAACAGAATAAGGGCCAAATCTTCATCATCGTATTTAACCTCCATAGATTCAAGGTCGGTGACCACATCGTTAAACACGGTCAAATGATCTTTCACCGATCCGCCTTCCGCCAACTTGAGTGAGAAAATCTTCTGTTTCAAATGCATTTTGTTAGTCAGATCCTTGATCATGCAGATCTATTTCAACTTTAGCCATAACGCAATAGCGGTGGTCTCTTTCATAACTTTCTAGACGATATTATTAGAAAGATGAATGTGGATTTAAGAGAGAGCCTTACGATCTCTCATTGGCTTCTCCTCAACGGACCATCCAGCAGACATCTGGTCAATTTCCAATAACGCATCATCCAAATCAAGCTATGACAAAACAACTCACATCTTGACTTGCCAGAGAGAAAATCTTGTGTCGCGATCCAGCAGCGGAAAGTCATATTTCATTGACATTATCTCGAGTATACCCTAGATTGATCGGGCGAAGAACCAAGCTCTAATACCACTTGTTACGAAATATGCGCTCTGATACTACTTGTTATAAAATGCACGGTGAGATATGAAAACACAATGAAGTATAATCAAGATTATGAGACAAAGATTTAACATGAAAACCACGAATGCACAATCGATAAAATCACTATATAGAGGAGAAGTTACAGAACGCTCTTAGCATATTACATGTGTAGATAACTTATGTTGTGCGTGCTATCTATCATGAGGCTTACAAGGGGTATAAATAGACTTGAGAACAAGAGTCCTAGATAAGAAGGAATAAAATCATAGTCGGCAATGAAAACAGAGACCTACTCGAAAACTGGAACGGTAACCTACTCGGAGATGAGAACAACACCCCGCTCAGAGATGAAACAGAGTCTCAAAAGATAACGGTGAAGAGTTTAAGTCGAAAGTGCATCGAGTAGTCATGTCTAACTTTAGTCGACGCAAACACCTTTAGACACCACAATGGTGCAAGTCATTGCAGAGTTCATCACGAATATGAAGATGATTCGAATCATAAGCTTTGATTGGTTTGTATTGCCAATCAATCATACCGATTGAAATATATTTTCGAACAAAACCTGATCAGATTCTTGAAATAGTTAGACCCGATCAGATTTAGATCACAAAATACAACACTCCCCACGTTAGCGTCTAGGCCATCCTGACGATCTTTGCATTTTCGCCAGTGCCCAATTGTAGGTAGTATATACTGTTGTCATTTGCAATAAAAGTCTCGTTGCACAAATAAAAGTGACAAGGAACAAAAAAAAAGCACGAGGAATCCGAAGCCTCAATGGTAAACACACCGCTCACCCAGATTCAACTACACCAACCACCAATCAGTCTATGGATGACACACTGCAATGTACTCATCAGAAGCTCACGATCACATGTAGTGCACATTGACGACACCAAGACAGCACAACCAGTCAGGCAAAGTTTATGAGACTTCATAACAGGATCCTGCTTTATCATTTTTTTTCTTTTCTGTATGAGATGATATGATGAGATATACATGTGTGCTGACTACAAACATATGAACAGACAGCCATCCTCCACCCCTACAATCTCCCCAGAACCCACTTTCCCCTGGCCTATCACAGCAACGTAGATTACAGTTATCCACAACAAAAACTACCATTAGCGATCTATTCATGCCAGGTACCGAAAGGTATCAAAACTTGTGTGGCAATGACCCATGTTCCAACTAGCCCAAGCAGTCTTCACTTCATGAGCTGTGTTGCCAGGCCATCCAAGTTTTGCCCATGTTACACATTAAGTGAGATCCGAGTCTTGATGGGCTTCAGCTTCACTCCCATGCTCTCAGGTGATAGAAGTTCAGGCGATATACAAAATGGGTTTAGTGTACTGCGAGGGCTGCTGTCAAGCTGGGAAGGTCTGTAGAGCCCATATCCCATTAAGAAGTATTCCATCGGAATCAGCATTGCGTGTGGCTGCTCCTCGGTGACAAGCGACCCACACGCCTGAACCTGCAATTTGTCCACAAAATACTCCTTAGCACCTGCCTTACTTTTGGCATGGTCGTATGGACCAACTTATAAGTTATAACATCAATTGTTAAATTGTGCAATACCTCAACTAGAGCACAGTATCTCCGGTCTAATTTTGTGGTCATGTGGACAGCGTCGCCATGGAACTGTGAGTTTTCTCCCACAAAAATCAGCGTCCGGCACTGAAGCTTCTTCAATGCTTCCGTTAAGTCATGTCTCCTGATGGATCGAGTGGTTGAATTGAGTGCATTAAGATCCCATTTCTTTGAGTGTTCAGGGAATGCATAGCAAAGGTATCGTCCACTTACTCGTTTATTGCTTTAAGGAATCGCCATACATTAGCTCCCTGCCTCTCATCAAGTAACTGCATAAAAAAGAAACCATGGCTTTAACCTTGTGTTCAAACAGTAGACATAATTTTCATTCCCATGGAAATAACACTGCAAAGCTGGAAAGGGCATAAAAGACTAACACTTCTACAGGCTTGCACAATCTCTGATTCAGGATCTTGTGCATTTCCACGAACTTCCTGCACATAGCACAGAAAGATGTTGAGTGAAACTTACAGAGGTACAAGGCTGTAAACAAGAAGTTAATGGAGGACCAAATATACCATGCTAAAATACCGCTGAAGCAAGCATTCCTTCACTAGCCCACATGTCCCATAATAATAAAGCAAGTTTAACAATACCTGACACATGAGATTTTGAGGTTAATACAGAATACACTCCCAAAACAACGCGAAGGAACAAGAAAGTGGTAAAATCATTACTGAACTTTAAGTGTAGATTAATACCTTATTATACAACCACTCGCTCCAAGATGGGGCTTTGCATAGAGGTGAAACCAACATTAGGCCGAGAACCCTCTCTCTGTATTTTGTCTGTGACAATGTATAAAAGCATACTTAGCCCATCCTCAAAAGGCAAACTTTGAAAGACCTAACCATGGGAACACTTACAGCAAACAGGGTGAGAATGTAGGCACCAGCAGTGACACCCAAGCACATCACAGACCCTAAACTGTAAGAGCAAAGCCACAATCACACCATCAGAGGTCTCCTTTAAGCACCAGTAGAATAAGACGCATTTCAGCTAGTGTCAAGAACTCAAGATACACACCCGAAGAAATCAAGAACATCGGCGACCTGATCCGCAAGCTCGTCAACAGATGGCCCGGGCACATCGGATGAAATTGAAGCCGCTCCCAACTGTAGGGCTCTTAACAGATGCCGTGAAAATTTACCATGTAAGAACCAGAGCTAACAGGCGCATCGAATGACCATGTGAAGTAGGGTGAGAAAGCACCATCATGACTGACCTCATGCCCTTGAGGAGTGATGTGGTAAACACAGAAATTGTGAAGCAACAGCGACGCGGCCTCTGGGCAGAAAAACAATCCTTGGAAGCAAGACATGTCTACCAAGCAGCACTATAGCACATGAGTTACCTTGCCATGGCAAAATTTGTAAATTTTGACCAACAAACCTAAAGATCACGAAGACACTCACAATTTAGAGCTACATCCGGGTATGTTATGAATGCGGGCTTGTCTTCATCTCCATATACAGAAACAGATACAGAGCCATATCTGGTTATCACTCGATGCTCCTGATAAAGCACATGGCACAAGAACATATTTAGCATATTTAGAACCCTGTCTGAGTATTAATACAATCAGACTATTATGATTTAGAACATTAGATTCCATTCCCCAATTGACCAAAAGTTATTTCTCCCTTGGTGAAACCACCATAATTGTTTGCTTAACAGCAAAATCGAATATACACGCTTCTTGCCATTGCTTTATTTTGCTACGCATAGTAAACTTAGGGGTCTGCATACTTGCATCAACAATTAAAAAATTTTAAATTTGTGAGTGTTTCTTCTTATTCCTACCCCTAAATGACAGTACAACCATAACATAACTACAAACTGTAAGAACTAACATAACAACAACAACAACAACAACAACAACGCAGCAACTAATGTTTCTAATCCATACAAGCTACAAGGTTCCTATCAATGTAACCAAGAATAAATAAATCATAGCATCCCCAATTTGCAAGCATTGCAACTAATTAAGAACGGGAATAATGACAATAATAGAGCAGCAGAAATTTGCAAGAACAAGTTCTCCTACCCAACCACCCTAAAAAATCAAACAGAAACACCACGAAGCTTCCCAACAACAAATCAAAGCTCCCTACGAAAATGCACCCAAATGTGGGCAGGAATCAATCAACCAAGAAATGGAATCCGAGGACGGACCTTGCCGCCGAAGGAGATCCGCTCCACGTCGATCGACACCGACCCGCTCGAATCCCCCATGGCGGATTCCGGAGCCTTCTAGAAGCTTCTCCTCCGCCACCAACCTCCTCCTCGCCTCCAGCTTCCGAGCCCCTCTCTCTCCTTCCTGCCTCCCCTCTCTAAATTCTTCGCGTATATCTCCAGCATATATATACACGCACAGGTCGCCGCCCAGAATTACTCCCACCGACGGAGGTGAGCTTACCCAGCGGTGACCAGAAAGGAGAAACTGTACATTTGTTTTAGATCCACTCGTTGTTTGCTCGTTTTGACGGGCCCACCTGTCACTGGCTGTATTGGGCAAGCGGTTGACTAGCCTGTGGGCCTAGCATTTTGTTTTGCTCTGCCGGTGTGATAGCGTGGACCAAAGGTGCTATAGGCACGCTATTTCGTCGTCCTGAAAGGCATTGCAAATTTACAACTCATGGCATAGCTAAATAAGTAAGATATCTCTTTTTTTTTTTGCAAGGGAGCACAATAAGAAGCATCCATTGATAATTAGCCACATTAGTTCTTTTAGGTTCCAAAAAAAAATTCTCGTAAAAGTGCTAAACAACACACAATCTAGTAGTACTCTCTCTCTATTGATTTTCTAGGGCCTATTTGGTTTGCATTCTTGTTACAAATTATATGGGGTGCATGTATCTTTAATGCTATCTAGAGTAGTCCATAGAAGGATTTCGAGAGCAATTAGACTATGAAACTTAGTTGAAATAACTTGGAATAAGTCTATATAATATTCTAAACTTTGTTCGAAAGTCCGTCTAACATTCTTAACTATGAAATTAGACATTTAACCTTTCAAACTTTGCAATTTGGTTCAAATAACATTCTGACCTAGTTTCGCATGGTGGTATTATCCGTGTGGCACGATGAATGAGTGATTTTGCACATATGATGACATGCTAGCCAAGTCAGGTTAATAACATGTGAGACCTGTAAAGGGCATCTCCCCTACCGAGCTCCCAGCCATGCTTCCATGGTATCGCTTCCTGTAGTTCCCCCGCTCTGTTTTGATTTCAATTTAGGAGAGAAGACCATGTGAGTCCCACCTATTATTCACCTAAACTTGATCAGTATGTAATCTTACGTAATAAAATTGCCCACTCATTGCGCCATATGGCTAATACCACCATCCAAAACCGAATTAAAGTATTATTTAAACTGGATTGCAAAGTTTAAGAATCAAATGTCTAGTTTCATAATACGTGGTGCTAAATGGACTTTTGAATAAAATTTGATGTATTATATGGACTTTTTCCAAATAACGTTGGAAGTTGAAACGTAAGGCATAATTTTCATAATGGAAGTATCGAAAGACTTCCCCGTTTCATTTCGATCTGGATTTCAAAACCTCGATTCCTATGTACTCCTGCTATCATTATGTGGTTCTTTTTACTAGAGAAAATTCAATCCATCATACTACTGCTTATCTTTAGGTGGGTTTTTTGGGATGCTTATCTTTAGGTGGGTTTTTTGGGATGATTATCTTTAGATGTGTTTTTTTGGGCTGGTGGTTTATACATTATGGCTTAAATATTTGAATTCTAGTTGTTCGCAAGAGGTAGTACGCACAGAAAAATAGTCGCATGCGATTTTGGCCGGTACAGCTGAACTCAGTATACTTTTTATTACAATCTTTCTATTGATTCCGTATTAAAAAACACAGCGTTTAAAAGCTAATTACTATAGACAATGCAAGTATAAGCTGCGAATAAGCCAAAACGAACCTGCCCTTATTGTTATTTCAAAGCATATGGCCCACATGTCATCGAGTAGCACATGAAAAGCCTTGGACCGTGAAGTTCGCCTAGAGGAATTTGCTGTGCCTTTGTGGCCGCCAGCTCAGACCAGAGGCGACCCCGCCGTTAGGCTGAACTGGACAGGGTCCCACATTTCAGTCTGAGAAAAGGTGGACGTGGAATATTTGAGGGTGGGGTCCCGAGTCCCGACGCGCCATGGGCTTCCCCTGATTGGACGCGCCGAGTGGGGCCCTGTGTCATTGGGGGAGTAATGCACTCCCATGCTATGCCTCATGGCTCGTGACGAATTCATTAAGTTTGATTAGTATTTTTGGACTTTTTTTTCGAGGAGATTAGTATCTGGATCTAAAAACTGATTATTCGGACGTGGACTTCATTTCTGTGTTCAGGTTTTCTTTTGCTATCTCTCGCCGAGAGCTAAGATAAACTAATGAAAATTTGAAGTGTAAATGATTCCTAAGAAAATTCTAAATGGCAGGCAAACTAACGAGAGGTAATTATAAATATTTTTTCTAAAGATATTGGAACAGTGATGATTATCTTTATGTGACTTTAACGTTGACCTGAGTTGTTTTTTAGCTGGCAAATATACCTGGGGAGTGTTTTGGAAAAATAAAAATAATCATGGACTAAACTGTTAACTAGTAAGTTATTTCTGCAGTGGTGGTCGGTTTGGTTGACTTGCCAACTGAACAACGTTTTTCTTACTCATTTTCTGGTCTAATATCTTCTCTCGTTTACAAACAGCAAGGCAATGCTAGAATTTTAGAGTCTGTTCATATTGATTTTTACTGATGACTTTTTAATTGTGGCTGATAAATAATAATGACTGATGAATAGTAGAGGTTGATAGAAGCAGATTATAAATCTGAGGCATTCGTATTGGCTTTTGACTTTTTGCTGAGTGCATTATATAAGAGAGAGAGAGAGCAAACGACGATATAACTTAAGGCATTACAACATTCGGATCGTCATGCAATTTACGGAATTATAACATAATTAAAAAATAGAGCGCGTAACAACATGAAAAAGCGTAAAATTGCTGATGAATAATAGTGACTGATAGAAACAGCTTATAGAAACTAGAACATTCGTCACCGGTAGGTCAGTAGGCCTTTTAGAAGGCGAACAAATGAAAGTTCTCGGCGGGCACTAGCTCCGCTTTTATTACGGTCTCTCTATCTTTCCGCCTTCGTATAGATCTTAGGAGAATTCTCACCCAGAGCTGCGGAACTCACGACTCTATTAGAAAGTAGAATGACCAACTTTTACACGAATTTTCAAGTGGATGAGATCGGTCGAGTGGTCTCAGTTGGAGATGGGATTGCACGTGTTTATGGATTGAACGAGATTCAAGCTGGAGAAATGGTGGAATTTGCCAGCGGTGTGAAAGGAATAGCCTTGAATCTTGAGAATGAGAATGTAGGTATTGTTGTCTTTCCAATTTTCCCTAATTATATTTTTATGATTTTTAGTCCTCGTTTTGGTTTCTTATGTTGGAGCATATGGAATAATGTTTCCTAATAAAGATCCAAAGGATTTACCAAATTCACTTCAGGTAGCAGCACAGCTTTCCTGCTCTGATCTTTCTAAAGGGATCACAATGGGGGGAGAGGGAGAGGCAAATGGTTGAACCTCCAGAAAAAAAGAGAAAAGCTCATGTTTTGGAGCCACTCAAGTTTTCGATGCACAAGATTGCGGATGACTTCATTGAGATACCACCTTTCAATGCATTACCCTTCCAACCTTCTTGAGTGCGAGTTCAATGATTCATGCCATGTCGGATGAGCAAGATATGCGGAAGATGGGGGGGCTTGCCTCCTCCTTTCCTTTGACCTATGCCATGATGCTCATGGGCAGCTTATCTCTTATTGGATTTCCTTTTCTAACTGGATTTTATTCTAAAGATGTGATCTTAGAGCTCGCTACACGAGATATACCATTAGTGGCCAATCAATCGCTAGTTTTTTTTACCGACCTGAATATTAGAATAGCAAATGGATTCTTCGTCTCAATACCATGGTTGTAATAAGCATAAGGAGCTTGGCTTGGAACTCCCCTACCATTGGAATTGCATCCATAGGCATTTATCTCCATTTGATGATTTTATGTTATAATTCGATTTTAATGAGCAAAAACTTTTTATTTAGTCCTCCCTTATGCCATGGGCTTTGTTAGCCAAGACTCCCCTACTCACGTCAATAATTTGCTCTCCTATCGGCACCACTTTCTCTCAAGGTCTCTCCCTAACTAAGGTCCTATGGCTCAATTCATCCTCTCGGTCTACGCGCTTCCAGTGATTGAGCGGGAGTATTTCAAGGATCCATATCTAGGGTTGAGAATACCAGTAGTGGAATTTCAAGAACCTTACCTCAGATGTCAGGACACTCCGGTTATAGCTTTGTCCTTTCATTTATCTCTTTCCTATCTATACTGTGTCTTACCCCAAAAGATAGTGAGTTAAGCAAGCATGTGGGAAGTAAGCGAGCAGGGTGGGGCGGCGGCTTGTAGCCTCTCCTCAATATCTATATCGGAGTCAGCATCCGTTTTTGTTTGAGTTTCGCTGTTAGCTTACGTCCTTTTAGCTAGTTCGACGTGTTTTCATTAGTCCTTCAAGCAAGTGAGCCAGTCGCGGTAGGTCTTTTTAGCCTTTAAGTAGTAGTCCTGTTCGAAAGATAGTTATCATAGTGAAGTGAGTTATTACAGTGAGTCTAGTTTCTTGAAGGCCAGGCAGTCAGCCAAGAAAGGAAGTTATGGTGTGGAAGTCTTCTAGTCTGTCTTCCCCTTCAAGCTCTCGAGTACACTAGGGGAGAGGTATCGAAAGTAAAAGTCTAAATAAAAGTGAAAGTCAGAAGTATAATATAAGTAGTAGGCTATCGATTAACAGCTGAACACCGTAATTGATGAGTGAGTAGGTAGGTTAGGTGCACTCCTCGCCTAGTGGGAAGTCATGAGGCTAACCCCCCTGAATGAAGAAGTAGTGGGCCCGATAGGCGAAAGAGAATCAAAAAAATTTGTTCTGATGTGTGTAGGCTCAACATAAGGAATACCCTAACCCTAGGAACCGGGCATATAAATCCACTTAGGGCATTCACCCAAGCATACAGACTCACCGGATCTGGTATATGAAAAGCCATTCCTTTTCGCTTTCCTTCAACCACTCAGTATACTTTTTTACTGGAAGAGTCAAGCGAAAGAAATTAGTTTAGAAGGAAGAGGAAGACCTAGGGGGCTTACGTCCTCATTTCACTCTTTTTGCTCGTGCGAGACATGCAGCCCTTTCCCCCTATCCCTCCCTTATGTTTAGGAGCGGGATCTGCACAAGAATGACCTGTGGTGGTACGGAAGGCACGGACTCCGCAAACGCCCGCACCCTCTGAGAAAGGAACTCTACCATTAACTTTGGCTTTAGAAAGTAAAAGCCAGAAACCAAATCTAATGTGAACAGGACCATATCTTGTTTTACTTGGTTGTCTTTGCCAACCTTTTGGGTGGTAAAGGATAGCTCAAGCTAAATTAGAAACCATTATGTTTTGGCATGCTTTCTCATTGGCACGGAAGAGGAAAATGTTTTTTAAATGCAAAATAAACGGACACGGATCTGCATGTGGAGAAGATCTCTCCATGGCATAGTACTACGTACTAGATCATATGGAAGACAATGAACTCTAATCAGCACGCATGCATGCACAGGCAAATAAATGGGGGAGTGGGATCCACGTGAAACTAACACCATTTGCAGATCGACCTCACCACCGCAAGTCCCCCGCAATCACGCAATCAATCAATCATGCCTCCGCTCTAAACGACTTCTGCCTCTGTCTTCTGGAACACATCAGTTTCTTCATTTCATCTTTTATTTTATCCTTTTAGGGTTTTTTCTTTTTATCTTATTTCTTTGTATTGTATAATTTTATTATTTTTTAATTTTAATTACTAAGAAAAAATTAACATCCGTTACAGTGCTTTTTCGGCCAGAAGTTACTTTGAGTACTATCATGGTCTGCTTGAAGATGGGGATTTAGGCCCCGCTTCAAACGGTTTCGACTTTTTTTTTTTTTGGCTTTCAGCTTTTTTAATTTAAAAGATACTTGAAATGTATCGGCTTCTAATTTCGTCTTTTTCTCACTTTTTCTTTGTATTGTTCGTGGAGATATACCAATGTTTTCATTTTTTTAATTGAATGACTCAAAAAGCTAATAATTGGTATAGTGCAATTTCAGCCAATATCTAAAAGCCGCAGCGCCACAGACCATCAGCTGGTTGGAGCGGCACCTTAATTTGCTAGTTCGTTGGAGTAATTTCTACAGGAGATTAATATGCAAATTAATTCCCGCGTTTTAAACGGTTCTCCGTGCTGATACACGCCCGAATTGCATAAAGTAAGAAAGTTGAGACGTTGCTAACTTAATTAGATGGCTAGTTACTGTCCAACACATGCTTAAAGCATGGTATAATATGTAAGTGATAAAACACACCTAGTTTTGGAGTAACGAATCGGTTTGGTTTGTGAGGAATAAAAGAAAAGGAATCGGTATGGTTGTGAGGAAAAAAGAATTGGGGATCGATCGATCAATCTTACTACGTGGTTTGACCTGCC
Organism: Bonia amplexicaulis; assembly: GCA_036346245.1. Classification (NCBI taxonomy): domain Eukaryota; kingdom Viridiplantae; phylum Streptophyta; class Magnoliopsida; order Poales; family Poaceae; genus Bonia; species Bonia amplexicaulis. Next base: position 37,530,833 of record CM070736.1, on the reverse strand, counting down.
AGAAATAAAAACAAGGAAGTCGAGAAAAATGTGTGAAAATCAAGGTAATGCATACTAAGTCATGTGAAAATCTTACAGATTTATTCACTAAATCACTTCTAGCATCTAGTTTTGAAATATGCGTACGAGGAATTGGAATGATGAGACTTAAAGAGGTAGCATTCAGGGGGAGATTTTTCTCAAGCTCGTTATTAAAATTTGATCACGAAGATCGAGTACCCAAAGAATAAATCCTATAGATTAAATGAAATTGGGTGGATTGTACTCTTTTTCCTTAACGAGTTTTTTGAAAGTTTCTCGGCCAATGTTTTTAATGAGGTAATTCGTGCATCACATCATAACATGTATCATGTACTCTTTCTCTAAATTTTTTCCACTGGGTTTTTATGAGTTTTGATAAGGCATGACATGTCGGGTGGGTGTCCAAGGGGGAGTGTTAGAAAACCTGGGCCTAGGTCTAAAGCCTTGGACCATAATGGGCACCTCACTAGTAGGCTATATATAGGCGGTCCCATTAGTTATTTTGTGTACACGTGAAAGAGAAAGCAATAAAGAAAAGAACAGGAGTTCTTCCTCCTACCTCTTGTTTTTCTAATATACTATTTGCATCATCTGTGTTTGATCATCTCTTTTGCATAGGAGGAATTGATCGGACTGAACTCGTCAACGACGGTTCCTAAACACAATTAACAGTTCCCAAGTCTCCATCAAAATTCGTCGATTGGTCCTAATGATCGAATTGACCCTGTAACGACACTCCTAACGGTGATGTTGCAAAGCAATGTCTATAGGATTCTACATTACGTAGAAATAGCATTAGATATGGCCTCCTCAATGCATAATATCTATTGATGAGCCTAGATAATAAATATCTATTGGGTAGGTTTAATGCTACGGATACTACTCTACTCCTCAATACATGTTTTATCTACATATTCTTGTTAGATTTTGTGCTCATGCAATGTCTCATGCAAGACTAAGGGTGCAAACGGTACGGGTTAATATCGACCAATCCGATACCGAATACGGGAAGTTAATTTAGTATCTGGTACTGAATTCGATCGGTACCAGATAGTTGTTGCAGGATATAGTAGTAAAAATGGGAGAGCTCAAATCAGACCGAATAGCGTCGGTAAAATGTAAACTGGTTACTATCCGATCGGATATCCGATAAGCAACTTAGTACCATAACCGGCCCAGCCCATCAACCATCATTGACACCAAACGACCTAAGTCCTAACCTAACTCCAGAGTCCAGCCACTCTATCCAGTCGCCATCAATCCTCTTTGCTTATGTTGAACGTGCATATGAATTTATCGACTTTTGAACTAATGTATGAATTTATCGGTTTTCGAACTTATATATGAATTTATCATTTGTATTAAACTTGTGTTATATGGGCTATCATACTTAAGTAATCTAGATGAATTTATTGCTAGTTGAAGACTTGAAGTGATAGTGATATGGTTTAATATATATATTCCTTTATGTATGCACATACTATTCATCTATATTATCCGTTTTCGATATAAAATTGTCATGTATCCGTTCCGATGGTACCATATCCGAAACATTGAATTCGTATTTGTATCCAGTCTTACCGTATCCAACTCCAAATCTAGGGAAAAAATATAGGTTATGATACGGTATGAACAATATCCATTTGAATCCGATCCGATTGCACCCCTATACAAGACACTATTTTCCTCTATTTTCCTTACTCTTTGCCACATCATATCTCATCATATGTGTTTACCTAATTAATTTTATGAACATTGTACATGGAGCATTGAGAGTGCCCAACACCTCCTCCAACGAGTTTCTGCTTCTAGCTTCTTAATTTTGTCTTTTTTGTTTTTTGTCTTTTTCCTTTATTCCTTTGCATTGTCTATGATAATATAATTTTCATTTTCATTTTTAAAATTTTTTAAAATTTAATTACGCTGAAAAAGTTAACCGTGGCTACAATACATTTTCATCTGTTATAGTGTACAAAAAACAGAAGTCTGGGTTTATAAGCCCAAATAAGCACTACTAAATGTGCATCTGAGCTGCAGCTCTTGGTGGTGCTTAGTCTGGCGTTGGCTTATGGTTTTTCACTGTTCTAATTTATTTGGCATAATTAAATTAAAATAAATAAAAAAACAGATTGTTTCATCATAGATAATGCAAAGGAATAGAAAAAACTTAAAAAAGCTAAAAAACAAAGTAAAGAAATAATGAATTAAAAGGCAGAAACTAGAAGTTTAAACTGAAACAAGTAGGTCCGTACATTACTCCAATCTGCTCCGTCATCCCGTCGTGGGCTTGGGATTAATTAATTGCCCCTTCTTGATTAATGGCGATTCAAGAGCTGCAGTACTACTGGCAGTAAGAAAATACTCACACGAGCACACGATGTGTTTTTGAGTCTTTGAGATCTACCAGTACTAGTTCTTATTGATGAATGTATGTTTCTGGTTGATTTGTATATGGATCTGTTTGATATGACTATGATTTATGGTTCTTGACTAAAATTTTTTAATTTTAGATGTTGTAATAGAGATTATGGAGAGAGAAATACTCGCTTGTGATCTTGGTTGATACAAATATTGGACTTTTAATATGTACTATAATTAACTTGTAGATTCCGTCTTAAGAAGGTACTTCGTTTAAAAGTTAGGTACTATAGTAAAAACCAAAAGCCATTTTTAGAAGCAGTTAAAAAACATCTACTAGTACTAGTTCTTATTGATGAATGTATGCTTCTGGTTGACTTGTATATGGGTCTGTTTGATATGGCTATGGCTTATGGTTTTTGGCTGAAATTTTTGAATTTTAGCTATTTGTGACAGAGATTATAGAGATAGAAATACTCTTTTGTGATTTTAGTTGATACAGATGTTGAGTTTTTAACGTGTAATACAATTAATTTGTAGATTCCGTCTTGAAAAAATATTTCGTTTAAAAGTTAGATACTATAACAAAAATTAAAAATCGTTTTTAGAAGCTGTTAAAAAACAGGCCCTGTAACTTGCAGAGCCAGTTGTTTGGCATCACATCATAACGTCATTAATCAGTTTTGATAAGGCCAGGTTTAGGTGGCCCTAGGCCTAAAGCCTTGGAAAGTGATTGCTTGCATTAGTATTTCTTCTTTCCATATGTTCAGGTTTTGTCGGTAACCCCTAGGAATAAATAGTCATCATTCATCAACAATTTGTCCATCCTTGGAAAGTGATTGCTTGCATTAGTATTTCTTCTTTCCTAATGGAATTGAACCAAATTATCTTGTGTTTGGTTTAAAAGATCGCCGTGTTCGTGCATGAGCCACTTCAGTTCGATGATCAGCAGCTTCAATTAGTAATTGTTAGGTCTACGGCCAAACAAGATGCCGTATAAGTCTCATACGTACGTATGTATATATGTCACATGCATATATGCATGCTTATGACATCGATCGTCAAATATGTAGAAAATTAATAGCATGAAAGTTACGTGGTGACAACTAAATCAATCGAATCAATCAATAGTCGCCTTGATTGGCTCTTGTCCATCGACAAACGGAGAAAATTTCGCTACGATGTACAAGTGAGAGAAACTTCACTTCCACGTACGAGTAGTCGACAGATCCTGGGAAATTAATCTTGAAGGCATCATGCATGGAAATCTTATGTCAGAAGCAAATTGGCAGTCGAAAAACCTTACACTAAAGTAACACAAGATGATCCATGAATTAGGACAGCCAAATACATGGCACCAAAATCTCATCCCTGAATATATAGAGCTTAATGTGCTGGTTATGTATGTATGTATTGTTCGTCAATACTCTCTTCTTGGACAAAATATATACTTCTCTGAATTGCTCTGCTGGATTCCTGCTTTGTTTAATATCTTAGTTTGAGCAGCTTTCTCTCTAATCAGAACAATAGAGTTCAACCCGACGCCGGATCGGATATATATAATAATTGAAACAAGCACAATTAACAGCAGCGGGAGAATAAAAATCATAGGGGATCGAGCTTTGGCCGTCAGACGTACAGAGAAAACCAGAACTGCGACTAGATTTCAATCAAGACCTATATAAGCAGTAACTTTACATGATTAATATCAAGATCATAACCTTTTGATCTGTCGGTGAGCACGACGCAGCGTGCTATTGCTCACCGCCGCAGAGTTTACCAGCATGCTGCTGCTGCAGGCCTGCAGGCCGGTTGGTAGAGCAAGTACAGGTCGCTTTAACCAAGCAGCCATGGCCATGGCCCCCCCAATAATGGCGATGCCAATGGCTGCATCGTTCGTTCGTGATTCATCCTCCTCAATTCACATCGGCATGCAGGTGAATCGCTGTACCAGCTGAGGAAACCACCAGTAGATTGCTTGCCCATTCTTAGACCGGTGTAGCACTAATAGCAGCCGATCCGTACTAATAATGCATGTGAACAACCTATGAATCGCGCAGGTTGCGCGTTCTTGCGCTTCGTAAGCCACCTCTGGAAGAATCCGGAGGAGCCGTTTGGGTCTTCCACTAGCGAAGCAGTTCGTCCAGTGAAGCTTGGGAGGAGCAGCCAGCAGGCAGCAAAGCCTTCCTCCGGAACGTTTGGAACGCCAGAATTTTCCTTATTTCTATAGAAAATGACCTATTTTAGGTGAAATTTCTACGAAGTTTCTGCATTTCGAATAGAGCCGAGTATTGTTTGTAATGAAGGGAGTTAAGTTAATTTCAGCATTCCAAATGGGGCCTTGCGCGGTCTTCTGAAAAACAACGCCTCAGAATCCCTATAAAAAATTCCTTTAAAGCGGAATACAGGAATACTTCACTTTTTTTTTGTGGTGATCGGTTCGGCTGAAAGCTGAAAGCTTATGGTGAAAACATCAGAATGGTGAAAAAAATCAGAATGAGAGAGGCTTATTTAACATAATTAAATTTAAAAATTGAAAATTATAAAAATATGTTAGCCCATCACGCATAACGCAAACAAATACGAGAAAAAAAGAACCGACAAAAAGCTCAAAAAAAGTCAAAATTCAGAAAAAGACGAAATTATGAATAGTGTAAAAATAAACTTAAGCTTTAAGCCATAAACCATATTGATCACCCCTTTAGCTCACAAGAAAATTTCACGTGAAAACAATAATTCCCTTTTGCAATATATAGTGTGGATTCTCACGTGTTGATGTATGCGGACCTTTTTATGCAGCTATACTTTTTATTTTTTTGCGGGAATATGCAACTATACTTCAGAGGGATAGATAGAGGTAGGGTTGTAAACGAGCTAAACTCGAGCGGGTCTAACTTTCTAAGCTAGTATGAGCTCGAGCCGAGCTCGGGTGAGTCTGAGTTAGGGTCCGAGTTTGGAGCTCGGTCCGAGCTTGGCTCGGCCTAAGCTCAAGCTCAGCTCGAATAAGCTCGATAACAATTAAAATAATATAATATGCACTATTTTCTACAATAAGAAATACTCGAGCTCAAGCTCGACTCGAGAGAGATCGATAATAGTAAAAAACAATTCAATATACACTAATTTTCAACAATAAAAAAGTTTGAGCTTGAGCTCGGCTCAAGTAAGTCGGTAAAGTTAGTAAAGTTAGTATGTGAGCTATAGACTTCTCGAAAAAACTCGAGAATCAAGCTTGAGCTATTCGAGCTCGTGAGTCTTGAGCTTTTATAGCTTATATGAAGCTCGTGAGCTCGAGATCGATATCGCTTGAGCTTAGCTCATTTGGAGTTCGAATCAAGCTTAAATTAAGTCTAAAGCTCTCGAGTTTGAGTAGCTCGTGAGCCTTGAGTTTTTTTTATAGCTTATATGGAGGTATGCTATCATTGTATGCATATGCGTTGGGAAAAAAACTGAACAGATCGATCCTACCAGGAAGGTCTAGCTAGCTAGTTCCTGACACGCTGTAGGGGAATTAGAGTTTGAGAGGCTTTCCTTGCAAACTACCGGCAGCCGGTGCAAAAGTACTTACTCTATAAGGCTCGGTTCATTGTAAGAGAAAATACATCTTATAAAATTGGATGGATGGAGTATTAATTAATTATTCTATTCTACTATTGGCAAATTAGACAAACCAAGCTAGCTATGTGCTGAAGTGAATTAGCCGACGAGTAAAACTAGGCGCAAGCTAATTTATACTTCACGGTATTTACATTGCGTGAACTCAGTACGCATGCTAACCAATTAGGCTTGGCAACTCAGAACGTAGCATTAAGCTAACTGTACCGGGTTAAATAAGGCGATCAAGGATCGGATTATAAATTAGTCATGGTATTTCTCGCATCTTATTTAGTTCAGAGCTCGTACGCACTGTGCATCGAATATCGATCGAACAGCTTTGGGCCTTTGCATTCTCTGTCGGACAAACAGCATGCAGTGCGCCAGTACGCTAACTAAAACCGTTCCCATCACAAACATCGAAGTCAATTAGGATTATGTTCACAAGCTCAATTAATTTGTAGGTGTTCATTTGCACGTACATGGCTCGTGGTTAGCTTTGATTATTATTACTACTACAGTACTACTCACCTGATTCTAGTATAAGTGATTTTAAAAACTATATTTCATGTTGAATCTAGTTGTTGTAGCACAACTACAACAATGGGGGCATGATACCATTACCATTCTTCATAGGAAACATAGCACTAAGAGAGCTAGAGAGAGTTGATGAGTAAGAATGAGTGGATCTGCTCTCTTCATACCTCTCTTTGGGGGTTTATATACATGAGTGGGGTAGAATAGGAAATTCTCATCGTACCCCTTAATAATTACAAAATACGAGGGTACATTGATACATTTCTTTATACTATTGGGTCTATTACATATTAGGTCAGTTGTAAGGCACAGTCACGGGGTTAGACCACCCCTGCTACAACATTAGTAATACCAATTTTATGTTGTTAATCTTAGTATTTTTATACATTGTTGAGTATTTTTATACATTGTTGATCAAACATAAAAATAATTAACAAGCACATAAAACAACCTACATTTAGAGTCAGAGCTATATAGTACTGTATGAATCGGAGCTATACAATATTATGTTAGTGATATATTCTAGAGATAATCATGAAAATAATTATATTACTTCTATATTTATGATCTTTTAAATAAATGCTATTATGTTTCTTGAATGAATTGTTATAAAGGTTAGCAAGTATGTAACTTGTTGGTGAAACCCTTTATTTGTTGTATGATGTCATTCTAAAAGATCTTTGGTCAGATGTCACTGATCGAACACTAGTGACTGATAGACCATCACATGTATTGATTGATGACCACATTTCACCAATCATAGATATAGGGAGGTCAAATCAGTAGTGTGGACACATGTTAGAGAACATGCATGGTGTTGACCCATCTTGAGATACTGTTGAGATTGTTATATTTTATATGTTATCAGTTGGTCTTCAGTAATGATGATGTATAATCTTTGTATCTGATATCAGGATAGTTTTCTACATGTGTAATGGTACACTTAGGGGTTGTCAAACGCTACTTTGTAACTAGGTGGTCATAAAGGTAGCTTTCAGGTATACTATGAAACATGCGAAGAAATGTGACTGATCGGATATGAGATTTGTCTCTCCTTCATAACAAGAGAAATATCACTGGACCCCTCGATGTGGTCAAATAAAGAAATTGCATGATTATGCTACGAGTGGTCGAAGCGTTGACCACGTGAAGTTATCCATCACTTGATCAGAAAAAGGATTGACAGTCGATGACACGTTTATCACCTGGAGTTTGATCAGAATCGTGAGGCAAAAGGAGAATACATAAACATGTTGACATGTCTGACTGGATGAAAACTGATAGTATGAGTATACTAACTGATTGTGACCTGGTCGGATGTATCACAAACTGGTATGCGGACTGATCGTGACCATATACAATCTGGTCGTAAGGAGTTATGAGCTGATCATGAGTGACTAAGACCTGGTTGTAGATTATATTGCATAAGGTTTATCCAAATTGAATTTTGTGTATATTTGGGGATCGATATGTCCTGTTAGGGATCGCTACCGATCAGTGAATCAGAAAAGTGTTTTCGAGTTATAACCAAGTATAAATGAACCTACAAGGTTACACATGTAACGGGTTGAAACAACAAAGATCTGGATGATAGACTCTGAGTGGGATACGATCTCTACTCGTATTAGATAAGGATCCGATCGAAGGCTCTCCGAGTTGGATCTGATATCTAATTGCATCGGATAAGGATTCAATGGGAGGCTATATATTTAAAGAAGCGTGGGGCTGAGGGTTGTACGACATCAGAGAGAAATCTCGAGGCACATCTATTGAAACTCTAGCCACCACCTCTCAGAACACCTACCGTGCGCGTTGGTGCTAGCACATTGATGTACGGTATTCTATCCCTGGATATGTGGACTTCGGTAAAGGTGTTGTTGCGACTGCACGCTGATCGGGACAATCACAAAGAGGAGACGGTTGGCTCAAGAAGATCGATCGACTACTTCCACTAAATCGACGTGCGCTACGTTAAATCAGACTGCTTCAACTCTTCTTTCGTGTTACTACACATTTAATGATAGCGATACATGATCTTTTACTCACGTAACTTTCTAATTTACATGATAAAAAATTTAATTTATACCAGTATAATCTATCTATATCCGATTATACTGTACTAGCTGTTTCTTCCTTTCCTGCTGCGTACTACTCCACTAGCCAGCGACCCATCGTACTAAAAAAACGCTAGCGATCGATCTATCGATCCACCGACAGTTTGTGCAGATGCAGAAGGCGACCTTGCACGATGCATGCAGTGCGCGCGTTAAGTATTCCACACTAGCTACCGACGATCTGCCACGTAGGTTACTGTACGATATTGCTGTTTCCCTGTACTGACAAGTCCCGAGCAAAGCCTCTCTTTGAATAGTAGCCTAATTAGGGCCCTATTCTTTTGGTCTTTTCAATAAATAGAGTATTTTTTAAGAAGTCTACTAGTTAATGTAGTATATAATCGACTTTATTTATATTAACAAAACCACTGATTTATAATTCTCGTTTTTCTGTTTAAAATTTTCGCACCAAAAAGAACAGGCCCATAGGTGGTGTTCAATATGGCTTAAGCTTATGGTTTAAGTTTAGCTATTTATAATTTCGTCTTTTTCGAATTTTTGATTTTTTAGCTTTTTATCGGTTTTTTTTCTCGTATTCGTTTGCGTTGTGCGTGATGGGCTAATATATTTTTATATTTTTATTTTTTAAATTTAATTATGTTAAATAAGCCTCTCTCATTCTGATTTTTTCAACCAACAAGTGTTTTGATCCATAAGCCACAAAAAATAGCCCAAATAATCACCACCTTAATCGCATCGCCCTATCCAGCGTATGCCTCCTCTTGTTTAATCCTTCGCTGTGTGACCATTCGATGAGCTCCCTCTCTGTTATAATATAGGCCGGTTTAGTATTCTTTTAACTTTTCTCAAAATATAAATCGTTCCATAATTTTACAGTATTTGTCTATATTTTCTTCTTAGAGCATGTACATTGGTGACGTCAGCTGTCTATAAGTCTTGTCATGTTAAATATAAGATGATACGAATGAGAGAAAAGGAGCATAGAGAATTGGCTAGTTTCTCATACAATGGTCAATTGTAACACGTAAGACACATTATATCAAGAAGAAACTGTCTATAGAGACATGTAAAAAGATAATCTATTGTGGAAGCTATCTTTAGTGCTATCTATAAATAACATGAAAGATAGTAGACAACAGTTATCTATATTTGTGTACATGCCCTTTTGCTATTGATAAATAAATGCTATCACACTATGAATAAAATGAGACATCTTTCCTAATATAGAATAATTAAAGGAAAACAAGGTCTTTCGAGCCATCTTATTAATTCTTGTGCATAAGTCTGAAATAACTTATATTTTAACACGGATGTAATACCATAGAATTTTGGGTATGGTAACCAAGGTCATATTATAGTGGCGCTCTATTAAGAGATACTGACCTATATGTAGATTTTCTATTACAATTTTTGATATTTGAATCCACGTAAGCTTTAAAATAGATGCTCTAGCAGCAGCCTGTTCCAGCCTTCTAAGGAAAAGAAATGGCATTCAGCGGTAAAGAGTGTGGGTGGTTGTGTCCAACCACCGCTGCAAGTCTGGTTACATTGTAAGCTGGTGTCCCCAGCATAACCCTGGTAACTCGTAGTGGTTGTTTGAATCACCTAAATTAGAAGTAAGTTTTTAAAAAACAGGTTTTAGTATGATTTTTAGGAAAATAGGTTTTAAGCTGTTATTCTGTTATTGTGAGTTTATAGATAACCTTGCTTGGATCATGTGAGATTATGTGGAGATCACCTCATGGTTGTGATAAGTAATTGACTTTTGGATTAGAATATTTGTGGAGTTTGAGTTTGGGTTTTGAGGGTTTTGTAAGAATTGTATTTGAGCTGGACTGTTTTCTGGAGGTGTCAGAAAAATCATAAGTACTGCAGTTGTAAATGCGGTAGTACCGCAAGACGGTTGTTCCGCTCTGAATTACGGTATGTTTTTCCAGAGAGGTCCAGTATGCGGTTGCAAGGTGTGGAAGTACCGTTTTTGAGAGTGGTAGTACTAGCGTGTTAAGAGCGGTACTACTGATCTTCCCAGAAAAACAAGGCTTTTGGGGATTTGGTCATGGTTTGACCTGAGTATTGTTGTTTGTGTGCACATAGGTTTATTGTTTGATCCTAGTTTTAGGATCAGTATTTAGGTGCATACATTTTGCATTGTGCCTTGTATGGATAAATATTGTTAATTGATGACTTTGTGTATTGTGCGGTGCTTCGTGACGGTTTGCTTGCTGTTGTTGATTGCAGGACTTCAAAGTTAGGTCATGGTGAGGCGTAAGTGGATCGAAACTAGGCACAGGGTGGTGCTGAGGTCCAGAACGATCAGGGAGAAGCTAAAGATGATGGGACTTGCAGGTGGTTGCAAGCCGAGACGACGAAGAACCGAAGTGGGAGCTACCAGTGATGGACATGGCGGGCAACAGCAAGGTGGACCGGGATCCTGTCAGTCTTGGTAGCGTTGGTTTTCGACCACTCATTTTTCCTCGACCACGCTGATCTTTCGACCGCACACTGGTCTCGACCATGACAGTTTTAGACCATCTGTTGGCATTCGACTACGTTGGTTTTCGATCATATTGATTTTCGACCACTCGAGTCGAATTTTGACCATATTGGTTTCGACCATGTTGGTTTCCGATCAGGTTGCGCTCATCTCTGTGGGACTTCCGACTACGTAGTCGAATTTCGACGACGTTAGTTTCGATCACGATCATGTTGGTTTCCGATCAGGTTGTGCTCAGCTCTGTAAGACTTACGACCACGTAGTCAATGTTCGACCACGTTATTTTTTCTGATTGGTTTTGCTCAGCTTTGAGAGTCTCTGATTTTCCAGTGGGATTGCTATCTTAATCTTCATAATTTTGTAGCTATCAGAGTAAAAAATAAGTGAATACTTTTAAGAAAATTGTTAAGGCACTATTCACCCTTATCTAGTCCTACAGACCAGAAAAACTAAAATGAGTTTTTGCGAATACAATGTTTGGCTTTGATCTAAAACAAAACGCATTTTGTAAGCAGGGTGCTAAATCGTCTGTTCCAGTTCCGGTGATAAGTGAACTAGCACGTCATTGAGTCAATTCGGCCCAACGACGGCGGATCTCATCGCCACTCCCATGGTGTGGCGGCGGATATCTTCATCGGATGCGGCAGCAGGCAACGGGAGGATGCAGTGGTCGGCGGCCTCTTCATGCTTCCCGCTCATCCACACCGGCGTCGCTGCCGGATTCCTCGCACGCGACATGCACCTTCCACAAGCCGCTAATGGAGTCCGTTCCAGTGTGGTGTTTGGCCGCGCTCACCCGACCATGGGGATCCCTGAGACACTCGCCACTGTCGCTCCTGACGCAGCTCGCCGTATGGCGACGATCACTTCTGTTTTGTTCACGACGTGAGCACAATGCGTCAGTCCTCCAACAGATTGGGGCACATAATGTTGAAGTTCTGCCCCTTCCTTTATCCAAGAACTGTCGGTTGACAAAAGACGTTAGATGCAACGACTCCTCGTGGTTTTTGTTGAAACCTGGAATTTTGGGTTTTGAGATAATTAGTTTTTGTCAAACTCGTATTAGTTAGAAGATCCAAAAAGACTTCAAATAAAATCGGGTTCTGTTAAAACAGGAGATGGGCTGAGGCTGCGTTCAAAAAAAAAAAAAAGAAATGGCATTCAGCGGTAGTCCGGCGGGCATATCACCCAGACCTTTTGGTTTTGGTTAGGGTCTTCCTTTTGGAGCTAATAATCTCTTTTGTTTTAGGCAAATAATAATAAAACTGAGACTGTTGATTAGCAAGGGCCAAGCTAACATCGTTCTTTCGAACTGGGCTTAGCCACGTTACCTGTGGGCCGAGAGAGCCGTTCAGATATCCCAGCCCGATGGCCCACGGCCCCGTCGGTACGCAAACAAATCGCGGTTGCGAGGCCCGACCGAGGGGAACCGTGGCACCAACTCCATCGCCCAACGCCACGGCGAGCTGCCGCCAGGAGCCTAGCCGCCGCCGCAACTCCGTCAGCCCTCCGTCGGTCTCTCTTCCTTTTTTTCTCGGCGTTCTTGCCGGCGTTGAGTGGGTGGGAACTGATTGATTTTTCTAGGAGCAACTTTAGATCTATTTAGTTTCTTGCCTCCCTAGATCAAAATTTCTAGTTTTGTTATTCTCCGGCCATTTATTAGCCGGATTTTATTTACCTATAATAGTTCTTATCGAACTGACTTACCTAGACGACGATCGCAACGACTACGGTAGAAATTGACACCGGGTCAAGATGAGTGCAAATAAATCACCTCTGATTTTCTTCAGACAAATAACACCGCTACCGAGGTGTATATCCTACATATCAATAGAGATCATCGATAATCTATTTTCCATTGCCATGTTTGTCGGCAATCAAGACAACGTTGCAAGATATAGAGTCAATGATGAGGAAGATAAAATGTTATTCGTCTACAATCTTCAATATAAAAATTGGATATTTATGTACTTATCCGTTAAGTTATTAATATGAATCGGAGGATTATTCTCCCAAAAAAGCCAACTCCATCCCCCAACACGAACATGAATATGGAACTATCTGTAGAATTTTAGGTTTGTCATGTGATAAACTTTTTTCTTAAAGAGAAAAAGAAAAAACTAAACGGTTGCCCTGCGCAATTGCACGATGTACACCATGATTTCATGTTAGGGTCTGTTTGGCACAGCTTCACCAACAGCTTCATGAGCTGTTTTTTGCCAAACACCCTTTTTGCAAATAGCTTCACCCATAAAGCTCCTTTTTTGTGCTCTCACAAAGGAATAGGAGAGGTGAAGGTGAAAAAGTAGCTTTCACGCTCTCTCCTCAGCCCATATTCCAAGGAAGCGAATGCCCTCTAGTTCACAAAAATTTACACGTATTTGCTACTCTCTCCATCAGGCGTACGCACCGCTCAGTTCACAAAAATCTCGTTCACTATTTTCTTTCGCGTACGCACCGCTCTCTCCCGTCTCCTTCCTCCGAACTGACGCGCCGCCGCCATGTGATGTTGACATGCGCACTTTTGTTAAAGCTTCGTGACTACGAAACATAAACAAGGCACTAATATTGCTTCCTAATGATTTTAATTTTTTTATTTTTATTTTTTAATTCATACTCATTCAAATATATTATTTTTTAATTCATATGACCACATACAAATATACAACTCCAAATGTTAGAATAAGTCAGGTAGACAAGGGCATCTTGGACAATTGACCTCTCTCAACCATACATGAAGCTGTTGGTGAAGCTGTTTTGCCAAACAGTTTTTAAAAAACTTTAGCTTCACCGTGAAGTCGCTCATGAAGTGAATCTAAAAACAGCTTCACTAGTGAAGCTGAGCTGTACCAAACGGGACCTTAGTGTCGAAAACAGTTTCCCCCTTTACGATAGGACATGTCTATATGATAATTAATCGTTTTTTTTCCGAAGACGTATATGGTAATCGTTGTCGATCGTCCACATAATGCAAAAACGACCACAAAATGTGACAATATAGTCGGTTCGATCGATGTCAGTACATAGGTTGACGGCTAGTTGTATTTTCAATAATCAAACTGAAAGTCAAACCCTTTAATTCCATCCGGAGATCGACACTTCGGTTTATCTGAGGGTTGACTTGTCACGATGGGGAGCTAGATGGTTTGACATACGCTAAACTACATGAGGCATCTTCAGCTGCGTTATCCTGCCGATGTCAATGCATCTCTTGTCAAAATCTACCCTGTCTATGTATGAGTGAAAATGACACCAATATGGTATTCAATTAATTTACTTGTAGACCAGTCTTGTCATAAATATAAGTCCTGTTTATTTAAATTCTATCTATGGCTTAAAAGCAAAAAAGCTAAAGACTAAACAAACGGGTTGTTTTTTTTTACTGAGCTTTTAAAAGCTTAAGCCACCATATAACTAAAAGCCAAAAGCCTGTTTTGATGTACTTTTTATGGCTTTTATGAGATGTAAATAGCCCATTGCCACTGAACCTCACCAAAATTACCCCCTTCTATCACGTATAAATAGTTCTCCATCTATCTCCCATAGTCCAGAACCCACCCAGTGCCTAGGGTTCCCAATATGCTCCCCCACGCCTCATTCGCCGCCACCTCCCCCATTGCTTGTTTGCCGCCGCCTTCTCCCCCAACGGTGCCGCCCGACGCCTTCACCTCCACGGCCCCTCGTCGCCTCCTTCTCCCCCGATGCCACCGCCCCGTCGCCTTCACTGCCACGGCCCTTCGTCGCATCCTTCTCCTCCAACGCCGCCACGCCCGTCGCCTCCTTCTCCCCAACGCCGTCGCCCCGGTTGCCTTCACCATCGCGGCCCCTCGTCACCTCCTTCCCCAACGCCACCGCCCCCGTCGCCTCCCTCTCCCCCATTGTCATCATCCAATTTCTTGCACCTTTTCTAGAATTCTTGTACCAGATGGGGGTCATTCCATTCTTTTTTTGATTTTTCAATTTTTTTCTTTAGATTTCTTGAGGATGAAATTTCTTGCACCCAATTAATTTGTTGAGAAGTGGAATTTTGTTACCCGATGATTTTTCAATGATGTAAGAAGAGCGTGAATGTATTTCCATAGCATTCAACCAAAATTTATGGAGACATGCCCAAGAATTCTTGTCGAGGATGCTTGGATCCAATGGATGGTGCTTGTGGATGGTGTTGGCTCTGTTCTTGTGGATGGTCCTTGTTGTTCGTCAATTGGTTTCAGTCCCTATTGATCCCCAAATTTTTGTTGTTCATCAATGAAATCAATTGTTTGCTTGTTGTTCATCAATAAATACGCTAGTTAATTTACTCGTTTGTTGTTCATGATAAATACGCTGGTTAATTCACTCGTTTGATGTTCATGAACAAATACGGTTTGTATTGGATTTTGATGAGTAGTAAGGAACAGAGTAATATGGATAGAAATGCAACACAAATGAAAAGATTGAAATAGATGATAATAACTTTATCAGTGAATGAACAAGTGGTAACTTGTATCAAGGGTATTGCAGACTTTTCAACTTTAAGCCATAGCTTAGGAGGTCAGAAAAGCAAGGTTATCAAACACACTAGCTTGGCTTAGAAGCATAATACTTATAAGCTGTTTATGTCAAAAAACCAACTTTAAGCTAAAAGCCAAAAAACCTAAACTTACAAAAATAGACTCATACTTACATGCATGCATGCATGCATGCATGCAGGGAGGTCAAGAGATCCGTTGGAAGATACTAGTAGAGTTGTTAATTTGATGCTATATTTTGACAGCTTCCAAATGGACCCTATGTGGCACCGTTAGCTAGGAGATCGATACAATTAATTAATGGGCAAGCTACTTTTGTATTTTGATTGGTATGAGTACCTTTCTATCCCAAACTTAGGCCTCGGCCCACTCTCAATGGGCTTAATTAGCTAGCCATATAGGATCCACATAGGATGAAAGATGATATAGCAAAGAGTTAAAGAAAAGGAAAAGAAAAACAATATGTTACGTGAGATATTACTTGAGCATACAATCCAATAAGTAGAAACAGCTAAATCACCCATTTCTGGGGCCAAAAGCAGTCCCATGCCCACCACAGCCAGAGGCTGCCATCGCGCTCGACCTCGCCGACCTACCATGACCGTGCCGCTTGTGCACCTCACCGTTGCCGCACAAGCTGCGTTCACTACGCCGTGTTGCACCATTCGCTCATCGTGCGGCCTGTGCATATCACTGTCATTGTGTGAGCCATGCTCACCATGTCGCTTGTGCTTGCCTTGCCACCCACGACAACTCCCTCACCTCACCTTACCTAGGTGGCGATGTCTCAGATCCGGCATGATCTGGGCACTGTCGACATAGGTCTCGCTAGATCTGGGAGGAGAAGGAGGTGGGCAAAGGATAGGAGGAGGCGGTGGATGCCGGAGGTGAGGAAGAGAGAGGTAGCGGTGAGAGGGCGGCGGGAGTGAACGGGGAGGTGAGGAAGGGCAGCGGCTGCTAGAGGTGAGGGAGGATGTGCACGAGAGAGAGGAGGGAGGAGTCTTGTGAAGGATCGGAGGGAGGAGGACGCGGCCAGGGAAGGAGGTGAGGAGAGAAAACGTGGGAGGGGAGGGGAGAAATCGATAGGAAATTATTGTATTGATTAGATAGGCCAGATGATAAATACAATGCACTGAGAATATAGTGTCTAGTCTTGTGTCTATATAACATGGCAATCTATGAACATTTATATGTAGTGTCTACACTGAGAATGCCCTTAGGGTTAAGTGTAGTTTCATCTTTGAAGTCTTCAATGATAGCGACAAAAGAAAAAGGGATTTTGGCAAACACCCACCTGCAAGTGGGAGAGTTTGTTAAAAAAAACACACTTGCATCTCAAAGTTCATTAAAAATCAATATGCAAGTTCTATGTGATTGCAAATCCATCCCCAAATGACCAATTTATTCACTAAAGTTCCGTAAAGTCAAGAGCTGCTAACCAGGGATCACGTAGTCCATCTAAACTGCAAGAATCCTCCTGTGCAGCCACAATGTCAACGATCGCCCCCGATTGTCCTTCCTCCATGTTTCTCTATTCTCCCGCTCTGCGTCACACTTTATTCTCTTGTGTTAGGCTCGTGCACGTACCCTACGCTAGCACGCCTTCACTGATCATAGTCCACAAGACCGGTTTTCTGATATTGCTATGCAAGTGCTATGTAATAACTTTAGCGAGTAAATTAGCCCTTGGGTGGGGATTTGCAACATATAATACTTATGGGTGTGTTTTTTATTAACTTTGATATGCATATGGGTTTTTGATAAACTTCCATTTACGGTGGGTTTCTGCAAAAATCCTAAAGAAAATTTCAAACTAACTTATACACATGTCAATAAATTATGTTTCCTCTATTATGGTGCTACCTCTGTGTTACCTCTATATAAAAATTTTCAAAATTTTCAAAAAAATCGGAGATGTAGGATAGGAATCACATTCTATAACCATGTAAATTTTAAAATCAAACTCGATCGTATTTGAAATATACGAAATCGACAAGAAGAGCACTGAATAGTGATGAACAGTTAAAATTACTATTCATGCATAGAACCATTTTGAGTTATTGCAACTATAAAATATTCAATATTCGGAAGGTTCTAGTGACTTCTAGTTCGCGTTTTTACAACTGTAAAATATTCGGTTTCTCTGTCGATCTGCTATCCTTTTTGTTAAAACCGTTGGCTCGCTAGCCCCAAGCTAGCTTGAAAAACTACTATTCATTAACCAGCTGTGTTTTATGAACATGACAAGTCAGTCAACTCAATAATTTCATCATCCTAGTTAACCAGTTTTCTAGTGGCTTAGATGTGCCGCCTGTTGTTCGCCCACGCGCGACGACTAGTCCTCACATTCCTTCCAATCTCGAGCAGAAATATACGTTGACTATTAGCAGCTTGCCGCACTTGCACACGGTAATCAGAGAAAATCATAATCAGAGAGCAAAATCAATAGGATCTCCATCGATCGATCGATCAATCATGCCGACGCTTTAGCCAAATACCTAACCGGCGTCAAAGCACGGCGATATTCTCGCTTAATCGACTGTACATTCCTTGCTCGTGCTTTCTCCAGCAGTATCCTTTGATGTGATCAGGCTGCTTGGCTAGACCATGCGACATTTAACAAACTTGGGATCGATCTACTAATACATGCATGACCTGATGTGCTGTTAATATGTAGTAGCTATATAGTACTGGCATACATGATACTGAACTACAGATTTAGTGTCAAGGAAGTGTCGAGTGTGATGCAGTCGTTGGGAGGACAGAAAGGCCGGGGTGCTCATCATTAGGGGTGGAAAACGGTAACGGATAATTCGTTTTATCTGATATTCGTATCCGAGAAAATACGAATATGGTAAGCAAAAATTCGTATTCGAAAATATTCGTATTCGAAAATATTCGTATTCGTATTCGAGAATATTCGTATCCGTATTTGAGAGTATTCGCATTCGCATTCGTATTCGAGAATATTCGTATCCGTATCCGTATTCGAGACTATTCGATTCGTATTCGATCCGTTTTTAGAACCCATGAAAAATTTGTACAAATTTTGTGATTCAAAATTTGAATTTAGGTGGTTTAAAACCGGTAACCGGTCAAAAACCGGTGAAAATCGGCAAAATCGCTAGGAATCCGTTTTATCCGATATTCGTATCCGAGAAAATCCGTATTCAAAAATATCCGTATTCGTATTCGAGAATATTCGTATTCGTATTTGAGAATATTCAAATTCGTATTCATATTCATTTTAAAAATATAAATTCGTATTCGTATTTGATACTATTCGATCATATCAGATCCGTTTCCACCCTACTCATCATGTTCATTGCCGACCTAGCGCGCAGATGCTGGCACGCACTCGGTCGATCGCGCGCTTGGTGTGCTGGCGCGCGCAGATGGTTTCTCAGGCACTTTTTCGTGAATCAGAGGGCGCCAAAGAGTAAGAGTAGTATCGTTTGTTGTTGCCTCCCAACGCGTGTGTACTCGCTACATGCATGTCTTGGACGAGGGGATCCCTCCCTTCCCGTGCCCTGCTTGTCATCTCATGGTGCAGCCTAGCTCAGGAATCTAGGTGTGTTCTTTTAGCTGAAATTTATAGCTTTTGGTTGTAGTTTGTGGTTTTTGAATTATCTGTGCGGGAGATTATAAAGTAACAGAAACTCACGTGCGGTTTTTACCGATATAAATAAAGTTGGTACAGTATGTACTATAATTAACTAGTAGATCCTATCTTGAAAATATAGTCCATTTAAAAGTTAGTTACTGTAGAAAAGCCGAAAAACAGATTTTAGAAACTGAAAATAACATGTCCTCTTTTGGAAGCTTTCGCCTATTTGGTCCCTGGTCTAGTTTTTTTTTACATTTGACTTGTGTGGAATGGAATTGTAAATATGGTCTCTCGACAACTACGATAGCAGCGACAAACGACACATGTTATGTATCATGCTTTTCTACCATAACAAGGAGTCTGGTGGTAAAATTAAGAGTGTAACTATTGGTTGATCATTGACAATGTTATTGCAATGCCTGGTGATAAAATATTTATTTATCCCTATTAGTACGTGTATGAATATCATCACTGTCAAGTGTACTTGGCAGTAGGGAACTGGCTGTGTTTTGCATCCAAAAACTACATCAAAGTGATGAGCTCAACCAAGTAAATCTTGTTATCCTAGGATATGTGGAACCTTATATACTCCTCCTTTCATTTTTTACTTTTACTTGATATTTTACGGTCTTTAAGTTGCAACTTTGACCGTTATTTTTATAACTTTACACTAAGATGTACTAATAAAATTGTAATATTATGAAAGTATTTTTAATGATAAATATAATAATATAATTTTAAATCTATTAGCAGTCAAACTTTAGAAAATTTAATGACACGAATTCTAGAAGTGAAGTAGAAAAGAACGGAGGGAGTAATTGGTTTGGCAAAGGTTACCAACTTAACCTAAAGGGTGGGTTGACCTTTGCAAGTTATTTATTCTCTTTTCTTTTCATGGAATTTTCTTGTTAGGACTTGGAAAGTTATTGGACTTTTAAATTCGATAACTACAGATCAATCATACAATGTATAAATGAATTGGAGTCAAAGCAAACTAAGCTGCCATGTCAAGCAATGAAAGGAAAAGTAAAAAAATATATATGCAGTAAAAATATATAAGTTGAGCAACCATGGAAGCAATGTCATCTTTATTACAAAAAGATTCGAAGTCATAGTATTATTGGATCCTTAGTGTTCTTTCTGAAAGAGTAAACACTTTAAGGCTCAATGCCTCAATTACACCTTTCTAATCAGAAAGGTAAAAAATGATATATAAAGAAGAAAAATAACTATAGTAGTAGTATGTAACACCTGAAGAACTACAAAATCACACCCCAACAAGCAAACAATACAAAAAGGAAAGCAATGGGAAGCTTTTACATGAGCTAATTAACCACTCATATATATCGATCATCTCTCCATCTGAGAGACAAATCCCGTTACAAAATTATGTCATCAATAAAAAAGAAGCAACTCACCAATCCCCATTAATTACTTTCTCAATTGATTAATATGGGTGATTAGTTTACCCCCCAAAAAATTTACTTTTACTTGTCCAATGCTGCTCTTGTTGTGATGTTGCCTTGTTCCACCTGTCCATGAAGCGGCTCATCCTTGCGAGTGCAACATCCAGCGTGGCCAAGCTCATGTTGGCGAAGCACACCCTGAACCATCCGGGCTCCGAGCAATGGCACGACGAGCCCGGCGAGATGTTGAGCTTCACCTCGCGCAGCATCCGGCCCCACAGCCTCAGCTCGCCGGTGACGGTCACCTCGCCGTCGCCGGCCAGCAGCCGCCGCATGTCCATCCACACGAACAGCCCGGCATTGCCGCGCAGGCACGGCACGCCGGCGCGGGCCAGGGCGGCCACGACGTGGTCGTGCCGCTCCCGGAGGCACTCGCGGTTGGTGCGGATGTAGGCGTCGGCGAACGCTGCGTCCGAGAGCAAGGCGGCGAGCGTCTTCTGCGTCTGCGACGACACGAGCGTGAAGCTGGACATGCGCCGCGCCGCGGTGACCACGGCGTCGTTGTACGAGTACACCACGCCGACGCGGAACCCCGGGAGCCCCAGGTCCTTGGACAGGCTGTACACGATGTGCACCTGCCCGGCGATGTCCTCGCCGTCGTAGCCGCCGCGGCGGGCGCGCGACTCGACGAGCTCCGCCACGCTGACGAGGTCCGGCTCGGCGAAGACCGAGCCGGAGTATATCTCGTCGGAGATGAGGTGGATGTTCTTGCGCGCCACGAAATCGAGGATGTCCTCAAGAACGGACCTCCTCACCGTCGTGCCGAGCGGGTTGGACGGGTTCGTGAGCAGGACGCCGCGGACGCGCATCCCCGCGGCCGCAGCCTCCGCGTACGCCGCCTGGAGCGCGGCGACGGTGACCTGGAACCCGTTCGAGCTGTGGCAGTGCACTGGCACGATGTTCACCCCAGTCCTCCACCTCAAGTCCCTATCAAACCTGCACCAAGCAGAGCCGCCATGCATGTCAGAACAGGAGCTCCAGTGGAATGCTCTGCTCATGAGCTGCGAGTGTAGAGCACTGTGGCAATGTAACAGCAGCACTAATAGGCGCATGCTTGGTTGCTTACCCCGGGTAGTAAGGAGTAGGGATCAGCAGCGCGTCTCCTGGGTCGGCGAGGATGAACGTGAGCAGCTCGTTGGCCGCCGTCGCGCCGGCGGTGAGCACGATGCGGTCGGGGTCAAACCTCGCCTTGCCGCCCATGATCTCCTCCATGAAACTCGCCATCGCCTGCAAGCGAATGACACCATCAGCACGTCATATTTGTAGCTTCATGAGTCCATGACGTTAGAGGCAAGCAAAGCAGAGCACTTTCTTGTGTGCGTTCTTTACCTTCCTGAAGGTTTTGAGGCCGTGGTAGTCCTGGAACAGGGCGTTGTCCCTGAAGCTAGCCGCGCCGGCGCCGCCCCACCCGGCCGCCTCCGGGTGCTCCGTCAGGTACCTCTCCAGGAGGTCGAAGGAGCACTGGTTCTCCGCGAGGCCCATCTGGATGACGCCATTCGGGTTGGCGACGGCGTCGTAGGGGTCCACGTCGTAGGCCCTCCACCCGGCGAAGTAGGGGGAGTCCTCGCCGTGGGCGCCGGAGGTCGCCACATGCGACAGGGGAGGCGACCCAGGGCAATCAGCAAGTAGCATCTTGCCACCCATGGCCTTGCACTCTCCACAAGCAATGCAAGAAGACTGACTCCTTCGAGGTCTTGCAATGCGATGCAACGCAATGGCAGCTCAAGGCAGGGCAGGCTGTGGTGACCCTACTATGTGTGGGGGTATATATAGGCAAGTGCCAGTATATACACTTTGTGTGAAACCACACAAATGTCAAATCATTTAGAACGAGGGGTAAGCTTAAGCTTAGGCAACTGATCCAGAACGAAAACGACAGGAGGACATGATGATGATGTACATCACCACGAGTACATGGGGTCATCGGGTTTGAGATTCCGGAGCCACTCCTATGCATATACATGCTTCCTTACCCACAAAGTTCCTAGAGAATTTCCACATTACAAACAGAATCACGTCAGTTACTAGAGAGTAATTGTCGTGCATTCTTAAAAAAGACTTAGAAACGTCCTGGTTCACCAAACGAATTCTCCATTCCTCTCACACAGCTTCTTCCTACTCTAGTAAGATGTGTTGAAGTATTGAACCGCCGAACTTCGCTGGCCTTTCTTCTCAACATACACGGGGAGGAAGGAGAATGGAATCTTCGGACCATTGCCGCAGAGGATACCTACACAGGGTGGTAATAATGTTTCTGGGCTATGTACATCTGCGTGATCGCTCGCTTCACTGCTTTATCTATGTTCTATACTGCATAGAGTGTATGCTACTTACTATTTTTCATCTAGTCTAATTGTAAGTTATTCGTGTGATCGATCAACTCTATTATATAATGTTTTTGAGTATAATTCAAAGTACAATATATTATCTGCTATTATTATTAATTTATGCATACTAATTATTTACGATATTTACTTTTTAGTAATATATAAAATTAAAATATTGCGCATATTTCCACGAGAAGTTGGCAGGCGAGGCTCGCGATCGTGTGTACAGATGGGCTCCTAATCTCCTAGCCGTTTGTTTAATCTTCATTGCCATTGGGAGCCCATGGCCGCGGGAGCTGCTGGTAGTTTCGCCCCCGACGAAATCCTCACGGGAATAGTTGCCGGTTCAGGAGCGAGACAAGGGAGAAATCAAACAAGCTTCACAGCTTGAAATGTCGGGGCATTATCTCTTAGCTTCCATATAAAGTTATTTTTCTACACGTCTATGGAAGTAGACCTCGAACCAAATGATCTTGCGTAAAGCTTAAAAAACTAATCAGTGTTAACTCGAACCTTAAAAGGTCAGACTGTTTGAGAGCGCGTGTTTACCGACTAATTCCAAGAGTTACTAGCAATACGTGATGACAACGGATCATGGACTTCCTGCTTTCGATTAGAACTAAGCAATGATTTATGAGAAGTTTTTTCATACTTTTCTTTCGAACAAGAGAAATACTAATATCAAATCATATTAAGAGATGAGTAGCATCTATTCATTATTTATTATGCTTTAAAAATTATACAAATCACTATTAGAAAAAGTAAAAAAACACCTTCCATAATTTCGACCGCTAGTTTACGACCACGAAGGTCTATGACCACGTCGATTCCGAACACACTGGTTTACGACCATGAAGGCCTACGACCACGTCGATATGTTTGACCCTAAATACCTTCCATAATTTAGTAATATGTTTGACCCTAAATACCGGTGATTAAACAAGTGTCCTACGTTGTTTACGAATACCCATAATTTAGAAAAGTATATAAACTCCTTCTACATTGTTCTAAATACCCATAATTTAGTAATATCTTTCACTACCTTGTTTTAATCACGTTGTTTCGATCCTGTCGATTTCGACCGCTAGTTTACGACCACGAAGGTCTATGACCACGTCGATTCCGACCACACTGGTTTACGACCATGAAGGCCTATGACCACGTCAATTCCAGCCACAATGATTTACGACCACGAATGCCTATGACCACGTCGATTTCGACCATGCTAGTTTCGATCATACAGATATTGACAACACTGGTTTCGACCACGCTGGCTTTGACCACGTTGGTTCGACCACGCTAGTTTCTACCATGTTGGTTTCGATCATACAGATCTCGACCACGTTGGTTCCCACCACGTTGGTTCGACCAAGTTGGTTCGACCACTCTGGTCTTCAACCACATGGGCTTGACCGCTCTGTTCTTCGACGACACATGTCTTCGATCATCTTGGTTCGACCACTCTGGTTCTTGATCACTTAATCTTCGACCACACAGGTTTTCGATCACATCGATTTCGACCAAGTCGGTTCGTCCACGTTGGTTCCGACCACGCAGGTTTCGATCACCAACGCACGCGGTAATTCCGTGATTACAACGTCGGTAGTTCCGGTCCGCGGTAGTACCGCAGGTTATACTGCGGTAGTTTCGATTGTACTGAGGAATACAAATACTTCACCAGATTTTGCAAAACACATTTGTAAACTTTAGTATCATGCATACAAGTACAAACATGATTCCCAACAAATTACAAAACACATTTGCACACTTTTAGAATCATGACACAAGGATTAAATATGAGTTTCAACCATTTGCAAAATATATTTGCAAATATAAGTCTCATATCACAAAGAATGAAAACATAGACTTCAAGCACTTGCAAAGCACATTTGCAATGCATAGTCCCGTGTTATAAGGATTCAACATATGAGCTTCAACTATTTGCAAAATACATTCACAAATACAAGCCTCGTTCCAATATGAGCTATAAGAGGTGAGGTTGAGCTACCAACACATGATAAAACTCAAACTACTAAACATGACCCATCTGAATAGTACTACAATCTATACTAGCAATCCGGTCTTCCAACCAAACTCCAAGACCGGTAAAAGACTAGAAACACATCATTAGCCCCACCTAGTTATACCTTTACCTTGAGCATCCTCTTGAAACTCGATGACGCACGTCATTATTTCAAGTCCGGATCATTGTCTTGACATGCATCAACATATGATGCATCCACTACTTAAACTCCATCAACACATGATGGTTTTCACTTGATTTGATGGTCAACACATGATCATCTCCTCTTGGATATGTATCGACTCATGATGCATCTTCTTCTTAATAGCCTTCAACACATAAAGTTATCTTCCATCTAGACTTGATGATCTTCAACATATGAGGTCATCCTTATTTGTGTTACCTAATCTATTCATCCAACTCATGAAAAATGTTAATCCACAGATCAATTGCCATCAATTACCAAATTTCACCATTAACACATAATGGAGTGATTAGATTCTACAATCTTTCCTTTTTGGTAATTCATGACAATCTCAACAAAATATGAGATAAAGATTGTATCTGTGAGTATACAACATGTACACAACACTTGTATACTCTAAGATAAGCTTTTTTTTAAGCAAAGCTTATTTATCTGGTTGTCATTAATCATCCAACCATTAACACATAATAGAGAAGTTGGATGGTAACCCGATTGCAAATGAGTATATATAAATTACACAAGCTATATATATACTCAAAGAATGTGTTTCAAAGTAAAGATCCTAAATATGCATATTAAAGGAAACATGGATCAATACTTATGAAACCTTAAAACATAGAGTGAACTCCCCTAAATGTGTGCATACAAGAATATATAATTAAGACATATGCACATATTTATTTTGTATTATTTGTGGAGTTCAATCTATATTTTGGATCCAATGAATGCAGTAATATATGATAATGTGATTTCAAATATATACCTCTTATGGTTTTCACCTTTTCATCCAAATGAGATTAAGTAATAATATATTCAAATAAACATATTAGTTGTCATTTAGTCATATATTCGGATGTAAGGAATGCAATAAGATTATAAGAAGGATATCGAATGCATACCTCAATGATTTCACCTTTTCATTCATGTGAAACTAAGTAATATCATAATCAATAAACAAAGTTAGTCTTACAAATATATTTGTCATTATCACTAAAATCGCATAATAAGAGCTTAAATGGAGTTTGATCTTTCACCATGCCGAATATGGTTGAAGAGTCAATCACAACTGAGTAATCCACTACAAGTTCGAGTGAAAGATCGAGCTATCATAGGATAGCACGCTTCTCGTCTTGAGTTCGATCTCGTATCATGAGGCAAAGTGATCAGTACATAAGCACTATATATGTTCGTCTGATATGATATTTATGTATGTTTAGGAGTCTTTATGTCCTGCTAGGGACCGCTACTAACTTATGAGCCGGAAAGGAGTTTTTTGGCCTATGGCCAAATACACATGAATCTACAGGGTCGCACACTTAATGGCTGGAACGATAAGGGGCCGGATGATAGTTTCCGAATGAGATTCGATCTCTATTCGTATCAGATATGGATCCGATTGGAGGCTATATAAGGAGAGGTGTGGGGGCTGAGGATAGCATCCCGAAACACACCCGTCGAAACCCTAGCCGTCACCTCTCATATCCTATGTCGTGGGCGCTGGTGCTAGCACACTGATGTACGTTGCTCCATCCCTGGACGTGTGGACCTCGGTAGAGGCGCTGCTGCGACTGCGGCGTTGATCAGAACGATCATGCGGAGGAGACGGTTGGCCAGAGGACGATCAATTACTACTATACTGACGCGCTTTTTGTTGAATCGGCTACTTTAACTCTACTTTTGCTGCACTGCGCGTCTAGTGGTAACAATCCATAATCTCTTACTCGTATCGTTTCCTGGTTTATATGATAGAAAATTTTAATATGTACTAGTGTAGTCTATCCATATCCCAACAGTTATTGCTGCCCTAGTCGTCTTGATCGCGTCTAGTCGTCTGTGATTGTTGCTTCTAATCTATGTCTCTGTTTCTACAAAACTGCTTCTCTTTCTTTAATGAAACAGGCAACTCTATGTGCTTAGTGTTTTTTTTTAAAAAAAAAAGATGTACTAGTTCTTCTAATGGCCGTATAGGCTTTTTTTAGATGGAATATAGATTCCACTAAACCATGCATGGCTGCAGCACAATGGCTAGCCACATGAGAACTGATACATTCTGGTTATCTGGTAGCAGAGAAGCAAAATTCATGGTACTGTGAAACATTTGTATAGGCATTTTCGGCTGTGAGATGGTAGTGGGCTAACGCGGTTTTTTTTACTGTGGCTGATAACTTTTGTTTGTACTTTTCGACGTGAAAATGGACGACGGAGATACTGATATGAATGGTGCATATGGTTTTAGGCTTAAAAATCGTTTAGAAAATTTTTTTTCAAGAGACCATTCCATTTAGAGTTTAGCTTTTTAGCTAAAAACGAAAAAGAAGGGTAAATAGGTGACCACACTGACCGATATCTGAGCATATGGAATGGGCCGATGTGGCCCGGCAAAAGATTGAAAAGGCCGGGAGAAAGAAATGGTGCGACTCCGATGTACATCAGCCTGGTAAGGCGCATATCATGTGGTTCTTGAATTACGGGCCTGCGGCGTATTCTTACGATCTCTTCCTTCTCTCTTCCCCAAGAATGCAAACTACGCTCTGATCTGATCATCTGATGGGCGCTTCGAGGAGAAAAAATCTAAATGATCGAGATAGACGGGCAAGACGACGACACCCACCGTCCAAAACCGCGAAACGAAGCCCGAGGGGAAGGAGGATGAAGAGAGAGAGATGGGAGACGTGCGTGACGCGTCCACATCGATCAGACCATGGGTCTGTTTAGCTACAGCTGCGGCTTATAGTTTTCGGTTAAATTTTTTGAATTTTAGCTGTTTATAGTATAGATTACGGAGAGACAGATGCTCACTTGCGATTTTAGCTGATACAGATGTTGGACTTTTAACGTGTAGATCATTTAACTTATAGACCCTGTCTTGAGAAAATATTTCGTTTGAAAGTTAGGTACTGTAGCAAAAGCCAAAAGCCACCAGCTTCGGAGGAAAAGAACAGGCCCCATACCAGTATACCACCACCCATCGGCGGCCGGCCGCGTCGTCGCTGCCGCTCAGCTCTCGGATCGATCTCTCGTTGTCTCGGCAAGCGCGCACACACCAAGCTGCTCAGTGGCAGTGCTCGCCCGTCCATATGACGGACGGACAGACGAACGGTCGGCCTGCATGTAGGGGTGGAAAACGATAACGGATAATTCATTTTATCCGATATTCGTATTCGAGAAAACGCGAATGTACTAAGCAAAATCTATATTTAAAAATGTTTGTATTCGTATTCGAGAATATTCGTATCCGTATTTGAGAATATTCGTATTCGCATTCATATTCGAGAATATTCGTATCCGAGACTATTCGATTCGTATTTGATCCGTTTCTAGAACCCATGAAAAATCCGTACGATTTTTGTGATTCAAAATTTGAATTTAGGCGATTTAAAACCGGTAACCGGCCAAAAACCGGTGAAAAATCAGCAAAACCGCCAAGAATCCGTTTTATCCGATATTCGTATCCGAGAAAATCCGTATTCGAAAATATTCGTATTTGTATTTAAAAATATTTGAATTCATATTCGTATTTGTTTTAAAAATATAGGTTCATATTTATATTTAATCCTATCCAATCCTATCCAATCTGTTTTCACACCTACTGCATGCATGCATGACGGGCAACCGTGGCCCACGAGGACATCCATCTTTCATCTCACATTCGAGGGGAAGAGACGGAGATGGTCTCTAGTCCAAGGAATGTTCGTTGCTGCTGGGGTCTACCATGAACTAAGGCACGTGCTCCCTCCCCGTTCACAAAAAAACTGAAATAGGTGTAGTTAACTTTTAAAAGTTTTACCTATTAATATCGATATCTAAAACGACTTATTTTCATAAACCAGAGGATATATAGTTATATACGCGTACGATATGCAAATTCATGAGTACATACAGATCGGTGGACGCCCTAGTTTGTCTGATCAGGAAGAATTAACAAGAAGCTAGGCCGGGGAGAGTCTCAATGCAAGATAATAACGGCTCGATTAGATCAAAGGAATTTAATATATGGGGATTAATTCCCTTTATTTAACCCTAATGATCGACAAATTAGGGGTAGTTCTTTTCAGCTTCTGGCTTATTGCTTATGTTACAGTAATTAGTTTTCAAACAAAATATTTTTCAAGGCGGGGTTTATAAGTCGATTGTAGTAGACATTATACCGACTTTAGCTATATCGACCAAAATTGTACGCGAGTGTCTCTCACTCCGTATTTTCTCTCGAGAATAGCTAAAATTTAAAAATTCAGCCCTAAGCCACAACCTAAAAAAACGACCCCTTGAGCTACTAACACCTCGTGGTCGGCCTGATTAGTACATACGAGCTTGATCAATCGGAAGAGCCCTGGATGAGCCGGGTTCGGCCGACGTAAATATTGAGCTGGTAACGTCGCATGGTAGTGCCTCCACAAACATAGCCTTGACCAGCAGCGCCTACAGGCGCCGCACGACGGCCACGAGCCGCACATCCACCCACGCAGTGTGCTTTTGCATGTTGGCCTAGCCCCAGGAGAATAAGAACGTGTACACAAGAATTTTTGGTTCTCGGCTGCAACTGCCTAGCCAAAGCTTTTCTTTTTCTCTATTTTCTTGCTCGTATTAATCTCAACCTTGATATTAGTATTTATAGTACACGCACAGATCTATTTATAGAATAACTTAAATAAGGAAATCCTAACAAAGGAAATAAACTAATCAATGTTGATAAGATATCGATTGCATCAGGATTCTAACACCCTATTACTTGGCAGGTTTAGATTACTTCCAACAATCTCCTCTTAATCTAGACTTGTCTTCACCTAGTTTAGACTTAACGATGATCCGAATTACTTGCTATGCCTTCACATGAAGTGATCTACATGTAAACTAAACACATAGTTATATGTAGGAATGCAACTCAACTGGTGCACGTCCATATACATGGAAAGACTCTAACTCATTGAGGCGTTGATAACTTTTGTTTGTACGTTTTGAGTTAGACTCTAACTCTAACTCAACTGGTGCACATCCATGCTAAGCCAGAGGATATATAGTTATATATGCGTACGATATGCAAATTAAATAGGATCAGATTTTATTATTAATTCATGAGTACATACAGATCGGTCGACGCCCCAAGGTTGTCTGATCAGGAAGAATTAACAAGAAGGTAGGCCGGGGAGAGGATCAATGCAAGATAATAACAGCTCGATTCGATCAAAGGAATTTAATATATGGGATTAATTCCCTTTATTTAACCCTAATGATCGACAAATTAGGAGCAGTTTTTTGGCTTCTGATTATTGCTTATGTTACAGTAATTAGTTTTCAAATATATATTTTTTAAAGCGGAGTCTATAAGTCGATTATAGT
Organism: Bonia amplexicaulis; assembly: GCA_036346245.1. Lineage (NCBI taxonomy): Eukaryota > Viridiplantae > Streptophyta > Magnoliopsida > Poales > Poaceae > Bonia > Bonia amplexicaulis. The sequence continues at coordinate 37,500,278 of CM070736.1, read as the reverse complement.
AGATATTATACCGACTTCAACTATATCGGCCAAAATCGCACGCGATTAACCAGAATTCAAAAAATTCAACTATAAAGCACAGTAAAAAAATGACCCCTTAAGCTACTAACACCTCGTCGCCAGCCCGATTAGTGTGTACGAGCTTGATTGATCGGAAGAACCCTGGATGAGCCAGGTTCGGTCGGTGTAAATATTGAGCTGGTAACATCGCATGGTAGAACCTCCGCAGACATAGCCTTGACCAGCAGCGCCTGCGGCACCGCACGACGGCCACGAGCTGCGCATCCACCCACGCAGCATGCTTTTGCATGTTGGCCTAGCTCTAGGGGAATAAGAACGTGTATACAAGAATTTTTGGTACTCAGCTGCAACTGTCTAGCCAGAGTTTTTCTTTTTCTCTATTTTCTTGCTCGTATTAATCTCAACCTTGGGAAAGTGATTTTAAATGCATACCTCTTTGATTTCATCTTTCCATCTAAATGAAACTAAACTATAGTATAATTAATAAACATATTAGTCTTATATAAATATTTATCATTAATACTAAAATTAACTTAATTGAAGCTTGATCTTTCAGCCTTCGACCACAATTTAAACGTGGCTTCTACTACCCATCAAGATTAATTTCAACAACCGAAGATGCATGCCAATGAGTACCTTGGCACTGTCCTACTCCATATGAGCTGCCTTCCTGCCCCGTAGAGCAGCAGAACAAGATGCCAAGGACAAGGCCAGGCCGAGCCTCACACACAGGAGGGAGGGAGGGAATCAAACAAATGTCTGACGCTGCAACATTCTGCAGGAACCCAGGCAACCGAATCCCTCTGCAGTGCATATGCCACCTCCCCTCTGTTTGACTGGTCGCTAAGGTGGGCAAAGCTGTGGCCTTTGCCGCTGCGGCGCTTGTCCGCTTCCCCGGAATAGAAGTCTCAGCTCGATCAAACCCCTATTCAACTGCCCCGCCCCTGCCGACCTCTGCGGCGCCATCAGACTCCAGAGATGCTTCTTGTACATGTCCTGCGCCCCAAAACCGCCTCCTGACCGCCACCCACTACTGTGTCTGTGCGCCTCCTCCTCCTCTTGTTCTTGTCGTTTGTCTTCTCCCTCCCCCACCATGCCTCCGCTCCGCTACATATTGCCTCAGCCCCTGCGTGTCTTGTGTTCTTGCACCACCAAGCGGTAGCTCAAGCCAAAGGGTTGGGTTTCTTGGACCGAGAGGTGGTAGCTTGCCATGGTTCGGTGTGCTGCTATGGAGGTGGCGGACGCCGGGAGGGTGGAGGCGCCCGGCGGCGTCGGAGGAGGAGCGAGGACGGAGCCGGAGGGGCTGCCGTGCCCGCGCTGCGAGTCCACCAACACCAAGTTCTGCTACTACAACAACTACAACCTGGCGCAGCCGCGGCACTTCTGCAAGGGCTGCCGCCGCTACTGGACGCGCGGGGGAGCGCTCCGCAACGTCCCCGTCGGCGGCGGCACGCGCAAGGCCACCCCCGCCGCCCGTCGCAAGCGCTCTTCCCAGTCCCAGGCCTCCCCCGCCCCCGCGCAGGCTCAGGGCCGGCCCCGCTCTCCGTGGTGTCGACCCCACGCCGCTGCCGCACTACGAGCTGTCCTTCGTGCCGGGTCTGCCGGCCGCGCCCCTGGCGGCGATGGACCCCGACCGCCGGCTGCTCGACCTGGGCGGCAGCTTCAGCTCGCTGCTCGCGCCCGCGCCCCTGCCCAACGGCCACTTCGCCCCCGGCTTCCTGCTGGGCGGCGCCGGCGCGTCGACGCTGGTGCCTCCTCCTGCCCCCGCTCTGCCTCCGCCGCATCTGCACCCACAGCCGCCGGTGTCGCAGGCGATGCCGGAGGGCATCTGGACCATGGGGTGGCCGGACCTGTCCATCTAGGCCGGCCGGAGCTCTCCCCCGCGCGCGCGCAACGCGAAGTTGGCCAACGACGACTCAGTTCTAATTTAGCCCTTCTCTTTAATTAATTTGGGTGTTTAATTAGCTGTAGCTTGCTAGTGTTGCATCTATCCGGGTTATCTTTTTTTGAGAGCTTTCAAAGCGGTTTTACTCACGAGCCAACCATGTTTATCTCTGTCTCTTGTTTGCATGCACGACCTGCTGATGGAGCCAATCGTATAACTGATCGATGCTAGTTCCTTATGTTTGGATGGAAATCTCGTTTCCTTTTTAGCGCGCGAGTTGATTGCCTCAGTGTTCTATGATTTGTCTGGACCAATTTCGGTTTTTCTTTCGCCGATTTGATTTGCAGTTCTTGTGCATTCGGTCATGTACATCCTCCTCTTCTTCTTCTGGCCATTCTTTCCTCTTCCGTGTAAGAAATCTATTGAGCACCGGATACACGAGAACAATCTGAATTTGAACAAGATACAGTCAGAAACAAACACAGCTTGAGATTTCAGGATATGGATCGGATCGTTCACTTTTCAGTAAACGAAAAGGCTCCCTGAAAAGTTTACGTATAAAAATCTATACAAAAAAAAGAAGAAGGAGAAAAGTTACCGTATAAATATAAATAGGGTTATGGGCTTCGATTCGATCAAGCTCGTCGCAAAAAAGAAAATCAAACCAAACTTGGGCCATTTGTAAACCCAAAGTGGGCCATAAATTTGCTGTAGAGGACGAGACGGGCAACTTAGACGGCCTAAAACTCCCACGGCCCAGCCAAACCAGTGCGCGTGCGGCCCAGATTGGGTCGCGACGATCCAAAGCGAGCCAAATGCGGCTCTCCACCAGCCATCCGATCACGGGATCTAGGCGGAACAGGTAGCGGAGGAAGTTTTACGGGGAACACCCCGTATGAACACGGTTTATCGTTTACGCCCTCCCCGATTTGGACCGCAGAGATCCGGTGTGGCCGTAAATGCGGCTCTCCGTCCGCCGTCCGATCGAATCTTCCGCGGCCCATATCGAGGCGGAACAGGCTGTTTTGCATGGGAGACCCTTTAGTAACACGTTTTATCGTTAGAACCCTCCCATATTGGCCGTGTTCGTGTGTAGGAAGTGGGCTCGCCGCCGCCGCAGGTCGGGCCTCTCCGACGACGTGCTCCAGCTCGTCCTCTCTCTCGCTCGTCACCTCCAAGGAGGCGGAAGCCACCACCGTCCTCTCCCGCCGGAGGCGCCCGTTCTGGCTCCCGCGCGCACCCGCGCCCGTCAACCTGGATGCGGCGGAGCCCTACAACGCATCTTCAGGTCCAGCTCGTCAGGTTCTTAGGCGGAGATTGCGAAGGTTATAGAAGAGATGCACGTCGACGATGGAAGCAGTAATTTCTGGAAGCATGTCGGCCACAGGGTTGCCGAATGGAGAGCATATTCATTCAGAAGGAGAAACCTGCCAGACAAATCAGACTTCACAGTCTCGTAGTAGGCAGTCGCCATGTCTGCATGTGCATGTTCTTTGCACTTCTCATCAAATAAATTGCAGTGCACATGCTTCAGCGTTGAGTTGTACATACCAAGAATTACTCTGCAATTCGCCATGGATACATGCAGAAGACACAAACACACGCTCTATTAATCATGCCTTGTTTTGGCATGGGAAAGGATGGTTTTTTGCTGCGAATTCAATTGAGTGGTTCCCCGGGCTTGTAGCGAGCGCTTCTTCTGCAGTGTCACGAGTCAACCAAAAATAGCGATGCCTCGTATGGCATACCGGCAGAACGGCGGTGCCCTCTTTAGCTGCAACGGCTGCGTCAAGCTCCGATCCTTGGCACAAAACCCCTCCGTTCTCTTTCGTGCCAAATATATCACGACGACCCTGCAAATTTGCCATCTTTTCTTGCCGCAACTCCGTTCGTTTCGAATTGGGGCTCCTCTTGCTCTTCAGGTGGGCTCCTAGAATTTTATTGCTGTCATTGGTTTCTTGTTTTTATGTTAAGGCCAAGAACTTAGCATGATCATCGTGTCACTCATGGCCAGGGCGTGGTCATGGAGCCCCAGTCGGCCGGCTCGCCGACGTCGCCATCCTCTCCGGGCACGCCGTCGTCAGAGAGTAGCAAGCTGTCCACGCCCTCTGAAGAAATGCCGCCGTCGGACGAGCCGTCCGAGGAGGCCGCCCTTGAGCCCGACAGGCAGTCGTCCTCGTCTTCCTCGTTGTCGGAGGCCGAGAGCTTATTCCATCTCGACGCGGCCGAGATCAGCAGCCCGTTGGTGGCAGCGCCGGACAATGACCGTGCCACTCCAGGTGATGTTGCTGAGGTTAAACCCGAAGATTGGGCGTCGTGGCCAGAGCAGCCGGGTCAGACCGTCGATGACCCGTTCTTGCCGGACGACGGCACGGTGTTCACGGAGATGACGCAGGCGCCGCAGGTCCAGACGATGCTGAAGGCGGCAGAGGCCTCGGCAGCGCCGGCGGTGGACAACGGGTTCGACCCGCAGAGGATCCCGGCGTCCGTCTTCCAGACCAAGTCGTCGTCGTCACAGGCCGAGTGGAGCGTGGCGTCCAACGAGTCGCTATTCAGCATCCACGGCGCCAGCCAGTCTGGCGAACTCGGCGGGCTATACGCCAGCAGCAGGTCGCACTTCGACTACTTCTACGACGAGGCGATGGCGGCCTCCGGCGGCGAGGAGCCGGAATGGAAGCTCCCGACCGTCGCGGAGGGGTCGGAGCTGCCGGACGCGTTCGACGCTGCCGGCGGGCACGGCGCCAAGGAGTTTGCAATGCCGGGCAGCGCGAGGTCGGACTCCAGCGGAGGGAGCGCCAGGGCCAAGAAGGCCGTCGCGTTCGGGCGGCACGAGAGCGGCTCCGGCGGCAGCTCGAGCAACTTCTCCTTCGCCTTCCCTATGTACGCAGCGCTAGCACGATCTTTTCCGTACATGGTAATTCTTGATCTTTGTCCGTCCTGAGTCCTGACATGCCAACCTTTGCCGCTTCATCCGCAGACTGGCAGAGACGTCGCCGAAGAAGAAGGAATGCGCGGGTGGCGGGGCGCTGTACCAACCGCTGCAGAAGGAATGCGAGCAGCCGCCACCGCTCCCGGCCCCCATGTCTGCCTTCGAGGAGATGACGACGGAGGAGGAGCGGAGGAGGACGGGGTGGTGCTGGTGCGGGGAGTGCTGCGGCTGCTGCTGGTTCGCCTGCTCCTGGTCATCCTGCTGCTGCTGCTGCCAATGGCGGTGGTGGTGCTGCGACTGCCACTGCTCCTGCCCCCGCCTCCGCCGGTGCAACTGGTGCATCTGCTTCTGAGAATTGGCGGGAAAAAAGAGACTGAACCGAGCTATTCTTTAAACAATAGATGGTTAGACATCAATTTATGCGAGGTACGTAGATCCCATTCTGCAGGATCTTGCTTCTGCTCTCGGAGGATCATCTATGCAGACGGGATTGTGATGTACATAAGGAGGGACAAAGGACATGTACAATATTACGACGAGAATTCCAGTGTGTAAACATGTGTGATTTTTTTATAGGCTGATATGCTAACTTCATCTGCTTGGTACTGATCATTTTCTCTCTCTTCCATGTGCTGACATGCAGAGAGAACAGGGCAAAACGCAATATCCAGCAAGCAAATGTATACTCTAGATTATAAATTACCATGTAAAACAGTTGCTTATCTTGGAACATTTGTGCATAGCGCTACGGCAAACAAGCCTTACATGCATCCATCCAAACACCACAATACACCATAAGCAACAATGTTCCAATACTGCAAAAGAGGATGCTACTTTACTAAAAGTGTCACAGATAGTGATATAGTTCTGTGATTCTGGATAGTCTTCAAGTAATGTATCTATGCAGGATTACTTCCAAGTACCCCATTGCCATCTGATCTCCGGAAAATTTACTGTCCAAGCTGATATTGTACCTTGACGGATTTCATCGGTGGAATCAGCATGGAAAAGAACAGTCACCTCGCACAACGGTGCACAGTTCTTGAACAAGTGTACAAACAGAGGAACAGTGTCTGTTGGCGGTAGATGAACCAGAAGTTTCTTCAAACAGCTTCTAAACTGACTATTCATACATAAGACGAGACATCTCATCAGTTCACATGAAAATCTTGGGTCCAACTTGACTTCACTGATGCTGGCAAACAACTGCAGAAGATATTCTGGCTTCACTGCTTCAAAAAGTTCATAGCGGCTTGCAGAAACGGGTAGCTCAAGCTCTAATGTACTGATATCTCGGTTGTTTGTAAACAATTGCAAGAGGGAATTTAGATCCAATGACTCTATCCGAAGATTTGTTAAACTTACAAGATCCTCAATTTGGACAGTTGGACCAAGTTTATCAATGGTGAGCTTCAAAGTAGACATGGATGGAGTATCTAAAATGAGCATTTCTGGTCGAACACACTTTAATTCAAGATAAACCAAGTTAGGCGCATGGATAGCTAAAGATCGTGGAACATTTGACACCTCCCAGCGGCAAGTCTTTAGTTGAGGAAGGTGAATCTTGGGATCCTTGAGTCCTCCAACTCCAATAAGATTGAGAATCTGAAGGCACGGGAAGCATTCATTCAATTTGCTGAGATTCTCATCATCTAATCTAATGAATTCAAGCATCAGATGAGTCAGATTAGGCATTATCTTCAGCCCATCAACAGATAGCCATGCATTTCTCAGCCCCAATTTTAGAAGACTATGACCTGCATAACCAAGATTTAATCTGAGATCATCACGAGCAGGGTTAACCAGTTAAATATATAGAACCAAACAGAGCATAACATTGATTATGGCAGATGTGGACATATAACTGTGCAAATGATGTATATATGTTTGAATACAGCATCTTTTACTAGATGTTGAAACAGGTGTATTTGCATAGTGGGATTCCCACATTAGGTACGTAAGCTCTAGTGTTTACATGATAAATGCTATGAACCAAACATGTTTGTACTTGTGTGTCGTTGTTCATTGAGTTAATGAAATGGTCAAATGGCCATATTTGATTCAAAATGGGCTGCTGCAGGGACGAGAATAAGCTAAATTTCTGCCAATGTCGTCTACTTCGCTACCACTTTCTAACAAAAGCAATATCCATAACTGAAATATAACAGCCACCCAAAACTCGAATCTATGAGCAACATGCTTAACATAAATCAAGTGCCCATATTGCACAGTAGAGCATGATTTCATCAAATCTCCTTATCTCAAACATTTTCTTAATTCATTCTGCGGTGCTGATATGCACTATACACGCACTATATATTCTCCTGATTCCAATGGCCTTATTATCTCTATCCACAGAAAATAGCGATCGGACTTAGCCTAAAATTGAGTTTCTTCAGACAAATTAAATAAATGATTTTTTTAATCAATTCTGGAACAAGTTCTCACTCACTTTTTTCCTTTTGAAAACCCCGATTGAAGAAACACAAATTTAGCTCAAAATTCAGTTTTTAGAGCAATACAGAGTATAATTCAACCAAGAAAACAATAAATTCATGAAAAAGGAACATAACTTTAGCCCAAAGGCCCCAAACAATTTGTTTCAAGTTGTCAGCTAACTCTAGCAATATAACTACATTCCTTGTTATGGAAAAATAACCAACATACAGAACACAATTATTGCAGGAGAACCAAACTCATGAATGAAATTCCAATTTTAACCGAAAACTTCCTTGCAAGTTGAAGTAACCATCACACTAAAAGACGGGCCAGTGGCCTGGTTGCGGAAGTGTGTGTGTTGTACCCACCACTCAGGTTTGATCTCTAGGATGGACACTGTCTTATGTATTCAGAGTAGACACTGTACATGTTTAGCGGGAAAGAGCGTGCAAACAATCCATATGGCCCAAAGCCTAGGCAAAATTTCTAGTGTGGTGGACACGTGCATGTGTGCGTGAGCGTGTGCCGTGAGTGGGTGGACGTCCTTCATATACTCTCTAAGAAAACTAACCATCATCACACTAGAGAGAGAGAGAGAGAGAGAGACTGACAGAATTGGGAGATGACAGGGAGCGCCTCCGCCTTTCGCCAGCACGACTGCGGCCAGAAGTCGGCGATCTCCACCTCTCGGAGGGAGGATCCTGCGGCAGTGGCCGCCCACGCCGCAATGGACTCCCTGGCGGTGAGGTGCAGGTCGTCGGCCTCGTCGAACTCCCCATCCTCCACCCACATCGCGTCATCGGGGTAACCCTGCCCCTCGGACGCGTCGAGCGCGAGGGAGCGGAGGTGCAGCTCGAGGAGCGACGCGAGGTTCCCCGCGGCCGCGCGGAAGGAGGGCCCCCCGGCCCCGCTCTCCCGGCGGCGGCGTGCGCGGGCGGCGGCGCAGAGGCGAACGCGGGGGCAGTGGTAGGAGGCGGCGAGGAGCGCGCGCGAGGCGAGGCGGCACGACGCGATATCCCCGGCGTCGGCGACGCGGCCGAGCACGTCGGCGAGGATCGCCGCCGGGAGGAAGTCGAGGGGGTCGCCGGCCTCTGACATATGGGGACGCTCGGTTCCCCGCAGCGCAGAAGCTGGTAGAAAGATAACCTGCGCGGCGTGCGGCATATTACTCCCTCCTCTATTTTCTCTTGACACATAATCAAGAAGATAATAAAAATTACTAAATTACTCTTAATTATTATCTCCAATCATTAAAACATATATATATATATAGATATATAATAGTAAATAAAAATATATATTTATTAAATATATAAATAAACATCACACTAATTTTAAATTAAAACATAAAATACATCTTATATTTAGGAATAAGACTATTTAAAAAATAAATCTTATAAACTACGGAGGGAGTACTGGGCCTGTTTGGCAACTGTCATGCTTATAGCTTTTTGGTGAAATTTTGAATTTTGGTACATTTGATGTCTGATTACGGAGAGAGATGTTCACTTGCGATTTTGTATGGTACAGATGTTGGACTTTTAACGTGTACATCGTTTAACTTATAGACTTCGTCTTAAAAAATACTCTATTTAAAAGTTAGATAGTATATTAGAAACTAAAAACTATCAACTTCAGAGAAAAAGACTATTTATTCCGTGTTTCGCTTCACTTGCTTCGCTTCGAAGTTTTTTTACTGCAGAAGCGGAGACGTCAAAGAATTTGCAGCCCGATTTCTCAGGCTGGCCCACTTTTGTTCGCTCTGGACTAAGACCTAGAAACTCCACCTTCCCTCCTGTTTCTAATTTTCTAGTCCAAGAAATCTACCCAAAACAACTATACCCAGTACAATGCACTTATTCATTATAGCATATAAACAAACATGTTTTGTGTAAGTCTGTAAAACGGAGTTGGCAGAGGAGTTGGCAGATATCTGGTATGTAAATCCTCTCGACCATAGTTATTAAGGCATCACTTAAACGTCGTCTAAGCGATAAGATGGTTGGAGAAGGGCAAGACGTTGCCCTGCCTTGTGTGCATCTCCAAAGCGGTCGGAGGAGTCAACGCCCGCAACTATATCGGCACCCAAGCGGCGAGCGACTAAACCAGAATAGACCCGAGCAAGCAACAGCTGAAGCAAAGAGAGAAGGGTGAACACACCTCTAACCCTATACGGCAACGCCTCCATCTTGCCGCTGGCTGCTCCCATCTCAGCATCATCCCCATCGTCCGTCTCGACGACACCTTCATCTCGCCGCTGCCCGCTCCGGTCTTGGCGTCATCCCCGTCGCCCATCGGCGTCTCGGCTCAGCATCCTCTCCAACCTATCTCCGTCGCCCAGCAGCAAGGTACACCCCCTTCTCCCCTCTGGAGCGGTGGAGTGGCTGCCGACGAGGTATGGCTCGGGTCTCGCCGACGCCTGTAGAGGAGAAGAAAGAGAACGAGAGAGAAGCCGAGCTCGATGATTCGATCTGCAACGGCGGCTAGGGTTAACAGGGCCGGCGTTTTAACGGAGAGAAGTTAGCATTTTTGCAATTTAGTCCTCATACTTCTATGAAATTACAATTAAGTCCTCACTCTTTGAAGAGAAATCGATATTTTTGCAATTTAGCCTTCAGACTTCTATAAAATTGCAATTAAATCCTTCTCTCTTTGAATTTCTTCTAATTTAGACCTCCAAAGCTCCGTTTTCTTCGCCTTACGATGTGTATAAGACGTCGCCTCGCCACGCGCCTTACCGCTTAAAAGGTGTGAGAAGGGTGGGTCGTCTTGCCTCACCGTACCGCCTTAATAACCTTGCTCTCAACATCTCTGTAATGGTTCTAGTTCACCGACGGATGCATTGCCAACAGATGTGTGCACATTATTTACGACACTGACCTGCATTAACAGTACAGGAACATCGGTATTGGTGGGACAAAACTTGGAACCAAAATGTTTAGTTGGCATAAAAAACCAATACAGTTGCCGCATAGAAGAGCTCTATGTGGATTATACGATTCGCAAATCAAGTAGCTTAAACATCATGTTATCAATACTTATCATCATACATTCATACTAGTATGGAAACATGAAGGCTCAAATGGCGTACCACTTCAGGTATTTTGTGATATTGTTAACAAGAGGCACCATTAGCTCTGATTTATAACATGATGTCACAAAATTGACCATCACTTCTGGAGCTCCAGTGCTCACATTTCTGGAAAAAAACGGAATCTTTAAAAGTGCTCATCATGCAAAAAGAATTGCTCAAAAGGTAACAAAAGGTTGAATAATTATTTTGTTTGGGTGGGAAACAACTACATGACTTGTCCCTGCCTTATCAGCTATACTTTATTTTCAATTAAAAAAATTATACATAATGACTTACTAGATATAAATATATGGTCAAGCAGTTAATGAAGCCAAAGACACTAACTTGAGTAGCCATTTAAATACCGAAACCATATTATCTTGCTCTATTGTAAAAGCACTGCGTATCAATTCAATTTATAATTCTGTCTTTGTTTATTTGAGTCCATTCCATCGATATCATTTCATTGTTAAGTTCTAGCAATAAAATTTATTATGTCTAGAATTGTATTGTGCATAAAATTTACATGCATTAAATAACAGATAAATATCATATTACGAATAAAAAATGTCTAGAATTGTATTGTGCATAAAATTTACATGCATTAAATAACAGATAAAACATCATATTATGAATCAAAATGCAATACAGACATTTAAGTTTTAGCCTTGGAAAATGAGATACAGCATGGCTGGTTGAACAAGTGAAACACAATCAGATGGGCCACTACACCTTCCAGTTCTTATCATAAGATGCTTGAGAAACCCAATGTGCTTGTGGACCTCGTAAGGTGTGTGTGGGCAAGAGCCGGATCCATCCAACTTTCTTGAACAACTGTAAGAACCTATGGAAATTAGCAATTAATCAATTCAACATTCCATCATCTGTAATCAAACACAAAGAACCAATTTGCTATGTACCCACCAATTCAATGATAGTACAGTAACATAATCACAAAAAAATGAACAAGCAAACAAACAGTGAACTCCACCACCATCAGTTAACAGGTTGGTCCCAGAAATGCACCCAACCTCATTAACTCCACAACGACTTAGCATTAGCAATGCAATATGGTATAAGCAATCAAGTTTTCAGCCATTTACACAATCACCAAGTTACATAGTTCTAGACTTCTAGTACAGAATGATCATAAGAATTCAACAAACAGCTTTCAACAATATACTTCTGCACATGATCCTAGCAATGCACGTGCATATTTGTCGAATGTAACGTTTAACTCCAATGCACGACCTCATTAATCAGTACCAACAGCAGACACTACCTAAACCACCCTTATTCTGCAGTTGGGTATTACAAAAATTCACACAAATTAAAAGGCCAAACTTTAACGCTTCAAGTTGACGAACCAGTCCAACCAGAAAAGTACCAATGCACCTATGGTGTACCACCGCACTTCAACAGATCTAAAATTTAAATTTAGCATAAACATATTGAATCCAATACATCATCATCGAGCAGTTCATCACCTTATCTGCCGGCTCGCTCTGCAGCAAGCACTACTCGACATGAAGCACCATGTCGAAGAACCCTGGTGCGCGCAATCCAAGCGCATTAGCCTCCCTCTCTTCCCCCCTTCACCACCTCCTCTTCCTGCTCCTCCTACCACTCCCTTTACATCCACCTCTTTGTCCCAAAAGAGAACTCCATCTGCAAAGATGAAAACCAAAAAAGGCGTCATCTTTCGCACACAAAACACTTCCTAAACCCCCACTGCACACCGAAACCTCACCTTATTCGGTTATTCCTGTACCGAAATATCTCATCGCACGGCACGATGGGCTCAAGGATGGAATCGAGCCCCGAGGTCTCCAAGTTCTTGGGATTAAACTTGCCGAAGTTTACCAGCAAATCGCGAACCTGGAGGTACTTGTGGATTTGCGCAGCGTACGCGAGTGACTTGCAGCCGCCGCAGTCAGCGTCGAGGGGGCCTCGACAGCGTCATGGTGGGGCTCGAGCGTCCTGAGCTTGGAAGCCTCGGCGAAGGCACCGCGGCGGAGGCGGCGGACGCGGGCGAGGAGGCGCTCGCCGGGGAGAGCGCCGTCGCAGAGCAGGACGAAGGTGGAGCCGGCGACCTTGCAGACGCCCTTCCCCTTGAAGGTGAGCGTCTCGCAGGTGAGCTCGAGAGTCTCGCCGCGCTTAGGAAAATAGCCCTTGCGGGGTGGGGCCGGCGGCTGCTGGGGTGGGGTGGGAGTAGGTGCAGGGGCTTCCGGAGCAGCGGCCGTGATGACGAGGAGGCGGCGGCGGTGGTGGAGGGGAAGGCGGCGCCGAAGGAAGGCGCCGGAGAGCGGGGGAGAATGCGGCGGCGGCGGCGGCCACCATGAGGGCGGTGGGTGCGGCGCGGTGTGGATGGCCGTTGGACGGTGGAGATGGCGCGGCAGAGAAACCGAGGATGGCGGTGACGGTGGAAAGTACCCTGTCCAACGGGCCCACTTGCCAGTCAGAAAACCACGCAAGGCGCAGTTTGCAGCATGAACCCTGATAAAACTTATATATCCATAACCCTGCTAGAACAGCAAATCGTGACCTACTAGGGTCTAGGACAAGATTATTGTCAAGGCTGTTCTAAAGGGCAGCATGATTCATCATACATAAAACACCCAAAATCCTAGAAAACATGGAGTTCATAAAAGAAAAATCACTCGTATGCATGTATAGGTGAAGTGCCCAACTGAAAGAACTAGTAAATATTTATACAGTCTTACTGTAAAACAACACCTGGCGTGATCACTTCCCATGTTATCTCTTCCATCTCCCATCCACGTTTCTTTATAAGTTACCCTTCCTTTTTCACTCCAAACAAATCCACCTCCTCCTAGGGCTCAATGGCGCATCCTCTTCACGAAATGCCATGCTATTCTAAAATAGGGAAGCGGTGTGGGGGAGCATGTGGTGTAGTGATGGGGTGCACATGGCTTGTAGCATGGTGTGAGGCAGCTTGGCGGCTGCTCAAAGAGGACAAAAGGTTGGTTAGTGTCATTTTTTTTTGGGCTGCACTTGTGGTTTTAAAACATTTGTGTGAGAGATTACGAATAATGAAACTCACGTGTGGTTTTTGCCGATATAAATGAAGTCGGTACAGTATGTACTACAATTAACTAGTAGAGCTTATCTTAAAAAAAATACTCCGTTTAAAAGTTAATTACTATAGAAAAGCCAAAAAACAGCTTTTAGAAGCCGAAAAGAACAGAGCCGTAGACTTGATAAATTTTTGTAGCTATTTTCTTTTACAAATTTCCGTTTGCATTTGGGAAACATGTAGTGATTTGTTTTCTAAAAACATATAGATGATTTTTTAATATAGTTTTGGTTGTTTTATGAATTTTTTATTTACCTTTTTGAATACACCAGATGGTTCTACGTATTTTGTATCATTGGTTTTGTGTGACTTAAGATTATAGTGCCCTCCAAAAGGTCCAGGTTTATTTCACAGCCTTCGGTCTAGAAACGGCATAGAAAAGAAAAAAGACGAACATGCATATCACAGGACTATATCACACATATTTTTCCCCCTGTTTATCACAATTAGGGCTGTAGAAATCCCCATTACTGATCCGTAGGCATAGTAATGCAATACTCTTCCAGGTCGAAAGAAACAATATTTTTCCAACGGCGAAACTGACATAACCAGGTTTTACAGGTACATCAATGCAAAGATACGTAAATTTGCCTCGCCAAACTTCCGATGGCTCAAGGCCCACAAGGAGGCCCAAGCCCACGCCGCACCGCATCCCAATTAGTACTCCTCGCCCTAATTTTCAAACGGGCCAAGTTACATATACCCCCCTGGAACCGCACCCACCTCGCAAACCGGCCCTTCGCCCGTCCCCTGCTCCCTTCTCCTCCCCCTGCTTGTATCCTGCGCCCGCCAAGCCGCAAGCAACACAACCGGCCACCGCGCCCGCTCGCCGCCGCCTCTCCCTCTCCGATCCAGCCCCGCTGCGCAGAAACCATAGAACCCTAGCCCCAGGTAGCCCCCTCGCTCTCCTTCTCGCGCCCCTCGCCTGGCGGACGCGTTGCGGCGGGAGCCCGACCAGGCCGCGGCCGCGCGGCGCCGAGCTGCGCGCGCGGTGCTCTCCGCTCGCGCGATTTGGCCCAGATCCGAGGCAGGTGAGCTTCGTTCAGTAATTGCTTGTTGGAATTTTCTCGGGGAGGTTGATGTAATCTCTGATGAGATGGTATCGGTCGCGGGTGGGCTCTCGGGTTGGGAAGCCGTGGGGATTTTTTTTGCGGTGGTTTTTGGGCGGTTTTGTGGGAAATTTGCGGCTTTTGCCGCCGTTTATGGTGTTTTCTTGGTCTCCCCGAGTAGATGTTTGCTTGATCTTTTGCAGTTTTTCCTCTCTCGTGGTTTGGTCGCGTTGTGAGGTTTTTGGTTTGGAGGTTTCGAGTTTTTTTTTGTTGTTGTTGCTTTTGGAGAAGATTCGATGGGGAATTTGGGGCCTGTGAGCTGCGGTTTTCGATGGTTTGTTCTCTCTGAGCAGATATTTGCTTCGTTCGCTTGGATTTCTTCTCTCTGAGACGATTCCGTTGCCTCAAGTTGTTTGTGCGCTTGAAACTGAGAGATTTCTGGGCGTTCGTCGTGTCTTTTCTGCCGCGAGGATTCTGGCACGAATTTTTGTGAGATTGCTCGTGCGTTGTGATCTCCGATGAGATGTTTGCTCTGTTTCGTTTCTCGTATCTTCTGTTAAGATTTTGGCTTGTATTTTGATTGGCTGCCCTCTTTGAGTGGTAGCTGCTCCCTTTGGCGTCAATTTTTCCCCCTAACCTTTCTGATTTGGTATCTGCTGCAGAATTTCTCTCCTTTGGTTTGGGGATCCGCAATGCCGTTATCTACTCGCGGATCTTATCTAACTTGGTTGGATACGTTGCTTCGAACAAGCAAAGGTTTTTGGTTATCGGGTCGGCAAAATTCCATTTTTTTTCGTAAGAGAATTCCCTGGAAAGTTTTTTTGTTGGATGCGGATGGAGCAGCAGTTGATCTTCCCTGAGTTTTGGATTTCTTGCGTTTCAGTTTGATCGGTTTGTGGATTTTGGAGGCACCTTGCTACGACATTCAAAGTTTGTGCGGAAAATGTCGAGTGAAGTTTGTTTCTTTTGCATCGGTTGTGTGAAGTCTCGAACTCCGGATTTTTCTAATGAAATCCACTCTTTTGGATGGTTTCTTATCGTTTATGAAGCCGATAACTTTATTTGCTTTAATCTGATTACTAAGTGGATTGCAGAAAGAGGTGTTATTTATTTGATCCTTTTCACTGCGTATGTGAATTTTGGAGTAGTACTACAAGACTACCATCCTTGTTCTCTGTGTTGGGATTTGGGAACACGTATAATTTCCTTTTATTTCTTTGAGTAATAATGTGGAACGTTTGAAGGCGGGAGGAAATTAGTTTTCTGTGTAATTTATAACCGAATGTATATAGGCATTAAGTGTGTGTGTGCGCGCGCGTATATGTGTGTGTGTTATATAGGCATTAAGTGTGTTTGTGTGTGCACATGACTGTGTGTATGTGTGTGTTAACTTTTGCATTACTGAGCTTGCATCTGTGGTTCGCAGCAATATTTGTTTGATCACAAGTCAGGGACGATTTTAATGGGTCCAGAAAAAGGTTCTCGAACAATCACCAAGATCACAATGAAAGGACATGAGGATCAACAGCATCGCGAGGATCCAATTAGTTCAAGCAAGGTTAAACTACAAGTAAGATATATAAAGACTTTATGATAGGTAGATTTAGATGGTGACCAGTAATTGTAGCACCACATTTTCTTAAAATATCATCGTGCTCTGCAATAATGTGTTATTCACTTGTTTTCTGTCTCTTTCACTAAAATGTTTTTATTTCACAGAAGAGGAAAATGTCAGACTTCGGTCCCCAATGGAGCAAGGATGAGCTTATGCGATTTTATGAAGCCTACCGGCGACATGGAAAAAACTGGAAAAAGGTTTGGTTTTCAATTTTCTGTTTCTCTTTGGTTTTTCTTCTTTCCCATGTATCTTTTGAGGCATAATGAGAAAGCTGTTTGTTGTCTCTTTGCAGGTCAGCGCAGCAGTGGGTGGCAAATCAGCAGATATGGTAGAAGCTCTTTACAGTGTGCATCGGGTGAGTTTATGTTCTAATGTTAATATGTCCTAGCTGTTTGCAAAATTTACCATCTTGCATCTCTACCATTTACTGGTTTTGACAAACTAAAATGATAATTTGCTTATACAGACAGGACATCATATTGCAGAAATAATATTAATCTGGGGGTTCATGTTTCAATGAATATTGAATATCTGGTTCTAGTATATAGTTCAGCTTGCAGTCATGTTACACACTATGATCTTTGTTTAGATCGACATGGTTTAATCTGATAAGCCACCTTAAAGTATTTACGGATTGGCATTTCTTGTTGTAGACTTTCTTATCTCTTCCAGAACGCGAAGGAACTGCCATGGGATTTATTGCATTGGTGACTGGTCATCACAATGTTGTGGTAAGCTTATGATGATTTACTTGTGTGTTGAATGTTCTATTGATTGTTTAGCTTTAGTTTTGGACATGTCAAATTGCAGTTTTTGCCATAGACAAAGACAAGTTCTATTATATAACTCTACAGTGATGAATGATGATGGATGATACTAACCTTGAAAATAACAATCAATCTGGAGTGGCTTGGAACATTGCAATGATTGCATTGTAGTTCATATTTTGTAGGCTCTGAAGTATGCTTTTATACAAATGGGTGATTATCCATAGGTTGGGGAAGGAAATACAACATGGAAATATACGTGTTAAAGCAAGAGAATGAATGATAATGCTTGATAAGGAAGTTAACCTAGTTTCTGAGTTTTGACTAGCATGAAGCCCAATTAATACTTTCTCAATGGCAGGATGAATTCCCAAGTCATAAAGAAAGTGATCAAACGGTTAGAACATCTGGGAAGACACAGGGGAAGACACAGAACAGTGGAGAAGCTGCACAACAGAAAGAGAATGAAGCACCTCACCCTCACCACTCCTATCATGGAAGAAGAATTTCTAGATGTTCATCTTCTTTCAGAAAAAGATACTATGGAGGCAAGTATTGTATGGCAAATATGTTATGTCCTTTCTTTCTTTCTTTCTTTTCTTGCCTTAATCATCTTTCAGCTGCACTCAAAATGAAATTTAAAAAGAACAGATCGGGAAACATTTTCATTGGATAATATCATATTCTGTTGGCTTCATAGTTTTGATCATTTTCATAGGAAAATATCATATTCTGTTGTCTTCATAGTTGTGAACTTGTGATAACTATTGTGTGTGTTTTCAGAACTTGTCAGGAACATCCAAAGTCATCCTATTGGGAGACGTACTCCTCGTGTACCAGTTATAGTTCCTGCAGACATCAATGCTACTGACGATGCCACACCAGAAATTAAAAACTCTGTCAGTTCTACCAAAAAGGCTAATGAAGAGATCAATAATGATGGCACTATCTTTGCAATGAATGGGTGCTCTCCTGATAGAAGTTCTGGAATCACGGAAGCAACAAAGGTTGTTCAAGGTCAGACTTTCTTGGAAACCAAAGGAACTGGAGACACTGAGATATCTCAGACTCAGCAACAGTTGAAAAAGAGAAGAATTGAGCTCAGCATGGATGAATGTCAGACCAATAAAATTGAGCATGAAACCACGATAGTGGCTAGAGAAGGGAATAACTTTCCAGATTATCAGAGACTGAGCGAGTTATTTTCTCCAGGTATTTTTCCCAATGATTTTGGTTGTTCCCCTGTCATTGGTGACAAACTCATTATTTGCCCTTATTCCTCCAAATATATGAGTTTCCAGTTCCATTTCCTGTTTATAGGGCTAGACAGTTGTTGCTCTGCTATTGTCATCATATACAACTTATCCATCAGATTTGCTTTGTCACTTTCTTCTGACTGCCTTCTTGGCCATATTTGGAAAGCTTGAGCCTGTGCACACACCCCATAAGCCCTTGAGCTTGGGCATCAGGATTGGAAAAAGTTTGTTTCAACTTCTTAATAGCTAATGCAATTATACAAATAGAGCTTAAGGTCACTGAAAGCTTACGGCAACCTTTTGCTCAAAATCAAGATCCCACAAGCACGCCATTTGTTAGTTTCTTCAATTTTATCTCTCTTTAAATATTGACGAAGACTTCTATCTGGAATTTAAAATCATGGATGGAGTTTATGTGAGTTTTAGATAATATTATAACGTTTCTAAATTGACCTACGAAAATGGACCGGTTAATGCCACTATTTTTTTTAAAGATAGAGGACACTCAAACTCCTGGTTCCCATGCATAGAAGACCAAAAGAAGTCTTATGGTAACTTGTCGCCCCACTACCAGTGAAAAGATAAAAAAAGAAGTTTGGCACCAAATCATTACAGAGCCATTAGATGACCAATAAAATACAACCTGAATAAGAACACATCCATAATATTTGATTAATTATCCATCAAGTTAATATCTCCTGCTACCTAATTGCTGTTCAATGGAGTTTCCTTGTCATATGTGATTGGGAAAGGCTTCTACTACTTCTTCAGTTGACTTTATGGGCCTGTTTTTTGGGCTGTAGCTTATAGCTTTTGGCCATAATGCGAGCGCTCGTGTGAACGAACCGAAAGCCGATAAGCTGCTTCGAAACGGCGGTGGAGAAGCAGTCTCGTTTGTTTGTTCGAGGGAAGTTATAAGACATAAGTTGAAATAAGCTGAAAGAATAGGCCATTGGTACTGAAGATTAATCAGCAACTGGCTGAATGCCCGTACGTTGCTACGAATTTTTAAAATCTATTATATTACATATTTTAAAACTCACGGGTGGTAAAAAATTTTAGAATATGTATACAAATATGTTCTAAAAGTTTTTAAATCTGTCAAGTAAGTCGGAGGCGGAGGATGCGAGGGGAGAGAAGAGGAGGAGCATGGCCCACGCGTCAGCCCGACCTTTTCTACGAGGAGTGGAAGAACTACCTACATGTAGATCTGAACGACTAATCTTTGATCGGATGACTGATAAGAGAGGAGGGAGAACGGACCGACGACCACCAACTTATATTTTTATAATAACTAGTTATGTACCGTGCGTTGCAACGAAACTCATTAAATATATACATAATAATGCTATAGAAGAGAGTTGCTTTGATCGGTTGAAAAGTAGAGAATAGTGAGAAGTTGAATGAATAGAGCGGTTGGAGGAGAATGAACCTACAACCACCAACTCCTTCTTTTATAATAGTAATAGATACAAAACATTTAACTGCTGTTGTTTGCAGATGAGATGTTGGTCTTAGATGTATTGGAGAGTCTGGTGACTGTACCCAGTAAAGGGTCACAGCCTAAGATTCCTTCAGGTTAGTCATATTTTATCATATCTACTAGTTCGTCTTGTTTGACATTATATGTTATTCAGGAGTGTTGATCATTGCCTACGCTTCTGTTTTTCTCATGTACTGATCCAGGTACACTTGGAAAGAATAATTCTGCGTTATCTCACAAAAGGGAGGAAGGGCCTTCTCCAGTTGATCAATCTAAACAAGGGAAGCAAGTTAGTGAATGCAGTGCTTCCAAGACTAGGAAGAAAAGGAGAAAGAAGTTATTAGATGGAGAGGTAAGATATTGTGAATAGTGAACTATATGTTATATGTACAATCTGAATCCAAATTTGGAATATCCCAATTAATTTGGTTGATTGATGCCCATTTTCTAATTTGAGTCAACTATTTCCCCTGGCAGTGTAATGATTTTCTTCTGGGGGTGGGGGTTAACTGATCTATAGTAATTGTACTTAATGTGTTCATGCTCATGCTGTCAGTGTTCACACTTCGATTATTCTTCAATTAGATGTTACCATTCTTGCATTTTTCAACTTTAGTTTGTCACTTCATCCCATTAAGTTCATAAAATTCTGGAAAGTTATTCCTTATTTGTTAATAATGGGGCATTTCGATCAATATATGTCCACTATCTCATGTTTATTCCTTTGAAGTGCACCTTAAATATCAGTTAACATTGATATTGTATGTGTGAAATCCAAACACAAGTGAGAAGGTAGATGTTAGTCATCTTATGGGCCATCATTCACCAGAGTAAAAATGACATGGAGATTTATATAGGTTCGAGGTTCCAAGAAGACCGCTCTACTCCTGAGCCAACAGGGGTTATCTCTGAGGAACGAATCCCCGGGGCCTCACCAATTTAAATATGCTTTTTATTGCTCAAGAGAGCTTCTACAAATGAGAGATACATGGGGTATTTATAGGCCTTTAGGCCTATACAAATTACAGGAATACCCTTTCATGAGATAATTAGCCCATAGGGGTATTGCTGTCTTTTCTAGATAAAACTGCAATTCTTCGATCTGTACGTAGGTGTCTTCCGCAGAGTGGGCCCTGTTAGTGGAGCAATGAATTATTCCCTCAACAATCGATGTGTTCTCCAGTATTAATCTCTTCAGTTAGTCTGATGACAATTCTCTTTTGTCATACTTTTTTCACAGATGCCGCTTGAAGAACAAAACATTTCTGGTAATAATTTAGTTTTACCCGAAGCACGCCAGGTTAATACCACTGAGCGTCCCTCCTCCTTGAATTCTGACTCTCAAAGAGGAGCAATAGATTTGCCTGAATCAACTGCAAATATTTCCACTGAAGTATGCCCTGATGCGCCAATGGAAATTAAGCCTAAAATAAATATGTCAAGAAGGAGCAAAAGAAAATCCAAAATACAATGCAGAACAAAGTTAAATCTGTCAAGAAGGAGCAAAAGAAAATCCAAAATACAATGCAGAACAAAGTATGTCTCTTGCAATGAAGGTGCAGATAATTTACAGGTACAATGATAATTAATCAATACTGCACATTCAGATATGATACATGGTAGACTTTTCTCCTAACTCTGAATTTTTTCAGGCAAGAAAATTGCTGCATTGCTTGTCATCTGAATTGCTTCGTAGATGGTGTACATATGAGTGGTTCTACAGCGCAATTGATTATCCATGGTTTATGAATAATGAGTTTGTGAGCTACTTGGATTTTGCAAGACTGAGCCATCTGTCAAGACTGACTCGATATGAGTGGAGCACAATACGAAGGTATTAATGAGAAAACCTTGGAGGTTGTAGCATTGGTTTCTTTTTTATCATCATTTTGTAGATGTTTTGTTTCTTTGCGCTATGCACTGAAATAATTTTTACCTGCAGTTCTCTTGGCAAACCCCGACGCTTTTCTAATCATTTTCTGGAAGTAGAAAAAGAAAAACTTCAGGATTATCGTGAAAATGTTAGGAATTACTATGCTCTACTAAGTAATGGTTCTGAGGATTCTCTACCAGCAGACCTAGCTAGGCCATTTTCAATTGGTCAGAAGGTCATTTTTCGTCACCCAAGTACTAGAGAACTTTGTGATGGTAAAGTGGTGATGATGGAGCGGGATTGCTACAAGGTCCAGTTTGATAGGCCTGACCTTGGTGTTGATACAGTAAAGGTATGTATTTGATATTTTAGTTTCTTTCAACAATTAGTGATATGCTTGTCAGTTGTCACATTGTGTAGGCAATTAGGAATTTTCTCATAGTAAGTGTGACATCTCTCTATGGCAGAAGAGCTCAGCCATTAGTTTTTCACTATATGGAGGAAGAATAATCTTTCGTAGTCCGCTAAAGATCGCCCTGGCAATTGAGTACTGCAATTTTTTAATTTCTGAGTTTGTTCCTGTGGAAATGTTGATAATTCCTTTACATATAAGGATTAAGGAGCAGACTGTCAGCCTTTGTAATCCTGCTATGTGTAATTAAAACTTTAACTCTACCGTTTCCATAAAAAATTATAATTAATACATACCAATTGCTTTTCTAAAATTTGCGTCCATTCATGCATTTTTAGTAGTTATTCATATCACGAGGAAAAAATAATGACATTTCAGTCACATTTTCGCTTTTAACTCAGAAAGCATGTGTTAATTGTTATGAATATTGTGCTTTGAAGAGACCGAATGAGTAATATATACAGAGAGTACAAGAAAATATTACAGGGGAATATGCTATATACGGATAAGGAAAGCAAGGCATATTAGGAAAGGAATAATACAATTTCTATTCTATCTCTAATACCCTTAACATTAACAATTCACAATCTTTTGCATTGATGTAGTCAAGACTCTAGATCGTAAGATGATTATTTGGCTTAATGCTACATTTTCCATATGAAGACATGCATAACTGAGCTAATTTATTTTCAGGACACTGATTGTATGCCTGTAAACTGGTTGGATAATCTGCCAGTCGACCTCAAGAAGAGGAGCTCCCTCTCAAATAATGCACACAGCAAACTGGAGATTGGGCACATTCCAAAGCTTACTCCAAAAGATAGCTGGGATCATATCATGAATGTACTTTCCATATCCGAGCCATCCAAAAGTCTGCAGATAACATCAGATGAACAGCTTAAGGTTTTATTCTGTCCAAATTAATTTTCTAAGGAGCATAAATATTAGAGTTTATTGAAGGTTCAATATATAATTCTTATGCAGGTTAAAGCTACTATATATTTATGATCATGAACAGCAAATGCTGCTCGGTCCATGACTGTTCTGTAAAATGCAATTGCTCATGATTGTAGTGTCTCAGGGCTAATTTTGATTAATGTATTTTCCCCCAGGTTGAATCTGCTGTAGATAGTGAAAGGCTATCCAACAAGAGTACCATTGGCAGATGTGCACCATTGCACTCACTCCAGTCCGTTGATGACACTGTACAACCTATAGGTCGCTCAAACAGCAGCAGTGGTCACAATGATGAGCTAGATTCTTATATTACTGCATTTGTCCAAACCTCACTTTCACAAGCCAAGCAGATTGTTGGCGAAGTCATGCAGGTAAGTTGAAGTCTAGCTGGCATTCACAACTTCTGTGCAATCAAGGCATCATTGTATTTTCACTCATTATGGTGTTGATGTGTTGCATAGGCAATGTCTGAATACGGTAATGATCCTCGAGAAGAAGAGACATGCACATCAGATCAAGCAACAAATCGTAGAAGCCCGGAATATGACGCTACTCTACATGATGCCCAACTTCCATCCAACCTGATAGCGAACTGCATTGCCACTATTCTTTCAATCAAGGTAAAAACATTTATGGATCCCATCAAAGATAATCTATGGTTAGCACTATTTTTCAATTCACTTCATCTTCCTTTTCCAATTGCATGCAGCACCTTAGCGAATCTCGGTGTCCGCCTGCTAACATAGCAGGTGTCCTGGAGCGCGCTTCCTCAATGCTACGCCCAAGCTGTTCAGAGAACCTCACAATCTACAACGACATAGAGAATTGTATCTCTGTCATAAAGAACCAGATACTAGCACTTGTGCCAATAACATCGGGCTTTGCCGCCGTCTAACTGTGACTTGGGTAATTTTATCGAGAAGAATTGCTGAATGACAGCAAGGCAAGGCATCTTGAGGAAAGCGAAGACTGCCATGCCGGCATGAGCTTGGATATGCAGCATTTGGAGAAGACAATGAATCGTTGACGTGTTTCTGGATTGGCTGTCCAGCTCCCTTGTAATCTGTATATAGACTCTTGCACGAATAAACTTCAAAGTTTTTAGTTTCTCAGATTTCTCAAATACAGATTCAGTTCAGGGGAAATTGTTAGTATTCTAGTTAATAATTATGATGTGTACGCTCATGAATACGAAGTGCAGCTGTTTTCACATACTTGTAATAAGCATCTCAATTGTTGGTACATCTTAATCTTAATGGAAAATTTATGTGCTAAAGAAGGAAGCCAGGAATGCTGGCTGTAATTTCCTTCGTCTCGTAATTTTTCAAATTATAGATTACAATGAGCGGCAAATGTTAGAAGATCTCCTTTGGTGTGGCAAATAGTCAGTTTTCCGTTCGATCGTGACCTCGCCCGCGCCGCGCTTGCCACAGCCGCCGACCCAGCTTTCCTCCCTCTCCCACGCCACCGCCACCACCGCTCCGTCCGCTGTTCGCCCTCGCCCTCCTCCCTGTCTCCTCCCCCGGTGTCCCCACCGCCGTCGCTCCCTCCTGCCTTCTGTGCCACCGTCGTCACCCCCGATAGCCGTGTGCCCTAGATCGCCATACGTCACACCGTCACTGCGAGTTCGGCCGTTTTACTTGCGCTAGCCCCGCCTCCCTCGCTCCCCTCATTCCCTACCAACTTCCTGGGGGTGAGGCGGTGCCTTCCAAGCTGTTGGCGGCAGCCAAGCCCTACGTGAGAGGCGGCAGCGGCTGCAGGCGCCCTAGGGAAGAGGAGGCGGCATCCTCGCGGCGGCGGTGGCCAGAGGCGCCCTAGGGGAGAGGAGGCAGCGTCCACCGGTCCACGTCGCTGCTGCCGGTCTGCAGTACTACGCTAGATCATTGGTCTCAGAAGGGCGTCGGCCGGGTTGGTGGCAACCATCCGCATGAGCCTTACCCCCCTGCGCCCTTGTGCAACCAGAAATTTGGGCTTCCCGGAGGTCGTCATGACCTCCGTGGCCTAGGCACCGCAGCTGATATATTCGCCGGTGAGCTGGATGTTAGCCTTTTACTCTCTTTGAGGCTTACTCTCTTCAACCTCTACCGCAATGCTTTTCTGGTATGATTGAAATTAGTTTTCTCGGATGCCTAGGTTTGTGATTTCCAGTGATCCAATTTACCACTTAATTTCTAGGATGTCTATGGTCGGGAGGTGCACTGGTTTAAGTTTTGTATCTCTCCATATCTAACGTGAGCTTGATTTGTCACGGTGATAATCGGTTTTACCTTAGAAATTTGATCACTGATATCTAATATTTGAGTCTATTGCAAAATTTTTGTGGGCCCTCTTGCATGCGTTTGTTGATTGCCGTACGTAGGAAGCTTGTTGTTGATTGGTTGCTTCTAGCGAATCTTTTGTGAGAGTTCGAGTCTAAAATAATTTAGGGATTGTGTTGAACCCGTGTGGAAAATCTTACAGACTCCTAAGAGTTATATAAACTTGTATATATCGCCTGTTGATGGGACCACAATTATTTTTAAGATAACCAATATTGCTTATTCTCGGGTTGATGTTACGCGCTGCCTTTGAGAATTGGGTGATTTTCTTGAGAATACCTTCGTTATTCTTATACTTCCTTGTGATTCACAGGAGCAGCGACACGTCTACTTGTGTAGTCAGGTAGACGGGACCACAAGTGTGTGGTTGGACGAATTCTTTTGTCGCAGGTTGCTGTTCTAACAGTGGTTGACGCCATCGGCTCGTTAGGTTGCACTGCTCCAAAGTTATCCTTAATCCTACATCATGAAGATCGAGCCTCCCGTATCATACATTATTTAAGATTGGCCAATGTCATTCGCGATTC
This sequence comes from Bonia amplexicaulis, assembly GCA_036346245.1. NCBI lineage: Eukaryota > Viridiplantae > Streptophyta > Magnoliopsida > Poales > Poaceae > Bonia > Bonia amplexicaulis. Next base: position 37,474,574 of record CM070736.1, on the reverse strand, counting down.
ATCTGGATCAATTCTACTTAAATGGTTAGTCTTGCTAATGTCAATAGGAAATGTTATAACATTATGTAATTGTTTACTAGTAGACATACTACCATAAACAGGATAGAATGAGAATAGAATGCTCAACTTTGCGTCTGTCATCAATGAGGCTTGTGAATGTGAATTTTGGACACATGTGGCACCGTAGTAATCTAAAATTCCAAATTTGGCTCCCGGTGCAAAAATTCCAAAATCGGCCCCTTCCCGACCGCGAGATCACCCGTGGCGACACTGGCGAGTCGTGCGGTGTGGCACCGCACGACAAGATTGTTCACGGGTCGTGCGGTGCCACACCGCACGACCGCCCGCCGCCCCGCCCGGCGCACGTCCGCCGCGCCCTACCAAGACGACCGCCGCCGCATGTTCGCGCCCGATCCGACGACCCCCGCAATGCCGATCGCGAGATTCCTTGCGCTGGTGCTGTCCAATCCGTCCCGAAAGCGGCGTGGGTTGCATTATTTTCACAGCATACACGCGCTGTCTGCGGCTCGATTGCATAGCCCCCCTCCATGAGTGATGAATGGGCATTTAAATGGCGCGAGCAATGCATCCGATATGTGAAGTTCATTTGCGTGCGGGTGAAGACCGAGCGAGCGAGGAAGGCAATGAGGAGGCAATGAGTGAGTGAAAACACGAAGATTTGAGTTCTTTTCGTTTGGTTTCGTGGATTTGGCAAGTATAAAAGTTGTAGATCGTCTCGTGAGCTTCAAATAGAGGTAAGTCTTGTGCCCGTCCAACTATATTTTTTTGTATATCATTAGTCCGTAATTAAGCAAAGCGTATTTTGTTAATGTTATTTTATGTCAATCTTTGGTACGGCATGTATTTGTAGCTAAATTTTTATATGTAGTTGTAGTGTATGTAATGTTGTAGGTTATTTTTGTGAACACACGTATTGTAATGTAGTTTCATTAGTGTGAAAATATGAACTTGTAGATGTGTAGATATTTAGAAAATACATATTTATGTTAGAGTTTTGTAGATGATAACAATAGTAGCGAATTAGAAACATAAAATTAGTACGTTTACGGAAGCACTAGGTATACTATGGGCGGTGGTAAAAATAAATTAAAAATGAAGTACGCTAGTGGGTGTTTGATGGTATGATTATTGCATATTTTACACTATGAAGGTTGATTATGCTCTTAATATGTAATGGGAATTTAGCATTAATAGAAAAATGGAAATGAAATTGGTTAGTTGAAGGCATGTTCAAGAAAATATTACGAAAGAAATGAAGAGAAATTACTTATTGCATTTTTCGCATGAATTGTAACAAGCTTAATGCGAACAATATTGAAAATAAAATAACGTTGTAATGCAATTTTCATTCGTATTAGAAATGGAAATAAAATGAAATGAATATGTAATTTGATGTTTGCTAGAATTTGGAAGTAAAATAGGTAGAAGTAAATTATAGATTTATAAATACCGCACTGTTAATGTTACAATGGGGCAGTGGGGGTGTGATGATACGATTGTTGCATATTGTGTACTGAGATGGTTGATTGTGCACTTATGCTAGGTACGTCATGGCTGACATTCAAGACTTGTTCGTATTCTACGGGAGTGGTCTCGTACGCGACGGGCCGTATGGGGCGGACTGTCTAATTGTGACCGGACCGTGATCCGGCACCGGTTTGAACGCCATGACCTTGTCGACCTACGGAGGTGTGTCCGTTCGGCTCGATCGGTACACCGCAAGGAAGAGTTACGGATCGAGGCGTCTATGCCTCAATGGTGGGTGTTGAAGGGGAGAATGTGGCAACTTCAAGGTGACCAACGATGCGTCGTGGGCCAACTACATGGAGGTTGTGTGCAACCACGATGTTGCGATATATGCCGGACCAATGGTATATGTCGAGTTCGTGGAGAGGATGAATCATCCGCCATGGGTGGTTCTCATGCGGTGGTGCGAGATGTAGTGCCCGGGTTCATCTTGGCGGTCATGAAGACGCTTCTACGGGAGAAGATGTCGGCGAGGAAGTGGGTGATGAAGACCTCAGGAGGCGTGCGGAGAATTTCCGAGCCAACGAAGGTGTGGAGGAGAGGTGGTGGGCCGCCCGTATTGATGTCATGAGTACCTTGGGGACCGGTGGAAGAAGTGGGCAGCGAGGAGGAGGATGATGGAAACAAGCGATTGGAGAGGACGATGATGGCGGCTGCAATTGGAGGGGTGGTAGGTGGTGTTGTCACCACCGACGGTGCGTACGTGTCATCCAGACTGGACGACAACGCAGCGGCATCCCTAGTTCTGCCACAGGCGGAGGAGGGAGAATGGGGGTTCAACGAGGGCACACTCATTTTGGGGCAGTGCTTCCGTAATAAGAGTCTTGTCCGGCGAGCTATTGCTAGATCGCCGTGAACATGAGCCGGACGTATCGGTGCATGTGTCAAACCCGAACACGTACATTGTGAAGTGTGTTGACGGGTCTGTCTTGGCAAAGTTCGTGCACAACGGTTCAAGGGCGCCGCACCGAGTTCGGATAACGGTCTTGCATGATCACGATTGCGAGCTTGCGGGGCGATGCGTAGGCACCGCAACATGACATCGACATATGTTGCGGGTGGTGAGCCACCTCATCGTGGCGGATGTATCCATTTCTCGAAGGTTATAATGGCGGTAGCAAATTCGGAGGATTGAGGTGAGCTATAAGAAGGCATGGAGGGCGAAACGAAGGTCTTTGCACCGTATGTTTGGGACGACGAGGAGGCGCGACGACCGGTCCCAAGAATGCCGCAGCAAATCACGTAATCAAATCCGAGCACGTACATTATGAGCGGGAGAGGGTTCATCCTACGAGGGCCCGACTGTTATATTCTTGACAGTGTTCGGGCCTTCCATCAGCGATACAAGGCTTGTGTCGTGCCGTCCGGTGCTAACGATAGACGGACGTTCATATCCGGCAAGTACAAGGGTACTATCCTCACCATGATTGCGGCGGATGCAAATGACCGATTACTCGGTGGCATTTGCAATTGTGGAGAATGAGAATACGGATAGGCGGCTTTGGTTCCTTGCCAATGTGAAGCGAGCCATAGTGCAAGGTCGTCCCGGTGTGTATCATCTCGGACCGCAATGCGTGTTTCTTTATCTGCGTTGCGACGATGCGAATGGGACGCAGCCCCCTTCCGGTGGAATGATCAAGAACCGTTGGTGCATGAGACATCTTGCGGCGAACTTCCTGAAGGTTCCGTAGCAAGGACTTAATGAAGATGTTTAGAAGCTATGTGTGCGTAATCGAAACGGAAGTTTGACACGTTGTGGAGGCAACTCGATCGGAGGCTAGCAAGCATGTCCGACAGAGCCGGGGCCGTGGAGGAGGCTCCACAAGAGTTGGGGTGTTCACACAATGGGTTCAATCAAATGCACCGACTTGGAGATGTGGTCTTTGTTGCACGACACCGGGGCGAGGTATGGGATCATGACAACTAATATGTCGGAGGTTTACAACGGAGTCTTGAAGGCGCGGATCTCTACCAATCACGGCAATCGTGGACGAGAGCTGGAACCGTACTGTCGGGTATTTTGTCAATAGAGCCATGATGGCGAAGAAGCACCTCGACGAAAACAAGCAATACTCTGAGGTAATGCATGCGTATATGGGGAAAAAGATGGAGAAGAGTCGTTCCCATATTGCTCGACCCATTGATGGCCTAAGGAACAAGTTCGAGGTTCGCCTTAGGCGCGGTACGTCATGGGTCACATCAGAGGGGATCGCAAGCACGTATGCACGATTGATGACAAAGCATTTTGCACCTGCAACAAGCCCCAGCTTCTTCACAAACCGTGCTCCCATGTTTATGCAGCCTGTGCGGTATGGCAGCAAGCGTCGACCCAGTACATCTCCCAGTACTATGACATGCAGCACTTGTATGCAACCTGGAGTGCAGAGTTTCATTCATACGGGGTATACATGCACTACAGAGAATTATGGCCAGGGGAGGTAAAGTGGGTACCAAACGATGCACTGAAGCATGTCGGTCGTGGCGGGACGACAAAGCCGTCGCATCCGCAATGACATGGATGACGACCGGTGGGGATCGAGTTCGGCGGCCAAAGTGTAGGCTATGCAAGACGATTGGGCACTCCCTCAGCCAGTGCCCAAACAGGCCGACATCAAGCAACCCTCCGTAGTAGCAATTACAATATTTTGTTGTACTCCCTGTTGGTTCCTTCCATGTGTTGTTGCTGTGTATGCACTGCTACCATGTGTTGGTTCTATGTATGTATGTCACGCACATTTTATGTTTTTGTACATTCTGTATGTTGTTTGTGTACATTATGTATGTGTAGATGTTGTCTGGGTCATATTTGTGTGCACATTTGATGTATGTGTTCGTACATTCCGCACGTTTCGCTGTCATTACGTTTGTTGTTTACTATATTGTCATTTGTTGCACATTATATTATCAATGTAGACTCACTTGTTTTTCTTATTTGGCGGAGATGGCTTACGAGTTGCTTGACCCCGGTGGGATGAGCGCACCGATGCCTATCGTGGTCGTCGGAGACAGGCCTCAGAGCGCGGTACACCGGGCTGCTGCCCATTGCCCGCATGTTGGATGTACCGCACGCGTTGCAGTTTGATGCGCCGTTGCTCTCCGCTCTTGTTGATCGCTGGAGGCCGGAGACTCACACGTTCCACTTCCGCTGGGGCGAGATGACGGTTACTCTGCAGGATGTGACAATGCTTACAGGTCTACCCTCCGTGGTGTCGCCAGTAGTGCCACCCCAAGGTCGCAGATTGGAAGGTCCATCGGCTCGCCGTTCGGTCATCCGATCCCGGACAACGTAGGCGGTGTGCCACATGGTCGGCTTCGTCGGTACATGACATGTCTGCTCTCGCACATGACGACCAGTGCGGACACACCGTTGCGCACTGCTATTTCGTCGGGTGGGTCTTGTTCCCTAGCACCACCGGAGATTCGATGCTGACCTAGCTACATACATCTAGCAGAGTCCTTGGCGGATGGCTGGCCTGGTGAGGTGCCACAGATATAGGCCGGGATCGGTGTTCTTAGCGCCACATACCGAGGTTTGTGTGATGCCTCACAGCACTACGGCCAATGAGCCGGTCCTAGCCGTGTGCTACGTTCTTCTTGATTGTGGTCGTGGAACACTTCCCGTTGGCGTGCCTTACTTTGGTACTACATGCACCCTCACGAGTTCGCCCGCATTTGTGCGGAGTTGGTAATGGAGACGACGCCGTTGATGGGCCCACCATGGGTACGCGTTGGACGTTGGCTCGGTTGCGGTGGGCCAAGGAGAGACCGAGACGTGCGTACCCGGAGTTCCACAACATGTTCGAGACACTCCACGAGGTAGAGATAGTCTGGTGGCCATGGACTCCACCGTTCATTATGGACACGGCCCCCCACGGATTATCATCTCGGTCGGGCGGGATCACATGTCTTGGTTGACGACTTGCCACTTGGTGTTCTCTCACCGCGTCGAGCCATACAACCCGCAGCCGAGTCATGAGGCGATTCGGCATGTACCGGTTGTCCCACCCCGCCAGACGCCCTATTGCACCCACCACCCACCGGTATGTGATTTCACAGTAGCGTAATTAATGCATTACTTTGTGCCCTTACTAATTGTGGATGTCTCAATTAACTTGCGAGCAATGGAGGAGAGGCGGCGAACGAAGGCGGAGAGGCGTACAACGGGAGTGGACAGACATGTGGCGTGACCACGCGGACACGATGGTTGTGGATGAGAGCCGGCCGTACGACCTCGGCACGTATAGCACATACCTCGAGTGGTACGTTCCACGCACCGCAGAGGCTTCTTGGGCGCGCCACGGCGTCGATTGAGATCATACACGAGGTCGCTATAGAGGCGGTCGAGCCGGCATCGGCGGCACGGCACGCACGAGACGGTAAGAGATTAGTATGTAATTAATGTGCGTGATTATGTTTTAGCGGGTACTTCAGAATCGCAGATTCGACCGATTGCATCGTATCCACGACGAGGCGGCTCGAGCTCTCCATCGTGGGAGAGCCAATTGATTGATCGTCGCTCACCGACGCGCAACATATATGATGACGCCAGTCCGCCATACGGACCATCGGTTGTGGTCACCACGAGATGACGTTGTTGCACGGCGTGGTCGCGGACGGGCCGACCACCACCACCCTCCGCGCCACCGCGGCGGTGCCATCGGACGTCCATCATCGCCACGTCCATCGCGATCCAAAGCCTCGACCCGGCTTCGCTCGCTCGTCGTCCATGCGGTTCGGACCGTCGATGCGACATTTACCACCTATTTGTTCGTGCACTCGTTTGCCATTTATCTCTAACCCCATATTTTTCTTGCAAGCATTTACGACGGATAGCACCACCTACGACCATCGTCATCACGGAGGAGTACGGGAGCGAACAATCTCGCTTTGCCCGACGGGCCCGATCTCGAGACGGCGACCGACTCAAGACAAGACTCTCGGAGGTGCCATTGCCGCGTTCGCTCATGGTGGTCGATCCGGCATGCAGAGCAAAGACGAGTGGTTTGGCCAGACCTACCAAGATTACACGGTGCAGGAGTATGGTGGGTCATCGGCATTTCAGCCTACGCAGGTAAATGCCTTTTGATATTACTATGTATTACTAACAACGATGTGCATGACGTAATTCGGATCTAACATCTCAAGAGCCATAGACCCTCGTCGACCGATTGGTGAGCTCTATTCTCGACCATCCGACGGACCTCCCACGCAGATCGTGCGGCACCACCTCGGACGCAGCATCGCGATCGACCTTCGAGATGCACCGCACTCCCTAGCGAGTTCACCTTCTCCGAGGAGCACATACGCCGTCCGAGGAGGCGGCAGCGAGATCCATAATGAGTTTTTGTAATTCTGATTTCGTAACGTCTCATGGTTTGCTGTAACTATTTATGTAATGTACGTATGTGTAATACATATCCATGGCATGTTTTGCAAATTATTTATTTACATCTTGCTTCACAGAAACATACATTAACCCTCCAAAGACTAAGACACACGATAACAATAAACACAACAATAACCTCCAACACTACACCTTAACGATAACAATAAACACAAGAAAGAAAATAGCACACAACATTAAATTAATCTTCCACTCCAGTCTATCAAAACGATGGCGCATCTCGACGGGGTCGCTACCCCCCACGACAACTCTCTCATGCCTCGCAATGTCGGCCCTACCGCCCATTTCATCCTCCCACACCCAGAATCGGCAACCGCCGGGGGCTTCCTGCGTTTCACGAGAACAATATTGTCAAACATGCCTGCACGATTTGAATGAACCCGAAACAATCGTACTCACCGAGTGAAAGGGGCACTTGTAGTAGTGCCGCCCAGGATTCGTGGCGGTGTGTGAGGTCTTACGTCTAACAACCGTGTTGCATTTTGGGCAAATCACCATTGGAGCGGACGATGCGGTCTTGAGATGACTCATATCGGCCGGGGGTGAGAAGGAATTATAACTATACAGAATGGGAAGAACTAATTCAGGAGGTGAGGGAGAACAATGCGGGGGGCTAGGTGAGGAATGCGGGGGGGCTAGGTGAGGAATGGCTCCCTCTTATAGGCTCGGGGGGCCTCAGTCATAGAGTCCACACAATAAGAATGCGTGACGCAATGCCAACACGAAACAAAACATACATTGCACATACTGAGACAATATGTACAAGTACTACACGCAAGAAATTAAATCAAAACAACATGCTCAAGACCACACCATCAACACAACAACGACCACAACAAATTACATACGACACATTACTAACTTAGTCACTCTTTCTACTTCATATGTTGGCGTTGCATCTGTTGGCGCAGTAGGTGTTCTCCTCATTGAGGGTCTCAATTCGCTCCTCCAACTCAAATATTCGCGCCATAATGTGAATACATAATTGACAATATAACGTTCGTGGGAGGGTCGATCCACCGGAGAACTCGCATTTCGCCATCCGCACGAAAGGAGGATAAAATGAGGCTCGCATAACAAATAAGAAATCATCATAATACTTTTACCCGGATCGTGGGCATCGGAAGAAGCGTCGCCGCCATCGAACTTGCATTCGAGGGCCCGCACAACCGCGTCCTCATTGTGTCAAGCACCGGCCATCTTGGTTGAGCACCGACTTGGTATCAAGCGGTAGTGTGGACCAAATACCTCCTCCTTTCTAAGGAAGGTCTTCTTTCGGTGACCCATATCCGATTGGCCCCTCGACCCGACATGTTATGTTTCACAATGAAGAGGACACACTTTTTTTCGATTTGCGGTTCACGCCTACAATATCATGGGACCCCAACCGTGCTATTTATACTAAACGAGAGAACTTCTGCGGTGGACGTGACAAAGAGGCCGGCTTTGCGCAGTGACATGACAAAGAGGCGGCTGCGTAGTGACGTGACAAAGAGGCCGGCTTTGCGCGATGACATGACAAAAGAGGCCGACTTTGCGCGGTGACATGACAAAAGAGGCCGGCTTTGCTCGGTGGCGTGACAAAGAGGGCGGCTTTGCGCGATGACATGACAAAATAGGCCGACTTTGCGCGATGACATGACAAAGAGGCCGGCTTTGTGCGGTGACATGACAAAAGAGCGCAGCTTTGCTCGATGGCGTGACAAAGAGGGGCTTTGCTCGATGGCGTGACAAAGAGGCCGACTTTATGGGTGACATGACAAAGATCCCGGCTTTGCGCGTGACAAAAAAACACATGGCTACCCTTCGCCTTATAAATTCACGTGCAATGCGTCGCAAGAGAGCACTACACCATCTAACACTACATCTTACATTCCTTCTCCACGTCGAAATGAGCAAAGAAGAACATAAATAGTTGGCGGGAATTCGCGGATAGGATAAATGAAACTAGGCGGAAGGCTAAGGAGGACTCGCAAGAAGGCACAATGGGAGGAGACACGCAACATAGCAGGGCTGCGGCTCGCGAGGAACGAGCAAAGGCTGCTGCGGCCACGAGGTCGACTCCCGCAATGAGCGGCGTAGCAACAACCCCATCCCGGACGTCCCCAACGAGCGTTCGCGCAACTCCCACGAGGGGAGACACCCCCTTTGTTGGTGCGGGGACACGTGCAAGTTCATAAAATCGAACGAACGCATCACCCGGTATGCGTTCGGGTTGCGCAAACTACTCCGATGAATACCCCAATCGCCGTTTGACACCTCATCCTATCGACAACCCAGAACGAACACATGCACCATTTTTCCCAACAATTTCTCCTTCACATCACGTACTAACAATCTCCCTCGTTTTACGGTCTCGGAGCCCCTATGTAGCTACCGCAAATGGATCGATCTTGAGATCCACCCCGACCAATGGACCATCGACTTGAGGTGGAATGTCAAACAGGACAAGGAGTTGCTGCGGGAGGAGCGCCGCATCCACGAGCACACCTGCGTATACAACGCGACTCGCAAGCCCATCTCGATGCATGCACGCGGAGGAGGGGAGGCTCGCGAGAGGGAGCGCGAGAGAAAGAGGAAATAGCGGCTAAGGCAAAAGAGGCCGCGAAGGAGTTCAACGCCGAGCGGGCAAGGAAGGAAAGTGGCCCGGTCCACACGTGGGTCGTCTGACGGTTGGGTAGATTAGTCGCATATCATGCTATATGTTATGCATGTAATAAAAATGTACTGCGACATGTTACTCCCAGCTCGTATTATGAAGTTTATTATCTCGTCTTTCGCATTCAATGATTCATATTGCAACTCATTTACCAATATTAATATCTTGGTTCTCTCCGTACACTAATTCTCACTAAAATCAAAATATCACTTACCATTGTATGTATCGATCGTTCTACGATCAATAGCTCTTAAAAATTATCTCAAAATTTTTACGCACCTACAACATACAAATGAACATAAACTTTTATTACAACTACTCCTAATTTTTTCGGTTTAAAAGTACAAAATTGTAAAACTCTACAACCTCACGGGGATCGACTCAAGTCGCCTTCCTACAAAATTGTCGGTTCAACATATTTTCACGGTCGACAATCTACAAAAACACAACATCAATCGTTACTTCACATCTAGTTCAACATATCTGCATTTATTATGAAGTGTATTTTAATTATCGACATAAAATCTCCTCATCTTTTCGCTTTCATTTTTCCCCATGTTAAATATCACTTTCCTTCCTTTCGCCTAATTGTTCTTATCATAGTTATTTTCAAAAAAAAATTCATTAAATTTTGTACAATAAAACAACATACCATGATCGAAAATTGTTATTGTCGGTTCAACAATTTTTCACGATCGACAATCTACAAAATCACAAATACATCAATCATTACTTCACACATATTTCGTTAGTACTCTACCAAACAAAATTTTAAATTTTCTAAATGCAACAAAAATCACACAAGCTATAAATGGACTCTACATCAAATTCAAATTTTTGAAACAACATTTCATATATCCAAATTTATTTTACTATAAATAACTCAATAATACATATAAATTCTTATACTAAATACATATATCAAATCCTAAACAAAATTTTGAGATCGAGGGTCGTGCGGTCGGCACCATGATCATCTGGCTGGAGGCGGGTCGTGTGGCGGAGGCGGGATCGTGCGGTCGGGAGGCGGGTCGTGCGGCCGGGCGGAGGACAAGCGATCATGCGGTGTGGCACCGCACGACCCGTGAACAGTGCGGTCGTGCGGTGCCACACCGCACGACTCGCCAGTGTCGCCACGGGTGATCTCGATCGGGAAGGGGCGCTTTTGGAATTTTTGCACCGGGGCCAAATTTGGAATTTTAGATTACTACGGTGCCACATGTGTCCAAAATTCGTGAATGTATCAATTTGTCATTACCAAGCATAAAGATAAATTGTTGTGATGATCAATCAAGTTTATTGCCTTCGTTGTGCTCTATTGTCATTTTAGTGTCTTCTTGCTATCGCGGTGATCAGTTCGGCTGTGGGCTGAGGCTTCGGCTGAAAGCTTCTTGGAGCCGCTACAGTAGCAATAGCCGAAGCTATGTCGTGGAGCCGAAGCCGTCCGGAGCCCGGAGCCGCTATAACCATTGGACCGAGCAGCAGTGCGTGCCTCGGATCCCCTTTTGGTATGCTCGCACCCACTGGCCACCTATCGCGATCGCCGGCTCTCCGCCCCCCGCCGCCGGCCGTGGCGTCCGGATCTGCGCCGGCCAGTTCGGCCATCCACCGGAGTCACCGGACCTGCCTCCCCATCCCCAGCCGCGGCGGCCTCGCCTTCCGTGAAGCGCACATCTGGCCCAGGGGAATCTCGGCCCGGATCCGCCGTCACCGGAGTCGGCGGAGCTGCCTCCCCGTCCCCATCCGCGGCGGCCTCGCCTTCCGTGAAGCGCACATCTGGCCCAGGGGAATCCCGGCCCGGATCCGCCGCACCGGCTCCTTCGACGAGGGGAGGTCCGAAGCGTGCAGCCCGGCGTTTGTGCGCTTGCGGACAAGCGGACCCGCCATCCGTCGGCATTGAAGCTCGCCGAGCTCCCCGGACCGCACCCCAACCAACGGCGGCTTCCGCCGACGGTCGTGCGGCCAAATCCAGTATGGCCATGTCCCAACCGATAAATTGCATGAATGTGATACGGAGTTTGGGTAGGGATTACAGATTCACTCGCGTCGTGCACAACGGGCATCTCAATCGCCCTTGCCCGCGATGCTGCAGATGCCCCGCGATTTGGACCGATGAGAGTGCGCGCGTGTTCTTGCAAGTATGTGCCGAGGAGGTGGAGGCACACACCGGGCATTCTCACGATTGAACACGCAGGCAAGCGAGAACCTTGTGCGGAAATTTGCGGAAAGAGCGGTTTGCAATACACAAGCAAGCGGATGAAGAACAAATGGAACAGCGTCTCGTGATTACAACAAATGGAAAACTTTGAAACTTCGTGCCACGGGCTTGGGGTCGATCCATCAGGGAGCATTGGCGAGTGAGGGTGGTGGGCATCTGCGGGTGGAGTAAGTTTTGCTTTTGAAGTGTGCTGGTATTCGCATTACACCGGTGATATGACATGGCTGATTGCAGGGAAAGTCCGAGATGAGGAAGTTCAGGGCCATTGTCGCCAACGACGAGGACCTCCTAGAAGTCGTGTTCGGAAACACCACCACCACGAGCGAGTGCGCATTCGTCCCAGGTGTGGATGACCTCGACGTGGACATCGACGACCTCGATGAAAGCCCAGGAGGAGAGGGCAGCACACAGCCTTCCCCTATGCCGACACCTGGCAGCGGTGCGTCTGGGCGTAGTTCCGGTACCAAGAGGCCATGCCCCGCACCTTTGCACCCGAGTGGCTGTCGCGCAAGTAAGCGTAGTGAACGTGACATGAATTTCAAGCGCCTGGTTGACCTTTATGAAGCGCAGGTTAGCTTGCAGTCCGGAAGCCGAGGCTCTGGCACGAGTGTGACATCCCCAACGCAAGACCCCATAAGGGAAGATGTGCGTCGCTTGATGACACTTGTGGAAGAAGCAGGTGCCCACGAAGGAAGCGATGAGCACTACTACGCAACGCAGCTTTTCATGAAGGCGGAGTGCCGCCCGCCCATTGCTCGCGAGCAGTGAGGGCCGCCTCAACTGGATAAGACGTAATTGGGAACGACTCGGACATCTTTGAGCAATGTCGGTGCAGTGTGATGATACATTCGTGAGTGTTTACATTTGTATTGTTGAGTGTTTAATTCTGTAGCGGCACAATTATCTGGTCTCTGTAGAACTGTTGTCGAATTTTATGTTTAACTGTAGAACTGCTGGTCTCTGTTCAGAATGTGTTCTGGGGCTTGTTATCTGGTCTCTGTGTTGGCATGTGCTGGGGCTTGTTATCTGGTCTTCTCTGTTTACGGGTCATCTTTGCCGACATGTCTTCTCTCTTTACGGGCCGTGTCCGCCAAAATGTCTTTGAAATGTCCGCCGAATTGTAGAACTTCTGTTTGCCGAAATGTTTCGGGCATCTTTGCCGAAATGCTTTGATCCTATTTGTCTTTTAGAAATGTCTTTGGGTCAGGTCGAATTGTAGAACTTCTGTCTTTCAGAAATGTTTACGGGCTTTGTCTTTGAAATGCTTTGATCCTATTTGTCTTTGCCGAAATGTCTTGGGGTGTCTTTGAAATGCTTTGATCCTATTCCGAAATGCTTTGATCCTTTGTCTTTCTTGAAATGCTTTGATCCTAACGCCGCCACATGCCTTTTGCAGGGCATATATTTCCGAAATGCTTATTCCCTGCTACCGAAATGCTTTGAAATCTGCATTACTACATGACTTCATTCGTTCCCTGCTGACGAATTGCATTTTCCTCTGCATTAGTACATGACTGCATGAGTAATCCCCTCGAGTTTGGTTGTGTGCAGTGATGGCGTGCGTTCGGCATGTGCAAGGGCAAATGGCGCATTCTCCATAAGATTCCGAAATACAAGCCTCGGAGCCAATGCGGCATCATCACAGCTTGTATGGCGTTGCACAACTTCATCATCGACGCCGAGTCGGGCACGGGACCCACCGACCACATACTGCGCAGGCTGCAGGATCTTCCGCGCCGCCCGCATACCACCTGTCCGGGCTGCCAGCAAGCGCGAACGCTGACCTCATGAACATCACACGTGACTTCATAGCGGCGTCCTTGGTGGTTTAGAGATTTATGTACCACGTATGTTCCATGCAATTGTCTTTGCAAAGATATGTACTGCAACATTTGTCTGCGAACATCTTTACTACACGTGCAATGTTGCTTCCTCGAGTCTGTCGACTCATTCGGCTTTACTTTCAAGATTTCAAGTGCTACAAGACTACATTCATCACTCTGATGCCTCTTTCGGTAGCTCTGATACCTCCGCCTTCTGAATTTTTCACCACTACAAGTGCCAAACCATAAGCTTTCAACTTTCGGTAGAACCGATCACACCTATATTTATGATACCAAGCTGACATCTCTAGATTAAAGAAAAACGAGGTAGAAACGCTTGTGCTCTTATACCAAACTAACATCTCCACATTAAAGAAAAACAAAGTGGAAACTTCCGCACTCAACCAAAATGAAAAAGATAATGTTATTGGACATGCATACCCCCTATTAAATAACATACTATGGCCCCGTTTAAAAGTGTTTTGGCTTTTGGGTTTTAGCTGAAATGACACTGCAGCAGTTGTTAGATTTTTCTGAGATATTCAATTAAAGAAAATAAAAAATAAATAAATAACACCGTTATATCTCCATAAATAATACAAAAGAAAAATAGAAAAAGAAAAAAATCATGTTAAGAAGTCAACGTGTTCTAAACGACTTTTGGTTTCTGAAGCTAGAGCATGCGACGTGATGCATGAATCCATTTTTGCATTGAAATTTTTTATATTTGAACATTTAAAGAGAAAGTATGGTGGCATATTACGGCCCTATTTTGAGGGGAATTCTTCCGTTCCAAAGATGTCCAATTGAACTACAGTCTTCTTCTTTTTTTCTTTTTGGTCTTCTTGCTATGTTTTAACTAAAAACATCTGCGCTTCCGTGATTACCGTAGCTACTCACCGAACTATTGCCAGCGTCATCTCAGCCTTCCCTCCCTCGTAGATGATTATACGGGCGCAGCGGGGGCGCGCCCCTCTATCTTGTGGCTATGACAAGTGCAGCCCAGAGCCCCAAAAAAGTAAGAAAAAACAGTACTCTGTATTCTGTAATTCCCTGTGCCTATTATAATTCCTATCCAAAACCTGTAGCTTGTAATGATGCTGTAATTTCCTGTTTCTCTCATACTGTAGAGAAATTTACATATATTAATTATGTTAGCACAATGCAGTCAAGGTAAGAAACACCCCAGGGCTAGCAGATGACCACCCACTGATCATCTTTCTTCATCTTCTTGCAGGACCGTGAAGTGGAACTCTATCTGCAGCCGCCGGTGCGGCGCGCCGCTGTCGACGCAGCCCTTCTTCTCGATCTCCAGCTCCTCCCGCAGCGGGATGGTGGCCAAGAACCTCTTGATGAACTCCCTGCAGCACTCCTTCCCGGTGACGATCATGGCCACCTCCTTCTCCGGCGACGACAGGGAGTGCATCTCCGACGTGCCGTCGAACCTGAGCATGTAAGCCTTGTCGCAGCCCTCGAAGAGCCTCTCGCCGAGCGTGTCAACGACGTAGTAGCAGTCGCTCTCCGCCTTGAGCACGAAGAAGTGGTCGTTCCAGCTCACGATGTACACGTCTGCATGGCCTGGCTCGCGGACGCCGCCGCTGATCTCGCGCCAGATGTCGTCGAACGACATGGCGCCGGAGAGCGACGCGAAACTCTCCGGCTGGAAGAAGCCGACGAAGGCCTTGTCGTGCTGCACGGCGATGGACCTTGTCCTCGCCGCGAGGACCGTCTCCAGGTCGAAGTGCCTGTTCGGGAACTGCTCCATGTGCGCCTCCTCGTCGCAGAGCTTCCTCCACTCACATGAACCGTCCCTGATGAGCGCGTCCAGCTCCGGCCGGGTGGGCATCCTTGGGTGGTTGGCGTGGAGGGCGGCCGCAAGCACGGCGACCAGCGCCGTGCACGCGCTCTCCCCGCCTGCGCTGTCGTCGCGCTGGTCGATGGAGGCGAAGAACACCGGCGTCCTGAGCTTCGTCTCCGCGTCCCTGCTCGTGAACTCGCGCGTCTCCCAGCTACCGGCCGGGTCATCATCCTGCAAGGATTGCCGTTAATTATACGATTGATCATTCCATTACCAATGCCAACGCATGCGATGGATTGATCAGTAGAGGGTTTTTTTTATGTAACAAGTAGAGGTAAATTTCATCGTGTGCGAGGAGCTCACCATGCATTTCATGGGCAGTTCCTGGGAGAGCGACTCGCTGCTCCTCTTGTCGAAGTCCCGGCTCCTCCTCCTCCATGGGAAGAACCGGCGCTTCGACGTCGAGCCGGGCTCCGGGCTCGCGCCGCCGCTCGTGCTGGCACTGCTGAGGCTAACGGTGCTGCTGCTGCTGCTCATGCTGCTGACGCTGCTGCTGTCGGAGTTCCTTTTGTTCCTGTACACCGCCACCTTGTCTTCTTTGTCAGCCAGATCAAGCAGCTGCTTCAGATCAAGAACCTCATGACAGGTCGCTGCCTCCAAGCTCCTCCGGTCATCTTGCATTGTCGGTGCCAGGTTCGTTCTCGGCTTGTCCCTTAAAGAAACAGCTCTTCCCATTTCCGCAGGCGTGTTCCGATCCACGAGCTCCACATTAACCTGAATCATTAAACACGCAATTCCTTTGAGAGCATATCAAGGAAACAGGACTCAATCGATGCGTTGATGTTTTCAGCCAATGGCCAAAATATATATATAGAGTGCATTAGGATGTTAATTGGTTGTTAATTGCAGCAAACGCTGATCACATCTATTATCCAAATTCCAAAGTAATTCCACCGGAAATGCAATTGGCCGACAACTCAAGAGGACGGGAGGATGTGTGGAAGAAGAAGATATTGCTCACATAAAGTATGGCATCGCTTGCCCATCCATCCTTCCTCACCCTGACGGGGACAACCACCAGCTGCTGCTGCGGCGCTGCGCCTTTCAGCTGCTGCAGCTGCATCTCCCAGCAGCACTCCTCCAGGCTTATCATGGATGTCCCAATCTCCTCAAGCCTCACCATGTCCTTGCCCCTTCCTTGTTCTTGGAATCCCTGCATCGCAAAGCTATTCTTAATTGCCTGCCTCAAATGACTAGAAGCCTACGCATTCACCGAAGGGGACCTAAAGATGCCTTGATTGGTACTCTGATTCCACTCTAAGTTTCAAGATTACCCTGAAATGGCAAAGGCTGATCACTCAAGGAACAAAAATTTCCCTGCCAAGTAAATATTAGCTTGTACGTACTCCTCAAGGTTCCTAGTTTCTAAGGAACCTAAAATATGCTTTGATTCCTACTTTGGTTATGTGTTCCATAAGAGCTGAAGCTCCAAGTTCCAACATTCCGGTGCCCTTGTAATATGAAGCTAATGAATGTTTACTTTTACTGTCTAAAAAAGATTAACTAATACCAAGTTGAGTTACTAGTTTTTTTAAAGGGCAGTTTAGTTACTGCTAGATGATTTGGAATGGAACAGAAGTCACTCACCAGAACTAACAATCAATCAATCAATCAACGTATCAACACCGAAAAGACAAGATTCGGAGGGCATCCATCACTTACGAAATGCAAATTTAACGTACATGAAAGCGAGGGGTACTGTTAAAACTTAACCCTCAAAAATTAATATCATGACGCAGATCTTGCTACCTAACACTAAGCATGACGAAAGTCAAACTTAGCTGACCGGGCCAATAGGAATGCCCCACATGGCCCCATCCCGCTGTGCGCGGTTTCAAACCTCACATTAAGCCTTTAGACAAAGGAAGTGACTATTGTCAAGGCGACTGAAATTTTTTTGTCTCTCAGTCACTTGAAGTTGCACTCTCAATCAACTAAAATTGCAGTTGTTCGAGAGTGCAACTTTGAGGGGCTGTTTTTTGGAGGGGCTGCAATTTTAGTTGATTGAGGCGGTGATGAGTAGGATGGAGACTAGGGTGCAACTTTTAAGTGATCGAGGGACAAAAATTTCATCGCTTTGCATCGGATGTATAGCTTTAAAGAAACCGTTAGACAAAATGGCCCGACCAAAGGAGATTACTTTTTGTTCAACTCAGCACTAGGTTAATGAATCATGGAGCCATGCTTAACCCAACCATTGACTTGTCCTCCCCAAATGCCGACTGCTACTTGCAAAAAGCTACGCATTGACCTGAAGCATTCCACATCGAAACTACGGTCACAGTCTCGCAATTTACAAGAAATGCTTGCTGTCCACACCTTACCCCAATGCATTATGCACCCTAAAATATCGATAATAATTTGGTAAAAAAAATAATACAAATAAACTTTTGAAATTCCAAGACCACTAGTAAGTCATGTTTATAGGAGCATAAATAAGCTTAATTCAACACCTGAAAGAAACCATGTTCATAAGCTTAAAAATAGTACTAGTAATAGCAGAAGCACTTAGCAAAGGTTCAATTTGCCTATGAATCCATATGCATAGAGACTACAAGCTTACACAAAAACAAGGAGAGAATTCTAAGCTGGCCGATTGATTTGCTTCAAGAAAGAAACGGGGTACGCAGTACTCACATAGAGGATGGAGAAGAAGACGCCGCGCTCCGACCCGGCGCCGCGCGCGCCGGCCGGCTCGACCTCGAAGCGGAACCGGTTGGCGTCGACGGCGTCCCACCGGACGGCCCCGTCGCCTCCGACAGCCTCGACGGCGGTGACCCCGCGGCCGGCCCACCTCCCGTGAGCACCTGCGAGCGCCCCGCCGGCCCCGGGCCACTTGACCTTGACCGCCGCGACGGCCGGCCACGCCGCGGGCAGGCCCTCCAGCCTGGCGGGCCCCACCCTGACGGCGCACCGCCGCGCCCCGGCCGGCGCCCTCCTTACCACCATCTCGGCCTCCACCTCCCTCCTCGCGATCTCCTTCCACTCGCAGCTGTTCTCCTTGTTGGCGTCGGTCGCGGTTGCTTTCTTGGACGTGTTCTTCTCGGTCCGCCCGCCTCACCTCAGCTCCGGCTCGGTTCCGAGACGCTTCGAGCCTTTGGTTTCGGCGAGGGGTGGCTTTTAATAGCCGCACGGGATCCGAGCGGCGACGCGTATATGCGCTGGGAGGAGCACGTGGGGCCAGGGCGTCAGCGGGGGAGCCGTTGGTGCCGGGAAGATTGGATGTGGACGGGTGGGCCCGCGGCGCGCGCACTGTTACCAACTGCGCCCTGCTGTGCTGGCGCCGCAGCTCGGCAGCTGAGCCAGGAAGCAGCAAGGCCACGCCTGTCACGCGCCACATCACCGAACGCGGGAACCGCACATGCACGTTTTTTTTTTCTCCGGCCGTTTAAGAATTTTCATATTATTATTCGTTGTCGTCGGTATATATATTTCATTGGGTTTTACATTAGGCTTGCGAATCACATGGGATGTGATTCTCCCTCCCAACCTCCCGGGATCTCGTGATGCAAATACATGACCTATTCTTTTTAGGTTTTCATCCGACTTTTAGTTTTTGCTTTTTTTTAATAATTATTATTTATTATATTAATAAATCGTAACCTAAAAGAATATACCATATACATACTTCATCGGTTATATATTACTCAAAAAAGAAACTTGTTCTAATTATGTCCTATGATTTGGCATGTTAATGTGAAGAAACAAATACAATTGCATGTATTGTTAGGTACGGTTCGTTGATAAGGGTGCAATTGGAGCAGATACGGATGAATATCGCTCATCATATATCATACTTTATTTTTTCTCTGAGTCGGACATAGATAATGCTATATATCTATTTTTTCATTTTATATTCGTTTCATAAGCTTTTGGACGATCGGTCAGACGACAATTATCCACTTCTTTTGCACCCATACACAGGACATTGGACGGTAGAGTGTACTCAGACTGAACACGGAGAAACTAATCATTGAGATATCGAAGGAAGAGCACTTAATATTCTCCGTATGTTTAGATGTGGCAATAATTCTATATATTATATTGTTCCTAGGTGAAGTTATAACAAACTTCCTCTTGTCACTTGACATACTGATATATACGAACAGATATTATTCATCATATATCATATTTTTTATATTTTTTTCTTCGAAGTTAAATATGGATAGTATTGGGTGTCTATTTACCACTTTTATATTCACTTTATCCACTTTCATATTCACTTCATAAATATCTGATCAGTCGATTGGACAGAATTTATCCGCTCGGTTTGCAGCCCTTGTCGTAGATGGATCCGTAGTGCGTGAGCTGCAGGTGCATATGTATGTACAGGTGGGCATGCAAATATGTTTGCTGTGTTTGCGATGCGATCCGAGTGGAAGAAAATGGAGCGGTCGTGGGGCTACCGGGGGGAGTCGGTTGGCTGGTCGGGGTCCAGGTGGTTGCTGCGTTCATTCAGCGTGATGCGTACACTCGCAGCTGGGTACGTACCTGTGTGGCTGGCCTCCGAGCGCGTACAAACACTCGACTGCGACACCGCTAGTGTACGAACTCGTGCGTACGCGCGCGGTGCGAAACGGCCGGCCGTTCGTGCGTACGCTGCTGCACGTACGGCCAGGAACTCTAGCTACATATATTCCGGGCTGACCCGGCCGCCTCGTCGAGCTAGCGGAGATGATTTCTAGGTCAAATTAGTTTCAGCCATCGACGTACAAGCTAGCTGCGGCTCTAGCTAGCTACATCCATGAAAATCAATTTACACGCCAGGTCGATGATGATACATCTATGTACTTGCGAGTTGTGATTATGCATCTGTTTTTTACAGTTTTTAAAAATATTTTTTGATTTTTACTATAGTACCTAACTTTTAAATAAAATATTTTATCAAGATGGGATCTACAAGTTAATTATAGTACACATTAAAAGTCTAACATCTGTATCAACCAAAATTATAAGCAAGTATCTCTCTTCGTAATCTCTATCGTAAACAACCAAAATTCAAAAAATTTAACCAAAAAACATAAACCACAGCAAAAAAGAACAGCCCCATGTCTCTGATCTCAAGAAAGACACAAGCAACCTTGCCCATCAGTACCGTTGTGCACAGTCAAAAGAGATCGAAGAACTAGGTTAGGTCTGTTCTAAATAACTTTTGACTACGCTTTAGTTTTTAATCTTGATGTTTTTCTTTTTTATATATTATTTATAGTGATATAATATATATAACCATGTTTTTTATTTTGTTTAATTAAATATTTCAGAAAAACTATCAAAGATAAAAAAAATTTAAAACTATTGTACTTTTAAACATGACGTTAATATCGATGTCATGTTTATGTTGGAAGACACAGAGAAACGACAGCACGGCCCAACTTCCAAAACGGCTTGCTCTACATGACAGGGTTACGACTCGCACGCACGTAACTTGGCGTACGGGCATCCTTAGGAGGCAAGCAAGCAAAATCGACAGCAGCATGCGTACGGGGCTGGGTAAACTCGTGCCAGAACGCGACGTTTTGTTTGCATCTGCAGTAAGTACCCTGCCACTGCCACTCTGGAACGCTTCGTGACCACGCACCAGCGCAACGCGGGCAAATGATTAACGCGACGGATTTTATAATTTTCTTTTTTTCTTTGTTACGGTATAATAGTTTTTTCTTCTACTTTTTAACTTTAAAAGAACTAAGTCGTTACCGTATACTTACAGTAAAAAAAATTAATAGCTAAAATCAGAAATCAGGACCGGCCCCTAAGCTGCACGCGTGACGCGCGTGGCGGCGTTCTGTACCGTGAAGCAAAGCACAGCGTACGTGTTCCGAATTAGGTACCGCTCAATATGGGCGAAACACCGCGACACGCTTATTTTTACACTATTCATAATTTCGTCTTTTTCTGAATTTTTAGCTTTTTTTTTTAGCTTTTTTGCCGGTTCTTTTTTTCCGTATTCGTTTGCGTTATGCGTGATGGGCTAACAAATTTTTATATTTTCAATTTTTAAATTTAATTATGTTAAATAAGCCATGTCATTCTGTGTTTTTTCATAAAATTCAGTGTTTTCACCATAAGCCACCAAAATAAAGTTCGAATCGAACACCACCTTAAGCAAACGACTCGTCGTCCATGATCCATCCAATCGTCCGTCTCGATTTGGTTGATCCGATCTCATCATCAGCGAACTCGTGATGAAAGTTTGGCACGTATCGACTCGATCGTGCTAAAATTCGTCAAATCCTCGGTGAACATTTCTTGCGGTGGCAAATCATCCATTTCCCGCAGATCGCGTGTGATTTGTTCGTCAGAATTGCACCCTGAGCCTGCGGTACGGTAGTTGGTAACGGGCCGTATGGAGTACTGGCTTTGCGGAATCACGGCCCACTCGACGCCAGTTTTTTTCCCTTTGGTTTTCATTTTACCACTGTAAGACCCTATTTGTTTCCACTTAAGATTATTATAATCTAGCTTATAGGTGCAGATTATATAAGCTAGCTTATAATAAGCTGGTGGGAAATAAGCTGTCAGGTGTTTGGCAGCCTGGATTATCAGAGTTATGAATTGTTGTATTCGAATGTTTAAAGACTACAATACCCTTGAGCTTATAATGTTTAAAGATTGAGGAGTTAATGAATGGCAAAGATAGGTAATTTTTCTGAAGTTTTATGGTCATTTAGATAAAATGTGATCTATAAGCTGAAATAAGCTCCTTTTTGAGCTTATTAGATTACAATAATCTGGGCTATTAGATTATAATAAGCTACCTTATAATTTGGGCTGTTTGTTTCCACTTATGATTTATAAGCTAGATTATAATAATCTTAAGTGAAAACAAACAGGGCCTAAATCTATAATGCCTGGGCCGCTCCACTTCGGGCGGCGGTTCCGTCGGCTACTGATGGTTTTTATCTTAAGTCACTTTTAAGAGGCTGTGTCGATAAACAATTTCAAAAAGATAATGGAGAAATTATTAGATTCATTTCTTTAGAGGAGTCCATAATCTATAAGTGGAAAATAATATGAGTTCTTTCTCAATGTCACCGACAGGAAATATATTACCTGCTTGCAAACTAGTTTTATGGTGACTAGCCATCGATTAAAAATTCCTTGCGAAGATTTGCATAAGCCATCCTGCTGGGTATGTCTCCGTCGTGGCTGGGTATGTCGATTTCCTGCTCGCAATCACCAACGGAACCAAGCACACCGGCCGCGCGGTCACGTACCAATAACCGACAGCGACGTGCTCCCTGCATCGACCACGACAGCATGCGAGCGGCGCGAGTTCCTTGGCATCCGAGTGTTCTTCCCTTGGCAATCGACCGTGGTCCTGGTTCCTCCCTTCACCCCTTGATCTATACTACTACCTGACAACATACTTACGGTACTTGTATGATACTCTCTTCGTTCTTTTTTTATTTGATGCTCTAAAACAAGCGTTGTTAAATTTTCTATCTATATTAGATATACAAAAATTAAATTATTAAATTTGTCGTTAAAAATACTTTCATGGTATTATAGTTTTATTGGTATATTTTAATATCAAAAGTCGCATCTAAAAGAAACACACATCAAATAAAAAGAAAACGGAGGGAGTACTGTTCAGTGTTCACTACTACTAATCAAGAGGCCGGGTGCTGAAGCACGTATCCTTCGTCTTCATAGCCTGGATTTCGATGCAGACAGAGGCAGGCAATGGAAGTGGAGCTTCAGCTTCGTGGACCCACACTGGCTGTTGCCTCTGCTGACGATGATGAATGAATGAATAGGAGCCCTCGGTCCGGAGCGACAGCGAAAGCATTATCTCCTTCGTTGCACCTGCAGCTGCCGCACCCTCGAGTGTGTTTACTGTACCTGCTCTGATGCGTCCTGACACCAAGAGAGACATCGCTGCCACGGCAATACGGCGTTCGTTTTGAGACCGGAACGAGTTTGAAAAGCTTGCCGAGACAGTAAGGTGTAACTGTGCTGTAACAAGACCCGGCACGCACGATGAAGTTTTAGGCTCCGTTTAGAACGCATAAATTTTGCGACAAAATTTATTCTTCTACCAACTCTCAGCAAATATTATATTTGTCGAGCATGCATGATTTCTCTATAATATGTATGTTCCAAGTAGAAGCTTAGCATTGTACAATTGAGATATGTGAACATGATGCATATAGCATAGCATAGCGCTTGACTGCACTTCTTTTCTCTGAAAATGCATCCTTTTGTACCCTGCGTGATGACTGATTCTTCTGCATTGCTTCCTTTTCTTGCAGGTAAAAAAAAAATACTTTTGAAGCTGCTTAAATTGCATTTTGTCCTTTATTTCTGATGATTTACTTGGTTATTATAGTGCTAATAGCATATGATGCATAGATCACTAGGGTCCTTGTTCTCTAGGAAATGTCCTTTGACCTAGATTATCTATCTTGTCTGTTTGTGGAAACATCAGCAGTTCAAGGAGGTCAAACAAGGTTAAGCATGTCAGTTTCTGGGCAGAATCTATTGCGGCCATTTAAAGCCCAACCATTAGTTTACTTGTTAAAAATGTCATCCACATGGCTTATGTTACTTCTCGAAGCATGAGAACTGCACAGTAGAAATAAGCTGAGTATCTGCTGGAGTGCTCTTGGTCTTGGCGATTTGCAAGGTGTAATGAAATGCCTTGACCACTCTTTAAGTGATCTGAAATTTCTTTTTGCCATGCTTACCGTGAGTTGTTCAAGTAGGTTCGTATGTTACTCTAGTCAATTGACCCTAAGTTTTAGCCTGCCTGTTCAATTAGACATTCCTGAGAACCTGGTTGGTCATTTTCGAGCCTAAACCCAAACATGTAGAAGTTACATTAGCCTTAACACACACACACACACTTGAGAGAACTTCATGTATGATGGAACCACTGCAGTGTACAGCACATTGATTTCAGCTTTGAAACCTAGTCTAAGAAGAATATGAGAGGCCAAGAGCATGGTAATTTCTCTTTTCTCTGAAATACACAACCTGAAACAAATCCACACTTTGTAATCAAGGAACTATCTTACAAAGACACCGCCACTGACAATGAGGACTGCCCCATGATGGGGTAATCTGACAACAAGACGTTGAACATGGGACCAGCAACACACAGACAACTCTAGAATGCAGCACCAAGACACTGAAGGATGGAGCAAGCCACCTAACAAACACCCTACTAGGGAGAGAAGTTGGCTTCATCTCTGCATGGTGTTCCATGAACATTAGGCATCTACGCAATTACGCTTGAGCAAACTTCAGGTCGACACTTGAGGCCTTCCTATCCTCCAATTGTTTCAGTGCCGTCTTTTTCTGGGCACTGCACGCCTTTTGCTTCGCCTTGATGGACTCCGTCATGCTCAAGTAGTTTGGCCTTGCCCTGATGCTGTCCTCGGTCTTCTCTGATGTGAGGAAGGTGGAGAACGATATAGGCGTGGACGAAAAGCACGACGACGACGATGCTGAGCTCTCATCATTGTGCAATTCAGTGCTCAGAGACGAAATCGACTGAGCTTTCAAGCGCTGATGGTGCGTTACTCCTGGCGGTTTCGCGCAGACCCTTTTGCTGACATTGTTCTTCCTCACTTTCACTGAATTTGGTTCAGAGAAGTTTCCAAGAACACCGAAGGAATCCTCGCAGTTCTTGGAGGACCGGAGGTCTGGCGAGCTGGTGTTAGTCTGGTCGTGCTCCTCCATCAACCTGTTCTCCCAAGGCCTCGCCGCCATCCACCTCTCCAGCCAGCTCCAGTTGCCATTGCTCTTGTCGAAATTCTGATGCTTAAGAAGGATCCCAGACTGGTTCAGCCGGCCATTGGAACTAGGCTTCGGTTGCTGCACAAGACACAAGAAAGATTAGCACATTCAGATGACAAGCACTAACTATCCGTGGAATTGTACAATGTCGATTCATACGGTGCAGTTAGTAAAGCCTTCAATCTGCTGCGAATGCGCGTAGGCAATAGCTCGCTTGCGCTTGATTGCGCCTTCCTGCCGCTTCTGCAGCTTCACCCTCACTTCCTCCAGTGTCCTCTGGCTATCACACCATCCTTCCTGAAAAGTTCAAACGGTGCCCAAACAAAACAATCAGACACACGCTCGCAGCAAAGAGGAGGATGAATGGATGATTCATCACGAGTTTGTGCAATGCGAACGAATCGTAATCTAAATCGCATTGTTCATCGCTTCGCCCGTCTGACACTACAATGTAAATAGAGGACATATGACCTCGGCTTCCCGGAGGATGTCGAGCTTGGTGCGGCGTGCCTCGAGAAGCTTCTGCACGGCCTGGCCCTCGGTGGACATGCGCACGCGCCTCGCCCGGATGCGCGCCTGCACCCGGACCAGCGCCTGCATGCACCGGAGGGTCACCGCCGCCTGCTTCCGCACCTGACGACCGCGCACGATCGCCTGCAGCCTCACCAGCCCCTTGAGCGCGCGCAGCGCCCGCCGCGCCTGCACAAAACACAAGCATTAACTCCACCGCACAGTCGCGTCCAATCCAAGAAGAGATGTTGCGACGTGAGGACTACCAAGAAGCCGCGGAATGCGGTCTGGATGCGGATGGCGGCCCACTCTTGCCGGACGGCCATGAAGTCCTTCGCCGGTGCGCGGGCAACGGTGGCGACGGCCGCCACCGAGGACGCGTCGTCGGATGCCTCCGACGCCGCAGAGCGGTGGCTGCTACCTCTCGACCCGCGCCACAGGGAGCCGTGGTCGCCGGAGGAGCTCCTCCACAGCCTCCACTTCCGGCCCTTGCCTCCTCCCCCATGGACAGATGGAACTTGAAACTTATCCTGTAGAAAAGTGAATAAAATTTGCAGTTTTGATCAAGCTTCTGGTGATATTGAGAGGGGTATTTTATTTCAGTAGAATAATAATCTCTTCTAGGGGAAAAATCTTGCCACTGGGGCAAAAAGTGAGCGAGAGATCAGTTCAGAGTCATGATTATTGGAAAAGATTGGAACTTTGATCTGAACACTTCGGGGCAAGAAACATGCCTTGAGGTAATACAGTACTAACAAAGATGTGAACTTTGAGATGCAAACTTCATGGGAACAAAAATCATATTCTGAGCAAAACATAGTACATAACCTTACTTCAGAAGCAGGGAAGTACATTTGAGGAAAGAGATCAATGGTGTTGCATCTTCAAACAAATACACATCAATAAGAGAGACATTTTGGTGGTCATTTGAGGAAAATTTCAGATATAGATATATCCAATCTGGCAGTTGGGAAATTGCATAATTCTAAAAGGTTTGTGCAAACATGCTGCTACCACATTAGCGAGAAATCAAAATCTCTGCAACCTGCACAAATAAATGGATAGATCTCAAAGTACCCACTCCAGCTTACGTAAAAACCGAATCTTTCAGCAGAAAACAAGATTCTCAGAGACAAGAAGTAGTCCCAGAAAAAAAAAGAGCTGACAAAAATCATCAAATCTTTTTTTCTATATCAAGAAACCGAGAAAAACCATTTCTCATCTGTCTCACCTTGCAATCCTCCTTGTCCGGCTTCTTGAGCCCTATCAGCGACTTGACCCACTTCCCGGACCCTCCCATCTGTTCCTGTTCTTGCCAAGAACAGCAGCAACCGGAGAAACCAAGAACACAGAGCCTCGCCAAGAACAAGAGCAAGAGCAAGACCAGGCGGTGGTAGCAGAGCCAGAGAGAGAGGAGAGAGACAAGTGGCGCGTGCGCGTGCGAGAGCGCGGGGGCTTTGCAGTGGGAGTGGGAGTGGGAGAGAGTTGGGGCTATGGAAGATGGAGGAGGCGTTTGGATTTTGAAATTCGAAATGGAGGGAAGCAAAGGGGGCAAGGCCACACGCATGCATGCAAAAGCCAGAGCACAGCAGAGAGAGGCAGCTAACCACTGTTACTAACCACACAAATAAATACTGGTAATAGTCGACAAAAATGCTACTAAATACAAGCATTTTTCGTAATAAAAATTTCCGCAAATAAATGTATGCTTTCAAGAAGCAATATGGTTGGGTTGGGACTTGGAAGCACGAGAAGGATCCTATGTAAATTTTCCGAGTTTTTTTTCTCACTGAATTTCACATCGCATTGGGTTCTCTTTTTAGTGTGGTCTTTTTTTTTATCCTTTTTTGGTGTTGGGTCTGACGGATATCTGTGACACATTCACAGGAGTTCTCTCTCTGTTCCTCTTTCCTTTTTTTTCCTTTGGTACTAGTGAAATTTTCTCGCGTTTTGTTGCATCGGAAACAGCGAGAAGAACAGGAACTTGCAGGTTAGCTTTTCCATTTCTGGCTTCTTAATTTTATTTTTTTTTACCTTTTGATTTTTTGACCTTTTTTATTTTTTTTATTCTTTTTTATTGTCTATAATGATATATATTTTTTATTTTTAAATTTACTTATTCAGAAAAGCTAACGATTTAGTCACTACAAGGAAAAAAAAGACAAAAAACACAGCTTATAAGAGTTGGAGCGGGACATTACTCACCTTTTTTTGGGTTCTTGCGAAAGCAAGAAAGAGCGTGTAGCATGTGTGACTTTGAGTGAGTGAGAGAGAGAGAGTGCAAGA
This sequence comes from Bonia amplexicaulis, assembly GCA_036346245.1. Classification (NCBI taxonomy): domain Eukaryota; kingdom Viridiplantae; phylum Streptophyta; class Magnoliopsida; order Poales; family Poaceae; genus Bonia; species Bonia amplexicaulis. The sequence goes on along the minus strand of CM070736.1, from coordinate 37,446,527 downwards.
AAGAGAGAAAAGCTGGATTGGCGGTTTTTGGTCAGTAGACTGATGAGATGTAGTAGTTTTGTGCAGAGCCATGTTTTGGCCTTTGCATCTGGGGTTGCAGATGAGGGGTTTGGATTGGACCAATGGTTCAAATGGTTTCTTTCTCCTTTCCAGTTTGTTCTTACATGTCTTGTGATCATGGGCCTGTTCTTTTTGGTTGCGGTTTATGGTTTTTAACTGAAATTTTTGAATTTTAGTTGTTTACGGTATAGATTACGGAGAGATCGATACTCATTTGCGATTTTAGCTGATACAAATGTTAAGCTTTTAACGTGTACTACGTTTAACTTGTAAACCTCATCTTAAAAAAATACTCCGTTTAAAAGTTAGATACTATAACGGCTGCTAAAAGCCGATCGGCTTGTGGCCTGAAGAATATGACCTATGTTTCTTACTCATGTGTGTGTGCATCAGTGCATGGGTGTGATTTGGCCATTTGGGGTTGTTTGGTTTTGATTGATTGATTGATTGATTGATGAGCCACAAAGCATGGATTGATGTAAATTATTGTTATGGTACTGTTTAATTTTATAGGTTCTTTACGGTCACAAAAGGAGAATTGATAAAGTGGGGCACATTCAGTGAGGCTCCAAACTGAATTGTTTTTGAGTAAATTCTTAAGCTCCAAGCGGGAGCCAAGCCAAGCTGTGGTTGACACTTATGGTTAGGCATGTCTCAACAAGATTTATATCCTTTTCAAGATAAGCGAATAATAAAAAATCTTGAAATTCCCCTGTTCTAACATGGTTGTAATCTATACCATACCATGATTTTCACACACAGACGATAAACCATATCACAAAACCAGTAGAAACCATCAACCTTATCTTTCTTCTGTTGCTCTCTTACTAGAGGTAGAAGGGAAAATTCCAAAAACACACAAATCAGATTTTGCGGTCCTACTATATCTATAATTCACAAAAACCTGGCTTGTGCAGGGCCAAGCATGTACTTCCAACCAAATGCACAAAAAGTCTTAATTACATAGCCACTTGCTCTCCTCCCATCTGTTACACTTTCTTGACAACATTTGGGCATGATGGTCCCATCATCTTCAAGCTTATCCTAGTTTAATCGAATTAAGGCTCCGCTCATTTCAACTTGACCTTCTAATTTTTGGTTTATTTTTCAACCAGCTACAGTGCAATTTCAGCCATAAGCCAGCTTATTTCAGTCCAACCGAGTGGCACCTAAATCTAACTCTCATTTGAACTAAGCTAATGATCTACTAGTAGTAGTAGTACTAGCTCCATCTGGATTGCTGGTACAATGACAAGTCCTTATTTGGTCCTGCTTCAAATGATTTCTGGCTTTTGAAATACGTGGGCTTCTAATTTTATCTTTTTTTTCTTTTTTTCTTTATTCTTTTGCATTATATGTGATGGTATAATTCTTTATTTTTAAAATTTAATTACTCAGGAAAAGTCAACAGCTTCTACAATGCAATTTTCGGTCGCTACAATGTTTTTTCAACCACACAGTGCTAAAAACCCAAGTCATAAGCCCATAGCTGTTTGGAGCTCCACCATAATGTACTGCCCAGATGCCTATGGTATGTTTCCTTCCTACTGGCATGTGCACATCTTCAGTTCAGTTCAAACTTGTTTAATAGTCATACTAGTTTGAAGAGGGGGGAGCAAATGGAGGCAGGCATGAGTGACAAAAGGTTTGGTGCCTCAAAAAAGAGAAAAGGGATTAGTTTCATTCAAAAGAGAGGGTATCATGCAGGAAAGGTTAAAAGGAATATGTTCTTGCTATTTGCAAGCACAAAAGAGAATCTTGAGATTTGAACATGGGATCAGCTTTATCCCAGTCAGTGCTCCCTGCCAAACAACACTAGAAATTTATCTTAGTTTAAAAACAGTTGGATGGAATCTTTATCTTAACAAGAGTATGGTTGGCTCGAGTAGGGTGTACTGAAGATGTTGAACAAGCCCATTACGCTGGAATTTAGAAGCCATAACGGACAGGGCTGGGCATGGACCAGGTAGCCCATCAGGGCCGTAATTCTTCTAGGGCTGTCGCCAGCACCACACTAAAAATTTTGCACATTCCCTAAAAAAAAAAAGAGAAGAAATTGCACATAGTGGTTGCACAAGAGGAGCAGCAGAGCTTGCCAATTCTAGTACTTGTGAACTGTGATGCATGTTGTTAGAGCTTGCCGTGATCCGAGAGAGAAGATATCTAGAAAAAATTACAACAAATGTCGTCAAATAAGGTCGTTCAATTGCACAGAGCATGAGCCGATAAAAAACAGAGGCAGCTGGATCTCTTTTTTTTTTCTCCTTGTATAAATCAAGGCAGAGAAAAAAATAATATCTTGACAAGCTTGTAGTATACCGATCTAGTTCTACATGTCAAACGTGGACTTATTCTACTTGCATGGCTACGTGCAAGTGAGGATTCTTTGAGGCAGAGAAGAAGACAGCGGCATGCAGAGGCAAGAGTAGTTTGCCAATGGGCGTCATGGATGGAAGACGGCGGCGCCGCACTCGCACTTCCACCCGACGGGCTCGTAGTTGGAGTACTGCGGGCCGAGCCGCCCCGCCGCCGCCGCCGCGCGCACCCTTAGGACGGCTTTGCACGGCGCGCACCCGCCGCACTTGCGCTCGCAGCACGGCGGCCTCGACCCCAGCCTGCTAAGCTGCTCCTCTCCTCCTCCTCCGCTCGTCTGAAGAACACGCGTACACTAACATGTCATCAGCATACGTACGCTGCATGCAGCAAGCAACAAGGTAGAGGGTACGGAAAAGGGCAGCATTGGCTGTCTGCACTTGCAGCGTAGCATCACAAGGAGAGATGGTGAGAAAGAGATGTACCGGTGATGAATGCGAGCCCTCTTTGACATGCACCAGCTCCTGGTCGCCTGCGGAGAAGTTTGACACAGATTTAGGAGGGGAAAAAAAAGGAAGGATCTTTGATCTTTGTAGCTGGATCAGCAGAACTTCACCTTGGGACATGGTAAGCAGAAGCAGGAAGAAGAAGAAGAAGAAGAACCAAGCCGCCCTGCTCTGCTTGTGCGGACGCCGAGCTCCACACATCACGCAACGCAATGCTGCAAGAGAAGGATGCAGTACTTGCTAGTAGTTGCTCCTCTGCTTGCTTCTAGCTAGTAGATGCCTTCCACTTCTGCTCTGCACTCTTCAGAAATCAGAAGTCTACAGAGATCTTGGAGCCCTTCTTCTCTTTCTTGAATAAGAGCAAGGCTAATAATACAGCCTTCAGCTGGCTGTATGAACACTTACAGCTCACTTTTCAGTCTACTCATATAGTAGTTACAGCCACCTGAAGGCTGTATGACCTACCCCTTCCTCTCACAAAGTTTCTTGGTTCTTGTGCTTCAGCTGGCTGTAAACTTACAGCCCACCTCTCTTCTCTCTCCTCCTCTCTCTCCTCCACCTCAAAGATACACACCAATTGTACCTGTTATTATACTTGCTCTAAGGTCCTGCTCTGCATGTGGCAAGCTGCAGGCAGCCTAGGAGATGCATGCAATGGCAATGCGATTGTCAGGTCACAGCGACGCAGTGCCATGGCCTTATGAGCAGACCACTCCATTCCTCTGTGTATGCAGGGACATGGTTGCCGTTTCAGAGAGTTCGCCTGTGCCGTGGTAGCATCAAAAGGCTACGCGATAGGAAACGCGCAGGCTTTTTCGGCTTCCTAGGCTGCAGTGCGTTGCTGCTTGCTGCTGCTGCACCTCAAGGACTTTGCCTCGCATTAACGGCATGGGCCACGGTTCGGTGAGCCGTGAGCCGCTTCTCTGTTGTTCAATCCAAAAAAGGCTTTTTTTTTTTACTTTGGAACAGGACAAAAAACAGTAAATAGATGGAGTAAGTTCTTCTAGTACTTCTGTTCTGCTTCTACCAGGTATGGGTAACAGGGTAAGAACAGTGCAGTTTTCAGTGCACCTCTGGTATAGTTCAGGCAGCCACTAGGCACAAAATGAAGGTGGCCATAAGCCCATAACAAAATAGAAACTCTCTTTCATCAATCATAGAAGTCAAGAAGCCAAGAACTGCTCGTACTTTGGATTCATTTTATCAACAAACCACTGCAGATACCAACTATCATTCAAAATTCAAGGATTTTTAGTGTTCCATTTACACACCTAGCGATCAGCGAACAAGTGCTAGCGATGGCGTTTTGCAATCTACGGCGAGAGCTATAAGCACTAGTATTACTATACAAGCAAAAGCGAGCATAACCATGCGGTCTAAAGGGCCAACAGCTTGACCATATCTGGTAATGCTAGACGGTTAGTAGAATTTTGAGTGCATTAAACAGAAGGCAAACATCTGACGAGCAGCTCCAGAAGGAAAATTAGCTCATCAATATGGCAGGAATGGGGCCAAGTTGTTCTTCACCTCCTAGGCCGGACAGCTCCGATTGATGTCAACGATGAGGAAGATGAACGGGCCGACCTGTCAAACTCCTCCTTGTCCTCACTGAATGCCTTCTGAAGCACATCTTGCATTTCATGAAACCTCCTCTTCTTCTCAGCGGATGTATCTCTTCCAAGGGAGGCCAGCTCAGTTTCATCATCCATGATCTTGTCTAGCACTTCTGAACAACGAGGGAAGAAGCATTTCCCGAGTTCCACTGGTATACAAAGTAGTCCAGATCCATAAACTCATGATAATATCGTCTGTATGGCTTGTGTTGTGCAATATAAAATGGCAAACAAATCCCCACCCCTTATCTAGTAATACCTACTATAGATCCTTTTTTTTTCGAAAATAGTATTTTATAATTGAATCCCAAAAGTTTATGCACAACTTGTTCAGCCCCAAGTAAGACTAATCGTTATCAATTCAACACCTGATTAAAATTTTATTACCATAATAAACTGTACATATTTAGGCTAAATATCTAACTCTTGAGATAAATATGGACTATCATTCTCAAAGAGCACAATAGACCCAAATTGTCCATGATTCACAGATTGACAGTAGGGCTAAGAATTATACTCTTTGATTTAATGTGCAAGATTTTTAAAACCTATCGGGATACTCGACAGTAAACCTATCAATCTGAATCAGGGAAAAAGATAAAATCTTGAGTTTCAACTTCAGTTGCAACAGATACACTAAATAAGTGAATAGCATTATATTTAAAACTAATATAAAAGCATTTTGGTTGCATAAAGGCAAGCTGCGCGTCACCTGTTTTCGAGAGGGCTCTCATCCGAGCTAAGTGCTCTTCCTTCATTTTAAAAGGAGTATCATTTAGATCAACAGTTGTCTGCTGCATCTCAGGAGATGGGTTTGCACTAGAACCAAGGGTAAACTCCAAAGTTCCATCCACTTGAGCAATGTCCATTGCTACTCTTGCCTCCATTGGAAACAATATCCTCGCCAAAGCAACTACATAGCATGAAAATAGTAATGTGAACACTTAAGTTTCCAAGAGAAAAAGATTCAAAACACTGGTTAGTTGCCCATGGAGAACTGCTCTGCATGCAACACTGCCAACCATAGTAAACAGACAATTCTGGCGGAAAAAAACCAGCAACACTTCATGATTTGATAAGTGAAGGTTACCTCGGTTTTCAAGGTACAATAACCTTCCACGTAGACTCTCACCAGCCATCGCAAGAGAAATCGATGCTTCTCCAATTTGTGGATCCCTTCTTTCAGCTTGCTCCAGAATCTCAATACATAATCTATCTTTAGGAGATGGTTTTCCTTCTTCAGTAGCCCCAAAGTAATCCCTGTGTTTTGTGAGTCTCTTTGAGATCTGAACTGCTTTTCTTCCATCAAATGTAAGATCCGATGGCCGAGCCCCCTTTGTTAAAAGAGAGACAATGATTTTAGGCTCTCTTCGCCTAGCAGCGATGTGAAGAACAGTATAGCCTCTTGGGTTTCTATGATTAACATCTGCAAGTGCAAGATCCAGAAGTTCCGTTGTAATTTTTGAGTCACAATGTTCTACAGCATAGTGCAATGCAAAAGCATCATCAAGATTAGTCTGCCCTTCCTTGAGCAGCATTCTGACTAGCTCCACATCATCAGAATCAAGGGCTCTGTGTATCCTTCTTACATGTTTGTTAGGAAAGCCATTGTCTTCAGGTGAAACTAATCCAAGACTCAGACGTGAATCAATAATTTGCTTGATAACATCTGGAGGCAACACCTTCTCAAGAGTAATCATGTCAAGATTTGACCGAACTACCATCTCAAGGCATCTCTCAAGCAGTTTCATGCAATATTTGTTGCATAAGTTTGCAACAGATAAGATCAATGGAAGGTTATCCACCTCAACCTTATCAAGGACATCAAGGAGACGCCGCTGCATGGAAAAGAAAAGGAATAATGTTGCATAGTACTGGGTTCTTAAAATGGTAAAACAATAATAGTGATAACAGACTGACAGTTGTTAGACTATATGGATAGGTTGTGAATATAGTGATGATGAATAATTGACTTTTGGGTTGCATTAAAATTTGCGTTTGTGAAAGTTTCGGTCGATACTCTTTTATAAAACAGGAATTGCAGGAATATTCAGGATAAGCGATCTGACCGCCTTGTATTGGGTGGTCTGACCGACAATTGTCGACCACGGCAGGTCAACCACGGCGGATTGACCATGGCGAATCAACCATGGTAGGTCAAGCACGGCACAACGACCATGGCTGAACGACAGCGACAGTGAACCGGTCGTAAGCAATAGTGAACCAGTCATAAGAAACAGTGAATCGGTCATCAGCAACAGTGAACCGGTCGTAAGCGAGAGTGAATTAGTCAATGGTCGGAGCTACAGTGAACCGGTCGTAAGCTACAGTGAACCAGTTGTAACAACAGTGAACCGGTCGATAGTTGTAGCTTTGTGTTGGATTGTTCGATCGGCATATTTCGACCACGATCGATAGTCGGAGGCGTCGACCACAATCGGTGATCGATAGTGTGAGCTACAGTGATTGGTCGTGAGTCGTAGCTACAGTACCTTGTCGGTACTCGATAATCATAGACTTTGTGATCGGTAGTCGTAGGCTTTACGGTTAGTAGTCGTAGGCTTTGCGGTCGGTAGTCGTAGGCTTTGCGGTCAGTAGTCATAGACTTTGCGATCGGTAGCCATAGACTTTGTGATCAGCAGTTGTAGACTTTGCGGTTGGTAGTCGTAGACTTAGTGATCGGTAGTCGTACATTTCATGGTCGGTACTCGTAGGCTTCGAGTGCTTCAATTCTTGTGATCTTCGAGTACCCGAGTACTCGTGTTGGGTCAGCGGTCTGACCTGCCTGTGCATGGCGGTCAGACCGGCTTTTCTGAGTGGTCTGAAGTTGATTTTTGGAAAGCGTTGGATATTGTGGTCGTTGATGATTTGGTTTGTGTTTATTGATGGCTAAGAGTGTGTTTTGCGTGTGTGGACTAATGTCGGTCAAATTGAAAAGAACTTCCGCTAGAGAAAAGTTCTTTGGTCTTTGCATGTGCAAGTTGGGTGTAGAGACAGTCATGGTCGGTGACGAGGAGGACCGGGACTAGGAGGGAGAAATCTAAGGTCCAGACGGTCAAGGATGTTACGAGGCGGTCGGGCTCACGTTGGAGCACGTCGAAATCAAAGGTATATAATGCGTGGAGAAGTTATGGGAGGTGCGGTTCTGGAGGCTTCGATACATGAGGATGATGCGTGGAGAAGCTACGGGAGAAACGGTCCTGAAGACTTCAACACGTGATGAGTAGGAAGGAGTTATATAAGGTGCCCATAACTAGAAGGATTAGAGATAATGGAAAACCCGTGTTTGGAAGGGTTTCGGGCCCCTTGATTTTCGGAGGCAGTTAGGATTGTGTGTCCAGTTTGATGAGGACACGGTTTGAGGCTCTAGCATATAAATAGAGGGGGGAGAGTTTAACAAGTTAACGGGGGTTTTTGTAGGGCTTTTGGGAGAAAGCTTTTGGAACTTCCAAAGTCTATATTACCCGAGTACCTATGGTCGGAGGGTCATTGTATATTCACCTGACTAGCTACTACTCGGAGATCTCACGAACTGGTACATGGGCCCGCCTCCAGGCAACTCCTCCCATGCGGTGGATATAGCACGTGCTTTATCTTTCCTCTAACCACACGATGACTCGGCCCTATGTCTTTGCAGTTGTCCTATGATTCTCTCACTGACAATAACCGAAGAACAGCTATTGTCAGGATCCTCTTGTTGACAGCAACCATTCGCTCGACCGGATGTGACAAATTGACAAGGCGCCTGCTCACATGGACAACCGACACTTTTTAATCCTATTTAAAGTTTGTCGAGAGGGAAACAAAGGAGGCAAGAGAAAAACAGAAACAGGTTCTAGAGAATAAAGGAAGATGTCTCGACTAGATAGCGGATTACAAAGACAAGAAGTAGCATTCTAGGGCTAGTAGCACCCTTTTGTAATATCTCATTGAGAGCATCTTGTAACTGGTTTATAGTAATAAAGATAGTCCCCATTCTCTTCCTAAATCCTTCTGAGAGACTTAGCTTTTTTCCTACAATTCGTAAGATAGGCGATTTGATCGTCGACAAACCCCGACTAATTTATCATAAATACTTGAAATAGAGCCAAGGGCTCCCCTTGGAAATATCATATGACAAATAAAACAGTTCCAAGTTCTGTATATATTTACATTAACAAATCAATGTTACAAATAGCAAGTAGAGAAGGAGGGTCATTAATTGGAACTATGGAAACTAGGTTAGGGCAGGCGACAGAATCTTGAGGTATGATTATTGGGCTCAATACTCCCGCTTGAAAGAATATTCAAAGGTCCTAAAGAAAAATGAGGAGTTGAGGTGCTAATCTGCGTATAGATATTAGCAACATTAGGTGTTTTAAATTTAGTAATTGTGCAATTTTCTTCTGAGTGTGGTATACAAGCTCTCATATTTTTCCCCCTGCAAGATTGCAATGGTTAAGCTCTTGCCATAATGTACAGTATAGTTTCTGATTTGCAAATTTATTTGCTTGTTTCACTGGTGGTTTGCTGAACTACATACATGAAGCGAGATGATAACATGTTACAACTTGTTTTCTATTGCTGTTTTGTCATCACTTCATAAATGTATGCTGATATGCAGACTATATGATTTATCATTGTCGCAATGTTAATGTCACATTTCTATGTTCCTATCGTGGTGTACTGGTGTCAACTGTCAGTATTCCTGCAGCCTAGATTTTGATATTGCATAGTTCAAGCATCTTTGTCACGAATGCTCTAATAAGAAACTTCCTTTAGTTGAAGGGAAAAATAGTAGACCGATTTACCGTATGGACACCACTCGTATTGAAAGTTCACAAAAAGCTGTACCTTTCATTTTCACTACAACACGTCTAACAAGAATCCTTCAAATAGCATGAAAATGACACGCACCTCAAACCACAAATTGCATCGTTTGCATGCAAAAACACATTTAACCAGGCAGTTTGGAATCAGACAGCAGAAAATGGTTGGTGAGGAGGATTGTATAGATCGGACCAATGGAACAGGGCACTATTTGAGTTGATTAATGACTTGTGATGCATACTAATGCTTTTCTAGAGCAGCTCTCGTTGAAATTGGGGATGACCACTGTTAACTTTTGTTTCTGCGAGCACGTGCTTACAAATCGCAAACAACCCAACTTGTCCTAGCTAGCATATATTGACGACTTCGCCAATCAATCAATCACCATATAATTAGAGCATTGCAATAAGCAAAGTGTAATGCTTTAAGTCTATCTCGCAAATGCGTTGAAAAGAGAACCGCATTTGTTCCTTCAATTTGGATAAGCGGCGGCCGAGGGGAGCAGACATAGTATGCAAGGGAGATAGATATCTATCTCATTTTGCCGCATAAATCAAACATCCACGCGCGCAGCAAAAAAAAGACATCATTAAAACCCGCTGATTGGGGACATGAAACGTATGAGCAATACGCGTCCTAGATTCCCAGCAAGCACAAGAATACGAAGGAAAATAAAGTAGAAATAAAGAAAGCATCAAGAGCGGCAGGGCAGGGCAAGGGGGCAACTTGGCCGCGTGAGTAGATGGGGAGGGAGGGAGAGGCGGACCTGGAAGAGGTTGGTGAGCTCGGCGACCTGGAAGGTGGAGGCGGCGAAGAGGACCTGCGCCATGAAGGTGACGGCGGGACAGCAGCCGACGTGCGCGCACCCGTCCTCGTCGACGCAGACGCACGCTGCCTTGGGCAGGTCGCCGACGCGGCCGCTGTAGAGGTAATCGAGCACCAAGAGCAGCGCCTCGTGCCCGACCTCCACCTCCTCTCCAAGAATCTCCCGGAGATCCACCTTGTCGCCCTCCGCGCTGCCGCCAGCTGGGCCGGCGCCGGCGGCGCGGCGCGCGAAGACCCCGCGCAGGTAGGGGCTCCGCGCGGAGAGCACGCAGCGGTGCACGCGCAGGTCGGGCGCGCCTGGGACGGATATGCGCGCGTCGGAGAAGAAGGCGAAGTCGTCCGGCGAGCGGAAGGCGGCGGCGAGGTTGTCGGAGAGGCGGCGCAGCGCCTGCACGTCCGCGTCCGCCGACGCGTCCCCTGTCGCGGCGCCCTCCCCGGAGACGACGCTGTCGGAGTCGGAGAACGCGGTGGTGACGTGGCTGGTCGGAGGCTCCATTGGCGAGACGCGAGGAGGAGCCCGGCCAGCGGGTGGGAAGGCGCGAGGAAGTCGAAGCGAGCAAGTGGCGCAACCGCGCAGCGAAAGGGATGGATATAGAAAAGAGCACGGTGCGAGCGAGACTGAGGTGGAAACCAGAAATGACAACCTTGCAGTTTGGCCCTGACTTCTTCGGATTTCGCGAATAGATCCCATCGTTGACCAGCCTAATTTTGTCACCTTGTGCAGCGCAAGTACGCGTATCAAGTTGCCGCACAAGTACGCGTATCAAGTTGCCGCGTCAAGCGGCTGCAATCGGATAGTAAGGCTCGTTCGTTCAGGGAATCAGGGCTTGGTTTCTGAGTTTTGAAAGTTCGAATAAACTCGTTGGTTTTTAAATTTTGATTTGTTTGCTTTTTTATTTTTTGTATTATCTATAGATATATAATATTTTTTTCTTTAATTGAATGCATCAGAAAAAACTAACAACCGTTATAATATAATTTCAGCTAAAATCTATTAGCCAGAAGCCAAAAGCCGCAAAAAAATTGGATTGAACGCCCCTTAAGACAAAAGTCCTAGTCACGGCGAGGCGAGGCGAGCCACCCTATTGAGCTTCGACAACCTAGGGTGGCTATCCGGGCTCGAATTAGCCTCGTGTGGTAAGCCACCATGGGAATTCTATTGAGCTCTTCGACCACCGAAAGGGATAAATCAGTTGTTTCTATGGCAGCATTAGTTGTGAGCCTAGTGGCCTTGCTCGGCCTACGCCCCATTGGTTGGGTCTTCGCATGTCTACCACTGCCCCCGCAGCCCATCTACTCGGCTCGCTCGATTTGCTGGCTCAGCCACTGTATCAGTGTTCTATGTACTACGATTTTATGTATAAAATTGCCACGTAATAATGGTAAGCATTACTTGATCTGGTCCAATTTCAATGTGTTGTATCTGATTCTATTTTGTCTCTCTATGCATGTTATATTACATGCACTGACTGATATCAATAAGAATCTTGAAGCAAAGAGCTTTTTCTATCAATTGAAACCAGTCATATCATTTGGAGTGGGGTTTTTTTTGGGCCGATGGTTTATGGCTTAAATATTTGAATTCTGGCTATTCGTGAGATATAGTATACACAGGAAAATAATTGCATGTTATTTTGATCGGTACAGTTGAACTCAATATATTTTTTCTATAATCTCCCTATTGACCCTGTCTTGGAAAAACATATTATTTAAAAGGTAGTTGCTGTAAACAGTACAAGCATAAGCCATATATAAGTCATTCCAAACCCAGCCTTGGTTGATGATAGTTTCCCATCTAGAACGCGGAAATTTACAACAAAAACATTTGGATTACAGCACGAACAAGAAAAAAAACTCATGCACTCGATCCAGCTATTCAGGCACATTTCCATGGAGAGTGCGAGTACTAATATATATTTTTGCAAGGAGTTGAGGGACCAAATGGTAAAAAGAAGCCACTCCATATGAAAAATAGGAGGCGGCGGTCCTGCTGTAAACGGCCTGGTTCACGAAACAATCTTTTGTGGCTGCAGTTTATTATTTTTAGCTATAATTTATAATTTTTAGTTATTCATGTGAGATATTACAGAGTCTTGTAACTTTTGGCTGTTCATGTGAGAAATTTCAGAGTAACTGAAATTCACGTGTGGCTTTTGCCGATATAAATGAAGTCGGTACAATATGTACTACAATTAACTAGTAGACCATATCTTGAAAAGACACTCTGTTTAAAAGCTAATTACTGTAGAAAAGCCAAAAGCCACAAAAGAACAGCCCTCTACTTGAACAAGTTAGTTATTTAATTTCAGTTTTTTATTATTTATTATTTAATTTCAGTTTTTTATTATTTAGCTTTTTTCTATATTTTTTGTGTTGTCCGTAACGATATAATAATTTTTATTATTTTCTCATTGTCTATTTTTTAATCGAATGACTCAGAAAAAAACTAGCAGCCACTATAGTACACTTTTAGCCAACAGCTACAACCAGATGACGTTGCTTAAAAGTCGTTTAGAGCAGCTATAAAGAGAGAGCTAGCTAGCACAGGTTAGCTACATGGCGATAGGAGTCAGCTGGAGACAAACTAAGGCGTAGGAAGGGGATAAGTTCCCCTCCTACGTAACTATTTCATAATTTATTGTGTTCTGGTGCTTGTCATTGGAATTGGATATCGTAAGGATATGTTCTTTTGGGTTGTGCTCGATGGCTTTTGGCTGCGGCTGATAATTTTGTTTGTGTTTTTAGAGATGGTGGTGGACGACGGAGACACTGACGCAGATAGTGCACATGTCGGCTAGGTCAGGAAACCTCTTGGAGAAGCCGTTCCGTTTATTTTAGCTTTCGAAGAAGTCAAAGCCAAAAGCCACCAAAAACCTAGAAGATTATGACCTAATACTCCTCCTAGTTCTCCTACAACTTTACATGGAGTTGGAAGGAAGTGGCATTGTAGCACATCACATACCAATATGAGATATTATTATGGAACGTTATCGCCAAAGTAAAGAATAAATAACAAAAGTAACAATAGAAATCGCAAGGAAAATAAAACTTTAAGAGTACTTTAATGGAGAACCAGTGGAAGCTGAAATAAATATTTGAAATATAGGACCGGTACACTTTTAATCAAATGAAGAATAAATAAAATGACATAAATAGTGGCAAGTCGTGGTGCTGAAACTTAAGTGTTCCCATCCATGCATGATGCTATCACTCCACTGGACTTTTACTTAAGAATGAAAAGAGCAAGCACGAGATTTAGAAATCTCAGTAAGTACCCAACAACGATCGTAAGCAAAATGTGTAAAGAACAAATAATGCAAACAAGTAATTGACATAAGTCAAGATGGTGAAACTAGGTCACCGAAAATACTGATAGAAATCGGAGATAGAGATAACAGAAACAATGGAATTAAGGATAATTATTATTTAGCAAGTTATGGCAAAAGCACCGGCGATTGCCTCCCACATACCCGATTATACGAGAGTAGTTAGGCACGTCATTGTCCTCGACTGTATAACCACAGACGGACGTAATATCCTAAGTAACGAGAGTGTACGGCCCCGTATGTTACTAGGTGGGTGGAAATCTATCCTATATGTGGGTAACCCCAGGCCAGGTAACCGTTATTTTTATTAGTGAGTTATCCGTGATGCATTTAAGGGAACTAAGGGTAAGCTAAGGTAAAGTTATGAGAAGTGAAAGGATTTGCTAAGATTGAAAACGGAAAGGCGTAATTCCCGATACGAGGCGATGTGGGATGATGATAAGGTGATAGTGGACTAGAAACTATTCTAAGAAGAATATTAAAGCATAGCATACACAAGGGTGTTGTCATCCATTCAAGTTTTATCACGTGACAAGTGATTATTAGTCGATTAATAGATATTATCAATATAAATCCATCCTGGCTCACGTACAACATCTTACAGGTAATGGATCATGTTATCAGGAACTAAAACATACCAGCCTTGGTGCTAACAAAGTGCTAATGGGCTAAACCTAAATTAAAACGTGTTCATATGCTACCCTCCATTAATGAATGAAGCATTAATTCTAAACCCCTATAAAGCATGAATACTAGAACATCATAACAAAGCATTTAATAAGACTAAAGCATATAACACCGGTTAAGCTAGGTCATCAAGATGTAAATACTACATTAGCAGGATATGATCAAGCAAGCATTACATTGTAATAATTGTATGCAAAGATAGAGGCGACAGTTAATTATGGCACATGTGATATGCGGAACAGAGAAGTTACGGCTGCGAAGTATTTGCCTTGAGCACGCTTGGTGAACCCACTGCACGAAGGATCTGGAAAGCGTAACTGCCCAAACGCTCCCTCAACAGATGCGTGTGAACCTACATGATGGAACGGAAGTGAATCAGATGAGGGTTATGCTACAATTGTGAAAAGGACAGCAGGAGGTTGTTCGGCCAGAAGAGATCGTGCTCAGTAAGATTTTACCGCGTGAATCGTCGTTCGGCCGTGCGCTTTGCACCCAACCGCTGCACGACTCCAGAAACTCCGCGCGAAACACTATTTGGCCACGCACCCAACCGGCCGAACCGCGTAACCATGAAAAAACGATCACCCGACCGCCGTCGCCACCGCCGCCTTGTGTGCCGCTGCACGTTCGGCGCCTCCTCAGAGAGAGAGATTGAAAAGGATGGAAAAAAGAGATTGGTTGATCTGTTGGAGAGAGAAGCATGCATAAGATAATAGGGTTTGGTCTCTTAAATAGCCCCTCAACTAGATTAAGAAGATTAATTAGGTTTTTTTTTCTTCCAGGGTGCTACAGGCATGGCATGGCAGTGCATGCATGTGTTGGTCCTAAACTATACTACATACATACATACATATATATATATATATATATATATATATATATTACTATATAGATGACTGAATTGGGCACCGTGGTGCCGGGCACCTTGACTTCAAATGTGTGAATTCAACCTAAATTGGGTATATTTTTGAAAATATCGGTTTAAGGTATATACCAATCTATAACAATTCAAATGAAACATATACATTTGAAAAAATATACTCAATTCAAAGTTTTGAACAATTTAGATCACATGCTTTCTTTGATTTATATATATAATCGCACATACCTACAATCAAACTATCAATAAAAAGGCAACTACAGTTCAAATTTCGATTCGAACTTGTTTGAACTAGTTAGTAAACTAGTTAAATTTGATATCCAAGAAATTTTAAAATTTTCGCACGCGATACATACCTATTTTAGACTTATGGTGCCCGGGCACCAAGAAGCACTCGTTATTTTACTATATATATATATATATATATATATATATATATATATATATATATATATATATATATATATATATATTAACACTAACTGCGCAGTGCCCTACGTAGTTTACTCTAAACATGGCGAGCGCCTACTAGATACAGAACGGTTCGGCCCATTGTTTCGCATTGCACCCTTATATATTATTTTAGCTAACCTGCCTGCCTCTTCCGGCATTGGCTAAACGCATAGCTTTGAGCCAGAATAGATAGTTCAAGCACAAACATATGATAGACTAGCTTTGATGGGACAGATCAGAGAGTGATTGGGTACGGTCCATTATAAGATGATCGATCAGCTATCTGGCTAGGGATCGGTGGGCCTCCTTCTTTCTTATGATGAATCGATGATAGAAGCTTGATTTGAGTTAGATCATGCATAGTTGAGACACGAGATGTGCTAGTCACGGAGATGGAGAGAGGTAACCGCCCAAGTTGCGTGTCCAGATTAAATGGAAGAAGAAGAAGCCGGAGGTCGCAACAAGGGAGCCCAAACATCAAACACTATTAGATTAGATTACATTAGATTAGATTAGATTAGATTAGATTAGATTAGATTAGATTTTTTCTTTTAAAAAGGAAAGAAAACGTGGTGGTTTGCTTTCGGTTTTCACTAGGCTGCCAGCCGTGCATGTCCCCGTACAGTGTGCGCTCTCCGGCACGTCCAGCCGTCTGAGGTTGACCGGTGGCTAGTAATTAAGCTAGCAAAACGGCTAATCCCCACTGTCGCTGTCCGGTGGGCCCCCGGTGACATCAAGAGATGGCTAAGGCCCTATTTCGTGGCTTAGGCTTCCGGCTTCTAGAAGATAAAATAAACACATCGATTTTTATTTTTTAAATTTTATTGTTTTTGTTTTTGCATTTGTTTCTTTGTATTGTCCGTAGAGATATAACGGTGCTTTTTTTCTATATTTTATGCTTCTCTAATTGAATAGCTCAGAAAAAACTAACAGCGACTACAATGTAATTTCAGCCAAAAACCAATAGCCAAAAGCCGCAACCGATTTG
This sequence comes from Bonia amplexicaulis, assembly GCA_036346245.1. NCBI lineage: Eukaryota > Viridiplantae > Streptophyta > Magnoliopsida > Poales > Poaceae > Bonia > Bonia amplexicaulis. The sequence continues at coordinate 37,430,067 of CM070736.1, read as the reverse complement.
AATAGGGCCTAAAGCCTAAGGGCCTATTTAGGAACGCCAATTTTTTCCCACCTGCTACTAGTTTACACCGGTATTTTCCGGGGCACAAAGAAATAGAGTTGTAACTATTTCTCATTGTAAATATGTATGATATTTTGGCCTTGTTCTAAACAGTTATGGTTGTTATTTTTGGCTAAAATGATACTATAATAGCTGTTATTTTTCTAAATTATTCAATTGAAGTAAAATAAAGAAAAAATAAAAAATTCCTTATATCTCTACAGATAATATAAAGGAAAAGAAAAAATTATGTTAAAAATCCAACATGTTCTAAATAGTTTTTGGCTTTCAAAAACCAAAAAACAAAAGCCCTCGCTATTTGGAGCGGGACCTTTGTTTAGGTACGTTTTTTCCTGGTGTCTGTCAGACAAGCTCTGGGCCACCATGGACATGCCTGAGCCAGGTAGGAACGATGCTCTACAGCCGTGAGATGGCTCCAATCCAAAGCATTACCTTAGGTAATTGGAATACATTGCTCTTATGATCAGTGTGTGCACAACCAACAATATAACACTAGCACCAAAAGGGCACAAGCACCAGGTGAAACATCCATCGCTTCTTAGTTCTTACATGTCAGCCATCTGGTTCAAAAGAAATTACACATTCACACAGCAAGAACACAAACAAGCATCTTCAGATTCGTCAGCAAGTTTCAGCTTACAAAGGCAATTTCAGTTTCAGAATATGACAGAGACATGCAAGCTATGATGAGTATATCATAGCCTATGTTCTTCAGCATGATAAGCATTGTAAATATAAGCAATGTAGCATCCTTAATCGTCAGTAATGGAGACAAAGTCTCGCAGCCTTACAGCAGAGCACACACACAAGCATAAGCAATTCAGCATCCACAACCACAAGGTTACCGAAGCTTAGGGAACACTGCCCTTTTTTAGCAGCAGCACAATTTCTAAAACACAGGCATTCCTGATTCCTGCATGAATATATGGAGAACATCAGTCTACAGTTGTTAACGATGTTTAATGAGAGCAAAGCATGGACGCACTGATCGACCTTTACATGCGCCCATCAAATTAAAAAGCGACCTCGCAAGAAAAGAAAGTTAAATGTATCGATTCATAAAGAACTCATCACAGAGCAAATTTCGCATGAATTAGCAAGTTTTTTAAGATGCTGCACCATTTATATTTAGGAAGGCGTGAATTAGCAAGTTCGCATACTCCAAATTTGTGGTGTATTGTACTAGTATTTGTACATCTCCTACGCCTAGTAGTACTGGACTACAAACTAAATTGCAAGGCTAAGTTTCAGAGCTAACAAGATGCGCTAAGTTTCTCACCGAAACTAATTTCAGAGCTAAGTTTCTTATCCAACTTACCAAATCAGATCAACAGCAGTTCCAGAAACCATATAATAAAAAAAAACTCTACATGTCCTTTTTCTGTAGTCCACTTAAATACTAGCGATCAATCCAAAATACGACAGAGTTTAGCATATGAAAAAAAAAAGGTTCCAGCAAACAAGAGGGGCCAAATGGTCGCTCACGGGTAACCGAAGGAAGCGCCGTGCCGAGGATGAGCTTTCCAGCCGCGAAAGCGAAGAGTCGCGAGGCAGGCAGCATGCGTGTCAAGGGTTGGACGCGCAAGATTGCCCAAGTGGAGTACCATCTGTTCGCAAAATCAATGCCACGTGCTAAATTTGGGGGCGTGCCGTTGATTTTGTAGGCAGGCTTGCGCGGCGCGGAAAAGGTCACCGCGAGGATGCATGAGAGCATATTTGGACACACGCAAAATTGTCATGTCCGCAAGTTTGATACAGCTAGGAGTGAAAACAGATCGGATAGTATTTAAATTATATTTATATTTGTAAATAAATATAAATATAAATTTGAATATTTTTAAATACGAATCGAATATTATAATGAATATGAATTCGAATAGAATATCTATTCAATTCGATCGAATCCAGATATTCTTGTAACTTATGTAGTACGAAGATATTAATGATATTTTATCATCATACAATCACGCTTAGTTATTCTAATTCATTTACTACACCTAAAGAAACATAAATTCACGTTCAATTAAAAAAACTTGTCAAACTAATTAGTCGTATTGTAATAAAATATGCATATTACTTCGTCAAATACGAATACGTATACGGATAATCCGGATAAAATAATATTTCGAATGATAAAAGTCCATACCATATTCGCATCTATATTTTTATGTGAATTCGAATACGAATAGACTAGAAATTGTTAATCGGATGGAAAAATATATACCGTATTCGCATCCTATCGAATACGGTAATCGAATAATACGGATAATTTTCATCCACTTTTCTTTACATATATTGTTATTGTACTCTTTTCTTTACCCAGGGAACCCTACTCCGGGGCGTAAGGTTTTTAACAAGACGGTAACATTGTATTTTTAAAAATATCAAGAAAATCCCACTTTTTTTTGAAATAGTTACGTCATTGTGTGCCCATATTTTTATGCAACTAATTCAATTTTAACTATTTTTTAACGAGGCGGGTACGAGAGAAAGTAAGATGGTTGTCGTCGTCACCTTCGTTGTGTATAGTTACTTCGGATTGGATTTAGACTGGCACGATATGAACACCAATACGGTGGGCTTTGGACCGTGTTTGGACCTGACCGGAGGCGAGGCAGGCCGACACGGTATGACACGATGAGATAACTGGACATAGCCGGTACGATATAAAGCGACCCGAAACCCAATTTTCAGCTCCACAAGGACGTAATACGTTTTTCTCACTCTAGTTTTGGGCGGAACTACAAAATTTAAGGCGTACATGGCCGGGTCAAGAGTCGAAGTCAATATAAAGAACGACGTGATTGCTGATTAGATTGGTATAGATTTGTCGATCCCACTGAGCCATATATGGGTCCCTTGCGTATGCAAGGGATTTGTTCTTCTCTACACGATGTAAGTCCCAATCTTTGATTCTTAAGATCTTATCACAAGCTCGCTCGATCACCTAGTCCATCTGTCCTAAATGAAAAGGAACAGCACATACATTTCGATACGATATATAAAGAAAAAACTATAGAATAACTACATAATCTATAATATATTATCATGAGGCTGATACATGAGTGGGATATCAATGACATATTATAGACATAAGACAGTGACGTCTAATTAATATAAATAGGATAGCCGATCGTAGGATCCGTATGTAGTATTAATGGTACTCCTGATATATATAGGAACCATTTTCATACATACATATATATATATATATATATATATATATATATATATATAAGCCTCTTTTCTACACCGGTGTAGTTACACCCTATATCATATAGGAGTATCTCGCTAACGGAGGTATGTACGTGTAATATACAAGTATTTAAGACCATCTAGGTGGTATGAACAATTTTTCGAAGTGGTATGTACATTTTTCGACATACTCCTTTTTATGCGCATATATAAGGTATTTACAAAATACGCTAAAACTATGAACTCCTTTACAAGTTTTTCGTGTGGTTCACATTGGAGTATCTTATAATTAGTATACAAATGTACCTAAAGTGATAATTGAGTATTTCAAGTTTGTTTAGGTGGTATATTAGAGGTGGGTGTAACTACACCCGGGTGTAGAATGTATTTTTCCTATATATATATATATATATGAAAAATATATTTTACTCTGGATGTAATTACACCCACTTCTAATATACCACTTAAACAAACTTGAGATACTCTTTTATCACTTTAGGTATACTCGTATACTAATTATAAGATATTCCAATGCGAATCACATGGAAAAATTGCAAGCGAGTCCATAGTTTTTAGCGTATTTTGTAAATACCATCATATACATACATAAAAAGAAATATGTTTAAAAATATACATACCACCTGTGAAAAATTGTTCATACCACCAAAATGGTCTTAAATACTCGTATACTACATGTACATACCCTCAGTTACACGAGATACTCCCTACGTTGTGAGATACGACATAGGGTGTAATTACATCCGGAAATAGAAAAGAGTCTTCATCTCTCTATATATATATACACACACTAGTTAGAGACCCGTGCGTTATAATAGAGTCATAAAAATAACGAGATGGAACTTACTGCCTAGCCAACTTCACATATCAAACATTGGAGAGCAAGCGACAGAGAGAGAAGGGTGGCGAATGCGTGAGGAGATGGGAAAAGTGAAGGAGGTGGGCGGTTGTATCAGAGAGAGAGGAGGAGAGAGGCGAATGGTACATATCAAATCGGATGGTTGGGAAGAGATGAGGAGAATGGACCAACCACACACACACACACACACACACACACACACACACACATATATATATATATATATATATATAGGAAGCCTCTTTTCTACACCGGTGTAGTTACTCCCTATGTCGTATCTCACAACGTTAGAAGTATCTCGTGAACGGAGGGTATGTACATGTAGTATCTGAGTATTTAAGACTATCTAGGTGGTATGAACAATTTTCAGAGGTAGTATGTACATTTTTAGACATACTCCTTTTATGTGTGTATATGAAGGTATTTCTAAAATATAGTAAAACTATGATTTCCTTGTAATTTTTCTTGTGGTTCACACTGGAGTATCTTATAATTACTATACGAGTATACCTAAAGTGATAAAGGAGTATTTTATGTTTGTTTAGGTGGTATATTAGAGGTGGGAGTAACTACACCGGTGTAGAAAAGATTTTTCCTATATATATATATATATATATATATATATATATATATTGTTGTGTGGGGTATTTAATTTCCTTGTTGTGAGCTAAGCTTTTCCAAGGATCCCTCAGCCTCAGGTACATTACGTTGTCCTGAATTAAGTACGGAATTACGCTACGGTACCATCGATGTAGTTCTCTAGCAGTGTGGCAGTGGAAAGTCATCAACTGGTGTATGGCTAATACTCCCAACTCGATATATAATCTTTCAGGGAGTTAGTTTGTAAATTTAAGCTTCGATTATATACTCACACGAGGCTTAGTGTCTATTTGGTCATGGCTAACGTTGCTCATAGATTTCGGTTTTTTATACTGTTTAATAATTTGTTATAAATTTTTAATTTGATATTGTTAAGTACCTGCTGATAGCTCGCCACAATTTTCATATACTGCGCGAGGATAGGCTTCAAGCATGTGTTCAAAGTGGACACTCTGGAAAAACGATTTTTCAAGCAGTGAGAGAGAGAGAGAAAAAAAAAGGCCAGCGACGTCCTTACTGTTTTGAAGAATGGCAAATTGGAAAGTGGACACACGAGTCCTGATTTGCAGCGAAATACTGTTGGTCGGTAGAGCTGCGATTCGTACACATTGCGCTACTGTCTTCTTTTCTTCAACCATGTAAAGGAAGCACGTGGATGACAATTGGCAAAAGCACTATGAGACTCGATGGCCAGTAGAAATTGAAACCCTTCATATACCACCTCCGAGGAAGTATAATTTAGGCATGCTACAGTCTCTCTCATCATCTATCTCATCAGAGGGTGGTTCTATGATTTTATCATGTTTCAAGCTAAAGAGGGTTAGATGTATCCACCGCTCAATATGGCTTGAGCTTACGGCTCGACTTATTTTGCACTATTTATAATTTCGTCCGAGCTAGAAGAGAAAATTACGTACTTGACTTACTTAAACTTTGTGCCGATAAATATCACACACTTCGGATTGGAGCTTAGGCTGCCCGGCACGCGGACCCACCCTGGATCTCAAGTTATTCCGCACGTGAGAGCCAGTGTGAAGGACAAACGGCACGGATCCGATATTTACGGGCGAGCGAGGGACAAGGATGCGTTCGCTCGGGTCCCATCTCTGCTCACATTACATCACACTGTTGTCTATTTGACACCGTCCTTTGAATTGCTCACGCTACATCCATTCCAACGTGTATCGGATTACTACTAGGATAAAACACACTTCCAACAAAACCATATAGAAGCACGCCATTGCTATCGACTAAACGTCACATGTCCATCCGTACCCAGTCTTCAACAGGGCCAATACTCAAATCGTGTTTGGTTGAGCTGTGGCTTCTGAAAAAGCTGCTGTGAGCTGTGGGTTGTGAAAAAACTGCTGTAGGTTGTGGGCTGTGGAAAAGCTGTAAGCTATTTGGTTCAAACAAGTATAAAACTTACCTCCTATCTCTATTTTCCTTGAAACAACTGTGAAACAGCTCTCTATTTTCACCATTTCAAAAGCGAGAAAGCCAAAAGCCAAAGCGGGGTCCAAGGTGCTTTCAAAGCAGATTACTAAAAGTAATGCTTCGAAAAAGCGACGGTTTTCACCCTTTGATTGACTTTTGGCTTTTTAGAAGCAAAAGCAGCTCCCAAAAGCTCAACCAAAGGCACCCTGAAATCGATACGTAGCGGCTCAGCTGTCAGCCTCTGCGTCGAAAATCGAAAAGCGGCCAACTAGTGGCCAGTCTCTGGTATGGCAGCTACGTCTTGTGACAAACGGTCATGCTTCTAGTCTCACTAAGTACGTATGGCTTGAATTTATTTTGTGGATTTTCCAAGATTAATTTGATCTTGTTGGTGAGCCATAGCGACTTTGATAACCAGCTGCAGCACCTGCAAAGAGGAGAAGAAATCCAAACGCAGCTTATGACACGATTTTTCGGCCCAGGCCCAACCAACGATAAGGGGAAGTGCAGTAGGTCATCCTATGGGCTTCGGCCTAGGCCCATGTATAACCTATGTTGTACCAGACTTGCTTCGCCGTAGCTTGAATGAATTGCAGTAGATGTTTGAGGGGTAGACAAGGGGAAAAAATCTGCAGGAACAGAGATTCAGATTGTATCGCTGACTAGTTTGGAGACTGAGCATCCATCGGCCTTGATGTGAAAAATCCTTGTTTGATGACATTTTTCAAGTGTTGCACATGTACTCGCCTCAATTTGTTTGAAGGAATTGCCCCGTTCGGCTGGGCTGAAAAGCTGTGGCTTATAGCTGAAATTGCACTGCAGCGAGTGAAATTTCACTGTAAGCTGAAGGTAGCTTAATTGACATAAGTAAATTTAAAAAATTTAAAATAGAAAAAATATGTTAGCTCATCAAGGACAACGCAAACAAATACGGGAAAAAAAGAACCGGCAAAAAAGCTAAAAAACCAAAAGTTCAAAAAAACATAAAATTTATGAATAGTAAAAAATAAGTCAGAAGCTAAAATCGAAACGAGCGGGGCCGCGCCGAAACGAATACGGGAAATGACGCACGATCGATCTGTTTTTTTAATGATAATGATTAAAGTTTGGCGCCGAAACCTCAAGAAGTTTCTAGTTTCCCTCGTAATGTTTTTTACGTGCCGAGTGAGTAGGTTAGCGGAACTATGGCTAGAGATGGCAATGGGTACCCGAAATCCGAGTATCCGATGGGTTTTACCCGATAAGGAGGTGGGTATGGAAAGATATGTTCACCCGTGGGTATACTGATAGGCAAAAATCTCTACCCATCGGGTAGAGCGGGTACGTGTATGGCTGTATATTACCCGTACCCACATACCTGTGGGTAAAATATACCCGCATACCATATCAATGAAGCATACATGCATGCATGATGTATACAAATATATAGCGTACAACAATACAGATAATGCACCATTCACATTTAATTTTGGTGCTGGCTGCTGGTGTAGACTTGGTAATATGTATGTGCTTTTGATTTAGTCAAAAACTTCTGTCATATTTTATTTAGTCTACCGGGTATGGGTTACCCGTCGGGTATAAATACCCGCGGCGGGTGCGGGTATGGGTAAGTTTCTATACCCGTGTGCGGGTATGGGTATCGTAGCGGGTAGAGTTATATCTATCAGGTACGAGTATAGAATGGCTATACCCGTCGGGTATGTATCTGTTGTCATCTCTAACTATGGCTCATTAGTAGAGATGGCAACGGGCACAAACCCGCTGGGTTTTGCTATCCCAAACCCGTGCCCATAAAAGTTGGATGTGCCCGCTAAAAAACCCATGCCCGTGACTGGTACAAATTTTTGCCCAAACCCATGCCCACTTGGGTAATCTGGTACCACGGTCGCCTGTGCCGACAACAACCGTGGAGATTGCGAGATAGTGCGGTGCTTAGAAAGTCAACAATAAGTTTAATCTATATGCTACTATGCATGAAACAAGCAACGACAAATCCACGGTGCACATCACTAGTTCACTCTATCAATTCTCAGTTCATAGTTCACTGGCATAGTATATCATTCCAAGTTCACAGTTCACAACTCAGTTAAAACCAAAGGGAGACATCAAGCGCTCCTTGTACTTGACTAGTGGGCTATAGGTCAATTTGGTTTGCCTGGGAGCCTGGGTTTGTAACTCTTATGGATCGGGTTTATATTACCCATGGGTTTACGGGTTTGGGTACTATAGGAACGTACCCAAACCCAGCAGACCCGATGGGTTGGGTTTTTTGCCCATTAAGAGACCCATGGGTTAAGAAATTGACTCAGACCCATGCCCTAATAGAGTAAAAACCCACCGGGTATCGGGTTTCGGGTACCCATTGGCATCTCTACTCATTAGGCCCGCCTAATGCGGGCTGGGAAATCGTGGCCTTCTAATGGGAAGAGACGGCTCAGATCTCAGAACGTTTATTTTTCAAAAAGAAAAGGGGAAAAATGTTTTGTAATGTACTATTGCACCATAGTTTTTGGCTTTTTGCCCATGCCCATGTGATGGTATATTGACTCATGAGGGGTGTACTGCACGTATGTACATTGCAGCAGGCACTGCACGCGCGGTGGCCGTGCACCGCGGCACGTTTAGAGGAGATCGATCGAGAACCACACGATCTTTAATCTGATGAAATCAAGAAGTCAAACAGGGTATGCTAGGACCACATACGCACGTACGTGTTGTGTTGCTGCGGATCAAACCTCGAGGCAAGATCATTGTGATGGATTGTCTGATCTTTTTCGCGATGGTGATTCCTCAACAGATATGTGAAGTACCAATTACAGGATTGTGACGTTCCGTGTTATTACTGAGGAGTAATAACACTAGTCAACGAATTATTATTCGTCTATTCGGTAAAACACCGCTCCAACGAATAATAAACCCATCAAAGTGATGCAATAGAATAATAATTAGAGACATAACATAATATTACATAAACATAACCACGCAGAACTACAATCTCATACAAATCCATTAGACCCGGATAGTACAATACCAAAAGTAGATAGTCCAGTTCAACTTCTAATTATACAAAGAGTTCTAAATATCAAAACAACATATTAATTTTACAAGTACTCCAGGATCAAACCCAGGTTGCTATTAGCTCCTTAGTCATCCAAAGTATCGTATGAGGGGTACACCTCATAATGTTCGTCCTCATAACCATCCCCTTCTCACTCAAGATAGTATTCCGAGATAGGCCTCATCCACCCCAAATGAGAATCAAAGTTGACTATCATCTAAATAAAAAGTAAATAATAATAAGGGTGAGTACAGAGTACTTAGCAAACGTTATTAGCAAAATGCACCATATGCTCTTGATTTAGCATTTCCTGGATTATCACTTCTCATTTTCATGACATTTAGAAAATAAATGTTTTATTAAGTTGAGAAAGAGTTTTAGGTTATTAATTTAGAAATCACCCATATAAATAGATAAAAACCTCCATTTGGTTTCGTAACCTTCGATCCAGAAGACAAGAATGAATTCATGATTTGTATAGTATTACACAAGCTTGTATCACTTTGCCTATGGTCACCTTGATTTTTATAGCAAATGGATCTTTGCATTACCTCATATGCAATGTCCAAACCAGAGTACATAATTTTTTCTCTATCTCGGTATATTATACTTCAAAGTTAAACTTGCCTTAGTACTGGTCGAGAATCTGGATTCCAAGACCACTCGGATAAAATCCTCCCCCGTACTGATTTCCTTCCTGCAATTTAATACGCTCTCTATGATTTAATCCATGAACATAGAGAAATAAATTAAATGATACTAAAGCGTTCCAATGTGATTTCTTAAATTTATCTAACCAATTATAGATTTTACAATGTAAATGCTATTTAAATCGCCACGTACAATTTTAGTCATCGCGAACAATTTTAATCATTGCGTACAATTTTATTCTACTAATGACAATTAATTAATTTATCCTAATAATCCTAAACAAATGTTAGTGGGTTTCTATAATTTGGATACAACTAACAAAAATTAATCAAGTATTTAAATACGTAATGGAATAATCTAAACATACGTGAATTTAATTCTTCGCATTTAATGTCTCTCTCTCTCTTCCTCACCTAATCTCTCTCCTGCTTTCTTTCTAACTGGCCAGAGGCCTAGCTCTCCAACCCCTGGCTCCCTCGTCCTTCTCCATTCTTGTCCCCCTCTTTGCCTTGCTTCACTCGATCTGATCCCCTCGGTGCCTCCTCCCTAGCGACACCCTGCCTTTGCTCTCTGGACGCCGACTCGGCCTCCTCTCCTGTGCCGGACCTCTTGCTCCTGCACTTGGCTCGACTCCTGCCTGCCCTTCCTGTGCCCAGGTCTGCTTCCCTGCAACCCGATCGCCACCGGCCACCCTGCATCGCCCCAGCCTCCTCCTGTGTCGCCCCAGCCTGGCCTCTCCCACTAGCCCTCCACTCCAAATCTGTTACCAGGGATGAGAATCAGCTCCCTCCTCACTCTGATTTGATTTCCCCTTTTTCCTCCTATTAATTTGAGTTCATACTTGATCTAATTCCCTTTTTATGATTTGAATTGGTTTTTTCTTAAGAATGGTGAAGGTGATGGTAGTGTGCTATCTTGGCTTGCTATGGTGGGGGTCGAGGCCTCCCGCATGCCAAGGAGTGTGATGGCCGTCGAGTGCAAGTGGTTATGATGATTGTGTTGCGCCGTTGTCACTGTGCTCTTACCTAGGGTATACTCTTCCCCCTCTACTCGTCTCCTCCTATACTCCTTCCTCCCTCTGCTCTATGATGGCTATGTCAATGCTATTGTTGGATGATTCATTTACGCATAGTGGTGCACATGGTATGGTCCCTATCTAGCAATGGCAAAAATTTGGAACATATTATGGGCTAGCTTGTCGGTTGTTTGATGGTTTGGTTTGGGAAGGAATAGAAGCTTGACTCGTCGATTGCTTTCTTGGCTTGGGGTGCTGACATTGAGCTTTGTGGAGGCTTGTCTCCTTCTCCTCTTGGTGTTCTTGGCTTGGTTGGGTTGCTCCCTTGGCCTTGCTCCTCCTTCTGGTGGTGGCTAGTTTTCCTAGCCATGTTGCCTCGCTCTTCTGCTCCTTCAGCCGGCTGGTGGATTTGGAAGGGTTGGAGGAATGGCGATGATGATAGTGTTGGTCAGCTGTTGGCTGTTCTGGTCATCGCTAAAATGCCCTCTCTCTCTCCTCTTGCCTGGCGATGTGTGTGCGCGCTGTGGGTGGCGATTCTTGGTATGAGAAGGTGACCTCAATGAGGAGGACATGGAATCTTTTTGGTGCTGTGGCATGCCAGAGACTGTGGTGCTCAATTTCCCTGTCTCACTTGCGGCAAAAATTTCATTGGCCAAGGTCCCTCGTTCACCTAACATTCTTTGGCAAGCTAAGCTTAATAGACAACCAAACACTTGCATAAGAAGGTACAGCATGCCTAAACTCAGGCATGGCAACTTTAGGCTACAAACCAAACGCTCCTAAGTGTCTTGCATTTGATCTTAGCTGGTTCGGACTTAATTTCTTGGCCATATAGTCCATGATGCATAGGCCATGCTCTTTTGTGTTTTTGGTGGTTTTTGGCTTTGACTTCTCTAAAGCATGCAGCTTCTCCAAGCGGTTTCTCCAAAGGCTTCCTGTGCCCGCTTTTCTCTGCCGCCACATCAACGCCTCCGTCATTCGTCACCATCTCGAAATGTACAACCAAAAGTCATCATTCGTAGCAAAAAAAATACCTTGGGTGGATTCTTTTGTACTGTGACTTTTGGCTTATGAATTATGTCTGTTCGCAAGTGATATTACGAAGAGGAAGATAATCGCATGCGATTTTAGTCGATACAGCTAAACTCGGTGTAATATCTACTATAATCGATTTGTAGATCTCATCTTAAAAAACACATTATTTAAACGGAGTTATGGTAGCACCACATAAAAGTCAACAAGCCTAAGCTCACTGTAACCCACCCCATAATCTTCCATGCTCGTTTAGACAAAAATTTTTGTAGAAGTTTACTTTTCAGGGGTCGCGTTTTAATTTTACTTTTCAGGGGGAATAATGTGATCGATGCATGTGTGAGGACTGACTGACTGGCCCAGGTGATGGATGGATGCATCGATCACAGGGACACAGTAGTAGCAAGACGATGACAAAAGGATTGACATGCTTGGAAGCTTTCGGAATGCCGATTCTAGTACACAAATACGGATCGATCTGTGCCGTTACTTCCGATCGAAGGCATCTTGCATGCGGTGGCTGTGGCTGGCTGACACGGTGCTGTCGGGGCATGCCAGTGCTTGGAGGAGAAATTTTTGATCCCCCGATTCGACTTTAGCTTCTGACTTCTAACTTAGTTTTTACTATTTATAAATTTTATCTTTTTCTAAATTTTTGGTTTTTTGAGCTTTTTTGTCGGTTCTTTTTTCCGTATTCGTTTGTGTTATCCGTGATAAGCTAGCATATTTTTTCTATTTTTATTTTTTTAAATTTAATTATGCTAAATAAGCATCTTCAGCTATAGTAAAATTTTAGTCGCTATAATACAATTTCAGTTATAAGCCACAGCTTTTCAGCCCAACCGAACGAGGCTTTTATGGTGTAATGGTTACATAGACAGATTTATATAACAAGTTAATAACGTATGGACATGTGGTACGTAGGTACTATAGTAAATATTGTAGCACAGAAAAACATTATAGCAAAAAGATGGAAATATTTCCCTATGTTTTTCTATTCATACAGTACTATTACAGTGTCTGCTATAGTACTACGTGATGTGTGTCAGTGCACCATTGACTTATTACACAAATCTATCCATGTAACTGTTACATAATGAAATTTCTCTGCTTCGAGAGAGCCTGCCCACGTCTAACACTTATCAGTTTTAATCATTTTATTTATTCTCAAATACTTCATACTCTAAGTTTCCCAATATATGATTTTTTACTTAGCCCCTATTAAATCCCCCCTTTCCCCTCTTACCACATATTTGGTGGGCCTATATATGGACAATTGGATTAGTTGTAAACAGTATTTTGATCATTTTGAATAGAAACAAACTATTGCATGTGGTTTGTGGCTTTTGGCTGTTCGTGTGAGAGATTATAGAGTAACTGAAATTCACATGCGGCTTTTGCCGATATAAATGAAGTCGGTACAATATGTACTACAATTAACTAGTTGATCCTATTTTAAAAAAACACTCCGTTTAAATGCTAGTTACTATAGAAAAATTAAAAGCTGAAGCCAAAAACCCCCAGAAGAACAGGCCCATAGTGTCTGCTGCTATCATTTGATGCTCAACCTCTAATTTATTTGTTTATTTACATTACATTTTGCAGCCCATTTCTTTGAGTAAAATATGCTTTGTATCAAGGTTGCAGCTGTTGAGTGGGGTACGCACGTAGATTATTGTCCCGACATAAAGAGATGAGAGGAAGATGGCGAGTGATGTTGGTGGCCTGTGCATGCTGACGAATGAACGCAATAATTCGATGGCCCATTCATGCACTACTCTCGAGTCCATGATTGGTGTCAAGATAAACTACTGGCTTAGCGGTTTCTTGTGCTGTGAGAAAGGAAATGAGTTAGTAGACCGAAAAATCATCTTTTTATATAAAAAGGTCGCCCATCTATCATGCAGCTAACGATCGTCGAATTGAATCAGGAAGACCTTGCTATCATTCAGATCTCCCTAATCTTTTAGAGGAGAGATAAGGCTAAGATAACAACGGATCGACAGATAAGGTGTTTTACAATCATGGCACTTAATCACTGGGCCCTTAACTAATTGCCTAGCTTTAACGCTAATGAACATAGATCATATCACACAGCTATATATCCACATCACACAAAGCTGGTGTTTATCGTATACACACGAGCTCCTCCCGTATCTCAAACCTCCGTAACCCGACGTAGAAGTAATCAATCAGCTGCTAGTGCTCGAGGACCTGAACCTACTGCGCGTGTCTCCGGCGGATCCATGACACAAACTGTGCTAGGCCACGGTTAGAACGCACAAACTTTGCAGGAAACAATTCAATTTTCATAGAAACAGGAAAGAATTTCTGTGTTCCTAGCTGACAGAGTTAGTGTTATTTACAGGGAGATTCACGGCCGGATCACCATCTATCCGTTTGTCCATCAGTCAGTGCAAGCTATCTGATTTAGAGCATGTTCTTTTGTAGCTTTTGACTTTAACTTTTGGTTTTTCTACAATAACTAGCTTTTAAACGAAGTGTCTTTTTAAAATAAGGTCTACTAAATTAATTGTAGTACATACTGTACCGACTTTATTTATATCGGTAAAAGCCACATATAAATTACAGTTACTATATAATCTCTCATACAAATAGCCAAAAATATAAACCATAGCTAAAATCTATAAATCACAGCCATAAAAGAACATGTTATTAGTGCTGCGTGCAAAAGGCCCCGGCCGGATATGAAAACTACTGCCATTAGTTCTCCCGGGGAGCAATGCAAATGAGCAAATAACTGCCACTACCGCGCGCCATGAATACACCTAGCTATCACTGCTGCTTTTTTTATACTAGTTACATATCTGTGCGTTACAACAAAACTCATTAAAATATATAGATAATCATGCTATAAAAGAGAGTTACTTTGATCGACTGAAAATCGAGAATAATGAGAAATTGAATGAATAGAACGGTTGAAGAAGAATGAATCTATAACCATCAACTTATTCTTTTATAATAAAATAGATTTCCGGTCCAATCAAAGAGCTAGCTATCTCCTCCAAAACTTTGCTGGTTTATGCAGCAGCAAATTAAAGATGCAGAGGTGAAATGGAAGCAAAATCAAAGGGTTGTGCTTGTCGTAAGTTGTTAAGAGAGAGACAAGGATCGATCGGGTTGTGTCAGCCATGGTGATGTACTGTTTCTTGTAAGAGTAAGACTACTAGGCTGTTCGAGGATTACCGAGGAAAAGCATAGAGCCACACCTAGAAAAACAAGCAAGCGAGTATTGTCCCAACATTTAATACTCCAAAAAAGTTTTGTTCGGGGCCGTATGATCAGTACACGTGCGGGCAATGAATTTGGTTGACGTGGCCAGCATGCATGCCGATGCATGCCTAGCTAGTGGTGATGCTCGCATGGCTGCTGACCTTTGCTCCTGCTGCCGACATCGAGCTGCTGCTCAGCTTCTACTTGTATCGAGGAGCCAAATTTAATCTGGCTTCAGATTGATCAATGGTCTGATTCTGAAAGTGCCACGTCACACGATCTACTAATGGTTTGAGCAAGGTAAAGCAAGCACGGACATCGATCCTTTGAATCGGTGGTTTCATCGCATGGACGGTGCACACTGGAACGCGTGCATGATCTGACGGCTCACGGCGCAAAGCAAGACCGTCCCAACACCAATGCGCTGTAGCCGACGTACGCAGCATTAGAGCTGGGACTTGGACCGTGCCGTGCCGGCACAGTTCAAGCCTATCGTGCTTCGTACCGTTTTGTGCCGTGCCGGCTCGGTCTAGTTATATCATCGTGATGTACCGTGCGGTCTGCGTCGTCTCCGCCGGTCAAGCATGGCCCAAAGCCCACCGTGCGGCGTTCGTGCCGTACCGCCCAAGCCTAGCCGAAATTATTATCTGAAGGCGGCGACGGACGGTCGTCATCTTCCTTTCTCTCGCACTGTCTCGTTTAAAACTAGTTAAAATAATTGAATTAATTGCATAAAAACATGGGCACGCAATGACATAAATATTTCGGGAAAAGTGGAATTTCTTTGATATTTTAGAAATACAATGTTACTGCCTCGTTAAAAACCTTACGCCCCAGAGTGGAGTTTCCCGAGTAAGGAAAAGATTACATTAACAACATATGTATATACTAACTATTACAAAGCATGCATAGATAATATCTACTCGGCAATGTCTATGTCAAGATACGCTGTCGATTTCGGGATCCTCCGGTTCATGTTGTTCCGCTCTTTGGCTAATTCCCAGTCTTTGGCACATGTGATTGCCTCCACCATCTTTGGCGTAAGGGATGATCTTCTCTCTTCTATTATTCTCCCTACTGCGTACTGAATGTCGCTTCTGAAGAGACGGTGGACACTGGCACCAAGAGAACATCTCGTGCAAAATGTGACAACACAGGAAAGATCCGCTTGTTGTTCTTCCACCACTCGAGCAAGTCTATCTTGCCTCCATCGATGAAGATCGGGATCAATGTTTGCAAAATCATGCTCCAAATAGTGGTTCAACTCAGAGGCAATTCCACTTGGAGGCCGCTGAGACCGGGAGGACGAAGAAGTAAACTTGCCCTTTAGCTTCTTCCACAAGTGTGATGCCATGCTTGTCTTTCCATGTTGCGTCTGCTGTGAGGCCTCCGATCTTCCGCTGCTACCAAACTTATCATGATACAAACGGAAAACACGAAAAAGCTCATCTTTCACATGTGCGAAAGCTTCTGAATAATCTAGGCCAAGACGGCGAGAGCTGGCGAGCATCAACAGGGGGTGGAGGAGGACTAGGGGAGCGACGGCGAGAGCTTACACTAAGTCGTCCCGCTGTCCTTTTCGAGCTTCGAGAGCTAGGTTGCCACGTAGCGTCCTCTGTCCTCCCGCGGTCCCGCCCGCCATCAAATCGCTGCCTGTTGCCTCACCTTTTCTTCCCCGCGAAGACCACGCCCGCCGCGCGCCTCGTTGTCTCCATGGAATGAGGACAGCGTCTGCGCCTCTCCTCGACTCTCCGCCTCCCTCCTTGGCTCCCTCCAGCACGGCTCCCCAGCGCCTCCTCCGGGCCTCCCCTCCGCTCCGCCCCTCCCCTCCGCCCCTTCCTTCCCAGTGCCAGCCTCCAGCCTCCACCGCCCCTCCCTCCCTCCCGACTTCCCGCCTCCCGGCGCCTCCTCCTCCTCCCCACCTCCCGGCGCCGCCTCCTCCCCGCCTCCCGGCCGCCGCCTCCTCCCCACCACCCCCCGCCGCCTCCTCCCCACCCCACCGTGGCCGCCTGTCCCCACCTCCCGCCTCCTCCTCACCTCCTCGGCCTCGCCGCCTCCCCCACCTCTCCCGGGCTCCCGCCGCCGCCTCCTCCCCACCTCCCGGCCCCCCGCCGCCTCCTCCACCTCCGTCGCCTTGCCTCGTCCCCCACCTCCCCGAGTCCCGCCGTGCCACCGTGCCGCCGTGCCGCCGTGCCGCCCGCCGTGCCGTGCCGCCCAGCACGCCACGCCACGCCCGCCGTCTTGCGCCGCCCACCGTGCGGTTGCAAGCCCAGACGCCCACCGTTCGTCTTGGGGCCGGCACGGCCCGCCACGTGTCGTCTTCGGGCCGTGCGTCTTGGGCGGCCGTGCTTTGGCCGCCCAAAAAGCACGCCCAAGTCCCGACTCTCACGCGAAGATCGTCACCGCTCAAAGACGGCCACAAGGCGGTGATGCATCGACATCCGAAGGCAAGGCGAGCGGCGGGATGCGATACGCCGGGGCAAAATCTGATCCGAGCCGTCTATCAGTTTATTTTTTACTATTTCTAAATTTTATTTTTTTGACTTTTTGTCTTATTTTGAGCTTTTTGGTTTTTTTCCGTATTTATTTGTATTGTACGTGATGAGCTAACCTGGTTTTTTATTTTTATTTTTTTAAATTTAATTATGTCAAATAAGCCACCATCACCTGATGTAAATTCAACCGATTCTGATAAAATTCAGCCATAAACCACCAGAATTCAGTGCAACCGAGCACCACCCTCATGTTGGATGACCCACTACACGACACTAAGCTACGGCCGCCCCGAGCGGCGGGGAACAACGACGTCAACGGCAGCCGGTAGCGCCACGTGTCCCACCGGAGGAGCCGCCCGGGCGCACGTACAGTGAGGTGACGATGACGTTACTCGCTTTTGCCTCTCCCACTCGTACGTATGAGCGACTGTGTGAGCAGTAGCTAGCTAGACCTCCGCAGGAGACGATCTAGCCATGGCTGTTGCCACTTGCCTGCCTGCGTCCGTCACGCGCGTGGCCTGATGATGTCGGAGCTCCTGCATCTCCTCCGCATCGTGCCTAACAAGGGTGCTAGGTTTTCCACGCCATCGCAGGGGTTAGATTTGCCTTTACTCAGTGTTTAGCATCACCCTCGGTGAGACTGCATGCATGGCCACACGTGTTGTGCGCTCTCTCTTCCCCCAATGCAGTAGCATAGCCACCGTCGATTCCATCGGCCACTTCGACACTGACGAATCCTACCTCCTCCTCTCCGCTCACTCTACCAATTCCTATAAATATATTCACTACTATAAAAGACTAATAATAGATATTTTATCACAGACGATTGATCAAAACCATCAATACTAAATACAATCACAGACGGTTTTGATTTATTGACCGTCTATGTTACTAGCAGCACTAAAAACCGTCTATGAAGAGATAATATCACAAACAGTTCATGTTGAAAATCGTCTATGGAGTATCATAAACGGTTTGTATGAAAAACTGTCTGTGATATTTCTCTGTCTGATTTTGCTGCTCCTTTATTCAAACTTTCAAACTGAAGTGGCGTCGCGACCTCTCAACTACCGATTCATTTACCCAAATGCCCTTATATATGCTACCCACACACCTCTCCAAACACTCCAAACCGAAGTGCTGCCTAGCTAGCTCCTCCCAAACCGATGGAAACATTGCCTCTCAAGCTACTCCACCTCTGATTGTGACGTCACGGTTCACTGAATAAGACACTCCTGTCGTAAGAGTGTCTTGTGCAGTGTCACCGTCGTGACACAACATGGTGACGTTGCTGCTGTTGGCCTCTCCTTCATCTCCAATGATATATCCCCCACCCTCCCCTCGCTTCCTTGTTGGGTGGCTAGGGTTTCGGTCATGTAGATCTTGATGCTCGTGCGTATGAAAATTAATTGTTGATGCCTTAATTAGTTCTTGTGATGATTGATGGATGGATAGGATTTTGGCTCTTTGTTAAAATTCATGTTTTATTGCAAGATGAAGGCATGGCTACTAATATACTAAACGCATACAACAACGGCATATGACCACGGCTTACGACTACAGCATACCAAAGCAACAAAATAACAACACCTACAACCTAAATAACAAGCCACCAAAGACATGGCACCAATCATAAATAGGCATGCTTTGGTTTATCTGTATTATCTGATTGCGCTGTTTTATAGCGCAATTAGAAAATATTGATGAACTGAAAAAACCTATTTATGATATCATGAAAACACATTCACAAACGGTTCTTAACTAGAACCGTTTTGATAATTGACTATCACAGACAGTTCCTTGTAAGAACTGTCTGTGATAAGGGTTATCATAGATGGTTCAAAAACCGTCTGTAATGCCTTTAGGGTATTACTGATCCATAAGCACAAACAGTTTATGAAACCATCTGTGGTGATATTTTGAACTGTTTATGATGATCTTTTTCTGTAGTAGTGATTGCCTCGCCGCTGCGTATATCGATGTCGCCATTAAACCCTAACCGATGACGGCATGCCTTGTTTCGGCTCGATCTTGTGGCGCAGCGATGGCACCTTGGCTCCGTCGTGACGTACAACCACTACTACAAAAGCCTATTATTAGACATCAGAGATGGTTCTCCAAAACCGTCTGTGAAGATATAATATCATAGACAGTTCTTGTTAAGAATTGTCTGTGAATTATCACAAATGGTTCAGATTAAAAATCATATGTGATGTCTGCAATTATCATAGACAATTTTAAATAGAATATATTGTGTTTTGTCCTTTGTCATATGAACTACAGAAGCTACTGATTGATCAACTGGAACAGACAAGTATGACTAGTCACTTTTACAAAAGACAAATTTAAGTCAAATTTATTATAAAAATCCAAAAAAGATATTCCCAGATCTTGGTCTTTTGGACTTCATATGCTTCCTCTTATACTTTTAGAGTTGGCGGATAGCGACTGAGTTTTGGAATGCCATGAAGATAGCCCTTGCCATCTCCACTTCCTATTCTAGTCTAGGCAAATTATTAGCATGGTCCATAATCTTAAAGAGGATGCTATGATAAACTTCCTCAGAATCAGCCGCTTCTGCTTGATCGGTAAGGTTATTTACATATCTCTTCACTGCCGTAAGAGCTTCTTCCGCTTTGCGTATATTAACATACAAACTATTTGTGATAACCTTCAGTTATCTTTGATCCATAAATTCAAATGATTAAAAAAATATCTATGATGACAGTTCTAAATCATGAATGACGACTCTTTTTATAGCAATGGACGGTGCAGCAAGATCGGCGAACACGTTGACAGGTGGACCCGCGTGAATCTTTTATTTGGTTCGAGCATCTCTTTCCTAGCACGGATTGCTGCAATACGCTAGCACCATTCCTCATGCTCGCTCCCCCTCCCAGCACCGGTTTCAAGATATCGCGAACGGCCGTCATCTGGTAGCGGTATTTGACCTGCTAACTCCGCGCGTGGTACGTAGTACCAGTAGTACTGTATTCTTGTTTAAGGGCATTCATAATGTATATAATCTAGATTAATTTTGCACTTTAGCCGTTAATATGGTTTAAGGTCAATCTTGTAATGTATATAACCCACTAGACCATAAGATGGTCCATCTTTTCGATAAAGAAAAATGTATTTTAATATTTATGGCGGGTCTTTTCTCGTATTCGTTTGCGTTTTGCGTGATGGGCTTAAGATCATTTTTATATGTATAAAATCGATCTTAAGGTATATTAAGATAAGCTTTTATACATTCTGTATGTTTTTAACGAGGCCCAACTGGTACACCACATCCAGATTAATTTTGCACTTTAAATGAGCTTCTTGTATGTACCAGTGCGGCAGTGCCGAAGAACAATCGATCGTACCATAGAATTTCGATGGCGGCATCTTCCAGCTTCACGCGGAATCTTCCCACTCATGGATCGATGGTCCATATTGGCCTGCACATCCCATGCACCAATTTTTATTTTTTTATAAAAAAACTGCTCTGCTTATTTGGGCTTTTTTAATGGTTTATTTTATATTGTTTAGCAATATAATTAGCTTATTTTACACTATAACTACTGGTTATTTTTTTTACATAATTAAATTAAAAATGAAAAAAATGTTACCTACATCACGGATAATGCAAAAGAATACGAGAAAAAAATGAAAAAACAAGAAGCCTAAAAAAATACAAAAAAACTAGAAAAGGACAAAGTTAAGAAACTAGAAAACAAAAGCCCGACAGATAAATTAAAATGAGCAAGGCCAAGCTTCTATCTGTTGACTTTTAGCTGAAATTGTACTGTAGCGGATGTTAACTTTCCGAATCATTTAATTAAAAAAAATAAAAAAGTGCAATACCATTATATCATCACGAACAATGTAAAGGAATAAAGAAAAAAAGTAAAGGCAAAAAACAAAACAAAAAACAAAAAACTAAAATAAGCCAAGATAAGAAGCCAACATGTTTCAAGTAATTTCTGACTTAAATAAGTTGAAAGCCAAAAAAAATCAGAAGCTGAAACCGTTTAAAGGACTCGATTGCTCATTTGGCCTTTTTGTTGTTTATGGCTTATTTTTTTACTATTTGTCATTGTAGCTGGCTTATTTTGTACTGTAGTTACGGGTGACTTTTTTTATGTAATTAAATTTTAAAAAATTAAAAATAGAAATAACATGTTAGACCATACAGACAATGCAAAGAAATACAAAAAAAAGCTAAAAACCATAAAAAGATGAAATCAAAAAATAGAAACTAGAAGACAAAAGCCTAATGGAGAAGCCGAAATGAGCAGGGTTGAGTCGAAAAAAAATGTCACTAGCAATAGCGTAATGTCTACTCACCACCTGCTCAGTGGCAGTCGTCGTAGGCTACCTAGGGGAATTTAATGCCACCTTCCCATCTGCCATGTGTCACAACCTCCGACCACACCGCTCTAGGGGTGCCACTCGGTAGGGTATGGGTAATTCAATCTTATACCTAATTTTATCCACACCCATTTAAAATGATATTACCTGTACCCAAATGAAAGAGGTATACTCAATGGGTTTAGGTAATCCAGTGGATAAAGGAGAAGGAAAATGAGGGGAGCTACTCTATGAAGGAAAAAAGAGAAGGTAAATTTAAAAAGGCTTATGAAGAAAGTTTTTGCAAAACTTTGGTATTTATAATTTCAACATCGCGTTTACACCATAAAAGTTTCTCAAAATCGACTGAAATTTGTTGAAAATGATTCTGCATATAGGGGAGCTACTATATGAAAATTGGCAAGGCTAGGCGTACACGTGGGCTCCATATACTTTTATAGGAAGTTTTTGTAAAACTTTGATATTTGAAATTTCAAACTTGCATTCAGACGATAAAAGTTTTACGAAATCAACTGAAATTTGTTAGAAATGACTATATGTGTATAAGAGCTACTCTGTATAAATTGGCAGGCACAGATGTACAGATAACTCCATTGGATTTTATAGGAAGCTATAACTGGTATGAATATTTCATACCCATGGATATTCTAAGTATACTCTCAACATTATATTTGAATGGATATAGATAAAAATAGATTAGTAGATATTATACTCCCTATATCTAAATTTAAATAAATATTTTACTTCTTATCATACTCTACCAAATAGTGTGACTGTGTGAGTATGAATTTAGATAATGGCAGTGGACACCCATAACAGCCCTGCACCGCTCCCCGCCACCGCCCCGCCTGACGTCACTCCCCTTGTGCCGCCCCGGCCGCCTATATATATGCCTCTCCCCTCGCTTCCCCACCTCCGGATCGGCCTTGGAGGCGAGGCGACCACCACCGCGGTAGCTAGCTAGCCAACAGCGCCGTGTTTGTCTCGCGTCGACGAGGCAGCGGCTTGAGTCGCCGGACGGAGTCTTGGAGGCGAGCATGCAGGCGGTGGCTGGCATCTGGCGGGGGCTGACCATCGACCCGGCGGGGGAGGAGGAGGCGCCGGTGGACCGCATCGGGCGGCTGGTGCGGGAGAGCCCCGTCGTCATCTTCACGCGGCGAGGCTGCTACATGGCGCACGTCATGAAGCGCCTCCTCGCCGCCGTCGGCGCGCACGCCACTGTCATCGAGCTCGAGGGCGCCGCGGAGGAGCTCGCCGCCGCGGAGGCGGGCGGCCACTCTACCGTGCCGGCGCTGTTCGTCGGCGGCGCTCCCGTGGGCGGGCTCGAGGGCCTCATGGGGCTCCACCTCAGCGGCCGCCTCGTCCCACGCCTCAGAGAGGTCGGCGCCCTCTGCGCCTAGCTAGCTCCCCTTCTGCCTCTCTCCGTCACGCGCACGCGTGCACGCTTCGCACGCTCCAAGCCTTCGGGCCAGTCCATATTAATTTTGTTGATGACTTTTGCAGCGCTGATGAATAGCAGTAACGCATAAAAATAGTTGAAGAACAGTACTGATAAATAATAGTATGTTATATAAGAAATACGGTATAATAAAATACACTATAACATTCGGATCGTTATGCGATATACGTAATTACGATATAATAAAATATAAAGTACTTAGAATATGTGAAAGATAGATAGTAGTAGTCGATAGAAATAACTTATAGAAATTAGGGTGTTTATATTAGCTGTATGTTCTAAAAGTAGAAACGGTTTATAGAAACCAATATAAATAAGTACGATTCATCTCTTTGTATGTACATATAGAATCCATGGGCTCCGGAATTTGCAAAATCTAGAGGGTGTGGGATGAGAACGTACACGCTAAATAAGTTGTACTGCATTGCATGCCAAAAGGCCAGATGTACTGCATAAGTTGTACTGCATTGCATGCCAAAAGGTGAGGTGTTTGTTGGGGTGGAGAACCAAAAAGGGAATTTTGTGACAAACATTTGGACGTAAATGTGATTATTACTATACTTTGGAGCACTCCAATATTTATATTTTTAAAGCAGCTACTAATGCGTGTTTGGGTTGGTTTTTATTTCTGTATTCTATCTTATTTTGAAGATAAGACAGAGATCATGAGTGCATCACGTATTCTATTTCTCTTACTTATGTCTCGTGCACACATATATCTTTTATTTTTTTCACCGCTAGTGCCTTTTTCTAAAAGTTTCTTTCAGCTACTAATATTCATTTTCAAATAAAAGCCACTAACGATAGCCAAAAACTATTAGTCACAGTCAATACAAACATAACTTAATGGCTCTCCTCGCTCGGTTGAATTCTTGCTCCTAGTTTGTCTCATCGATGTGATGTTTTTGTTTTGGTGTAAATTAATTACCACATGGTTGGCGTATAATCCTATTTGGAAGCTGAATATTTTAGTGCAGGAAGATAACATATTAAAGCACCGGGGTGGGTAACGGAGGTGGACGTCACCACGAGCTTAGAACCCTAACGGCTGCTTTCCTGCCAATGATCGAATTGCCCGTTAATTTCATTGACAAAATGACACGTGATTTGAGATTTCAGCCTCCCATTGCTCTGTTATCTGTACTCCAATTGTTAGTTGTTCCTACGTGCTCTTCAGTTATACGGTTCTGCGGCTGCTAGGGTCTAGTCAGCCCGTTGGACACGTCACCGTGTAAGCGTGCAACTCGTTTGGCAGCTAGTAGCGTTTTTTGCAAAGTCAATTTTATAGTGCGAGCGTGCCCAGTGAGGTTGCAGGTTCTCTAAGTATAATTAAGTAGCAATCCGGTATACAATTGTAGTACGAGTGCTACTACTACTATATATTATACTCTGCAAGTATTTTTTTTAGCTGTTAAGTAATTACGAGGTCTGGTTCTGATAGCCTGCTTAAGCCTTCACTTAGCTCGTCTGAAAAACCTTTGCTGCATCAGAAGTAAAAGCACACACTTAATCGGACCATCAGTTCATGCATGTATGTGTATATACCTGGTACAAGTACTTTCCCAAGGCTGCAACTCCATCACGCTGTTAAACACGAAGGCTGGGTGCCACACGAAACACTCACATTTCTGCCGCCGCTGACACATCGTCGGCTTCACTGCCGCTGACTCCAGTGAACGTAGGTCAGGAGGTGAAGACATAGAGGCCGGAGGGGAAACCGGGGATTAGAGATTTCAGATTTAGGGGTCACAGGGGTCGGGAGAAAGAAGAGTGTGCGGTGGCGGATTGGGAGAAAGAATAGCGCATGCCTAGCTGCCTGCAGTGCGGATATTACATATTAGGGTTAGGGGTGCCGGATATCCGTCCGGTAACTATCCGACTATCCGGCTACCAAAGCAATTCGGTCGATAATAGCTATCCCAATTCCGTTATCGAATCCAACAAGCAATATCCGATGCCGTTACCAAATCTGATCGGATATTTTGTTTTCTTCCAGAATTCGATACCAATCGGATTCCCAACCCATTTGCACCCTAGATAGAACTGGCCTTAAGAAATACTATTCACTATGGCTTCCGAGCATGTAATCGGGCCCAAATAAATAATTGGGCCTATGCCGTAGATAGCTTTTGGGCTGGATTTTTTGGGCAACTTTGAAGAGGCCTGTAATTGATGGAGTAATTGGGCCTTTTGATGCTTCGATCTGCAATTACGGTTCTCTGGAATCTGAGTTGACATGAACCTTTGAACACTTTTTAAAATATAAACCTGAACCTTAAACACTCTTTTATATAAACCCGAACCTTAAACATATTATTTGATACAAACCTGAACCTTAAACCA
The DNA here is from genome assembly GCA_036346245.1 of Bonia amplexicaulis. Taxonomy (NCBI): domain Eukaryota; kingdom Viridiplantae; phylum Streptophyta; class Magnoliopsida; order Poales; family Poaceae; genus Bonia; species Bonia amplexicaulis. The sequence goes on along the minus strand of CM070736.1, from coordinate 37,404,255 downwards.
AAAGGCATCTATATGATCTATCCATCCGCAATCATTTTTCTTGATCACTAAACCTATTAGTCAGTACTATTATTTCCAGAGCATTTGACCGCACGCACCGTGGTGCCCTAGCTACATTTTCGGACGCAGTACAGGCTAGCTAGAGGCTGAAACTGAAGGCACTGACTGTGGAGGAGTCAAGTGGCATCATGGCTCACGACCATCGACTATTTGTCTCGTGTCGATGCTCCCCGGCCCGCCTGTCCCGACCGTAGACCATGTATCACTCGATAGGACATCAATTCTTTGGACTTTTGATCCTTGGCGGCCTTCACTCGCTTTCTTCCCCACAGCTACCATTCGCCCATCCTGGTATTAGTGGACGTTCGTTTCCTGAGGTGATAGATTCTGGCTGTGTCTATTGCTTTTAGTTAAAAATAAATAAGTAGTAATTGAAATAAATAATTTTTTTAAGAAGGAAGACAGTGATGGTGGGTTAGTGAGGAAGAGATGTGTGTGGGTGGAAGTGAGAATAGTAGGGTGCATGATGCGCCCATAACTCCATACCTTATCCCTGAAGCGAGACGGAAGTAAAAGAAGTGGAGAAGCCAAAACCATATGAGAAGGTCCATGATTTTGTTGTGATGAATTATTGACATTTTGGTGAGTGAAATGTAGAATTTGCAAAATTTTCTGGACAAGTTGCAGAAATGGATGATTTTGAGAATTTTGAGTCATAGGATGATTTGGTGACTTAGATCATTAGTTATAAGTTGCATAAGACATGTTATTGCTAATGTGGATCAAGTTATGAAGAACTTGTGTTTGAAAATGATTTTTTTATCTTTAGATGTGCAAGGTAGCTTATAGTCAACCATGGTCAACGGTGAGGATCGGTGCTACACTCATGGTCACAACCGAGGCTCAGAACGATCAAGGATGCCAGGTGAGATGGTGAACTCAAGTATGGCACGAGAAAGGCAGGAAATGTTGAAAGGAAGTTCGAACGACGGGTTTGCACATGTGCTTGGTCGGTCCAAGTGAGACATAGTCCGGTGGAACTAGAACGAGAGAGACTTACCGACGCGTTGCAAGCTAGTGGTGTACCTACATGTGGCAAACATGAAGATTGCTAGCAATAAAAGGAGATGACTAGGTCAATGAAGGGTATTTTGGTAGTTTGACTAAAATACCAGAAATGGCTTTGGAAGAAACTGTTGCGTGAGCGGTGCGTGGGAAGGCGGTTTAGATCATGGAGAAGCTGGTATGATCAAGATGAAACAAATCTTAGTATGATCAAGATGGAACAAAGCTTAGAAATTAGCGGATTGAGACTTATATACTTTTGAAAAGCGTGCATATAAAACCCGTGTGTGTGGGAATTTATTGGATTTTCTTCATTGTATTAAGTGGATAGTATTTACTTAGAGTTAATTAGATTCGGCTGACTAGTCCATCTATTTAAGGAGTTAAGATGGAGACTTGTGGTCAACCATCCAACCATCCTCTCTTAAGACCATGTGCTCATGAGTTCTGGGATTAGGATTTAAGAGAGGTTGGGTGTTTGTGGTGTGCGCTCTTGTACTCCAAAGGAGCGACTATAAAATCTTCATTCTCAAGTAGCAATATATTAATCTTTGTTTACCTCCATGAATCTCTTTTGTGTTGATTAATTTGTTTTTGATTTAGTTGATTTTTTTCTTCTCTCTTTCTTGATCTTGTTGTGTCAATGACGTGCAAGAGATGAAGAAAACCTATGAAAATCAATCTCCACCCATCTAGTTACTTGGTTGATGGGTGAAACCCAATTTTTGCCCGTGTCGGTCTCTTCGAGTGATTTGTTGATCTAGCTAATTCTACCACGATTTATTTAGTGTTCTTACTTGCTGAGATATGTAGAAACACATCTAGAGCCATCTTGGCTATCATTCACCCACAAAAGTTTCATGGTTTTTCGGATTTGAAATAGTACTGTTTTTACTATTCACGGGCTGAAATCACAGTAGCTCCGAGAATTTTTGGATTCTTAATTTTTATAACTTTCCATAACTATCGGAGTAAAGATTAAGCAAATACTTAGAAAAAATTTAAATGCGCTATTCACCCTCTCTCTGTTATTACACCGGTCCTACAACAATACTCTCTTTTGCAAAAAGAAAAAAGAAAAAAAGAAAAGACGTTTACGAGTCTCAAAATGTATTAACTAAAGAAAAATGCTATTGAATTAGTTAACTTCTTTTCTGCGACAGTATTATATAGATCGAGGCCGGCAGTGTCCGGTAAAAACAAATCGAAATATTAATGCGTGTCGTCGCACGTACATGCATAGCTCTCGTCTACATCACCGACAGGTTAGAGAGTGCAATATAGTGGCGGTAGTCAAGTACGTACCCGAGTAGATAATGCCATGGACTGTTGGACAAGAATGCCGCAACACACAAATGACAACGACACTGGTTTAGCTAGCTTGCCAACGACCGACGTCGTGCATACATCTGCTACAGGTCGCCAAATGAATCATGACTGTGCAAGTATGGAAATCCACGTAGATATATGATCAATCAAACAACTTAAGCTTGAGGGAAATCCACGTAGACGTATGATTAATTAAAAATAAATTCTCAGGTCCACCGGAAATATAAATCCTCTGAGAATTTTAGATACACAACTATTACAATTTTGGTCCCTTGGAGGAAAAAGATTTGGTGTTCAAGTGTCTACCCATCACTAACTGTTTTTTTTTCTTTCTAAAGAGAATCAATTGAATTTTGAGACCCTTAGGAATCTAAACCGAACCCACTGCCAGAAACTGTAGCATTCCTGACGGCAACAAGCATTAATGACGGGCTCAAGCCATCCTACCACATAACGAAATTTTACAAAGCTCCCAAGCACAAAAGCTTCACGAATTAAGGAATCTACTGTACATGTATGCATGCTTGGTTTCATCGTTTTGCTCACCTAATGTTTCACCGAACAAATTAACAAAAGGGAGCTGACGTCGATATATATATATATAGGAAAAATACCTTCTACACCTGGGTGTAGTTACACCCACCTCTAATATACCACCTAAACAAACTTGAAATACTCCTTTATCACTTTAGGTACATTTGTATACTAATTATAAGATACTCCAATGTGAACCACACGAAAAACTTGTAAAGGAGTTTATAATTTTTAGCGTATTTTGTAAATACCTTTATATACGCGCATAAAAAAGGAGTATGTCAAAAAAATGTACATACCACTTCTAAAATTTTTTCATACCACCTAGATGGTCTTAAATACTTGTATACTACACGTACATACCATCCGTTATGCGAGATACTCCCTACATTGCGAGATACGATATAAGGTATAACTACACCCGGTGTAGAAAGAGGCTTATATATATATATATATATATATATATATATATATATATATATATATATATATATATATATATATATATATATATATATATATATATATATATATATATATATATATATATATATATGCCCCAAGATCCGTTGCTTGGTTCCAAAGGAATTATAAATTAAAGGAGGCTAACCTGTAAGAATATCCAATAAAAGCCTTTTAGTTTTGCGTCCAGGACATGCTAGCCTACGGGTCCGACTGTTCCTTTGCTGTCTTCTTCTTCTTTTGTTTCTTTCCACATGTCTATGCATCAGGGACAAACTTGCAGGCAGGTGCAAATTAATATGAATATATTCACAGCTCAACCGTTGTGCTTTCGACGGTGCTACATCGAGGATCGAGCTGCTGCCGCACCGCCACGCGGTGCTCATAAAGCGTATATGCCATCTTGTTCTTGCTTTGCCTTGTTTTTTTCTGACATACACATACGGTTGATACATCTGACCTCTCATGAGTGGTGAGATCTGAAATTGATCTGAAGCGCGCGCGGCCGTTGGACTGACGACGAGGTACAGCCGTACGTACAGCGACGAGTGACGCACTGACGCCGGAATCCCGACAACCCGAGCTGGCAGGCGACGCACCGGCCGGCCGGGGAACTCACCTACAGTCGCAGAAGAGAGAAGAAACCCATGCAGTATGCGTTCATGCATGCACGAGCACGGCACGGCTACTGCATACATGAGCGTCACGCATTCTTCACAGATCGAGAATATATATAAGTGAAAGATGCATTCTTCACAGATCGAAAAGATGCATGGTTGCATTGCATGCATGGTACGGTGTGGGGGTGGCCGTGAAAGCAGCGGTATATATAAGTGATAACTCAGGCCAGGGATCAGATTTCTGCTTTCGTCGCGGTCCCAAAGGTTTTAATTGGGACCTTGCATCAAAATGTGCTGCTCCTCTCGTAGTTCGCTGACCTGAGCAGAACTTGTTACTAGCTGGTACAAACCCCTGCCACTGACACTGCAAGCTAAGCTAGCAGCTGGGATTTATGGCCATGGAGGACAGCCAGTCCAATTCTCCACTTCAGTCTGACATGCACGTTGATAGTTTCCCCCCATATCCTTTTGCATATGTATTTTGTTCTTAAGTGAGAGTAGTTCATAAATGTTAGTTCTCTGTAAATAAGTCGGCAAGAGATGCTCTTCCCTTCAAGAAAGATCGGTTGACTGGTTGCTACTAGCTAGCTAGGACAAAATGATATAAAATGATACGGCAAGGCCAATATAAAACTTGGATCAGGGGATGGGGAGGTGATGGGCATACATATCGAGCTGTGAATTCAATCAATCGACCAATGATGTACGTGTAAATGCGAAAGGCTGACCCTTTTGCTCAGCCTGCTCTACCACTAACTCGCTCGCCCTTTTCCCCCTTAGCAATATAAATGAATGAAGAGCCCATCATTCTCCCGGAAATCATACCAGCCTTTCTATCAGACCTTTTCCCCACTTTCAAAGACAAAGCTGTGTGCCCTAATTTTATTGCCCTACCTGCTGATCAGAAAGATGTGGTGCTCTCACTGCAATTTGCAAGAGATACCAAACCCAAAGCTGGAAGGGATGAAGAGATCGATGCTGAAAGATACACATGCATATATGCATGCACACACACCGATGATCAGAGACAATGGAAAAGTCAGATATTTGCGTCTCGTGTCTTGATGGTAGCTCGTCCGTGATGTGCCCTGTGGCTGCTGACCCTTTGAGCTACTACCACAAATTAACCGCATTCAACCATGTTAAAACTAACCCTCGAATAGTTTAAGGTTTCGCTCGTTTCGATTTAAACTTCTGGTTTTTAGTTTATTTTTACTATTTATAAATTTCGTCTTTTTTAAAACTTTAGGCTTTTCTTTAGCTTTTTGCCGGTTCTTTTTTCCCGTATTTGTTTACGTTGTCCGTGATGAGCTAACATATTTTTCTATTTTTATTTTTTTAAATTTAATTACGTCAAATAAGCCACCTTCGATTCTGATGTAATTTCACCGATTCTGAGGCCTGTTCTTTTTGGTGCGCTTATGGCTTTTGGTTGAAATTTTTGAATTTTGGCTGTTTGCGATAGAGATTGCGGATAGAGATACTCACTTGTGATTTTGGTTGATACAGATGTTAGACTTTTAACGTGTACTACAATTAACTTGTAGATCCCGTCTTGAGAAAATACTCTATCTAAAAGTTAGGTGCTATAGCAAAAGACAAAATCCGCTTTTACAAGTCGTAAAGAACAGGCTCATAGTGCAATTTTAGCTATAAGCCACAGCTTTTCAGCCCAACCGAGTACAGCCTAAATGATATGACGTAAATTATGCTAGCTAGGAATTTAATGGTCCAATTGATGTATCTTCTTCATGTAATAAATTTGATGCTGACTTCCTGTTGAATCTGTTGCTGCTGGGCTCCTAGCTACATAGCACATGACACAAGCTAGCCTTTCGGGTATACATCATAAGGTTGGATGTTGATTTGAGTCTCTACCATACAACTGTTCCCAATTACAGAGCTAGCTCTTGTCCACGTATTGATCAGGTGCTAAGACCAAAAGATAATGGAAGAACAGCTAGGAGGTAAATGCATGCTAGTAGCTAGTGTCTTTTTTGTTAGAAGTAATCATGTTGTAGTTAAGAAAGATGTCCGTTTCGTAATCGAAGTCGAGTTCGACTCGTAGTTGTAACCGAGTAAAAGCCTTAGAGTTGGGTATAAAAGGGTGGAGTCATATAACCAAGAAGTGTGAGAAAAAAGGGAAAAGAAATAAAAAGAAGAAAAGATAGAGCGATTTGGCTCTGAAAAATTATTGAGTATCGAGTTCATCGTGTGCTCGTAAAACGTGGTCGTAAACGACTTACGACCACGGCAAGTGAAGGATTGTAGACGTGATCGTAAAGCATTACGATCGCGGCTACTCAGCAGGAAGGCGTAGTCGAAAAGTGCTACGACCACGACCGAACGTGGTCGTAAAGAGCTACGACCACAGCAGAGAAACAGAGAAGGATTGAACGTGGTCGTAAGGCGCTACGACCACGGCAGTACAAAAGTGAATGTGGTCGTAGAGGAATACGACCACGGCCGTGAAGACGTGAATGTGGTCGTAAGGTGTTACGACCACGTTGTGAAGAAGTGAACGTGGTCGTAAAGGGGTTACGACCACGGTGAACAGTGATAAGCAGAATCACTGCGTGGTCATAGGAAGCTACGACTATGGTGATCGTGGTCGAATGAAGGCCAATGCAGTAGCGGGAACGTGGTCATAACTTCAGTTGAAGTTTACGACTATGTAGTCGGAGCAGCGATGAGTGTTCGGAGGGGCTACACCGTGGTCGTAACGACCATCAATATGGTCGTAAATCCGGCAGAGTGGTCGTAGAGGTCTAGGAGGTGATCATGGCCTCATGTGCGTGGTCGTAAGGCTACAGAAGGTGGTCGTAGCGACTACAGTGTGGTCGTAAGAACCTGGGAGCAGTCATAAAGATTGCAGTATTTTTATGGTGGTGGTGCTAGCTAAATTCTTTGTGTAGGTGATGAATACCCATGATTTTTATGAAAAATTTGAATCCTTTGTGTAACATCCTGAAAATTTTAAATTTGAAAATATGAAGCTTTTGAATTATTTTGCAATATATTTTTGGAATTTGGAGTTTGATGATGTTTCTTTAAAATTTTAGTTAAGATTCCACTAATTGGAAGTCTATGAAAAAGACAAAACAAACATTAGTAATACCGTAAAAAAATATGTAAATAATAGAAAACAAAAATTTAAATTAGAAATTTGAAGTCTCAAAGCCCAAGCCATAGAAGATTAAAATTTTGAAATTCTAGCACTTCCCTTTTCTTTTCCCTATGCCACGTGGGCCAGCCCTTTCTCTCTCTTCCCCTCCTTTTCTCCCTCACCACTGGCCCCTCCTGCTCACCCTCACTGAGCGGACTGTGCCTACCCTCCTCCTTCCTCTCTCTCGGGCCGACTCGCCTCGCCTCTTTCTTTCTTTTCTCCCTCTCTGCCAGTGCTTTTCCTTTTCTTTTCTCTCCTCCTCCCTATCTTCCCGCTCAGTAGCTTCTGGCCGATGCATGGCACACGGCGCAAAGTCGCAGCCGAGCGCCTCGCCGCTGTCACCATTGCTAGGCAGAGCTCGCTGGGCAAGGACCGATGGTCCTCCGCCGCCCGGCCCTCCGCCGAGCCCGACGCCTGCCGACTCTTTGCGGCCATCTATAAAGCCCATCGCCCTCCTTCCACTTCGCCACACCCCACACTCTCTCCTGCCCCGAGCAATCGAGCCCGAGCACCCCAGCTGTCGGCGAGCCACTTTCCTCCCGACTCGCCAAAGCCACTATTACCGCCGCCACACCTCTCCGGTGGACCTCTCACCATTCCTCGCGGTGGGCGGCCGACGCCAAGTCATCCGCCACCACCGGAGCTGCCGTCCACCCCACATCGCCGGCGCCGAGAACCACCTCGTGTCGCCGCCGTCGACGCCGGCCCTCATCCGTGTATCCGGCCCCGCCGACCCCTCACCCGACTCACCAAGACTCGGGCATCACATTTTATTCCCCGAGCCACCCCGACCGCCGCTCGCCGCCGGCACCGCCGCCTCCGACCTCCTCTGCCCGACCCTACTACCGGCTGGTTCAAAAGGGTATAAGCCCCCTGTATAGGTAAGCAACATCGAGCGGTTTCCCTAGCTACCGGCGCTACTCTACTCCCCAACTCCCGTGCTGCTCGAGCCTCTGCTCCGGCACACGGGTTGAGTTTTCTTTGTTTCAATCGACCCATGGGCCCTTTGTCGCTGGTCTGCAGACCCGAGCGCCCACGGACACGCAGGGACCCACTCGTTAGCAAGACAGATTAGCTAACCCACCGGCATGTGGGCCCCATCATTCCATGAGTACAATGTATGGCCCCTGTCGTCATAGGCACAGAGTAAAGGAAATAAAAAAATAAAAGAAAAACTTAAAAACCGGAAGTGGGACCCGCCTGTCAGAATTTTATTATTTTTCAGATTTAATTAAACTGAAAACTTTAAATGGGCATAACTTATTCATTTTAACTTCAAATTGAACGAAACAAATTTTTAAATTCATCTAAATTCAAGATATGTCCAAAGGAACCGAAATCATAATTTTTGAAGCTCATTTGAATTTAGAAAATGATTTAGAAAAACTCATAAAATTTAAATAGGGTGCACAAGTAATGATGTAAGATTTAAATTTGGATTAGTCATATCTGAATGATTAATACTAATTGAATAATTAACCCAAAGAATAAATAGTAATTAAAGGCATTAATAAAGAGGAATTTCTTTGGTTTGGTATTCAAATTTGGTAAAGGTCTCAAGTAAAAAGAACTTCCAAATAAAGGCCAAGGTTTTGGATGTTATGATTAGTTATAAAATCAATGCACAAAATTAACGACTACCCTCAAATAAATTTGGGATATATGCCCAATATTTAACATCTTCTGTTAAACAAATTTTAGTGGTATGTTTTGCTAAACCGCAACTATTGGAATATGACCTATATACCCAGCTTTGCCCATACAACTCAGTTTAAACAAAATTAGAAACAAATTTCGGGAAGTTAATAAACTCGATTAGATGTAAATAGGATTATTTGAGAGTTATTTACTTGTCATGTATGAGTAAATAAAGTGGCTGCAATATTTAAAATATTAATAAAAAGGTCATAATAATATAAAGATGCATAAAATGCCGTACCACAAAATGCTATAAACCAAGATCCTAAAGTTAATTCGGTAAGCTAACATTTGTATACATCGTGTATATAGTATATGCCCTGAATATTAGCGCTCGGCAAAATAATACCTGACTAGACTTTTACACCAACTCATAGGTCTAACCTACCTCATGGAACTTCCTAAATAAATGTAAAATAATAAAAGAGATTACTAATAAAAAGATCAAGTCATCGTATTCTACCACCGGCCTTGCCTCAAATCACTCAAATCATCCATTAACTCATAACAAAACTAAATTGAGTTTATTCGAAATTGTTGGATCTTTTGAGTTATTTGCTTTTATTTGATTCACCGTTTGTCGCAGACGAGAAATTGGAAGTCGTGAAGATTCAAATGGATCAAGCGAGGTCGCTCAAGAAAGATAGAGACCAAAGCTCAAGACCATGTAAACCGCGCCAAAGTAGTCAATAATTTGATCATGTTGAACCCACGTTTTAGAAATTACTTTTGTTTAAATTATCAAATTGCATGTCGTTAATTTTATATACAAATACATGCTTAATTCAAGATTCTAGTCATATGCCCATGTTTACCTTGATTAGTATTACACCCCCTTGTTGAATATTTGAATATGTGAACCTTGTCGCCCTAGCGAAATTATGATAGTATCCTTTTGAAAATAAGTCCGTAATTTACACGCCATGCGTAGTGTTGCATAGATATTCATGGGCGTGAAAACGCCCAAGCATCACTTTTAATCATGAGAAAAGTTGGTTGGGCAGTCATGGTGGTAATGACTGGTATATGTTCGATATGATTATTTTATGATCCCAAAACCCTACTTGCTTGAATATCTGGGCGGATGGTTCGAGGTGTGTGGTGGTGCGGTGGAAGCACAATGTGGTTAGTGGAAGAACCGCCGAGATACCATTAAGGACCGAATCTTGTCATGGCCTCCTATGTAAAACAAAGGCAACCACAAGTCCAGAAAGTACAACTTGGCTAAGTAGTTGTATCGAACTCGGGACTCATCTCACCGGTAGTGGAGTGAAGTGGATACGCAAGGGCAAGGGAGGCCTAAAGGGACACCAAGGGAGGTGAAGTTTTCCATTTGTTCTAGCGTTATGAAGTGGAGCCCCTGCGTTAGTAACTATGGAGAACATCCTGCATAGATGGGACCCACCGCAAGTGGGAGAAGCCCATAAGGTGAGATGACAAAGGAACTAGATACTTTGAACAATCCACCGTGATGGTCGCTCAACCGCATGACTAAGGAATCATGTGGGCAACGAGTTGATTGTCTCTTGTGGTGAAAGTGTACAAACTCGCAGAGTCAAAACTATTCGAATAGCCGTGCCCACGGTCAAGGGCGGACATGGGAACTTAACCGGATATAGTTCTATTTCAAAATGATTTGTGGGCGGAATGGAAAAAGTGGTGGGCGGTGCAAGGCCCACGATTTGTGTTGTCCCGGTGTCGCCCAATGATAAGTTGCTGCTATAATCAAGGATTATGCATATGGTGCGAGATGCCATGTAACGGTGGATGGAATCAATCGCCATCGTTATTGCATTCTTATATACATTATGTTTTGTTCAAACCGCTAAGTCTCAGGAGGTTTTCTATGGATTATATTTCAAAGGCTAAACGATGACAAAGCTTCTTCTTTCACAAAGTAAAATGATAGGAAGAATAAATAGAGTCGTAGGAAAAGTGGATGACTGTTGTGGTAAGTACATAACGATGATTGGTGGATTCATGACGATTATAAAAAGGGAATGACAGAACGGAGTCTAGGAGAAATAAGTGGGTGGAGCCTAAATGAATATACAGGTTAGGTAGATGATTTAAATGATTCTTGGAGAATTAGGAAGTGCAAGGGAAATTACGGGATTACGATTCGGACAAATAGTATGAATTCTTGGAAGAGGCTGGGAATAATGTGATTGATAGGATTTGATCAAAATACTAGAAGGATGAATTGAATTTTTGGGGTATATCGGAGGAATAATAATAACTACTGGAGTATAATCTGGATCAATGATTTTGGGGTATTAGAGGAGTGTAAAGGTAATTGTTGGATTAAATGGGATTAGTAGGATTTGACCTAGATGGATGATTTGAATCTGAGGAAATTTGGAGATATGATAATTGGAGTATAAGCCTGATTATTGATATTCTCAGTGGAGAAATATTGATGAATTAGTTAGAGACAATTAGTGACAATTAAGGTTGATTATGGAAAAAGCCTATTATGATTTTGGATGATTAGCAGAAAGGATTGAATAATTAGAAAGTACTGGTATGAATGATTTCGGTGGATTAAAAGTAGCTAGGTTAGAGAATCATTAGAATTCAGAGGTGAGGAGCTGGTGGATAGCGATTAATAGATTGGATTATTAAGAAATTTGGAGCACAACAGGTATTGGTGGATTCAAAATAAATATATAGAAAATATATGATCAGGGGGTTAACTAGATGATGTCACTCGCTGTTGGAGTCTTAGACAGCAATCAATTCGGAAAGGATCAGTTCGGTGGATCAAGTAAAGGAAGTGTGTCTTTGGTGGAGTAAGTCAAAGATGACAAACGCCGTATGGAGTTCTAGGTAGTAGCAATGACTCTATGTTTCAATAATGATAATGTTACCCAAAAGCAAATTTCTGGCAAATAAAACAACCCGGGCCTTTCCTTGAATAAGCCTTGCATATTATTTATTTGCATTCTGTGTATTGGCTCACGGAGCACGGTGGTTAGTGTGCTCACACTCGCTCTCACAACAAATCCAGAATCAAGAATCGATCATCGCGCCTCAAGAACACTATTGTTCATGATGGCAAAGAAGATGAGGATGTAAATGGCTTAGGTCCGCGAACCTCCAAGTGCTTGGTCGCCTGTGGGCATATCTAGCAAGGTCCCATCTCAGATTTATGCTTTCTTGCTCTTCCAAGAGATGAAGCTATGCAATTTATTGATTTGAAACCCAATTTTTGCCCGTTTCGGTCTCTTGAGTAATCGCTAATTCTACCATGAGTTAGTTTACTATTTTACTTGCTGAGATATGTAGAAACATATCTAGAGCCATCTTGGCTATCATTCACCCACAAAAGTTTCATGGTTTTGGTTTGAAATAGTACTCTTTTTACTATTGATTTTGAAATCACAATAGCTCCGAGAATTTTTTGGATTCTTAATCTTTATAACTTCTCATAACTATTGGAGTAAAGATTAAGCAAATACTTAGAAAAAATTTAAATGCGCTATTCACCATCCCTCTGTTATTACACCGGTCCTACAACAGTACTCTCTTTTGCAAAAAGAAAAATGTATTAACTAAAGGAAAATGCTATTTAATTAGTTAACTTCTTTTCTGCGACAGTAGTATATAGATCCAGGCCGGCAGTGTCCGGTAAAAACAAATCGAAATATTAATGCGTGTCGTCGCACGTACATGCATAGCTCTCGTCTACATCACCGACAGGTTAGAGAGTGCAATATAGTGGTAGTAGTCAAGTACATACCCGAGTAGATAATGCCATGGACTGTTGGACAAGAATGCCGCAACACACAAATGACAACGACACTGGTTTAGCTAGCTTGCCAACGACCGACGTCGTGCATACATCTGCTACAGGTCGCCAAATGAATCATGACTGTGCAAGTATGGAAATCCACGTAGATATATGATCAATCAAACAACTTAAGCTTGAGGGAAAAATCCACGTAGACGTATGATTAATTAAAAAATTTAAGCTTGAGGAACAATTAAATATGCACCTTTCTCAGGTCCACCGGAAATATAAATCCTCTGAGAATTTTAGATACACAACCATTACAATTTTGGTCCCTTGGAGGAAAAAGATTTGGTGTTCAAGTGTCTACCCATCACTGACTGTTTTTTTTTCTTTCTAAAGAGAATCAATTGAATTTTGAGACCCTTAGGAATCTAAACCGAACCCACTGCCAGAAACTGTAGCATTCCTGACGGCAACAAGCATTAATGACGGGCTCAAGCCATCCTATCACACACAAGGCTCCAACCACGTAACGAAATTTTACCAAGCTCCCAAGCACAAAAGCTTCACGAATTAAGGAATCTACTGTACATGTATGCATGCTTGGTTTCATCGTTTTGCTCACCTAATGTTTCACCGAACAAATTAACAAAAGGGAGCTGACGTCGATATATATATATATATATATGCCCCAAGATCCGTTGCTTGGTTCCAAAGGAATTATAAATTAAAGGAGGCTAACCTGTAAGAATATCCAATAAAAAGCCTTTTAGTTTTGCGTCCAGGACATGCATGCTAACCTACGGGTCCGACTGTTCCTTTGCTGTCTTCTTCTTTTGTTTCTTTCCACATGTCTATGCATCAGGGACCAACTTGCAGGCAGGTGCAAATTAATATATCCTCATGGTGGTCAATTACCTTAAGTTTGTTACAGAGGCACATTCCCATGCAGTTTATATTGATGTATAAGCACGCGTATCCTATCGATCGTGTGTTGGTGTTGGGAGCCTCGCGAAGAAAAGATGCATGGTTGCATTGCATGCATGGTACGGTGTGGGGGGTGGCCGTGAAAGCAGCGGTATATATATAAGTGATAACTCAGGCCAGGGATCAGATTTCTGCTTTCGTCGCGGTCCCAAAGGTTTTAGTTGGGACCTTGCATCGAAATGTGCTGCTCCTCTCGTAGTTCGCTGACCTGAGCAGAACTTGTTACTAGCTGGTACAAACCCCTGCCACTGCCAGTCCTACAAGCACTGACACTGCAAGCTAAGCTAGCAGCTGGGATTCATGGCCATGGAGGATAGCCAGTCCAGTTCTCCACTTCAGTCTGACATGCACGTTGGTAGTTTTCCCCCATATCCTTTTGCATATGTATTTTGTTCTTAAGTGAGAGTAGTTCATAAATGTTAGTTCTCTGTGAATAAGTCGGCAAGAGATGCTCTTCCCCACATGAACTTTCAAGAAAGATCGGTTGACTGGTTGCTACTAGCTAGCTAGGACAAAATGATATAAAATGATACGGCAAGGCCAATATAAAACTTGGATCAGGGGATGGGGTGATGGACATATCGAGCTGTGAATTCAATCAATCGACCAATGATGTACGTGTAAATGCGAAAGGCTGACCCTTTTGCTCAGCCTGCTCTACCACTCACTCGCTCGCCCTTTTCCCCCTTGGCAATATAAATGAATGAAGAGCCCATCATTCTCCCAGAAATCATACCAGCCTTTCTATCAGAACTTTTCCCCACTTTCAAAGGCAAAGCTGTGTGCCCTAATTTTATTGCCCTACCTGCTGATCAGAAAGATGTGGTGCTCTCACTGCAATTTGCAAGAGATACCAAACCCAAAGCTGGAAGGGATGAAGAGATCGATGCTGAAAGATACACATGCATATATGCATGCACACACACCGATGATCAGAGACAATGGAAAAGTCAGATCTTTGCGTCTCGTGTCTTGATGGTATCTCGTCCGTGATGTGCCCTGTGGCTGCTGACCCTTTGAGCTACTACCACAAATTAACCGCATTCAACCATGTTAAAACTAACCCTCTAATAGTTTAAGGTCTCGCTCGCTTCGGTTTAAATTTCTGGCTTCTAATTTATTTTTACTATTTATAAATTTCGTCTTTTTTAAAACTTTAGGCTTTTCTTTAGTTTTTTGCCGGTTCTTTTTTCCCGTATTTGTTTACGTTGTCCGTGATGAGCTAATATATTTTTTCTATTTTTATTTTTTTAAAATTTAATTACGGGGCATGTTCTTTTTTGGCTACGGCTTATAGCTTTTGGTTGAAATTTTTAAATTTTGGCTGTTTGTGATAGAGATTGTGGATAGAGATACTCACTTATGATTTTGGTTGATCGATAGACTTTTAACGTGGAATTAGATCCGTCTTAAGAAAATACTCTATCTAAAAGTTAGGTGCTATAGAAAAGACAAAACCGCGCTTACAAGTCGAAAGAAAGATTTATAGTGCATTTTATAATCACTTTTCGGTCCAACCGAGTACAGCCTAAATGATATGACGTAAATTATGCTAGCTAGGAATTTAATGGTCCAATTGATGTATCTTCTTCATGTAATAAATTTGATGCTGACTTCCTGTTGAATCTGTTGCTGCTGGGCTCCTAGCTACATAGCACATGACACAAGCTAGCCTTTCGGGTATACATCATAAGGTTGGATGTTGATTTGAGTCTCTACCATACAACTGTTCCCAATTACAGAGCTAGCTCTTGTCCACGTATTGATCAGGTGCTAAGACCAAAAGATAATGGAAGAACAGCTAGGAGGTAAATGCATGCTAGAAGCTAGTGTCTTTTTTTTTGTTAGAAGTAATCTTGTTGTAGTTAAGAAAGATGTCCGTTTCGTAATCGAAGTCGAGTTCGACTCGTAGTTGTAACCGAGTAGAAGTCTTAGAGTTGGGTATAAAAGGGTGGAGTCATATAACCAAGTAGTGTGAGAAAAAGGGAAAAGAAATAAAGAGAAGAAAAGAC
Organism: Bonia amplexicaulis; assembly: GCA_036346245.1. Classification (NCBI taxonomy): domain Eukaryota; kingdom Viridiplantae; phylum Streptophyta; class Magnoliopsida; order Poales; family Poaceae; genus Bonia; species Bonia amplexicaulis. The sequence continues at coordinate 37,388,646 of CM070736.1, read as the reverse complement.
AGAGCGATTTGGCTCTGAGAAATTATTGAGTATCGAGTTCATCGTGTGCTCGTAAAACGTGGTCGTAAACGACTTACAACCACGACAAGTGAAGGATTGTAGACGTGATCGTAAAGCATTACGATCACGGCTACTCAGCAGGAAGGCGTAGTCGAAAAGTGCTACGACCACGACCGAACGTGGTTGTAAAGAGCTACGATCACAGCAGAGAGCAGAGAAGGATTGAACGTGGTCGTAAGGCGCTACGACCACGGCAGTACAAAAGTGAATGTGGTCGTGAGGAATACGACCATGGCCGTGAGAGACGTGAATGTGGTCGTGGGTGTTACGACCACGTTGTGAAAAGTGAGCGTGGTCGTAAGGGGTTACGACCACGGTGAACAGTGATAAGCAGAATCACTGCGTGGTCGTAGGAAGTTATGACTATGGTGATCGTGGTCGAAGGAAGGCCAATGCAGCAGCGGGAACGTGGTCATAATTTCAGTTGAAGTTTACGACTATGTAGTCGGAGCAGCGAGGAGTGTTCGGAGGGGCTACACCGTTGTCGTAACGACCATCAACGTGGTCGTAAATCCGACAGAGTGGTCGTAGAGGTCTAGGAGGTGATCATGGCCTCGTGTGCGTGGTCGTGGAGGCATGTATCAATAAGACATGATGTAGTGTGCTACGACTGTAGAATACTTTAGACAGAGAACCCCGCGAAAAGAACCAATCTTCAGCAAACAAAAGTATGCAAAAAGAGAGTTGCCATACACAATATCCTTTCAAAAAAGGATTACAGCATGCACAAACACAATTTTAGGACTGTGGCAGAACTGTGCCGTAGTACTGCAGCTATATATCCCATGCCTTGGAGCTAGGTAATTAAGGCCCTAGTCAAATTAACTTCTATTCATGGCTTTTACTTAGAGAAACTAGAAGGCAATATATAAATACCTGGCTTCTCGAAGTGGTTTCTTTATTTCTCTCTCTCCCGTCTCGCTCGGAGAATAAATTAGGGGTCATAGGACGTATCACGTATCCTATTCCTCTCGCTCATATCTCGCGCATGTATCTCTCCCTTACTTTTTGCACTACTCGCTCCCTCTTTCTAAAAACCACTTCTTTTAGCCGCTACTATTTATTTTGTTAGACCATATGGTGGTCGCGTATTTAGTGATGATTAATAGTTGACATTTGGGTTTTATTGAAATTTACGTTTATAAAAGTTCTGGTCGATGTGCTCGTATTGCTGGAGTTTTTCGGGCTGCAGTTGACCGCAGCATATTATCAAGGTCCATCGACCACGGCAGTCGCTCAAGGCAGATCGACCATGGCATTCGACCAAGGTAGGTCAACCACGGCAGTCGACCATGGCAGGTCAACCACGACAGATGACCATGGTAGGTCGACCACGGAGATAGACCATGACAAATCGACCACTGCTAAGAATAATTTATTGAGCATGCTAAGAATAATCCTCCTAAAGTTGTCAAGTTACTCGAACCAGGAAAATTTGAAATAGAATCTGAATCAAAACCAATTGTCTTTAAGTCTACTCAAAAGAGTTCTCTACTAAAGTAGGTGCTGTGATGCAGAAAGAAACGACTTCTCATCAAGTCAAGTATCAGTGCACCCATTGTGATAGAGACTGTCATTTGGTTCAATTCTATTTTTGGAAATCAAAGATAGAGAGAGGAAAGACAAGATAAGGATGGGTTTTTGACCAGTGGTTTTCCGTGGTCGAACCAGCATGATTGGAATACATGTTCGATCGGTTGTTTTTCGTGGTTGGACCAGAGTGGTCGGACAAGATTTTCGACCAGTTGTTTTCCATTGTCCAACCAGCGTGGTCGGACCAGATTTTCGACCAACGTTGCCAACTCGTTCAGACCCCCAGGGTTCAGACCAGATTTACTTAGGTAGTCAGATCATTTTCGATCAGTAGTGTCCATGCGATCTGACTGATCGACGGTTAGACCAGCTCTATTGAGGAGATCAGACTGCTCTGTGGTTAAACAAATATCTCAATGACTGCCTGGTCGAAATTTGTCAGATGCTAGTGCTTCTCTTAAATCTTTATCATTGCATGCTTTTGCTCCTGTTCGTCGTGTGTCACAGCACTGGATTCCTAAATCTTATTTAACTAACCCCGGTAGTCCGTACTGTGAGATCATCGTTTTCTGTGATGTAAGACTAGCTAACGCGAGATGGAGAACATGCGCTTAATTAGGTTTCAGTCTTTTATATCATTGCTTGACTGAAATACTTGATTGTTCTTCACTTTTTTTTATGGCTTCCAAGAGATTTCACCTTCTGGTTATACCATGTGGAAAATGTGATGTTGTGCTATATCTGGTTGAGTTTCTTTTTTCAGATCACTCGTTTGCACTCTTAACTGCTTCATTCTTCTCTTTGTGCTCGGTTAAGAAGTGAGTTGGGTTTGTTGCTTTCTTTGGGGTTATTCTGAGGTGGAGCTTATTGTTTAATTGCTATAGAATCTTTGTTTATTATACTTATCAAATAATACATCAGATCCAAGTCATTGAAAACATATGAGTAGTAGAGTTGTCTTTAGCATATTTACTCATCTACTATGTAGTTGTGGTCGTAACAGGTTATCATCAATTTGCTATACTTGAACTAAAATATGACATGACGTAACATTTTGCCTAGATTGGTTGTGGATTGCACTTTGTGATGTTCATCTGAAATGATTAGCTTGGTCGTGAGTTTTCTTTTAAATCTTGGCTACGAGGCTCGTATATTTCATATTACAATCTTTTATGTTCACTCGAGTTTGCATGTTATAATAAAAAACAAAAAAAAAAAAGAGAAAGAGAATATTGAAAAGATGTATAATTCAAGCACACCATGGTTAAACAAAAAAAAGCACAAAACATGCTCGAATGAAAAGAAGTATGCTTTAAGCATACCACCATTTAAAAGAAGATTGCTATAAAGATGACATTATAAAAAGAAGTATGCTTCAATCATGCCACATACTTGACAAGTGAGTATGGAGCTATAGGTTGTCATATGAGACTTTAATTAGTTCATCTAGATTTAATGTTTTCTTCACTTTTAGGTTTACTCTTTTCGATGTGATATCCCTCAGTGTTCTGTATAGATCGGTTTGGTCATGATCGATATGCCTATCATTAATCCAATTTGCTTAATTATGCTAAAGACTTATTTTGACTTGCTATATGGTATATGATTTTATATGATCAAGGGCGCTCTACTTAAAAAGATGGCTTGTGTACATTCTTAAATTAATGCAAAGTGATTTGGATAATCTACAAATTTTCTAGATGTTTACTCTTATTGCTCATTTTTAGAATTATTCTTTCTCTGGTGTTCTTGATGATTCCATTGTCAAAAGGGGAGAAATTAGAAGAAAGGGGAGTTTGGAGAGATTGGGGAGGAGAAAATTGCTAAATTACTCAAAATTGTGCTCAAATGCTCTCTTGTGTTGAGGGGGAGTTTTTTTGTTGAGCTCTCGGATGTGGTACTAGCTCTTTTGGCTTTGCTGTGGTCTGTGGCTTTGAATTTTTCTTTTCACAAATTTTCTCATTCAGGAGTTTTTGAGTTGTTGTCAATATATTCATCAAGGGGAGATTGTTAGACCATGTGGTGATCGTGCACTTAGAGATGATGAATAATTGATATTTGGGTTTCATTGGAATTTACGTTTATAAAAGTTCTGGTCAATGCGCTCATGTTGCTGGAGTTTTTAGGGCAACAGTTGACCACGATAGATTATCAAGGTCATTGACCACGATAGTCGCTCAAGGCAAGACCACAACAGTCGACCAAGGCAGGTTGACCACAGCAACCGACCACGGTAGGTCAACACGGCAAATGACCATGGTAGGTCGACCACTACAGGTTGAGCATGGCTGAATGACCACAGGTGAACAACCATGTCGGAATGACCTCGGTCCAGAATTTTAACAGGAGTCGGAGAGTAGTCGGGGAGCTCAAAGAGCCCAAGGCGAAGACTCCGGAGAAACTGGTCATAGCTATAGTAAACCGGTCGATGGTCGTAAGGAAAGATGAACTGGTCATATGCTACTATGTTACCGGTCGTAGCTACTATGAATCAGTCATATTCTACGGGAAGCCAGTCGTACTGAACAGTGACCCAATTGTATGACATAATGAACAAGATACAATGGACTACTGCCAGTAGTCGGCATGCTTCAACTATGATGGTTGGGGTCGAGAGCTTTAGTGGACCGATCGGAAGTGAAAGTGACCGGTCGGTGGTCGGTGCTATAGCACCAGGTCGTACTCGATAGTCTGAAGTCGTTGTTATAGTGCCTGGTCGGTGATTGGTAGCTGTAGACTTTGCGATGGTAGTGGTAGACTCAGCGATCTATTATCTTAGACTTAGCGATCAGTACTCGGTAGGCGGTACTCGACGGTTTGGTGACTGGTTGGTACTTGGTAGTGCTACGATACTTGTGGTTTCCAAGTGTTATGAGCAGAGTGATAGAAATTCCCGAGTACTTGTGTTTTTTAGTACTCGATGAGCTAGCGATCGATCTGTGCATAGCGGTTGTAACCGGTCGTAATGAGTAATCTAAGGTTGATTTCTGGAAAGCGATAGAATTTGTGGTCGTGGCTGATCTGATTGATTTTAATGGATGATTAAAGTTGTCTTTTGAGTATGCGAACTAATGTCGGTCAAGTTGAAAAGAACTTGTGCCGGAGAAAAAAAATTCTTTGGTCTTTGCATATGCAGGTGGGCGTGGAGACGGTCATGCCGGTGACAGGGAGGACCAGGCTAGGATGGGAAATCTGATGTTCAGGCGGTCGAGGATGTCAAAGGTGGTCATACGTGGAGAGGCTACAGGAGGTGGTGTCCTAAAGACTTCGATACGTGAGGTGATAGTGCGTGATAAAGATATAAGAAGTGTTGTCCTGGAGGCTTCGTTACATGGTGAGTTAGGAGTTGTGGATAAAGTTCATAACTGAGAAGATTTAGAGTTTAGTTAAAAAAAATGTGTTCATAAGGGTTTCAGGTTCCTTAATTTTCGGAAGAGATAGAGGTTTGTGTCCGTATTTGAGTTGGACACGGTTTGGGACGTTAGCCTATAAAAGTAGGAGAGGCTAATGGTTAGCGCTCGGTTCTTAGAGGAATTGGAGAAGATTTTTGAGGGCTTTCGACTCGAAGGCTTTTTGAGGTGTTTGTGAGAGCACTTTATAAATTCACGAAAATCCAGCAATAAAGATCATCTTGAATTCATGATTTGCTTGAAAAATACTGGTGATTGTAGGTGGATTGAATCTTACGACAATGGACAAAGATAAGTGAGCGGTCAAACAAAGCGATTGAGCAAGCGATCGATCAAGTGGTCTTGCGCTGAGCAATTGATCATGTGATTTAGCACCGAGCGATTGAAATGTTCACCGATCCGCCAGAAGTCTCAAAAAATGGTTACAATCATTTATCCCCTCTAATTACAGTATTCGATCCTACATATTTTAAACTATAAAGTATAAATTATAACTAAAAACCATCAGCGAAAAGTAACCCGAACGCCCCCTAAAATCCCCCGAAGAGCGTGGAATGGAATGGGATTAGAGAACAGTAACAGAAGAAGTTACAGGGGATTTCTTGAGGCGAGTGCTTCATCAGATCTATTCAGAGAGAGAGAGAGAGTGACCAAAGGAAAAGACAGAAAGCCCAGCAGTCCGTGTGGGCTGTTCTGTTCAGAGAGAGAGAGAGAGAGAGAGAGAGAGAGTAGTTTATTCCAGTGTGATTGTGGGTGTCGAATGGGTGGACGATTGCACACTTGCCCCCATCCGCCTCTCTCCTAGCTCGCTCTCTCTCTCTCTCGCCATATCAACCCTAGCTTCGCTAAGCTACCAGCACCTGGCCTAGCTTCTTCCTTCAACCCCACTCTTCCCATCTCGCAGCTTAATCCGATTGATCGCTAAGCTGAGAATCGAACCTCGGTTCCTGCTCACAATAGCGAGCTTCCATCTATGCCAATGACAGCAGCAGTACATCACTAGCTCGTTGTAGTACTAGACTAGCTAGTCCCCTCGGCCTCAAGATTCATCACGGAGGAGCTGTCCCCACTGCAGCACAACCACTGGGCCGGCCTGGGTGCAACTGCAAGTACTATCGCCCGAGTCTGCTGCTGCACATGATCGGATCGCCCGCGAGATCTGATCCGTATATCCGATTGAATTCTCGCTGAATCCATCAGAACATCGAAGAAGCAGCAGCAGCAGCAGCTGGTTGACTGGTGGCATCAGAACAACGAGATCAAGATGATGTTGAAGGATCTGGCAGCAATTCAGCAGAAGCAGCAGCAGCTGGCCGCCGCCGACGAGAACATGTCGAACCTGACCTCCGCCTCCGGTGACCAGGCCAGCGTCTCCTCCCACCCCCTCCAGCCTCCCCCCAAGAAGAAGCGCAGCCTCCCTGGAAATCCAGGTACAGCGAATCATCGATCGATCAGCTGTGTATGTAGTTCTTGGTTAATTTCTTGATGTGAAGAATTCAGTTTATGATTGAGTTGTGACACTGCATGTTGTGGTAGACCCTGACGCTGAGGTGATCGCGCTGTCGCCGCGTACGCTGATGGCGACGAACCGGTACGTGTGCGAGATCTGCAGCAAGGGGTTCCAGCGCGACCAGAACCTGCAGCTGCACCGGCGAGGGCACAACCTGCCGTGGAAGCTGAAGCAGCGCAACCCCAAGGAGGTGGTGCGCAAGAAGGTGTACGTGTGCCCGGAGCCCGGCTGCGTCCACCACGACCCGGCCCGGGCGCTCGGCGACCTCACCGGCATCAAGAAGCACTTCAGCCGCAAGCACGGCGAGAAGAAGTGGAAGTGCGACAAGTGCTCCAAGCGCTACGCCGTCCACTCCGACTGGAAGGCCCACTCCAAGGTCTGCGGCACGCGCGAGTATCGATGCGACTGCGGCACCCTCTTCTCGCGGTAAGTCTCTTCTTCAGTTCTTCTCTTATAATTCTTCTTCTTCGTCATCGTCGTCGTCGTCTTCTTACACATGCCATGTCCATGCGTGCAAGCATGACTGAGCTGAGTTGATGTGCGTATGTGTGTGTGCATGTGTTATTGGCATGTTGGTTGTGCGGGCAGGCGGGACAGCTTCATCACGCACAGGGCGTTCTGCGACGCGCTGGCGGAGGAGAGCGCGAGGGCGGTGACCGCGGCGGCGGCGGTGGCGGGACAGCATGCGGGGATGCTATTCTCGCACGGCAGCGCCGGTAGCAACGCGGGGTTGCAGCTGCCGGATGTGTTGGACCCTTCGCAGCAGCTGGGCGGGCACGGGCTGATCCAAGAACTGTGCCTCAAGAGGGAGCAGCAGCAGTTCGCGCCGTCCTGGCTCTCGGCGCAGCAGCAGCAGCTGGAGCTGGCTGGCGCGGTCAGTCCGGCCATGTTCGGGTCGGCGAGGCTGGACCAGGAGTTCATCGGGAGCTCCACGCCGGAGAGGAGCGCTCAGCCGGCGGGCCTGAGCTTCGGGTCGTTCTCATCGTCCGCGACTCCGGCCGCGGCGCACATGTCGGCCACCGCCCTGCTGCAGAAGGCGGCGCAGATGGGTGCGACGCTGAGCCGGCCGTCGAGCCAAGGCCAGATGGCGAGCATGCACAGCACCAGCGCCACCACCAACGTCGCGACCACCAATGCAGCAACAGCAGCTACTAGCAACGTCACGAGCACTGCCGTCGGCGCTGGCTATGGGCTCGCGTTCGAGGCGTCCCACTTCGGAGCGGAGGAGAGGGCCAGGACGACTGACCGTGACTCCGGCAATGCCGTCGTCGCCGGAGGCGGCAACGACGGCCTCACGCGGGACTTCTTGGGGATGAGGGCCTTGTCCCACGGCGACATACTCAGCATGGACGGGTTCGATCCCTGCATGTCGACGTCGGCCTCGTCGGCGGCGTACGAGCAAGGGCACCAGTGCAGCAAGCCATGGCATGGCTAGTGATCAACTTCGCAGTCAGCTCGCTCGCCATGGATGAACTGAACCATATCAATTTGATGCACCCACCATGCATGGACTACTCATAATCGAACGCCGGCATTATTGCTTGATCATACATATATATATATATATATATATATATATATATATATATATATATATATATATATATATATATATATATATATATATATATATATATATATATCAAGATTAATCATTTGGTAAGTCGGATTTAGATCGATCGATATCCAGTTCGTTCTTTTTTGCTTTGCACTTAATTTGATGTTCTTAATTGGTGGGTGATGGGCTCCTCAATTCATATGTATGCTTGAAGGTGCTATATATATGGAACTTGCAAAAATTATTGTTGATGCTATATATCATAGTTATATCATAGTTAAGGATATTGATAAATATCATCCGGATGTTTTCTTTCTAACTATCATTTAGATTTGTGATCGTTGGATTAGAGATCCAATGACTACGAATTCTCCCGCCCTCTCCAAAAAAAAATCTCTTCCCTAAAAAAAGGGTCGTTGGATCTCTAATCCGATGATCCGAAATTTAGATAATTATTAGAAAGAAAACATCCGAATGATATCTATACACACCCAATTCATTTCCGTATTGTAATAATAAAGTTTTAGGCCTTCTGCGAGACAGCTGCGTACTACTACTGCTCCATTTGCAATCAGTTATAATTAATAAGTTAGATCCCTAGTTAAGAGTTCTGGAATAATTAATAGCTCTGGAGTAGCATATATTATGTCTATGCTCAATTAATAACTTATCTGGGTAAACGAGTAGTGCATGAAGTTAGTTTTACAAAGCCTGTGTTTACTGGCTAATGGTTCTGATATGTTAATCATGTTGTCGGCTGTACTTGAGAGTAAACGGAGAGGTTTCAAGTGTAATCTAGTTTGAATGTTTTCAAACTACACAAAACTCGAATGGCATGTATGTTTTTTTAAATGCATCCTAGAAGTGAAAATTTATGAAACGATTAAAGAAAGAAAAGAAAACACTGTTATAGTGCTTCTAAAAACCGTATCATTTGAGAACATTAATTACACTACGTAGTGCATAAACTAACTGCTATCATATTTACAAGAAAATTTTGACTTGTGCGTAAATAAAGTGTTGACAAGGAAACAACACAGCCACTACTACAAAACAAACTATACTAGACGTCTCATCACAAACGGTTAAAATCAACAGTATTAAATACAATCAGAGACGGTTTTAATACAAACCGTTTATGAAAAAATATCACAGACGGTTCATAGTGAAAACGTATGTGAAATACTATAGACGCTTCTTACCAAGAACTGTCTGTGATATTGCCAATATCACACAAGATTTTTTATTTAAACCGTATGTGATACTTCACATACGGTTTGTATTAAAAATCGTCTGTGATATTTTTCCGCCTCACAATCCTCCAAAATTTCATAATCTCCCGCCTGAGTCCGAGTAGGATTTCGTTCCGAGACACCTTTAATAAAGCGGGCACAACTTTTACATATGGTGTCCGTTTTGACATTCTTATACTTGTTGGAAAGCTAATGATGAATCCAATCCAAAAAAATGAGGAGCTTATGCCAGTCGCCCTCTAAGACCCGCAAAATCGGCCATCTTTGCCCCCGGATTTGTGTCATAAGTTTTTTATTTCTGTTTTTACTCTTTTTCTTGGTCTTCCATTCGAAATTTGGGTTTTCGTCAACTGCAAAGTTGTAGATTTCATTGAAACCTTTCAAACAAGCATATATAAGCCATACAAAATTTTGCTATTTTATCTTTTAAGACTAGCTATTTACATTGCACCGATATATTGTCTTTGAATTGTGATATACCATCTGACCATTATCACCGACGGTTTTAATAAGAACCGTCTGTGATTTCTCCGGTTATCATAGATAGTTTTTATTAAGAACTGTCTATGATGTCTCTATCACGGACGGTTTGTAATCCGAACCGTCTGTGATAATTCCCTATCACATCACCGATCCGCGGCATCTTCCCCAGAATCCCAATCTCACCCATCCATTCTCTCCTCATCGAATGGCAGGCACCGGTCTCCTTCCCACCTCCGCCTTATTAATCCCCCTTTCACTACTCCAAGAACCAACACCACTAGTACTACTCCAACTCGTTTGTGCGTGGCAAAGGTGGAAAGGGGCTCGGCAAGGGCGACTGAATATTCACTTGAAGCAAAATAGAATGGAAGAAGGCAATGGCAGATCTGCACTATTCTAAGTCATCGGCATCGGCAAGAGGTTTCTGCTTGTTACATCATAAAAATGTGGCATTTATTAATTTTGACATAGAAGTTGAAAATGATGTTCGTTGCCTTTTTGTTTCTGCTACTTGAAAGTTTTCCGCTCCACTTGTTTTATATTGAATTTAATGAAGGATATGTACGTCTAGCTTACATTATCCTGAAGTTTCTTGTAGTGTTAAGCATCTTTCTGAATTTGTAACCGTGAGCTTATATTTGTAAAATTATAAGTGTCCTCTTGTGTTATGTTGTAATAGTGGATTCTAATCTTAATATAAATGGAATGTATGGTTGTGTTTGCTGCTATATTTGCTTATTTTCAAAGGACATAGCTAACATTTCTTGAGGCTAGCCAAAAAACGGAAAAAATTTAGGTATAGAATGAATTGTTACAGACGATGTTGTGGTATAAACCATCTATGAAGGACTATCACAGATGGCTCGAACCAAAAATCGTCTGTAATACTTGCACATCACAGACGATTCTATCTACCAACTGTCTGTAATGGAAAAGTATCACAGACGGTTCTATATACCAACCGTCTGTGATACTTGCCCATCACAGGCAGTTGGTAGCTAGAATCGTCTGTGATGTGCGAGTATCACATACAGTTTTTGGTTTGAGCCGTCTGCAATAGTGTTCTTCACAGACAGTTCTACTTACAAACCGTCTATAATGTATTTATTACAGACGGCTTACAAACCATATGTGATAACCTCCGATTATCACTGACACATAAATTTAGATTGTTCAAAAACCGTATGTGGTGACATTTTTCAAACCATCTATGATAACTCTTTTTGTAGTAGTGTGCTGCAGAGTAATTGTGCAGTAGCCTACACTATTGACAAGGGAACAGTATAAATGATTAGATGTCACTCTTTTTAATTCATCATAACAGTTCACATTTTGGTTGACATAAGCAGGTTTGCTTACCTATATATATCTACAATTTAGCTAAACTAATGCGAATCTTATTACATCGATCGTTAATATACCTAAAACATCCTAAGTAATATTGTCTCTCGCTCGTTTTATATATTATCACCTTTGACAAGATTAATTCATATTTTTTTATGTACCCCGGGGAGCATGCATATTCTCCGTATATACTGTTTTTAATTTTTGTACTCTGTTTCTGGTACGTAAGACATTTAACAAAGATATATAGGTCAAGTAAAGTTGGTACCTTCTAAATTGTGAGAAATGCATACCGACATCTCTGTTTCCTTCAGCTCCATGTGAACCATGGCTTCATGGAAGATAAAATAGTACCTGTAAGTCTTTCATCGAAGCCCAAGGAATGGGCATTTGTATTAGTTAACTAGCCAACAACTTTTCTCAAGAAAGAACAGAAAAGACATTCCATAGAATTAATGTACATATCGCCCAATCTTAGGCTACACATGTTTGTGGGAAATTGTCCTTGTTCGAGCTAGAAATAAACTGATTCCTGTAAAATGTTTTATGGAAATTTTCTGCAAAAATCCTTACATTCCAAGTAGGCCTTGGCTAGACAATTGTAGGCCCATGTTAAATTTATGGTGAAGGGATCTTCCATGGCAACAAAATGATGTTATAGACGCATAAAAATCAGTGAAACCTGGTAGGAGTATGCTTGCATATATGTAAGCTCTGGGCAAGAAGGTTCTGTTTGTGTTATTTCTCTCTCTTGTTGAGAGACCATCCGATTCACCTACCACCACACATGGAAGAGGTAGAAGTAGCTAGAGAGAACTTGTGTTTGTTTCTTGCTCTTTCCCTTCTGCTGTGCTGTGGTTTATACAGTATCATCGTTGCAACGCAGACGACACAGAACTCCAACAAGCTGGTTCCTTTCCTCCTGGCCGTGCCTTGGCGATCATAAATGTTTGTATTTCTCCCTTTGCCTTGTTTTGGGGATCCTCATGGTTTCATGGCAGCTTTCATTCCAGGAACAAATTACCCTGAATTTCAAAATGCCCCATCATTTGGATCTAGGTAGCTAAGGTATATACAGTAGTGTACAACCATATAGGCCCGTTTGGGAGGGCTAAACTTTAGCCCCTAGATTTTAGTGCCAAACAGGAGCTAAATTGGATGGACTAAAATTTAGCCCCTAAATCCATTAGCCCGTCCAAGAGGTGCTAGGGGCTAAAAGTTGCCCTCGCGAAAAAAGAGAAAAGAGAGAGAGGAGGCTACATAGCGGAAGCATGCAATGCAGGTAAATTGACATTTTCAACAACATGTGCTAAACTTTATTTCATTCTCAAACACCCTAAGAGCTAAACTTTAGCCCCTTCATTTGAGTGGGCTAAACTTTAGCTCAGGGCTAAAGTTTAGCCCCTTCCTCCCAAACAAGGCCATAATTCCAACTCCCTTCTGTTTCTTGATCCCTTCAGCTAAGAAGTAGTAGTAGTGTGTATGCCCACTGACAAGTGCAACTATGCAATCTGGAGTTTGTTGTTGACTTGTCATGGCAGCTAAGCCTGGCCAGTGGCTGCTGGCCTTGCAGTGTCCGGCACTGCTCACATGTGACCGTGATTCTATGAGTGATACAGTAGCACATTACTGTGCTTCAAGAGAACTGAAAAGAAAAAAAAAGGAAAAAAATCTTGTGGTAGCTAGAGGCTTGCAAGCTTGGAATTGTGCATAGGCTTCTGCCTTCCTTTCCCATCAGATATTCCACACATCAGAGCTTGGGCGTGCCTCCAAGAGCTAGCCGACAGATGCATCGTCACGTGTCCCTTTCCCGGTGTGTCTGTGACTTTGCCGTGTGCAGACTGCAGCGAGAGAGAGAGAGAGAGAGAGAGTTGGTGCCTCTCTACTGTCGCTGCAGCGCTGGCCGGCTGTTGCTTTGCGTCGCAGGTGCGGTACACTGGTCGCAATGCTTCAAAATTTGAAAGGATCGAGACGAGCGCACGCAGCACTGCACTGCAGGTGCCGAGAGATATGACCGAGGAGGCAACCTTGCCTTGCCTTTCCTTGCCTTGTGTTTTGTTGCTTTGTGTCGTCAACGTACGTGCGTGCGTGCTCCTATCTTTCGATGGGTCAAACGCGCGCGCGCCGCACGTACAAGGCATGCAAGGTAGCGCGCGGTTTTACATGCATGCAAGCGCTGCCCAGGCAGGCCAGCGCACGTACGAACATTTGCTTTTTTTTTACATGCAGTCATTTCCCAGTTACTGCTTGCCTCCGGCCTAGAGAGAGGGAGGGGCAGAAGAGATCAGATCGTCAGAGGGATGCATGGCTCGTCTCATAGCGTAGCTGCCATGCATGCATGCATGACCCAAACTCCCAAGACACCATTGCTTGCCAGATCGATCGATCGTCACGGACGAGGAGAGTGACGAGACAGATAGAGAGATGGAACGGGATACGGATGAGAGAGAGAGAGAGGGACGGAATCTGCAGCTGCAAGGTGGAGTAGACTGCTCGGCAAAAGCCTAAGCTTAAGCTTCTTTCGCATGCTGCTTTCTTTTGGGGCCGCCTCGTCCCTGCGTTGCGTGGACGTGTAAGTTTGGCGGCCATCACGAGGCCTTGTTCCATGGGGCCGCCTCCTCGCCACCACCACTGCAGCAGCACTAGTGCTACAGCCCTACACCACGCCGCACACTGCATGCATGCACACCTCCCTCTCGTGTTCGCTGTGCATGCCTCTGCATGCATGCCAACAAAGCAAGCAAGATGCAGAATTCTTGATGGCATGGCAGAGAGAGAGAGAGAGAGAGAGAGAGAGAGAGAGAGAGAGACTGGAATGTGATCGATGCTTGGTGATGATGGGGAGACAAATGAGAGGCCCGGGATGGAGAAAGCCTAAACTTTTGTAGCCATTTGACATGGGGGAGTTAGCCAGAAGCCATATGATCTATCTTGGATACTCCGAGCCAAGGAGTGGAAAGAAGTGCATGACCCTTTGCGTGCATGCTTGGAAGTAGTAGTAGGAGTAGTTCCATTTTTACTATGGTTGGTATATGTGTGAAGCTTGGGACAGGAGGTTGACCGTTTGGTCGCCTCCACAGTACTAGTAGCGGTGTGTTTGGACTTTGGAGTGCTAGCTGCCAGAATCCCCGGCCCACTTTTGATTTCCAGCACTTCAAAAACACAGTAATAGGATACGAATACATGTGCAAAATAGAAGATTAAAAAAATACAGAAATCATGTAGGATTAGGTGTTTGATTCGCACGAAAAGAAATAACACATAATTTTAGAGCGAATAGTAATCTTATTTGTTTTTGGTATAAATATAAGAGATTATACACTGATTTAACTAAACAACATATAATAAATCTACATTTTTTGGCCACTTACAGTGCCCCTCACAAACATGTTCTTGTCCCCATCCCAACCCTATCTTCTCTCTCCCGCATCATTCTTATCCCAACCCCAACCCTAAGCGAGCGGCGGTGGAGGGGTCAAGGGCGAATTTGGCAACGGTGACGGGAGCAAGAGCGATGGTCGGCGGCGCCAGCTTAGGAGGCAGCGGCGGGATCTAGGATGAAAGCCAACAACGCCAGCTCGAGTGACAACATCTTCCTCAACTCTGGTGTGGCGATGGCTCCAGCAAAGGAGCTGAAGGTGAGTCCCTCACACATGCACTCTCTCGTGCGATGGCGCCTCGGTCTTATGCGACTGGAAGCAAAACTGAGGTTGGAATAGATGCTAATTTTTTTGTGAAATTCCTTTGAAACCTTAGGGTATGAACAATATTCCTGTGAAATTCCTTTGCTTCAATCCTATGAATCAAATGATGTACAGTGTCCATTCCATAGGAATCCAAAATACTATATTTCCTTGTGAAAATCCTTTGAATCAAACGGCCCCCAATTAGTTTGGATGGTTTTATGCACAAAAAAAAGATTGCAAGATGTTTCCAAGATAGGTTTAAAAATTTTAAAATAAAAGTAGTCAAGAGGCAAACATGTTAGTACAAAGTATGACCCTAATAATTGTTGAGCTCTTTTACAATACCACCCACTACTATGGACCGTCCATTTTTCAATCTAACGGGTTAGATTAGTTAAGATTTGGATGTACTAGCTCCAAGTATGACATAGTACAATTCCCTTAGGTAAAATTGTAAATACACGTTACTTATCCAAAAACCTAAATTTTCAAAGAAATACTACCAAAAGAAAATTATTACAGAAGACCTGCCTACCATCTAAGGACACTGCCCTTGTTCCAAGGAAATTGGTACCACACATATGTACGATATCATTGTTCCGCCCATACGCTCCACCGCTAAGTTGGACTTGAGGTGGAGGAGGTGTGTTGACCGACTAAGTTTGTAATTGGCCGACCACCTGGTTGCTCTGGTTGGCTTCGGTATGAGAGAGGTGTGTCGGCCGATCACCTACCTCCTCCTACCATGGCAGCCATTTTTTCTGTCGCTATAACCTCCAATGATGGGGTTTAATAATTGACCATCTTTTTATGCGTTTTTGCTCATAAACCTACATGGATAGTTGATGCACAAAAAATGGTGGAATTATGAGTGTTAAGTGATGGACTTGTATTAAAGCATCATTATAATTTGCCCTTTTTAGGAGATTTCGAGTGTGAAAATGTGCAAATATTGTGCATCAACACCTATCCAACCTGACTGGTTTAACACACAAAGTGAGAGTCTGAGAGAGCGCAACTCCGACTGGTGCGCGAGCAAGGAAGAAGAGCACACTGCCAGTCTATAGGACGCGCCACCGACTCCTTCCACACACACACCCATGTGCCGCCACCAACAAGCATGTCGCCATGACCTCACGCGCCGCCGCGGGAGCACACGTGCCGAGTCGTCGTAGTTTGCACACTACTATGGGAGCTCATGCGCCGAGCCGTCGGGAACCCAAGAAGGGCGGAAGGTAAACCCTAATGCCTATTTTGATTTTCTTTTCGATTTGAATTGAGTGAAATTTCTTCAATCCGAGTTGAAATCCCCCAAATTGAGTTGAAAGTTCTACGGATTTGAGTTGAAATTTTCTAATTTGAAAGTTTCCAATTGAAAGTTTTCGATTTATAACCTTTTGATTTGAATTTTCCTATTTGAAAGTTTCTAGTTGAAGTTTCCGATTTGAAATTTACATATTTGAAAATTTTTGATTGAATTTTCCTAATTTAAAAATTTTTGTGTAGAAGTTTGTTTTTTTAAGGGGGAAGGGAGGGGTGGGAGGGGGCAAAGAAGAAGCTTGGGGAAGATGTGAGGACATGTGTCGTGCTAGGAGGGGGTGGGGTGCGTCCAACCGTAGCCAACAGTGAGGACAATCTTGGATTAGAAATATCCGAAGGAAAGACTACAGTTGAGTTCAGGGGTGTCAACGGATCGAATATGAATATAATAGTCTCGATACGGATGCCGGATAAAACGGATAACAAAGATATGTTTGACACTCTTTAAGTCTCAACAATTTATCGAATACATATTGAATAGCCTGGGTACCAGATAAAAAGGATAATTTGGATCTTAGTGACACCCTTAGTGGGTCCACACTCCACACGGCCTAACTGGGCCATCGATCGATCTGGTCCACGGTGAGGCGGCGCCGGCCGGCTACGATCGAAATCCATGCCCATCAGGTCAATCCAATCCAGCACCGCTTGGCACTTGCTAGTTGCTACCACCTACAATGCCGTGCCGCCACACAGCCGACCCAACCAGCCGCGCCGCGCGCGGGCAGCGCATGATGCACGCCGCCAAGGCGCCGACGAACCAATATCAACCAGATCGTAGTAGAACCTGACTTCCTTGGAATGGCCCATGGAATCTTTCGGTATGGACCATCAAAGCATAGAGCCCATGGGGAAAAGGCACGCTCTCTTTCCCTCTCGATTTTTCTCCTTTTACCTGACCAAGGAGAAAATAATCTTTCCTCTACTCATCATCATCGATCGGTTCTAGTCTAATCGTTAAGGCATAAGACTCGATCTCTCTTAATCTTCTCCTCCTACTTAGCAAAGAGAAAAATCTTCGACTAATCAGTTGCACTCTAACTGGTCTAGGCAATGATAAAACTAAATACTCAAATAAAACTAAATACCAGACTAGGTCAGATCACTCGTCACAGAAAGCACGAGTTCTAATTGGGTGAACTCATCTACAGTTAGCAGTAATAGAAATACTGAAAGAGACTTGGTAGCTGGAAAGTTGGAAAACGTACTTGCTACATTCTTCTCTTTCTAGTGCTACTAATCTACGTGTGATTAACTTATTAATGTGCAAGGTTGGAGCCTAATGTCTGGGCATTTAGTGGCCGTCACTTTCTCCTTTATCACTCTCCTTTCGCCCTTGTCTCATTTGTCCCAAGGAGCTTTGTAGTTGCAGCCTATCACGGTCTCACCACCCAAATTGCATAATTATAATTCGCTCCATTACACTTTCCACGTGTCTACGACTCATCCAGCAACTTCTCTGTACATTTCTCTCTCTCAAGTCATTCTTCGTTTCTGTTTCATTTGTGTTCTTGTGATGCATTCTTTCACAGGAAGATTCAGATTTCGATTCTCCAAAGCTTGATGTTTTTGCCATTTCTGGCAGTCTGTTTAAGGATTAAATAAATATGGTTTAGCAATCATAATGTGATAATAGCAACTTGGCATCTTACCAGCAAAAACGTGTCCGGAAAGAACGAAAGTTAGGAAACTAGCAACATCAAGCTGAAACTTTTGAACCCCGACTGAGAAACGCAGCGACACTTTTCAGAAAAAGAAAGTGGCCTTGGAGCCAACTCGATTGCTGTTTTGTCTCGCAAAAACTTTGGCTGGCCGGTGAGCTACGAATTCTCATGCCATATTCTCAAGAAAATAGTGTGCATATATGTGCCAGAGAATGTTCAGAACTTTCAGGATGCAGAGTTGCAGACTCCTGCTCAGAAGGCATCAATCCTCAACAAGTTGCACAGCAACACTGCAACATCAGTTATCCACTGCAACATCAATTCTCAACAAGAACAGAAGCAATCAACTATGCCAGAGAAACACTGCACAGTTTATTCTAAAAACAAGTGGAATCAACCAGAACTCCAGAAGCAGTCACTAGTCAGAACCAAGAAGCTATCATCCTCATAGCAGCAAATGTTAGTGTACAAGGAGTTGAAATCCACATGTCCAAATGTAGTCTGAATCTATACATCAACAATTCCTACAACACAACTAATCAAACAAAAAGGGAAATAAGTTAACCTAAAATGACATGCTGAAAATGAGAAACAGAACAAATCCAAATGCAGACGTATCTGTGCATGGCCACATAGCAGACCCAGTAAATCGATCCAAATGTAGAACCAAAACTGAGCTGATCTAATTAAAGCCTCCAGTAGTCCACAAATCACGCTCCGCTCTGCTACTCTGACAATCCTGAACGGTATAGCCTTTATCTCGACATGCATAATGTACACGAACCAGGCCTGGAAAACTCTCTATTTCCAATCAACTGAATATTCGTCTTCTCCAGATTGGAAGCTGCACAGAAAAAACCTCACCTATTGCTACACTGTGAGCGCGTCTCAAAATCTGGTGAGATACCATGCTCACTCATACTACCTCTTGACAAGCTTCGCAATCTCTGCCAGAACTTCCTGCTCTTGCCTGTCATCAGAGGGCCTGAGCTGGACCGCTTGCGGAAAGAACCTGAATCAGCAGCTGGAGTGAAGACAGGTGTTGAGCCAAACATCTCAGATAATAGCACCCTCTCAGCCTCCATGCCAGTTACATCATAAACCGCTGTAGTATGAGCCGCTAACTCCTGGCTGAAACTTCCTGATCTAAGACGCTCATCACCGTCACTGCACACGAGTTTCAAGGCCTGCACTACTTCACCCATGCTTGGTCGGTGTGCAACCTCAGGTTGTACACACATTGATGCAATAGCAGCTGCTTTTGCCACATTGTCCAGTGGTACATTGGGGCCAAGAAGTGGATCGACAGCTTGACGTAAGCTCACCACATTTGTCAGAAGTGGGCGAGCCCATGACACTAGGTTTTCTTGCCCCGCGGGTCGAGACATGTCCACAGGCTTCCGACCAGTGAGAAGCTCAAGTAATACGACACCATAACTGTACACATCACTCTTGACAAGAAGATGTCCCGTCATGGCGTACTCCGGTGCAACATAGCTGAGAAGAAAGAGATCATATTTTGTTTAAAACTTTATCAAGACAGAGCGAGGATATAGTTCATACCCGAATGTTCCCATGACACGAGTAGAGATGTGCTGGTGCCCCTCCCCCCTCGCTGTCCTGGCCAGTCCAAAGTCGGACACTTTTGGTGTGAAATCATGCTCCAGCAATATGTTGCTTGACTTGAAATCACAGTGAATCACGCAAGGGCTTGAATCTTCATGTAGATATGCAAGTGCTCGCGCTGCCCCCAGGGCTATCTTCATACGGGCATTCCAATCAAGTGGAGCTGTCTTGCGATCCGCTCCTGCAATGAGCAGACACGTAAGTCATTTCTTTCAATCAATCGCTCACACTTACTACACGCTGATGGAGTTAAAACTGCAATTACTTACCGTGCAAATGGGACTCAACACTGCCGTTTGGAATAAGTTCATATACCAGACACCGTTCATTCTCCTCTACGCATATGCCTAACAACTTGACCAGATTTCGGTGATGCAAGCGTCCCAGCATCTCAACCTCAGCCAAGAACTCTCGCTCACCTTGTCCATCATATCTCTTCAGAACCTTTACGGCAACCCTGGTTCCATCTTCAAGTGTGCCCTGGTAGACACATCCGAAGCCACCCTCTCCAAGTACTGTTGAATCATGAAAGCCATTTGTGGCCTTTTCAATCTCAACAAATTTGAATGTCTTTGCCTGTCCTGTGTATGTTGCGATGCTTGAACCCAATGAACCTGACGGTGAACTATAGCAGCCAGCTAACAGCGTGTGACCTGTCCCTGCAATCATGAAATGTTTCAGGAGCAAAAATGGCAAATACTACTATAACAAGGTAACGTTACAGGATGTGGGAACTGTAAAGAAGGCCTTATGTGAAAAGGTATTGCAAGCACGGTTCATTAGCATTTCAAATAAGCAAATTAATTTTCTCAGCCATATATGCTTGAGCTATTACGCCTACCCTAATTTGTTTAGAACAAAATGCTTTGTTGTTGTTGTATATGCTTAAGCTATTATAAATTTAGCAATATGCCCATAAGTATAGTTGAAAGCTTGAATGTAGCGTCAGACTCTAGAGGCAGTGGATAATTTAGACCTCTCAACATTGATAATTTCCAATCCAATAAAGTAGATGTTAAATGAGGATGAAACCAGGGCTTGGAAAGTCTAATTTATAGGTACTAATTATTGCATATATATGGCCAGGAGAAAGAAGGGAAAAAGATGACTAGTTTATGTATTATGAGGTGCAATTTTTCTAAGGGAGGATACATGTAGTCATATAGTACCATAGTATGTGTTTCTAAATATACGTTGTTATACAGGATGTCTGAAAATATATGCTGCATGGGAGGTCAGTGCTACCCCTCCCCGTGTTTCCCTCCGTGTGGCATTTTTCAGTATGGCAACATTTTGGTATATGGCATTCCAGAAGGTTGCTGCCAGAAAACATTTGCCTATAGTTCACAGTGAATTTCAATAGCCACTTGGCATCACTTGACTGAAAATGGCATCACAGTATGGTGCATTTGTCAGAAAATTAGCAGGATGAGTACACATACCAGATGACCTGGAAAATTTCAGAAGTCCACCATGTGGAAATCTTTGGGCCATGTCATCCAAACCTCTGAATCTGAGTATCAGAAACCACGCA
The DNA here is from genome assembly GCA_036346245.1 of Bonia amplexicaulis. Taxonomy (NCBI): domain Eukaryota; kingdom Viridiplantae; phylum Streptophyta; class Magnoliopsida; order Poales; family Poaceae; genus Bonia; species Bonia amplexicaulis. The sequence goes on along the minus strand of CM070736.1, from coordinate 37,367,665 downwards.
GCCAGAGTGCAAATAATCAACGCTATAACGGTAGACAAGACAGCAATAGTAATCAGGCTGGCATTCGCTTTTCTTTTGGGCCTTCTTACATCAACCCCGAGAGGCTTCATTGCCCTTGCATTTCTGCTGTTGCCGAATGCACCATCACCAACACCTTCTGGTGCTGAAGGTGGAGAAGGAGGAAGCCCTTGACAAAATTCATACCATTGGTCAAAAGACTCAAAACTCAAGGTGTAGAAGTTTAAAATGTTCAACAATGAGATAATAAATAATGAGGATAACACACTGAATTGCCCACTGATGTTTATAAGATCAATCAAATTACTATAGTACAATACGTTGACGATAGCTGGTAGAATTGACCAGCCACAAAATAACCAAATAGAAGAGGTCAAGAGCACAAGCAAGAAAGCAAACCTGGATATACAACATAGAGAATCTCGTAGTCCCCAAAAACTGATGGTTTTAGAGAAATTTTTTTGCTCCACAAGCTTTGAAATGTTGAAAAGGCAGTAGCATTGTCAAACTTCACTTGCATTGGTACCAGATCAACAAGAACCACTGTCTTGTCAGGTTGATCACCAGCCACATTTGCACCCATAACACGAACCTGCCTCTGTGCCATGTTTACCCCAGAACCCACTCCTTCAGCAAAATCAGAAACCAACGGAAAGAATGAATAAAGGTCAACACTTAAACGGATTCCAACTTTAATTGGTAGAACACAAGCACATGGGGCTCCCGCAGGTGGATCTGTTAGAGGCTCTGGGCATGCTAACGAGTTGCAATCTGCGTATTAAAGGCTCACTAGGTAAGCATTCATCAATATTACACCCTATGCAGATATATTACCTCCAGTATGTAAATTTTGAAAGGACAAAGGTATGAGAACATGTAAAGAAAAATGTACCTGAATTAGGTGGCGGTGGAGGTAATGCCCAAATAGGATGAGTTGATGGTGCTTTGGGCTCAGCTTTGGGAGGGATTGGTGGAAGAGTAGGAGAAATATGTGGCCCTGAAAAATCCAGCAGTTTTAAAAATCTGTATTGACATGAGGAACAAGAATAACAAACGAGGCAAAGCTAGAAGGCTTGAAGTACTTTTGTTGGCATTAGTGGAGCCCCTTGGCGACACTGGTGAAGGAGATGGAGAACGTTCGGGGAAGTTTGGATGGCCTGGACAGGAGAAAATAAATGAAAGCTGTCAGTGCTATGAAATGAAATCAATATGTTTAAACAGGAAGTAACCTACATTACCTCGAAACATCGGTGGAGGTGCATGGTGCTTTTGCCTTTTAGCCCCAATCTGCCTTGGAGCTCGGGAGATATCGGGGCCTATAATGTAGAACTTTTGAGAACCTTAATGTTCACAATTGACAATATCTAGGTTGTTGGCGGAAGTATTTTGTCGAACCTTGAGCATGCGACGGTGGATAAGATGGGGCAAATGGTGGATTCTCTCCTTTCTTCGGTACCCATCCCCGAGCATGAGATCTACTAGTGGGTGCTCGTTTAGGAGCTACTCCTAGTGATGGGGGTTGGGCATGTGAAACTGATGAAGCATTCTTCGGGATTGAAGGCATATTTGTGTTCTGGGGCAAAGGACTTGTTGCAGGTGCAGACCCTGAAATCAGAAATTCTAGCAGTCAAGCTACATTGTCATTTGCAAACTACAGCTGCCAAAAAATGTTGATTGAGATTACCTCCAATAGGTGATTTGTGAACTGGGGCAGTACTAGATTCCATTGGAGGAGGTGCACGTGGAATGTAATGGTTCTTGCGACTTGCAGGAGGGGAATTATTTGCTGGGGGCACTGTGTTTCCTAAATATAAACACGAAGTTCAACATCTAAGAAGAAAAGGACTTGGAGAAACATGATCAGATCAACAGCATCAGATTATTTTTTTATGCTCACCACTTGGAGCCAGTGCCTGCTGTTGCGGTGCTTGTGCAATAATAGGCGGTGCAATCGGAGGTTTCACATGTTCCCATGGAACTTCTAAAGAAGAAATGGAAAACCATAAAATATATGCAACTTAGCTAATTTGATCTACCCCCAAAGAAGCAATTTACCTGAAGTGGAAGGAGGAACGGCAGGGAAACTTCTTTTAGATGGTGGGTATGGAGGGACGTCATTACCTAGAGGGGGGAATGCAGTCGGTGAATAATGAGGGAATAGAAATATTTGCATAATTGTGATTAACTTTTTTGTGCATCAAGAATCCAGGAACCTAAGGCTATGAATTGTCACTATCAGAAATATATACCTGACCCAATTGGTCTACTTGGTTGATTGTTCACAGCGGTAGGAGGCACTACTGGCAGAGTAGGCTTCACAGCAACAGATGGAGTAGGAGCCTGAACAGAAGGTAGCAATGCAGGTGTCCCAGGAAGTATTGGTTTGGGGTTTTCAACTGCAGCTTGCGGAGGAGCTACTGGTGGAGGCACCTCATCAGTGAGAGCAGGAGGAGTAAACTCAACCGGAGGTGGCGCGCTATATTCTACAAAGATATAGTTAGTGATGCACCCTTTAGGATTGGAATGCCATATCTAACTGCAGATGAGCTACCTTTGGGGGGAATTACTGGACTCGGTGCATTTTGCGGTTCAGTGGGAACTGCTGGGCTAACAGCTCCCTTCCGGGGGGAAGGACTTGCTGATGGAGTAGAGGGTGCTGCAACAAAGCAACGTAAGGGGCTACACATCAATGTTGAATTATGATCTGAGACGTAATGCCACACCGTATAAGAAATTCAGAGCTACCTGCTGGAAGAGTTACTGGACCAAGAGCAAAAATAGGTTCAGGAGGACCAGAAGCTTGTCCTTGAGCCGCAGGCGGAGGAGCCAGAACAATACCTACAGTAGAGTGAACAACACAAGCTCATGGAAAGAAGAACAAGTATGTACACTACACTCTGCAAGTACTAAGTTCAGAGTTCAATAACAACCAATTTGTAGGTTACTATTAGAGGAAAATTGTCAGTGTCCTTTCACCATATCAAATTAGAATACTGCAAAACAAGGGCAATGATTATGCACGTAATAATGCCCACCATATTTATGTTAAGGGAAAAGAAATATTCAGAAATGCCAAGCATTTCCCATACATAAACAAATAGATGGAGAACCAAGCACATGTGATAGAATTAAAGTGGCTTGCAGTTAGCAGAAGCCTAGCAAGACAAGAAACTAGAAATGCCAAGCCACCGACATTGCACCATCCCTCTTGATGAGAATTCAGAAATAAAGAGCCCATTTAATCCTAACAAACTTCCCAACAGCCTCACCACGATTTGGGCAAATTCTGAATTAAAAACAGTGACTTGCAGCCTCCCAGCCACAGATCAGCCAACCAAAATGTGCATTGCAAGGAAAATTCTTGAATCAACGAGTTTTTCTCACAATCACACAGCATCTTCCTAACGATGCTAAATTGATGCAGGAAAAACCATGGAGAAACAACCAGGCCTCCACATTACTGGGCCATCATCCACAAGACATCAGTTGTTCCCAAACTGTCCCAAGAAAACCTGAAGAAAAGAGGAGGGGGAAAAACCGAAACTATGGCAATGCCTGAAAGTTCCCTCACCTCTGGATCCAAGAACCGAAGCAAGAAGAACCACCACACAAGAAAGAGGCCGCATCTTGCCCTAGCCTCACACGCTCGTAGCAAGAGCGAACGCTGCCGCAGCAGCAGTCGCCAATGCCGCCCCACAGATCACAACAATCTCGGTTCAGGCGCGGCGCCGCTCCTCCCACACCCGCAGCAAGAAGCCCCTAAAGCGCAGGAAAACGACGGAGCCTGACTGCCATTTTGGCACCACGCCATGAGCAACCACGAGCCCGTGTGGGGAGGGAGGGGAGGAGGCAGGACGAGCAGTGGGGGGGAGGAAGAGGGGAAGGTGCCAAGAGGCCAACACCAATACTAGACTACTAGTGCTACAAGGGAAAAGACACGTGCCATGATTTTTTGGTTTTCAGCGTTTTTTTTTTGTCGGCTTCTCTCAGCCTAACAAGACTGTTCTTTTCCTCCGAAACTAATGACTTTTATCTTTTATTACAGTATCTAATTTTCAAACAGAATATTTTATTAAAAACCAAAATAAATAGAACGGTTTTTAAAATGAATTCTTCAAATAAATTTTTGAGCTCAAAATTATATACATCATCCGCTACCGTCTTAATAAGCGCAAACAAAATTCATCTCTCCCTTCTCATACGTGTGTTCCATTCTTTTGCGCCGACAGTGCTAGCAACTTGCCCTACTCTTGTGCGTGTGTGGACGTAGTGCGTGAGTGGGTTCCTAAGGCTTAGGAGCCCTGGGTCGCGGGCTGTTGAGACTCGGCTTGTTGGGCCAGCCCAACATACCTCTTGGCTATTATTTTTCTCAAAAATTTATAAACAATATGGTAAATAGAGTTAATATCTAATTTCATCTTTATCTATATTCATAAATATATATTATTATATTATACCCTAGGACGGTATGTCGGAATAAATAAGTACCGGAATGTTCCATTCTGAGAGCTAAATCAGAATGTTTCATTCCACCCCGAACAACTATGGATTCAACCAGCAAGAAACCAATCCAGGAGGGGGCACATTGCCCGGCTCAAGAAGAAACAGTAAACAAAACATTCCTTGCTTCCTCCCCCGCACCACACGCTCGATTAACTAACTAATCTCGCACATGGAGGTGAGAAGGGAAGAAGGAATCTCGGTTTAGGCCCTGCACCAACTAGCTATTTTTGGTTTCGGCTTCTGGTTTTCAGTTTTAAAAAATCAGAAGTTACTCGAAATACATTGGTTTCTTAATTTCGGTTGTTTACTTTTTTTTCTTCTCCTCTTAGCTCTTTATATTGTCTATGGTGATATAATAGTGTTTTTTTATTTTTCGTTTTTTAATAAAAATAACTTAGAAAAAGTTGTAATTTCAGAAATAAGATTGAACCCGGCAGCCGGTTGGATTTAACCATGTACTGGTACAAAAGATGCAATCTTTGGGCAATTAATCCAGGGATAACGCTAGTGCAACGCAACGCAGGCAAGGCTCTCGGCTGTAGATTCTTGGTCTGCGGGTCTTGTGGAGTCGCCATCGGTGAGAAAGACCGCCAACTCGCAAGCAATCTTGCAGCTGGGTCAGGCAGGCTTGTCGTCCTATGTTCAGATCAGATTGTTTCTTGATATTTGCAAGAAACCATCGTCTTTTCCTTTGTTGGGAGATTAGATCAACAGGTATCTTGAGTTGAGAATTAGAGATATACTAGTTGAATGCACGTGCGTTGCTACGAATTTTAAAAAGTTTAGAACATATTTGTATGCATGTTCTAAAAATTTTTACCACCCGTTAGTTTCAGAATATATAGTATGATAAAATTTTATAATCCGTAGCAACGAGCATTCAGCTAGTACAAGATTAAATACTGGATGAAAAATACAGTATGTACTCTCTAATGCAGTCTAGATGAAATCCACCTTGACCACTAAATCATGGAAAGAAAGATATTTTGATGGGAAGGTGGGAAGATTCGACGTAGGTCTTTTGGGGCTACATGTCAGCGCTGCCTTTTGTGAGAAAAGGTGGGAGAGGCCGGATCAACCACCAACTCCTTCTTTTATAATAGTAAAGATACAGGCATATAACAGATTCAGAAGCAAGCAACATACATGTACAGCGACAGTCCACTAGTCCAATTAGATAAATCAGAGTGGCCTTGTCACACTAACACCACTCGTGATCACCGAACAGACAGTACTAGTAGACACCATGGTCAGCTAGAGCTCTTCCAAAAAAAAACGGAGTACAAAATTAATACTCGAAGCCCAAATAGATCGCGCCCGTGGGAGACTGTCTACCAGCTTGCGAATCACAAAAGAAAACTCACGACTGGGCGTACAATAATCGGTAGATCCACAAGCTTATCTTTCACTTCATGTGGACGATTAATTTCTGAAGCAACCGCATTACGTTTGGTTGCATGTAACTCTCTTCAATTCAGCAGCAAGCAAGAGAGTCGTTTAATTTGTCACAGTTCTAGACAGCATTCGATAGCTACATTTTTTTCCCCACAATTAAGATGCTTCCAGAGCAGAGCCGTATAGCCACAACGAGTTGATGTTTGGACGTGTGTATCTGCCAGAAATGGAAGCAACAGTCGTTTTTTTGTTTCTTTTTTTCTTTGCAGGAATGCATATGTAACGTCAACTGCAGTGTACAGAGGTTTCGACGTACTACTGCAGCCAAAAGGAACAAGCGTGTGCGTACGTGTCAATGTGTCGTGGTCGCTTGACCTACCGCTGCTTTGGTATCGGATGGCGGTGTGTGCGCGCATACAGAGATTGCGTGACATGCGAAGCTGAAGGTTTACCGGATCGCCACCTTTGCTTGCCAAGTGCCCAAGTTGCCATGCATATCCACATGGTGATCCTATGTGGAATACGTACACAACCCTTTTTTTAATGCCCCACTCGATTGGACTAAAAAATAGTAATTTATGGTTAAAATTATACTGTACCTGATTAAAATTACACTATAACTAAATATGTCTTATTTGACGTAATTAAATTTAAAAAAATTAAAAATAGAAAAAAAAATATTTTAGATCATCACGGAGAACGCAAACGAATACGAAAATAAGAACTGGAAAAAAAGCTTTAAAAAGCCAAAAGTTCAAAAAAGATTACTATTTCTACTTATATACGGTCTTAATTCGATAGATCTAAGCGTGATTGTCAGTTACGTTTAGGGTTTATTTGGAATGCAAAATTTACTAAAGGCAGTATTTGCACGAATTCTACACGAAACATTATCCGGAATGTTGCTCTAGTCTGGTCCTAGTAACGTTAGACTGGGGGCCTGTTCTTCAGGCCATAAGCCGGCCGATTTTTGGAAGCTGCTACAGTACCTAACTTTTAAACAGAGTATTTTTTCAAGATGAGACCTACAAGTTAAACGTAGTACACGTTAAAAGCTTAACATCTGTACCAGCCAAAATCGTAAATAAGTATCGATCTCTCCGTAATCATCTGTAAATGTACCAAAATTCAAAATTTCACCAAAACCATAAGCCACGACCAAAAGAATGCATGGGCCCCAAATTATTTTATTGTTCTTTAGCTAGAGACCGATCAAGTATACGAGTATAAGCAACTAGCCCTGCTTTCTTGGTGAATATTTGGCATATATAAAACTATTTGATCATGTATTTATAAAAATAGCAGTATACGGATGGTACACACCCGACCACCTTACGGTAGGCAACTTGCCGCTTGATCATAGGGCAATAGGTCATTAGCGTGTGCAATTAACCCTCTTTAAACCAAACTTAAGTAGCATCTAATGGCCTACCGTCTGGCCACCGAGCGGTAGGTTCTTGGCACCGTACACACCAAGCGATCCCCACGTGTTCTTTACTCACTTTTGTTTATTTTTTTACTCGCTCTGCTACATGCTGCCAAGCCTAGTGGGCAAAGGCCCTTCATTTGTTTCTCCCGTGCTATACGCGGCGATGGAGCAAACCATCAAAAGCAAGGTGATGTCCCATCTGCTCCCCGCACGTATTTCTTTTTCGTAATTATAGGGTTGCTGTTAGCGTGCCCTGCACTTTTGCCCTCGCTATAAATTGCGAGCAATTTTGCGTCTTCTCTCACAGTCGCTCTCGTAATTTTTCTCGCGGTCTTCTCTTGCAGTCTCTCTCGTAATTTTTCTCGCAGTCGCTCTCGTAATTTTTCTCGCAGTCGCTCTTGTAGTGCCGCAATTCTTCGCACGTGATTAATATTCATATTAGCAAGTAACTCCTATATAATTAGAGGAAATGCTGTCGAAATCTAGTAGTGATGGAAGTAATTAAGAGTAATATAGAGTAGTGGTAGTATTTTGGACTCAAATATTGGACCAGGATGTTACACGAAGAGGAAGGCTTTGTACAGCATAAGGACGTTCTACCCATTGAATACTCCAAATCCAACTGTAGCCGGCAAGATACCCAGGGTTAGTATTACTTGCTCCCCAAAACAACCGTATCACCATCATCTCTTGCACACTTTTTCCTTCTTCAAGGCATGCATCCACATGAACATTGATCAACTAATGTAATAATTTCCAACAACAAAAACTTATATTCAGATCATACCGTGTATGTATGCTCACCTTCTCTTATGGGAATCAACATTTGTTGTACTCAAGTAATTATATTCAGATCATGTACATCCATGTAAATTAAGTGCTAGTTCTTGTGATCAGTTACTTCCTTTCATGCAACCTTCGTAAGTAGAAGCTATGAGTGATATATTGCCCGGATACATATGGCGCAGCATGTTATATTCGTAGTGTCAATTAGGATATTGCAGCATATGTTATATTCATAGTATCAATTCAGAAAAATACAGGGGCTTTTTCGCAAATTTGCTCCCCAATGACGTGGCGACGTGTCGGCGGAGGCGTGGCACGTATGCCGCTGACGGCGCGTAGCGGCGGCGTTCCCCCGGAACGTAATTGACGGAGTATTAGTATATTCTAATGCCAAAAGCCAGCTTAATGGTTGATTTCGTAACATTAGATTTTTGATGATGTGATTTTCATAATGCCGTGATCAAATACTAATCGAGTAATCATGTCCCCTTCTCTCGCACAAGAGTAAGGTGTAGTACACATTGCTATTTTAATTGCATCATTGCTACTTTAGTAATATATTATCATTGCTTCATTATCTATGTCACGTGAATCCTATCAAATTAATTTGTTCCTCGTCAACTCGTGCCATTTTTCAATTAGCGCGTGCTACAATTTCCTAGGAATTTGTGAAAGAGTTTTTTTGGGAACAAAAACTTTATCATACTTATCCCAACTTCGTATTAATTTATGTAAACTGGCAATCTCAGGCACTCAGATGCTTTTAAACAAGAACAACAGCCAATGATTAGGTTAGCTGGTTTCAGTAAAAGGGGGGGGAGAGTAAAAAATAGGTAGTTTGCAAATGTATTATATATTAAAAGTTTATGATAAGTCTTTTAGAGCTGCTACGAAAAAAGAAAATAAGCTAGAAATTCTCACAAAAAAATAAAATATCTAACTTTTAATCTGGTGGACACTAACTAATAAGCTAAACTATAGCAGCTATTGGATGATATTATTTAAAGAAAAACATGTAACAATCCATGTAGAGGACTCAAGTTATGGCGGCTTAGATTAAAAGGAAGAGTCCATAGCAAATACAATCAAAATAACATAAATTCAGATTAAAAGGAAATCAGCTATTTGATTTTTGTACGAGCTCAAAATTAAAACCCTTACATAGCTGAAATTCATAATAAGAATTACATGAAAATCAACAGTTGGATTTGTACACAAATTCTAACCTAAAATCGAGATTCAAAATTAAATAAAAATAAAAATAAAATTTAAGAGAAATTCAGAATGAAAAATAAAAAGAAATGAGCAATGTGACTTACATTGGAACTCCAAACTAAAACCCTACGTAGTCGAAATTCGAAATATCAATTAGATCAAAGTTAGCAATTATAATTGTATGTGAATTATAACCTATAAATTAAATAAAAATAACAACATAAATTTGGAATGAAAAATAAAATGAAATTAGCAACTTGATTTTCATGGGAACTCCAAATTAAAACCCCTACATAATTGAAATTTGGAATAAAAATTAGATGAAAATTAACAGTTGGATTTGTATATGAATTCTAACCTAAAACTAAAATTCAAATTAAATAAAAATAAAATTTATATTAAAATAAATACTCTATGTCAAGTACAATCAAAATAGCATATATTTGAAATAAAAATCAGCAGATAGATTTATGTATGAATTCCATCTGAAAACTGAAAAAAAAGTCTATATGGAGTACAATAGAAATGTTGGTTTTATTTAGAATTAAAATTCCAGAAATATGCTAATTCAAAAATAAAATAAAATTTTCACAAAAAGGAAAACATTCTGGTCATTTATTCGATGGACCTCTATGGGATAGAAGGATTGAGAGGATGATACATCAATGGGTGTTTACTCGACTATATTGGTATAAGCTATATGGTGTGTATTATAAGTATATAGTATATACAAGTATTACAAAAATGAAAGAAAGACATGATGATGATGTAGTATATACAAGTATTAAAAAATAGAGTAAGTATTTTTCTTTCTTATAATATATAATATTAAAATATCACAAATAGAGTACTGCAACAATCTATTTTCTAAAAAGCAAAATCACATATCTATTACAACATCATTCAAATATGCTTTAAGGATAATGCTCACACAAGTACGCGGACCACCTTGCTAGCTAGTGAAAAGGTACAGTGATCAGTGAGCCCTCTTCTCCTGTTGTGCGGTGCTGTAAAGCGGGAAAAGAGTCGGGCATTCTTTCACTGCATGTGCCAAGGTTCCACCACGCACAGGCACGCCCTCCCCTCTATCTCCTCTAATCTTCTCCCCTCTCTTATTAACACGTGCAAGATCACGGCGAATTAGCTAGTACCGGCAATGGAAGGATCGAACACAAATCACCATTCGCACTTGGTCAGAACAAGACTGATGCATCATTAGGAAGGAAAGAAAGAAAGAAAGGATATTTATGCGCATGCTATGTCTGCATCTTGAATTTTGACCCGGCCATCTAGCGGAGCATTTTCAGAAGAGTGGTCGTTCTGAAGAGACTATGCGGTGCCATTGCATGCTTGCAGTGCTTAATTCCAAACAATTCGAGCTCAGGCTTATCCAGACCCAATCCAAATATGTAAAGGCTGAATGCATGGATCATGGAAAGCATATCCATCTGCTTGTCCTTGGTGAAGAAGAAATGTACCGGGCAACCAGAAAAGTGACTGAATCCAGCGGCAGGGCAGTACCGCAGTGTCAGTGTGCATCCGTGATGCAGATTTGCAATGCAACCCTGGCAGACAGGCAGGCATGTGACTGAGGCATGCGCGTCGCTTTGCCTCCAGCAATCAGCGCGCAAAGCAGCGGTGACTTTTCCTTTTGCCCTCGCAAAGAAACGAGGCACAATGATCATCGCTTTGCCCTGCCTTGCACCACCTCGCTCACGATCTCACAGTGGATATGGACGATCAACGATGGATTGGTTGAACGGTTGTAGCAGTAGATGGCGGTAGCTAGCATGAGAGATGGTGAGGGTAACAGTAAGTAGCAGGCAGTGATCCCGAACTCAAGGGGCTTCACCAGGAAGATTTTCTCTTTCTTTTCGCTGGCAAGAGGGGAAAAAAGACCAATAGCTAAAGGAATAGCTATGATTTATGAATATGATAATGCCCTTTTCAAAAGATTTGGTAGATTCATCCTATCCATTTTATCTTTTACCTTTGCTCTCTTGTGGCGCGTATCTTTTACCTTTGCTCTCTCGTGGCGCACACATGCTGATCTTTCTAGGCCTGACTGGATGAATCATCTGGAGTAGTAGGTCAAGGAGTTGCGCACACTCTTCGATAAGGGTTTTTTTTTTTATCTTTTGACATGATCACACACAGAGGAGAAAGGCGAGGACGATGCATGCATGCTTAGTCTTTCGTCTAAGGGTCTGTTCTTTTTTGCTGCGGTTTTTGGCTTTTAGTTGAAATTTTTAAATGTTAGCTGTTTACGGTACAAATTACAGAGAGATAGATACTCACTTGCGATTTTGGCTGGTATAAATATTAGGCTTTTAACGTGTAGATCGTTTAATTTGTAGATCATGTCTTAAAAAAATACTCCGTTTGAAAGTTAGGTACTATAGTAAAAGCTAAAAGTCGCTGGCTTGTGAGGTAAAGAACATGTTTTCAGTCTTTGGATGACCAGCCGCACGGCATGCTAAGACGGATCACACGGGAAATTAGCAGGAATGAAAGGGCACCGGACGCATGCAGCTAGCTTCCTTCAGTTTCCCTAGCACTTTACGTTGCAAGTGATGCTGGCAATCTCTCTCCCTTGAGCTGGAGAATGTAGAGAAATCGAAAATGGCGATGCACAAAAGGAAAAAGGAGATGAAGCGAGCAATTAATGGGCCTACGCGATGGTTCGTAGGCAGACGGCTGGAATTACGGGTTCGGGCAGATGGGCTACGAGGCCTGCAAAACTGAAGCCTATATAGCTAAGCCCAATTAAGTCGCGGATCAACTGACATGACGCTGTAAATTGGCTGGACCGGTAGCCCATGCCATGCGCGGCCGTTCTGACGAAATCGACCACCCTGTTCTCTCTCACACACACCGAAAACTCTAGAATTGAGCACATAAATGTCACTTTAGCTATTTTTCTAAAAGAATTTGGCCTCTGAACTGTTTTTTTATAAATAGCCTCCTTGGTAGATCTACCACGCGAAGCAGACATCTGACGAGCTGAACTACGATAGCTCGATAGGACTACTATATCTACAGTAGCTATTGAGCAACTATAGATAGGTCATCAGCCGAGCTCCTCTAGCTTGATGGGTGAGGTTATTTTTGAAAAAATGAATATTCGAGAGCTATTTTTTTAGAAAAAAATGGCTAAAATGATATTTTTTAGACTCAACTGTCTCAAATGGGTTCGTAGTCTGAGTTGGTTTGATGACCCGTGCTTGTGTTTGGCTTCTCGCACTATTGCTAACAGTTTTAGGAAACACATGACTGCATCTTTCATCTGTTGGGCACTGTTCATTTCAGCATGAAGATGTCATAGCAATGCATCTGCAGAATAGCAACAGTAATGCACTGCTGCGACTGCTGTAGTAGGTGGCCGGCCGGAGGGCAGGGCAGTTGGGGATTGCTGCAACGCGCGCGACGAAACGAAAGGAAAGGTGACGCCAACGCAAACATGCTCCACAGCATCACCATGACAGCGTCCCGCGCGGTGATTCACGCTAGCTTTTTGCTGTAACTAGCTAATCAAGCTCAGAATTCGTTCGTTTGTCGCCGTCCACCGCATTTTGTATCTTCTCTTTCTCCTTTTAAACTCGTATGTTTCGCCCCCGACGACTTCGGCTTATTTTTACTTTTCGTAAATTTCATCATTTTCTGAACTTTTGGTTTTTTGAGCTTTTTTTGCCGGTTCTTTTTTTTTCCGTATTCGTTTTGTGTTGTCAGTGATGAGCTAGCATATTTTTATATTTTTAATTTTTTTAAATTTAATTACGTCAAATAAACCACCTTCAGCTACAGTGAAATTTCAACCGCTACAGTGTAATTTCAGCTATAAGCCACAACTTTTCAACCCAACCGAGCGGGGAACGGTTTCAGTTTCTAGTTTATTTTACGTTTCGGTTTATTTAAGTTAGAAAACAATTAGAACACATCGGCTTTTAATTTTGCTTTATTTTGGTATTTTCGATTTTTTACCTTTTCTTTTTTTATTTCTTTGCATGACTATAGGTATAACGGTTTTTTTATTTTTTATTTTTCTTCAATAAATTAATACATATTACAGCGTAATTTCAGCTATAAATCAAAAGCCATAAAAGCTAAAACCATGAGCCAGGCGAAGCGGGGCAAACTGCCAGCCAATTAATGTTAGCCACTAGCTAGGATCGATACGTACAGGAAGAGTAGAACTCTGCCGTGCCTTTCATCAATGGCAGACGAGTGTGCAGTACCTAACCTACCTTGAAATCTGGAACTACGATAGCTGAACCTGCATGCATCTCTATGCCTGCATTGCAGTCTGCATTCTGCACATTTTTTTTTGTGTATCCCCGTATCGGCATGCAGCAGCGTCATGACTCGTGACCTCTCTTGATCTTCTTGTCTCTAGCGCAGATTAACTTGGCTGCAATCACCTCTGTGGACGCAGCCGCTGCCGCTGCCTCTAGCGACCCGCCGGGCAGCCCGGCAGTCGATGGATGATGGAAGCTGCAAGCCTGAAACTGCAGCGCTGACTGATGTAAAACTGGCTGCTGCTCTTTAATTTTTCGCTAAAACTGAAAAACTTTATTGGTACTCAATAGCTAGCTTTAGCCGTACTGGCTTCTATTTATGGTTTTTTCTGTGTTGATAGCTTTTTATTGGAAATAAATAGTATTAGCCTTTAGAAAGAGAAACAGCACAGTAGATAAAAAATAAGAGAGATACATGTACAAGACGGACGTGATTAGAGTAAAGAAGTCATTTCAAAAACCAGTTGTTTGTATTGACCTCTGCTTCACTAAATAGAAGCCAATACGAACACTTACTTAGAGAGCTCGTACGCAGAGCTACCTACTACTCCATTAACCAGCAAGGTAGCCTGCAAGCTTGCGTGGGCATCATTTTTAAAGTGTGTTTAAATGATTTAAAATATCATTTATGTTAATTTTTATTCTGAATTTCAGCTATCTAAGGGTTCAAATTTGAAGCTCATATGAAAATCAAATGGCTAATTTCTTTTTTTATTCTATTTTATAATACTCGTTATGGACTCATTCTTTAATCTAAGGGTTTTATATTTAATTTAGAATTTAGAATTCATATACAAGTCCAATTGCTAATTTTTGTTTAATTTTTATTCTGAATTGCAGCTGTGTAGGGTTTCAATTTAGAGTTCGTATGAAAATCACATTGTTAATTTACTATTATTTTTCATTCCAAATTTATGCCAATTTTTATTGTTAGCTTCTCTTTAATTTCAAATATCAGTTTTATGTTAGAATTCATATAAAATCCAATGGATAATTTGCATTTTGAATTTGAGCTATGTACGTTTTCTAATTTGGAGTACGTGTGAAAATCAAATGGCCAACTTATTTTATTACCTATTACGAATTTATTTTTTTATTGTACTTGGTACATACTCTTTCTTTTTATCTAAGCTTTTTTATTTAATTTTAAATTTTAGTTTTAGGTTGGAATTCGTATACAAATACAACCACTAATTTTTACCAAATTTTATTTCGAATTTCATCTATTTAGGTGGTTTTAATTTGGAGGTTGTACGAAAATCACATTGCTAATTTCCTTTTATTTTTATTCTAAATTTCTATAAACTTTTAATATTATTTTTATTTAGTTCTAGAATTCATATATAATGCAGTTGCTATTTTTTATTCTAAATTTCAGCTATTTATGGGTTCTGATTTGGTGTTCGTATGAAAATCAAATATGTAATTTATTTTTATTTTATTGCAATTTTTTATTTTTACAGTATTTGGCATAGACTCTCGCCTTTATTCTTCGCCTTTTTTATTTACTTTTCAATTTTATATTTAGGTTGGAATTAATATACAAATACAACAACTAATTTTAATCTAATTTTTATTCCAAATTTCAAATGTTTACAGGTTTTAATCTGTAGTTCATAGGAAAATCACGTTGCTAATTTCCTATTATTTTTCATTCTGAATTTCTGTTATTTTTTTATTATTTTTATTTAGTTTTGAATTTTAGTTTTTGGTTAGAATCTGTAAACAAATCCATCTGCTAATTGTCACCTAATTTTTATTCTTAAATTTGGCTATGTATATGTTTTAATTTGGAGTTCGTATGAAAACCATTTGGCTTATTTTATTTTATTTTTATTTGAAATTTTTGTTATTTTTTTGTTGTACACTACTACAAAAAGGCTTATATTATGCGTCTCATCATAGATGGTTCACCAAATCCGTCAGTATTAAGTGCAATCACAGACGGTTTAGGTTTAGAGACCGTTTGTGTTGATGCCAGCACCGAAAACCATCTGTGAAGAGTTGATATCACAGACGATTTATGGTGAGCACCTTCTGTGAACTATCACAGACGGTTCTTGTCTAGAACAGACGGTTCTTGCATAGAACCATCTGTGATATTGCCAAATATCAAAGACGGATTTTTATTTAAACCATCTGTGATACTTCATAGACAGTTTGTGTTATAAATCATCTGTGATAATCGAATGCCGTCTGTCATATTTTGAATTTTAGTCATAATACATGCGCGCAAATTTATCCGTGAATAACCGTGGAAGAACGTACGACGGCGGGGAGACTCGATACAGATCTTTGATCGACCGCGCGCGTGCCACGGATGAACGGACGAGGACCACGTCTTAATTGTCGGCATAGTACGACGAGAATCCGTCTGCCTCACGTTTGTGTAACGCACGTACGTTTCACGCGTGTTTGTTTGTCTGTAACCGTGGCAACGTACGACGGCTGGAGGAGACGTCGACCGTACAGGCCCCGGATCGACCGCGCGCTTGCCACGGATGCCGGCACGCGAGAACGTACGACGGATTTTCGGCACGTACGTACGTCCTGGCCTCGACGCAACTGCACTCAGATGTCTCAAATTTAGATGCGTGTTTGTTTGTCTGTTTCGTCTCTAATCTATGTGCTCTCTTTTTTAAGACCATCATCCATCGCTCCTACTTGAAGTAATTAAATTTAAAAATTGAAAATATAAAAATTAGCCCATTGGATAGGCAAGTACGAGAAAAAAGAACCCAAAAAGCTCAAAAAGTCGTTTGTACCTAGCTTGAATAGCCTCGACGCAACTGCACTCAGATGTCTCAAATTTAGCAGTGCATCATTCACGGCGCCGAAATAGGATAGGAGTGGCAGTAGTACCGGAAACGATTTCGGTTTAGAAAAATTTTAGAACCCTCGGAGAAAACCATATTTCGAATTTTTGTTTTTTCAGCAAATTTTGGTCAAAATATTTAAAAGAACAAATTGAATTTAAAAAATTTAAATATATATCTGTTCTTTGCGGCTTCTAAAAACGGTTTTTAACTTTTGCTACATTACTTAACTTTCAGACATAGTATTTTTTAAGACGGGTTCTACAAGTTAATTGTAGTACATGTTAAAAACCTAACATCTGTATCAGTCAAAATCGCAAGCGAGTATCTCTCTATGTAATCTCTGTCACGAATAGACCAAAATTCAAAAATTTCAACCAAACACTATAAATCACAGCCATAAAACTAAAAAACAGACCCTATATTTAGAAATTACCACCTTACTAGCACCGTGGCCGCCTCCCACCTTGCCTGATTCCCAAGGAATGAACCAGATACTTTAACTATTGTACCTAATACAAGATTCTAGCTTGAGCTTCTAGTTTATTTTTCACTATTAATAAATTTTGGCTTTTTTAAACTTTAGTTTTTTGGAGTTTTTTTGTCGGTTCTTTTTTCTCGTATTCATTTGCGTTGTTTGTGATGAGTTAACATATTTTTTTATTTTTAATTTTTTTAATTTTAATTACGCCAAATGAACCATCTTCAGTTACAGTGTAATTTTAGCCAGCTATAGTATAATTTCAACCATAAATCACTATGTTTTAGTCCAACCGAGCGGGACATCAATCGAGCTTCTCAACAGTCAAAAGCTATCAACTTCACACCTTCTGGCTGCCTTATTCTGTGCCGTCTCCTCCCATCCCCACTGCCGCGGGCCACGGAGCCACAAGAGATCGCCGCGGCCGCACCCAGCTTCTCGGCCATGGCGCGAGTCGTCGGTTCGATCAGTCCCCACCTCCCAACCACCACCTGCTCTTCTTCTACCGGCACCAGCCTCTCTCGAGTTTCCTCGATAAACGCGATGCTCCTCGCCGCTTCTAGGACCCCGAGGCCGTCAAGATGCTCCGCCACGCCTTCCTTGGGAATCAGGCAAGTCGGGCGTCGCCGAAATAAGAGAGAGATGTGGAGTTGGGAACGAGAGAGGATGGGTCGGCGTTGTCGTGTTTAGAGAAAGTGTTAGGGTTTGATCGTTTGACCGACTTCGCTTTCGGCTTATTTTTCACTATTCATAAATTCGTCTTTTTCTCGAACTTTTGGCCTTTTTGAGCTTTTTGCCCGCTCTTTTTCCCCGTATTCGCTTTTGCGTTGTCGTGATGGGCTAACATATTTCTTATATTTTTATTTTTAAATTTAATTATGTTAAATAAGTCTCTGTCACCATGTTGTTTTTTTAGCCACCATGATGCTTTTCAGCCATCAGCCACCAAAAATAAGCCCAAATGATCACCACCTAGATGGGCTGGTGGCCAAAATTTTGAGCCGGATTGAGCTTTTTTGAAGTGGGTCAAGAAAACCCAATTTCATCGAAATTTGGAAAATTCGGCCGAAAATGTTATATGTACTACAATTAACTAGTAGACTTTATCTTGAAAAAATACTCCATTTAAAAGTTAGTTACGATAGAAAAAAGCAGCTTTTAGAAGTTGAAAGAACAGGCCATAGGCCCCTCGCTTCGCTTTATTTTCCCGCTTATTTTTACTATTCATAATTTCGTGTGGCGCACACATACTGATCTTTCTAGGCCTGACTGGATGAATCATCTGGAGTAGTAGGTCAAGGAGTTGCGCACACTCTTCGATAAGGGTTTTTTTTTATCTTTTGGCATGATCACACACAGAGGAGAGAGGCGAGGGCGATGCATGCATGCTTAGTCTTTCGTTTGAGGGCATGTTCTTTTTTACTGCGGATTTTGGGTTTTAGCTGAAATTTTTAAATGTTGGCTGTTTATGGTACAAATTACGAGAGATAGATACTCACTTGCGATTTTGGCTGGTATAAATGTTGAGTTTTAGCGTGTAGATCATTTAACTTGTAGATCATGTCTTAAAAATACTCCGTTTGAAAGTTAGACTATAGTAAAAGCTAAAAGTCGTTGGCTTGTGAGGTAAAGAACAGGGTTTCAGTCTTTGGATGACCAGCCGCACGGCATGCTAAGACGGATCACACGGGAAATTAGCAGGAATGAAAGGGCACCGGACGCATGCAGCTAGCTTCCTTCAGTTACCCTAGCACTTTACGTTGCAAGTGATGCTGGCAATCTCTCTCCCTTGAGCTGGGGAATGTAGAGAAATCGAAAATGGTGATGGTACAAAAGGAAAAAGGAGATGAAGCGAACAACTAATGGGCCTACGCGATGGTTCGTAGGGTGACGGCTGGAATTACGGGTTCGGGCAGATGGGCTACGCGGCCTGCAAAACTGAAGCCTATAAACTAAGCCCAATGAAGTCGCGGATCAACTGACATGAGGCTGTAAATTGGCTGGACCGGTAGCCCATGCCATGCGCGGCCGTTCTGACGAAATCGACCACCCTGTTCTCTCTCTCACACACCGAAAACTCTAGAATTGAGCACATAAATGTCACTTTAGCTATTTTTCTAAAAGAATTTGGCCTCTGAACTGTTTTTTTATAAATAGCCTCCTTGGTAGATCTACCACGCGAAGCAGACATCTGATGAGCTGAACTATGATAGCTCGATAGGACTACTATATCTACAGTAGCTATTGAGCAACTATAGATAGGTCATCAGCCGAGCTCCTCTAGCTTGATGGGTGAGGCTATTTTTGAAAAAATGAATATTCGAGAGCTATTTTTTTTAAAAATGGTTAAAATGATATTTTTTTAGACTCAACTGTCTCAAATGGGTTCGTAGTCTGAGTTGGTTTGATGACCCGTGCTTGTGTTTGGCTTCTCGCACTATTGCTAACAGTTTTAGGAAACACATGACTGCATCTTTCGTCTGTTGGGCACTGTTCATTTCAGCATGAAGATGTCATAGCAATGCATCTGCAGAATAGCAACAGTAATGCACTACTGCGACTGCTGTAGTAGGTGGCCGGCCGGAGGGCAGGGCAGTTGGGGATTGCTGCAACGCGCGCGACGAAACGAAAGGAAAGGTGACGCCAACGCAAACATGCTCCACAGCATCACCATGACAGCGTCCCGCGCGGTGATTCACGCTAGCTTTTTGCTGTAACTAGCTAATCAAGCTCAGAATTCGTTCGTTTGTCGCCGTCCACCGCATTTTGTATCTTCTCTTTCTCCTTTTTAAACTCGTATGTTTCGGCTCCAGCTTCTGACTTCAGGTTTATTTTTTACTTTTCATAAATTTCGTCATTTTCTGAACTTTTGATTTTTTGAGTTTTTTTTGCCGGTTCTTTTTTTCCGTATTCGTTTTGTGTTGTCAGTGATGAGCTAGCATATTTTTATATTTTTAATTTTTTAAATTTAATTACGTCAAATAAACCACCTTCACTACTGGTGAAATTTCAACCGCTAAAGATGTAATTTCAATTTATAAGCCACAACTTTTCAACCCAACCGAGCGGGGAACGATTTCAGTTTCTAGTTTATTTTACGTTTCGGTTTATTTAAGTTAGAAAACAATTAGAACACATCGGCTTTTAATTTTGCTTTATTTTGGTATTTTTGGTTTTTTACCTTTTCTTTTTTTATTTCTTTACATGACTATAGGTATAACGGTTTTTTTATTTTTCTTCAATAAACTAATACATATTACAGCATAATTTCAGCTATAAATCAAAAGCCATAAAAGCTAAAACCATGAGCCAGGCGAAGCGGGGCAAACTGCCAGCCAATTAATGTTAGCCACTAGCTAGGATCGATACGTACAGGAAGAGTAGAACTCTGCCGTGCCTTTCATCAATGGCAGACGAGTGTGCAGTACCTAACCTACCTTGAAATCTGGAACTACGATAGCTGAACCTGCATGCATCTCTATGCCTGCATTGCAGTCTGCATTCTGCACATTTTTTTTTGTGTATCCCCGTATCGGCATGCAGCAGCGTCATGACTCGTGACCTCTCTTGATCTTCTTGTCTCTAGCGCAGATTAACTTGGCTGCAATCACCTCTGTGGACGCAGCCGCTGCCGCTGCCTCTAGCGACCCGCCGGGCAGCCCGGCAGTCGATGGATGATGGAAGCTGCAAGCCTGAAACTGCAGCGCTGACTGATGTAAGACTGGCTGCTGCTCTTTAATTTTTCGCTAAAACAGAAAAACTTTATTGGTACTCAATAGCTAGCTTTAGCCGTACTGGCTTCTATTTATGGTTTTTTCTGTGTTGATAGTTTTTTATTGGAAATAAATAGTAATAGCCTTTAGAAAGAGAAAGAGAACAGCGGAAAAAATAAAGGAGATATATGTACAAGACGAAAGTGGTTATAGTAAAAAAGCCGCTTCGAAAAACCAGTTTTTTGTATTGGCTTCTGCTTCACTAAGTAGAAGCCAATACGAACACCCACTTAGAGAGCTCGAACGCAGAGCTACATGCTATTCCATTAACCAGCAAGGAAGCCCGCAAGCTTGTGCGGGCATCATTTTTAAAGTGTGTTTAAATGACTTGGCATAGACTCTCGCTTTTATTCTTCGCCTTTTTTATTTAATTTTGAATTTTATATTTAGGTTGGAATTAATATACAAATACAACTACTAATTTTAATCTAATTTTTATTCCAAATTTCAAATGTTTATAGGTTTTAATCTGTAGTTCATAGGAAAATCACGTTGCAAATTTCCTATTATTTTTCATTCCGAATTTCTGTTAATTTTTATTGTTATTTTTATTTAGTTTTGAAATTTAGTTTTTGGTTAGAATTTGTAAACAAATCCATCTGCTAATTGTCACCTAATTTTTATTCTTAAATTTTGCTATGTATATGTTTTAATTTGGAGTTCGTATGAAACCCATTTGGCTTATTTTATTTTATTTTTATTTGAAATTGTTTTTTTGTTGTTGTACACTACTACAAAAAGGCTTATATTTGGCGTCTCATCGTAGATGGTTCATCAAATCCGTCAGTGTTAAGTAAAATCACAGATGGTTTGAAATAGAGACCGTTTGTGTTGATGCCAGCACCGAAAACCGTCTGTAAAGAGTTGATATCACAGACGATTTATAGTGAGCACCTTCTGTGAACTATCACAGACGGTTCTTGCCTAGAGCTATCTGTGATATTGCTAAATATCAAATATAGATTTTTATTTAAACCATCTGTGATATTTTACAGACAATTTGTGTTATAAATCACCTGTGATAATAATCCGTCTGTCATATGTTTTGTGTAGTGCTAGTACATTGCGCGCACGCCGACCGTGAATAACCGTGGCAACGTACGACGGCGGGGGGAGACGTACGTACAGGCCCCGGATCGACCGCGCGCGTGCCACGGATGCCGGCACGCAGGACCACGTCGGATTGTCGGCACGTACGACGTCCTGGCCTCACGCACCCGTAACGCACGTACGTTTCACGCGTGTTTGTTTGTCTGTTTCGTCTCTAATCTATGTGCTCTCTCTTTTTTTTAAGACCATCATCCATCGTTCCTACTTGAAGTGCTAACTAGCTTACCCTTGAATAGTCAAGTACACCGAGCGAGAACGTACGACAAGCGTTTTTGGTCGTTTGTACCTAGCTTTGCCTCGACGCAACTGCACTCAGATGTCTCAAATTTAGATGGTGATCGGTTCGGCTGAAAGTTGAAAGCATGGTGAAAAAAAACATCAGAATGAGAGAGAGCTTATTTAACATAATTAAATTTAAAAATTGAAAATATAAAAATATGTTAGCCCATCACGCACAACACAAACGAATCGAGAAAAAAGAACCAACAAAAAGCTCAAAAAGTCAAAATTCGAAAAAGACGAAATTTTGAATAGTGCAAAAATAAGCTTAAGCTTTAAGCCATAAGCCATATTGATCACCCCTTAGCAAAGTCGTCATTCACCGAAATAGGATAGGAGTGGCAGTAGTACCGGAAACGATTTCGGTTTAGAAAATTTTAGAACCCTCGGAGAAAACCATATTTCGATTTTTGTTTTTCAGCAAATTTTGGTCAAAATATTTAAAAGAACAAATTGAATTTTAAAAAATTTAATATAGATCTGTTCTTTGCGGCTTCTAAAAACGGGTTTTAACTTTTGCTACATTACCTAACTTTCAGACATAGTATTTTCTAAGACGGGGTCTACAAGTTAATTGTAGTACATGTTAAAAACCTAACATATGTATCAGTCAAAATCGCAAGCGAGTATCTCTCTATGTAATCTCTGTCGCGAATAGACCAAAATTCAAAAATTTCAACCAAACACTATAAATCACAGACCATAAAACTAAAAACAGACCCTATATTTAGAAATTACCACCTTACTAGCACCGTGGCCGCCTCCCACCTTGCCTGATTCCCAAGGAATGAACCAGATACTTTAACTATTGTAGCTAATACAAGATTCTAGCTTGAGCTTCTGGTATTTTTCACTATTAATAAATTTTGTCTTTTTTAAACTTTAGCTTTTTGGAGTTTTTTTTGTCGGTTCTTTTTTTCTTGTATTCATTTGCGTTGTTTGTGATGAGCTAACATATTTTTTTATTTTTAAATTTTTAATTTTAATTACGCCAAATGAATCACCTTCGATTCTGATGTAATTTTAGCACTATAGTATAATTTCAACCATAAATCACTATGTTTTAGTCCAACCGAGCGGGACATCAATCGAGCTTCTCGGTCAAAGCTATCAACCGCACCTTCGGCCGCCTTTATTCATCAGGTCTCCTCCACCCACCGCCATGGCCACGGAGCCACAAGAGATCGCCGGCCGACTTCTCGGCCACTTCGTCGGCCATGGCGCGAGTCGTCGGCTCGATCGGTCCCACCTCCCAACCACCACCGCTCTTCTTCTAGGTAAGACCACCCTCTTGAGTTTCCTCGCTAAACGCGATGCTCCTCGCCGCTTCTAGGAGTGTTAGGTCGTGTCAAGATGCTCGGCCACGCCTTCCTTGGGAATTTGGCAAGTTTGCCCGTTCTTTTTCCCGTATTCGGGTCGTTGTCGTGATGGGCTAAATAAGAGAGAGATGTGGAGTTGGGAACGAGAGAGGATGGGTCGGCGTTGTCGTGTTTAGAGAGAGCGTTAGATGGGCTGGTGGCCAAAATTTTGAGTCGGATTGAGCTTTTTTTGAAGTGGGTCAAGAAAACCAAATTTCATCGAAATTTGGAAAATTCGGCCGAAAATGTTATCCAAGCTAAATACCCTCCCGTTCGATCTGATATAAATTCTAACTGCTAGAGACATTTGAAAACAAAAGCGAGGAGGCTGGCATGAGCCAGCTAGTAGTGCCTGCCCTCCCGTTCGATCTGACGAATGTTTGTATGTACAATCAAAGCGCCCAAAAAAGTCAAAAGGAAACAAGCGTACGTACGTTCACGCGCTGCGTACGACGCCGCCAGCTAGTCTAGTCCTACGTTGTGCTAAACCCTTCCTCTGAAAGCTACTGCTGCTCCAGCGCGGGCCCACCTGCCAGCAGCTCCACCAGCCACTCCCCGTCGATCAGCTCGGCCACGTCCGCCGCCATCAGTTGCTCGTACTCGCGCGCCGCCTCCGCCGCAGAAGGCCACGGCCACGGGACGGGCGGCGGGGGCGGCGCCCCGGCTCGCGTGTCTACGGAGGCCATAACCGTCGACGCCGCGGCGGAGAAGGACGGGCCGCAGCTCTCCTCGTTGCCGTTGATGGTCACGAACCCCGGCGGGCCCTCCGCATCCGGCGCCGACGACGCGAGCGAGATGTCCATCTCCAGCCACCGCATCACCTCCTCCACGGCCTCCTCCGCGATGCCCCCGTACTCCTCCTCCTCCTCATCATCATAGTAAGCAGCTGCTCCGCCCTCGGCCTCGCCGTCCCTCTTCCGCTTCCGCACGCCGGCGCCCTCCTCCTCCATCGATCGATCGATCTCACACCAAAAGAAATGGAAAAACTCAGAAAGAAATCTCCACTTAGACTGGAGTCGTGGAGACCGGAGCGGAGAGTCGGTCGCGGCCACGTAGCGCATATATAGCCTCGGGAACCCGCCGCGGCGCGCATCCGGCGGCCCCCTCGAGGAGCAGGTGGGGCCCAGCGGAGGCGGAGGTGGAGCCTGGCGCGCTTTGGGAAGCTGCGCTTTTTGGACGCCGCCGAGAGGGTGGGGTGCGTGCCAGTTGGCCTCTTGCCAAATGCTGCTTTCTTGCGACCGAAGCCGAAGCACAATTTTGGATGGCTGCCACCGCCACCGGAAAGGATCACGAGCCACTCTTGAAATGTTGATATAAACTTCTTTGCTTTCTTGCAAAGAAGAAAAAAAAAAAAGGACGGCGACTCTGCTGCTGTACTTCCCCAGACATAAGTGCACGACAATCTCACAGATGGCGTGTGTACGTATGTTGGCACGCACAAGTTACGGAGATGGCCGCCTCGCCCCGATCTTATTGAGAGAGAAACCGGAAACTTTCCGAGCACTCTCTCGCTTCTTTTTTTTTTGTCGTTTGTTTTGGTTTTAACTTCTTACTTCTATCTTATTTTTTATTATTTATATAAATTATTTCTAATTTTAACTTTCGGTCTTTTTTAAGCTTTTTTACCGATTCTTTTTTTATATTCGTTTGTATTGTTCGTGATGAGCTAGTATATTTTTCTATTTTTAAAATTTTTAATTTTAATTACACCAATAAGCCACATTTAGCTACAGTGAAATTTTCAGCCGCTACAGTGCAATTTCAACCACAAGCCACAACTTTTCAGCCTAACCGAGCAGGCCAAATCTAACGTTTTTTTTATTTTTGGTCTTTCATTATTTTGTAATAATTTATAATAAGACATACTGATAAAATTATTGCCTCTACGTTGCTGGTTTAGAATCACATTCACATCATAGATGCACGAGTCGAATTGAATCGCCCGATTCGTCTAGGCCTCTGCGAGCTGTACTACTACGTTAACCCTGGTGGATTGGCCTGTTTGGTGAGGAAGCAAAAACGTTTCGGGTTTGGTGTTTTTTAGCTTTCTATCTAGCTTTTAAATTGTATTTTTTAAGTTAGAATTTATAAATTGATTGTAGTAGACACTATACCGACTTCAACTATGCCAACAAAAATCGTATGTAACTGTCTCTCTTCATACTCTCTTACAAATAGATAGAATTAAAAATATATAAAATAAAAGACTTAAGCCATTGCACAAAAGAAGCCACGCTCAGTACACAAGCTGCGCCTCGTGCGCGTGTTCGTGGTAGAACGTACTCGACCACCAGTTTCCGCTGCTCTCCTAGCCCAGGCCCACACAGCCGAACTACACATTTGGGCTTATTTTTATAGTAGGATTAAGATTCAAGGCCCAACCACGCACGAGCCTATGGGAAAAAAAGAGGAAACTATCGAACTGCATCTCAAAGCCAACTTAGCAAAGTTGCCAACGCAACCGCAAAGAGCATCTCGCTAGCTAGGGAACACTAGTAGTTGACTTTTTTTGTTGTTCCTTCCACTACACCAGGTGAAAACTGAAATAAGTAGGAGGATAAAGGGACCTTGATCTTTTATACTATGGTTTATAACTTATAGTTATGATTTATAATTTTTTATCCTAACGCAAGTGCTCACACGAATGAACTGAAAGCTGATAAACCGTTTCAGAATGACGACGAACAAATCTTCCTGTTTACTTGTTCGAGAAAAGTTATAAGTTATAAGCTAAAATAAATTAAAAATAACAGACCATCGTCCTTACTGCAATTCTTAATCGGAGAACTTGCCATGTAGTGCTTGCTAGCGGTTAGGATAAAAGCTCTGTTACAAACAGCATCTGGAGTGATTTTTAAGGTGGCTTCTATAGATTGTTTATAGAAGTTACTTTAGAAGCCACTTTGACCATAGTTACTTTTCAACACGAGTTTCTATTACTCTCTTAATTTCTCTCACAATCAATTACAAACCAAAAATAGCAGCAACAAGCCAAAAAAGACAATTTTGAACATGCCCAAAATCGTTCACTGCTGTACCACCCTTAATTATCACATCAGAAAGTGGATAACACTTACTATTTTAGGATTGACTGAGGATACCGTAGCAAATTCCCTGTATCTGTAACCTTGTACTATAATACAAAAAAATCATAGCAAATTGATCTTAACCATCGATTCACGGACGATCGGATCAAAATTTTAAAAGTAAGACAACGGCATTGTACTACTCGTACATTGATTTTTTAAATCAATACATTTTATTAATATTCCATCGCTTTTTCAGACGACAACAGATGTTCTTATTGTGCCAAAACATGGCTTTTCACGACTATGTGGTAGATAGAAAAAAATTAGAGTTTTTTTTAATAATTATCCATTATTGTGTTTGAGTATGGCTTTTGGTCGATTGTAATGTTTGTTTATTTTGGATTACCACGGACGCACTTTGGAAGCAGAAAAAAATCGGTTTAAGCAAGAATAGAGCACAAAACATTAGATTTATAGCCCGATATTGTTACGAAGTTCCGAATACAACTGATTAACAGATCTAATATTTTAAAATTAATTTGTGCGCTATAACTAAGTACTACGAGAAAATAATGGATCTACAAGAACAAATCCTATGACAAAACTACTCTAAAGAACTATATATCTACAATATACTATTTACACATCTATCTACTACCCAATACAACTATAGATCTAATCATTTTATTTGCTAACCTATCAAAGTTTTAAAATAAAATCTACAAACAAACAGAAAAGTCAAATCTAGAATGGGAGAGTCCACTCCTTCACCTCTTCTCCCTTCTTCTCCTACTCTTCTCTCTTATTCTCTCTTCCCCTTTCTTTTGCGAATAAAAGTGATTTTCGGTCAGTTTTTGGGGACTTAAATAGCCTGCCTTTAGTTGCCATTTCAATTGATAATAGAGGGTGCCAGTGCCTCTATCGTCATTTCAAATGACGACTCATTCCTCTGTCATCATTTGAAACGACGACAGATGCTCAGTCGTCAAATGAAATGGCGACAAATGCCCTAGTGGCCGACGTGGCATTCTATCATTCGTTCGTTTGACGACTAAGCCTTCGTCGCTGTTTGAAATAGTGACATAGTTTCTATTGCTGTTTTGAGCGACGATAGAAGGTTGTTTTTGTAATTTTGTACCGATAAATTGTTTATATAATATTAATTAAAAATATATTATTAAAAAACTCATATATTCACCACAGGCATTCACCTCGGTGGCCTTCATGTGGGTGTCCTAACAGTGGAACTGTTCCACTTTGGCTACGGTCTTACAGCAATTGTATGATGCGGATCATTCAGAAGGAAAAATATCCACCCCCGATATATATACGTCGTGGTAAAAGAAGAGAAATAGCAGGGGCAGAATATTTTTTTCATCAAAACCTTGATCTGGACTAGTTTAGCAGTGATATTTTTTTCATCAAAACCTTGATCTGGACTAGTTTAGCAGTGATTAGACCGCCTATCGAGAAGGCGGTTGGTGCCGTCCTCGCTGCAGAGCTGTTGCCCACCCTACCCCATCGCGGTTGGTGCTATGGTACTCATGTCAACCCAAGTGGCTTTTGATTACGCTAGTAATTAATCAGAAGTACGAAATGTAAGCGGCCTTTCTCTTTTCGTCACCTGGGCGTGTTGGGAAAAGACGCAACCCCGCTTTAATGATCGTGTTGACCTTCAAATTAAGGGCTCACCAATCCTAGCAAACAACCCTCATCATGCGTAGGCCGTATATAAAAATGTAATGTCAGTGTATATAAATCTTGTCAAGCAGGATATGAAATAATATAGCGAAGAGAGAAAGCATAGAGAGTTAAGACTATCTCTCAGGACACTTCTAAGGGCACTCCCAACCCATAGTTTCTATGGATAGTTTCTAAAGGAGAGAGAGGGCATTAAATGTACAATAGAAACTACTCTTCCCAACCCAGTTTTCATGATAGCTTCTTTATAGTGAAAATTTTAATAGCAGCACAAAAGGAGCTTTGATCAATTGTGGCAAGCAATCAAGTAGCGAACAATATTCTAGTACACCCATCACTGATCAACTGAGAAATACATGAAAGAACAAAATGTTTGAATAAGGATTCTTGCAGCGCTGCCATCAGAAGGAAATAAAATATTACAACTCAATTGCCAAGGAGGGATCATCTACTAGTATTCGGAGCAATGTATTCTACACATATAGCATCCAGACAAGAGTACAAGATCGATCAATTCAACTCAACAAAGAAGATCGAGAAAGTTCATAAGCATAGTCCATAAATATAATAATCCGTACTTATAATAGGTAGCATAGTCTGATAACAAATTAAGAAAGTTCATAAGCATGATAATAAGAATAATAAATTAGGTAGCGATGCCTAAGCCATTATCGTTGATCATCTTGTAGGGCATGATTTTCAAAGGCGCATCTCCATAGGTGCCTTTCCAAAAATAGATGCGTACTCCAGAACCCATCATCTGCACAGAGAAAAAAGGATCAATGAGTTTAAAAGATAATAAAGGAATATTTCTAAATGCTTATATGCCACTGTGAAAACATTCACAACAATTTATCCAACTCTATATATTTACCTAATTACTTTTAGTTCTTAAACTTATGCCAAATATGTTGAATCAAATCTTCCGAAGTTGCTCGTGAGCACACGGTCATGAATAGTGGCATTTCTTTGAAGTACTTCTTCCATCGTTGGGTTCTCTCCATGAGTGATTGTAGGTGCTTCAACAATGATGTGCTTGCTTCCTCATTCAAATCGAGTGGAATCGCTCTATATCCTTCTCATCTTCGATTATCAAGTTGTGAAGGATAATACAAGCTAACATTATATTTTCAAGATCACCTTGCTCATATAGACGCGCTTGGTCACAAGAAAATACAAAAGCGAGATTGCAAAATCCCAAATGCGCATTCCACATCCTTCCTTGCCCCTTCTTGATGTTTAGCAAACAATTTATGCTCATCAGACTGTGGGTGACGTATTGACTTAACGAAAGCAGCCCATTCTAGGTATATGCCGTCTGCTAGGTAATAACCATGGTTATATTGCCTTCCATTGACAGATATCGCATAATAGGGCTTCTCCTCTCAACCGCTCAATGAACAAATTAGACCGATTACACACATTTATGTCATTATTGGATCCAATGACACCAAAGAAGGCATGCCACATCCAACGATCGTGCGAGGCAACCGCTCTAGAATGATTGTAGGAACACCGTGATCACCACGGGTATACATTCCCTTCCATGCGTACGGGCATTTTTCCCAATGCCAATGCATACAGTCAATACTCCCTAGCATTCCTGGGAACCCACGACGCTCACCCATCTATACTAATCGTTCAACATCTTGTACCGTGGGGCGACGCAAATATTCTACCCCAAATATTTCAATTACACCCTTCACAAACATCTTCAAGCACTCTACTTTAGTGCTTTCTCCAATCTTAATATACTCATCTAGTCGATCCATTGGATCGCCATTTGCCAATTGTCTAATAGCTGCTATGCACTTTTGAATTGGTGACAGGCCTGGGCGATTCAGAGCATCTATTCTCAAGGTGAAAAAAGGTGACCACACACCTAAGGCATCAACAATACGAAGAAAGAGGGCTCAGATCCTAAATCTTGCGGAAGATTGTATCAAGATATACTGGATTTTCCGAGAAGTAGTCATCCATTAGCCGTTGTTTGGCTTCTTCACGAGGCTCGTCCACAAATCTTCTAGCCACAAATCTCCTACTTGGACTCGCAGATCTTCAATATCACTGTAATTCATCGCTATATGAGCAAAGAACATCTTCCAATATTTCTCCCTCTTGTTGGCACTCCTCCATCGAGTACAGATCAGCAGGATCCATGCTGCTCACTTCATCAGCCGATTCAGATTCACTGGACATCTTGGAAAGGAAAGGAATTGGAGGAAACCGAGAGGCAGAGGAGAGAACTGAGAGGATGTGTGTACTGCCAGGCGTGTGTTCTTGGAAAGGAAAGGAACTGGAGGGAGGAGAAGAGGAGGAGAGAACCGATTCAGATTCACTACTGAAATGTGTGTTCTCACTAGCATTAATGTATTCACACTAGCAAAAATATGTTCACAGTAGCAAAAATATGTTCACACTAGATTCCAGCGTGTGTTCTCACTACTGAAATGTGTGTTCTCACTAGCAAAAATATGTTCACAATAGTTTCTAAGTTTTTTTTTAAAGCACTTGACATACCTTAATCATCGTTAGAGAACAAACTCAACCACATGCTCTCCAATGCTTTGCTTCTTTCAGCGAGGGCTTGTTCACTTAGATCACTGGTAGAAGCAAACATCAATTCTTTGTAAGTCTCTAGCATTTTATATTTTGTTTTCTCACGTCTCGCCTTATGTGCAATCTTGGTCGCTTCTAACTTCTTGTCTGCCAACTTCTGTTGCACTTCTGCCATCTTATCACGTCCTTCCCTAGCCATGGTGCTTGCTTCAATGAATTTTTCTAATTTCTCATTGATCACTGTTGAAACGTTCGATGCCTTCCGTTTTCCATCTCTAACTTCTTTGGCCTCTTATGTCCCATAGGACGTCTTGGATTATCTTCAATATTCACTACATGAGCTGAGTTCGAAGTACCTTTCCTGCTATTTTCCTTCTCATTCAATATTTTTTTGACATGTGCGGCCCACTTCCTTTCATGACGTACTAATTTCCACAGATGCTGCAGTGTGAAAGCCTTTTCATTATGTTCAGAGGCAAACATCTCCAATGCCCGATCCATCAATTGATCGTCACTAACCCCACTTTGGTAAACAGCAGATATTCGATTCCAGCAGCCAGTAAACTCAGCTAGTGGTTTCTTGATGCGGTCCCAACGGATCTTCAATTGGTTAATGTTTCTTTTTCGTTTATCTTCTGTGGTGTTGTTGTAAGTTTCAGCAACATCTCCCCAGTACTTCTCTGACTTCCTATCATTTCCCTCAACTGGGTCAATGCAATTTCGCAACCAAGCACTAACCTACAGGCAGTAAAATAATAATGGGTAAAATAATGACATGAAAAATGGAAGTCGGAACAATTATGGCATGAATAACTCTAACTTACCAATCGAACGCCTTCGCATGGGACCAATTCAATCGCACTTGCACTAGCGATTCTTGGGTATCATCATTATCTATATCAATTGTCTCTTTTTCTTGTGTCTCCAATTGTGCACCTCGAGCATGGACCGCACTACTGGAGGTGATGGAGTGCCACCCAACAAGCAGCAGTAGGTGATATCATTGTCTGACTCATTGGAGCACCAACAAAATGGAAGTTTTCAGAAAGGTGATTTCCATTGGGACTCCGTATGAAGTTCGTAAAACCACCAGGTGGATATAGGCTGATAAAATGACAAAATATCAATGAAGGCAGAATCAGGGACAAAATGGTAGTGCATGCAGATGCCTAATATCAAAATAAGAAGCTATGAATCAAAGAAACTAACATGTCAAACCCGCCGAATGATTTAACCAAGCCATCCAGCTTTCACAAGTCGCATGTTTTGTACAGATAGGTATTATTTTGACAAGCTACAACAGGCTGAATGCATACACTAAAGTGAAGCCATAACTGAAGCATTGAGATGGTAAAAAACTCATTCGTAAATGGTTGACAAGGAAAGTAAAATTGTCATTTCATTAGTTACAAGCACAACAAATTTCCGATTGGAAAAGGAATGTGAAAGCCTGAAGCCTGGAAACATAGCACTAGTTACATCCAGGAAACAATCAACGTGAGAATCAATCAAAGAGCTAACTGTCCTACTGACTCGGACTATTATTCAGCCGTTGCCAACAGACAAGGACTGAGTCTGCTACTTACGGCTATTCCGGATTCAGACTAAGCAAAAAAGCAAATAACTAGTAAATGCTCAAGATTATATTCTAACAGAAGCTACACGAACATACAATCAATAGCATGAAACTATGTACTGCAAATACTAATGTCCTTGAAATTAGCTAATGTATATACTAATCACCATCTACAAGAGCTATCAATGAGCATGTAAATGAAAAATGTCCATGACGTTACCATTCAAGTTTCCAGCGAGGCGGTCCACGAAGCACCGATGGTGAGCACCACCGAACACTCGCAGAAGAAAGACTTGACGATGGGCGCAGGAACGCCGGCAGTGGAGGAGCAGAACGCCGGCAGTGGAGGAGCACCATCGATGTGTTTTTCCCACCAATTGTCGCTCTAGAACCCGCGGTCTTCCTTGGTTTTTGGGGATGAGATTCATGCTTGGAGTGGAGATGGTCCGTCCGCCTGGGAAGCCGATGGGAGGATGCGATGGCGTGGAAGCGGCTGGAAGGGATCGATGGGCGCGGGAGGAGAGCGCTGGTGAGCACGGGCAGTGGTGGGTCGCAACACGGAAGGGGAGAGAACGCGGAGCACGGCAGGGAAGAGAGCGCGGGAGCGCGGGAGGGAACTCTGGCTACTGGCGGGGAGGCACCCGAGCCGCGAGCGCTGGGAGACAAATCGATCGCAGAGAGGAAAGCGACGGGAGGCGGGGCTACGGAGGAGATGGCGCATGAGGCGGGGTCATGGAGGAGATGGCGCTGGGGAGCCGGGTTATGGAGGATTTGGCGCGCGGAGCGGGGTTGCGAGGGAGGCGGCGGCGCCACAGTGGATCCGTAGAGTTCGGAGATGGAACGGAGGCCGACTTCCCAACGCGAAACGAGTGGTTTCTAGCGCATCGGGCGATCAGAGACACGGTTTCTCGGGAGAAACGATTTCCTCCTCTCCATCTTAACTCACCTTCCACATCAAGAAACAATTGAGGTGGCACCTATTTAATGCCATGGAAACCATGGTGATTTCAGGGTTGGGAGTGCCCTAATGTCCTAGGTAAGTAGTGTGTATAGCATTAATTAGTCTGTCAAGTAGGATTTACGCTGAGATAGAAAGGGAATTAAAGAAGCGAGAGAGAAAACAATGTCTCATGTAAGACACTGTTTGAGCACAAAATCCAACACTACGGAAGAGAAGAAGAGAGAGTTTAGTGAAATTTATTATTCGCTCTCACTGATACACCACCCACTAAACTTGGTGGTGTATATAGCTATCCCTTGATGTGAAAAATACGAAAATAGCACAGCAGTATCTACCATTGGGAGTGCCCTTATGCAGTAATCGACTTTACACAATAAAAAAGACACTGTATCATGAAAAAATTGTCTTATCTACTTACAGCCGAGTACTAGTACTACACACTAGTGTGTCTCCTCTGAATCTCTGATCGCAAGTCACAAGTGACGTAGCGCCAATAATTAAAATGCAGCAGCACCTCTTCACTTGACTGTGCTTCACATGGAAAAGCAAGTAAGCAACCCCATTATTCAACAAATCTCTCACCTTTTCCCTACGTACAAGATTAGTCAAACACCGGCGAGATCCGCCTCACCGGCACCACCTCCCCAATTTATCTCAACACATTTACACATGCCACTACCAGTTACTACACATTCAGATAAATTTGGAGTACATAGTTAAAAATAACAAATCCCCAAATTGTACTTGCACTAACAGCAAGAAGAATAGAAGATAGTACAAAAAGAAATGAGAAAAAAATAAACAAATGTTTCAAGCCTCACACTCCATAGACCATAGGCCGTAGCCTTCTCCCTCCACCTCACGTCACTGGTTGTGGTCGCTTCCCTCCCCCGCTAAATTTCGTAAAATTCAAACAGAAAAAAAGAGAAATTTACAGTGCAACCGACGGTTGATTTTGGTTTGGTTTCTACTCCAGTCCACTTTCACCCCTGGTAAAAAGTAAATAAACTTTTCCTTTTGCCCGAAAACTTTTGCAATGCGGTCCCTAGGAGCTTGGCGTCGTTACTAGAAGGTCCACTTCCAGATCTTGACTCGGATCCTGACCTGGCACGCGCGCGCGACAGTGGTCGGCGCGGCCGCCGCGGGCGTAGTTGTGTCGTCGACGGCCGCAGGATCCGGCGCAGCCGCCGGCGACGCCGCGACGGCGAGCTTGACCCCCTTCTTCTTCTTCGCCGGCGCGGGCGGCGGAGCGGGCGCGGCCACCTTGATGCCATCGCAGTGCACCTGGATGCCAATCTTCTTGGTCTTGAGGCCGCCGACCTTGACGCCGGCCTTGGTCTCCAGGTCGAGGGCGATGGTGAAGTCGCCGGACTTCTTGATGTCGGAGCTGGCCGTGGGGTCGACCCCGAGCGCGGAGGCGGAAACGGTGGCCTTGATGACGGTGATGTTGCCGGCCTCGTGCGCGAACCCGGGCACGGAGGCCTCCCCGAGCGGGACGGCGTTGGCGGCGGTGGCGGCCGTGACGGTGAAGTCGTCGTAGAGGTAGACGAGCTTCTTGTTGGGGTTCTTGGCGGTGAGCGTGACGTCGATGGAGTCGGTGAGCGTGGGGGCGGTGGCGGAGTTGGAGAGGCTGAGCTTGTTGACGCGCGCGACGGAGAGGGTGAAGGCCGGGCGGTGGGGGCGGTAGAGGAGGTAGAAGGCGCCGCCGGCGACGGCGGCGAGGAAGGCGAGGAGGAGCACGACGAGCACGGCCCAGAAGAAGCAGCAGCAGCAGCTGAAGCTGCAGGAACGCCCACCCCCGCCGCGGCGACGCTTGGCCGGCGGCTGCGGGCGGTAGATGGGGCGCTGGTACATCTTGGGCGGGCCGCCGGCGGCGGGGGCCTGCGGGATGGGCTTGCCGTTGGAAGACATTGCCGCCGGGGACGTGGAGGCGGCGGTTCTTGGCGCGGCGCTGCTTGGATTGGATTCCGTGCGCTTGGTGAGCCTTGGAGGAGATCTATAAGCGAAGGGAAGACGAGGGAGGAGCAGGAGAAGGTGAGAGGTGAGGTGAGGGAAAAGGGACGGGTCACCTTACGGATGGTTCGACCTCACCAAATCTTTTGTTGCTACTGCTCACTTGCTCAGCTCATGCTTTTCTTCGCTTTTTTTTTCCTCCCAAGTTTTTTTCGAAGCAGCCTCGTCCTTAATTCTCATTGGCGGCGAGTTTTTTGCCGGGAAATTTGGTCTGAGCTGGTGTTTACCGCTTAATTAACATGGTCTACGTAATTACGTATTCCTATTGCTGCTTGGTTAGTCGGAGCAGAATTT